>OY796679.1:53946430-56387429 GCA_963680715.1 Tetragnatha montana
TAATACTTTCACTAAAAATTTTAACTATACATTATATTTAATGAGTTCTGATACAATGATACAACTTTAAATTACAGAAGTGTTAATTAAATTAATTATGTATTGATAACTGGTGCTGATGAATAAAAAAATTATAATAACAAACAAAGATTTATCTAACATAAAAAAAAACTTCAGACTTGTCCAATTAATATTACAAACACGAAACAAACGTACAGATTTCGCAAACGAAATAGATATAAATATCCCAGCTAGTAATTAGTATTCCTGACAATACAGTCAAATTAACCTGTTATGAACAATCAGACACAAGGTCGGGAGGTTGCCATTAATTCTAAATTATCTTCATTTTCGAATGACCCGCCATCTGCCCATGTCGGTAGCAATGTCAGTCAGAGAAGACATTCCTACAACCTGTTCTCTGTCGTTCTACAAGCCAGTTTTATGTAGGTCAGGGATGCCTATCGCACGCCGGACGAGTTAAGCAATATAATGTTGATCGCATTATCATATCGATCTACATGTCTCGATGTTTTCAGAAATAGTAGCGCCAATGCTACTGTATGTTTCTCTATCATTTTTTTAGTTTAGGTAAAGAGAAGATGTTCTTACTGGGATAGATCTCTGTTTCTTGTTCCAATGCGTATTTGATTAGGCATTTTCGTGATGTATGTTTAGTTTAGTGATTGTGTTTTCCTGGAGTTGTTGATTTTATTAGTCGGATTCAATTATTTTGAAACGTTCTATTGTTTTGTTTATCTTTTTGATTTGAGGGAGGTGTAAGAAGTTTTGATGGATTTAAGATACTTGATTTAATATAAATCTCGATTTGATATATACTTTTACTAAACAAACTCCTTAGCCAGCCAAGTCCCCATTTTCTTTTTTTTTCTCTCTTTTTTTTTCTTTTAACAACTCATAAAAATTGGAAATTTGTGAACTCATGGACGAGCTGTGGCTCCTTTGGGATGTATTTGCAACTGTCTCTTTTCTTTTAATTCTGTGTAAACTTTTGTGAATCTATGTTTTAAATTTTGTAAATTTGTGTTTTTGTTAATAAATTGATTGATTGATTTAAAATCTTATAATAAATGCATAAAAGACGAAGAAGTTTAGTTAAAAAATTTGATTTTATAAAAAAATTTTAAGTATTATTTTTTCTTTCTTTTTTAATTCTTTAAAAAGGTCTTTTTTAAAGAAGCCACAAGATAAAATACCATTAAATGCAATGTCATTAAATTTAAATCATCTCAAATTTTTCATTAAGTATTCAATGTAATTCAAAATTCGTAACTGCTGAAACCTATTTCTAAGCGTAGAATCATTATTTGGTTGTAATAATGACATTGGATACCATTTTGTTTTGAATTCTAAGAACTTCGCGTTACAAAATAATCTATTATTGGACTTATCAAGATCTCAAAGAGCTCATTACATCAATCACGAATTTCCTTTTATTAAGTTTAGCTTCTTTTCTTTAATTGAGTAATTGTGAAGATTCCTGAAGCGCAGTTCTATTAAATAGTATCATTCTTGATCTATCATTAAGTCTAGTAATGAAGTACTACAGTAATGATGATCCTGCTCGTGATCGGCCAAATTTAATAAAACGTATCAATTGGACGTTCGTGGGCTTCGTGTAATTTTCATTACAAAAACGTAATATGTTCGTTTGTGGTAAAATTGAGCAATTAGAGAAAGCGGAAGGTAATTCAAAGGTTGCACGAAACGAGGCTTGAGAATTTCTTTGCTAAATTGAGGACCGTGATATAGAAATCCCTGATCCATGTTTTCTTTCGGGGTATTGTTACGAGTTTATAACGAAAGACCTTTTAGTTGCTTAACTCAGTTGCCGCTCGTTTTTTGTGAACTCGTCCCAAGCCGCACAAACGTTCAAGATAAGTCCAATTTTTGTCACGTATGGCCAAATTTCATTTACTTCTAGCAGCAGTTACGTAAACTGGACTTGTTTGGTATGACTTGTGCTACTAGGGATAGGGAATACTCAAATAGTTCGTAAAATTTAAAAACATTTGTAAATGGTGTATACAAGTATAAATAATTATTTGAGTTTGTTTTTATCAAATTCATCACTTTTACAAAACTTTGCATACTAGAGAAAATATTATTTCCTATTGCATTCCATATTTAGACTCTAACCTTTTAGTGAGCATCTATAGAACATCTGTACAAGAATATGCATACTGAAAGCTTGCAATACGTTTTTATGATAATTATTTTTCATTTAACTTTGGATCTTTCTTTCTATAAGCTTCGAATTTGCATGGAGTATAAATTATCATAGATTGACTCATGTTTCCTCAAAGAACAAATGTAAATTTCAGAATTTAGAGATATTTCAATATAATAAATAATAATTTAATATTTATAATAGCATTAAAAATGTTTATATGAGGAACATAATTTTTCTTTATTTATGTATATTCCAATTTCAAAACTGCTGCAGAAAAAAAGAAGGCAGTTTTCTGTAGAAAATATTATGGAAATTGACAATCTTTTCCTAACTTATTGAAAAATAATCAAAGTAAAAACGACAAGCTGCTTGAAACTGCATATTTAGTTGAATATTACTTGAAAAAGTAATCTACAATGTATAATTTTATGCATTTTTCTCGATAAAGCGCTACGAGCGAAAGATATTAATCATAACATAAATTTAAAAACGATTAAGGCTTATTCCTTCGTTTTATGGTTTAATTTATCTTTTACCCTTCTTTGTTCATGCTATTTTGTATAATAAAAGCTTATTGATAGAGACAAATTTCATCTCCTTTCAGAGAAATAAATTCTCTAAAAATGGTCCAAGTAAAGCAATATGTGCATAATTTTTTGGAATCTTCAAAGAAAATTACTTGAAATTATGGGTTGTTTTTTTCCTTTTATGTAAAATTAGGAGAAAATGGAAGTTATAATAATGAACTTATTAATGAAACAAGACTTTCTTTTCCATATTAATCTTATGATTAGAAATTTGTCAATTTTAAACTCATTTATAGTTTGAAAATGTTTAAGATTTTAAAAAATCGTAGTAAAACTAGAAAATCTATACCCTTGTTTTAAAAAATAACCGTTTTTAATATTCCTTTAACACATCATAAAATTATTTTTCCTTTACTCATGAAATATCTCGAGTTTTAATCTTAAAAATTTTTTCATTGAAATGTAACACAAAATGTCTGACTACAGATAAAATGCAAATGATTTGACAATTAGATGTAAAGGTTTATACATTGTTCAAATTTTCTATTCTTTTATTCCCTTTTTTACAATATTTTAAATATATTTGAAACTATAAAGCAAGAAGAACTCACGATCACATTCCTATAGTAAATGTCGTGGTATTTCTATTATAACTGCACAATAAATTAATCAACGTTTCTAAATTTTTAAATGAACGTACTAAATTGAAAATACTTTTGAATACTTTTGGTCTAAATCATTTTTATATGAATGGGCCTAAATTCACAATTTAATTTTATGCTTTGAAATGGTAACCATAAGAACTAAACAGAGTTGATGCTACTCTTCCTACAAACGGTGAAACGAAAACAAAACCTAGCTAAAAAATCTGGCGGTGAATAATTCTTTTATGTTTCTTTCTACGTCAAGAAAATTTATTCATCAAAGTTAATAAAAAGAACGTGAAAACCAACAAAAAGAGGGGATCTAAACACCACAGAAACACCCACACAAAACGCAAAATGCTTAAATTTCTCTAAATTACACGACGAAGCACCGAAAATGATTTTTTCCCGCATTAACACGAATTTGACTTCATTAAACAGCATAATTCGTGTTATTACCAAAAGAAAGACCAACACAAAATGCACAAGGGTTGAGATTTTGAAGCGAGAAATCACCTAACGGTAGAAAATAACAGGGTTGGGTTATTGACGTTAGGCTTGGACGTAGATAAATTGTTAAAAAGCCGCCCCAAGCTCTTAGTCATAAGCTCCCTTTGCGACACGGTTCCGTTGCGTAGGATTTTTGTTTAAATTTCGGGGTAGTTATACATTAGGGTGGTCAAAAGCTTTAGAGTTTCAGACGGGTGTCTGCACTAAATGATGCGTAAACGCCATGTTCCACAGCTAATTGCAAAGAAGATTAAGAGAACCACACCATCCAAAGATAAGTTATTTTAGTCTGAATTATGGCCTAATATGAGTAAAATGACCATTAAAGCATTATTCACAGAAATAGAATGATTGAAAGATTATAATTGATCTTAGAACATTATACAAAATAAGTAAAATGTTTAAATACAATTTTG
Organism: Tetragnatha montana; assembly: GCA_963680715.1. Taxonomy (NCBI): domain Eukaryota; kingdom Metazoa; phylum Arthropoda; class Arachnida; order Araneae; family Tetragnathidae; genus Tetragnatha; species Tetragnatha montana. The sequence goes on from OY796679.1 coordinate 53,950,722, forward strand.
AAATATTAACTTAAATTGATGTAAGTATCCAATGAGGATGTGATAGAATTGTCGCAAAAGTAATATACAATTAAAGGTTAGAATAATTTAGCTTTAAGTAGAAACAAACGAAAAAGGTAATTTATTTTAAGAGTTTATTGATTTTATTGAAACATTTTATGTGTTTGACGATTTATTCCGCCTTGAATCTGTGCCATTAAACCCACACCAACCAACAGAAACAGTATTTGATCATAATGAATGAGGAAATATGAAATAAAAGGTTTACACACAAACCTCAAATATAATTATTATCAAATAATGATAGAGTTGTTTAGTTATATAATTGTATTCCCTTTTCCCATCAATTAAATATCTTTGAGTAATTAACTTACTCAACGATATAAATAATCTTGCTTTACTATATTATGAATTCTCTTATTACACTATTGATTATATGATTTAGTACCTAAACAGTATGTGAGATCATTCATATGACGAAAAGCTACTCTCAATATTTGTATAATAGTTACCCCCTAACTATATTATATATACTTGATAAATATATTTCGTACAGCATTGTTAATAATTATTACAGAGAATTATACGTATGAATAACGTTTCCGCAAAGTTTTAATCAAATCCATAGTTAACCAAAATACTTTTATAAAAGTAAAGTTTAAAATACTACAAAAGTCATCAAAATGCTCATAATACTATGACATCATATTTATAATTAGTGAAAGGACAGGTGAATATGTACACAGAATTTTATAAACCCTTTACAAAATGAAACAAATCGCATCAGAAATTTGATATACAGTAGTAGAATAGTTCAGAATTTTTTAATTAAAAACTGTAATCTAATGGGGATTCTTAAATTAACTTTAACAAAGACAAGCATTTTCATTGAGATCAATAAAATGAAATATCATGCGCACAAAATTTATTTTTATCCTATCTATGAGAGCCTCAAATTATCAGGTTCTTTAAAAGCATCCTATATTTCATATCCAAAGCATAATAAATGTTTCTTTCGCAAACAATTTTCTTAAAAACAGGTTCATTAGAATTAATAACAAAAAAAAGATAATAGCTGTGACGCTTTGCTAAGAAAAAATGCTTTTATAGAATTATTTCTTAGTGTAAAATTAGAAAGCTTCTTGTGAATAACAGCCATTAACTTAGAAAAAAAACTCTTTAATAATGAATAATGCAGTCTTTTTATATAGTTTCTTTGCTTAAAAAATTACCATTGGGAACTATTCAGGTACTTGTAAGTAACCTCAGCTTAAAAGACAATTCCCCAAAAAATTTTATTCACTTTCTTTTTTTAAGTTTTCTTACTAAAGAACCTAATTTTTTCTGCTTCTGTAGACCTCCTACGTTTCGCGTTTAATTCAGTGTTTACTTAGTAAATTAGCTGGAGGAAGAAACTTCAAAGGTAGGTTTGTCAGTGTTTAAATATTATCCATGGAATTAGGCTGTTGGTATGAGTTTTAACTACTCAACTCATACGTAAAAAATATTTTTAGTAATAAAATCGCATATTTCTATATGATAAAAAACGAAAATTAAATATCCTTAAACTTCAAAGAAAAAATATTTAAAGTGTAAATACAGTATAAACTTAATAGAAAAGTATAAAAAAACTTTCAAGAAACGAAAGAAATTTTTAACACTAAGAGTTTGATAAAAGGGAATTAGTGCCCTCTTACGTAAACAAATAATAATAATACATGGATAAAAAAAAGTAGAAACATCAAACGAGGGGCTTGTTAGTTTAATCTTTTTTAAAGTGTGACTTTTTTGGTACATGATACATTTATGAAGATTAAAGTAAATCATTTGAAAGATCTTAAAAGGTGATTCTCAAGGACATCAAATGACTTAAGAAACAAATAGTAAAGAAAGGTTGAAAAGCACAGATTATAAGCAAATCATACATAATCACGCCGGTTTTTTAATCAAACCCAAGATAAAGAAGAAAAGAGGGTTTTTTTAAAGTGAGAGAAAAGTAAGAAATGCGTTAATCTTTTATAAATAACTATAATAATTTACCTTATCTACCTAATGTAATGAAGTTATTTTCTCAACCCAGGGTACAATTATAATAGGGCCAAGAATATTGAAAATTTTAACCTGAAAGGTTCGTTAAACTCAAAATCTTAATAATAAATCAGAACTCCATAAAATGATTTGAAACATAATAACACTAAGGACTAATGAAGCTTCAGACAATTGACTCCTTAATGTAAAACAAATGGCCTAAGGTAAATATTCTTTTTAGTATTATATTTTTAGATAATATCAACTCTAAACTCAGGAAGTTTCTGAAATTATTAGTATCAATCACACTTGAGGTCACTTGACACACAGTAGTCTAAGTCCATTGTATTGAATTGTTGCCATCAATAATTTTTGGTGGAGGTAACTTTGATTTTTCCTTCTGTTCATCGATAGTGAACAGTCCTTTTACTGTAGGAAGAAAATATTTAATTTTTCACTTCTTCCGCCTAAGTCATAGTGCCCCTCCCTACAACAAGAGTAAAACTTTTCAAAAATAATTTCTTACAAAAAACACACGGCTTTTAAGCTTACCTCATAAGTTTCATAAAGTGCATTCTGTTTCATAAAGTGCATTCATAAAGGATATATTTTTGAATTAACCATACACAAAAAGTAATTAAATTAACAATACAGAATGAGATTGAAAATTTACTTTAAAGTACGAGTAGTTATCTACTGTTGACTTAGCAAAACAATCTTTTTCATTCACAAACTCATAGGGGCTTGCAGCTAAAATGATAAACAGCAACAAGTATGAAACAATGATACCACTAACCGGTAGAAGACTCATAAACTAAAAATAATCTGAAGGTGTCCCACCCTACCCCAAATCTCCCCTATCCAGAACCAACACAACAGTCCAAAAACTTCATTCCGGTCCCAACAACCCCACCTCCAATTTCTTAAAAGTTCCATAACAAGGCTTCTCAAATCAATAAGTTACTAATGCCCCCTCGCCACAAAACGTCATTGCAACCTTTATGAAAAGCCCTCAGCGGTCTATTTTAAAAGAGCAGTGTACCCCGCTCTATTCCCCAGAGAGTGCCATACTGACAGAGAACAAATTGAACCAATTTTGTATCTGTTCCGAGTCAGATTTGATTTATAGTAATTTACTGTTCAAAAGCACAGCCAGCCTTTCCGTGCTTCTAAAAGATTACACGGAGCCCGCTAGTGCCGTATAAATCAGCCCAACGCGGCCAGGGTCTCCCCCGGTCCGGCGTATATCATGCCGCGGTAATTGTTTTGCGTTTGGAAGCTTTTTAAAATGTTTATGGGAATAATTTATTTTTTGAGCCTGGTGATTTTTTAAGTCACTTTTGTTACGCAAAGGGTGAGGTGAATGGGAAAAAATGGTAATGTTTGTTTTCATCAGCAACCTTGGTTGGCTATAATATTTCATATGATTACCGTATGCATATTTTTTACTTGTCTCTTCCAAAGAAATGTTTCCAGTAAATCTGTTGCATTTTTTTAATTTACTGAGGGAAATTCAAACAGAAAAATTAAATTGAAAATAGTCTATTTAATCATTTAATACCTAGTTTATTTAATTTTGTTTAGTAAAAATTCATCTTTACTACCCTATTTTCTTATATTTTTTCATTTCTATGACGATTCCAAATTCACAATTTGTACTAACTTCTAGAAGTGGTAGAGAACCATAACTCTTTTTTTAAATTAAGCTACAAATAAATATCAAGAAATTTGATGATGATAAAGGGTAGTTAAGAATTATAAATATTAAATTCACGAAACTGAACTCTTCCCTTGCTGCAAAACATCACTCATAAAATGTCAAAATTATTAGTGCAAAATAATAAAACCAAATATTTTTTCATTATTGTTTTTCGATAACTTTCAAATTAAATTATCTCTATAAAGACTAATTTTATTACTTTTTGTATTTATCTATCTACCAATAGTTTTGATTAACTTAATAATATGATTAGAAAGTTTTAGCTACACGAAAATATCCATACTCATTACTTTCTATCACTATTTTAACTTTATCTCCCGAATCCAACGCCTGATGCACACGAATCTTCTATAAATAGCACAACCCCCTCCAAGAGCTACACCGAAACCCAACTCCCTATCAAGAGCATCTCATAATCAAAATCAAAATCAAAACCCACTTCGCCCTACCTGCAGCATCAAAAGCGAAGCCACCTTAAGCAAACAACATCCCGAAAACGCAACAGACGGCATCAAAGCCCAGCCACCACCTCGTTAATTATCAGACACTTTACACCCAAACTTAATTAACCATCGGCGATAGATCGAATGAATCGAGACTCAAAAAGACTCGATCCACACGCACCGGTTGCGCTGAACCCAATCTAATTCCATTACGAGAGCCGCACACGCAGAGAGGATCGATTCTTTAATAACTTTTTCGAGGCGGTTGCGTGCTTCTGGTCGTTTGGGAAAGGGTTTGCCGGAAAGCGGGATAAAAAAGGATCGGATTAATCTCAATTTGGCTAAGGTGTGCACCGTTTGACACTTTCTCACGTTCGGATGTGAGGCGTACACGCTCCAATGGCTTCTCTAGTGGAGCGTCTACGGCTAATTGTTTTGTGAAGTCACGCTTAGGTTCGCTGATGAAAGTTCATCCGTTTAATGTTGGGGAGGGTTTGTTTTTAAAAAGCGCGGTTTTGGAAATTTTCGGATAGTTTGTTGTTTGGCTGGCTGACGCGATTTCTGCAACAGATTTTAGTGGGAGAAATGTTGTCTGTTGAATGTAGTGATGGGAAGTTTTGAAGTTGTTATTGCAAAACACGCGTATTCTCGAACATGAAATGGATGTTTTGATAAAATTTCTTGAGAACTCTAGAGGAATTCCCATGCGCCTAAGATGCGTAATTTTATCTGTTCGAAATATGGTAGGGAAGGGGTGTCTTGTTCAAAGAAATATTTCTTTCTATTCCGCAGTTCAACTATTATTAAATATTAGGAAAATATTTTCGAGCTTCCCACATTTAATCAGACATTAAGTAATCTGGTTTTCCTTACGCTTTACAAATATGTGTCACATAAATTTCCTTTTAAAAAAAATAACTAGGAAATAGTTTTGTCTTTTGTGTAAAACTAAATTATTCCATCTATAAAAATAGGATGGGAGAAACCACAGAGATTTAATAGATAATTAATAAGGTCACCTTGTTAAACCTCATAAATTTTAACAGATCATGTTATTAATATCATCTTTTCTATCTTAACGTATACTAATATAAATCACAATGTAATAGAAGAGTATAATATAAGTTATATTTGAAAACAAAACTAAGTTTTAAGAAAATGATTTGTCAGTTAATCTTAAATATTATTTCAGAACTGACAAAGACAAAGAAAAAACAATCCTTACGATTCAAATATCAAATACTACTAAATTAAATGTATTCTGTAATCGCATGCAAATATAATTTCTTACTACTATAATTTATATAATTACTAAGTAAAAGTTCGATTCACCTACATTTAGAAAAACATTAAATTTATATTTATATATTAAGCTTTAATACGCTTTCCATTTGAATTTTGTTTTATAAATTGGATATCTATCAACTTCTATTTCTTTTAAATAAAAACATGCGTGAGTAAATATTCAAATTTCTTTCTATAAATTTAAAATTTAAATAGTTATAAATCTAAAAGAAATTTATAGATAATTAATATGTAACAATATATGTTTATCATAAAACCGTATCTTTTTATTTCAAATTAAATCTATTGAGTTTCTGAATATAAGTGTTTTTCTAGTATACCTATAAGTAAAAGAAAAGTTCATTAATGTAATTTATCAATGCAAACAAGACTTCCATCTCATTTACAACTTGATTAATTTATAAACAAAATCCCTTTAACACGAACATTAATTAAAACGCTAAATATAAAGTATTTTTGTTATTTCTTTTTTAAATTTTAAGACAAAAGGTAAGATCTTAAGCGCGTAATTTCGTTAGTGACTGTAGGTGTCTGTTAGCTATAAAAGTAAATAAATAGTAACTTTGTATCCTGAAATATATTTAATATGATGTATATCTTTAAATCAAATCTGAGTGGTTTATTCTAGATTTCTAAGAGAACTATAATATTCACCAGATAATAGTAATTTACATTAGTTATAACTGAAATCAAATTTATGTTACAAAAGTCAATTTTTATCGAAGGTTTAAAACATATCTAATCAAATTTAAAATTATAATTTCCTTTAATATTTGGGTTCACAAACATCTATAGACCTCTATCCCTTAGTAATTTAAATGACATAGCCTTCACCTTTATAAAGACCTGACTCCTTCCTCGAGGATATTTCTATCAAGTTTTGCATTAGCAATGATAATTCAGTCTTTCACAATGACCAGACTTATAATTGAGTTTTCGTTAAAATACTATCTACACAAATCTGAATCGATTTATTGTATCCACCAGAACTAGTTACTGCATGAAAGGAATCCCCGTGAATAGTTCAGGCACACCCCGCAGCCTTACCTTATCAAATAGCCTCCTTCTTAAGTTCCTATGATCCCACTAATTTCCTTTCGGAGATAAGGGTTACTTTGAAAACCACTTTCTTCAGATTTCCCGTTTTTTATCGGGCCCTAGGTAAACGCTCCCCTTTTGTTGGCGCACAGAAAAGCATAACTTCCAACGGACGGAGCCAAATCCGCACTCTTCTTGCTTTGGTAAATACCTCGTGGCTTAGGCTCCCAAATCGGCTTTGCCTCCTATTGTCCAACACAAAAGAACGTGCTCCGTAGATCAAGAGACGAAGAAAAATGTAATCCCCGCTGCACTACCCTCTACCCTCCTATCGATCAACGGCCGGAGTTGGGCAAAATCTTTCTGATTTAGCCAGAGAAGGTCGGAAATTGAATATTTCATTCCTCGGGTAAGGGAATGAATAGGGGGTGACGTCTAAGCTAGGAAAGAGGGATAGGAAAGAAAAACACTTTATTGTCAAAGAGCGAAACGTGGTCTAACTACCTTATACCATAATCTTCTCGTTGAATGCTTCCTCCGCGGCGCGTTGTTTCCTTTCGGGAGAAAATAGACTTTGGAACAGTCCTCCCTCGGCATAGAGGTAGTATACGAAGACAGACCAGGGAGCACTGAGCGCAACCATGGCCATCTAGACACATAAGGCCAGAGATGCTCGAAATCTTGAGTGACGTTCTGCCTACTATTTCGCGTCATCATCGCTTTTTGGACAACAGAGCAACTCCAGTATGAAGGGTGCGTGCAAGATCTCAGACTGGAGTTGCGCTGTAGTCCAAAAAGCGATGATGACGCGATATAGGCGATATAGGACTGAAAGGGTTAAGCAATCTGAGTCGTAGATCTGGTCATTTAAATCTAGGCATATGATAAATATGGCCTTTTTGTGCTGATCAGAAAGAAATAAAAGATGCAACTCCGGTCACAAAATTGCTCTCTTCAAGCTTTGAGATTTCCTACTACCTTTGAGGTTCTACTACCTCGCATATCCACAAATCCGTTCATAAAAACAGCTGCACAAACGACTTACTTTTCTACCTCGAAAATATTTTCTCCTTTAAATACTGGTTTAAACGAATCAAAATGGCTCAAACCGAATAAAGATGGTTTATATTACATAATGTGAAGGCATTTCTCTAAAAATCTCCCTCATGAAAAAGGCAAATTAAAGTTGAAAATCATTCCTTCTAAGTTGCCGGTGTTTTAAATCATCGCAACAACTTGTATTCGAACAATTTTTAACAATGAATGATTCGCCATAGTGTTCACTCACGTAGTAGAAAACAATCGTCCTCTTATTTCGATAATTTTTGTTTAAAAAAGATCGATTTTTCTACTCCGAAAACCACTAATCTACGGCCTTCCCATTATACCGAGTACTTTTTTACCACCCACTTTTTACCACCCACCAAGGGGGTTACCACACCAAACCTCCCTCTTCTCTCACTACTCCCACAGTATGATAATGGTCCAAAGCGGGGGTGCAGGACAGTATCGAATCTTCCTTTCCAGAGATCTTTTGGAATTCCGCTTTGCGTAAAAGCATTGGGTTATTTATAGCTGGAAGACCAGCGAGTCGCGAAGTGGCTCGAGTTTTTTTTCCAGGAGGGGATTTTCTTGCTGACTTTTCAATACCTGATGTTTGGGCGGGATTTCTTTTGCATGAGCCATTCAGTCTCCGCGTGTTTGCCATACAAACGAGAGGCATTGGAGGTGGTATTGAGAAATGTTATATTTTTGTATCCGAGGATGGCTTTGGGGTGGAAGTCATGACTGCTGACAAGACTATCTCAGAGAGGGCAACCCCTATACCAATGGCTAGAACATTTCTCTTCGTATAGCTAAAAAAGATTTCCAGTAATGGTATAATATGTGTATCAAATCAAATCAAATTAAAAATTTATTTTTTTACCAATATATATTACTATTACATAGTTGAGGTCAAATAAAATAAAGCAAAAAACGACAAAATATACATATGAGACACCAAGGAGTCAAATTGACTTTTACAGGTGACCGAAAATTATATATGAGTGGGTTTTAAAGAAATAGAAAAGATAGAAAGAAGGAACAAAAGAAATTCGGAAATTCAATATTAATAATAGGTATAATTTTAGAGGTATAATTTATATTATTTTCAAAAGAACCCACTTTAAAATTGATGGTATCTACTATTGTAGTTTTTGAAATATCTGTAAAATCACATGGTTTTAAAATATCAAAATATTATAAGTTTTAACCCTTATCTAGTCCGCCAACATTTATAATGTAACTAGTCGCCCATGATTCTCAGCCTTCTGATTGCAAGATTGAAGTTGGTTTTATATGGTTAGTTTTGAATCAAATACAATACCCAAGCGACATACTGTAAATAAAATAACACTTAAAATAGGCATTTTATTAATTTAATAGTTCATTAAATTTCAAATAACCAAGTATTCATTCAATTTCTGTTTCTTCATGGTTTTGCGAAACATATTAACTTGAAAAATTTCATCAAATGCTCTTATACAATGTATTACATTAACAACCTTCACTGAGAAAAATGACGATTTCAAACCTGAGTGATGCATCGATAGTTTCATTTTGATATGAAACTTTTTGTTTCAAATATGAAAACACAATTATTTCAATTTTAAAATACCAGAAGTACTAAGTTTCAAACAATTCAATAGTCACCACTCAAATTATATGTATTTTTGTTTAATATTTGCAGTTTATGAAATTAATCTTAATCATATAAAACTATTCAGACTGAATTTAAAAACGTGATAGCCCGCATCGCCCAGATGCGGCATCACACTCTAACTACAAGTAGACTAGTCACATTCTGATCAAATACTGTAGTACCGTCTAAGGGGGTTATTTAATTTTGACGAAGGCCACAAGGACATAATGTATCATTTTTGCATAGTTTCATAAATAAATTTATAGATGTTTCAAACTTGAGTAAATTTGATTCGGAGCCAGTTTGAGTTTGTGGAATTCTCAGATTTGAGTATTTTTTACTCAGTTTTGAAAATACCGGTTTAAAGCGTGTTCTAATTGTAGCCATTCTGTGCTTTTTCATACCACACAGAAGACACAAAACCGAATTTTCCGCAAGTTCAGTTCACCATAGACTTAACGATACAGAAACTTCCCTTAAGCTTTAATTTCAAATGAATGATACCAAAAACCATCATAACTTGAGTCACTTGAAAGTTAAATAGAAGGAAAAGTTTAAGGATGATGCAGAAATTAAACACCAGTCTTTAAAACTCAAATGTTGAGCTAAGTTCACCAACTTGAATAGTTAAGGGTTAAGATGCATCCTGAATTCATTTAAAAAGATTTATTTACATGGAGAGTACTGAAAAATTGGAAGTGGATAGATTTGAAACGGTTAAGAGAAGAATAGGGCGGGCATAATAGAAATTGAAATTTGCCTTGATTGTTTTCGCATGCTTAAAACTAATCAACTCGGTTTTACGAAACTTTTAAATTTATTGTACCGTTTGTTAAAATATAACTATTTTAGAAACAAACACTCAGGTTGATTTATTACAGTAAACTAACTACACTTAACTGAATAGGCAATTCTGAGAATATTATAAAAATTTTAGAAACTTCAATTGTTTTCAGGAAAAAGGTTTAGCGGCCTATTTAAGGCATTTATAACAATAGGTATCTTTAAAGTTTATTTTAAGAGGTATTTAGAATGCATTATTGGTTTGGAAAAGCTGACTACTATTTAATCCTGTATTATAATTTTATTGCGAATATCTCCGTCTTTAAACTTCGAGTACTTCACTGTTTCAGCTTCACCATAGAAGTAAACACATTAACTTTAATGGAGACAAAAATTAATCTAATATTTTTAAACAAGAAAATAAAAAATAACTAAATGTAAAGAGTTTTTCGTAAAATATCACTATAGTTGATAACATGCACATATTTTAATCTACTCACGATGGTGATTGCATATGATTTAGGAAATCATGACAAATAGGCTGAAAATAAGTTGAAAACTCCTTATAATTTTGTTTTTCACCCTATGAGCAATCTCTAAACTTATTCCTCCAGAATGTTAATTTCTTTTTGGAGCTAAACGCAAAGTTCAGCGAAATAGAAAACAACCTTCGCTTATTTTGACATTCCCAAAACCTAATTGAGTAAAAATAAGGCCATGACAAAAACAGAGCTTGAACTTTAAGGTTTCTAGTTCCACTTTATCGGATTATTTACTCCTTTTGATGGATATTTATGGTGTTGAAAAATCCCCTTCACGAAAAAAAATCACAGACGGAACATATTTGATGAAAAAATTACTCTCCGACAAAAGTGAAAAAAAAATTACAAACAAAAAAAATCACTTCCCCCTAAAAAAAAATAACCAAAAAAAACCTCGTTTTCGACCCTGCCTCCGATGTTTAACGGCCGATACTTTAAAAATCGGACCCAGGCGTGGCTGCCTCCTCCACCCTTAGCAAAGGTGATCTGCCACAAGTGTTCTTGAAGGGGTCCAAAGTGAGAAGTAACTTTCACGGATATATCCCCACAGATATTTTGGCTTGGAAAGACATTAGTCATTTTCTTTCTCTTCCAGTCGCGGGGGAGCGGAGAAAATAAAACCATTTTTGACAGGCGTAATAGATTGTGAAATCTCTTTTTAAAAACGGAATGCGCTGGCTATTCTATGAGAAACGCGAACTTCCTATTTTAATAGCTTCCGCCTTTTGCTTTTTCTGATAACGCGCATTTATCATGTGTGCGCGGCTGTTTTCTAAGGCGAGTTTTAATCATGTCTGTTGAATCTTTCGCACTTTTTAGCGACGGACTACATTGTTGAGTGCTCTTGGAGGGGCTGTTATCCCCTTTTTCGAGAAGAGGGGAAACTTTTGAGAGACTCGAGAGCGCCGCCGATGCTTTGGCGTAAGCTGCGAACTCATTAGCATGCCAACTGCAGACGCTTCTGCTGGGAGAAGCTCTCTTAGAAGCAAAATAATGCGAAATAAATTGCAAGCACACCATCCTCTCAACCGTTAAACTAGAATAGTTACTAAAGTGTATGTGTATGTGTGTTTGACCTTTTGAATAAAGTATTACTCCTGTAACAAAGTACGTTAAAACTACTTTAAATATTGCATTACGTGTGGCCCTAAAGTGAAAAATTACTACTACTTCTTTTATAGCACGATGCGTCAAGATTTGTTTACTGATTAACTTTCAAATTGCTTTAAAATTCACTCAAACTAAAATATACTTGACGAATGAAAAATTGTCTTGTTACAAACATGTGTTGTATGTCCTTCCTTATTTTAAGATCAATCTTGCAATGGTATATGAGGAAAGATAAAATAATTAAAGAGAGGAATAATAATAATAGGAAGTTTTAAACAAATCTCAAATAATAAAGGGTGAAAACCGACATTTTAAGGTACAATACTTCCCTATCTTTCCTTCTGTTATGCAACATTCATAATGTTCATTATGTAAAACGTGAATTTGAAACTAACCTAGGAATAGTTAGATCTCAGGCAGAGGAGTCATATGCAAGATCTTTAACTATAAATTTATAAATGTTTAATATCTACGCGGTATTCTAATTTAATGTTACCCATTAGAAGTGAAATCCATACTTACAGGCATTAAACATGTAGCTCTAATTCAAATCTAAATCACTGTACTTAGCATATATGATTGGTGTTTGGTAATTATAACATGTGAAACTTTAACAGAATAGTACTTAGAACTACATGTAATCAAAACTGGATAGTTTATTACATAAAATATGAGTTATTAGTTGTGAGAATATTTAAGTTATTTATTGGTTTGGAGATAAAAGAATGAACAAATAAAATCCAAAACTTTACCTTAAAAAGTAACATGTTAAGTTAGGATGTTTAATAAACTGTTAAAAATCTTTGAATTATTCACAATTTCAAATTATATACGCTCCATTGCATGCTTTATCAGTTAAGAATAGCTAAGTTACTCAATAATTTTTAGAAAGTTAACATTATCGAAAATATGAGCATATTATTCGGATGGCAACTCTTATATTGTAATTCTGCAACTTCTTCATCAATACGGAATGCTGAATTTAACCACACATGTTAATTAATGTTTCATTGTATTAATGCTAAATTGTCAAGACACATTCCAATAATAACTTAACAAAAATTAAATAAAAACCCTTGGAGGGAAACACCAGCAAACAATTTCGCATCTTAAAGGAGGTGGTGGATTCCAGCAATATAGTTATTTCCCTCACGTGCGGGAATTCAGAATTATATCCCTCATTTTTACGACGCTAGAAAAGAACACTTAAACTTTTACAGTTTTCACCCACCAAATCCGCGGCAGCAGTCGAGGGCCGCCATGTTCCAAAATGGCCGCTGCCGAAATGCCGTCCGGCTCATTACAGTCAACATGCCACATTCGCATGGACAAACTTCGCAGTCATTAGATTTGCTCTTATTTCATTGGGTAATGGCAGCGCGGGCCTCTGCTGCTTTCAATATAATTACTAAGCCGCACTCGATGCAGCAGCTTAACAGCCGAGCAAGCTGTGAATGCGGGACACGCTGGAAAACTGGATTAGATGACCGCTATATTTTATCAGGTGCGTTTTGGGCTGACTGCTAATTTGGAAGGGGTCGTAAAGCTAGCGGTTGCAATCAAGGCTTTAAATGAACTGAAATGAACTTTAAATTAGTGAACGAACGAAAGAAAAGGTACAATCCTGAAGAGGATAAATTCCATAATTTATATAAATTTACTTTTTTATTATTCTAAGACTATAAGTATAATTAAATCATGCAATTTTAAATTATTTGCCACTAATTTTCTTCTTTGATTATTTATATATGTAATTTTTATTATTTATGAATTATATATGTGGATATTTTAAAACAGTTCAACAGTAGTATCATATAGAACCATCCTTTGTCAAATTTTATGATTATGAAACTTTTCATCAACGTAGATCACGTCCGGGTCACCATTAAAGTGGTGTAGATGCAGGTCAGTAACGATCCTTCAATGTTTAAAATAAATACTTTATTAAACAAAGAGAAAATAAGAGACCAGCGCTATCAGAATAATTTAACAGAAGAGAAACACAGCAGCCGATCTTAACCTTATATCCACTTCATAGGAAGAGTGGAGTTGAGTGGTAAGCGTCCTTTCTCTGCCGCTACAACTACATTTCTAGACTTATAACCTTATATTTTTTCCTTCTAATATCATTGCTTCTAGTATGTTACTAGGTCAAAATCAATCCCATTCCTTATTTTGTAAAAAAAAAATAGTTGTTAAATTTTACAATTATATAAAAAAATAAATGTTAAACCTACTCTATCTCTGATTTAAAATGTTAAAGGTAAAGATATGTATGGATCCAAGTGTTACTCAGACATATTTTTCTCGTATGCTTTTTCCCAAATCAACGACGTCTCGCCAACTTATATTCTCAGTCTCACTTCAATAGAAGGTAGTAAGTTTAAGTATACAGGAGTCTCGGGAGAATTCATGGCAGTAAGAAACTACTAGGTAGACTGCATTTCTCTAGGGATCTAAATTCTTCTCCAGCACATATTTTTGTCTCGAAAACAACGTGTTTTCTACTTTATTATAACTTTGATCAATTTTTATGAGTTTAAGCATGAATATCAATAATTACTGTAGAGCTAGTAGAAAGATCCTGGAATGCATCTTCAAAAAAATAGTAGCGTGATGCATATTTATTCGCTTTTATATTGTTTCCTAAGCTATTTCCAAACTCAGCTAATTTTCCTCATATTAAACTTAAGTTTCTAAAGGAATCCTGCGCGTCCATCAAATTATTATTACTAATGTTACTAACAAAGCGTCCTTGATAGAAAGAGCAGAATACTAACTCGTTTAAGTTCGTATTCAGCTGTTTTTCGCTTTTACGAACTCACAAGGCGTATTGAAATAGTTCGTAAAAACGTGATTGTGGTTAATTCTATTGTGATTCAAATTCTTACTAATTAATGAATCTATATGATTCGCTATTCTAGAAAAGCATTCTAAACCCGACAGTATCATAAAAAACTCTCAAAACTACCACTCCATCATTGGTTTTAAAACGAACCTTCCAATGAAATTTATTCTTTCTAACCAGAGGAACCTACCTATAGTCTTACGAGGCCCTCTATTTATATGGCCTTACATCACTTTCTCCTATCTTTGACGTCATTAGCATCACGACACACACATGTTAAACAAAAGAGTTTGAGTTTTCATAACAGTAATATCAATCTTGAAGAGATAGATATACAACGCGAGGAATTAAAAAAGTAAGTTTTTGAGCTCCATAGACTGAACATTACAAATCCGAATCTTTGTTATAACTAGGTTTTGAACTCCTTATCTGTACCCCACCCTTTTGATTCTCTTCTTCCCTCTACAAACGGGTTCTCATTTCATCCTACCTTACAATAAGCAAGTGCAACTATAATTCCCACAAATGACCAAAAAAACCCTTACAACTGTCTCAAATCCCCTGACTAACTACCCAATCTACATCTCTACTATATTCCTTCCCTACCTTACAATAGAAAAACCTTTCCCTCAACTGTCACTCCATCTGAGACACCCAAATCTCCCAGCTCGTTTGAAAAGCCCGGTGTCTTCGAAAAAGCATACGTTCTTCCATATCTGCACAACGTGTCTTGTAGTCATGTAATAGTTTCTTGGTAATATAATGTTTTCTCATTTTAATAATAAATTTTTCGCCGGGGTGCTCTCAAAGCCATCTGGATGAGGTGGAGTTGCAAATCCTCTCCCTCTGAGCATCCAGTGACGTTCGCCCCAGATGAAGATAGATGGCTCCATATAATGTGCTTCTTACAGAGTGGCTTTTCCACAGAGAAGGATTATAGAAGGGGGTTTTTTTTTGTGTGTGTGTTCTAGATGGTACACGTGATAGGATAATTTAAGTTAAATTAATGCTAAGCAGTTATAGTGAAAAGCTGTGAAATGTTTTTTCAGTGCTCAGCATGAAAACTTATGAGATTTTAATTATTTATTGCGGCATCAAAAAGGAAAAATGAACAAATATAACTATGAGGAAATTATCCCATGTAAAAGAAATAATAACAGTAAAAATTTGCATTGATTTTTTAGTTAAGTTATTGTGATATAATAAAATAAATATGATAAATAATAATAAAAAATACATAATGCATAGAAATATTATAATAAATGAAAAATGGACAAATATGAAAATATGTACCATACTGGAAAAACGGTGTCTGGTAGTTAGTATTTGATTCAGTCAATTAAAAAAAAACTTTAATATTTGTAAATGTAAATAAATTTATTTGTTTTTCAAAAGTTTTATTGGTTATACTGTTTTGAATTGTGTGCGGTAAGCTGTTCATTGGGTTTAGTTATATTTTATTTATCCTTGTAATTTTTCTAAACTGTAACTTCTTGAAACGTTAAACTTATTGAACATGTTTCAACCCTAATTATTGTATCAAAAATCTGGTTAAAATTAGTCGTTTAGATACCTTTGTACAAGATTAAAAAAGCATCTTCTTTCTAACCGACTATTATTCAAACCGAATTTATAAAATAGAGTAAGGGAAGAATAATTTTTGTCAAACTCTAATTGAAACTTTTTGTTCAACTACTAGGAATTTTTAAACACAAATAGTTTTTGAGTGAATATTATCAATACGTTTTGCGGCATGAAATAAGTAAGCAAATTTTTATCTAAAACAAAGTTTTAGAAAGGGATTTGAAGTTTATTTCGTTATGCGATGTGAAAATACTTTAAGTAATTTCTCTATAACTTTTTAATGAAAGAGAAAAACAGCTTTGGGAAGTGGCAAGTATAAACTATTGAAATATACCTATCGGAAAACTATTTTCGTTAAAGACAAAATGGTTGTAAATTGGTATTTTTAATACAGTCTAACACATCACATTGAGTTAAAATAGTTAAGCTCACTAGGGATTAATTTTTTAATACAAATTATTAGGTGAAGATCCTAACTATCTTTTAGAAATGCGCTCTTATTAACGTTTAATAAAATCTAAGTTTTTAGAATTATTTCTCTAATATTAATAACTATAAAAATGAGGACTGAAATATGATTGGTTTAAGAGAAAGTAATTAAATGCGACCTAATAATGAACTTATTGTGCTTATGATTTCGCATCGCAGCTCATAAATTTAAAGGTTAAAATACCAAGTCAAGCATTTTAATTCCGTCTTCGATAAAAATTACTTCGATGCTTAATATAAATTCAAATTAATTATCATTCTTTAATATTGCCTTTTGATAAATTTAAAATAGGCGTATTATATTAGACTTCTACTTATAAACATGTATTCAAAATAATCACTGAAGTTAATCTATATCCAATTCATGAAACGCCAATCTTACTCTTTTTCAATTTAGTAAACTATAAAAATTCTCAGTTCATTAAAAGTGTAACTTAATTGAGTACGTGGTTAAATTTAATAGAATTTCTGAGAAATAACCAGATTTAAAATGCAAGTTAATAGTAGCGTGTAAAGTAAAAGTATGTTATTAGCTAAAAGCACTTTATTTCCATTTATAATCAGATATCTCTCTCGGGTATTATCCAAAATATAGCAGATAAAAATTTACCGCTGTATGGAATAAGTCAAACCTTTTAATTAGATATAAGCGTATGCGATGGTTCGTTTCATATTATTAATAAAACTTTTACTCAAGCAAAATTAAAAAGTAAATCAGTATAGTGGTTTAAGCCAAATATAAATTTTAGTCTTTAATATCCAGCATTTGTCGAGTCAATAAAATCAGTCATGTTGCAATAAGTAATGAGGTGGTAAATAAAACAATAAAAAACGGTAAATCCTTTAAAAGAGGACTTCAAAATAGTAGTTAAATTATAGTCACAGACTGTCACAAACTGATTACACTAATTAAATTAATTAAACAAGGCTTTGATAGCTTTCATATTCGAAAACATGCAAAAACAACGTTTCAAATATTTTAGGACAGATCTCAATTTAGATTAAAACTACATTTATGACATAAATAGTCTTACTATTTTTAAACCTTTTGCAATATTGACATCGAAATAATTATTTGAAATAGAAGGTAAATTTCTTATGTCTTACTGTGACTACGGAAAACTACATACTAATAATTAACAATATTCTAAATTTGTCAATAAAATTAATCTTCTACATTTATTAATATACCTAACCGCTTTCTTCCCAATTAATCTGTTTCTAATTATTCCCAAAAATATTGCTTTTACATTTCATCAATTTACAGTCATCTTTGTTTAAACTTCTTTTAGATTGGAAGAAAATCGTTAAGACGAAGTTCTATACATCTCCCCTCTTTAGTGTTACAAATTTATCCCGTTAATTGGAAGTTAAAATTAGCAACTCCTAGTAGTCTATTATCAAAGGAGCTTAATCGGAGGAATTATTTTAATTATCTTGAATGAAGTGTTCGACCAGATTAATCAATGCTTTCATTCCTAAGTAACACTAATATATTCATCCCAGTTTTTATCTTTGTTACAAAACAAAAATACATCTTTTTATTCTTGAAAATACTTAAGTTCAGCTCATCTATCTATTACCTTTTCTCAGTTGAGTGCGTTCGTTTTATAAAAGTTTTCCTCTCAATCAGTTCCACCCAGTTAACCAATGTGTTTCTCTTTCAATTAATCTAATGAGTAAATTTTTACGTTTTTTTTAAAGCATTAGAACCAAAATTAAGTCTAAAAAGAAGGGAAATTCGATTGAAACTTAAAACCCCAAAGGACTCGGTAATTCTTCAACACCACCGCAAAACCCAACTTTTTTCCTTCCAGTTTCAATGAAATCTTTCCTTAACCAAACACACCCAAAGCCAATACTCCTTTCCTCGGCCAATAGGGGGCCAATCTCAAATTCCAATAGAAATCTCAATGTCTGGACTAGCATGACCATTGATTATAGAATCGAACAGGGTCGTATCCAAGGGGGGGGGGGTTTAGAGGGGTGCAACCCCCTCCAAAATTTTTACAACAATTTTTATACTGTTTCTCCTTTTTGGATGTAAGCAGACGATTTCAAAATGAGTTAAAGCACTACAGTAGGTATAGCCTCGATATTTTGAAGACGAAAGGACCCGAAAATGAATTCGAGATAACGGGTTTTCGAGATAAAAAATAGGTCTATTATAACTGTTTCTTTGAAAATTCTGCTCCTTAAAAGAAGTGGTCCGCTTTGGCTGTAAACCAAAGGCCCTTCAAATGAAATAAAACACTACTTCCAAGGGGCAAATTTCAAAAATTTTTATTGGGGAGTACCTCCAGCCCCCCCCCCCCGAACTTTTACGCCTATGTATAGTATACGTTTTTCTTTTAAAATTATGTTGTTACAAAGGTTCTCTTTGAGCCCAATACAAAGGGTCTAAAAAATGAGCTGATACAGTATTTTAAAGGTCCAATTTTTAATATGTTTTTAGGGGGTGGACCCTAAGACCCCCAATTTTTATACCAAATTTTGACATTTAGTGCACCAAAATTCAAATCCTACCCGTAACGGATCTTAAACTTAACGTATAAAACCACTCATTAGGGGGTACCTTAGAAACAATGTTGATTCAACCCCACAAAAAAGACAAAAGTCTGGTTACATCCCAGGTCTCAGTGACCGGGCCATTGATTGCCGAAGTGAGTTTCTAATCTGGTTTCCATTGGGCATAGGGGGGCGATGATTAATTCCACTCTCCGCAAAAGAATAAAAACAGCGGCGATTTGCGATGATCGATGGGGTAGAGCATCCAGGGAGTATGCATGAGGGGAGAGGTGGTAGGGATAACGGGGTTAGGGAAACCACCAAGACTAATTATTTACTCCTTATTTCGTTTAGATGACCACTTTCCGCAGAGGGAATGCGGTCAGTCGTGGAACTTCTGGGAGATGTCTGAAGAACTACTTGGTATGTTTTGAGGGATGTAATTGCGAGGAAATATTGTTTATAAGCGTATAACTATTCTGAACTAGTCGTCGAACTTGGATAAGAAATAGTCCTTGGATTTGAAAGATAAGTCTTATTTGAATAATTTTTATGGAGGATTTTGAAATCTTCTATTTAGCGTTTGTTTGAAATACGAAGATGACATGTAATATATGATAAACAATTAGTATCTCTGAAGTTTCCAAACTACTTTCAAATTGAAGGAAAATACTACAAGTTCTTAAACTACAACTTCTTTTTTTAATTTTTAAAATTTTTCATATTTTATAGAGTTTGTTTAACATTTTGCACAACTATATCCCTGTCTGTAACATTTTCCAAATAAGGAAACATGACTAAAACACAGAAGACAATATTCAAGAACTGAAATAATCAGTTACTTTTAAAATTGAAAATTTTTAACCTGCATAACTTGATCACATATCTTCAAATAAAATATAATTTCAACAACATTTGCGAAAGAGTGGTACGTTTCATTATTTTATGCAGTGAAAATCTCAGATTATTAAAGGTTTTTACAGATAAGAAATATTATAACAGTAACATCTAGAGAACAGTATTTAAAATGGTAATTTATGTCAAGTTTCCTTAATTATTGAGCAATCCTTTAGTAATTTATAAGATTTGAGTACAATTTCTAAGAAACCAATAATATTTATTAATGCATTTTAAGCTCAACCAAAACATGATAACCCAATCTTAATTATAAGCGACACCCTTCACAAAAAATAACTAATGTGAGTAGTTCATTAAGCTAATATTAATATTTCATTTCCCTTAAATCAGAAATTTTATCGAAAGTTCACTTTCATAATTGGAACGCCATAACAAATTTCGACTTCCACACCACCACCTAAATTAAAGTTAAAATTCCCACCTAAAATGATACTCACCCGCTTCATAATCCACAACCCATTGCGCAAAAACATATTTTAATCTCACCCACTCCATCCAAAGCAATATCACAACCCTCCGCAAAAATTAAGCACCGCTCAAAAACAACTTAATTAAACCTTTCCCGCGCGCGCGTCAAAGTCAAAGCGAATCCTTAATAAAAAAAACACCCCGGGCCGCGATAGGTTTAACTTTCAACTTCTCGTCTTGGAGAACGCAATAATCACATTTCCCGTTTCGTGACTCAGGATTCCACATGCCAGCGCCTATTAGCGACTGTGGCCCCCACTTACACAGAGGCGAGAAAATTTAGTGGGAGTGCTGCGTTGCGAATTAATCACCGAGTTTCCAGCTTCCGCTTAAAAATAAACACTATTAAAGCAATGTCTTTGTTAACGACGGTAATTTCTAAGCATTCGTACCTTGATGTACGAGAGGAGGTTTAGATTTGCCCTGCCTATTCATTATGGTGAAGTACGATGGTTTTATAGTAGGAGTCATTGTTTTGTAGCAGTGTGTAGTTAGTTGTTAAAAGTTCGCATTTTGGAGTAGGTTGCTTAGGATGAAAAGAATTACATTATTTAACGTGAATATATGAATGCCCTCTTAACCCATAAAAACATTACGTAACCTTAGTTAGTTATTTAAAATTGCTTAAGGAAAGTTAGCTAATTATTTTGTTAAACATTTCTTAACTTAACACAAAATTGACCCTTTAAGATATAAAGACAAGTGCCCTTAATAATAAGTAATAAGTAGTAAGTTAATATTACTTATTAACTATACTAGACGGAAACTTCAGTTGACTCTATGACGTCACTAACAAACAAAGTAGTTCCCATCGCGGTGTCTGAATTTTGAGTGAAATGAAGAACGTCAATTTAAAATATGATTATTTTGTTGAACGCATGTATTTATAGTGCTTTTCAATCACGATTTGCGTACCGAAACTCCTCCTAGCAACCCAACAGGCTTTGTGTTTACCGATTTCTCCTTCTGCATTTGTGACGTACTGGGTTCAAGAAACGTTGCTGTCGAGTATAAGGAAAGTAGACATCTCAAATGGTGTTTGGAAGCATTTTGTTATATTATCAAAAACCTTTTCTGCAATTACTAAATATATTATCATTTAAAAAGTTTTAAAACCTTCTTTATCACTAGAGCCTATTTAAAGGCAAGCTGTTCTATAAAGAATCATAACTGTAAATCTAATTTATAAAATCCATATTTATGTGGAGTAAATCGCATGGTTCCAGTTGGTTTAAATGTTTTTAATGAAATTAAACTCACTCGTTGGTGGATAAGACATTAAACCATTAAAATAAACTAACACAGCCAAGTCTTCAGCTAAAGCTAAATACGTATCCATTTAGGCTGTGAAGAATACACGTGCATTTAACTCCCACAAACTACATCAACACTATTCATCCCGCAAATAACATGCTTTCAGAACCAGTAATAACAACTTAACGCTTCTTATCACAACACATTCACTTATACAACCGCTTTCGCATTAAGCAATTACCATGTTAAGGCTTGTAGTATGTGCCTCGAGAATAAACAAAACCTCAACTATTCGCACGAAACTAGCCACAAGCTTTGAGAAGTTCTGAGCTAAAAGCTAAAACCTCCCAGCGCTCGCGAATCCATTAACCCGTATCAGCAAAAAACAAGGAAGGAAGAATCGGAAGGAAAACAACAAGGAATCGGAACTACAAGGAGCGTTGGGAACTAGTGGAGGGGCCAGAAGGGGCACTCTAATATGAGGGGAGATGCCAGCTGGAGCACAAGATAAATTCTTCAACAGACGCCACGGCTGCGAGTTGTTCTCAATCGAACTGACATTTCACCCCAACGGTCTTTGGCAAGAAAAGAAAAGATCTTGTAATCCTATTGTGATTTGAAAAGAATGGGGAAAACCACCTTCACGGTGAGAACATGTAGATTATTTAGTCAATATTATACAGGGTGTTTCAAAAGTCCGTTTCACGGCTTTTATTTGGAACCAACGTATCCTAGGGTCCTGTAAGTAAGGTCTACCCCTATGAAAGTGACCCTGGAGAATCCATTGAAAGGACATACAGCGCCCCTAGCGGCGAAATAAAAAAGTTAAAAAAATTAATTAAAAAACTAAAGGAGATAGAGAAAACACCTCAGGGAGAGTATTGTTGCCACAGTTATAAGTAACTCACTGAAAAAAAATTCATTAAAATATCGTGAATATTTGCGGAGATATTAGGTGAAAATAGCACTTTTTCAGTCATCAAAAAGGAAAATGTTCAAAAATTTGCAAGTTTTTTTATTTTTTGATTCAAATTTTACTTCATTTAACTAAAAAGATACAAAACTACATAATAACTCTGAAAAAGTTGCAATTTTCCGAACTTTTCCTTTTTTGAAGCCCGAAAAACGGCTATTTTCACATGCTAATATCTCCGCGAATATTCACGATATTTTCATGAAATTTTTTTCAGTGAGTTACTTATAACAGTGGCAACAATACTCTCACTGAAGTGTTTTCTCTATCTTCTTTAGTTTTTTATTTAATTTTTTTAACTTTTTTATTTCGCCGCTAGGGGCGCTGTAAGTCCTCTCAATAGATTCTCCAGGGTCATTTACCTAGGGGTAGACCTTACTTCTAGGACCCTAGGAGACGTTGGTTCCAAATAAAAGCCGTGAAACGGACTTTTGAAACACCCTGTATTTACCTTTCACTACTTGCGCTGGTTACAATCATAATTTTTTTTGCAACTGTAAATTTTATTAAATCAGTTCAAGAGTTGAACCAGTTATTATTATTTATTATTTATTTCATTATTTTTGAATTTATTGTACTTTTTGTTTATAATACAAATTGTTGTGTTTATTCTTCATTATTATGTTTGTTGATGTATTTCTGATTTCGATGTATTTTTCTTTCATGTATTGTAATGTTACTTTCGTGAACGTACTACGGCTTAATATGAAAATAAATGTATTCTTCTTCTTCACTGCTCTCTCTGGTGAATTTTGTTCATTATTTGAGGTTTAAACTGCGAGGACGTGCGCTTATATAAGCATTCACAGAAACTCGCCTTTTCATTATAATTGGATGAAAATACATGTAGATGCACTTAAGGTTACACCACATAAAATTTCAAGACGGTGGATATTTTTTCTGAGATAATCGATTTTTCTTCTGAATTTTAACTTAAAAAACTCTGAGAACCTCGCAAAACGATGAAGAAGCCGTAACTGAATGAGGAGTTGGATATATCGTAACTTAACAAAGGATTAGAATAACTAGATACCAATTTCAAGTAAGTTTAAAAAGAACAAACGAAAAATAATTATGCACATGAATTTATTAAAATTTATTAAAAGCCATACGGCGTTTCGGGGATTCCTTGGATCCCCTTCAAGTGTTTAGTTAATACGAGTAATTATTCAAGGTTATAGTATTTGACTTAAAACTAATCACATAAAACATTAATCTTTTTACCTGGAAGCTTAGAAAGTCGTTGTGTGAGCTGGCGCGAGTAGTAAATGGTTAAATAAAATTTGCAGATATTCGAGTAATATATTAAATTCATTTACTTGGTTTCACGCACACTTATCAAATTTACATTCCTCAGTGAGTGCTCCTAGCCTTGTGACTGTTGCCATTATTCTGGCCTTTATTATGAATTCATAATTTTCTGGATGGAAAGATTTCGATTCATTTTGATTCAGTGATTATCTACAATGTGTACGTTAAATTTGATTTAGCGTAAAAGTAGTATTAAACACGCTACACGTATGGAATGAAAGTACCTTGGAGAATTTAGCAATTAACGCAGATCAGGATGGTGATAGAATTACCCGGTACCTTGGAAAGAATTAAGTTTATTATTTATTATTAGTTTAGGTGCAATATCTTGGATGTTTTACAATTTTTAATGTAAGAGTCCAAAGTCAAAGTAATGCTTCTGAGGTATTTTTGAAATTTCGACGATATTATAGGTTACTTCATTACGCGGCGACTTGTTTCTTAGTATGGAGTAATAAACAGTAAATCCCCAATTTTTTTTTCTACAATATTTGGTAGCGAAATTACTCAAATTTTTTAGAAAAAAAGTTAATCAATTTTGAGTTACAGGGGAAAACATTAAAATAATAACGAATTGTTTCAATATGATTTACAATAACGCGCTATGGGCGCTCTGCTATCACAAAAGAATAGAAAACTAGGTATCTGATATACGCTTTGGAAACTGTTGCTTTTGTTCAATTCAGAAATACACCTTACTATAGTCTAAACTGTGGGGTGATATTAAAAAATTAATTTATACACGAGGGTGTACAGAATGCTTACAATATTTTAATTAAAAAGCATTTAGCTTGCCCAAAGGCTTTGGGGAAAAACAATTAGTCGTATATACAAAAACCTAATTGCGTTTTCTTTCCCTTCCCCGACGCCTACTGATTAGAAATTGGCCTTCGGTTTCCATTAGAAAACCCAGCGCCATTTGTAAAGAAGAGCCGAGGAGTTGGAGCGTAATGAAGGGTTTAAATGTGTAATAGTGATTAGATAAAGACTTAAGACAAAGCTTACAGGACAAACAAAAAGCGGAAAAAGAACAAAACGGTCGGAATCCGGAAATAGAGAAAATCCCTAGCGTTCAATTAATATTAAAACTTTGTTTTCGCTCAAAGTTGGGGATAAATGAGAGTTTTTTTCCCCCACTGCAACGAATTTCGTAGGGAACAAGTAATTTGGGAAAGAAAGCTTTTCCAGGAATTCATTCTAACTCATAATACAAGAGTCGGCTATAATCCTCTTCTTTGAATCACTTTGAATTAGTTTCAAAATATTCGCTACGCTAAACTCGCTGCATTTGTCTTTTCAAATTTCAAACGACGACGAAAATTTGATTTAACAGTTTCTATAACCCTGCCATTGGAGCGTTTATTTTTGTTTAGGTGTTTGTGTAATGTAGAAAAGGGAGCTTTAAGGGTCCGTGTCAACTGTATCAATTCGATTTTCCAAATAGTTATCGTATCAGTTGATTTTACGGTAAACTCATCCATGCGTTTGTTTTCTTTAATATTTGGTATGTCAAATTAAATTCTAGATAATGATAAAAGCATTCGAAAAGTAGGGTTTCTTAAGAGTTTAATCGTGTTACATATTTTCAAAAAGAAGTTAGTTTTTAGTATTTCATCGGGTTTTTTTTATGCCAGTGTGTTAATATTTTGCAATTCTCATTTCAGAAGGAGTCAGGGTTTATGCGACATTTTTTGTTCCCTAACAAAACTTTTGGATTACTTATTATACGTTAAGTAACAAAAAAGTGCCAATTTTGTTGCTAAATACGCCAATTGGTGTTTTATTCAATTTACTTTTCACCATTTATTTTATTAAATTTTTAGTTAAAGGACAAGTAGCGTAAAGATAGACAGAAAAACAAAAAATAATTTCAAAAATATTAACTATTAGTTGATCAGACTACATCGTTATTTTTTTTTTTAGAATCACAGAACTCACAGAAAGACAATTGAAATATTCATTAAATACTTTTTAAAACTAACTTTAAAATTACATAAATGTTTTTTTTTTATTCTTAATTCAGAAATCACAGATTCTTCAGTATGAATAAATTGAATGCACAAAAGGAAAAATAACTAAACAAAAGTTTTAGATGACAGCTCAAGAGAAAGTTCTACACAGCACACTGAAGGGGCAGTTTAAGAACTTCATATTAGTTATTTAACTCGCATGGAAAATAATTAATGCCGTCTATCTTGCTTTCTCATCTAGTAACTATCTTTTCAACTCTAAACGTGACTGACCTCGATTTCAAGGAAATTGTAGTTAAAGATTAATAATTGGGTGAGACTTCAGCTCATTTATTTGCCGTAGTTTTTAGTTTATAGACGTCATTGACTCCGAAAGCAAACATAACCAGATCACCCTTTCTGAAATGAATATAAGAAAGGAAAACAGCAGACAGAGATGCCAATGATTAGATGAAAATAAATTGAAGATTGGGGCCCAAAACGTCCTTTTACATGTTTGACTTCTTTTTTATTCACAGTTTTGACTTGAGCTATTACGTTTTGAATGAGTTATAGAGAAATTGTGAATTTTAGATTTTTCCTCAAAGGACAATGACTTAATGACTTAACTAAATGTAAAAAAAAACTTTTATTGGTTGTTTTTACCTGTAACCTTTTAGACGATGTATTTACTAGCATTGTGTGTGCTGTGAAAGCCATAATGAAATTTCTTTTACAAATGCGTACATTTTTAGAATCTAAAAAAAAAGTAGACTTTTTCTCCCTTAATACTCTGCTAAATGAATTTTAAGTTTTAAAATTGAAAGAAATCTCCATTCTACAAAAAAAGAAGAAGAAATTATTCACTGAAATATAGAATGCCAAAAAGATACCTTACAATAAATATTTTTGGTTGAAACAAAAAAGAATATATTTGATTATGTTCGCAACAATATTTCTTATATTCAATAATAACTGAATAGAATACCACTTACCATAAATTTCAAAGATACAATACATAAATCATAGTAGGATGTTTAATACATCAACAGCGAGTAATTTATCACTCTATGTTATGCAATTACATAACTGTAAAATTGATAACACAAATTACGCTAGGCATTCTATGCATGTGACATCTGGGTTATAAGTCACGTTTTCTATACCCGCTCATTCTATTTCAAGGAAAATAGTATGTACTATTAAAGGATTCCAAATTGGCCCCTTTTCTTCCTTATTATCTGAAGCTAATTGGAAGTCTAAATATTATTATGACGATTATTCGAAACTAAATAAAGTATTTTTTGAGCTATTTTCGATGGAGGATAGTTTTTGGTTATTTTTAATAATAGGAAGATAGTTTTGAAAAACTATTGATATGCAAGGATCGAAAGTGAAGTAAAATATAAAATAACCTTCAAATAAAAACCTATAATAACCTAACAATAATAACCTGTGATAAAACCTTCAAAAAGGAATGAATGATTGATAATTACCAAAACAGCTAGATGTTTGACAGTTCGAAAAGATTTTTTACCTCATTATTTTCAGATATTCATTACTATTTTAAGCTTTGAGCTAATAAGGTATTTTTTTCCATTCACATAAAATGCAGAGAAATCAAATCAAATAGACTTTAGAAAAGCTTACTTGGTATGAGATATGAGAAACAATAAGATATTCATTTCACCTACCTGTAAAGAAAAATAAAACACATATTATAACAGAAAGTAAACTATTCACATTTTTATCTCAAATCATGCTAATATCTATTGTTAAATCAAAAATAAAATTTCCTTTACCCTATAAACTTATCATTATTCGAGTGATAAAAATGAATCTTACATAAAATTAAAATTAACTTTTAACAAAAAATCTGCTTAGAATATTTATCAAAGCTGAGAAACATTTTTTCATCTTAGATTCCCATAGCATTTGATTGCAAAAGTTTATAAAAAAAAGGAAGTTTCTTTTCCAATAATTTTTAATCTAGGTATATTTACGTAGAACAATTTGCTAATACTAGTATTTTTGCAAAATAATTCTATTAAAAAGTTTTACAGCTAAAAATTAACTTTAAAAAATATTTTTTTAGCATAAAATTATGTCAATTTGCAGTTGAAGTCAACTTATTCCCAGTACCAAAACAATTCTAACTTACTTTAATTTCAATTAAAAACGATTTTGCTAAAATGACTTACCATCAATAAATAGCTATTTTTCATCACTAGTAATTGTATAAACATTTAGTTACTTCTAACATTAATTAAGTTTAAAATAACAAGGAATGCAGCAATTATTATATTAGGCACTTCATTCTTACTTTCATAAGTTTTTAGTTACTGTAATGAAAAGTGTCTAAAGTTCCTTATTATTTTAATGCATCTTTTATTTATTGTTGCTATGGTACAATGTATCGTTTTTTCACTTTAAGTTACTGTGATTGTTAATATTGTATATACCTTACATAGAGATACTCCAGTTATTGAGTTGTTTTGAATAATTCAGTTACTGTAAATGAGTTGCTGTATCTTTAAGTTACAGTATAAATCTTAAAAAAGAAAACTCAGATTTTTACTCCGCAGTGAAGACTCAGATAACAAATATTTTAAGTCAATCCATCCAACCTTCCTAACATGGTTTCACAACCATTGCAAATATTCCCACCCCAGCTAACGCTACATAGGTGCTGCACTAGACTTTTGATCTGGCGTACAAAATGTTGAGAAAGTTTGGGCGTCGAGATCCCAACCCTTCAACCCGGCTAGAGGCCCTGTCAAGACCAGCAGTTGTAAAGGGGGAAAAAAGCTAAAATGTCGAACCAAAAGCCCCCTTTATCCAGTTGCTTGTAAAAGTTTCCTTCCTAGGCTCCTATTATGTGCTATCATCTGGAATGATGTAGCAGCTGCTGTTGACACGGATTCGACAATCTATCAAATTTAAGAGATTTCAAAAGGTTTAAGGAGCTACGGGGCCACTCATTTGTTAAAACGGGATCTGGATTTCTTTTGGGCTTTATTCTCCTCAGTATTATGGGGTTTGTTAAACTAAGTGTTAAAACATTAAGGGGTAAAGAGAACATCAAGTAACTTGGAATCAAAACTGTTGAATTTGGGTTGCATGTCAAAAATTTTATGTAACATTTTTGTCTTTTACACTGTTATAACTTTAAATAAATTTCCAAGAGCAGGTTTCCTTTTTGCCGTGGTGATTTTCAACTGATAGTAGAATGATATTAATTTTAAGACAATTTTATGTAGGTAATAGATAAATTGTTTCAATATATTTCTTGTAGAAACTAGAGTATAAAGAGAAAAATGATCTTATAGTTAAATGGATATCCTTTATTCGATGAAATTAGGTTCATACATGTGATCTTCCAATGCAAAAGAAAATGCTCAAAATGTAAAAATTATTAACAGGAGATATAGAGTTTTTGGATGAAGTTTTAAGTTTAGCTAGATTGTGTTATAAAAACATCATTTCTGATAGAGATAATAAAATGGGGGAGTTTACTTTTCATTAATTTCTATCTCAAAAGTTTTAATTGCAAGATTTTCGTTCGACGTTCTACCCAAAAATCTAATGCTTCCTATTTCCTATGTAAAGTAATTTCAATTTGAAAAGAATTATATTTCTAGGGATTTTTTTTTTACTTTTAATTGGATTTGGGGAAAGATATATACTTCATGTTTTTATTTCTCAATTTAATTTTGCCATTACTGAAATCTATATTCGCGAAGTACCAATTTATTAGAAAAACCAATATAATGTAAACGTTTTAGATGAAATATAAAAACATGAAATATACCAGCTCTTTGCTGAGAGATTTTGGCACTAATTAGTAAATTAGTCAAATAATAAAAAAAAGTTGTTTTTAAACTTCATAAATGTATATTTACGGATTTTACTATTTCATTATAGAGTAATTAGCTTGCAAAATATTTTACAAAAAAAACCGTACATGTAAACTTTTCATGAAGATTAGTGAAGTGTTAAATTAAAAGTTTAGTTAAATTAAAATTAGAGTATAAAAATTATTAAAATAAATAGTACTGCACGTAAATCTGAAAGATCTAATGTAAAAATAAAATTAAATATATATGCTGACACGTTTTATTTCTATATATAACTGAAATTTAAGTATAGAATTAGATTTCTAATATATGATTATTAGCGAAAAACAAACTTGTGCAATTTAATGAACTAATTGAAATCAACGTTTTTATTTGCACAATTTTAAAAGAATATGTATGCTGTTTATTCTTTTAAAATTGTGCAAATAAAAACGTTGATTTCAATTAGTTCATATGATTATTAGTTTATTATTTATTAATATTTATAGTATATTTATTTCTTGTATCCTACGTATTATAATGCCATTGCGGTCAACACCAGTTTATACTTAGAACAATCCTTACATACTTATGAAATAGGTAAATTTAACCAATATAAAGAAGTTTAATAAAAACTGTATTATTTGATTGAAAGTCGTAGCACTTATGAAAGTAAAATCACTTATTATGACGCATAACTTGTCACAGGTTTTTAAATGCGGTCAGAATTTAATTTCTTCTCTTGTCATATCTCAAAAGATAGCAGTTTGAGGAGTAAAATATTTCGCTCTTAAAATAAACAAATTGCCTAGTCAGTGAATTTTTATAAGACAGTTTTTTCCCTTGAGTAAAACTAAATATTCATTTAAATCCATGATTTAACTCAGTTTAAAGATAAAAAATTACACTTTTTTGGGCATGTTTCGGTAATATGCTAAGTATTTTTGGGGACCTGCTTTCCCACACATTTTTCTCTGTTTTTATCAAATTAATGTAGTAAAACCTAACAACACAAAAAAACTCTTAATTTCTTTCATTAAATTGCCTATAAAAATAAATTTCCTTCCCAGGTTGTTTTTTTTATGTGTTTTGTTCGTTTGGAAAAGACATTTCACTTTCCATGTAGTAGTTATACATTGTTTATTCACAAGAAGGTTCTAGATTAAGTCCGAAAAAATATCTTTGAAAGTACTCAAAAAACACAAAAAAGTAGGTACTTGCCATTAATTTACTTAAGCAATAATTACTATTTTTTAACATAGCACTTTACAGAAAAATAATAAAAGTATGCTTTACTCAGAACAATTGTTATTTGATGGTTTTTACCACTCCACTTTTTCTACCGCAAACCTTGCTTTCCTTTCGGAACAAGCTTTCTCTTTAATTTCCCAAGGAATATACTTTTTTTTCTTCTCAACTGTATCTCCGTACCAAGGATTATTTAAAGTACCCTTGTGTACGAAAATTCGGCAATATCTATTTATTTTTCACCTGCGCGTATGTTTTTATCGCAAGCCTAAGTTATTTACGCATAATGCAATAAATAATTTACCTACTATGCAAAATGTAAACACATAGGTTAATGTTTGTAAAAAACAATATCTTACTTATACCGTCCATATGTGTAAAAATATTCAACCTCAGCTCATATAGCTATTTAATACATATTTTATCTGCAAATTGAATATTAAATCACATCAACTTTTAGCAATGGTAGGTTTTGAAAATTTCTTAAAATCAGAAAATATTAAAACAAGTATACACTCACACTAATTATGTTTACTTGACATGACATTAAGAAATCTTTGAGCTTCGAAAATTATAGAATTATTCAAATCAGATTCAAATATCCTTACTGGTTTTTTAATGAATAAACTCGGTATCTAAAACAGAATTCATAATGAAATTTGAGCATTCATTAATTTTGACAGTATTTTTGTTTTCTGAAAGGAAGTTTTGTATTTATTCAATTTTAATTAGATGTATAAAATTTGAATTGATTGTACAAACTTCTAATCATTTTAATAAATAATTTTGTTAGAAACATGAAGCATTCTTTACAAAATAAAATTAAACGCAGACAGAGTATTCATTGAAACAATTGAATCTTATAAATTATTTTAAAATGCCTATTTTAAATCAGAACATTCCAAAAAGCATTATTTTAATCTATTTCATGAGTATTATTATTTTCAAAACTAGACAACATAATCGGCTTTTATGTTTGATTTGAACGACAATCTAAACCTATAACAGTTGTAAATTAAAAACTAATAAAGTAAGGGGAAGAGTGATAAAATCAGAAACATGTTACATTAATTGTTTAGGTTGTGACTTAATCTCACAGGAATAGGTCTAGGAAAGCAGTTGATCGTAATAATTTAATTATACTCAAAGAAGCACCTAGCTCTTGACGTTACAAACAATGTTTGCTAGTTAGGATTAATTAATAAAACATAAATAAAAACACCAAAGGCAACTACTTGGGTCTGTTGAAGACCATATAAAACAGTATTAAGTAGCACTATTTCTAAGCTAAGGACAAACACTTTATTAAATGCTTATATTTCTTCCTTAATAACATTTAACTTTTTATAATTCAACGGTTTTATGAACCCTACTAGACTTGGTGAGAACAATAAATGAGAGTAAAACGTTGTGGTTATTATAATTTGATTAGTGTTATCTTTAACTCTAAGGTGACACACTATATAACATTGAAACATAGCCTGAACTTCATATCAAACTAACTTATAAAATTTCCCAACTTTTGAGATAAGCTTATCCTTGGCGACTTGTACGTTTAATCACTTTTAGTAAGTTTTCAAGTTTTATTACAATTCAAATAATAAGCCTAACACCCTTTATAAATTTGGTTGGTAGTGTTTGATTTTGTCTTAGCTTCGTAATAGGTCATACTTTATAAATGTATTACATATAAATTTATGTAAAAATATAAATGTACTTTGTACAAATATAATTGTACTACGTAAAAATATAAATGTATTATTTACTTACATGTTTTTGAAATAAAGGAAACGTTAAATTTATGCAATTTAATGGCGAAATAACATCATAAGCGTTATCATAGGCAAATGTCCAAATTCAATTTGTTTTATAAAGTTTATTTCATTCATCAAAGTTAATATACCTTAAAAGATCTATCAACCACTAGATCCTCAAAAGATCTCAAGATCAATTTCTTTTCCAACAGAAAGAAATCCTGACTTCCCCCAATACCCTCGCCCCAGACCGAATCAAAACCTTCTTCGTAATTCCTCAGTTGGCATCTCATGCGAGGGAATTTTCAATAATGAACGGGATACCTACCCCAAATGAAAAAAAAAAGCGAAAGAACGGGGATCGAAGCAAAGCAACCGGGATAAAACATAAAAGGATATCGCCCGAAAAACTCCTAGCTCTGCGCCCTGACAGAATTATTCCGATGCCATCCGAAATGGCAGAGGCCGGCAGAAATTTGTAGAGTTGTAAAACCAAACGGCCCGCCATCTTGCATTCTCAGTGAGAGTAAGTTCCCTTTATGATGGTCCGTGGCAGGCTTCTAATAAAGTGTTGGAATTCCCCCTGGTTCAGGTCTGCTCTTCCGGTGCTTTTTCATTATTACGTACTCTGCCCCCTTTAGCGTTCTTCCTTTTCGACCTAATGCCGTAATAAAAAAAAGGCAAAACCAAACACAGGAGGCGAAGTAAACAGACTGTCGATGGTGATTTACGAGGTGGGCTTGATTGCTTGCCTTGATGTATTATTTATACGCCAATCGCCTGTCCATCAAGCATTTGGAAATTAAATGTAAAGGGGTGCCCTCGGATATTGGTTTTTAGTTTAACTCGTTTGTGAGGAAAAATAGTTATTTTTGAGCTTTTCTTCTGTTAAGCTTCGCGTTATCCTTTTTTGTTTAAAAATAATTCGCGCTTTTAAAAGGGGTTTGGGGAAAAAAATGGTCGTTGAATATTCCGTTTTACTTTTAATCGTATTTTTAGTCAAAATAAGTGAAAAGGGACGCTAAATTATTTTGAAAGAAGATAAAAAAAAAATTCTATATATTTTCATTTTAATGTTTATAAAAGTTGGTTTATACTAAACTGTAACCTTTTATTGACCCTCATGACGTCATTAAGCGAAAGGGGGAAAAACTTAGTAAACAGAAAGGCTCTTAGGTTGGTAGGAAGAGTTTCAGTACTCAAATAGTAATAAAAAGACGCTATATATACTTGGGTTTAACAAACTAATCATATTTCTAAATTGATTTCACTCAAAATCCAGACAGCGCTCCGGGAACTCTTTTCTTTCATTGTTTCTCTAGGGTTAAGTAACGTTGTAGTCTAGTATAGGGATATTTAAATATTTTTGAACTTGTTAAACGAATTTTGTGAATGGAATTTTGCCTGTTATTAAAAGTCCTTTATGGATAACATTTATCATAAAAATGAGAAAGAAGGGGGTAAGGGGCGGGAATAAGAGAGAAAGAACAAACTTTTCGTTCTGCAATACTAAATAATTTCTTAATTACTTTTTCATTTGTAAAGAGAGGTAAATATAAGTAAAGAAGTGTTGACAATATTTTATCTCCTTATACGCTTAATTGTGCATTATCTGTCGGATATGACATAAATTACGCATATCAGAGACCATAAACTTCATGAGAAGAGTTCGCAATAGTCAGTAGATGATCTCTATTACACCACTGGACTAAGCAGGAAGACATAACTCCCATAAAGCAATATTACCATTCTCCATTACCATCTTCCCTTTTTGTGTTGGCTGAGATATATCCACTAATAAGACCATATAAGTTGCACAGCCCTTTAAACATCCGAGAAATTAAACCAACGACCAAAGCAACTGCGCCACACAGCAAAGAAAACTCGATAAAACCGCAAGCTTATACGGCCAGTATATCACATCGAGTAGTTTCTTCCGATGACCTACGAGACTGCGTATAAAAAATCAAATATATCATATAAAAAGCAATTCAGCGATGGTGCGAGCCGAATTATTCAGTATTGCAATATGGCAACTTTTGCCGAAGAAACACTGGCCATATTTCAGGCGGCTACTGGTCCCTACAATCTGTGTCAACGTCGTAGGCAGCAAAAATAAGGAGGAGAGGCGAGGGTATTTATGTCCTTTCTCGCTGCAGCGACTGAATAAAAGCAGGCTTCCTCGGCTTACATTAAATGCAAATCAGGGCCATAATTTTGAATCTTTTGTGGAAGTTTCGGCGAACTCTGGGTAGTCAAGGTCCGTGACGTTTTTCTTTAATTAATCGGCCGCTTGAAGAAGTGTTGGACGAAAGAGTACCTACTGATGGTGTTCCTGAGAGTTTTGTTTTTATGTTTAAAATGTTATAAGGTGATAAAAATCTCACCTTTTAGGATGGATATTAATTTTTTTCACCGCATGCAATTCTTTAATGTATTTGTGGGTAAAAAAAAGTATTCTAAAAAGTATTGAAACGCTCATTTTGGAGGAACAAGAAATTTTGAATGAATAGGGGGAAACTCTCTATTATTTTTGCAAAAACTTATTTGATAATATAATGTACTTTAATAATAATTAATTAGTATTAGATAATGTATAATTTATTCTGGCAAGTATTATAACATCATTTAAGAAAACCTTAGTCAATAAGAATTTAGGGAAATCTATATAAAACTGATATACATATTAAACACTAGTAGCAATATTGGATTCAAATAAATTTTAATTTAAAAAGCAAAGAATTGCTTCAAAATCATAATGTAAAGAAAATAGAAAGTAGCATAGAAGTATTAAATTCAGGATTTGTGTCAGTTACATCCAAATTTATCCGTTAGATAAATATAGGTAAAAAGATTTAATTTTCTAGATTTGAGGAACTGAAAACAGATCAGTTATGATGTACAAAACAGCTAAATTAAACTAAATCTAACATATTGTAAATGGTGTTTAGGCTCAAGGTGGTATCCTTTAAAAACATATTTCATAATAAACGCTAAAAACACAAAAAATAAAAAAGGGATAAAAACATATGAAAATATTAGTGTAATCTTACAAATAAAGAGTAATCATGTATTACACAATATAAAACAAGAAATTTTTATGAAGAAACTGGGAAAAAAGAACAAATCATTATATGGGAAAAGCCAAAGGGCTGCTCAAAAACACTACCTCATTTCTGATATAATAAAATATAGGAGCGGGTTTGCCTGAATCTAATTTAAAACTTCACCCAAAAAGACATCTCTAAATTTACTTTACAATGCAATATGTAAAGCAATTAAGGCAACCAAAGAACAGTCTACTTGCAACAAGAACTGTCATATCCCCGTCTTTTTATTATTAAATGCGTCGGATTATTCGCAACGCCAATGAAATTTCAGACTGCTTAAAGTTTTTGATTCAATAATTCCAGAAATCCTTTTCGGCGGAAAAAAAAGTAATAAGATCTTGCTCCCGAAACTAGAGAGGAGCATCGAGTTACTTTATATTTTCATAAAAGAATTCGGGGTGCGGAATATCTTATCTCATCTCCATTTTTTCCTCATTCCCAGCGGCTCCTCTTCCAATATGCATTAATTCAGGCGGAAGGAAAGAATTGCATTTTCCCCCCAAAACATGATGGATATTGGCAACCGATGGATAACGCCAAGGTGGCCAATTGAGTCGGACGCCAATTAGGGGGAAATGAGGAGAGACGGTTGGTGGGAGGTTACTTTCAAATCACTATCACCGTGGCAATGAAGACGGAAAAGCTTGAGGGAGTTTTTGGGGTTCCTTTTGGCCCGTTTGGATTCAGTTTACAGGTAAGACTTTTAGAAATTATCAAGGCAACAGTTTTAAGGAAAATTTAACGGCGCTGTTTCGCGTATAACGGAGAGGTGGGACCTTAAAAGGATATTAAGAAGGCAACATTTTCTGGGATATTAAGTGACGCTATTTCGCATAATGGGGTTTGTTGTGTAGGGCTAAAGTGCTTTGAAGATTCATTGAATTTAGTCTATAGTTACATTGTTACATTTTTACCTGAGCTTTGTAAAAATGTTACTGAGGCTGAATCAGATGGGTATCCTTGTGGTTTTAAGTGTTTTCCAACAGGTCCAGTAGCAGTTGAAAACAGCTACAAGGTTTTTTAAATGAAATAAATTTACTCATGAAAAGTATATTTCAAAGAAATTCTGGCAACTGAGGTACCTTTAATCAGGCAAAAAAGATAAATTGTGAATACAATTATCAATCTCTTTTTAGTAATATAACCTTACCTTTTTTTAAATGGACTATAGTTACGGCCAATGGTTTAAGTTACCCGAGTTGAAGGCACATTTAGTAATTAGTAGCTTATTTATTAAAAAAAAACTCTGTCCAGTGCCAATTTGATAAAATTTCATGGATCAAGTGCTTCATAACCTTCTAAACCACATGGATCTCTATAGTAAATAAATCAATGCTTTGAGTTGAAATAAAATCGGATTAAAAAATTAGGGGATTGAATAATTTATGTTGATTTATACGTAGCTTTCTTTCAGTTATGAGGAAGGAAACAATTTCCCAATGATTATTAGTTTTATGCCTTATTTATTTATCGAAGTTCAAACACTCATATTTATATTGAAAAAAAATTTCTTAGACGTTGTTATACCAGTGTGTCTATGGTTCAAATATCAACTGTTGCATAAAAGATTGATTCTGAAAGAATTTTTCTAATACTTTTATGCATTCAAATCAATACCATGCATCTTTAAAAAATATCTTTTCTAAATAGGATATATTTGACCCCAAAAAACTATCTTCTCAACTAACTCATAAATTTCAGCGAGCACGGTCAGAATAAGAAAAAGCAGCAACATCGTATGTGTACGAACAGTAACACAATAAAGACATTTGTTTCCCAACAAAATATCCCAGCAGCGCTTTATCATTAAATTCCTTTATCGCAACTTTCAGCCGCCATTCTTTCATGCAAATAGACCTCTCTCGAACACAAACACAAATCTAACACCACAATACAGTTGTCTCAAAATACGTGACACCAAACTTTCTCAAAACAAAATTTCATTATTGTCTCTCGATCCCTGGACCAGAGCCAGACGCCGGCCGCCATACAAATAAAGCAGCAGCTCCAGAAACAATAACTAATCCGAAGCAGCGCTAAAAACAAGACCCGTTCTTCTATTGGGGTGTGTCCCACCCTCCCTGGCAATCTTCAGGAGGGAGGCTGCTTGACACACAGATACTATCCCCGGAAGCTTATTCCAGAGATGAAATCATCGGAGCATAGATGTTTGTAGAAACGGTTGATTAACTAAGATTGTATCTCAAGGAGGAATCGGTCAATAGGTGCTCGAGTAGAACTT
Organism: Tetragnatha montana; assembly: GCA_963680715.1. NCBI lineage: Eukaryota > Metazoa > Arthropoda > Arachnida > Araneae > Tetragnathidae > Tetragnatha > Tetragnatha montana. Next base: position 53,988,866 of record OY796679.1, read on the forward strand.
GACCACGGTTGTACAATTCCAGAACCAATTTTCTCCGCTTTGTCACCCTTTACGGAGGCTATTACATTAGACGGTGGGTTCTGGAATGGGGAATTATTGATTCTGGATTATCCACGGGTGAAGTACTTGTCTCTCATGGTAGGGATCGGAGGTGTCAGGACTTAAATGATGCCATGATTCCTACTACGTAGTCAAAAATATTATACTTCAGTTAATAATTAGTTAATAATAATTAAGTTAATAAAGTAAAATATTATACTTTAAGTCTATATTTTTACATTACATTACCAGAACTATTTTACTATACATTAGATAACCAGTTTATTAAATTACTACTCCTAAGGAGTAACAACCTACAATAGCTCCTAAGAGCTAAAAATTATGTTTTCAGTCACTATTTTTAATTTCAGGTTATCATTGAAAGAAATATTACAGTATTGCCTACCAAAAAGGAATTGTACAATTTTCTTTTTTGATTAAGAAAAAAATGTTACTTCACTCTAATAAAAACTCTCGATTTAACAAAGAAATCATGTCAACCAAGCTACCTGATTTTATGCTGGGAAATCCTGTTATATTTACACAGAATCTGTAGTCATACTACAGAAAAATCGTATCTCTTACAGAGACAACCTGCATCGGTTACTATTTCGTTAAGTAAGTTATTTACAGATTGTGTGTATCAGGATTGCATTCCAGAAATTGTTGAGAAAGAAATATTTAAAATATGTTCAATGGGTTTTATTACGATAACTTTAAAATGGTTAGAGGCAATGATATATAATCAGACTAATAAATTTATTATAATAAATTGTGTAAGGAAATAAAATTAGAAGTTAAGGAAAAAAATATTGATTGTGAAGATTCAATAGGAATTTTCGATAACTTATATACAAAAAGAAAAATTCGTAGAATAGTTTTTAACTTTCCCTTTTCCACATTTTCTGACATAATTTAGTGTGCAATCAAGTTATGGTTCTAATTTCTAAACTCAAATAAATTGTTTTTAAACTGAAAAAAAAAATGTGTATTTGCGCTCATAAAAAAGATACGGTAAGAAAGAAAAGGTAATTATTTTAGACTTTTTGCGAATAATTTGTTAAATCACTAGACTAGAATATATAGAATTTTCCAAAAGAATGCATTTTGGTTGTGACAGGGGGTACTTAAAGTAAAAAAGAAACTTATGGGGGAAAAAATATTTTATGTTTTTAAGTTAATGATCATCTTAACCTTTCATACTTATTTAATAACATATTATAAAACACCGTGACTGGATTTGTTTAACGTTACCTCTATTTTTACTCTTAAAGAAACTCTAGTGGAATAATTATACGAAACATGAGCTATAATCATTCAAGTTTTCGTTCTGTTTTTCCTCATTATAATTTTAGTTTACAATGAAAAACATAGTATATAACTCACTTTCTACTCGAAGGTCATGCAATCAATCTTAACCGTACATGAAACTAGTAGTTGCCAAAAGATTTATAACCTATAATGTCATTTCGATTAAAAAACACTAGTTTAATGTAGTGGAATACAGTATTTTTTAAATAAAAAATCAACCGACTTGTTTAAGTATTCATCTTTTTTAAAAATGAGACAACCGAAACATATCCCCACTGCGTTTTCTATAAAGTTGTCTTTTCTATACTAAGTTTTCATCAATAGTATCATATCCATTTCATCTCAAAAATAAAGGAACATAATTTAATAACAATGCGTGATACGTTAAGGTGTAAGGCAATTAATAAAGTAATTCAATATTAGAAGTGTAAAAAGTGACCTTGGTTGTCATTGTATTGCTTTTTATGATATTGAAAAGGCCTTGATTGAACTATTTTGTTTTTAACCTCTTCAAATAGGCTTCTTTTCATTTGTTATTTGATGTTTAATAAATGTTTAGTCACTTATCCGATATTATAAATGCCCTTAAATTTAATACCATTTTAAACAAAGCAAAACACAAAAAAAGATCCACGTCATTGATATAAAAGGTCATGTCTTATTTCAGTATTTGGTAATCTCGTTTGTTATAGTATCTTATGACATTTATTTAATATAGTTCATAGCTGTTACGTTTCTATTAAATATATTAGTTTTCTTTAATAGTTAGTTAGTTTTCTTTTAATATTTATTAATTACACCTAAAATAAGTTCTAAAATAAGGCCATTTACAACAAAAGATAAGTACCGGATTATATTTAAACCTCCATAACTGCCATTGTTGTTTCACTCCTCACCTTCATTACAAAAACTAATGCTTCACAACTGAGTTTTTATATCCATTCTCATTTAGGATTCAGAACTTATTTTCATCTAATTTTAAGCTCTTTGAAACTAATTTATTAATGCTGGAATAGTTATTTATCTCATGTAGAGTAGAAAATATTACCTAGAACCTTGCCCCACATCATGTAAAAATAATCACCTTTGCCGTGGCTTTTGAATTACTTATTCAACATCACGCTAAGTACCAAGGCTTTGGTTTTTTGGATTTAGATAAATAATTCAACACGTTCTAATATGTACCACAAAACAGAAGGATATACTTACTTCTACGTTTCATCTTTAGTTTAACCAAATTGAAAAAAATAGCCTTTTAAGCTTAGTACGTCTTTTGATTTTAAAACAAAGACGCTTAAATAAACAACTCATAGTTATGAGTAGGCAATAAAAGATTACTCTTAAGTTTGCCTTAAAGAATACATTTTTGCTGTTTTTCTTTCATTTTTGAACATATTACCTATTTACTCCAAAAAGTAGCGTGATTATTTTATGAAGGAAATGCCCTACAACTTTTGAAATCCTTTTAGAACGTCTTTGTAGTTTAACTTTGTTTATAAGATCTTCAAACTTTAACTTATCATTAATTTATAATACCATTTCTGAGGAGCAGAGTAACTGAATCAATAATTTTTGAAAGAGATATCAAATGGGAATGTATTATGTATTTCCCCCAGAGAGAACTTTTCATTTAAATAATAATGTTTCGCTTATTTTTTAGAAATTAAAAAAGGTTGTTTATAATCTTACCTTCTTAAAATGAATTGAAATATTTTCATTGGTTACCCATTCGAATTATTTCTATGCGAAAGTAAAAAGTAATTATTTGTCATTTTCTCTTTATTATGAATTTTAAAGCTATTAATGTAGCTAAACTTTTAATTTATATAATATATAAGTAGGATTTTTTTTGTAATACTTCTCTGAAGCTTTTAGCATTAACATGGTCAGGTGCAGTTGTCAAACGTTAGATCATTCATCATGGATTGAACTTAAATGCAAAATGCAAATTTCCATACAAGATACAAAAAATGCAAATTTGTGGTTTAGAGTTTAGGGAGGAATGTAAAAACTGAATTGCGTAACATCAATAATGCCGAAAAACACATTCAAATATAAAGAATCAAAAATGTAAAAATTGTAAGCAGTCGGCATATTAGCTCAATAATCCTTTTAATGGAGCATCAAAATAATAAAATATCCTAGTACATAACTTGGTATTTTTAACGTTTATTTTTTCCGCCCATCGAAAATCATAAAATCATATAAAAATAGCTCCAAGAAAAATTACGCCATAAGCTAAATACATTGATAAAAACTGAAAAATACTCATAAAACCCCCAAACCACTCAACTCTCATACTTTTCTTTGAACTAAAAAGGGAAGAAAGTGTTACCGAAAAGAATTTTCCCGATCTGAAACATCTCTAACATTTGAAGAATGTCCTCTTACGATTCTTCACAAGAAAGGGGAACAAGGTTTTTCTTCTATTTTCATCTCCCCAACCACATAGCGTAAAGTTGTTCTTGTGATAAGCAATTTAACATTGCTTTTGATAGGTATAAAGTTCCTACAACCCAAAATGAAAACTCCCTAAAGTGTTAAAGAAGTAGTCGGAAGTACCCTACTCCTGCTAGAAAAAATGAAAGGAGCGCTATCGAAAAAAAGTTCTGAAAGAACCCCCAGCCCTCCTTCTTTAAAACTTAAACCGATAAATCTTTCTCTTTAAACCTTTTCTTGGACCAGAAACCCTTCCGCAAATCTTTTCTTGGCGTTTAGGGTTACAACCTATTAAAAGCTACGTGTAATAAATTTTCAACTTTGGAAGCTTTGCATTCACACAGCTGGGTCCATAGCTTATTTTAATCAATAGCATTGAATTTGATTCGAAATCAGAGTTTCTCTCTGCAAAAGAAGAAATTACGAACCTTCTGAGGATATGAATCATGTTTTCTGTTGCCCTTTTTTCTTTTTATAAAATTATATTACTTAGTGCAAAACTATCCTCTCAGGTAACTAGTCAAAACTAGCAGAGTTATTGGTTTAGTTTTGCTATGCTGTCGATAGAAAAAAAAGTTAGCGTTGTTTTTTCTTTTGATTCATTCCTAAGTTAAAACCATTTTGGTCATTTTACTGTTTAATTGAATAACATATTGGTTAAAATTACGTAATACTTTACGTACGGAAACCTTTTAAAATATGAACACCTAGTAAAAACATTCTTTAAAAGTATGAGGAATTTCGAAAAGAAAAAAAAATAGAATGACAAAATCTGAGTCACAAAATCATAGGTATAAGTTCTTAGTGGCAATTAAATATCAAATATTAAGTAAGAAAGTGAAAAATACTTTCCTACTATGTTCTTATCCTGTGAAAAATTGTGGCATACTGTTTCACTATTAAATGACCAATAAGTTAAGAGATCCTTGACAAATTCAACAAAATGTAAACTTGTTTACTACCCAAGAAATAAAAATATAACTTTAAATCCAACGAAAAGTGTTTTTTATATACTCCATGCATTTTTAACTATTAGTCAAAAAAATGTTTAGAGTCAAGTATACATTTCTGTTTCTTGTTGCAAAAAATCACAGTAAAAGTACTTTTATTCAATTGTTAATTCTCCTAAAAGAAGTGTTAGGCATAGAAGATAAACAAATAAAAAATACGTTTTAGTGGTTGAACAAGAAAATCATGATGTATCTCTAGTGATCTTAAAGAACATGTTTAAATACAACGGTCTAATTTTAAAGTAAGCAATTCATCTTTTTCTATCCACAAATGTTAGTAGAAACTAAAAATACACACTCCCTTCCCCAAATTAATCTCAACATTCAAGCAAAAATAATTCCGTCGTCAATAATAATTGAAAACTCGTTACTTATACATTTCTGAACAAAGTAACATCATCCGTAAAAACCCGCTAAAAACCCTACAATAAATTGAAAAAGTCATTAATCTTGACGTTTCTGCCTTACAAACACTGCGCACTGGAACGGAAACGCGCACAAGAAAAAGAATTCTATCTATTCCAAATAGTTTTCGACCTAGCAAGCAGAAACGTTTCGCCAAACTCGGGCTGCTTTTCAAAAGGTCCCCAAAACTTTATGGGTTTAATATTCATTCCACAAAAACAGGGGACGAGAAAAACGGGGCTCTTCAAAATCGAAAAAGTAGTTCCCCTCCAAAGGATTCCAATCGTCTTTTGCTCTAAGAGCCATTTGAATTAATCGTGTAAAGTGAGGCTAGCCTAACTCAAATAAGTTCTTCAATTTTGTCTCATGAATAGAAATAGCTCTTCCCCGCGAACGAAAGAAAATTGAAATACAGATTCCATTCACTGTTTATTTCGATTCACGATGATTAGAAGATATTTAATCGAAATCATACATCCGTTAGTTAAGGGTGCTCGTTTAAAAGAAAGGGGACCAAAAGGCCTTCAGGAGAAAGGAAATTACTTTTCAACATTGCGGTGGATATGTTTTTGGAATCGCTTCAACCGTTTTAATGCATTTAGGGAGCCAGTGAAGAAACTAATTTTGTTTGCGAAGTACTGAGTTTTTCTAATTGCGGAGCCGGCTTTAATTAGATTACGCCGTCAAAGAAGGAAAGTTCGGGAGTTTAAAAGTTGATTCGGTTTTACGCACCAGTAAGCACCACCGATCTTATTAGCACTTAAAGCAGTCCATGAATCTCTTTTAAGTTTTTCAAACAATCGTCTTAAAACCTCCTACGCTTAATGCATGTATTTCGCCAGTTAATGACTCTAGGCATTCATTACCTGACTACGAGTTCATCAAAGTTATACTTAGTTAATTATTCTTGATCTTATATCCCTTTGCTACATCAATGATTCAGTGACTCAGGAGTTGGAAAACGAAACGTATTATTTCTTACTGGATATTAATTTGCCTCATAAATACGAATATAATATTTTTGTAAAAAATTTTATGTTTAGTATATGTGAACAATAATGTCTTGCTTTTGAATTAAACTAAGCTGTAATTAATAACAGTGAAAAGAGCGAGATTTTCAACAACAAAAAATATTTCTTTTTGTTCAATATGCATCTGCAATTTCTAAAATAATTTTTTTACCTTTGGAATTCTTTATAGGATTGTTTAAAATAAAGGGCTACTATATTGAAGTTAAACAGGCCCCAAGATAACAAATACCTACTTATTTTAGAACGTCCTTACATTTTACAAGAAGTTATAAAAAATAGATTGGAATGAAAGGTGTTACTAAATGTTCCTTTTCGAGTTATCATTAGTGTTAAAAAATATTTTCACCAACTTCGACTTAAATTGAGAGCTGAGTACAGATTAATGCGTTCTAATTTGGAAATACGTTCTTGGAAATACGCGATTTTCAACGAAATTTGAGCACACTAAAAAACATATAGATATTTAAGCTGTTATTCAAGTTTTTTCGGGTAGCATACGACCCTATATGAAGTAATGACGTATGCTACCCGAAAAACTTGAATAACAGCTTAAATATCTATATTACGTTTTTTAGTGTGCTCAAATTTCGTTGAAAATCGCGTATTTCCAAGAGCCCACAATCAACGAAATATAGATATTTAGGCTATTATTCAAGTTTTGTCGGATAGCCTAGATCATATAGGGTCCATAACTTGAGTGAAGACATTCGTCGTGTGATTAGGGTAGAAATGAGGGGCGAAAAACCGATTTTCGGCCTTTTTGGCTTGCCCGCCCATAGGATTAACATGGGAACCTTCGGGGGCTTTGCGGCACCCCTAGATATTATCCGAAAATTCTGAAAAAATTCACAAGTACTCTCTGCCACCTTAGACAACTTTTTTTTTGCTAAGACTTTGTCAAAATCAAAAAAAAAGTTTTTTTCGATACACCCTAATGCATAACAACCATTCTTAAATTCTTATTATACAAAAACAGTATCTATTGAGAGGCTTAGATACTAAAGCAATACAGGGTATATCAACAAGTCTGCCTAAACTTTGCACAGAAAGATTCCTTGCGTGGAGTGGATAAAAAATGCCCACAGAACTATATACCTTTACGACTACTTTTATTTTTATAAAAATGTATCCATATCCTCTAAAACTTAATTATTTCATTCCACGGTGCGCGCATTCATTCGCAATAGATATTTGTTAACATATTAGTGTAACCAAGTTACGGTTTTTACATAACCCGGATGTGACGTCATATATTTTTAAGCTGCTATTATCTCAAAAACTAAGGGTCATGGAGGTATAGTTCTTAGGGCATTTTTACGTAGGTACTTCACACAAAGAACCTGGATGTACAAAGTTTGGGAGGACTTGTCAATACACCTCGTATGCATAAAAACGTTTAAATACTTAACAAAAGTAACTTTTTATCGCATCGGAAAAACCAGTCCAAATGGTAAAAACAACGACAAGGAATATCAATTTCGAGATAGAAACACCACGAACGGCTCAAAACCAAAAATAGCGTCAGGAAACGGCCTCTAAACCAAACACCTGTCATCGGTCACAGGATTTTCTTCAAGAAAAGGAGACGGCCCCCCAACGAAAGAAAGAGAAAAAAAAAAGCCTTTTCGGTCTCTAGAAATGACTCGGGTGATAAATTCAGAGCGACAGTTTTTCGTACTGATGGTCCTAGACCTAAAAATTAGTTTCTGTTGGTTCAATATTTTGCTGAAGGATTTACAATGTGTAAAGAGACGAACAAACAAAAGAATCCGAAAGACTAAGCACTCACAAGAGGAGAGCTAAAGCAAATGGTCCACTTCAGCCCTGAATGTGAGCCCAAATCTGTCCTCCCAAGGAGGTAGCAAATGGTTGGGAACGACATTAACAGGAAGGAGACTTCTGGTTATGCGTTTATAAGCTTGAAAGGGGAGGCTTTGTAAGAAGTACTTTATGTCTTCTTATTATTTCTTTTTTAACGTAATTAGTTGTTTTTAGTCGGGCTAACTTATTATGATTATCTCAAATATGAAACTCTTTGTTTTATAATGTTTGCCATTTGCGTGTGTGTGTTACTTACCCACCCCTGGAAGGATTATTGAATTTCAGACAATTGTAATTTTTCAGACTGAAAAATCTAATGAAGAGATAATTTCATTGATGTAATATGCTATTGTTATAATTTATTTAATTTTTGAATAGATTAGCAAAACAAGGCAATAATTTGTTATGTTATGATAAACTCTAAACTAAACTAAATTTGTCATATAAGTTTATTTTATAAATCTGTGCACGAGTATCAAAATATTTTGGTAACAGATTTCCAAAAGTTAAAAATCGTTTTAAATTTTAAATAATTTAATAATAATGACTTAAATGTATTTTGAAAAAGTAATTACTACTTTAGCTGATTTTCTCTACATTAATCAAATTCACATTTTGTAACCACCAAGTCAACACAAATGAAAACAAACCCTTTAAACTTGTTTTTAAAATTAGTTTTTAGTATATACTTCCACAATCAGTGCTACTAAAGTATATAGCCTATTAATGTTTCAAAAAGTTACGAGTTTCCATAAGCAGTAATGAAAACCTTTCTTATGCTAATATCAAACTGAAATTGATATTTATTTCAACGAACTTCAAGTTGTCGCTATTGATATTCAGAGTAAATGAATATATGCTTTTTCAAAAAAAAAAAGCACAAAGCATAAAAGTATCTCTAAATATTAATACATTTTTAATATCTCAAGTCCTGCATATATTTGCTTAGTATGAATAAAAACATTCAAATACCTGCCCTGATTCATCAAGATGTAGTAAATATTTAATTCCAAATATCATTCGTGGCAGGCCTGTAAATTTTGAATAGTTGATTGTTTCGTTTTTGAGTGCTCCGGGAAAAAACATCACCGGGGAAAAAAGCATACATCCCGAAATCTAATTTCGGGAAAGCGGTTTTTACAAAAAACACTCAACAGAACAGACGAAATTCCCTTGCATCAGCGAAATTTCACCGGCATTTCAGCATTTTTAATGTCTGCTCTCAAATCAACATAAAATGTATTACATTTCCAGAAAGGAGCGTTTTTGTGCGTCTTTACTTCTCGCAAAATAGAAGGATAAATTCTAACGCGAAATCACGTCTCTCTGGCGGACGGAAAAAAAAACACTCGCCGAAATATTTATTCACGAAATGTGCCGAGAAATACAGGGAATTTTTAAAAGCTGGAATAAAACGAGGAGAGCAAATATGTAAAAAGAGTGGCGTGGCGTTTTAGTCAGCCTAGACATGCTCTGCATTTCCTGCCCTTTGTAAAAACGCTCCATAGAAATATCCAGGGCCATGTTGTTTGAAATACATATTGCCCCGCTGCCATTCCCTCTATGATTATTCTCATAAAAAGCATTCCAGGAAGAGATTTGGACAGTTATTTTGCTTCTTACTTTCGCTTGTCCACACTACAATGCATGTTTGCGTCACTCCCTGCAGACGAAACAGTTAGGGATAACAAGGAGGAAGAAAAGCTGTGAAAATGTTGAAAGGAAGCGTGAAATGTTTTCGATCTCGAACCCCGCCATCAAAGCTTTAGGCGGGGACATTAATCGTAGGGAATAAATATGGTAAGCCTTACGAGATTTTTAGTTTTTTCCCCTATCCGAGTACAACTAGAACAATGTTTTAAACCATTTCTTTTTGTGCATGGATCTTGGGAGCTTTCTTCACGTTTAAATCACGCAAGAAAATTGAGCATTTACAAGTAATGTTATAATGAATGCATTTTTTTTTCTTGTAAGCTTTAACACAGTCTTTCACTTAAGAAAGTCAAACAGAAAGATCCTATCAAATTTTTTCTCCTTTATACATTGACAAAATATTTTATATTAACTAAAAATTAATTGTTTCTTTTGCATTACAATTATGATTAGTTAGTATTTATGATCAGTTACACATTTATGATTAGTATTATAATTATATTTTATCATACCAACGTTTTAGAACTGCATTACATTTTTCTCACGACACAATTTTGTTCAAATATCTTTACAATCACTTAGATACAAAAGTTGATTTTAAATTGAATCTCTGTAAGTCTGTCTATATTACCTTTATATAGTGGCTTTTTTAGTTTATCTCATAAAATGAGCCTCCCTAAGTTCCCTATAGGGTATTTCAATACCCTACCTTCACCTAACAGTCATCGTATTTGACCTCTAAGAAAACCTCTAATATTACTTAGAAACGTACAGCTGAAGCAAAAAACGAATGAATAAATTTCTTCCTGAATAATGTAACAGTTTTGCTCGTTAAGGATTCCTCCTTTTTTAGCAAAAATATATCCTCTTCATATCCCCCAAAAAATGGGTTAATAGAGAAAAACCCGCCTGGTATTTGAAATGCTTTTTTAAGATCTAGGGAATAGATGTTCATCTTATTATACGTGGATACATCATAACCCGTTTCCACTTAGTTCCAACCATACTTTTTTCCACGTCCTCTGGAGTAAGATACTTAGATTTTTATCTGAATGGTAAGGTCTCGTAATAGACTTATTTCCATCATTCTGCAGACAGCTTTTGCTCTTCCGAGCGCCCCTTTTAACAAAGTGAATTTCATAAATGCGAAATGTCCCCAAAAGATTCATTTGATCATAGCGTTTATACAGCATTATACAGAAGCCATGGGTTGCTTAATAGAATTCCAAAAGGATGAAGAATGGTTTAAGATGTCCTCCTTTTGGGCAGGATAAATGAATGGGTGAAAAAGTTTTCTGACCCATGCACTGCACAAATTAAACACATTTAAGAACACTTTTTTGTCCTCAAATTAACAACACTTTTTCCATGTTGTTGTTGTTGTTGTAGTTGTTAGTAACACCTTGACCACTTTAACACTTTATAGTTTATGAATGCAATTATGTTTGAAAAGTATTTTTGTTCTATCTATAAACTTGTTCTACGAATAGTGTTGAAAATATGTTTAGAATCTGAAACTTTTTTCTAAATTTGGATCATACCACCAATAAAAACACAATTTCTATCTCTGTAATTTTTACCACTACACTGCAAATGCGAGGAACACTTTTGCAACACTAAGTAAACACAATGTTAACACAATAAGTAACACTTCGAATCAAAAGTGTTTCGATTGTATTGTGATTATGTTCCGATTTTGTTGTGTGAAAATATATAGTGTTGTAAATGTGTTGCTAGAGTTAGAAAATTGGTTTTACTTTCATATTCTATAATTTTACAACACTATTTATAACACATTCCCGGATAGAACACATTTCCAACATTTTTCCAACATATTTTAACAGAGTAACTGCAAAGTATGACTTAAGTCTTAACTAAATTAGTTAGGATTTCATAATTAACTACTAAGCCCTTAAAATAATTTACGCGGTTTTCTAAAATTACTTCCTAATTACCAACATACAAGGCGATATTGAGTAATTTCTTCTAAAGCTCTTGCAACACATTTTGATTGAATCTAAATAGATATCGATTAGAGGATTAGTGTTTATTAGCAAACATTTTTATCAGAGTAACCTTGAATAAACGTTGTTTTTAGTGGTTCTGAGATGAATTCATAAGGTTTCAGAAAATCATGGTTTAAGCGATAATATTTATAAACTTTACAAGATATTACTACTTCTTTTCTAATAAAATAATTTTATAATTTTTTTTACACTTTTAACTTAAAAATTATTAATGTTAAAATATCAAATTCATTTAAAGTAATAGTAGTTAAATTATTCATTTAAACTACTATTATTTTTCGCAATTAGCGTCTACTTTTTATAAATAAATTCAGCATATGTGGTAAAAATTCAATACAATTAAGTATTACTACGCCTGAAAAATTGGATTACTAAAATGTTTAAACCAGAGAACCGTCAAAGAAATATTGTAAGATGGAATAAAACTTTTACCTTTCACCAACTGATTATCTCCAATTAGTCTTCAGGCAAAGCCAGTCATAAGAAAATATAAAATTTGCTCATTGCCAATTAATGTGTGACAAGGTTTATTTTAATCAGAAGAAACTTTTAATAAAGAGACCACTTCAGGAATACGGGCTTTACGAATTCTACAGTCGATATTTTTAACTAATTTCATTATCATTCTTAAATTTTATATGAAAGCTACATTATCAAGTAAATATTACTAATTAATTGTTTTTAAAAATAGTAAACAAAATCTATATGTGTATATTATATTATGCTGTGCTCATGAGTCCTAACAAGGACGAAACCGGTCCATGGCTGGAGGTGACGCTTGAGAGTATGAGTTTACACTTATTGTCTGCTAACCAAGCTATAATGGTGAAATACTCCCCCTTTAAAATCTAATATAATCTGTAAATATGTGTGCTTATGCAAAGTTTACTAATGTGTTTATCTTTTTTTTTTACTATAAAATTAAATGTTTTCCTAGAAAAAAATTCATCCCGAGTCTTGCACGAAATTTAGTAACTGTTCAATCGGTTAAGTCGTATCTTTAGACAACTTTGAAAAATAAAATTTGACCAAATCACATTTAAAACAAACACTTAAAAACGCACATTTTACCCAAGCATCCAATCACAACTGCTGAATACCTTCCCCCTCCCATACCTCATCTAATAAACAACAAACCCACAACAACACCCAACCAACAAAACCCAAGCCATCGAAATAAAAAGAGCCCCTATTTCCATCTTTATTCGCGAAAACTCGCTGCCCGAAGAAAAAGCCAGCACAAAAAATGATTGCATGTTATTTTTCACACCGCGCTCTTGGCTCCTCCGAAGTTTCCAACACTTCCAGCCCCGTGTCCAATTTAAAGCCTGATATCCTCCCTTGGAAAGACAGGATGGATTTCCAAGCTACCTAAGCTCAGCGCTGAGGCATAAATTTTCGAGAATTCCTCAATACCCTAGAAACACATAAGATGTCTCAGTCACCCCTTGGTAATCAATAGTCGGATATCATGATGAAGCGTTAGCCAGAGGTGTGTGGCTTTGGTGGCTTTATGGAGGATGGGGTTAATAGGGTGGTTCGGATCTCGATGGGGAGAGAAGATTCTTTCTTACGTTTGGGATGTATGAATGTTAACTTAGGGGTTAAGTGGGGTGATTATGTATGGAATTTCCTCATTCAAGAAGTGTTAGAGTATGATTTGTTGTAATGCATTATCTTTTCTTGACTTCATTGGGATTGTATTATTGCTATACTCATAACGCCAGGAAAAAAAACTTTTCGAAGTGGTTATTTCCACGAAGGTTGAAGCATGCGCAGTATTAGGAGTTTGTTATTGTGTGTTTTATAACATTAAAACTATGTTATTGATCAATTCTGGCATCAGCACCGAGGGCCTAGTGGTAGAGTGTGCGTCTAGTAACCTTATGGTCAACGGTTCGATCCCAGGCTGCTACTTTTGAGTATTCGGCTTTAATTTAACTTGTAATTTTTCAGAAGAAGCGAGAGTAGTTAGAGTTGAGTTGTTACCTTCGTGGCAATAACCAGTGCCAAAACTTTTGACGTCTTACAATATTGTTGCAATGATGGAACTGATTTTTTTACTCTATTTCAGGGTTGACGGTAATTTATGAACGCTAAAAGAAAGTTTTGTGCCAAATCTGTGTGACTATCCTTTGGTTTTGTACTTCTTTTCAGATATTTGTTTTTCTGCTTCCAAAGTTTTTCTCCTGGCGGTAAGACTATGTATGTATACTTTTAAAGGATGAATGAATGTCTGTTATTGATAGTTTTTCTGGGTAAAATACTGTCCAAGACAAACAAAATCATACGCATGGTATGAAATAAAGTATTTCGTGTTTCGTTGTAGTTTGATGTATTGTGCAGTTGATAATAGGATGAGATATAATGATTAGCATCATAAATGTTAAGTTATGATTAAACAGGATATAGAAGTTTGTCGAGATTGATTTATGTACAAGGGCTCGTGAAATCTATTGTAGAAGCAATTTAATGTTTATAAACGTGAAGTATGCATTAGTAAGAATAAAAACTAAATATTATTCCATGTTTCCGCTGAAATAACAGAAATTGTACGATGCTCTGATCAATTTAGCAATTAATTAGAAAACGCGTGTGTTTTAATTTTTATAATTTCCATGAAATTTATTAATTACTACTACTACTTTATTTATAAAATTACCCTCTAACGTAAATGAAGGTATAATCGTTGAGTTTCACAAAATATTTGAGAGGTTGTAATGAATCAAAATAACTTACTAAAATCAGATATCTTCATAAAAAAAAAGTATGCTTACCTGTAAAGAAAAGATAAACATTAATTTTTTCAACATACTTTTACATAAAAATCATGAACTTTAATATTTAGACAACTATATTAGGGTATTTTCTATCTATACAATTATCTTGATAACTGGACACATAGTTCACTCTAAGCGGAGATTCTCTATATCCGGCATTATTAAAATGTATTCATTTGAAGATGATTTACATTCAATTTGAAAATGAATTAATCTCATTAAATATTAATTAATAAATTGAATACTGCCCGTGCGCACGGTCTCCTTTACAATAGGCCAGAGACACAAACAGTAAATCTTTTTCCGTAAACGTAAAAACATCAGGCAACAGAAAAACCTTTTCCTTTGCAAATTAGAAAAGGTTAAAAGATATATCACAGGAATTAAGTAAAGGATCTCCTGAAGCAGCTATCAGCAAAAACAAATGAAGGAAGTCCGCTTGGTAACCCTTGGCATTCCATTTTACCCACAAATAGAATAACCCACAAACGAATAATTGTAACCATCCATAAACCACGAATTAACATTTAAATTGTGCCGCCGGTGCAGACTGCTTTGTGCATGTTAAGTAAGCTTCAATACAACATTCTCATTTGTGTGTATTCATTAAAAATGCAATTAACACTCTAAGTCGGGTCTTGCGGAAACAGCTATGAAACTTAGAAATGTCTTACTCGGTACGAAATTTGTCTTTCTTTAGGTTTTTCGGGGTTTAACCACTTTCGGCTAAACAAAGTTTGGGTTTTTGAAGAGGTGGAATTATTCCTTAGACCGTGTTAAACCTTAAAAATTCTCATTCTAAGAAAATTCCTTGAGTCACTTTTGATGTTTTACTCCTTTAGCCGTAGAATGAATCAACCTCTAAGCTTTGAAGAAACACCGCTTAAAATTTCATGACTCTGCGTTATGGTTTGAAATGAAAGTTTAAAACAGACATTTTTCAGCCAAGTGCATTAATCTAGGTGTTAAAACACTGTAGTTTTCATATTCATTCTAAGTTAAATATTTAATATCAAAAGTTAAATAAGCAGTACGATTAAAGATACAAACTTAGTATTATTATTCTTTTATTGGTTTATTATCTAAAGATAAGTTGATTTAAAATGTTTTGGTGTCATTGAATAGTCAGCTATTTTAATGTCGTCCCTAGAGTTATTAATATTTTATCTGTCTTAATATCATTGTTAAATATGGTATTCATAGAAGTATTTTTGTGCTATTTAAAGATAGGTTAAGATATGTAATTTTTCTCCGTAACAAAAGCTTACATCAAATAAGATGAAAGTAAATACCGTATAGTACAACCTTAATCAAAGAGTTTAAACTGTTATAAGCTACTCAGACAGATGCATTTAACCTTCAATTTCTAGAAAGTATATCTTTTGAAATTGGACAAATAATCTAAAAATATGTTCCACTCATTCATCTGCCATATTATTTATCTGTTGCGTTTATAAATGATTGGATGTAATAGAGCATACAAAAATATAAAGCAAAAATTTTTTTATTCAGCGTAGAGTTGTATTTTATAAATTCAATTTCACACTTAAACTATTTTAAATGAAAAACACCAATGCAAGAGCAAACGTTTCACCGGTTTAAAATCGTTTATCATCCACTCAAATCAGAAAAAATAAGTTTTTTTTATTGTTGAAAGATGAATTTTTATTGGAATTTCTAAGATGAAATTTGCTTTGTCAGAACTAATTTGATATAAATTATTTGCGATTATTTTTGTAAAAAAGACAGTTTAGGTATAGATTGTTTATTTATTAAAATTATCTATGGTACCGTGCACATGTTTATGTTTCTGAACTCCTGCTTTTACCAAAATTTGTCACGTTAATGTAATGTTGTTTTTTTTAGCACTCAAAATGTAAAGTAACACTTTATGTTAAAAATTTTTAATCAAAGTTTATATTTCTTAAACAACTGAATAGTGTAATTATTCATTCTCTTTAAGCTATTATCTAGACAGCTTACGGGAAAATACTTGCTTTCAGTATATTTTTGAAAACATTAATGTGATGAAAATAACATGGTATCTTTTCATAACTCCCTAACGGTATAAAATAGTTAATATAAGAAGAAAACTACTTTTAGCTTTATACGTCGATCCTCCCTTTACTTGTCCTTCTTGAAAAATGATCATCCCTTTTTAATGTGCTAAAGTTACTAATGTGATGAAACTTAGAGGATACAAAGAAATACCTTTAACGAATAATAAAGTAACGAAATAACAACAATTGTGTTCCACGACATAATATATTGCTTTACATCTACGCCATCCCTTATGTACACAGATAATGAAATTAAAAAGCTTTAAGATATATGAATTCGTGACATCAATAGATATAATACAGCAGTATATTTTTATTTTTAAAGGGGCTCAAAAATACAAATTGATATGTATTTTAATGTGATATAAATAAAAATGTAAATTACATAAAAAAAGTTTATAAACATTCAAAGTACGAAAAAATGTTCTTTATAGTTTTTTTCATTGAGCTAAAACACTTATTAGAATTTTCTGTCATTGAATGTATTGAATCATTGAATGTATTTGAAAGTAATCTAAAAATATGAATGGAAAAGATAAGCGTGGTTTTTATGATATAAAAAAAGTCTGTAAATCATTAATATTTATTTCTTTGAATCAAAATTGTTTAGAAGAGGTATACACCAATTAAGTTTACAAATACTTTTTATGCTTCATTTGTAAATAAAATTTAACGGGTAAAAATTTTTAAAATGCAAATTTATTGATACATATTTGCTTCCATAATACCATTCCTTTGAATAGAAAATTGCTTTAGAACAACTTTTTTCTTTTAAATAAATATCAAAGTAATGAATTGATGAATAATTATTTAAGTTGTAGCAATTAAGTAAATAACAAATATTAATGAAAATAATTGTTTTGTGTGCAGAAAACAGGTGCGTACATAAATACTTTCCCTACCCGTCGAGTTGTATATTATTTCAATGTAGTCAGTCTAATTCGGAAAATTCAATAATTGAATTTCAAATCATGGACTGTGAAAAGTTCTTCCCAAAAGGAATCAAATAAGTTTTGTACGATTTTTTTCTTTCCCTGACATTTCTTTAATTTCTTTTTCAAGTAAATTGAAAGCAGGGTTTGAAAAAGCAACGCGATATTTTTTCACATGCACATTTTTCAAGTTGAGAATTAGATACAAAAAGGGATACCATTTATTAAGCTCAGATTTCATGAGAAGTGATCTTACGCGTTTTTATTTAGAAATTTTCTCAAGAGATCTCAAAAACTCCTAAATTCTTTACTACAGGGAAAAGAGTATCAAAAGTTGAGCATCTCTCTTTTTCAAAACAAGCATGAGGGCTGTTTTCAGGTTTCTTCGAATTTATTTTTATAAGGTTTTTCTCATCGAGAAACTTCAGTTTCAAAGAAATTCAACCACGAGCTTCAATAAAAAAGTTTAAAAAGCTTCAAAAAATTTCAGCCACCAATATTTCCTAGGTGTTTATTTTTTTTTTTTGAGAAATTCTCTGCGCATCCGATTGTGACGAAAGGCAATGACCCATTTTGAGCCTTGGAAAAGAAAACAGCGTTTTCAAGAATTCCACAGTCTCAGCTGTGAAGTATTGGTAAATACATATTTTATTAGAGTGAAGATGGTGCGTGTATCATTCGAGAAGGAAGTTTTTTCTTGAATTTCAAAGAAGAAAAATTTCGCTTTACATCAATGGTAAAAAGGAACATTTGCGAAGAAAATAAGAAATAGGACCAGAGAGAGTTGAAGTATAAAAACCAACACACGTTTATGGTTATATCATGAAATTATATGCATTATAGTAAGCCAAATTATACGCATTAGTAAACAAATTTATATGCATTATAGTTGTAGTAAATTTAAAAATTGATTTTTAAAGTTTGCAAAAATTTCTAACAAATTAATTTTGATTTTGGTTGAACTTGGAAATTAAAGAAAGCTGTAAAACTTACTTTTAAATTTTTGTTTCTAGTTAAGTATACGTAACATTTACATTTCATTTACAAAGTTTTGATAGCATAAATAATAGATATTATAGATAGATATTATAAACTCGAATATGCTGCTTGGCCCTTAGATGGGCCGCAATATGTCAAAATAAAATATAATATAAAAGGACATTTAAGCAATTATCAAGAGCTGAATCGCAACAAATCGTAACTAGATTTAAAAACTATAGTTTTTATGCTTTTCAACCGAGTATATATCCAATTTTTATCAAATTGGATAAATATAATCTTAAACAAGATAATAACGAGTTCTAGAACATCATACATCAATTTAATCAAGTTGTAGTAATACCACATAACAAAACTAATATTAAATCGTATTCAAGCATATTCATTTCTAATTCCCCTACCAAATAGAAGTAAATTAGGAATAAATTTGTTAAAAAGTGGGACATAAAACAAACATAAAACAAAACGTGTGCACACTTAAAACAGGAATCTAACGCGTTGGATATACATTAGTTATATAAAAGAAAGCAATACAATCTGTATTAGTATTATTTCGGTGCCTTATAACCTTGGAACAATATTTTGGCAAAATATAGTTCAAAAAAACCTCGAGAAACCGGTAGTGTTTTTCCGCAAGGTAAATCCCCACTTCCGAAGTGGCGGTGTCATTACCTTTATTTCATGAATCATTCCCGAAAAAACTGCAGCCAAGTCAGGAAAAGGCTCTTATCTCCTACATTAATTACAAGCATGTCAACTCGGTACTAGGTAGCTGGTACTAGAGGCCAAGGGCGGTTGAATGATGATTCCCTGGACCAGGTTTGTACTAGCAGAAGTCACACCACTTTCATTAACCTCGTTCAGGAAATTTTGTGAGGATAATTTGTAGAGCAGTTTTTTGTTTTACAAATTGTCTCCCAAGGAAATGAAGGTTTACCCAAAAAAATATTTTCCAGCAGCATTATTTTGCGTTGTTTCATGATAGGTTTTGATGTATTTTTTAAATATTTAACTGAGAGGTTCAATGGAAATGAAACTGAAGCTATCAATGTATGAGGATTAACCAAAAATCTGATAACTTGAATAATATCAACCTCTCACATAAAATGAATCTATACTTTGTTATAATATATAGGGATAAAATTAAAATGAAACATAATTTAAATAAAAATATACTTTGTATGCTAATGATTAACATTTTAAATAAATAAATAAAATGTTAATTCATAACCACATATCGAAAACTGGGTTCGCAGGTATTCATATTCGAGAACTTGATAATTATGTTATCTTAAGTATTCTTTTTAGATTAATTTTCAATCTACAAGAAGTGTAAAAGTTTATCGTCTTTTCACAAACACAACGTTTGTGTTTCTTAAATTATTAAAAATATATTTCTTTCGAAATGAAGAAATAACTAAAATAACTATGCTTTCAAATGTAAAATCTAAAAATCCTTTAAACTAACAATGTTTTGGAGAGAAAAAAATAACTGGTTTTTTTCCTACCGTTAGCTATAATAATTTCATTCAGCATTTTTTCTTTAAAAATATTCTACCAAAAAAAAGGTTTATTAAAATTAAGCTACACAAACAAAGAATTTTACAGTTTTTTGTGTATAAATATTAACATATAGTTATGATGTTATTTTATATTGTTGTTACATTATAGAAGATATCCATAGATAAATAGTTTTTAGGAACAGAGCTAAATACTTGTTACATCGGATAATTCCGCAACTCAATAATTACAATATCCAACCACTGTTATAGAGTAAAAAATAGTAACATTAAAAAAATGGGTTATTATCCCTTTTTCTAATTAAGAGAATAAAAAACATATTTTATATTTTTAAAACAAAAGCATAAAACTTGTACTTAGAAAGCAATATTACTTAAAAAACTCAAAACCTTTCAGAGATTAAATGTGTACATTTTTGTACTTCTATTTAAATTACTCTATTGTGTGTTGAGTTATTATTCACTATAGGGAAAACCTTTAATGAATTTTACACAATCATGGAAAAATAGTGATCATAAAACCATCCAGTCGTTCTTATAAAAATGCATCTAAACGTACTTTATTTTTATGAATATTGCATAAATTAAAGAAAAAAACATGTGATACCCAATTTTTCGCGATGGAGCAATGCAAATGTTTTCTTTGAAAACATTGAGGTTATTTATAAAGCTGTTTATACTAATATTATGGTTAAGAATTAAAGTATCAATGTCTACTTAACTATTTAAGTTATTTTTGTTTCTGTTACCAAGTCGATGTAAATCTTCATATGGCTTGTTGAGCACTTCTGACGTTAATTAAGTTTTTTCTCTTCCATTTTATTTGTTTGAAGTTAAGATATTTTATTTCCCTCAGTAATAACTTAAAGAAAAGCTTTTGAAAGAACCCTGAATATATAAGGGAAGTTTTTTTTCTTATTACATAGAAATTATAATAGCTGTTAATTTTTTTACAATATTCATTATTTTAATTATTATTGTTAATTGTTATTGCTAATTATTGTCAATGAGTTATTAACATGGAATATCAACACTAAATCCTCCTCATGTCATTTAAGAATTAAAACGTTAAAAAATGGAACTAAAAATTTTAGAAAAATATTTCAAACTGAAAATATTCTTTTAAAGTCCTAACTTTTCCCAATTTGACATTATTACCTCTCTATAACTTCATTTTGCAGTCAAAATATCACAACATTTAAGTGTACAGCTTTAACTTTAAGCAAGCTACATTTTGCAATGAAAAGCGAAAAAAATTCAATTGGCATGATATAACCCACAAAAAAGACCTTTAAATATATAAATTTACGTAAAAAAGTTTAAAGTCACAAACCTAATGAATATCGTCATATAAAATCGCATAAAACAAACAAATCTAGTCAATGCATTATACAGTACGATTCAGAACTAAAAAAACTCAATAGGCAAATAAAAATAAAAAAAAACGAACAGACAAAATTCTAAACCCATATAAAAATATTTAATATCACAAACCTAACGAATACCCTTCAATAAAACCGATTAAAAAAATCCCCCCAAACTACAAAGCTCGAGTCGGCATACCTTTCTCCTAGGCTAATATCGATCGAAATACCCGAAAAACCCATCAGTGATGGACCATACACAATATAAGAGGGAAGAAATCCTAAGAACCCACCCATCTTCCATTTCAAGCTCGCTTTGCCAATACCCTCTACGATGGGAAAACAAAGGCACCCGAAAGGTGAACCGAGGATCGAAAGATGCTTATTTAATCTCTCATCCTCTCTTCTATTTACCCTTTTCTCTTTGGAGGATTCGGGGGCCTATGATCCTTCGACAATCTGATCGGGATCCTCTCGAAGATCAAACACCGTCCAATGCCTTTTCGCCCGGGATCAAGTTCTGGCTTGGAAACCGAAGGGCAATTTATTTCCAGAGTGGATTGAAGCCTTTTTAATAAGGTTAAGTGCAGAGGAGCCGGTGGGTTTGTTTTGGAGACTTCTTTTGTTGCAGGGTCAACGTTTATTTCATTTTGTATCGAAGTGTTTAGGGTCTGGGGTCTAAGTGTTTTTCATGGTTGTTTACCTGCTGGCGATGGAAGAGTTTAACGTTAGGGAAAGTTGATCGTAACGGGAAGGTTGTGTAAAATGGAGGGATTTTCAAGAAAAAGCTAGGCAATATGTATAATATTGAGGGAATGATAAATTTCTGTTTATCAAACTGAGTCTCTTTCAAAAATTGTGTAGCTTTCACAAAGCAATAAGCAATGTAATTTATGCAGACACCAATATTTTTTAAGTTTGTTGAAAATTTCAAGCCAGTAACTGTTTCAGTCGCAGTTTTTATGCGTATTTTTTAGTTACATAACATTATAATTAGATGATATACCTAATTATATCGTTATAGACTGTGAACATATAAATTCTAAATCGTAAAATTTTCATAAAGTTGATGTGAGACATTAATAGAAAGGGAGAGGGGCTTAGTTCCTAAATGAGAACTACTGAAATGTATGAGTAAATGGAGTTATACTTTTTTATTTGGAGTTATCTTTCAAAATAATTTCTAGGGAAATTTTTCATTTATTTAATATTCTGAGTTGTAATAACTTTATTTATAGGAAAGAAAATTATTTATAATACATTATTTGAATCTTTAAATGTAATACAATTTTCTAATTATTCCTACTACGTGACATGGCTATATACGACAGTTAGACGAGTTTTTCTAAAATTAGATATTTACTGTTAAAGGCGTAATAAAAATATACCATCTATGTTAAATTAGAAAATGAATCTTCCTTATTATTTTCATGCTAAGATTAGTCATTTAAAAAATAATTTTAAAAACGCAAAAACCAACAAAAAATCTTAAGTAAAAAACCGAGAAGCTTTGCTTTAAAAGGTTAAAACCATTTCTAAAATTATTCTTTTCCCGAGAATAAATCACAACAAAAAAAACGCACACACAAACTTTTCAAATGCATCACAAATCATAATCCGATTTCAACTGACAAAAATTCGATCAAAATAGCCGGATAAAAGTCTTTCCTTCCCCCTCCACGCCTCAAATCTCACGTCACTAACCCCACCTCCCCAGACTGACATTTCCAACTCCTCTCCAAACAAAAACAATCCGTCCATTTTTTCTCTCTCTCAACGAAGAACTGACCGCGAATCGTCATCAAAATCCTCACGAGCCTTTTCTCCCCTTCAATTTCACGGTCCCTGACACCAAAGTCCATGTCATAACCCAATTACTCTCCCCTAAATGGCGCCTAATCACAGCGGCCAGAACACGGTCTTTAGTACAAATGGATGTAACCCTTCACCGAGCAAAAAAAGCCCCGTTGTCGTCCATGTTTCTCACGTGCTGTGCAGAGTGCTTAGGTTTCCCCCAATTGATGACTGCAGTCTCACGCAATACATATTCATCGCCAGGCTAAATCACCAGGGTAGTCTTCTGAGCGTAGTGTTACCCAACTGGTCGGGTCGTTATCTCCGTAGTGTTTTTACCTGTAATCATAAACCTAACTTCGTGTGTTTGGGGATAATCAACTGTGGTGCTGGAAACAAAGTGAGCCACCCGGCCAAAAGGGAGTGAGGAGTGAGTTTTTTTTGAGGTAACGGGGTGGGAAGGTTGGTGACTTTGGCATTCCAGACGCGTCGTTAAGTTTCGCTTCTTTGTTTTTGCTCTAAATGTTTCGGTTCGTTTCGGGTTTTTAAAGAAAGTGCTTTACGTTCGACGTATGGAGTGCTTAAAGAGTAAGATGTCAATGTTAGTAAGAGGCTCTAAAGATACTACCTTTTTCAGGTTTAGAAAGTATCTTTTAGAAGATGGAAGCGAACAGCTAAATAATAATGTCAGAAAAGTAAACTTTCCCTATTGCGTTCTTGTATGCAAAAAAGTAGAAAAAGAGTTATTTTTACGAGTTTTGAGTTTTCCTCTTATACTTGATAAATTAGGTCTATAATGTTTTGATATTTTCGTACTACGCTGATCACATTTAGTGATAATCAGTTGCTTTTGAACCGAAAAAAAATATGTTTTTTAAACAAACAACCATGTTTGATAAATTTTCACTAAATAAAACAAAAAGGTCAGAATGGAAGTTCAATAGGAACTAAAGAAAAGACAAAAACTATTGATGTAAAGTTTGTGATATTTTTAAGCGTAGAAAAATGATATCATAGTTTTCACAAGAGTAAAAAATTTTAAATGTATATACAGCAAAAAGTAAAAATTTTTTAATTTGAAATACTTTAAGGCATCTCTTACTGCCTAATCTTTCCTTTTCTACGGAATCAAAAAATAAATGTTTATTGAACATTACTTAATAAATAGATTTAAATGAAATCATTATTTCACAATTAATTAAAAGCACTCAGATTATAAACTCGTTTGGAAGCATCTAATGTATCTCTAAGTGCCTAGAATCCCAACCTTGATGAAAAGAGCAGAATGTTCAAGAATAATGATTTGTAATTAAGTTGAATCATTAAAGTTAATTTTGACCAAAAGTTATTATAACTCAACAATCTAATTATAGACAGATTAAACATCTTAAAGGAAAGTTCAGTTCCCAAAATCTCTTCAAATTTCTCCAAACACTGAACGGAAAGAAAATTCCAAGAAACAAGGGAAATATTAATCAGGGAAACTTTTAATGCAACTCTGCCTCTCAAAGAATACAAATTGTTACCTCTCTGTTGACAAGAAAAATGTAGAAGGGTTGACTCAAACAAATCACACCAGTTTCAGGTGTAGGTCGAGTTTTATAGTTTTTGTCACGCAAACTAATTACACCGAGTTCCATGCCTCAAACTCAAACAGTTTCCCCTCAAAGTGACATGGTAGCGAGAAAGCGTTAACTATACGTGAAAAGAAATCCTGACCTGACTAGTAAAGTGGTAGAAAGAGCGATCATTAATTACCTTGATTAATGGGAATTTACCCGTTGCATCTGTTTCCTTATAAGTCAAAATTTCGCAGGGATATAATTAGAAGTCATTTCCGCCGAAACGTCGGAGCTGTATTGATTATATTGTAGATGATTTCGTAAAAGTGATATATCCGTTAATTGAAAGGCTTTTGAGGGAAAAAATGGTCAACTAGGACACTATTTCTTATTTCTAGGTCAAAATTAGCCAAAGTAAAAGAAAGGTAGTAGGATGCATCCATTCAAAAGGCAAAATTTAAAATTTCCTTGTTGTTTTATTAACTTAAAAACTACTATAGAATTTCTACACTGATTAAAAACCTATAATTTAATGCTTCCAAGTTAATCTAAAAAACAGAGTTTCAAAGTGTCTTAACATTTTCCTAAATTCACAACCTGTAGTGCCTTGATTCTTTCATATTTGATAAAACTAATTATGTTTTTAACCACTGTTTCAAGAAAAATTGAAAGCAAAATATACAAATTTTAGAGTACAAAATACAAGTTTATAAATTTTGAATCTAATAATGTGTGTGTTTTTTATGTATTACAAAATATTACAGGTATTCAATACGAATCAATCTGAACATTTCATTTTTCAGGCTAGAAAAACCATAATAGGATGCTCCTTTCAATACATTTCCCGTTTCACTTAACTTGCTAGATATGCTATGACCTTATTTAACACTACAAATGCTCAAATTTCAAAACAACCTGTTTCCAACCCTCATTACAAAACATAATTTATTAATAAAGTCTATTCCCCGAAACCTGCACTTTCACAGAAGTAAGCTCACACAAAGAAAACCAAAGAAACAGAAATCATCTAAACTGGAGAGAGTTAAAACCCCGCACAATCTTAATACCTCGTTAAACAAGACTTACCCTCGACATTCTTCCCAGCTTTATCACACACACCGAAGGAGGAATCCGTCACAGACCCAACGAGGTAACGAGCAAGACAACCATTAACCCATTGCCGACACAACAGCTCCATTAAGGACGAACCAACCTAATCCCTCACAAGTCAGCGACCTCCCACGACACACAAAGGGACTTCGGCCGTCATCTGGGGACCAGCAACAAAAGCGGGGGGTGATTTGCATGGCGTCTGCGAGGAATCGAAGATTCCATCGAACACTTTCGGGATTAATGGAAGCATGATGGAAATGTCCAACTCCTGGTGAGGAACGCGTGATTATCTATGGGAGTAGTTAGTGTTTCAAGGTAATAGTCAGTCAAAGAGGGTAACTAGTAGTTTGGAGATCCACGGCGATATGCTAATGAATGAATGGATGATGATGAAAGTTTGTGAATGGCGAGTTGGGTCCGTAGTTTGGCAGCTGTGTTATGGTACAAAGATTTTCAAAAAGCTTCATGGCGATTCAACTGGCGGTTGTTTAAGTTGAATACGGAACGGGTCTTTCTATTATGATGAAGTAAAGGTCAGTCTAGCGTGTGTCTGATAGCTTCTCATTTAAACTTAAATGGCTCTAAAATCTGAAATTTCGATCATTGATAAAGTTCCTCGTAAAATGATCAGGATTTCGTCAGGTATGCAATGGATAAATTTCATTGAGGTGTCTTTTCAAAATACTGTTTATGTAAATGATAGGCCTCAAATTGATGGAAATGTTTAAACCATAACTTACATTGTAAAAATTTGATTTATATGACGAAAACGTCATTCCCTAGACTTTTAAAACCTTTATAGAGAAGCATTATAGTTAAGACTAACTATACAGCTTAGGGTAAATCCAAATTATTTTATGAATAGTCAAAGATATCAAATTTTATCTATATTTTCAAATCCTACTTCAAAAGAACCTTTTTATGGTCACTTTTTTCATGCAAGAAAATTGATTTTACAAAGATGGCTAAAATATAACTAATGTACATTTTCCTTAGAGAAAATAAGATAAATTTTACATTTTATTGTAATTAAATAGAGACATGTTTAAGTAGATTAAAATGCTAAGACAAAGATATCTCTTTAATGAAAATGTTTTGTGAAGAATTTATTGCTATATAAAAGAAGTAATTCCATCAAAATTTAGGAAGCATAAAAACACAAATTTCAAACTCTAGAGCTAGAGAGAGTCAGAAGAACTTTTTCATTCGAATGGATTCTAACAGTAAAATCTATCTTGTAATATAAAGAAACCGTAATAATAAAGATTTCTTTACGCAAACATGATATAATAACTTTGGATCCAATCCTTAATACTTTATTGAATGACATTTTTGTTTGAGACATCTTTTAAGAGTCAATAGTTTAAAGATTCTAGGACAAAAAGAAGTTTTGCATCATAACCTTAACTTTCTTCATCCTTCTTCATTTCCCATTAACATTATGCTTAACTTTTTTTAAAGTATCAATAAATCTCTTAATTACAGGAAAGGACAAAACCCCATCTACACAATATTTGGATATTAATTAATTACACAATTTAATTAATTAATTGCTACAATTAATGATAAATATGCAGTAGAGAATTTCCACTACAACTTTGCTTGTATTTCTCCATATATTTTAATGTTTGTTACATGTTTGCAAAAATATGTAAAAAATAGTTGTCTATTCCTAGCAGTCCAGTACTAGATGCTACTCCAGATAGGATACCATATAGTTTTTTATAGTTTAATTTTAAAGTATATTTTACCATAGGTCTACTAGTGTAGATACTAATTGAAAACGTCTCTCTTTTTTAAAATAAATTTTCATAATCGACTTTATATGTAGTATACAAGAAGATTATTAGTCAAATTTGTTCCATAATGCATTGGGATTTATTAAATAAAGTTGAGAAAAAATATAATGTTACAGGCCTTAAAAGTTCATGCCGATCACAAAGTGAGTTTCAAATGTAGACATTATATACGGTTAGGCACTATATAGAAACAGCTTTAGTTAAATAGTACCAAACAATTCTCTAAACATCACATTGGTTTTGATTTACATCCAGGTGACAGATACAGCCACGGTAATAGTAACAAAGTTACACATTCCACAATAATTCCTTCCAAGAATATTTTCGGCACATGAACTGAGGATTTGGGATTTTAGGTAACAAACCTTGGTTAAAAGAAATAATCCTTGTCATCCTTTTCGCTGAGACCCGAGCTCGGATTCCCCATCTTTTAATAGAATGGAAGAAAGCGGGAGAATAAAAGGTCGGGGAAATGAAATGGATTATATAGGACACCTCCACGAGCTTAGTTTATTAGCAGGCATTGTATGCTGAAGTTATTGAATACTTTCTAGAAATAACTTCATTATGATTAATATGTAGCGATAAGAATAATAAATTCGTCTTGGGTAAATCTATCTACAAGTTATCCTTATGTTTTGGGATAAATATAGCATACCAAGAGCTAGCTAACTATATCGATGTGTATACGAACTATAGAAGAGAGTAAAGGGATGTAGTACATAATGTTCTTATTAATCAAAGAAAGGAAGTTTATCAATAATTACATAATATTTTATTTATCAAGAAAGGCATTAAATCAGTTTCTTTTAAATAATTTTCATTTAAAATGTTTTCTATTTTACGAATAAAATGTTATTTGCACATAATTATACTTTCAAAATTTCTAGAGTTAAAAGTTCAAAACCTATACGCATAAATAATGAAATTTATATAAATTTAAATCAATCTTAAGAATGGAATAACGATTATCCCAGATTTTGCTGTAATATGAATACATTTTGATTCCCACTCTAAGTTGTTTTAAATTGACTTTAACTTTAAATATTCATGTTTTCTCTATAATGAAAGGAATTAAAGTTTCAAATTCGATACTCTAATGAGTTCTGTACTTAATAAATTGTTATATAAACGAAAAATATTTTAATCCTTTTAAATCAAAATATCCTGGCATGGGTTTTAAATATGCATATTTTTGCTTTCATAGAAACGAATGTACAAGCTATTCTTTTTGCATACCTTAAAGTATTGATTAAGGGTAAGTTTACTCAAAAAATGTTAAGCATAGGTTCTACTCTAATCTAGCATATTAAAAAAAATTAAATCTAGTTTACTGGATACCAATTTTTTCTCGCATCCATTAATTCAGTTTTGCCGTAAAAATAGTCTATGATCCCCTTACAGACTTAAAACCTCAATTTTAATCAAAGTATTCCTGGCATGCCCTCTACTAAACTTTTAAGCCTACAAAATCAATAATTTCATAAACGCTCTCCCAAAACTTTCATTCATAAACCCGGGCAAACTCATAAAATATTTCACCCTTTTCCCCTTTAACCAAAAGTTCGAAAACTACTTCGCTCCGGGCAGAAAAACTTCCGCGTGAATTATAGACGATGAAAGAAGTATTCGGCAGACACTGCTTTTTATTTTTTTGTTGTTGGTGCTGCCGATAAAACAGCGCAAAGTTTAATATACGGATCAGGCGTTTCAGTTACTTACTCCCTGTTAATAAGGAACCTTCACTTCAGCAATTCGATCATTAAGGGGCCATTTTGCTTGCCGATGGTGGGTCACGTGCTACAAAACGGTTTCTGCGGGACTTGCCAAAAGGTTTCTGCGGGACGGTAGCGGAGAATCACGAAGCGATTGCTGTTATTATTGAATTACTTTCCAGTTATCGATTTCATTATACATAAATGATCGTGTCAGTGCTGCAGGGCAGAACGTACCGGAATAAATAAGGCAGATTTCAATGGCAATAGGTTAGCTAATGGCATGAAGTCATTGGAGCAGGCCTGATTACCGTTTTTATGAGCTCTTGCTTGAGTTGTGCTTCGTGCTTCAAAATGGGAAGGCAGTTAATAATTGTTTTACTGAGGGAGGGGGGAAAGGAGAGATGCCCGGTTATTGTCGATTATCAAATCGTTTCCAGTTCTAAAGGGGGTAAATGTAATTGAAGAGAAGTTTTATGATCTTGTACGTTTGACTAGAAAGTACCTAAAATAAAATTATAGCCTTCATGTTTATGTATTCTAATGGAACAATTTCATTCTAAGAATGCAGTAAGTTTTCAGTTGGATGGGGTTTTGGTTTACGAATTCCCTCAGAATTGCGTTTTGCATTTCTAAGTAGTGTTTATAATACAGTTTATTAAAATAGTAATTTAAAAACTTTGTCGGTATTTATGAAATTATCCATTTGAAAATTCTCGCAATTTAACTTGGATACAAAACTTTTTGTGGGACTTTATATTCTTTAAGACTTATTTCCAAACACCAAGAATCCTAAGATTATTTTTATCAAGTAAGTAGGTATTTAATAACTGTGATATAAAGATTAAACAATTGCATTTTTTTAATTATTCAACATTTTGATGATGTTACTCTTAATCCAAAAAGACTCAACGTATATTTTTCATTGAATTATGTTTTAAAGGATTAGCTTATTTGAGATTTTTATAGTGAGATTTTAATACTTAAAATCCGTCATTTTTTCCATATACCGTTGCCCAAAGAATGGGAAAAAAGGATTAAAATGGATTAAAAATGTCACTAAAACATTTGCCAAGGTTTATTACAAACTTAAATTACCACACAGAGCTACGAGAATCTCAATAAAATAAAAAAACTATTCCTCCATTCACTTTACTTCTACTTGATTAATACAGATCAAAATTCAAGCAGTAAATTAAAAGTATTTCCAGTTATGGACATATTTATCAAAAAAAAATATTTTCAACGGTACTTTATCCACACACAACAAGAAAAATACATTATTGAAAACATATAACCAACCAACAAAACAACTTTCGCCTTTCACAGCATCGAACGGAAAAACGCTCAAAACACATCAAGCAAGCTATCCAGACTAACTAGGCTTAACTCTACCACTTCTACTAATGAATCCCCGCGCATTTAATTAAAAACTAAGAAAATCCGATTGCATCTGCTCGACTAATAAATAACCTACAGGGAAGACACCCCGGCCCAAACAAAGAAAACACCTCGGTAATTATGCACCAGGAATAAGATCGTTTAAATCGTTCCCCGTCATTAAAAACCAGACACTTTAATGGGAATTCCCATAGGGCTCTGATTGGCGCGATATTTACGTTGTCCTTAATGGAGCTTCCACTAGTGCCCAGGCGATTCTGTGAGAATGGGTTCGAGAACGAAAGTGGGACTAATTTATTCCTTCCTGTAGTAGTAATTCCAAATAGGGCCATTGTTGCTGTTGGGATCCTCTAATTCGCCCCCATTTGGAAGACGGAGGTCCCTACCTGTTAGAGAAATTAGTTAGAAAGGTCTGTCTGTGTTAGTTATCTGTGTGTATGATTGACAGGGATAAGTACCGATGATTAATCTGGAATCGTAGGGAGTTGCTAGTCTAATAGCTCTGAATATTTTCTCGTTTCATATTTAAAAGCTAACTATTGACAACAAGAACAAAATAAAAAATAACGATTGGGCTAAACCAAATGGTCCAGCTTTTCCTTGTAAAATAGTTTTACAGAGTTAACATCTCGATGAAAATGGAAGTGCATTGATTCCTACTCAGTACACCACAATTAAGTATGATGTATTGGACTTCCTAAGTTTTGTTTCAATTTTTTAAAAAAACAAGGTGTTTCAACAAGTCCAACGAACGTAGGTAAGCAGGTAGGTAGGTATAATGAATCAAAATAACTTACTAAACCAGATTTCCGCAGAAAATAAGTATGCTTACCTGAAAAAAAGAGATTAACATTAGTTTCGCAATACATACACTTAATTATTTTTTACAAAAACAAATATGTAATGATCTATTTGAACAAGTATATCAGGATGTTTTGTAATAAATAATATTATCTCACAACAACACAATTACAATTTCTTATACTCAAAGCGTTTTTAAACGAATGAATGGGTATAAAAAATGAAGAGGTAGAAAATTGAATCATTCATCAAAGAATTTCAATTATTTAACAGTGACCTATCGTTTAATTAGCTTTGACATTTATCATAAAATAAATTATATATAATATTTATATTATAAAATAAATATATATGTCCATCAATTCACTAAAACAGCCTATATAAAAGTTAAGTTTATGCTAGCGAAGTTCTTAATTCCGTCAGAAAAAAAAAATTCCCCGTTTTTTCCTTAATAAGAATATTTTAAGAACTTTATCATTTACACGCCCTTTTTTTACTACCAGCATAAATCTCAAAGTGAACATTTTGAGTAAGTTTCATTTCTCTCGCCGCAAAATCTTTATTTTTAACTCGATATTCCAGTGATTTATAAAAGACCAAACAAACGCATGAATCCAGGATAAAACGTTTATGTAAATCCCCCACATCATCTCCATTTTTATTCATAGCTAAGCAGAAATCCTCTGTAACTCAAACGCTTTCTAATAACATCGGAGCCATCCGCAGCAGAAAATAGAAGCAGCAAAGATCAGAACAATAGATGCAAAGGAACAAACAAATGCCCCCGTATTGGCTCTAGCTGTCCCTCTAGAAAATCTCGAATGTTAAAAGAAATCGCGGGCAATATATTTGGATGGGAAATCTCGGTACAATTCTTCGCAAACCCCAAAAAAGAATGTGGCAGCCGCATCGCAATCTCGAGAACCGCATGTAAAACACTCTGAGGAGTTTACCATAAAGCGGGGAGGCTTTTCAGGGGAACATTCTGTATTTATTTTGATTCTGGTTGGATATGGCGGACTTAAACAGCATTTATGATCTTGAGAATGCCTCCGTTCGCCCCGTAAGCAAGTACTTGCCGGCCTGCTTCAAGCCTCTTAGCGGTTTTACACACGTTATAAAAACCTGGGAGAAAATAGAGCCGTTATTACATGTGCCGTTTCTTTCTTTCTCTGTGCCTCTTACTAATGGAGGGCTGCAGCAACAGTCTTGAGTAATCATTCGCTGCGAGGATTTTATGGTCACTGTTTACGTATTTGGCTTTTATTGGTTTTTCGGTTCCGCTTTTTCGACTTCACAGCATCAGCGAGTGAAATGAGCGGGACTGTTTATACTTGCCTGCCAAAGCCTATAACCGTTTTAAGGCTCTTTAAGGAGGACTTTTATTTAGCTGCATGATGTTTGCTGTCTTTTTGGGGTGTTTGCCTTTGTTGGTTTCGGCGTTACAGCCTTTTTCAATGAGGGGTGAAGAATTGGAGGAGAAACCTTTTATATATAGATTGTATACCAAATGTTTTCTTCGCGATGCTTGTGTTTCTCATTTGATAGACACGGGCCTTTCTTTCCCGGTTGTGGTGAGAAACTTTGTACTGAAGAAAAAGTTTCATCATTTCAGTAAAGTTATTATTTTTCATTTCATAAAAAAACTACTTTACCCGCTTATAAAACTACTTTACTATCTTTTACTCGTTTATAATCAAACTTTTAACAATATTTTCAAATGTAGTTTAACAGCAGTTAGTAATGATTTACCATAACATTAATAAGATAAGAGACATCCTCCCACCCGCTTGAATTGGTACTTTAACTATTTTCCAAAATAACATTTAATAAATGGGTACTATGCTTATCGTGTAGTTATTGTAAGTAGTAATTTTAATGTTCCGCAAACGCATTAAAAAAAAAACTACAAGTTACAGCTAAAATCAATACCCATCTTGCAAAACGTGTTAAGTTTTTTTTTCTTGCATATAGACTACTATGAAGGCAAAACTGGTTTTACAGAAATCAATATCTTTACTTCAGTAGCTTATATCACATAACGGTCCCCCTCAAAGTATTCTTCCAGTTGGCTAAATTTTGTCAAAAGCCATTCAGAACACACAAATAAATCATCTATCAGTATAAATAAGCTCAGAAACTAACTTAAAAAAGTTCTACTATAGTAATCATATCGGATTTATAACCTTCTTCAATTCTAAGAGGTAGAAACAAAATATTTTGAAAAAGTTATAAACTATTCTTGAAGCCAGCGGAAGTAAAAGAAAGCATTAATAATCTCGTTATATCAAAATTTCTTTAGAACTGTTATAAATGGCGCTGTCTTTTGTTATAAAAACGGGCTAATGTAATAAAGATATTTGACCATTCCCAGACCATACTATTTTCAGTATTCACCAAGAATCACACAAGCTTTCACAGTATGGTTAATCTTTTCAATTCCTAAAAAGGATTTAAAAACCATCATTTTTAATAATAACAAACCAGAGCGTGCTGCAAAATGAAATTAGGGACCCAGCAAACATTTTGATCCTTCGGAAGACACCCGACAGAAACTCTCGCAAATGTATACAACTCTAATGACAGAAGCGAGTGCAGTCCGTTCCATCCATCAAACTCAGCTGACAACCCCCCGGCTTTTAAAATAAATTGTCCCGCTCGCCATCGTACGATAAAAATATTCACTCATCCATAAAAACATCTCCGACTCTTTCTCAGTTCTATTAAGAGACCGCCTTATAACCAAAAACTGTCAAGGAGGCTTGTGTCCTCTGTCACTCCAGACAATATATTGAGAATAGAGTTCTCCGAGAATGGGGTGTCTCGATATTGGTTTAATTTCCTTGTCAAAAGGTGACTCGAATTGAGTTCTGGAGCTGGTTTTATGGAGGGTTTATGGAAAGGGCTTGCATTACGATGAGCGTTAAATCCGTAGTAAGCATTTTATTACATCACCGTTTTGAAGTTTATTTTACCGCGCGGGAGGGGATGGGAGATAGATTTTATCGGGGCTTGATCTGGAGGTAAT
Organism: Tetragnatha montana; assembly: GCA_963680715.1. NCBI lineage: Eukaryota > Metazoa > Arthropoda > Arachnida > Araneae > Tetragnathidae > Tetragnatha > Tetragnatha montana. Next base: position 54,023,470 of record OY796679.1, read on the forward strand.
GTGCTTTTGGAAAGTTTTGATATTGGCTTAATTTCCGTGTAGGTGTGCGCTTTATGGTGGGTTCGGGGAAAGTCTTTTTTTATGGGATGAACGTGAATAATATTCCGCAGTAAGGTCCTAGAGGCGTATGTTGTAAAGTGCATTTCGCCACTAGACACTTTTCAAAAATTATGTAAGGGATGCTTTGGGTTATTGCTCAACTTGGAAGAGAAAGAGGCATAATGTTTTATACAGAAGGAATGACAAACTAATCTATACAGCTAATAGTGTTTTCATAAGTATATTTGCTTTCTGTATTGGAATATCATTTGTTAATCTTCATTGCAATGGCTTATTTGTACTCATTTAACTAGTTTGTTTCAGTTTTTCTCCAGTTTTGGATAATAAGTTTAATTTATCTTCTCAATTGCATTTATAATCAGCTATTTGTTTATTTTCCTAATTTGTTAACTGTGCAACTTCATCAAACACAACTTTGTTACGCATTAACCTTGAACATAATAAAAACACCATTTGTTATCGCTAGACCCTCCTCCCGAAAATCATATCCTAGAATAAGCCTGTTTTTGATCATATTTGCCCCCCCCTGTCAGCAAAGGTAAGCATACCGCAACCCCCCCTTCATAATAACGTAAGAAGACTGCCAGCCCCCTTGTTTTTTTTTGTATAAAATTTTTAGTAGTGCCTAAAAAATGTGTCCGCTCCCCATTGAGTGTTAGATAACACTTTCAACAAGTTGAGGGCTTTTAGGCATCTCGTTTTAAGATCCTGAATATTTTGTAAAATTTAATTTTGGTTGAATTTTGAAATTATATATCCAAGAAACAAGAGAGTTTCGAAACTCCAGTGTTCGTAACATCTTCGGTAAGCATCACTCATATGACCCTTGCCCCTTGTCAGGAAAAATAAGCAAAGAGCAAACCCCCATCCCACATTAGGTGCTTACGTAGTATTTGAACGCCCCCTTTGTAATCAATAGATACCTTTATATATAAATGACCTTTTCTTGTTGGTAAGGACCAAGAAAACAATACCATTAAGACTGCAGGATCTAATTCGAAGCGAACAATCAATCGGCTCAAGCTCAGTCCCGTCTTATATTCTTCCCCAATCACTCTTTACAAAGAACGAATTTTCATAAAGAATTATCACACCTCTCTTTCAGGGAGGGCACTTAAACTCGTCTCACACAATCCTTTTTTGCGAATTCGCATCACAGCTCATTTCACGCGCAATAGCCTGTTCAAACCTTTAGCCGGCTCTTTCGCAAAGTAGTATCCTTATTCCCACATAAAAAGATCGAGGACCCACTCGCTTAATGAGCTCTCTAAACAAGTTCCCTTACAGACAAATTAACCCACCCCAGCAAGCAGCACATTTAAATAATCGCGCGAGCAAAAAGCAATAACGCCAAAAAGATTCTTCTTCACCCACTCCGCTGGCTGTGATAAGCTTTGATGAATAACCATTAATTCAGTTTTGTTGCTTAAGCCAATTAGTTAGGATGGCGTGAAAAATCAGTGGAGTGTTTTGCTTATTTACAGAAGCACCTGCTGCTTCAAGGACACTTAATCTTGGTGATGCTACTTCGCGTTATCATTGGGAGAGTGAGAGATTTCGTCACGGATTGACTGAGGCGGCTTTTAGTCCGCGGATGGTTGTTATTAAGTTGCTGGGGAAGAACTATTAATTTAAGTGCGAGAAACGCTGGAGTGTCTTTTCCTTGGTAACTGTTGGGTTTATACCGCTTGGCTGCTTGTTAGCAAAGTATTCGTGAAAGCTCGCTTATTACAGTTGTTTAAAATTTCATGAGATAAACCTACCATAAGATAAATAACTACGTGAGGGTCTTAGAACAGAACATGATTGTAATTTTGACTCATATATTCTACTAAGATTTTGAACTAATGCATAAGAACTTGAGAAGAATCTAATAGTTCAATAAAATGATATTACACCAATAGAGTAAATACAACAATACCTGACCAGACCATGCGCCACTGTGGGCCCAAGTTTCTCATCAACTCAATTTTACTACCTCGAAAATGTAAAATTTATCGAATATGTGTAAGTTATGTAGGCTTATCAATAGTAAAATATGCATATAAATTTTATGCAAATACTTTCAGTTTTTTGATTCAGTGGTTGAGTATTGGTGCCTTTATCAAATATTTTTTGTATCAACTAATTAATTTTCCAAGTTTTCATAAATGTTTATGATAGTTACTACCTCTATCAAAAATTTAAGTTATTTAGTCATATTAAACACCACCATCACTATTCGATTTATTTTAAACTGATTTTTTAAGGCCATATTTTTCTTACTAATGATTACCATGTGTGTGAATTTAAAAATAAATTAAAAATTCACCCTGAGCAACATATACATAAACCATTTAGATTTTAAACCCCATATATAACGATCAAAACTTGCGGCAATTAAGTAACAACTCTCTTAACATTTATTCATTTAAAACTTCTTAAAATTCTCTTAAATTAATAAATAAATATGCTTATAAAATTTACAGAACAGCAATTTTGAAAGGGAATTTGCTTAGTCAAATATACTCCGATTCCACTTCATTAACTCCAGACTAAAGTCAATTATTTTATGACTTTCTTCCACAAAGTGTCTTTAAAGACTCTCAAATATTTGTATTTATCACGGCATCCCTATTCTGCGGTTCAATTAGACACACAGACATTCCATTACTTAAGAATCCATTCATCAAGCTTAAAATGTGAAAGGAGCATTAAGTTTCTTTGATCTAATGCTCGAAAGTAGCAAATTTAATTTGGAAGTAAAAGGATTGCTCCTCGAATGGAATTGAATCGTGCCTCGTTGAACAAATGTTTAGTCCCAGTTTGGTAAACAGTTGTGGGAAATCCATATTTTATTGTTTAATTTACTAATTTACTTTGCAATAGTCTCAATTCAAGATTTAATGAATAAAGGCTATATATTTTACTTTGCGTTATTGAAGCCATTGCGGCTTATTGAAGTTGAATTGATGGCTATTGTGAAAATTTCATTACTTGGATTGGAATCAATTGTGATGTTAGAATGAATTAACTTAAATATGACAAAAATGGATAAATAAACTAAACTATTTTTGTGGTTTGAAACTAGTCTCTATGAGGATATAATTAATATTTTCATGTCTATTAGTTATAAGTAATAATGTTTTTATAAAAGCATAATTAGTTTTAATTCTTTCTTAATTGATTCTAAGAATAGGTTTTGTTAAAAACGTAGTACTTTGATAAATCCTTTCCAGCTTCTTATAATTTTAAGATTTCAAAGTTCTAATCAAAAGGATAAAAACGTTCAAATAAAAGATAAACACAATAGGTGGATGATAATAAAAATATATACTAATACGTAGTATATGAATAGCAGCAACTGTTAAACATATAGAAACATAAATATAACTGGTAAACAAACATATACTAGATGAAGATAGGAATAATATTTGATGAATGGAGAATAGTTTATATTATAACTATTTGATAAGTATGTCAGTTTAGAGGTAAGAAAAACATTCTATTGCAAATTCAGGATAGCCATGAAAAGTGTCAATATTTAGCCGCGTGTTTTCCTTTGAAAGCATTGTTAACCGCAAATTACTGTCATGTTACTCGAAGCAGTCGAAATTTCCTCACTCCACCAAATTTAATTTTTTGAGATAATGCCTCTTTTAACGCTGAGAGAGCTTCCTTTTAACGCTCGCTCTCTAAAAACGCAGTTTCAGAAAGACTTTTGTTAACCGAAAGCATCTCTTTTCAATCTCGCGGCCTTTATTATTCACCCAGCGAAAGAGCAAACACGAAATTGGAGACAAAATAAACAACCAACCAACCAACCGGGGTCGCGTTATTAAGTTCGGCGGCCGCGAATTTGCAGAAGCCCCTCTTTTCAGCGCGCGAGACCCCGTCGCAATTTGTCACGGACATTGTTTGCTGCCCCGATGCGAAAGTGGGCAACAAAAGGTGGCTGCGAAAAAGTGAAAACCGGGGTTAATTTTTCTTTTTATGACTCGGATCGATTTTTGTTTTTATTTTTTTTTTCGCCGATTGAAGCGCTCGCAGCAACAACGATCTAACTGCAACAGTTTTGCACTGGAGTTAGATCGTTGAGGCCGGTTTTATGCAAAACCGAAAATTGGCGAATCCCGTTTTGTGTGAGCGGGGTTGGCTGGATCGTAATGGCCGATTCCATCTCACCGGAGGAAAAAGGAATTTAATAGCTGCTCGTGGAGGATTGGAGAACTTCTAGCGCTCCCATCTTAGAGGACATCTTTAAATTACGCCGTACTTTGTTACGCTTTACTCTTTAAGGAAAAGAGTATTTTAGATAGACGCTGCTTAAGGAGTCAGTCTTTAAGTAAACTTTAGGGGAAGTTACAACGTACAAAGGGAACTAAAATTGATGGATTTTGTTATAAAGACTAGTTAAGAATTTTAAATACACCTTTACCATATAATTTGTCATTTAAGCATTCGCGGTCTAGACAAGTAGTGTTCCTTTATTAGATAAACTTTTCCTTTATTTTTCTCTACTATTCTGAGGCACTTAATTATTACAATAATCGACTGGGAATATTCCAAAACATTATCTGGTTAAAAATTTATAATCAAATGTTTAATGTGTAAATTGTAATTCATTGCATGAAAGTTCATAGATATAAAGGGTACACCTTTAACATTACATACGTTAGTACTAAACTCTCATCATTTAACGTATTATACAGTGTGGATAAGTAATTCTCGTTTCGTTTTATTAAAACAGTTTCATTTTTCCACATTTCTCACAAGCACCTATTGTTACAATAAACAATTGGAAAATTTTTTAAAAAAACTCTCCTATGGTAAAACAAGTTCTTATAAAGGGAGCAGTGTGTATATTGTAATTCATTGTTCGAAATTTCATATTTATAAAGGCATTATGCAAATCTAGATCAAAATACCCATTATTGGAAACAGGTACTTAGCAAACAAAATCAGCTATCTACTTCTAATCTCAGCTACAAAACCCTCCAATTTTCTTACCACCCTCAAAACTGGACCTATCTTTAATGCACTTAAGCCACTAAACAGATCATTTGCGCTTTTAAGAAAGCCATCTAACAAGATTGATGGTTGGCTGGTTGTTTGTATTTTTATGGCACAAGTCCTGCCCTTAAAAGAACCCAAGGTGAACCTAACAACTGCAATAAAGCTAACTTCTGAAAGACCTCAGAAATAAGAACTACTCGAGATAATTTTTTTAAGGAGCCGAACACTCTCAGAGGTGTTGAAAGATCCCTCCAACACAAACCAAATTTCCCAAAGTGATCTAAAGGAACGACGCTCCCGTGAGAAACGAATCCACGCGAAAAGACAGAGCCAAACAACAGGCTTTTCCCAGCCAAGACAGATGGGAACCCCCTAAATTAAAAGTGTTTCCCAAAATCGCCAAAGCAAAACAAAGTGCAATCCGGAAGGAGCGGAAAGTGAAACAAAGACCTCCTCTAGCCCCAAAATAACATCGTCACGGAAAGCGAATAAATTTGAAGGGATTGTATTGGGGGATCGACAGAGCAAGGGTGGGTGGTAGCTGTGATCAATCCTCCCCCGGTGGCAGCTGGGGGGGAGTTATCCGTCAAAGGAGGTGGTGCGAGAACCCCTTGTGGGAGGGTAGAAGAGTTGTAAGTATTGGGTATCGAACTGTTTCTTTAAAGCCCTCGGAATTAGGGGGCCAGCTCTTCAAATATTTCTGCCTTTTCCCGAGACTCGATGCGATTTGATTTTTCTGTGGGATTGTGCTGCGAAAAATAATATCAACTCGCGGAGGAAGCCAAAAGGGTGGATGTCTGGAGGAGGGCAAAATGAATTTCGGTATTGGTAAGTGGTGTGCCCAGGGCCAGAGTGGGTTGTTCTCGGTTTTGTCAATTTTTATCTCGTTTTCTCGATGGCATTTCTGGCTCGGGGACTGGGTTGTCTCTCGTTTTCAAAGAAAAACTTTTTTTATGGCTCTGCTGTGTTTGTCTATCAGTTTTCGGATATTGAAATTTCTCTGGTGAATCTGGGGTGTAACAATGTAGCGGGTGCAGATGAGGCTGGGTAATATTCGGGGAACTTTTTTCCCCTGAATGAAAGAGGTTTTTTTTTGGTGGTGTGGTGTTCTGCAGTGATAGATTTATTGAAGTGTATTTTTCAGCCTTTGAACGTGCCAACTTGTTTAGTATTGTTAAATCAATACAGAAGGGAATTTTTTACAATAAAAACACAGTTGTTTCCTGTAGTTTCCCATACTAATAAGTATCATTTGAAAAAAAATTTCACAAAAATATTAACAAAAAAGATTTTACATGAAGAAAAAAATGAAAAAATATTATTGTATATGAAAAAAATTATTTGTATCTACTCATCAATGGAAAGAAATAACAATAATTGCCAAATAAATACATATTTCAAATTAAAATATTCGTTTTTACGACTACATTATTGTTTTATGATTTTTTTTCACTTATGCGCAAGTCGCAAATGTGGATCACTTTACTACAATGCTTCAAACAAAAAAAGAGACATTTAACAAAGCGAATATTAAAAGTTTTCAATCTAAATCAGCTTTACATCCAATTTAATTCAGAATCCTCAAAAATTGCAAAGACATTCTTTCAAGAATATTAAATAAGTGCTTGTGAAACAAAGTGTGTATCACGATAAAAAAAAAAGTACTTTGAAATTTTTCAATAATCCGGAAACAATAAATAATCGAAATGAATGTTTGCCTTGTCCACAAAAAACACGTTCAATTCTTTTAGCTTTATGAAAAGTTATTGTGACGCGAAACTTCTGCATCGTTGAAGACCTGGAACTCTCAAAAAAGAAAAAGTTAATAAAAGCATAAAGTAAAAGTGATGATAAACTAAACATATTTATACAATTGCCACTTGAACGATTCTACTGTCTTATTAATTTTGCGGAGAAAAAGTGTTTCCTTACATAGAATAATCTCTATACGAGTTTATTGAGTCCTTTCAAACAAAAAAGCGCATTAAATTACACATATAGCCTTAAGAAAACTATTGTTTAACTTTTTTAGGTAGGAGGGAAATATTACAAAAAAATTAATCCCACACCAATGATCCTCAGGCTTAGCTTCGAAGCTTCGATATTATACTTTTTGAGCCGCTTGCGTTACTAAATGAGAGTGTTTGGAAGACTAACTTTTTGTAATAAACAAAAGGGTAAATGTCAAAGACCAAGAACCAAGAAATGTCATTCAAGAACAAACAGAAAAATCTAAAAAATGTAGGTACTCTATGACTCATGTAAAATTTAGATTTTACATTTTCTGAACATACACGTTATTTCTAGCACATATTATTGATCTAAATATAAAAATATGTTTTTATTTTCTTATTATATTTGCTTACATTTGTTTATGCTTTTTTCGATCAGTTTTTATAACTTGCAATTATGAATTTCAATGGTATACAAGAAAAGCCAATAAACGCAATTAGATCTAAATAAAGCGCTTGAGTATTTATCTTAAACTAGCATTTTTTTAGAACCCTCGTTTCTAAAGTCTTCTAAATAAAAGTTCTTTCAATATTTTTGTATCTTAACTTTTTTTTCTGTCCATAAAAAAAACATTTTGAAGTTTTTTTATTTCACAACCCCTTCTTTCTAATTAAAATTTGAAAAATATTTAAATTTCTTAAGGCATAACGTATTTACCTAAAAAATATTTTTTTTAAAGTGTCTGGGTAAAAGCTATGTGGTACAGGTTAAGCTATAGGAAAAAATTTTATGTGTGGTGTATAAAATTGTAAATAATGAAAATTTATTTTTAAAAATTTCTAAGGGAAATTTTCTAGTTTGCATACTTATTTATAAACTACTTTCGAAAGCCTAAGAATGATTATTAACCCTTTTATCAAAATCCTATAAGGTGGGAAAAAACTCAGTAATTTTGTCAATCCATTTCATGTTTAGAAGTTATTCCGCATTTTCAATTGTACCCCTTGCCTTCTAACCCATTCAAGTATATTTTTAAATTAAAAGGAAGCATCACTCTGATAAAACAGTGTAGTTTTTGAAAGGTTATTAAAACTTTAACCATTAAGAACCCTTTACTCTTAAATTTCATAACTACTCAACTCTTTTTAAATAAGGACTCTTTCCATGATTCGTAACACTATTTTATATCCCCATAAAATAACAAAGCTTCTTTCACAATTTCTCGAAAAGACGCAATTATCAAGCATCTCTCTCGAAAGTAATGTGATTTATCTAATAATCGCAGTTTATTGCGAGAAAAACGAATCACAATTGAAATTGTCATTAACTAAAATGAAGGTTTTGTTTTCGGATCTCCCATTTTACTCAGACGTTAAACCATTACGAGCTTAATGAAGAAAGAAATTCTTCTTCTGAAGATTCATCTGGCGTAATTGAGAAGAATGCCGTCCGTTAATAAAGTCATGAAGTGTAAACGTCAAATTACGCACGCATATCTTTAAATGGTTTGGAAATAATAAAAACCGTTCGAGGCAAAAATTTTAATTGGCGCCTTGTCTTCATTTCTGCACTCTGCCTAGCTCGCATTCCTCTGTAATTAAGAACCGACATTTTCCCGTCACGTAATATAACTCATTAAGAAAGCTGAATATAACCCCAAGGTTCAACAAACGAACAAAACGTTATAACTACAAAAACAAATCAATAAAGAAGCGAAAGAATGTTCGTTATAAATAAACTTAAGGGAAATATTTTATGAAAATTTTGGGAATAAACAATTATTATCATAAGATGGCATTATAGGAAAGACTCAAGAAATCTCAAAGCACTAAAGGTTAAAAGGTTAAACATATCCATTCCAAAGAACTATTTTGAGGAAAGCACACTTTTATTCATATGATTTGAAATATACATTTTTATAACCAAATGTATTTTTACGTTGTACTACTGCGTAGAAAACTAGATTGAAAACTCTTTTCACAAATAATTATTACGTCTATCTGAAGAATGTTTACATAAAAGAGTTCGATGAACTAATCTAAACACTTAAAGAAGGAAAAATAAACCATTAAAACTCTTTCGGAATGAATAACGACTCATTCTTATTTCTTTTCTGGATTTTATAATAAATTGAGCCCTTTAACTAGTTATGTCATTTCAAACCAGTTCATATTTCAAGTGAAATAATCAATTTTCTTAATATCTTTTAAAATTACTCCTTTTACTGTGCCTTTGAAAATACTAACAGGAATTGCTTTTTTACTTTTTTGCCAGTATCATTTAAAAATATTCTTATCCTTTCCACTTGTTAAAACTCTATTTTAATCAATTTGATAGTCATTTAAAACAACTCACAATTTTCTCAAAGATCAGCTAAACATAAAAGACTAGCTTTATTCATTATCAGTCGCAATTTAAACAACATTTAATACCATTGATAAAACTTTAACCTATTCAAGACAGTCAATACCAACATACTCTCATGCAACACGGAAGTCATAATAAAGTATTATACTTAACGGAAATATAATGAAAGAATGCTTTTTTTTCTCACGTCACTCAACCGTTGAGTCTTTTTAATGCTTCAAAACTTACGTTACCTTGAGCACGACCATGAAGCAGAAAACTGTGAATGGGAATCACAAAACACTAATACGCACATACCCTTACATGTGTAACGGATTACTACAGTCCTTCGATCTTGTGATGCATGTTTTTATTTTCACTCTCACTAGGTTTGGTCACTGGATCCTTATAACATTACGAATATTAAAACAATTATAATTAATGAGAAGAAAATCAATTTCAATCTTTTGGTGGTTATTTATAAGTTGCAGCTTTTATATTTAATTGGGGATTTTTTTAATTTAATTTTCAGAGGAATGAAATGCGTATAGTTATACTTCAGTTAAAACAGTTTTAAATGTATTATATAAATCGTGTAATTTTTTAATTGATGCTATATTCATTCTTTAAATAATTATACGAAAGATCTACTGACAAAAAATATTTTTCCATCTTTATAGAGTAAAGAGAGAACTCGGGAAAAAAGTAAATAGGAAAAATGTATCCTTAATATTCTACATGAGTTAGAAAAGGATGCAGAATCTAGAATGGTGCAGAGCTTTATAGGCTTTTTGAAGATTTTTTTTTCAAATCCTATTATTTGATAAACAATTATAATTTTCTTTATTATGTCACGTTTTCTCAAGGAAACGTGTTCTTTAAATTTGTTTAAAACTGATAACCGTTTCATTTCACAAGATTTTCATTTCCACTCATTTATATTCCACAATCAAATTAATTACAAAATTCAACCTTAATCCCAAATGTAACCTAAAAGTTTTTGTTTGACCGGTGCAATGTCAAATTGCACATGAAATTAAAGACTGAGTTTAATCCATAACCACCCATATGAACTTTACTAACTAAGAAAAATTTATGGATTCCAATTGCGACACCGAAATACACATTCTGAATTTCAAATGACATACATCCATATTCTCACACAACCTAGCAGAAAACAGGGTTTCAATAGCATTTTAACTACTAGAGGTATTTTTAAGTGAGCTCACTATCATATACCCACCACCCATAATAAGAAAGGCAATTTGTTATTCCTGCAGTGTAGCCATCTCCCTAAGGGTTTCTGAAGTAGGATAGACCTCTTATAATGGATGGTTCCTAATCCTTTGATTGATTACTAAGTGCCCTTGATAGCTGGAACGTGGACTGTGAGACCATTAAAGTATCAAAAGTATGCAAATTCTGTTTAGGACATGCATATTTTTGGAATACTTAATACCATGCGGAGTGGTAGAAAGAGGTTAGGCAAGGTTTGGTCTTGTTCGTACCTGAAATATTTTGGGGAGAAATACCATAAGCTCAAGAGTTTACATTTTAAAAGGGTTTTTTTTTAAATATTTTTTTGGATTTTTCATAGTTTGTGCTGCTTTCATGTTAAGACTGAGAAATAACCTAATTACTACATTTACTGAGTTCATAACATAGTAGGAAGCCCATCTCATATAAAAAACTTTTTTTCTAATCCCCACTCAGGCATGAATGTTTGTTTTGTCCCTGAGTTGATGAATAATTTACCCCTATGTGAAAATGGGTTGTGCAAGCGAATGTGTGTGCGGCGCGAGTTACAGTATTTCATCTTCAGTAACAGTACTTTTATTCGCAAGTGCCAACTTAGTAATGTACTGTCAATATTGGCATACATGGATGAAAGATTAACATCAAAGTGTCCACCAGGATACAAAGTAACTCATTCAAACCGCTTTTATTTATCACAAAAGAAATATTTTTTAAATGGTACTAAATTCATGATTAATTTTAAAACTATCGTTTTAACCTTAAAACAATCAAATATTACAATTAAAATATTATAATTTTTAGCCTAAGTAAGATAAGCATTTAACTCCAAGAAAAATATCTCCCATGACTGAACTTCGAATAGTTTTCTATAATACAACAATATTCCTTCGCGACATAAAAAAACCTATCATCCCCGTCACATAAAAACAGAATAAAGATCTAGTTATAACCTTAGAACTACAACAAATAAAAGTCAACGGGAAAAATTGACACCCATAGAAAGGCAGTCCCCAATTATCAGGTTTCCAGGAACCCAATTCGGTCGATCTGGAGAAAAAGTTCTCAAACCCCGGATTTCCGAGAACTTATCGCAATTATTCCATTCCCTTTAAGGAAAGAGTGACACAGAAACTATTTTAGAGAAATAGATGCAGTTGGCGGGGAGCCAGCCAACCAAACGGGGCGATTCCGACTTTTCGGAGCTCACAAGTGCATTACCCTTCCTTAAGAGAAAGCTATGGAGGTCATGTTCATTGTTGACATGGCTATATCTCTCACGGGCTCAAACGTAATGAACAAACAGTCCGTTTTGCTATTTAGAAATGAGTCCTACCCCATGCAAATGCTCTTGAAGTGAGAAACCCGGTCAAAAAAAGCTGAAGTTAGGGAGTTTGATGGAGGGAGAGGGAATGTTTTCGGAATTCACTCATCTGAAATTTCTGTCACGACTGCTTTCCTCAAGGGTGGAAGATTCGGATTTGACATCTCTTGTCAAATGTTTGATAAAAATTGGAGGGTTTTACTTATAAGACCTATATTTATCTCTAGAGGAAGAGGATTTAAGTTTAAAGGAGCTTTTCCTCTCCGTTATTTAATTTTAATGAAAGATAGCTGTTCTTTTGTTTTTCATTGTGCAATGAACTATTAAAATAATTTTGCCACAATCGAGACATTTATTGTAATTACTTTGCGTTTATGGAACAAAATATTAAGTTTCTTTGGTTGAAAGTGAAGGCAAATGTCAGAACATGTGTTCCAGATAAATACTTCTGATTCCATACATCCTATCTAACTTTCCGTTTCACCAAAGATTTTACATGGAATAGTGAAAAGAAAATTAGTACCAGTAAAATACACTTAAGGCTCATTTACACTGCTTCACTTTCAATGTTCATCAAAAGTGATCCTCACCGAGGAATCACACATTTGCAATAGAAATCGGAGGAGTGAGAAGTGACACGAAAATTTACTCTTGTCATTTTGGATGATTCCTCCAAAATGAAGATTGAATGTGAAAAGTCTAAAAGAGCCTTTAATAAAGAGTAGCAATCATATCAATATAATTGTCGTTATAATTTTGTAATATCTGAGGATTTAAGGATTTGTTTGAGGTGGAGGAGTTACAGAAGCCCTATCAATGTGACCAATTGGTCTATTGAACTGTAAGAAACAAATTCAATTGTAAGGAATTCATACAACCACAACCATCCTTTATAATCTTTAACCCTTTTTTGATTCCCAAAATTTTGGGTTAGTTAAAGAAACTTTATTCAAAAAATTTTATCTACTTTATTATTATTACTTCATAATATTTACGAGTACAAAATATTTTTACTGCGCAAAATCAATCATAGGTAATTTACACTCACGTCAGCCAAATACACAAGCCTAACATCACCCAAAAAAACCGTTTCCACCGAAGTAGACAAAAAAAACACAAATCCAACATCCTTAAATACCCTCCACAACCCACCCCACGACCCTCGACCTCTATTACCCCTTCTTCAGAAAACCGTAAACTCCAGGTATAAATAGCGGTTGCCATCTCCCGCCGCCCAAACTCCTCAAAATTTATTTCACCAAGAAGACGCTCCGGAATCCCCATTCCTTCCAGTTTGTTACGATTCCTTTTTGGCCATTATTATTACTCGTCTGGAATAACGAAAGCTTTATTTTCTTTAACGCGGGGGCTTCTTTTCATTGTTTTCTTTGCGGCCATCGATCCCCGGGACTTAAAAAGTTGCTGGATGGGATCCTTCATCAACCCAGTTTAAGGGAAACGGGGGCGATAAATTGGAGCTCGTTTGCGCCACAAGTTCATGGCTGGGGAGTAAATGTCACTGCTTGGAGGAAGTCGCCCTCCAGCCACTTTTTTGATTGGGCTTTGCATTTTTGGCCCGGCGATTGGTTATTTTGTGGAGTTATGCGTGGGTTTAAACCCTTTGGGATTTAGAGGGAGTTATTGAGGGTGTTGAATGAAAATATTTTTTGAAGTGTATATTGTATAGTTGAGGAACTGAGTGTTTGTTTTTATTGAAATTGTTGTGGTTGTTTGAACTTTATTGTCACGATAATTTGAACTATTTATTAAACTTAATTCTTATTTTGTGTTATTTATGCATGTTTGAAGTACTATCTTTAATTATTGTCGATTAATCAAAAGGGTTAAATGTCAGGGGGTAGAAGTGTAAATGCGAGATAACTTCTGAATATAATGTAGACGAACTTCTCGAGTTTTTTTAACATGCATGCTCTTCTTGATAAGAAGTATCACCTTCCATTGGCTTTCAAAGGAAGTTTAAAAATCAGAGTACATAATATCAAACATATGTGTTAGATTTTTTTAAGTATTTACGAGTTTATCCTCTATAAACATAGTAAACTTATCACACATCGTCACTTGCGCCATTTGAGTTCTCACCCTCTCAATTTATATTCCTTTTATGTTAATTTTAAATAATTTTATTAGTTTAAAATCCTTGTGTTATTTTAAAGTTTAGCATTGCGTTTAAAATAAATTATGGCGTAACTGTCTTTTGTGTTCAACATCAGCTTATTTATTTAATTCTTTGATGATGTAAGTGAACACTAACAGAGTATGTAATAAAAGGAAAATGGAAAACTTATATACCGTATATTTAATGCATTATGAAAGAACCTACTAAAATATAATTTTTCCTACACAACATTATACTTTTAGTAGTTTTAACTACATCCATCATCCCCAAAATTATACATTGCACTCTTTAACTTATATCAAGTCACACTATTATTCTGAACTTAAAATAACTATAATTAGGAGTATTTTATTGCGCATTTAATTAACATATTTTGTATTTGAACAGATATTCTAAAAATATAACTTTAAACTAAATCATACTTCAAAGAATTTTTCTACTTTAAAAGTTAAAAGAAACCTCCCTGCTACATCATTAATTACAACATGCATCAGTGTTAATGTAAGCATATGAGACAGCTAAAATTGTTTTAAGAATACCTATTATACAATATATTACACTGAAAATAAATAAGTACATTAATCTTTTATGAAAATTGCCACTTTAAAAAGCTCACATATTAAATATTACCAAACCAAAGTTACCTATCCCCATTTATAGAAAATAAATAATTAACCTGAAAGGGAAACACAGATTACCAAATAAAACCAATCTAGGCAAGGAACCGGACTCTCATCACTATCCCATTTATATTATACCTAATCCGTTCAAAAGAAATTGAGAATAAAAAATTTACACGTAGCATAACCTGAATGATTCGATCTGGTTAGAATAACAGCTTAAAGTTAACAAAAAAACCGCATACTATCAGTTTGATTAGTCAAAACTGCAACTGCACACTAGACTTATCTGTCACCCCTCCAAAACGTGCAATTAAATCCTAAAATCGCTTGCGCAACCCTCGTCCTGATGCGCTTTTTACCCCTCCCTCCTAACAAGTATTTCAGCGGCGCTTCTGAATATCAATCATTATCCCTGGTATCGCCTCTAATTGGTTCATTTGGTTGTCGAGACAACGGCAACGCGTAATTAAGAACACTTCTCCGAAACTTGTTGCGAGAGACCTTCGGATATTGGCCATGTTGAGAAACTTTACCTCTAATGAACAAATATGTGTAATGAGCCTGTCAGATGTTTGTTTAAATTAGTATTTTCTCTTTGCTGGATGTCAGTTTCTTTGCCCCCGTTTAGTTAGGAATTTAATCTATCCTTCATGCGAGTATAACTATTAGGAATTACTTATTTTGCCTTTTGGTATAAGTAATATTAGGTTTCTGGATAAGATGATAATTTTACTTTTGCGAAAATAAAGTATGAATATTAGTTTTTCACATATATTAACTGATTGCCATGCTTGTTTTTCCATCACTGACGAAAGGATCCAGGCGTCCTCGAAATATTTGTATGTTTTTAAATTTTTAAAATTAAAATTACATTTTGTGCAAATAAACCATATTGTTTTTACTTGCATTCATATGGATATTAGATAGTGTTACGGATGCACTGGATTAATTCAATCAAATCTTAAAATCTTATTTAATTTACCATCATAAAATTTAAATAGTTTTTTATAACTGATTCAGAGTTTGGGGTCATATGGCGAGTGAGTACGAACCGTAAAAGATGTATAAACTAAGATTAATTTATACCTATTATTTCATAAGCGTAACCAATAGTTATAAAATTATGATTTGTGGTTTTATAATTACAGGTTAAACGCGCTTGGCTTTCCTTAAAATTATTGGCTTAATTATTTGCATTACTTACCTATTTTATATAAAATTACTTGTCACTTTTTATGATAATCTTTTATGACTGGCCTTATAGCAGCAAAATATATTTCCACTATACTATTTACACTTTTACACAATCTACTTACACTTAAATTATAAACTCACTTTAAATATATATCTCAAAAATATAAACAGGCTGACTCACTATAAAAATTATCTTCTAGAACATAAATAATATAACTGTTGCCAACTTAAAATAATCGGATAAACAAATAGATATTTAATAAATTAATTAAAGCAATGTCCAGTTGGTTTACAAAAAGAAATTAAAAGTTTTCTTTAGGGAAGTTGGCTAGAGTTCTTAAAATGTAACAATTGTACTTTAAATAAAGTTGGTCTCTTATTTCCTAATAGGAATATCGTTTAAATATGCAACTGGGTTAGAAAAAGTTGTTTAATATTCTCTGTGTAACTAACACAGAAATGTTTTTTTATATATTTTATGTATTAAGTATACCGTAAAATGTATGCAGATAGTTTCATGATTAATAAAAAAACTTAAATGTCACACACACGTAAGATGAAGAATTCCCAAAAGTTTTCTCAATTTTAAAACTTTATAAAAAATACCTAAATTAACATAATACTGCTTACTCTTTTTATGCTATTTGATAAAAAAGTACATACTCGTATACATAAATTTAAGCACGTTTAAAAATTATTTTGAAGAGAAATAAAAGTATATAATAGGCGCAGTTAATTATTTTCTACTTTCTAAGATATATATCTGTTATGGGCAAAGTGATTAATCGGGCATTATTAATAATGACCGAAGTGGAAGCGGGCAAAGTGATAAATTTCATTCATAAATTCCTCTGAATGTATCACATTGCCCGGGCATTATTAATAATGCCCGAATTTATCACATTGCCCGTAAAATATCCATGAAGCAATATAAAACAAATTTATTCATTTAATTTAATTTAAGATCTAATTGTTCCATATACTCGAGCCTACTGCACAAATGAAAATCTTGTTTTCGAGTGAAACCATTTATATATTCATTATTTCTTTCACGTGTGATTGAAATTTAAGTTGATTTGTCTTTCTTTTATTACCCTTTGTGCTGTACACTAACAAGCTAAAAATTTATTTTTAATTTAAAGGTGTTTTCATCTTTTTTTAGGCAGTGAATATTTGACTCCATTGATAAAACCTTAATGAATCAGTTTCATAATATTTTTGAATTTTATTTGTCTCCGTCTGTCTATGTTCCTTTTTTGTGCTGTGAACTAAGCAGAGCATAGTTTAATTGTCGAATAAAGTGTTTAAATTATTTTTTTTTGTAAGCTGAAATTTCACAAGAATGAAAAAGGGAACAAGTCCATCAACTTTTTTTCAACTGTAAACTATTTTTAAATAAACTTATATTTTTTCGATGATTATTCTGCGCTCTAAATAGGGTCCTGAATTTACAGAACGAATTTATACAGGTTCTTTTTTTTTCTCGATTTTCTCAAAACTTAGTTTTTGAACTTATTCCGTTTTCAAATAGACAGTTCAATTTTAAGTAACTCAATTTATCTCATTTATTTCAATAACTCAAATTAAAAGCGTTATTTTTCACTTAATATTTATAAAATTAAAAGGTAATATAAAACGTGGACGTAATTATTTCCCATCTAAAATATACAGTTAAACCTGTGATGAATGGCACCACGTCAAAAGCTAGCATCAAGCTCACCGTTGGCTCTCCATAATATTATAGACCAGGTTCAATCACTCGTGAACATCTACCTCTCAACGAGCTTATGAGATTTCACGGTCCCTATCGATTATGTCATCTCGACGTCAAATCCAATAACTAGCTTTGCACCGTTTCCCCCAATCCGAAGTGTTAAGCTTTATCACATTTGACAAGGGACGCTAACAATAGTTCCGATTCGAGAAAAAAAACTATCCTAACACTAATCCTGTAGCCATCTAGCTATCTAGTTTAAAATGAAAGAAACCCTCCCACAGAGAGTATCGAAGCACCCTTGGACAGCACTACCTGTAAAATATACTTCAACCTTCGTCAACCTGAAACAAGTCGGGGAGATTTGATGTACGTACTTTCCGAAGAGAAATCGCTAAGATTACGAAGGTTTAGAAAGACTTAGCTGCACAATGCGTGAAGCTTGAGAATCTCGTTAAATAGTTAAGTCCGCAAACAAAAACAATATTAGATACTGCTACTTCGCAATCGGTGACCCGATAAAAACGAAGTCGCATCAGTGATTAGGTCTTAAATAAAGTGTGACCTTTTGATTCTACGGTAAATGAAAAAGGTTCATCCCTTTCAACACCGAATTAACCAGTTACTCAAAGATATCCTTGTTACTCTCGCTTCCTTGTTACGCTAATAATCATAGTCAAAGATTGTGTTTGTTAATGCTCTAAAATGGATTATGAATAATGCTATTCAGTAGCTCGATTCTTTAATTTATGAGAGGATAAATTCAAATCGGTAATTTATCTATTGTACGATGAGTCTACTAATCGTTGAGAAGCTATTGTGTTGGATTTTAATTCCAAATTTTCCAAAGAAAGTATTTTTCCCATTAAGGCATTGTATTCTTTTGGTTAAGAAAAAATTCTCTTTCAGATGCATGTTTTCACTTCTTTGAAAAAACATTTACCCAAAAAAAATGTTTATGCTTGAATAGAGAAGTATAATTGTTGTTTACAGTATACCGAACTAATGAAATCGTTTTAGAATGGTTCTTCGTTCTCATTGTTCGAAAAATAATGAATCAGGTTATCATTTATATTCTACAAATTTTAACATTTCGGGTTTTAGTATAGAGATAACAAGCAAAAAATATAAAGATGTGATTGAATTATTGTTCTCTTAACTAACAATATCATTGGTACACATCAAAACACAAAAAAAGGTTTTCCAAAGTTTCGAATGACTTTTAAATTTGATTTTAAAATTATTTCTCAGTTCAAATGAAATTTATTGAATAGCCTTTATTTTTACTGTAATGATAATTGAAAAACTTAACTCATTTCAGAATTTTTATATAAACGGATATTAAAAATAAATGTTGTCAAACTTCATGAATTCATTTTTATAAAAACCTTATAAAAGACCAGTTCAATTTTAGTATTAATAGACACTGAATGGGGAATTTTATTTCGATTTTATTGAGCTCAAACTTTAAAATTTATTTTCGAATCCTATTAAAAATAATTTCAAATCCTTCGACGAAATTGAAAATAAAATTCACAAATATTTTTGTATGAATTCTTCCCATAAATCATCAGTTCTTATAAAAACTAACAAGAGAGATAATCTAGTTCAGAGAATATTGAAAAATCTTTCGTAATAATTTCATTCTAACGTCAAATTTCTATCATGTAGGTTCGTTTGAGCTTTTCAAATATTTCGTATTTCATTCCAAGTGATTGATAACGAGAGTAATAAGAAAAATCTAATTTTGCCAACTTCGATATTTATAGATATCTATTTCTTCATCTCTTCTTGTGTAAAAATTTTATTCTTATGTGCATTTTATTTTTTGAGAAATATTTGTATATTTCTTGGACTATGTAATTCAGCTGTTACTGAAGTAAAATTTTTCAAATTTTCGTCGGATATTTAGATTGAAAAGTTTGTTTAATGTTAAATTATTACATGCCTAGTTTTAGTATTATACTATTTTAATTGGTTGTTATTTAAACTTGCTTAAACCCAATACAATGATTTGAATTATAAACTAAAAAAAATTAAACTAAACATTTCAATTTTACCCGTATTTTAAAATATTTTCAAACGTTTTATACTTTAATTGTTCCCAGAAGTAATTTAAAATATTCAAAGTCGAAAAATCGAAGTTCTTTTAAGAATTATTATGCTGTGTAATTTGATTTTACACAAGATGGATATTTATAAAGTATTTGAAAGCTACACTAAAAATTTCTTGGAAAGTTTTTAAACCTAATTAGGTAATAAAAATAAAATAAGATATTTAACCTTGAATAAAATATTTATATTTTACATGTTTGTAAAATATTTCAATTTTAAAAAGGAATTTCTAATATTAAAAGGTGATTATTTTCAGTTCATACAAATTCTCGCTCTTTTTATGTTTATTTTTACTTCAGTCAAAACTTCTTTTATTGAAACAGTGTCAAGAAAATAGTTTCAGCAATGTTTGTGAAACAAATTAAATCTCAAAAGCAAAATGTGTCGATACTTATGTTAGCTAAAAATACGGGATATTTCCCACCTTACTGAACACTGAAACATTTCAGAGAAGTTCGTTAAATCTTGGAAAAAAAAAAGTTTTAGTAGAATTGTGGTGTATCACGGATAATCCATAAATCAAATCAAATTAAATGAGAAAAATGAAAGTTCAATAAGGAATGTTTCAGATTTCAAATCGATATTAACTAACTAGTTTCAGTATCGAAAGGAGCAGAGAAAAATAGGTTTAGATAACTTTGAGAATCAAAATTGTTACAGTTCGTTCATCAAATAAATCTAAATCTAAAAACTTCATAGTGTAAAGAAAATCTTCTGTTTTTCTACGAAGTTCTCCAAGCAAAAACGTCTTTTCAATTTAATCAGGAAATATGTTCAGACATTTTTTATTTTTTTAAAGAAACCTTGGAATTAGTTTTGAGTATTTTTGCAACAAACTATAAAAAATTCTGTACACCAATAATATTTTTAATATGAATATCATCTTTAGGTTAGAGTTGAAGAGTAATGAAAAATCTTATTTTTCTACATAGGTGTATATTTTAACTTAACACAAACTCTACAGTATCCCCCGTAAAAAGGTTGAACTAAGAAAAGGATTTGGGATTTTTTACGACAACAATTAGAATTATAAACTTTTTATGCTGAGAGATTAACAAATTAACATAAAAAGATGCTTGTACTTAAAATATCTAACCCTTCACACACAATCTTCTTTTCAATACTTCTACTTTTTCTTTTTGTATAATTATGATAATTACAATCTATTTCGAAAATTAGAATGCGTCATTCAAACTACTATAATTCTCAAATGTTATACATTTTTTGAATCTGCAACGAAACAAGAACATCAATCATAAGGGGATATGCTAATAAGATATAGGCTGATACTAATAAGATTACTATGCTTAGAAAATATACCATTCTTGGAATATGTACTAGTTTTTGAGGCCTTGAAAGAATCTGATAGGCATCAAGAAGATAAACATTAGCATCGGTTTCAATGTTAGTGTTGCTATCGTCAAACACAAATTGTACAGACGCTGCTTAAAAAGGGAGACTACTTGCAGATCTCTACTTCTTTCATTCCATTAGTGCAGCTCCCCGTTTAGATGCGCTCTTCGCATAACTAATGAGCTGGCTGCTTCGTATTTAGGCGAGCAATTCATAAATTTCGCGGGGATCAGACTAGAATTAGAAATCAGAAGTCCCGATGAAAAGGCGTTCAGTCGCACTACGCGAATCCCCCATCAGCGGAGAGGAACACACGTCAGACGCTTAAATAAATGCAAATGATTCTGCAGATGGGAAAGGCTGAAAACCTACAACATCTTCTTTTCCCGGGACTCAAACATTTCCGAATAACTCTTGGAAGACAAACAGCAATTGCATGCCGTTTATGATGGATACGCAATTTTTGAAAAGGTCTTTTATTCCGGAAAAAAGGAGGCTGTTGAGTAGGGCGATTGTAACGAATAAATATGGATTATGTCGGTAGGAAGTATGTATTTCTATCTGCATATTATCGGAAGACTATTTCAAGTTGTGCTGGAATAGGATAAGACTTTTGGAGCTTAGGCATGTTGGAATAATAAGTAGAAACTCTTTTCATGCAGATTAAAAAAGGGAACCGAGGAAAGGAGCATTAAAAGTCCTTTGTTCTGAGGAGAATGGAGGGAACAAAGCATCTGAAACTTTTGTGATAGTTCGGCTCTTTAAGCTCGTTGCCCTTTATGAAGGGTGTGGGTTTTATGGGCCACTAGAACTGTTAAATTAAAAAGTTTCTACTCGAGAGTGCTTCAACATTACTGTGATTAAAATCGAGCTTTTGGAATAGAAAGAGTTAAGAAAATATACTTTGGAATAGTCATTTCTAAAATGATAAAAATAAGCTTTTTTATAGATTCTTTGAAACAGATTTGCTCGTTATTTCCAATTTTTTAAGATTTGCTTTTGAGAGGTGTCTACTAGTTTTTGAAAGGCTTAGTACTCTAAATGCTGTATAATACAAAAGACACAATTTTTGAATTATTGCATTTTAAAATAAACTCTTAAAAGCGAAAATGTATGTCTTAAGAAATATGATAACGATGCAATTAATATTAAAAATTATGTAACTACTTCAAACCACCAAACAGCTATTTAATTTACGAAAACAATTATGTAATAAAAGTTATAAATTGATGCAATAAAGTGATAAAATTATCTTTGATGTCTATCTCAAAGCAGAAGGGAAACCTAATGATGCTTCTTTTGCTTAAATTTCTACATTTAAAAGCAGAGCAGGAATGGTTAACATTTAGTTATAATTTTTAACAAAAAAATGAATAAAAAAAAGTAATTTATAATAGTTGAAAAAAAATAATTTGCACGTAAAAATAATGAGATACAAGTTTTATCCCATTATTAAAACACGCGTCGGTAAAAAAATTTAATGAGCACAATATTATTCAAGTTTCAATCATATATTATTTTATGAGTCCGAGTTTAATATGTTTTAGTATTATTAGTGTTTTTGGCTTCGAGTTTTCTAATGTAGTTTTTTTATTAATTAAGTTGTGCTATTTGTATATTTTAGTTAGGTATTTTTGTTTAATTCTCTGTTTTCTGGGTGTTGGGGCATGTTTTTTGTCTGTCACTTTTTTATTAAGCATTAAATTTCTAATACCTATTTCTTTGAAATTTAACGACCTTATCTTTTGACATAAAATATGAAATATCCTAAGCAAATAACGATGATACTAAAATTTGTAAAATAGAAAATATATTCGAAGCTAAATTGCAATTTAAGTAAAATCTAAAAACTTTATAACGAAACAAATTTAGAGAAAAACTGTAAAATAAATTTAAATATTTTGCATTAATTTTGAAGATAATTCAAATTATTTCTCAGAGGCATAACTTTATTGAATATATGTAAAAATATTTCATGGACAAATTTTTAAAAATGTTTGACCAAAAAGTTTAAAATAATAAATTCTCCAATGTGCACACTTAAGGCATAACTTCCCCAAAACACGCAATAGTTTTCAAACCTAAAATAAAGTACGCGAAAGCCTTTACCAAACACAAATGGTCCCTCTGAAAAATAACTCAAGTACAATGAAATGGCATAAACCAGTAAAGGTGCAAAGCATAAATTTAAAACATCCCTTAATATTCGTCATGATCACAAAACAGCGCAAAGCCTTCCCAAAAGAATAGCTATCTCGCTTTTATCACCATAAGAAAAATGAAGACAGATTTCAAAGGGATTTAGTAAAGTGCCATCGGCATATTAAGTTCAATACTGCACTCGTAAGAAGAAATACAGCCATTTCCAGATCTGATGCCACTGGAGACGTCCTCTGTCGTTTCAATTTATTATTTTGGGGAGACATTACCCAAATAACCGCTGCGTCATGCCCGGATTTTGTTTGTCTTCTGCTCCACTAATGCGATTTGAAACAGCAGCAAAATTCGCATGGTGGTAAAGAAGGGTGGGAATGTCGGTAGTGGGCCCCTGTCGCTTTTGAATTATCTCAAACCGTGATCTTCACTTTCGAAAATAAGATTTGCTTCTTTTCAGATTGGACATGCGTCATCAATTTCTGAAAATCTGGAAATGGTATCGATGGCCGTTGAGGGACTTAAAGTAACAATGATATCTTATCGAGAGCTTTTGCTTTCAAGGCAGTGATATTTTCTATCGTTTATCCCCTGTTTGAAATCTTGGTCGTAAGCCATTAGTCTTGTAGATAAAAAAAGCGCTTACGAACTTATTGTCCCCTCTTGTATATTAATCTATTGTACACTAACACCGCTTTGTTTGTAGTATGTCATTTACTAATGAATAGTTGCAAGGAAAATTACATTTTACATCTTAAGTGTTATTTTAAAGTGAATTTCTTTAAAAGATCTTTTATTTTAATGCCATAATGAAGTTATTCTTTATAAACAATGTGTGAATGCTTAATTTAAAACCCTAAACAATTTTATAAGTTTAAGAGTATAGACATAAGATACCAAAAAATACTTTCCTTTATTACCCAAAATAAAAAATATGTATTAATAACTTCTTACAAAAAATAGTTTCTTCTAAGTTTCATGATATCCTATTTAACAGTTGTATTCAATAGATTTAAGCCTTTTGATAAGTATACTAAAAGTAAAAAATTTTAAAAAAAATAAGAAATTTTGAATATTGAAAACTATTTTAGGGAAAGCTCTTAAATGCCATACCTAATAAGGTTGTTAAAATATCTTATATTATCTGTCCTTGTACTAACTACCTTGTACCTAAAAATATGCGTTTTTTCGTTCAAGCCTATTCTAAAATACACCCTATAACGACATTTATAGAGTAAAGATTGTTCTTTTTTTATAATGTAGTGCATATCTAAAGCCTTATAACATCTTTACCTAAAACTTAAATAGTTACAAATTTCCATACTTCTCCGACCAACAATAAAAGCATTCAACGCTTAAAGCCAAATTCACAGCCAGCAGCTAAAAAAAAAATCAGCTTTTCGCCTACTATGATTGGATGAATCCTTCTTTGACCTAGGACTTAACACCGACGCTGAAGATGGCTGTGAATATGACTGCTAAACGCTCTCTCAAAGTGCCATAATAATAAAAGAACAAGCAATACACTTCCGAAAAGTCAGCGACGGCGAAACGAAACAAACTCGTTCAAAGTAAAAAAACAATTGCAAAAAAAAACTGCTTCAGAAATCATTGTTCACGCACTATCACGCCATACCGTTGCGTGCCAAGAGGCCAGGCCAACGTCACAACCTCCTTTGACCCATGGCCGTTACATGCCGAAGGGAAACTCCAGTTACCTGTTACACCAGGTAGATCCAGCTTATCTGATATCATTCCGGTCCTGCCGATTCTTATCCAGCAGCGGACAATTAAAAAGAACTTAGAGCAGTGACTGCGTCTGTGCCTTCCATGGCACCGGCTTTGAGGGTTATTAATCTGTAGAAGGGATATTGTTTGGGACTTGACCTTCAGCGAGGGACCTTTGACAAAGGAATGAAATGTGGTGACAGCTATGGGAAAAATCGCCGTCCGATGACAGTGGTAACATATATTGGAGAGCCGTCTGCGGTTTGTTATCAGACTGCTGTTACTTTTTATGAATACTAACTAACGGCAGAACAGGTCTTTTTGCGGGATTTGCTTGTTGTGCTGTTGTTGATTGGGCAGGGTAATAATCTTTGCTAAAAGAAGGGAGAAGGTCAAATTCCTGCTCGTCTTGTTTTGGATTCTGGCTTTCTTTTAATTTAAAGGTCGCTTTTATCTTTAATGGGAGAGAGAGAGTTAGCGTTGTCTTTTTTTTCTTACTTTCCAAATTTATATATGAATTGTTATGTAATAAGTTATGAGGTTTCATAGCCGTTATGTGCAATGTTCTATTCAAAGTTTAAAGAATCATTCAAAAACAATTGAATTTAATACTAGTTTACACTCATCAAAGGATAACTTTGAACCACCTTTAAAATTTCAAAGCAGTTTAGTGGCAAAGGATTAATATAGGTAAGTTTAAGAACAATACATATTCAAAAAGTTCAAAGATAAGATAAAAAAACAAATACGATCAATAAAGAGAAATTTTTCCTTAGAATAAGGTAATAGGGGTAAATATTAAATCCTGCGAATGATTTATTTTTAAATAGACCAATCAATCAATTCCAAATCATTTTTTTAAATCTGTTAATCTATTAAAAATCCATTTTAAACGAGCAATTAATTTTGAATATTAATTTTAAATAAAAAATATCTGTCCTTTATATCGTGTTAAAATCACTTTTAAAAATCATCTATGGTTTCTAGTTAACAAAACATTTCAAACTCAATACAAAACTTTCTAAGTTTACGTTACATCAAGAAAGAACTAGCTCAAGAATCCGTCCCATAAAAATAGAATGCCTATTCCCGTTTAGTCCCCATTCATTTCACATGTTAAACATTAACATTGAACTAGAATTCAAAAAAATTCCTTCAAAATGCTCTTCCCCTTTCTCATTTTAACGCCGAAAGAGAAATTCTACGTTACTACAATCTTCGCAATCTATTTCTACACCGGAAATGGGCCAGTAAAATATCTTTCGCCATAAACATCTTAACTTTTTACAATCCAAGAGCTGTTCGCAATATCCATATTTTAGGAAGTACTTACAAAACGGCTGTTGAATCACGTCCAAATCTGAATTTCTCTTTTTTAAAAAATTGAGTAAATCTTAAATCCCAACATGTGTAAATAACTGCATTCAAAAGAACGGTCTGACAAAATGATACTTATATTAAAATACATGTTATAAATGTAGCATTCTTAATGACAGAAATATATATGGCCATAAAGAGCAACTAAGAGCAGCCATAATTCATCGATAACAAGTGAGTGTGGGTTATCGTTGTAAAGGAGAGAAAGTAACGATCAGTTAGAGGCAGTTAACACTTTCTGTAATGAAGGATCTGGGAGTTTTTACGTCAATTAAATCACTTCAGAGGAACATGTTGTAATACCCAGAGTAATAAACGTTAAAAAATATTGATAGGTGTTTAAGGTGCCTTGAGAACCAGCGTATTTTGTCAGTTAAAGACCTATTTTTCAAGTTAACTCCAAAAGAAACTGGTTGTTATGAAAAATATTTTGTTAGTATTTGCAGGTGGCCTTTATTTTTTTTTATAGTTTTCGTGTAAACTTTTCAAAAAAGCCAGAACGGATACCATATTGTTTTAATATTTAAAGCGTCTATAGTCTATCCAACTATTTTACACAGTGAGAAATGATAATAGACATTAAGTGATAGAGGTATTGTTCAGTTTAATTATAAAATCGCGTGCATGACAAGAAAATTGTTCAAACTATTTTTCAGTTTAAAAATACTGATTTTAGACACCACGAGAATAAGCTTATTTTGTCAGTTAAAGAGCTATTCTTCAAGTTAACTTAAAAAATATTTTGTTAATATTTGTAGGTGGTCTTTATTTTTTTTTTGTTATAGTTTTCGTTTAACTTTTTCAAAAAAGCCAGAACGGATAAAACCATAGTGTTTTACTATTTAAAGCATCTACTATACAAATATTTCACACTGTGAGAAAAGAAAATTGACATTAAGCGATAAAGGCTATTGTTTAGTTTAAATATAAAATCATGTGCATAACTAGAATTTTTCAAACCGTTTTCTTTTTCAGTTAAAAAAGTGCTAATAGGTATTTTAGGTACCTTGAGAATAAACTTTTTGTCAGTTAAAGACCTATTCAATTTAACTTAAAAAAACTTATTTATATGAAAAACTTTTTTGTTAGTATTTGTAGGTGGTCTTCCTTTTTTGTTATACTTTACGTTATCACCTTTTTAAAACAAAGCCAGAACAGAAAAAAGCATACTGGTTTAATTTTTCAAGTGTCTATACAAATATTTCACACAGTGAGAAAAGAAAATAGACATTAAAAGCATTTAAGGGTATTGTTCAGGTTAAATATAAAATCATGTGCATTTCAAGAATTTTTCGAACTGTTTTTCAGTTAACAAATATTGATAGGTACCTCGAGAACAAGCCTGTTTTGTTAGTTAAAGACCTTTTCTTCAAGTTAACTTAAAAACTTATTAATGTGAAAAATATTTTGTTAGTATTTGTTGGTGGTCTTCCTTTTTTGTTATAGATTACGTTATCACCTTTTCTAAACAAAGCCAGAACGGACAAAATCATACTGTTTTAATATTTAAAGCATCTAAACAAATATTTCACACCGTGAGAAAAGAAAATAGCCATTAAGTTATAGAGGGTATTGTTCAGTTTAAATATAAAATCAAGTGCATTACAATAATTTTTCTAACACTTTCTTTAGTTCATTTCGATAAACAATGAACATAGAATTTCAAATATTTCCCAAATCAAATGCTAGGTTATGTTTATTTTATAAGTGTAATGACCATGCCATTATATCAGTTGCCCGTGTTAAGACTATCCGAGGAATTTCTCCGAGTTTTTCCAAAAATAATAATATGTACTACTAAGGAGTCGCATTAGGCACTGAACCATGAGCTCCTTAATCATAATGGGTATACATGATTTTTGCGTCGGATCCAACAAATAGCAGTCGTTCAAAGTGTGGAAACAAAAGGAAGGGTAGACAATCGACAGTCATTATCATCTTTTGTTTCGGCGAAATTCTCGGCATTCTTGTATTATTAGAAAGTAACAACTGTTTCTGGAGGAAGAAAAAAATCAAATCAAGATTCCTTTTAATCTTAACAGTCGCATCTAAAACCGTACTACGTCGAAAGGCGGCAAAACGTCTTTTCGCACATAAATGACGTCGCCTTAAGAGTAGAGATAAGGTTATTTCCTTCTTTTCTTAAAGTAAATGATAATGATAATAATAATGATGATACTTCTGACGATCTCGCGAAATCAGCCATCTCGAAAGGTCATTTCCGGATTTTTGATGTCGCTTATAATGCAATTTAAGGGTTTGCTTTAAAAAGCAATCGGACACGTTTCTCGTATAAGTTTTGGCTTCTCTTTTCTCATTTTTGTGTCATAAAAACATTATTTTGCCTCCTAGAAAGTTGATGACATTTTGGGTCGTGACCAACATAAAATACAATGCAAGTTTACTATGTTCCCGTTTCGATCCAATCGATCTCGAAACCAGGGAAAGTAGACAACATCTAAAAGCTTTGTGAGGATTTTTTCACTTCGGCCTTTGTTTATTTTGTTTTCTTGGCATCATCACTTGCTTTAAATAAGCGCTTCGGAGGTCGGTTTATATTCCGTTGCGAAAATAGCTGTCAATTGTTGCTTTTAAACCAGAAGTCGCCCCACTTTGATTTATTCTTTAGATAAACTTTGCGAGATTTCAAAGAATAGTACAGTATTTTTGGAATGCGTGATATAAAAGATACCCTATAAGAAACATTAAATACCCAACTTTATATTCTAAGAGAATAAAAACAAAACGAGCTGACAGATAGGGTTTGATTTAATTTCCATTTTAGAAATGCAATAAAATTAAAACTTTGATATATTTTTCATGTCTAGTTCGCATGTCTTTCTTTACGTAGAGAATAATATCGAGCTATTCACATAACCTTTATGAGAAACTTTTCTAACGCATTTTCTTAAAACTATTTTTTGTTGAGTTTGCTCTTTGTATCCGTTGGGCATTATAATTTTCTCTGACATTTTGGTAAAGTTAAAAATAATGCTCATTAAAGTTTTAAAAGAACCTTTCTCTTCACATTTAAAAAAAGCGGATAATAGTTGACTTAAATAAACCGTAGTGGAAAATATCATGAAAAATTCAGCTTAACATTTTCAAATTTTGAAGAAATGTTTACCATCTCAAATGGTCGGAATTTAAAAAATATTCCCAAAGGAGGACTTATATTGTTACAAATTACACAGAGTTAGTTTTCGATTAATATTTATCAGGATATTTTTTTTAATTTACTCAACACATGATGTAAAATATATTTAATATATCTTCTTACCTCTGGATTTGTTTTCCAGTTATTCAATGGGAATAAAATTGTTTTCTTACCTAAAAGAAAAAATCAATGTTAATAAGACATTCAACCATTTTTTAATGTTTACATAAGAACAAAATAGTAACATATTTATACATACATAACAAATTTAAACAAAACTAACCCTCTTTAAATATGTACCACAAATTTTAGACCAATTAAGTGGGAAATTTCTTTTTGTAGATACTTATAAGAATTGAAAGGTTTGGTGGATGAAGGGGTAATGTTACATTTTTTGAAAATACTACAATCTAATTCAATGGAACAGGTAAGTAAATAAAACTTGGTACATTAAAAAAT
Organism: Tetragnatha montana; assembly: GCA_963680715.1. NCBI lineage: Eukaryota > Metazoa > Arthropoda > Arachnida > Araneae > Tetragnathidae > Tetragnatha > Tetragnatha montana. The sequence goes on from OY796679.1 coordinate 54,053,413, forward strand.
AGATGTCATTAGACTAATTTCATACGCTCACTCAACGACAAAACCAGAAAGCGAAAAAGCTGCAACAATAAAACTTTGAACCTAAATTACTCGAAATTAGGGTTTTGTTACATAACCCCTTCATCTCCCAAGCCCTTCAATTTGATTGTATCATTTTTTTTCTGTGTCATAATCCACCTTATTTAAACTTTCATACCAAATTGAATTTTTTTATACATTTCCAAAGATAATCTATTAATCTGCCATCAAGATAATCTATTGCTCTTTAAGATAAATGATAAGTTATTATTCTATTACTCGGCATTATTATAATTCATAAATTTTTTATAAAAATATTTCTACCTCAATCCATCAAAGAATACAAACAAAATCAAAACTAAATTTCAACGAAACACCGACTCAAAACCTTACAGCCGACAAAGAGTTTCAACGTAATTTCAAATTAAGATTTTTCAAATGCTTATAAAACCTCGTCCACAAATGAAAGGATATTCAGTTCTTTGTGGGAGCGCATTAGTTCCAATAATCCTCCCGAGCAAATACTTTCTATTCCCACGGGCTCCCGAGGCAGATAGTATCCCCCAACCACCTAATATCAGTCTCGGAAGAAATGGAATATCCTACGAGGGAGGAGAAAGAATAAGGTCTGGTCAGATAAGGAGAAGCAGAAAGCGTATCAGCCTCCATAAGAAGTGCGGATAATGGGTGGAAAGGCTAGGAACTGGTCAGATGAAGGGCCCAAACGAAGCAATTGATCCCTTGCCAAAGAGTTCGAAAGGATCTTGTTTCGAGTGATTCGGACAGAGCTTTGGACAATGCTGCAGCGTGTGAGCCTCCTTGTTTCTTGCCTTTTTTCGCGCTGTAATTGAGTTTGGCCAGAATGGCAACGAGTTTGCGATGAGGTGATTACTTATGGGAGAGTTAAAAAGGAAGAGTTTCTCTTGGCTGTCGGGTAGGTGTATCTGGAGAGACAACCGTCCTATTGCTTTGTTTATTTACATATTGCCAGGTCTATTACGTGTTGTGAATATTAAAATTATTTATTGAGCAACCCTGGCATCAGCAACAATGGCTTAGTGGTAGAGTGTGCGGCTAGTAACCCAATGGTCCCAGGTTCGAATCCTGGCTACTGCTTTTGATTACTTTGCTTTAAGTTAACTTGTAATTACTTTTTACCCATTTCTGTATCCTCCTTGGTAACGTTTTCTTCTTTTGTTCGTAACCTGAAGGCATGGCTTTTATTAAACAATGATGTGGAGACATTTTTTGGTTGACAGTGTTTTCTTCATTTGGACATTCTACCATAGTATTTGATTGATAGTTGTTTCAGAGCGTTCTGATTATTTGTTTTATAGAGTCTTATATTTTTATTCTTTATGTACGTACAATTTATTGTGTATAGTTCTGTAGGAATAATTGCCAAGTTTGTTTTGTATTATTGTTTTTTTCCTCGCATGTTGCCACCACCACCACATCACAGCAGACTGCTAAAGTGGTGGTTTATCCATAATGTATTCTTTCTTTGTTTAATATTTTTGTAAATTTCACTCTGTACATTATGGAAAATAAATTATTATTATTATTATTATTATTATTATTATTATTATTATTATTATTATTAATTGTTCAAAAGTAAACAGATAGGACGGTCGCGTAGCCACAGCCGTAGCTGGATCCGAAAGGCTGGCTATCGTATATTGGTACGTCATGCGTGTTGATAACACTTTTTTTAAATCAATCCAATTCGATGGATTTCATAAAAAAAATAATGAGAAGAAGGAACGCGAGTCAAATCGAGTATGTAATACTTTGCTTAATGCCTTTGAAAAACTCTTTTTCGAAATAAATTATTTGTAAATTGTATTGCTATAAAGACATACTACAAATTTAAAACTCTGTAAATGCCAAAGGGATTAAAAGAAATTAAAAGTTTAGGTGCCCAAAAAATATCATTATTCTCAATTTATTTTAAACGTTTAAAGCATGTTTATTTAGGATTCTTTCTGCGATAAGTTTTTAAAAGAAAGCAAGTTAAATATTAAACTTCCAGTTAGTTCCAAAAAAGTAAAATAAATTGTATTTTTTAAGCTGTCAATTACAATAGAAGGAAGGTGCATTAAAAAACATGTCCCATTAACCTAAGATTTAGCACATAGTTCACACCGTTTAGATATGTTCTTTTTTAAAGAATACTCTTACAACCTAGGTGCATATATTTTAATTTCAAGTTAAGTAAAGCTAAAGAAGTACTTCATGATGAAATTTTTTGGTAACTCCTTAAATGTTCTTAATCCTATAAAAAAAGAGTTAATGGATTTAAGCAGAAGAAAATAAGAGCTCAACTTAAAGCTCCATCTTTGAACGAAATAATCTTCACCTTGTTGAGAAACAAAATATACATCCGATAGATACAGCACAGTAATATTTTTTTAATTGACAAGTGATTGTTTGAAACACTTATGAAATTAATGCTCTTGAAAACTTTAATTTTATCCAAACTATCTATGAAACTACATGAAATGCCAACATACTGATTACAAAGATTGGTTCCAGATATTTTTTATTGAACTTTAATCTAGGAGGACTATAATAAGAAAGGTACTCTTTATGAAAAAAAATCGTACTAATATTTCATTTCCGCATTTCCGTCATACATTATACTGCATTCATAGCTAAAGAAAATGTATTTGAAATAAATGATATTGAATTCACATCTGAGAACAATAGATAAATTACGTTTTTCCTTCCATCGTATAAACAAGATTGTTTTTAAATCTTTCTTGTGTAACTCTTTTTGTGATTACTGAGTAATATGATAAACCTTCGCTATGTTCGGATCAACTGTTTAATACTAAATCAGATAATGTAGTAAAAGAAAGGTTATTTGCTTTTACCTATTGATTAGTTGTGGATCGATTTTTTTTTGTGAAAGCTAATTGAACTAGTTTTATTCTGTTAGGTTCGTTTGTTTCAATGAATGATAAGTTACCTTAGGATCTGTAAGGTTTTTTTTGTTTAGGATGTGTTTTTAGACTTTCAATAGTAATGTATAGATATATGTGAAAAGTAAAATTTAGGCGCATAAAAGGTATTCTTAAGCTCTATGAAGCGAAGTATTAAGTTAATTACATTCAGAATAATACAATTTTACTTTTTACACTGCAATTCTTATACTTTAACTTTAGGGGGTAAAGGATGTGCTAGTTAAATTGATAAGTGTGATTAATGATTAGATAAAATATAAATAAATATACAAGGTGTCCCGAGATAAAGTGTTCACCGCCTTTAACTTTTGAACGCCTATAGGTATAGTCATGAAAGAGGTGTTTAGGTATAGTAAAGCGACTGTGCCCTATTAGATGGAGACTGCCTTCAACGCCCCTAGTGGAACGGGCAGAAGTTAGCGTTCCAATAATGAAAACTATTTTGAGTTATGTGGGAAAAAAAGTCAATTACCAAATTGTAGAGCACCATCGATTTATTATAAATATAGACACCCTTATGCCCACACAAGTTCCAAGAGAATAAAACTCCTCAAACGCGCTTTCTTTAACCCTTCAATCCTAATCCGCCCGAGATTACCATTGAATTCTGTGGAAAATTAGGGGCGGCTAGGGCTAAAAGGGTTAATTGTGATTCAGAACACTGAATCACACGAAACTCGTAAAACACTGATTGTTTATTTCACCTTACAAAACTACGAACTGGTGCTCAATGTGATCCCCGTTAGCACATTTACATTATCCAGTTTACATATAACACGAACCCTAAACCCACACACAAGGTATCATATTCCCCACAATGCACTGCCCAAACATTACCTCGCACTAAAACATTATCACTCAATAGAACCCGACATTGCACTGTTCGAAATCGGATATCTACCTCAGATATATACAGCTCACACACTAACCCTGAAGCTAACTGACAAACACATAAACATACATTCATCCAAAACGGATCATCCACAATGCCACCACGCATGACCGAAATTGCGGTTTCCAGCATCAGTGACCTTGCCGAAGGTAACAACAATTCTTCCCGGAGACCAAAGAACCCACAATACGGGCGCATTAAAAAATTGATCTCATTAGCGTCCCACCCGAAGGAGATGAAATGCAGCGATAAGGCAGCAACCTGGCATCATTACAGCGGTGATCTATGGTCCCCATATATATAGAAAGAAGAAAAACGGAGCTGCTGCCTTCATAACTCTATTGACTGGCATGCCTGGGAGCTGGGATCTCGTCATTATCTGGCTCCGAATTGGAAAATATCAAAGCGGTTTGTGAAGTCTGATGCTGTTGCTGTTTTCTTTCGGAAGACACTGCAATTTGGAGCCGCGATTGTGATCTTCGAGAAGATCGTTTGCGGGCACGCTATATCCCTCCTTGGGACGAAGCTTTGTCTGGCGAAATCATTTCGGAGATCTATCATCTGGATGATGCGTTTTGTTACTTATTCATCATAACAGTCAGCACTCCCACCAGAGGGGAAAGTAACGTTGGTGGGTGGAAAGAAATGGACCGGTTTTAGAGGATTTGTTGTCATCAGGAGAATGAAATGCCTCTATAACTCAAAACAGTGAAATATGACCTATAAACATATGACCTTAATGTATAATTGCTTCTTCAATAGAAAGACATTTTCAACATCAAATTTTAATACATTTCCTGAAGATTTGTTGTACTTTCCATTATCTCCTATGGGAATATTGATCCTTTTATACCCTGTTGGGGGATTTGGGAACAATTATTTACGAAAATTTGTGTTATAAAATTCTTTGGTCTTCAGAGTAGGATGCAAAAAAACGCGTATTTTTATCTCTTTTAGTTTTTTAATTAAAAGTTTTTAAAATGTGTCAGTCTTTTTTGGGACACCCTGTATTATGTAATATATCTAAATCTGGAGTCAAAAGTTAACTCATTGACTGAGAGATGAATTGAATAAAAAATTAAATGGTTGGATAAAAGTATAAAACATACCCAGCGGGGAATTCGTTTTACTGTATTAATTAAATCAGAAAACAAAAAACAAATTAAGAAAAACATTTAATAAGTAGTAATATATTAAATGAAAATTTTCTTAACTATGAAATAAGTCATATAAATATTACATAATTGTCAAGTTATGTGTGAAGAATGTTGGAAAATTTTATCGAAGGCCATTGTCTCTCTGTGACATTGGACTAAAATCTCAAGTGTGTAAAATAAAAATATATTGCATGAATAATTCTTTTGTGCTTTCCTTTCATTTAAACGAACGGTAGATGATGTTTTTAAAATTATTTTTGCCCTGAATTCAGAAATTAATAATTCATAACCAGACAGAACAAATGAATAACGAACGTTTGTTTTGAATTCCATGAAATACCTGCAAATATTTTTTAATATCCTTTTGAGGAATACTCTCAACCACCCGGCAAGGAAAATCGCACATCTCCTTGAGATTCTTTTTTCCACTCAAAACTTAAGTCGGAGTTAGTCGGTCCACCCTGGTATCAAAGTGACGGCCACTTGATTGATGAATAGCCAAATGAGCTGTTATTAGGCCTTACTTTTTCAATAGACGCGATTGGAAAGGTGGCAAAACACGACTGACCACACGACCCACCCTTTAGGCGTGGACGGAGTGGACGAAGGTCATACGTCGACAGCCTTTTTATTCCAATTGGAATGTGGGTCGGTCAAGAAAAAAAAAGTTTAAAAGAACAATGCTATTGTGTCCTCTCTTCCTCTTCAGAGCGTTGAATATTACTCGCTGACATCTTGAGTTGGGAACGGTGGGTGTATTGGTCGATAAATGGTTATTGGAGGGCTTTTGTTCCCGTTTACTTTATAATAAATAGTTTGGTTAACATTTAACCACCGCCTCTGCGAGGAATAATTAGTGAATTTTCAAGGATCCGTTTTATGGAAATTTAGCGCAAAAAGGAAAGAAATTTAGCTTTTGAAGGGGGAAAACTTGTTTGGGAAATAGATTTTATCAATTAAAAGAACAATGGAGAAAAACTGCGTCCGAGTTTTTTCTTGGTGGTTCAATTTTAGTACCACTTAGCATTGTTTGAGTAAAATTGTGCCGGGTATTTCGCTAAAAAGCAGAAATATTTTAGATGGCTGAAACCATTTAAAATGTTTCTTTCTCCTTTATAGTAGATTATTGTAATTAAAACTACTTTGAGTACAATTTTATTTAAATTTTTAGTACAGTGTGTATTGAGTTCTCTTTTAAATGAGTAATTTATTTGTGTCTATTTTAAATTAATTCATAAAGTATTAGTTTAAAACATCAAAACACAAAATTAATAAAAAGTGCACTTGGATTAATTTTAAAGGTGACCCTTACCCTTAGTTTATTCATTAAAGTTATACAAAAATCACGAAATTTAATCAAAATATTTTTGTTTGATTCACAAGCAATATTGATTCAGAAACGTGCTTCAAAAATGCATAATTAAGAAACGTGGGTGTATTGGAAAACATGTGTTTTATAGAAACTTTAATAATTAAATCAAATACCGTTTCTTTTCAAAACAAACTGACGTTAATACTCTAGAAAAACCGTTTTTGAGAATGTTTATGGAAAGAATATTTTTACAAACAAAATACCGTTGAAAGGAGCTTTTGAATTGATATTTGATCCCTGAATGAAGCGACGATACAGAAATAGAAATAGAAGTATTTTAAATATAAATGAAGTTTTCTGTCTTTACATTTTTGATAATCTTGAGAAATAACAACACTGTACTCTCGGTATTCGAAAGTCGGCTCGACGAGGAAACGTTAAAAAAAGAACTTCAAGAATGTAAAATAACCAAAGGTTTAAGAATGAAAGGTCACACTCATTACTTTCTGGATGAACGATTCTTGCAGTAAACTATAAACACATTAGGTATATAAATAAGCTATACATATGCAAGTGAGATGATTGGGAAAGCATTTGCTATACAACAGATGGCTAATATAACCTTATAACATTTCAATACCGTATTCAAGGTCATAAACCTTATGGTGTTACTTCTATGATTGGAATAGCTGAATCATCACCTGCCCTAATAGCAAATTTAGATTTCGAAAATATGTCTAACCGAGGGTATTAGCGAAAAGTCTTCTACATTTGAATCGAAATTAAGGTATCCACCTACGTTCGGGGCCAAATTTTTTTTAAAGATACTTATAAACTATTTTTATTACTTTGGTTTCAAATAGATGCAGAATGAAGAAAAACGTTGAAATTTATAAGATATGAATTGAAAGTTTTGAAAAATTGTGCCTTTTGTGAAAAATTTTAGTGAATTTTCAATAAAACCCCTACTAGCACTGTAGACAAAAAGATATTGCGTGAATATTAATAGCATTTGGTATCAAGATGAAACGAACAGTTTTCTTCAAAATGGACTATTATCTAAACTAAGGTTTGAAACTGGAAAGTTTTACAAGGTAAAATATGAACTAACGTGGAAAAAACCTCAAAATTCGTCTGTTACTTTTTACTCTAAATATCTAAAAATAAATACCTTTTAGCTCACATTCAAACCCATAGTCCAACTGATTCTTTGTACAGTAATAAACACATAGTTAAAATTTTTGCTAAATATCCTTATTGGAATATAAGTAATATAGTGAAAAGTAGTGTATATATAAGTATAGTAGAAAATAGTGAAGAGTTTTTAAGCAAAATTGAGTTCTGATAAAAATGACTTCAAAGGAATTTTTTTCCTCTGTGCTTAAGCTAAAACTATTTTTATAATTTCTGTTACTTTTCTTCTAATTCTCTTATAGATTTAAAAGAAAACTAATTTTACAAACTACAGAAAATGATTTACTCAAATACATATAAAAAAATATTTTCGATAAAATCATTGAAAATCGACATTTTAGGGGTAAGTGGATACCTAAGAAGGATATGAAATGGCAAAGAGAGATACATTTTTGAAGATATAACCGTTTTCAGCTTAATGAAATTCGTTCCATGGAGATAAACTTCATAATGTGTCGTAAAGGAAAACCCTACGCATGTGTGTGTGACTCGCACCCTTTCCAGCATCCATCATAAAAGGTACCGACTTTCAACGTTTCCCCAGCGCTAAAGCCTGAAATGAAAACCCTAAACTAGTTTAGGAATACAGCGATGCGAAATATAAATGAACCCAAAAACATTTCCCGAGTCAAACTGCGAACTCTTTGAGTCCCGGAAATTCACTGACGGGAGGGGATAGAGCAGTTCCAGCAGCACCAGCAACCTGCTGATTTAAGTCCCCTCCCCCGAGAGGGGTGAGATGGAATTTATGACCACTTTTCCATCGCCCATTTTCATAAATGCGCCCGCTGAAGAACCCGGAGAGGAATCTTAACTTTTCCATCCCTCGCTATTAGAATGAGAAAATTGCCTTAACAAACAATCCCTAGAGGCCATTCTTGTTGCGGGAAAGGCTAAAGAGAAATGATTTTAATGTGAAGAAAACGGGAGCTGGTATCTTGTGGTGGTAAGGGTTCTTGAAGAAGACTCGAGCATTTAGCTATGAGCTTTATAGAGTTCCTTGCATTTTTATCGTGAAGTAAATGGTGATGTTGAGAAGATGAATATAAAAGAGTTTGCATAGTTTTTATATATTTTATATAAAGTAACAAACTTAGAAGAGTAGTTTTCAACAAGTGGTGGAGAAGAAATTATGGATAGATAGATTTTTAATCGAAGGGGAAAATATTTACTAAAAAGTATGTAAATTATCGAAAATTGAAGCTAAATAGTGTCTCTAATCCTTTTTAATAGTAATTTAACTTAAATAAGAAAATTGAAAAACAATAATTAACATATTTTATTAGTGAACTACCTAATAAAATTACTACTTCTTTTTATAGATATTAAGAACTTATACTCTCCTCTTTTCAGGTATTGCCTCTCATTTAGAAGTCAGATATTTAAAAATATTGAAAAAATAAGAGAAGATGAAGCTTCCTAAACTTCTTCTAAAAACGCAAATAGAATAACTCTCCATTCTTTATAAAAGTCACAATAGTCTAATAAGTAGAAAGTGCGCGAATGAACCAAGCCTGCTCTGATTGGCTTTAAAGATATAACCAGCTCTGATTATTATTTTAATTTTAGTCATACATAAACAATCGGAGCAAACTCTGTTCGTTCTGAAACCTAGCCCCAGACTCTTATATAATATGTCATGGTTCTCTAATACAGTATTACTCTCGATATGACGAAGTCGAAAGGACGGGTAAAAAATTTTGAGATAAAGAGTTTTCGGCATTACTAGTTAAATTAAAAGAATACCTAACGTGTAGGAGAAAAACATTTTTTCAAAAAATATAGATTTTTGACAAAACGATGTTCGTCTTATCCATACTGTATAACGAAATACTTTTTAAGTTTTTTAAGATTTTTGCGGTCTCCAAAAGGTTTTATGCCAGTGCTTTTTACCTGTAATTTCCCATTAACCAATAGAGTTCCACTTCGATACATCAAGATTCTACTATATAATATAAAAGATTCCTCCTAACTAACTGACAGACGAACTAAGCCTAATCAAACATCACAAAGTAAACTTCCAAAACTTGCCTTAACACTTCCACCCCAAAAGGCTGGCTCTCCTTATTTCATTAGACCCGGCAGCAAATGGTCAGTGACCAATAGTGGAGGGCCTTCGTTCCGTCATTTCGCCAAGACTCCCCAGGGGACCCATCCCTCATCCCTTAGTGGGAGGCGTCACTCCCCTGCAACTGATATCCCTCGGAAACAGATCACCGAAGCTCTTCAGCGCCGCACTTTGTTCCAGAGATCTTGTCAATGACAGCGGCCTTAATGACAAAGACGCGGAAGCTTTCTTAGGAGCAAAGAATTGGGTTGGGTAGTTAGGAGGTGACAATCAAAACTGTTTTGGGGGGAGAGTTGAACTCAACTCGTATTGTACTTTAATTGGCGATCAGAAATAAACAGAGGATCGTTTATGGCTGTCGCTCTCTCCAAATGGATGTATTGAAAGAATTGATTGGTTTATTTTTTTTGTGTGTAGGATGTTGTTTTGGTGGGTTTGATATGAGGGAGGATCTTTCATAAGGTAACAATGCGTGGCAAAATACTAGTTATCATGCATATCTATACCACAGGGACGGGTTCAGGTTTGACTTTTGGGGGGGCGCAAGTATTTTTAAAATATCTTTCGCAATGAAATAATTAATAATTATGAATATATTGAAGGATAATATACTTTTTAATGTAATTTTAAAAAAAAATCTATTTAATTAAGAAATTCTCTTCATATGTCATTTTACCCCCCAGGATCCGCCACTATAACTACTTAAAAATTAGTGAAACAATTTTTTGGATTTTAATGTTATATTATGTATTCGAAATTATAAACTACATTTGAAAGCCCAAGTGAGGTTATGCGTCTTATGACCTTGCATAGTGAAAAAAAAATCGGCAAGTTTTTCAACTTGTTGGGTTCCAACCCATTCATTTGTGGCGTCTGTGATTGTAAGTGAAGTTTTCTTGAAAGGATAAAGCCAGTAAACAAAATAAAATCGTGTAAAATAAATTAATTCTTAAAACGTCTGTAATAAATAAAGATATTTCAAATAATGACTAGAGCTTAAATAATTACTGTCTTTTAAATCGAATGCACTTAAATTTTTTTTTAATGTCACCTGATTTCTTTAGATTTTATAAAGAATATCTTTATTCTGAAATTATTTTAATCTCAATAGGATGGTAAAAACCTAACTCCTATAAATCCAACCATACGGTTAGATTTAATTCTAAATATAGAAAAGTCTAGATGAGAGCTTATCAAAAAATAGATGAGATATTAAATCATTTATTTTTATACATTTTGATTCTTTCACTAAATTTTAAAGTTTAAATCTGAAATAAGTCCCAAAAAGTTTTAAAAAACTTTTTACGTAGCTAATAACATTTGATGTGTCTGGAATTTTAAGCTCTAAAGTATACTTTAAAACCCACAGTACTCTTTGTTTCTTATTTATGTATTTTTCATTATCATGCTACATATTTATCTTTAATCAGAACTATAAACTTTTTATTTTGTACTCTAAATAGGTAAAAGCAACTCCGTGCTAATTCCGTGAAAATAAATAAACTAGCTTTGTTTATATTTATTTTCCGAATAATAACTTAATCAGCTCCAAGCCGAGTTGCCAGAATATTTTGAATATTTACTCGCTCGTTCCAAAATTATATTCAAGTCTAAAGGGGAAAAGTTTTTATCTATTAAACTCTGCCGCTTATTACCATTTTCAACCATTCTTCATAAAAATAACTCTTTTCGTGATAAATTCCACCTTCGGCACAAAGCAAAATGAGTAATGGACACTTCTATGAGCGATATACCCTACTTTATGGTCATATCTACCGTTCAAGCATATAAAAGCCATTTTAGTAGACGCTAAGTTCTGGAAAAGAAGGTTGTCAGGAACTAACGCTTCGTTTTTCACAACCATTAAGTGTTCAGATAAACGAATTATGTTACACTTAGTATTGTCGTCGAAACCGTTCGTTAGTTAATCTCCCATAACTTTCTTCTAGTTGGCTGAATATTGCCCATAGCTCGTAAAATCTTCCGGATATATAGACTATGAATAGTTACAAATAATTCCCTCTGCTCAAAAGGCTGGATGCTAAGGTGCAATTAATACGGTGAGATAAGCCAGTAATTAGCGTAATTGATTTTAACAAGTAACAACTGTGGTCTGGGAAAAAATGCTCGATGTTCTTTTTATGCGTCTCTTTCGTAGCAAATAAAAGAAAACAAAATCGAATGTAGTCAGTGAAACTTGTGGAAATCATTGCGGATGCATATTTTAATCAAAAAAACGTGTAGTAGGAATTTAAATGTAATTATGAAATGGATTACAATTTCAATCGTTTAAAATATCTTTAAAACTGGGGATAGAGTATTCATCTTATTGATTTCTCGTTAAAAGTATTGATAAAGGTAACATCAATCATATTCTGTTGATGTCCTAATTTACATAAATCTCAGTATCCAAATTCCTATTTTTTAATTCAACTTAGTAACGATCAAATCATTTTTTAAATACTCTAATTTTAAATAATTGCAAAAAGAAAAACGAGTTATGAATAAGAAAGATTGGATACTTTTTTGCAGAAACTTGTTTTCATTACTTAATTCATTCCATCATAGTATTTTTAAAGCATGTTAAAAGTATTAATATCCAAAATTTTTCCACAAATCTCTTTATTGTTTATAATTAAATCCTTAAGATATAAACATTAGTTATTTAATAGAAAAAATACAAAGTTAATTTGTGCAATTCATTTGTATACAGTTATAACGAGGGTATACTGTATACAAATTTATGAAACACTGGATGGTTATAAGTAGGGAATATAATACAGCTCTGATGAAGTCGACAGCAGACGTCATACCAATCACGTCATAACAAACACTACAATCATTTCAGTTACAAACCATCCAATAATACAATAATACAACCGCTAACCTAACCTTATTCGTGATTTACACAACAAAACTTCATTCCAGCAACCCTAAAATTAAGCAACCCGGACGAAATCCCCACCAAATAACACATCCGTGCTTCCCACCCCGAAGAAAGCACCTGTTAATGACCATCAATAACACCCCAACAGCCTTCCTCTAAATCACAGCAACGCGCAGTTTATCCCATAAATTAATCCCCCTCCACAAAGGCACAGCGCAATAGATATATTTAAACAAGCCGAATGGAACACCTCCGAATACAAAAGGAAGCTTCTTTATTCCACGAAAATCCCGTAAAAGTCACGCTTTCTGGGGAGTTCGTTCTCCCAAGGCCAGCCGAGCTAACACGATGGAGGGGAGTCGGTCCTATGCTAAACAATATTGTTTACTCGGTTGGGTTGAGTTTTTGGAGAAAAGGTAGAAAGGAAAGGGAGAGTTTTCTGATCTTGGGGTTTTTATGACGTACTCATTGTTTTTGTGTCTTGGATTTTTGACAAAAGGTCGAGTATATCTGAAAACCTCTGTGTTGAGTTATTTAGACGCGATCTTCGGCTTTAGGAGTTTATAATTCTAGGAAGGAAAGTTTTAATTTTTAGGGAGGGAAAAATATTGAGTCGAAATGGGTGAATAATCCGTACTTTTAATTTTAGTAAGAGAAAAGTATTAGTGTAAGTTTATAAATCGATTAAGTAACTCGTGTTTCTAATTCCACTTGTGAAACGAATTGAGTTAAATAAAAAACAACGTATGCGTAATTTATGGGAGAAAACTGAATATGATGATTAATTTGTTTGTAAATATGAACCATGGCAGTCGATATAATTAGAGCGCCAAAAAGAAGATGAATATCAGTGAAAAATTTTTACACAAACGAATTTGTGCATACCAGCTCCATACGTTTATTATTTTCGAAATTTTTTGTTTGATTCACTGTTTATTCCCTATAGACATAATTGAACTTGAATGACGTTTTGAAAATAATGGGACTTTTCACTCTCTCTTTATAGTAATTCCACTTTTTTCACCCTATTTCTCCCTTTATCTCGTTCTTGTGCTCTATCTCGCTCTCTATTTTCCTCACTTTTTCTATCTCACTCTCTATTTGTCACTAATCACTTCTAAATCTCGTTCTCTTTTTCCTCAGTATCTCTCTTTCTCTATCTCGTTCTCTCTTTCTCACCATATATGCATCACCTCTTTCCCTCTCTCTATCTCATTATGCCTATATTTCTCTCTCCTACTCTCTAAATTACTCTCATTAAGTACCTCATTACTTTTTAACACGAGGATAATTAATTTAATTAAAGAACCAAATCAGTTGTTAATGCAAAACACAATCTACCTTACACAATTAAAACTGCAAATATAAGAGAAAAAAATACAATTTACTACCTAATCTCTATTGACCTAAACTCACACATCTACCAATAAGCTTCTTTATACGTACTACTCCCCTCCAACAAGTCACAATTAATTTCCAACAAGATCTCCTATTAATCTCCAAACCGGAAATCTCCCCCAGATGACTCGTAGTTTCAGCGGATTATGAAAGAATCATCCGAGGAGGCAAATCAATGGCCCTGTTCATGACAGATTCGGATTTGTCTCCTTCAGAAACCGGGATGAATTTTTAATATTCCGCAGAGGGAAGAAGAGGGCAGGCTCGTTAATGATTAAATTCTACTAATGCATTAGTGCAGTCACCGCGGACTTCCTTTGTCTTGAATAATTAGCAGGGAGACTGGGTTATTGCGGACGAAAAGAATCACTCGTCGACAATCGAGTGCAAATCTCATCGGGATCGATTTTTTTTTACATTCCGAGTTTTAAATATTCATGCCCAGTTCCTTGAGAATACGAATGGCTAAATAGCTCGGCAATGAGAGTTTGAGGGTCTTATGAATTTATATTTTTGTTAATTGATTCAGTGAGGGAAGTATTCTTGGATGTGTAGGGGTTAGGGGAGGAGATTAGTGGAGTAGGCGATTGGATCTGTACTGTACATTTCTTGCGTGTCTTAACAGATAACAGGAATGTTGTAATCCTTCAAGGATACTGAAATGCGTTTTATTAGCTGTACAATGATTTCTTAAATTTACTTAATACATTTATTAAATTTTTTGAGAGTTTTTAACCGAGAACGGGGACTGGGGATGGCAATCACCCAAATATACACTAAAGTGTAGTTTTAAAGACATAAAAATATTCCTTTATTTTGATATAGTGAATATATTGTATTGAGTTACAGAGTTATTCAAGTTACAGAGGCTAGTTTTGTTTCAATTTTTACTAAATCTTTTAAAATTGGGCAGAAGATATAATTGTTTCCCAAAAGAGAGTCAGTTACCCTGTAAATTCAAACATGTAAGTAAATGCGGAAAAAATACATGCAAAAAACAGTGAACAGTTAAAAAAATTCAGTCTCTACTGAAGAATATCCTCTCACCATTTCAATAAATTCAGGATTTTTTCAACTACAGTACATAACACATGATTTATAAAAGGTATTTTTTCATTTACCTCTCTACGTATATTTACACTGTTGACTCTGCTTTAAAATCGATTCAAAAACAATTTTATAATAAATAACACTGGCGATATAACACCCATTATGAAAATAAAAAAAGTTCATAATTTCGTTTTTGCTTCTACTCATGTAATCAACTTATTTCTTAAAAATATAGAATAGTTTTTTTTACTATCAAGATAAATATAGTAGTTGGTAAATATTTTGCAAATATTTTCAAGGAAAATAAGATACTTAATTTTAAATATAAAATACGGTTTCATTTTAAATGAAATTTGGAAAACGAGTTTACATATAAGTCCAAGGAGGGTAATGAAATGTTTGTTAAAATTCAATTGTAATATAAAAACAAAATTGCTGTATAACACTTATTAAATTGAAAGGGTGTTATAAAGTTTAACTACGTGTGATATAAAGAAGACTATTAAACTATCAAGATTAAGTTAAATAAGAAGGAAGGTAAATTGTTTAAATCTTTTCGAAACAAATAAATTGAGCAGCTAAAGCGAGAGTTTTATTTTAAAAGATATTTTACCTTAAGATAAAAATATATTAATTTTTTTATTCTAACTTGCTTATTTTTAACGCACAATTGTTCAAAAAATCCAATTATAATAAACAGCGTAGACTTTTTTAAAGCTCTTATATTTAGTTTTATCAACAAGGGAAAATATCAATAAACATTTTAACACTGCACAATCTCATTTAAATAAAAGCATTTTACATAATGTTTACCTCGCTGTACCATCGATGTTACTTTTTAATATAACACCACAATTAAAGCAAAAACTTTTTCTTGTAGGGTTAGAAAGGCCGCAAAAAAGCTAAATCTTTTTATGCTTTTTAGTTTAGTTTTATATTTAAATTCATGATTTTAACACAGAAATAGATTTTATGTTCACTCCAAAATAATAAAAAATAACAACCTTTTTCCATCTTGGTCACAATATGTTGTTGACGATAAAACCAGAAAAGCAGATAGTACATAAGGTCAAACAACCGTTAAACAATAGCTTTCTAAACCGTCTGTTTACTCCAGTTTCCCTCAAAAAACCTTGGTTATGTCTAGAAAAAAAATTCTCATGTCCAAGCTTTCCACAAATCCGGATATCCGGCAACCATGGGAAATCAAAACAAGGGTGAACTTGGCGCCATTGTCAATTAATATTGAAAGTTGAAACCCTTTCCGAGCGTAGGAATGACCTTAAAAGTAAATGAACGTAGGACTAAGTTCGGTCAACCAGTGAATGAAATAAAAACACTAATGTAATCACAGATATGCTAATACAGGAAGTGCAATCAATTCACGTGGATTTGACCTTCATATTGCACTTAATTGTTCTGAAAAACAAAATTCTCAAAAAATGTCGGTCGTTTTTTACAATATTTAAATTATTCTTCATAAAATGATATTCTTAAAACATTTGTTCATCATTTTAGCTTGATATTATTCGGTAGTATTAAGAGAACTATTAAGAACCTGAATAAATTAATTTGAAAACGATGAGATTAGATTCATTCTTATTTTTAGGAATATCGTGGCTTATTAACAGCCTCTTGACATTTAATGTTTTGAAAGAAAAAAAATTTTAAATCTTTGTAAAGAAATTTGCTCCTCGTAACACTTTCAACAATAACGTCTCGATAAGAGCATTCAAATCACTTGTTTTTAAGAGCACACTTTAATGCATTATCGTAAAATAACAAAAACATTCCCTTATTTATCAATATTATAATGAAGCATAAAATATGATTCTATTTAAATTACAAATGGGGTACTTAAAAATGTATCTTTTTAAAAAAGAAGCTGTTATATTCCTAATTTTTTGTATCGGGAAAAAAAAGACAATTAAATCATTTCTTACAGAATTTCTGTGGAGATTACTAATAGAATATTTTACCTTTTTGAGGAAATATTTTTCACAAATTTTAACATTTTTCCGTCAAAAAATTTATTTCACGAACTCATAGTCCAAATCAGAAAATTCCCTACCCTGAAATAACCAGTACGTAGAAACTGTTTCAAATTCATTCACCTCCTATCTATTTGGCTTCTTAGACCAGTGGTTTCCAAACTATTCTGAAAAGGAGCATTTGGGACTCCTTTTAACTTCTCAAAGTGCTCTGCTAATATATTCGGTCATCTAAATCTATTTCATAAGAAGTGATCCATGAATCAAAAGGTAACGCTATATTAGACCAACTAAAAAAGAGAATAAACACTTTCCTCACACCAATTAGTGTTTTCATCTAATTGAACAACTTCCAACCAAACAAAATATCGTCTAATCTGGTCCTTACTCCTAACACCCGTTAATTTCCATACGGTGAACCCAGCAGGTTCAAACTGACTGCCTGTTCTCCCAGAGCAAACACTTCCTACCCAAGAACATTGGCGAGAGCTCAATTAACAGTCACAGCCTGCCGCAAATCACGATTAGCATAACCCCCATCGGCCGACATACGCCAACGCAATGCATGCCCAGACACGCAGCGGTTTCCGTAGGAGTCGATGGTCAACACCAAGGAACACGACTTTGCCAATGGTAAGAAGATCCGAGGCCAACGGGACCGGCGATCGTGAGTGCACTTCAGGTGTTAGGTTGTGCGATTCATATCTTTGCTGTTGTTTGGGAATGAAAACGAATGTGGGCATTAGAATCGGCTGAATCCATGGCTGAATCTACCTTCCGAGTTGTTTCATTGTGTATACAACGGAAAGTTGTTAACTTCCTTGCTTGCAACAAAATTAACGGACTTAAGGGAATCTGGAGCTATTGCTTTGGAAACTGGAATTTACATGAACAGTTCTATGTAAACTGAAAATTAAAGGAGCAGTGATACTTAATTTGTGTTACGTGGGAAAACTATCAGTCTGAATATTTTTTCCTCAACTATTTAAATTTAATATCTTGTTCACCTTTAATAGACCTTAATTTACACAATCTCATTCAAAGGATCTTAAGTTTTTTTTATTCAAAGTAATACCCTTTAGCTAGTCGACGTCATTGTGACTACCTCTAATGATGTTAAAAGTTGCAAAAAGAAAGTGTTAGCAGGGTGGTTCTAAATTGAATTAAAATTGAATTTTAACAACTTCTGAGGTTTATAGATTTGTGCGGGTTTATCAGTTTATCTACCCCTTAAAGGTAAATAACACAGAACACGTTCTCTTTCATGAATTTTATAATAGTTTCTTCTTAAGTCAAATTAATCCAGAAAGTGCTGCTTTCGACACATTTTCAAATTTCTAAATAAAATTTTTCGGTTGAATTTTGAAATTATTTAAGCAAGAAACAAGAGATTTTCGCAACATCTTACGTAAGCACGCATACACCCCTCCCCCTATTTAGGAAAAATAAGCAAAGTGCAAACCCCCTTCCCCCCTTTAGGGGCTTACGTAATACATGAACGGCCCCCTAACTCCGTATAGACTTATATATGTTACGGGCAATGTGATTAATTGGGCATTATTAATAATGGCTGAAGTGGGAGGCGGGCAAAGTGATAAATTTCATTCATAAATGCCATTGAATTTCTCACATTGACCGCCTCACATCGGGCATTATTAATAATGCCCGGATTTATCACATTGCCCGTAACCAGCGTTAGAAATTGAGAAAAAAAAACACTGGTCCTGCGGACCAATGCTTTGCCAATCTTACTGGTCCGCAACAAAATCACTGGTCCGGTTAAAAAGGACTGGTTTAAATATTATTATAAATTAAGTATTGCATTGAATGCGAGTACCAAATAGTAATGTTAAAAATTAGTACATATTCAATAATATTTTTTCTCTTTCGCCGGGGGCTCCCATATCGCCACATTTCGGGTTCAGTCAAAAATATGTACTTGCTTCACCAAATGCAATCATCAAACGCACTTTTTTTACCGGTAGAACTGGAGGGTGTGGTATTTTTTCACCAGAAACACACTGGTCCGTCGGACCAGTGAATTTCTGATTCCACTGGTCCGAGCCGTTTTTTAGTTGGTTGTCCCGGACCAGCAAACCACCCCAATTTCGAACGCTGCCCGTAACAAAAACACTACAGTTTAAATTTACCGTATTTCCTCCAAAAACAAACCCCAAGATCAAAGGCGAAAATGCCTCATCAGTGAGTCAAATCACGCTCCTCACGACTCCTTCCTCTCACGAGTCATGCACTCCTCAGCCTACGCGACTCTTCTTCCTCATTCCCCAACATGCACGAGTCGCTCACCAACGCGCGAGCGACTCGTAGGAGTCTGACCGAGTGACTGGCAACCAACAAACAAAGCGACCGACCGGGAAGATCCGTAGGAGGTTGTGTCCTTTCTTTCCGAAATGACCAGCTGAACTCGCAAACAACGCCAACGCGGACGGGTTTGGTGGTGGCGAAAACCCCGAAACTAGGTTAGCTTGGGCACCACTGCCCTACCATGCGACGACTGGTTGTTCGCGCTTTGCCTTGCTCGGCTGAAGCCCCAAACTCACTTCCTTCTTTAGACATCATGAGCCGGTTATGAATACGTCAGCTGAGACCAGCGTGTCAAGGCTTTCGAGGCTTCCGCAGCTGGCTGGAAACGATTCTACGGTTGTAAATACTGAGCAAATTGAATGAATATAACTCGAAAGTCTCTATGAACCAGGGGAGAAGCCAAGGAAATAAACCATATCCCCCAAAATACTACTTATATGCCCCTCCAATTTTTTTTTCTCACTATGCCACTGCTGAGAACTTTCTATTAAAGTAATAAAAGTTACAATTTTAATGCGTTTTTAATTGGATATCTCAAATTTTTTTGGGGGTTCCTTAAACATTGAATCATCTAAGTTGGACCTTAGTGTAACATCCCTGTTGAAAGTAATAGTGAAATAGTTTTAAGAAGAAATTATTAGTTCAAAATTAAATCCTTAAGTATCGAGTTTTTCAAATAAAGACCCTTTGAATTTAAAAATTGTAATAAAAGCATAATGAAAAGCAATGAAAATGCTACTTTGCATTGTTGCAACCATAAAATCAACAATTTTCCTAAGAAGAGTGCCACCAAACGGTGCATCATCACTTTTCACTTAATTTTATTTCGCTCAGTAAACCCTCCATAATTTATTACAAATTAGATGCATGTATAACCAGTAGTATAAACGTGGAACTGATAAAAAATATTCCACGAATTTGATGACCCTAAGAAAGCTACTTTTTTACTTCAGGTAAGACGCAATTAAATGCTTTCAATTCGCGAAAACCTTTTCAAAACTATTACAAAGAAATAAACGGCATTACTATAAAGTCAATAACAAATCATGGAATCTCCCGCCGACTAATTTAAACATTAAAAAACCATTCCCATTCTCCCCAGAACTTACTTAAAAACCAAAAGAAAGAAAGAAAAAAAACGATCAGCGCAAAAACAGGGGAAAACCCACATGGGGAAAGAATAAGAGCTCAATTCTAGTTCAATTATAGAGTGGAAGAACCCCCTACCACCACCAATCTTAGTTCAGTAATGAACTCAGCGTGGAGTACACCTCCATATGGATCGATTCCGATTGTTTGATGCCCCAATCGCATATCAAGCACCCGCCTTAAGCATCATATATGCGATAAATGAACAGATGGACGGAGAAGAGTTCAAAAATCGAATGCTCCCTAAAGGACAAACGTGCCTTACAGCGCACCGAGAAAATCGTTTCCGCAGAAAGCTTTTTTGTTTAAGCAGTGAAGAAAGTTCTTAAAAACTCTGCATGAAAATAAAATCTCCCGCGACATGGAGGAAGTGGAATTTTGCGTAGTTCGGGTTTATCGGATAATCCTGTTTGCTCGGATTCAAATCCTGGAGCTAAAACATGGACCACGTAGTCGACGGAAAGATTCTGGGTGGAATTTCACAAAACCTGAACGGTGCCCTTGATTGTGGTGGGTTTTGGAAGAATAGTTTAAGTGTGGGGAAATATTTCGAAAACGTGACGAAATGGAGACATTTTGAGGTTAAGTTTCTGAATTGTAACTGGAAAACTGATGTTTTTCTACGTTTTCGTTGGAATTAATAGACCTTCTTTCGTTAAATTTTAAAAGTTGCGCAATTTTCTTAATTTTTTTTACTTAAAGCAAGATTCATGAAAACGGGATTTTCAAACGAAAAGTGGCATAACAACCCTTTGTTCTCATTTTTTCACTCAGTGCATATTTAGTAAGATTTAGTGAAAGTAAAGGTGAAATGGTTGAAATTTAAGAAAAACTCTCCTATAAAGAATCATTTCCTTGCAAAATGGTTTCTACAGAAAATTATAAGCTCTGAAGGAGTAGGTAGACTTAAAAAACAAATGCTTTCCACTTGTAAAAATTTGACATTTTTCTACCTTGTTTACTAACTGCCAAAATTTAAATTTCAAAAAGTACGTGTGTAATGAGTTTTCTCCTTCATTTTGATTTGGTTCAGTTCATTTTCCATGCCTTATTTCTTATTATGTTTTTATACATTCATACACTGTTTCCACGTAAAGAAATAGGTTATTCTTATTATGGAAGAATTTTCCAGAAAGTTTACAAAGTTGTAATAGTTTAAAAGAAATAATAATAGTAAACCTGAAAATAAAGGAAAGTTATCCAATTGTAATGCTAGATACACTTAATCGAGAAAACTATTCACAAAAATTTAATGCAATTTCAATATTTTTATTTCAAGTTTAACGTACCTACTCAAAAATTACTTTATCTGAATCGATAACGGACTCACCGGTTATGAAAAATTACCTCCACCATATCGATTCTTTGAGGCACTTTGTATTATAAACGTTCCATTCAAATAAAATAAGAAAGCTTATTCTTTACAGAGGGTATTACCCTGTGGTCCGTCCTTAATCTACTTAACCTTTGCTTAATAAATTATAACGTACTTGAGTTGCAAGGAGATGAAATGCATGTTTTCACGCAATGTTATAATTCATATTAAGTAAAATTAAAATTAGGGCTACACATTTTCTTATGATTAAACACGATGAACTAACGTCTTGAGTGAAAGTATAAATTTGCCGCTTTATTTAACTAAGTTAAAGTAACGAAAGAAGGTTAGGCAGGGTTTAAGTTAGGACAAAGAAATCGTAGTTTGCACTTTTTCTAATTAAAACTCCCCTTTAGCTCGTTAAAAGAAGCGTAAATTTGCTTTCATATTGCGACTTAAACTTTATTGTTTGAGAGCATGAGATAGTTTTAGTTTAAAGAGCTATAAAATTAAGTACCCACACAATGTAAAGTAATCTAAAAGTGAATCATATACTTTAATTTATAGATTAGTATAATATGATAAAAAGGAAAGATAAGTATATTAATATTTTGAGAAATTGTGTAAATAAAAGGGGTGAGATTGTAGAAAATGAGAAGTAAAAGTAGCCGGTATTTATCTTTTAGTTTTCTAAGACTAAAAGACTAAGAATAGAAAAGGAAAAGGACTAAGGACTAAAAAGAATAGGAAGGGCTTGAATTAGCTTGTCTAAAACACAAGCTAAAACACGAGTATTATAGGAATAAATGAGGAGTTTAATCAAGTGGGACAAGTGGAGATAGTAAAAAGTGAGCTTTCATTTGTAGTAAATTCGTAGGTATAAGTTATACATATTTTAAAACTTTAATTTGTATCTTTATTTAACTTTATTTTTATCTTCATTATCAACTTATTTTAATCTTTTTATTGTTAAGATTCTACAAAAAATAATGAAATTTGTATGATTTTATTTGTTTTCAAGCTAAAAAATTATCGAAGAAGAAAATAATATTATATTAAATTAATAATTTTTTTTTAAGATAAAAGGTTTTAAGCATAATTTATCAAAACTTGTATCTATTAACTAAATTACTTATGAACATATTTAATTTAATGTAATAACTTTTAAATCTATTTAAGTTATTCAATTAGTAAAGAAAAGTGAGTTTCTATTGATTACCTATATATTAAGTTTAAATTTGCATAGTTAGATGAAACAAACAATCAGAAGAAAGTTTTGAATAATTTCTAAATATAATCACACAACAAAATAAATCATATTAACTGAAATGCATTTACTAAGCCTTAACTGAAAACAACTATTCAAGAATCCTTTAATCCCGTTCCAAAACGAAAGTTCCATTTTAAATGACCGTTCTTAAGAACAAGCGCTTCAAAACATTCAAATAATTGCTCTCATCGCATTCGCTGAAAGTATACATCTCCTCCTGCGTGGCAACAATAAAGCAACTGACAATACAAACTCGCAACAAGCCCAGTGCAAATCCTCTCGATCTCCGGAGCAATTCAAATGAATAAAATCCCTAAGCCGACGAATAGGAATGTAATTCAAAAAAGATAAGTACCGCTGCTGCCAGCGATCCCGTGTTTTACACTTTAAGAACCGATCCCCCATTTTGAATTGGGAAGGAATTTCCCCTGACAAAAACATAGGCTGGAGAAATTGATCTTGTTAAATATTCCTGTGTTTTTCTTAAGAAACAGTTCATGAATTTCACCCGGGAGGATATTCAGAAAAAAAAGTACTTTAAAGTCTAGATCAGGATAAAGTGTTTTTCTTGCAAGTCGCGTGTTTACCATTCAACCATTCAATTGAATTCTTTATAGTCTATTATCGATACAAGAGGGAATCCGTGACTCCTTTAATACTCTTGCTACCATCTGTAATGAATTGGGTCGGGGGAGCATGTTTGTGTTTTCGAACTAAAGTAACCTTTTCCCTTTAATGTCTCAAATTCGATGAAGTACAGTTCGATGTTGCAGTTTATTTAAAGCAGAAATGGGACTAGTTTTTCCCTGTTTATAAACATGGAGTAAAAGCTTCTTGTAATTTTTTTTACTTTTTTGAAAGTTTCAAACCAGGTAGCAAAAAATTTCTAACGGTAATTTAATAGGTAAATTGTAAGATGCGTTCATTTGGATAATAGGCGGAGCATAAAAAAACATGAAATGTGAGACTTTGTTTACAAGTTACAAAAGAGAGAATTGTGAAGATAGAGTAAAAGGGTTATGAAAATTGCAATTGAAAAACGAAAACTAGAGAAATATGTGAATCCTGTATTAAATTCAATAAGTTACTAACTTCGATTTTTTTCCTACATAAACTTAAAACGCATATTCTCCATTTACATCTAACAAAATGGCAAAAATAAATATCGTTCTAGAACTTTCAACAGCATCATTTATAATGGATTTTCATAATTAAAAAAATACCAACTAATTTTACTGCTGAAATAAAAAAATACTTATATAAATATGTTATTTTATAATTTGTTTTCCTTACTTTTTCCTGAGCCAATAAGTTGCATCTACATTTTTTTCGTACCAAGTTTCTCCATTTTTGGAACATTTTCAACGCCTCTTTTTTTTCCTAAATGTAACATAAGTGTTTACACGACATAAGCTGGCTTTTTTCAGTGAAAAAACGTCGGGTCTCCTCCGTCGTTTAATTAATCAAGAAATTTCTCGAGAAAACGTTTATTAGAAGGGAAGCGTGTTACATAGTTTAGTTTAGGGTAATAGGTTTATGCATAAAACTGAAATAGCAACTTTTAAGTATAGAACGGACGTAAATTAGCAATAATATTCAGGGGGATGGGTAGAGATGATCGAACAGTTACATGTCGTTACGAAAAAAAATTGTGTCAACGTAGGATTGCTTAAAATATCAATTAACAAATATTTAACTATTATAAATGAAAAGCAGTTTTAATAGATTCAATACTCTGAATAAATGAATTACATAGAAATAAGCATGGGTATTGGAAAACGATTTTTAAAAAGAACTTTTGGTAGTACTTTATGTTTTTCCTCTTTCTAAAATACTTCTCTAATAAACTTTAGCCAAAAAAAGTGCATTTATATTTAAATAAATTGACCTAAACTTGTGTCTAATTTTTTTTAGGGTTTCCTAGTCACACCTAAAGGACTTAAAAAGTCATGAGATAAGAGGATGGTATTTGATGCCGCAAAAAATAAGTTTAATATTGAAATTTTAGAATGCTTCAATTTCTATTTTTTTTTATTTTAATTAGTCTAGAAAACTAAATTTAGATTATTGCCTTGCACAAAACAGGTTGCTAACAGAAATTTGCGTGGGCTCTCCTAGAGGACTGCACATCGGAAAATTAAGTCTTCAAAGCCAGATAGTCCTTCACAGAAGTTTCCCTGCACAAAGGCAAACAGGTTGGCGAATCAGATTTCGATACCCACCCACCAGTGCTCTTAATTTTAAAACCACGAACAAACTCGAAACCAGCAACAACAACAAAACTTCGACACGGCGAGTACTTACTCAACATACATCCAACCCACCCACCGGCAACCTTCAAGCTCAACAGTTTTCCCATGCCTGTCCCACTTACGGAATCACTTGTGCCATCAATTACCGTTCACGTGGACGGAAAAGAAAGCGTTCAAACATCACTTTTACCATCCGAAGACACTGCATTTGCATACTGTGTGTCGTCTAGCGAGACCACCGCTTCGCCATAGATCTAGTTCTTGATGGACAACAATAACGAATTTGCTTGATTAATTGCGCCCAAACACCGAGGATAAAGAGCAAGAATTTTTACAGCTCCTTGAAATGAAGTCGATGGGACGGATGCCAAGTCAGGAAGTCTGGATATCGGGTCACCATAGGGCAGAGGCTCTCTGTTGTGAAGAACCTTTTGGGTCTTGTGATAAATTGCGAATATTTAGAGGGAGCGTCCTAGGCAATGAGGAATGGGGTATATCAAGGTTCTAGTTTCTTTTTCTGATGGGGAAAAATTGGCGAGGCTAAATAAGTGGTTCTGATATTGCTGGCAATATCCAAAATTTAATTAAGACACATTAAGTAGAAGTAATGTAATGATATAACTTCCGACATCGACCGACATCGGAGAGGAGGTAATCAATTCAACGCTTATAAAAGCTAAATTCTTATCGCATTTAGTTATGTTGCACTTGTCCGATATTTGAAAGGTTCTTTTTCTAAAATAATCAAACCGCGTTATATGGAACCGTTACAGCACCAAATAAATAGCCCACTATATAAAAATGTGGGTTGTTCAGTCCTGATCGTGTAAAAGATGCATAGCATATTCAAACAGTTGTTTCCCCAAATCCTGGGTTCATCATAGAGGGGTCGACCTTAAATACAAAGTATTCTTAGAATGATCTCTATAAAGGTTAGAGATACTGAAAATATAATAGTCACAAAGTTGAAGAAAATCCTTTGGCAGATAAAAAAAATTCGTGTAAAATTTCTCCCAATAGATGTCAGACAAAAGCTTCCTTTGTATTCTAGGGGAATTTTAAAAACATGCAACATCCCTAGTAGCATAGCTCATATCAAATATGTCAAGTTTATGTAACTGCAACTAGAAGCAAATGAGATTTGGCCATACATGACAAAAATTGGACGAATCTTGAACGTTTATGCTGCTTGTGATATGTAGCTGCTTAAGGGTTGCGAGTAATATAAATAATAAAATAACAATTTTTAATTACATTGGTAAATAGCTCAAATGTTAGGAAAAAAGCATAAGTAACAGTATTTATGAGGCAAATATAACTTTTTACTTACATGTTTCTAAAACTTAAATAAATTAATAATAAAAACTTCATAAACGAATACAAAAAATACGTATTAGCTGTCTAGGTCTAGGGGAAAGTCCCGTTCAGACAGCCGAAAGAAGTTTACACTTTAATGTACAATAAACAAAAATAACCGACTACCATATTGATATACTGCAACTAAAACTAGCCTTTAATCGTTACTTAAATGCAACGTTGCCTCTTGTAAAAATAAAATTCCAAGAGTGTTCAATAATAATAACCGACCCTCCTTATAAAAGTTCAGCAACGACATTGCAGAGAGGAGTTAATATATCAGGTGGCTCTCGACAATCAAGTTAAAGTGCATACCACGTAAGATTCAGGTAAAAGTAACGGGTTCAGAAACGACCTGGGTCTTGGATCGCCATAGGAGAGGTGACAGCCCGATAAATAAAACTTCGATTAACCTCGTGGTGTAAAGCAGCCAGGTCTTTCGAAATAAGACGATGCGAAGAATGTTTTTCACCCAGGGGGAACCTTTCGCCTTCAGAGGCGGTCATCTGCTCGGGTGAACTTAGCCGAAAACTGTTCTGCGCAAAAAAAACGCTGGGAACTGGAAGTGAACGCGTTGCGAAACCAGGATGGCATGGGAAGTCAGCTGGGGAGTATATTAAATCTAATGGTTGGAAGATGTGCTTTAAGACTGTTCGGAGGCATTTATGCCCGTTAAGTGACCGTGTAAATAATATCTATTGGGTTTCAGTGGGATAGGGTGAGTTAACACAGTAACGGGAATTTCATTAATGAATTATCCCAGGAGTTTCGGTAGCAGAGTTTGCGTTATAAATGTTGGTAAATATTGCCAGTGACCTTAAAAAAAAAATTCTTGCCTTATTTACTTCCTTGTTTTATGTAGTGATGCTAATTTAAGCTTTTAAAATATAGTGATTCATCGACTTTACTGAAAAGAGCATTTGTGTTATTTTTTTAATGAATTCTATTACTAACTATAGAGTGACTAACTTAATACAGAAGCAAGGAAAAATAAGAGGGGATATAAAGACTTAGAAGTTTGAAGAAAAATGCATTAATTCTGCCCATAAATCTTTCTCTTATACTACAACCCCTTATTAGCTTACAGCAGTAATAGTGAATGCTAATACTCTATAACAAAATTAACTATATCGTACAAAAGCGGCAATAATACCCAACTTTTAAAGCTTTTATATAAAGGCGACAGAGTCAGCTAATCGATGAAAGGATAAGGCTTGATTTTGAAACAGAAAAATGTGAGATGTAATAGTTAAGCTATTATACCAGGCTATAAATAAAAGATAAGTCATTCTTTTTCATAAAAAATGACACTCATTCTTTTAAAAGAGGGGTTATTGAATTTTATTCCATGCAAACTATACATCCTAAAACCATTTCCGCAGTGCATTAATCAAGACATAAGGCTAGCCGTAACTGAGAACAGCCTTTAGCGTGGCCTTCACTGAATAAAGCTTACTATTCTGTAACACAGAGCCCATACAACGCTATAGGAGGAAGGTAAGGAAAGAAAAGGTTTCGTGAAATAAAAAGTTCTTGGTCGTTTTATTACGTTGCAAACTCAATTAAGATTATGCGAATTCAATGGAGAAAGTTGAGAGATAGAGGAAAGGTTGCCTTTTGCAGTTCTGGTGCTGTTGGAACAGGATTACTTTTATTGGTTTTCCGCTTTCATAAGTGAAAACCAGGAACGCGTAATTTAACTTTCGCTACGACAGATACAAGCCGTCAAGCTTTCAGCTTAATATAGAATCCCATTTATCATTTTACTTTAAATCCTATAATTCAGTTATAGTGAAAAAATTCACTTTTACGTGACCAAAGTTTACATAATGACAAAGTTTAAAGAATTTAAATACTTTAACAAAGAAACATTAATTTCATGTTCTACATACTAAGAAGAAAAAGAGCTCAAGTTCTCTAGTTATTGATACCAGTGAATTTAAGGTCCCAAAATAATTACATATATATTTCATTATTTATAAGAATAAAATTACTTCTTTGGAAAAGAAACTTTACTTAAACAATGCAAACAGTTTTGAAATACAAATTGTAAACACCAAAGTTTTTTAATTTCTATCAACAACATAAATTTTGAAACATTTAAAACTTTCATATCCAAATATCTACTTTTGGGATGGGTTTGCAGATCTTGAAGGTGTTCATGATTTGAAAACTGAAATTTTACAGTAGTAAACTTAAAGATTAAAAGCAAATACTATATATAGCAGAAAAACGGAGAGAAAATTAAAGAACATAGCGATAAGCCTTAAGATATTTTGCATTCTAAGTGTAGAGATTTCATTGAATTTCTAACAACGGTTTTATATCAGGATAAGAAGTTGGATAATAGCTTGTTTTCGTTACTTTTAATGTAAGCTTTTAACGTAAGCTTTCAAGATAATGGTTCGATAAATATGTAAACACGTTTTTCGTAAATAAACAAAAACTACTTTAAAGTAATTCTCACAAAATGGGTATATATACAAGAGAAGTTTTCACATTGTATTTCCTCTTTGCTTTGGGTGTGAATAATATTTTTTTGTTTTCTATAAAAATGTGTTTACCTCCTGCGTAGAACACTTTATAAGAATAGACGTGCTACGGCTATTAATGTAATCGATTTTCCTTACAATTTATAACGAAAACATAGTTTTTTAAAAATAAGAATCAAAGCATCGTGCTTTAGATTTACATTTTATTTGTAAGCGTTTTTATCCAACAAACTCCAAGTTGAAATATTCCTACTTATTTGCTCAAAATAGAGTAAACAAATTGAAACGTAGGCACAAACACCATTTTCATGGTAAACAATGTTTACTTCAAAACATAAGAGGTTTTAAATTTCACAATAAGTATGTCAAAACAATCGGGTTGAAAAACATATTTTTCATTTTTGAGCTTGAATAAGAATAAGTAATGACGGGAGGTATCCAGTGCACACCTTTCTATAACTTTTAATAGATTAGGTTCCTAAACGTGTTACTTTTTTTCTTTGTTTTCATTCTCAATTTTAAGAAACATAAATTTGTAAACTGTTCAAAATATTTTGCAAATATTCAATGAAAACTAAGGAGGTTTCATTTTTTATTTTATCATTTTAAAGAAAATATTCCCTTATTCGAATCCATAAATTATTCAAGGACACCTAAAAAAGAGACATATTCTAATAAATTATTTACTTATTTTGCTTTGAAAACAATTTTGACTTTCCAAACAGTTTTTTTCCCCTATTTTGTGAAACAAGTAATACAGTGTGGACAGTTAACATGGGTGAGTTTTAAAGTTTGCAAAACATTATTGCACTAATAAATTTAACTTTAAAAAACATACATTTTCATTATTTTACTTAACAAACGCAAGGCAAATAGTTATAAAATCATTCTGAAGAGCAAAACGAGTTTCTATCGAAAGAGATACGAGACAGACAGTCTCTTCCAATTAAACGCGATTGGTTTTTCCTTGAATGTTTTTTTCCTCGGCGTTTTGGGTGGGTTAAACCCCGACACGTTTTGAAAGGTGTCGTTTCATCTACTGCAGACTAGGTCAAGATACGCAAGTCAACCAATTACTCCCATTGTCTGAGAAACGAAACGTGAAAATCTACAATACATATCGGAACTCAACACAATAACCCGTTCTTCATTGGATCGAAGCGTGTCAAGAAACCCTCATCCCATTTCTTTGTATCATTTTGCATTGAGGAAATTTCGACTGATCTAACAAATCGTGAAAAAAAATATAAGTTGAGTGTTAAAGTAACAATAGTTCATGTTTTCATTATTTACATTTGGTTGGGAAATCAGTGCCTGGGGTGAACATCAATAAATAAAAAAGGGAAACAGGAACACAAACTCTCTATGATTGACTGATATTTTTTAAATGATAAATGTTGTTTTTAAACGTATTTACCAATTTCATAAGGTATGGCATTAAAATTAAAAATGAGCAGATATTTGTTGAGGCATTCAAATCGAGAGTCAATATTAAAATTTCATCATTTCTTAGGTATAACTAATAGTAAATAAATTTTTATTTTATCAAATACTTGGAACTCTTCAAGTACAGAGTGTTACAGCTCCATAAAAGTACTTGAATATGCGTTAGCTCAATATTAAAATTCTTTACATCATATAGATGTCAATCGAAAAAAAAGATTGAATTCCCAAAATAACCTTAACTGTCATTTTTATACAGACTGCCATTAACTATTCATACTTACAATTGTTAGTACAAGACGTATTGTATTACAAAATAGGCAAATGTTAAATAAAATTTGATAACTTCATAAATAAATTTGAAAACTACACTTTGCAAAACAAATGCTGTTCATTTATATTTAAAGTCACAAAAAAACTTTACACAAAAAATCAAACAAATAAAAATTGCTCCGATATTAAACCCCCTTTACATCTTAACCAAACATCAATGCCCATCTCAAAACACAATCGCACATGCTGTCATCAAAAACTACCCCATCTAAACCCCAACCTGCACTTGTACCAACTCAAACAATAAAACTACCCCCAACAAAATCCACACCCAAACAATCCCCCTGCAAAATAAAAAACACTACAAACATCTGCCACTCAAAATAAAAAAATCCGAGCAGATGCAACATTATTGCAAAAAAGAGCAGAAGAAAAGAGCCCACCTTGCATCATGACTTGGCCGATGAACGGCAGAAGCCATCCCAGCACTGCTCCCCACCGGTTCATGTTGCTCCGTTTGGCCGGCTGCTCTCTCGTCAACTCACGGCGACTCGGCGGGTCCGAAGAGCCGGTGGACTCGCGACAAATTGGCGCATGCGCGCCAACTTAGGCCGCTTCTTGGCGCGCGCGGGGAAACGGGTCTTTGGGGAAGAAGGGTGTGTTGTTTTAAGGTCAGGGTGGGAGTGGATGTGAACTCTGTCCGACTTTTTGGTCAGGGAAGTTGTTCCTTGTTTGGGTGACGATTTGACAAAACTTAATTGTTTTGTTCTTTTTTGAGTGGTTGGTCCAGTTCATGAGTTTTGTCTTCCATTGGAGTTTTTTTTTCGTTAATTGAATGACACCTGTTTAGGCAAATGCTGCGGCGGATGGTGGAAAATGAAAATGTTGTGTTTGTCTGCTTTTGTATGCTTTTAGAAAAAATTTGTCGTTGTACGCTGTGGTGCATGGCATGGAAAAATATTTCAGGATTTAAAATTTTCACCTTCAATTCAAATTTTTTTTGAGAAATATGAATTCTTTTTCGTTGTTTTTTCTAAATGACATTAGGTTAGTTATGTGCAGTTACACAAAACCTAAAAAATATAGAATTTTAAATTTTAAAATTTGATTCAAATTTTCTGAAAACCATTTTTTCTCACTCTTAAAAGAATAAGTTATGGGCCATTTTCATCATACGCTTACATTTCAGAATTAAAAAATAGTGTTTCTAACTACATAATTTCTTAATGAAATGAACATTGTGAAAGTACTATATAAAAACAATTGGTCATAGAAGTTTTCCTAAAATTAAGGGTATAATGATACTCTAATACAAAAAATCATGTCCCTGGTATCACACAAAACTAAAATAACTGACATTAGGACTATTATAATTCTATGCATTTTTAAAGAACACACATTTGTTCGTTTACCAATTTTAAACACAAGCAATCGATAAATCAGTCAAAATAAACCTAAATAGCGAAAATGTAGAAGAAAGATAATTAATAGGTACCACTTTCCAAATCAACGGTTCAGCAATGGTCGAATCTCTTACCATAGATATAGTATGGATGTAACGGGACATGAAATTTTAATAAAACAATAGAATAAAACATACTTGTTGGAAACTGAAATAAAGCTCCATATAGTATCTTATTTATATCAATAGATAACTATATATTTCTGGGCTTAAAATTTCCAAAAGAGTATATTTAATATTTAAATTACCGTAAGGAGACTTGACCCTTACCTTGAGGACAGATTATTTCGTTGAAAACACGCCGAAGAATAAAAAAAACAGCTAAAAGTATTCAAAAGTAAATAAACAATCGTGAAAAATGTGTTTTGCCATTTTTAAAGCATAATTATATTATTGTGTTTTAAAATTAATTATAACTTTACGAACGTAATAAATATTTTATTGATTTGTAAAAGTATAAAATTGAAGAAATAAATTTTTACAATTATCAAACATTTAAACAGTTCATAGTTTTGATACTTATAGGGGGTTTTTTCTTTCAAAAAGTAAAATTAAATTACAAAAAAACGACTTTTAATTTCATTTAACTCGTTAGGGACAAGCGTTTTTGGCTAGTTTCCAATTTTTAAGGATCTTTATTGACATAATTTTACATCTTTACAGCTTTTTTTAACTAATTAAAAGCTATAAACATTTAATTTAGTCTACTTAAATCAAAGCTCAAACAGAAATTTTAATAATGATTAATTGTTAATTTTCATGTTTTACCTTAGTGACAGCAAATGTAAGCAAATTGTAAATATGAATATTACCCTTTACATTTATTTAGATGCACATAACAAAAAAATATTTAGGATTTAAAATTTTCACAAAAATATTTTGAATAATCATCCTAATCAATTTTTGTTACTTTTCGTCACCTGTTTTGTTTAGTTACATGCAAAAACGAAATTACCAGTCTTCGATATCGTATTTTAAATGTTTTATCTATTTCGCAAACAAATTAATTAAATGTTCTTTAGGTTTATTAAACACACATGACATGTAGGGGAAACCAGGCTAATACGACATACTCGGGTAAAATGACTTTTTTGATTTTCTTGAAATTTAGCAGAATGACAGCACGTATCAGGCGATTTTTTTCTTCTTTTATTGCTTCCAAAATGATACAAACAGACGCCATTGCTTGAAAGGCATTTCTTACCTCGTGGTGAACAAAAATAAAAATCGTGAGTGTCAAAATATTTTTTTTGTGTTTTTATAATGAGCTTTCTCTTATACAAATCCTTTTATTTACTTAAACTAAGATTCTTGTGTGAATGTGTGTTCAAATAAGAGTATATTTCATGTGGTAGGTTGTTTCTTTTACTTTTTGCTTTACGATAAATTGAAAATAAATAAAAATACACCTTTAAGGGTAAAATGACATAGTATGTCATTCTGAATCCTCAGTTGCTGAAATAGGTCCTATCTCTCATGTCCCACAGAACTTAATCTTAAGCGGCATTAACTCAGAAAAAATGCATACTCTGTTAACTTTAACGCCTCCTATGAAAGAAAAAACTAAAATTTTGTTTTGTAATCACATTACAGTTGTATTTTTAAATTAGCTAGTTATCTTTCCCCAAAAAATTAATTATAGATTATGCCAAAGTGCTTAACTACTAATATAGTTATTATTTGGGATCAAATAAAATTGTTTTTGCCAAAGAAACTACTTTTTTTCCTACTAAATATTTACTATGTCATTTTATCCTTATATCGGGTAAAATGACATATTTTCTACTTTTTTAGAAAAGTAAGTTTTTGAAAAAGAAAATAGAAAAATTATGATATACCCAATTAGGGGGTGTTAGAGCATTAAACAAACATGTCATTGGCTTTGAAAACTACAGGAAATCTATTTAATTAGTCTTTTACGGTTGCTTTGAAAAAGTGGTATGTCGTATTAGCCTGATCTCCCCTAATTCATGATTTACTTTGCTATGGGGGGAAATCAAATTCCTGAAACCTACTAAACCTTCAATTTAGTTTCATTTTCAAAGGTTATTTATTTTTTTTAAATTCCTAACTTTTACACGCTCTTCTAATATAATGTTCAATTACTTTAAATATCAACTCTAAATAAAATTTTGACGTATATGACTAGTGTTAAAAATTTAGAACAATACATAAAATCATGTAAATAAAAAATAGTAAAATAACGAAACATTCCTGTCACTTTCTCTAATAAATAGAGAATTCGCCTATTCAAAAACCTTAAAATGAGAATTTAAAGGTATAAAACAAAATATCACATAAAAGAAAAAAACCTTTTATTGCGCTCTACTTAATTTTTTCAAAATAATTTTTAAACTACGATGTCTCTAGACTTAATATTGCTTAACGCAAGATTCCCTCATCACAAAACTGTAGTATAATTTAAGGATGACCCCCAAAAGGTGAATAAAAAATGATCAATTTGGTCAAAAATTTTCAAACTTTATGTCCCTTGAAATAAAAGACCTTCCCCGTTTCCTCTCTGCGCATCTGTATACTCTCCCTTTAATTTTGCCTCCGTTGATGTGTCTCGCATGTCAGGACTCTGGATATTTCCATATCCTGTATGATATTTTACTTTCGATATATTCCATACTTCACTTTATTTTCTTACTTGTCTTCGTCCATACATATCATTGGGTTTTCCGTTATGCAATAGGGGACACATAAAAATTTAGTAACAATATCCTGTAGGGAAAGGAGAGATGGAAAGTACGACAAAAAAGGGAAGGGTCAAGCCTTTAGCCATGACAATATAAAGTGATCCGTTACTTTCAGAATAGAATACAGCAGTGGTTCCCAAACTTTTTCGAATCGCGGCGCCTCTACTGACCAAAAATTCTTCCAAGGCATCCCTCTTATTAAAAATGAATAAAATTTGGAAAATGATAACTTGAAAGTTTTTTAAAAAGTTGGAACTGCATTTTTCCAATCTTAACTTGAGGATACCATCATTACCATATCATTATTACCATACCATTATTGCCATTATTATTACATACCCAAATAGAAAATACAAAGTATCAAATACCATCTACTTTTCTCAAAGTTACTTTTTATTAACTTTTATCAATCAACCCTCATAACC
Organism: Tetragnatha montana; assembly: GCA_963680715.1. Classification (NCBI taxonomy): domain Eukaryota; kingdom Metazoa; phylum Arthropoda; class Arachnida; order Araneae; family Tetragnathidae; genus Tetragnatha; species Tetragnatha montana. The sequence goes on from OY796679.1 coordinate 54,088,810, forward strand.
ATGTTTGAATAAATTTCGCATTTAATGATAATAAAATCAGCCGAACTCTATTTATAAAAATCGAGCCTAAAACTTTCCTCTCAATTTTTTTTTAAAGTTCAAATAGTTAAACATCTTTTAATATTATACTTTGAATGTTAAGTTTTTAGTAGAGATAAATAAGAGCGGGTATTTGCAAGAAAATGCCATATTTTCAAAAATGAAGATAATTTTTTAAAAACCCTATTTCAAAACTTTAAGAGTTTTCGGAAATTTTGGAAAACAACATTCCGAAGTTTTAGTTGTAAAAAGGTTTTAGATCAATACGGGATGTTGTTCTAAATTAGAGGAGGATGTGAATTTTTCCAAGAGTTCACGGCGTCCTTGGGAATACTTCACGGGGTCCATTGTGCCGCGACGCACAGTTTGGGAAGCACTGGAATGTAGACATTAAGTAATATTCATAAAAAGTAGTTCATTAGAAATATCCGTCGAAGATTGACTTTTCGATTCATTCTCACAAATATGAGGTTAATCTATGTTTTAATTCTTTTTATTGAAGTGTAAATCTAAATATACATTAATGTTTAGGTTCATTCACTTTATTTAGTATTCACTACTAATTTATAATTAGATCCGTTACACGTTCCTAATGTAGATAAATTGTATATTTTGAACAAATTTTTCAGAATTTAGCCCCAAATGAAAAATAAAACTGTATTTATTTCGTTATTTTTTACGTTGCCTTAAAAATAAGCATCATTTTCATGTTTAAAATGACTTTTACCAACACCAAACTTTACTTTACTCTTTGCTTTCTTTCAAATTTACCTTCAAAATACTTCACAGCCTTCTTTAGCTTGCTCTCTATAAGATTCAGCAGATCGGACCTACTTTATCTTGCTCTTAAACACAGACATAAGGCACAGAAAAAAGCTGCATACTATAATACTCCATAAACGAATAGCAAGAGATAAAAACACAGCCCAGAACAAAAAAAATCCGACTACACTCCGCTATCATTTACGTTGTATTCTTAAAGGTACTACCATATTCAGGAACAAGACAAAGCTTCTCTGAGGAGAATTCTCAAGGGCCTCCATGGATTCAGAAAGCTTTCATAATCCTAAGGGACAACTCATTCCTTCCATGGGCTAGTGCCAAGGAATGCCCCATTCAAGCTGAGCCAGCATTTCTTGATGCCTAATTGACCCATGCTATGTGCCGAACTCCTTATTTTCTTTCTTGGACACAGCCAATGAAGCGACAGACGACTTTTTTACGCTACCTGGGAGGGTTGTCGAGCCGCAATTTGTCGCAACAAAAGATCAATCGAAGGAGGTGATAGGGGCTTAATTGATAAAAAAAAATGCGCGATTTCAGACAAAATGGCGGAGTGTATGACCATAAAAAGAGATATTGAGAGTGGTTAAAATTTGAAAGAATTTGCTGTCGGTAGGATGTTTTTTTTTTTTACTTTAAATTAAGTTTGCTTTGAGCGTCATGTTTGTTAATTAAATGTTGCGGGTTTTGTTACATATCTGACTTTTGATGTGATAGATCTTATGAATGTAAACATATTTTTAAACAGAATATCGACATTTTCCAAATGAGCTAGCTCATTTCTAGCTCCGAGGCATATATGTGAATTGAAATCCAACTTCACCCAACTTTGATATTTCGATTGACTTTGCAATGGAAAGCTATAAAAGTATTGTGTAATATAGATTTAACTTCAAAACTTTGATGTTCGTTTTTTTTTTAAGTCGCGTGTTTTATAAGATTTGATATTAGATTAAAAATTATTACTTAATGTACCGTGCTTTCGTTGAATAAGTGAGTAGAAAACATAAATAAAACGGATTGATAAGATGGTTATTGTAAGAATAGAAATTTATTCCAATTCAAATTGAAAAATAAGTTCTAAGTTGAACATTAAAAGTCTACGGAGTTACACTACTACGGAGTTAAGTTAAACACATCTCTACGGAGATGTGTAGATAGTTTTTAGTCAAATATCACCAGATAGAAACATTTATTAAATTCTATAGGTTCATTCAAATGTATTTGAAGATAATAAACTTTTAATGGAAATAGTAAACAATGCATAATAAAAAGTGTAATTAATACTATAGCAAGAATAAACATAAATAAACTTCTATCATATTGAATTATATTTTACTCTCTCGTCTAGTATTCCTGATAAATACTTCTAGAGACTAATATTAAGTGAGTAAGTAAATAAGTAATAGTATAAGTCAATATAATAACCCAGAATCTGCTCTTTTCAGGAAATTAAATTATATAATCAGTAAGTGGGTTTTATTAAATAACCGATATAATTCAATTAGATCTATAAGAAAACACAATTAGATATTGAGCATTGCAAACAGTCTAGGGTAGCAAATCACTTTTGATTTATCTTATGCAATGTTCCAATAATGGTTCAGAGATATTTTCGGAGAAGTTAACCCTCTGTGATTGACAAAAAGTCAAGAACGAGTTGCGTTACATCCTAACTATTCCTCTAACTAAATGTCACAACTCTTTCTAGAGTTGAAATAATATAAAAGGAATAGCAATAGATTCATAAAATGTGTGAGAAAGATATATAAATCTGTTATGCGTATGAGAGGGATATTTTTTTAAATTTGCTTACATGTGCTGCCTTATGGAAATAGGAAGTTTCTTGCATAAATTGGTAATACAGGTTTTATTTCAGTAAAGCCGTTAAAAAAAGAATAAAAATCTCAATCATTTATAGGTAAAAACGCTGTAAGAGTTGCTTAATGCAAATTGTGAATTAATATGATTATGAATCCAGAAAAAAATTCTTCCTTAGTTTTATGAAGTTCATTATAATTTTTTAGGTATCACAAATTAAGTTTATTTTTCAAAAAGTTTAATTTCATTAAATATTACTTATTTTTAATCATATACATTGGCTGTGATAATTTGTTTCATAAGTTTTATAATTTAAAAATTTTGAAAATAAATTGAAATTTTGATGCGCAATCGTTTTATAGAAATGGCTTGTAAGTTACTACTTCCCTTTAGCTAATTTGATTTAAAAATGACTCCCCAACATTTATATAACATGTAATTTAATTAAAAAATTTCTAATTTGTTACAACTTTGTAACACATGGACAAAACTTAATTTGATTATAGTTATAGAAAAAGAATTTATGTATGAAAATTGTATCCCACTGAATATTTGATGAAATGCGAAGAACCTTGTAAATAGGAGATTCAAAGTTAATAAATATTAATAGCCTAATAAAATTCTAAAAAGCTAATTAAAAACATACAGTACCTACTTATAAAGTTGTCATTGAGTTCTAAGAAGTGGAGTAAGTTAGTAGTGGAAAATAATGTATATTAAGTTACTATAATGTTAACTTTGACTGATGACATAATTTTTAGTATAAATATAGCTGATAATGTAATAAACGATGGATGCTGAAATAGGACTATTTATTTGACTTCATGCTTCTTCCCCTGCATTGCCATGTAAAGCTTATACTAAGTAGTGGAAAATAATACACTAAGTTACTAAGTAGTGATGTAAATAATGTAAAATAATATATTATGTCACTAAGTAGTGAAGTAAATAATGGAAAATAATATATTAAATAACTAATTAGTGAAGTATGTAAGTAGTGGAAAATAATGTATTATGTTACTAAGTAGTGGAGTAAGTAAGTAGTGGGAAAAATATTTCCCTCAATAAATATTTTACCTTTTCTCCTTAATAAATCTGCGGTTGATTTCTTAAACATGTCTCCTTATTGATACATACTTATTAATAGAAACATCTTCCGAACTGACTTTATCAACAAACTAAATTTCTAAAAACACCATGGTAATCAGTTAATGAATTGTTATCAGTTTATTCCTGGTTTCATCACCATTTTGGTCATTTCCGGATACCGCTATACCAGTGAATATGACAAAGTAGTCCGTAGTTATCCTATCATGTTTAATTAGCGCTTATTAGCTGGAATTGTGGCAACATTTCTGTTATCTGGCTACGACGCGTTACCCGCAAACAAAGGTTCGGTTAATCCCAGCTTTACAACAGAGTTGATACAAGAATACCGGATCTGTTTCCCCGCTAACTCACTGAAAACTAGATTCAATTCATTTAATTCGATTTCCCTCCTACCCCTAACCAAACAAACGCCATGTACCTGCCAACACGTTAACTTCAGTTGAGGCATTCATTAGATGTATTGAATGGGGAGGTGAATATCAATGACAACTTTAGCTACCCTAACTGACTTATATGGCTTCCATTTTAATGGCGTGCATAATTCCGCTCTGAATGTTAAGGCTCTAATGGCTTTTGTATTGAAGAGTGGTAATTTTATTGGGAGAGACAGTTGCATCCCAAAACGCTTTTATTGACTTCTACGCTAAAATCACCGCGGTGGCTGTAATGGTGGAAAAGACAAATATAAAGCGCGGGACATTAAATTCCATATCGGGTTTATTTCCAGAGAAATAAAGCTCAGTTGTTATTGAAGAAATGTACTACCTACTTAACCAGTTATATTTGTTCCAGTAAATTGGGTGGTTAATTATCCATTTAAATATTTTTACAGAAAGAAAGTTCACATATACAGTGCGTTTCATCAAGATCGCCATAACTCTACACAGCCAGATTTAGTGCGTGGAGTACTAGGAGGAGTGGAACTGTACTTCTACACAACTCACAAGGTTTTTAAATTGGACGCCATATCCTATGCGTGCAAAAAAAAAAACTTATTATTTTATTCCACGGCGCGCGCATGCATGTCTTGGACATTTTTACTGCAAACATATGTGTTCTGCAAACACTTGTGTTCTTGTTTACTATGAACTTTATTCGAATACACCGGATATGACGTCATACATTGTGTCGCAATTTTCTCAAAAAATATGGGTCGCAGAGGTTCTTTGAGCATGGTTCTTTGAGCATTTTTGATGTACTCCACGTGAGAAAACTGGCTTGCAGAGTTTGGGTAAACTTTCTAAAACACCGTTTGCATAATTACCAGTATTTACACCCCATGTTTAATAAGTTCCCATGTACAGAATGCAAATAATTTTTTAATTAGGTTCAATTTACTTAAAATTAAGAGGAATAAGAAAGCAAAAGGCATCAAAAGGCAACGAAATTCATAGATTTAAAATCCACAAATTTAATATTGCAGGAACAAAGCAATGGGAGAGAAACATAAATACCTATTGACAAGTTAAACATGTAAATCTCTATTTACATCATATATTCGTAAGTGAAAGGATTGTGTTACTCTTAACCCCCTTTACAAGTGTTTTTAACCCTCTGCAACATAGGTCTGTTGTCAAGAGTACAATTAAATTCCTGTCTATGGAAACACGAGATTCATAGTTAAGCTTAATTAAGTTAGTAGTATGTAGAGTAATTATCATGGATAATATACAGTGTGTCTAACTGCGGTTATTAGAAACCACTAATTTATCCTAGCACGAAATTATATTTACTTGAGTGGTGCATTCTTTTGAAGAAAAGTTAGTTTTTCAATATAGAAGTAACAGTTTATTTAAATAAATTCAATAATAATAATAATTAAGAAAATATGAATGTAGTAAAAAAGCTGTTGTAAAAGATGAATTAATGACAACAAACCATTACACATGAAATGAACATAAAATTTAATGCAGTTAAATTTAGCGGAAGAAAAATCCGAATCACTTCACAAGATACGGAAAATTACTTACAACGAAATTATTAGTCAAACTATCACGCCAAACAAAAACTTTAATTGCAAATAACAAGAACGCATATTTTAAAAATAGCTCCAAATAATTGTTAAAGCGCCGAATTTTTTAAGTAGGTCACGTTTTAAATAGTCTGCAAAGACTATAAATCTTTGACGATTGTAATAAGAACCTGATTCCTTGAGACATTTCCTGGGGCTACTCTAACTTTTTCTGCCCTCAGAAACAAGTCTTAAGTATCAATAAAAATAACTCATGTAATTTCGTTCCAAATAAATTCTACCGTTTTATTGTTCTCAACTTTTTTTTTTATTTCTTGATGAAGAACACTAAGATCAAGAAATGTAATTTTCTCAGATATAACCTCTTTGTTTTTGTACTTGATTCGTTGTTTTCTTGACTGGGTGGAATAACATGATGGAAGGGGTAAGTTTTCTGTTAATGCGCCCTTGTTATTAGTAGAAAATTTTTATTTTCCTTTCATGATCTTATTGGTTGAAACCTTTTGGCCCAAATCGTTGTGGCATGAGTTATCGGAATTCTTTTATTTGTGTGAAGAATGTTAGTTTAAACAATATTTTAGCTCGAAAGCTATTCCTTCCATGTAAGCCAAAACAACTATTTAATCCGATCTTCTCATTTTTTTCAATACTAAATTGTTTCTTTTGAACCTCCTTAAGTGCAGAAATTCATTTAGGACATATATATGGGTTTTACCTAAAGTCTTACATCTCTCTATGCTATTTAAATTTAGAGCTTTTACTATCCGAAAGTTTTAACCGGGTCCTCGTTAAATAGACGACAGTTCTTAAACAAATATTTATAATATAATAATATATTTATATATAGTATTCCATATAAAAGGGGCCTAGATACTGATCCAGATATGTAGTGTTGGTTTATATTCCATTTTTCTTAAAATTTTAAGTCCATATTTTACTATTTAAATTTATTCTTGTCTTATTGTAAAGTCTTACCTTGTCAATCAACGTATTTTTGTATCTCAAGTTGTGTCAATTCTCAAAGATAAGGGCCCTACGGGCCTAGGTACTACTTTGTTTTCAATAAAAAAAAACATTGGTAAACAAACATTTCTATTACTTTTTTCTGACTTCTGGGACAACTGTTAAAAAATTTATAAGTAATTGTTGTAATATACTAGTTAAAACCTCACAATCACTAGTTCTTTTGTTCACAACCTCCCTCTGTCTTACTTTAACTCAAAATTACTAGAACTATTTTAGTATTTACCTTTGGTTTGGCAATTTCAATATAAATAAATATACATTATAGAACCAATTTTAATAATTTCCTAGACTTAAAACGCAGAGTAGAGCATTGCATGTAGCATACTGTCCTGATTTCTTTCCATTTACCCACTTATTAAAATATATGCTATAAATACTGTTGGGAATTACCACTAAAAATAAATGAATTAATATATATGCGTCTACTTTGCCAAAAAAGTTTAGTAACTATGTTAAAGTTGTTTAACGACTATATAACCTGACATTAAAAAATTATTTAAGATAAATTTGAATTTCAAAATTTTAACTACACCGTTCACAATGTTTATTTAACGTACCTTATTTCTTTATAAATTTTCCTATAAAGGGGAATATGTATAATACATTTGCCTTAGTCTAAACTACGTGATAGAATTAAGAAAATATAGCTTCAATCCTTCTTAAATAAAAAGTTATAAAGCAAAAACATTTTTTCAAAAAATGGCTGAAGTAAATGGATTATAAAATTTAACTTGAGTAAAATAATAAGAACAGGTATTTAAAACTTTCGACAAGCATTTCTGTTCCATATTTTGAAACCACAAAGTGATTAAATGACTACTAGTACGTGGGAATTCTTTAAAAGGTAAAACAACGATATAAAGTCTCAAAATATTTTTTAGTTAGGTACTGCATTGCATTCTAATATTCAAAGCATATATCTCTACACAGATTTACATGAATTCAGGTTTCTGAATTCCAATATTAGGGTCATCTTTTCTTATAGAGATGGGGCAAATATATAACTTTGACTTGCTTCCCAACTGAACTGAATTGAAAATGTGTCTGGAAATTTGTTTTCCTGTCCTTGCACCGCCTTTGCCCATTCTATAAGGGAAGAACTTCACTTCAGCACTTGGAATTCAAACTATAAATAAAGGAGAAAAAACTCCCAGAAACCATTTCTAAATTGTTTCAAGGATTCGCATATTTTGTCTCGAATGCAAAATTAGAAAACACTTTTTCTTTTTCCGGTTTTTAAATCCATATTAAAGTTTTCTTCTTAATTTAGATACATTTATTCAAGGACAGTTCCGCCAAATAAGATTAGTTAACGAATAATTATTAAATTACGGATTTTAATGTGTTTTATTTTCTCTCGTTCGTTTGTTTGTTTTCATTTCAGTGTTTCATTATAAAGATTTAATTCTGACGAAGAATAAGGTATTGAATTTTATTTCTCTTTCATGGCGTCATTTTATTTCAAGAATAATTGTACTTTAGTTTTTATGGAAAAATACGGGAATTTAGTGGTTTTTCAGGTAAACGGAATTAGATTCTTTAAGTAATAAAGCGAAATAAAACTATTTTGCTTGAGGTAAATTCTTAAAACGTTTTAACTTATTAACTTATTTTAACATTTGTATCATTGTCATAGATATTAATATTAAGGTATAAAAGTGTTTAGACTGCCTCTTTAGAAAAACTTTCTGAAATTTTGTATTTAGGTGCTTTTATATTTTTTCAGCGTTTTGTCATTTAAGCAAGTTTATAATAAAATTCACGAAAGAAGGGGAATTAAATAAATATTTTCCTATTAAGAGTTTACTATTATTCAGTTTAAATTTGAATTTAAAAATTTCGAGTATTTAATATGTAAGAAATCATAACATTAAGTTTTTTAATTAAGTTTCTTTTAATGAGCCTCTTTACATTCCAAACTTCACTTTTATTTCAAATACGTGGTAATGTTCATGAAAAGTTAATAGTATATCAATAAATGCTCATTATTTTTTTCAAGTAAGACTTCTTTTTTATGCAGGTCACTTATGTTATCAACACTGTATAAATCAATTCCAAATTTCCACTATCAATTATTCCAATTTTCAAAGTTCAATCCACAACACTAGTATTTACAAAGGTTAAAACTATTAAACTATAGGTTCGGCATTTTACATGGCCCAAATTTGCTTATCTGCCACAAAAAAAAATAAAACACGAACTTTATTGGAACGACAGTCTCCCCTGCCATAACTAACTATTGCACGAAATATTATCCAATTTAGCGTTAAAGACACTCTAGTAAAATACTCTACATATGACCATCATCAGAAGGTACATACCGCTTCTTCCATTCTCCGGAAATTTCAGAAAAAGGCCACTTGACCCGAGCCTAATGAACTGGCCTGCATAGTTCCTGCGGGTCTGTTCTCTATGAACTCGAATTCCTCAGCTGTCCTAACTTAATAATAATCCAGCCGGTTACAAGCATGAGACTATTAGATAAGTTGATTGATGGTCGAAGAGATGACTCTTCTGTCCAAAGGGATTAGTAGTTTTCCCACATAATAAAAGCGTGGAAAAGCAGCTTAACGCTACAATGGATAACAGAGAAAGTGCCGTGAAAGCCTAACGGGTAGAGTTAAATTTAAATGAGATCGACCAATCAGCTTTATTTAGTGGCATTCATGTTGTTGTAATAATAAGATATGTTTATTGAACCTTTGGTTTTGCTCGATGAGTTGTTAAAACCTTCAGGATATGAAAGGTGAACTCAGTAAAAAGTCGTTTTTATGGAAACATGTTTGAAGTTTCCCCTTAAGGCAAATTCGTTAGTTTGGTTTAATTCTCCGCGTGTTTTGAAAGGAAAAGAACTATGATCTGAACATATAAAATGTACCCATAGAAAACTGAATGGTATAGATTATATTTATGGATATATGACCCGCTGTTGAGTCTAAGAAGGCCTTAATTCTTTGCTTGGATTAGGGACAAGCATTAATAGAATTTTAAAGTCCCACTAAAGCTACTTTTTAAGAGGTAAGGGATATTTATAATGTACATTATAATTTTTTACATTATTTAATTTATGTTTCTGCCTAAATAACCCCGGAGATATTTTTAATTCTTCGATCCAATCCATATTATGACTTTATGATACTGTCAAAGATTGCAGCTTAAATTTTTAGGCTAGTGAAAATTAGATCGTTACGTTGTACTAGTTCTAATATATAATTTCCAAAACGTTCTTTTCAAATCTATCATTAATATTAAAACTCTTTTTTTTTTAGAAAATTATAAGTCCTAAAATCTTGCAAAAACATTAGTTAAGTCAATCTAAGAAGACATAATATTCAATGTTTTCGGAAGTTTATACACCTATAAGTTATTTTCTATCAAATTTTAATGTATGATAAAGGATCCGATTATCAAAAATATTTCTTCCACGTCCTTAAGAATGTTGTCACTTCTTTTTAAATTAATTACATTTTCGAAATAAAAAAAAACTCTGCCTAAAATTTAAGCAACAACTGCGATACCCTAAATATACCTCCATTTAGAACTGCAGAAATCTTTAAATTCTCAATCTCCTAAACAGGCATTAACTCAAATAAACGGTTTCACGTGCATAGTTAGGTGTTTGATAGTTTCTTCAAAGGGTTAATTCAGAAGTGTGAGTGCAAAGACTTTCTGTGAAGACTTAAAACACCCCTTAAACTTGGCTTGATATCAAAATCGATGACAGCTATAATTATCTACCGTAGCATTAATCGCACAATCACTAGATAAAACTTCGAGTTTATCGCCCTTAAGCGACTCAAACATTTTTGTCGCTTAAAAGACTATTGAACTGGTAGGAATGAAAATATTTTTGAAGATACTAGTGGGAATGGCGGTACTTAAAACTTTTCCAATGATTTCCAAACCCTTTGGAATGGGAGAAGTGTTGTTTCTGATGTCCCGTCCAAACTGAGGGTGGAATAATGACGGAGGAGAAAATTAGGATGCCACAAATAGGGATAGAAACTAAATGCAGGAATGAGGTTAAGAGTGATGGTAAAATTACCAAATTCAGTCTAATGTGCTTAAAAAATGAACAAAATTTTTACACTTTGTGATAGTAAACCATAAGAAACTATAAATAATTAAGTCCTTCTCAACATCAGGGGGAATCAGTTTTCAGTGAATTAGTTTTCAAGGAGCTCTGTATTTGCAAGAGTAGGAAAGGCTTACAAGAATTACAAGGGATACAATTTTTGTTCCCAATGTGATAAATTCAATGGCATTTATCGATGAGTATTTATCACTTTACTCGTAACTTATACATAATTTAAGAGAACTTATTGTGAATTATAATTTTTAGTTCTCTAGCTGATTCAAAAATCTTATCTTTGCCTTTATTTTCTCGCATGGATTAGTTAAACTCAAAAAAAAATCTCTAAGCATTGCTCTACACATGAGTGGAAAGAGAGAAAAAATAACTACCCCCTACAGGTAGATATAGCTCCTTGACTTTGGTAAAATCGATGTACATTCATGGTATTTTTTTAATAAAAAAATTTTGGCTAATTAGTCTTTCATTTCTTAATGTTCAGTTTTAGAAAATTCTTAAATAAATGCGTCATCATATTTAAAACAAATGCTCCACTGTTAAAATAAGCTTGACTTGACTGTATTAAAACAATGAAATGCAATTTTCTCTTTTTACTGTTCCCTCGCCACCCTATAATAAAGTTTGATTGTCCATCGGGAAGCTAAAGGTTGAACCACACTGTTTTACTTGACTACCCTTGACTCCCAACCACTAGACGTGAACTCCCAGAGGTATGTGAAGTTTGTACATGCATTTGTATACCCTAAGCACAGCTCATATCAAATGTGTCAAGTTTACGTTACTGGAACTAGAAGTAAACGAAATTTAGCCATACATGACTAAAATTGGTCGAATCTTGAACGTGTGTGCTGCTTGGGTAAGGGGGTCGTAATAATATTGTTATGGTAGAACTTAATTGAATCAGAAACAAGTTAAATGCTGTGTTAATCCAATGGGCTCTAACTTGTGTCTGAAATAAACGATTCAATTACAATTAGCAATCATTTCGTTTTAATAATACAAATATATAAAACAATAAATTTGTGTCATTAAAGATTGCTTTGCCAATTTTATAAGCGGCTTACGATCTATTTCTTTTAAATTTTATGAGGGGCTCGCCATCAATTTCTTTCGGTTTGTATGAGAGTCCAACCACAGATTTCGTTCAGATTTTATAAGGGGTTCACCAGTTTTCAAATTTTATAAGGGACTCGCCAAATTCTTTCAGATTTTTAAGGCATTCATAAAGAGAACAATTTTGGAAATCATTGATCTGGACAATTTAATAATTCCTAATTCCTTAATTAATTTCAATTATGTTTAACTCCCATAAAAGGAAAGGATATTGATGAAACTCGTATTAAAATTCCCTATGCAATCCGAAAACAACAACACCAAACTCATTCAGTAACTAACGCTAGTTGAGCTCGAGTGCCGAAATAAGGGCAAGGTAAACAACAGGAACCCTTTCCCAAATGGTGGATCCATCATCCGTTCGACATCCCCCTGAAATCACCGCAATGACCCGATACTTAACTTTCACTGACCTTCCCTAAAAATAAAAGAAACCTTGTTTTATTTGATTAACACGGCCCTTTCAAAATAGCTCGACCATGAAGTTTATCCGCAGCATAAAAAAAGTACTACACGTCCAACAGGATTCTAAAAAATGCCAGCTCCCAACCACCGCTATGGACTTTTTTTTAGTTTGTTTTTTTTTGTTTTTTTAGTGAAAAAGCCCAGCTCTTCATCTTCGTCGACTATGAGATAATTATTTTTACATTCTGTCTCTAGACGACAGGCATGTTATTTATACATCTAATGCATCGACGTCTTCGAGGAGGGAGAAGCTTTCGTTTTCTAGTGCGGTAATAAAAAAAGTAATGCCCTCCTCCTCCCGAAGTAAATATCTATTTTGCGAAATAAAAGTAATGCTTCTAGCGGTGTAGATCTTTTTCCGAATAGCTCTTTTTAAGTACTTCGTATGCTGTTTTGATAATAAATTTTGAAGTACGATAGTCTCTGTTTCTCTTTTTGGGGGAGAGACGAGATACATTAGGTTAGGTTTAAAGTTGGAAAAACAGATCAACGGCTGAAATATTGCGCGTCGCAAGTATTTCGGAAAGTTTTAAGAAAATGGAAATGTTACGTCTGCTCCTGTTACATCTACCCTTTGAATTTAGGTTCTGTAGTATCTAGTTTCAACAAAACAAACAAAGAGGCAATTTTACAGGCCACTTCTAATTTTATCGCACAATTTCGTTTTGAATTGTTTCTTACAACTGCAATATTGTTGCTGTGAAAATTTAATGAAACTAAACCACTTATCATGTCGGGCTTGGTTTTAAAATGCTTTTAAGAAAAATACTAGAGTAATGGTAGAGCATTCGAAATTTCTTTTAACCCGTTTATTTCACTTGGAAATATCTTTACAACCCTTTTTTATAATTTATACCGGGTTTTTTACTTGAAAATGTTAAATTTAATTTTTTTTATTAAGAAAAGAATCAACCTTTTTTAAAATCATAAAAACTACTGTTCAGTAAGAATACCATTCAACCATTGTTACATTTTTTAATACTTTTTTTACTTAGCCTTCATATTCTTTTTTCGGATCCTTTTAACATACTAATGAGGATGAAGAATTTTTTAGACCACCCTTTTAGAAAAAAAACCCTTTAAGTTGAGAATAAAAGTTCATATTTATTATAGCTTTTTTATAGATACTTTTAAGATAATTTACTTTTTGATTGTAATGAAATATTTATGTATAACTATTTAAATTTATACGAATGTCATTTTCTAATGACATGAAATAATTTTGATGGGATTAATTACTAATTGGTTTTACGTTCATATTCTATACTTTATTTTAATTCTAAACATTTAAGTTAATAAAGTAAACAAAATTTACGTAACAATATAAAATTCAAAATCATAAAGAGAAACAGTTTATTTAAATTTAGTTGTAGAGATAAAGTCTTCCAATTTGACATTATTCACAAAATATGATACAGTCATTCAAATCATCAAATTTTTTAAAAGACCGAAGCCTTTAATACAATAAAAAAATATATATATCTTTTTTAAAAGAACCACTACTTTTTTATAAAACAGGCGTGTTTAATCTTTCACTCCATCGTAAAAATTTTTAACTTCGCAATGAATTCATCTGATAAAGCTTTTTTATTTCTTGATAAATGACTTAGGTGTGATACGTAATTTCCTCTCAACAGTTCACCAGTTTATCCCGAGTTTACCTAATAAATCAGAACTTGTCTAGATAAATTATCCTAATTACCTCACACCGTATTATTGCATACACGGAACTTATTATTTATCATGAATTAACGACGCCAAGGTGCGGTTCTCGTCATTTATGCCGTGACTTAAAATTAGGAAGAGTAAAGAGAAACATGTTTGCAATAAAAATTAATATTTTTACCGCTTCACTGGGAAAATTATAATTTTAAATTAGAGAACTCGTTGGAAAATTCAACAAAGGTTCTCAAGAAAATTAAAATTTTATTGAAAGAATCGAAAATATCTATTTGTATCCAAGCCCGTATCTAAAGGGCTTCAAAACCCTTTCTAAAATTTATACATCAATTTTTATACTGTTTTTTCTTAAAAATTTTGTGACTCATAAGGAGCGATGTAACCCAAATGGCCTCAAAATGAGTCAAAACAGTACTTTTAAAGGTAAAAATTCCAAACATTTTCTGGAGGAGTACCCCCAGAAAACCACATAAAAACTTTTAAAATCTGTTATGTACTGTTTTCTTTGAAAATTATTTGATTTGCAAGGAGTGATCATCATTTTGTGTTACATAAAGGGTCAAATGCGATCTAATAATTTTGCACATCATGGACACGACAACAACAACAAAGGAATTAAACCACTACTTATAGGGGCAAATTTCCAAAATTTTTCTGCAGTAAGACCCCCCAAATCCCCCTCGAAATTGTGCTGTTTTTTATTATACTACCACTGAGTTTCCTTGATAATTCTTCCACTTACAATGAGTGCCTCTTAGGGTGTAATCCAAAAAAGCATCAAAATAAAATAAAACGCTATTTTGAGAGAGAAATTTCCAAAAGTTTTCTGGGGGAGGACCCCCAAACCCTCCAACTTCACTTGAAATTCATATTGTTTACAAAATTTTCAAATTAAATTCACCAAAATTAATATAAATTGTTTAAATCATCAAACATTGACGTAAAAAAGTACTCGTATGGAGGTACCTCAGAAAAAATGTTTGGTTAAACCCCCCTCCCCGAAACAAATGTCTAGTTACGACCATGTTTGTATCAATTAAAATGGTAATAAATTTTTATGAAGTGGTTATCACAAAATAATGATGTTGATAAAGAATCATACAGTGCTAAACTCAAGGCAGTGAAAAATAAGAGAACATGATATGATTTCACTAATCACGATGTGCATTTATTTCCATAAATTAAGAGTCAAATTTCTAGACTATAACGAGTAATTTTATTAGAATCTATCCGATAGAAAAAGTCGAATTCAGCAGATTCTAATGAGATTCGAAATTAAACTTAGCTCAGTGGAATAATAAATAATTTGGTTAGCTTTTTAGTCCGGAAACCAGTCTGAAATTCTCAGGAGAGCAAAAAAAAATCACAAAGTTCTTTTACTTAAAGGCCTCGATATACCTGGTAGTTCGACCTTCTATTTATATCAATTGATTCATTGGATAGCCCACGCTTAAATTTTCTTAATTTTAAAGTAAAGGTATTGCAGATTGAAATCAATGCTTAATGCAATAGCTTAGGGGTTTTTTTCAATCAATGTCTGAATGCTTAGGAATGATCTAAATGAAATCAGAATTCATTTCCAACGAGATTTAATGACATATTGGGCTGAATGTTATTTTCATTTTATTCCATGTCAAAAAACTTTTCTTTTTACACTTAATTTTTCTATGCAATAATAGTTTTACCATTCCAATAATGAACTGATAATAAATTTTAAAAGCCATATGATAGTTTAAATGGTAGCTAATAAGTTGCTATGATCAGTATTTTAAAATGCACATTTTTTACATTTATTTTTAGCAAAGTAATGAAGGCTGGGTTAAAATATTAAACTAGTTTTTCACAGCAAAACTTTTAAGCAGTATACTTTTACTTTGCAATCCTCTGAATAAATTACAAAATAATCCCATCAACGATCCTAAGCAGAAAACAAACACTTTTAGCATACTCTCAACACTTTTTAAAGTTAACAGCAACAATATCGTTCACAAAACGAAATTTTATATGAGAATTTTCAAAACTTCACGTCAAACTTTTCAAAACAACAAGTACCTCCAATGAGAAACACATACAGATTCCGCTGAATTTTAAAACCGTAGAATTCAAACGCACACCGTCCTATAATGAAGTATTTTCACATTTTGAGATTAAATTTTATTAAAATAGTAGATAAAAAACATGAATAACGTTTACATCAAGTATTTTAGTAGCCTAGTTTCTGAGATATAAATTTATGAAATTGTGTTTTTTGTTTGGGTGCAAAACACTTTTAAATCACAAATTGTGCGCTGTGACGTCACATCCAATAGAAGCCCGTTTTCTGACCACGTGACTTTTCTGTCGTTTTGGCAGCAAAAATAAAATTTAAATTCAAATTATTTAAAACACATTTTTGAACTTAAAAATCAGAAATTTGGGAGTTTTAAACCACAACTTATCAAAAAAAGTATATAAAATTAATCAAATCCCTCACTCTCGCAAATACCTCATTGACCTCACTACTAAGAATTAATTTCAATTCTGACTAACTTCTGATCCATCATTCCCCTCAATAAATGACTGACATCTCTCCAGAAGGGTAGTAAATTGTTTTTGTCTCGCTCATGATGTATCGGGGCGGCCGAGGAATCTAATTGTATTCGGTATCGAGCGGACTGGCGTGACAGATTACACGTCACTGTTTCTAATAACGGGTCATAAATGACAGAGCTCGTGGGCCAAATGACGCCAATAATAGACAGGTTGCACTAAGCTCCATTGAGTCGATGGGCTCTGTCTTCGCTCTCGCTTGAATCACTGGGCTGATTAGCGGAAGAGGCAGGGTCGTTTATCCTCTTGGGCCTATTCAATTAGCAACTTGTTAGAGCCTCCCTCGGTGGTTTGAATACAGAGGACGGTTTGGTTGGTGGAATCATTTTTGGTTGCAGTTTAACGACCTCCTGGTAGCTCACGATATTAAACGATTAAATAGTGCCACCATGTCAGGCAGATATATTTTTAACTCTTCTGAGAGAGTATTTCACTCCTTGAAATCGGAAGTACTCTTTAAAAAACTAGCCAGGAGTATTTTCACTCTTTGAATTTTTCACAAAGGTTTGGCTTAAAAAATGCACAGTGCCCCACCAATTTTTTTTGCTGAGATTCCAATCAATTAGACTTTGAAAATACCTATGAAGTTTAACTTTATATAAATGGCTTGTGGCCATGATGGCGTAGTCGGAAAAAAATTGGAAATATTATTATCTAGTACTTTTGGTCGTTTTAGGAGAGGAATAGATTATATTTTTTTCATTTATTGTTCTGTTTGATTGCGGTTTTCGTGTCTCTGTATATGTAGTTTATGCTATTTCCGTATTTCACTCCTCGTAATTGAATTTCACTCCTCTTAAAAAATTCAAGGAGTATTTTTATTACTCCAAAAAAATTCTAGGAATAATACTGATGTCAGGCAATATCGGTTAATACTATAGAAATACTTTGTGCAAGCTAAATAACTGATGAAAAACAACGCAAATATGCACAAATAAATTGAAGGAAAACAGGCATACGGCCGTTTCAGAGATTCCCACGAATTCCTTCGTCAGTGCCAATATTGTAGAATATGCTAACACGCGAGAGGAAAACAGAGGAGAGTTTTCCCCTCGCGTATTATATTCTACTATATTGGCACTGACAAAGAAGATCGTGGGAATCTCTTAAACGACCGTATATGCCTGTTTTCTTTCAATTTATTTGTGCATATTTACGTTGTTTTTTCATCAGTTATTAATACTATTTGTTGTGTGCTGATAGAAAAATATTTTGATATTGACTGCAGACAAAACTTTTGTTCGTAATGAAGGGAAGTAAGTATATGGTGCATAACTGGAAGCTTCGGAAAAATTTGGTTCAAAATTGTGCACCCGGGACGTGATTTAATTGGTTTGACCTATTTGAGGTTTTTTGAAGTGTTAGATGTGGCTCGTTCAATCGTCTAAAAATCACAGGATCATAAGAAGACGACATTTTGTGTAATCAATCAGAAGTTATTCCGTTTAAAATATTCTCTGATATTATAACTTCAACACGACAAGTTCTTGGTCCCAAATAATACCTAAAGTCTGCACTGGTTCTCTTTACAGATTGTAATAGCTTGCTATAATGTTAATTTAGATATTAATTTTTAATAAGTATTTTTATTAAGTATACTTATTTTTATTAATATTACTTATTGTTAAACTACCAATAAGTGAGTAGGGTTAAATGCACAATTATTTGAAAAACGCGATTTAACGGCTTGCAATGATAATAATTCCAAATATGCTCTTAACAAATAACATTATAAAATGTGGTAAATTTATTCTAAATACAAGTCAATTCCTCAAAAGAAGCCCTTAAATAAGAAACTCTAAATTATACATATACTTTTCTTATATGCTTCCTTCTTTTCTTACATTATTCTTTTTTTCATAAACTATACTCAATCAATTCTAATACATCTTCAATATATCCTCCACAAAATTTCATAACTGTATGAACAATAGTTTTGTCTGTAAGTAATTTCAAATCATGTTTCCTAAATATGAAGGAGCAGTGCTCTACACTTTGTTGAGGATTCAAAATTTACTAGACCCATTCATAGCATAAATTCTTTCGACATCACCACAGGCATTCCCTCAGAGACCTCTCCGTTCAAAATCAGACTGACATCCTGACTGCAACGCTTGTGAATCCAACAATGAGGTTCTCTGGGGCAGACACAAAGGGCATTTTTGGTGAGGTCCCGGGGGACACCCCTAAAGGTGAGCTAATAAGGTTGAGTGTTATTCTTTAAAACATTCTCTGGTTAGAGGAGGAGAAGAAAGATCTTTTATTCATGGAATCGGTCCCACTGATTTTTCTGAAACACTTAGCATTTTATATTCGGGAAATTATTCCCTTCCTGGGAGTAAAAAGAAAGTGACCTTAAAATAACTCCCTATTCTCTGTTTGGGTGTTCGCCAAATGCGAAATTCCTTTAAACTGGGCAGAAGGAGGGGAGTAAAAAAAAGGGGCACAATAAAGGGTCCCTCATTAGGTGCCTTAGTTTTGTTGCTGCAGCTGAAGAAAAAACGCGATAAATGTATTTACTTTTCTTCGAATTGGTTTCATGGTAATGGCAATGCAGGGGATATCGTACTATCTCCAGGTGCAGGCATATTTAAAAGTGCTGCACAAAACGACACAAATGACCAACTTCGATTTCGTCTTTCGTCCTTCCAAAGCATATGAATACCCTTTTTTGGCAACTTAGAACTAATAAATTTACAAATTGCATCAATCTAAGTAAAATAAGTAATGTACGGCAGAGGATAAAAGATATTACAGTGTACTTAAGAATAATGCGCTAAACGTTTCAAAAGAGCAACTTCGATTTCATGCTTTAAAAACATAAGATGACATTTATTTGGCGCCTTAGGACCAATAAATTTATAAATGCATTAATCCATGTAAATTGATAAATTACTCAACTTACGATAGAAGATAAACGTATACTACATACTAAAACATACTTTAAATTAACAGAAATTTAATTTGATAGTCTGTAAATGATAGTTATTAAAGCCTGGTTACTCCCAATTAAAAACAATCAGTTTCTTACTTACTCAGTTTAATAAATCGGCGTTTAAATAAAAAATATTAAAATGGATGTTTTAATAAACGGGTGTTTGACTTCTAAGGGTTAACTGAATATTCGCCACAATGAACCATCCCATAGAGGACGCATCCCCTACAATACTAAATATTTTTAATGGAAAAAAAACTTAAACTAACCCGTAACTAAAAATTCTGTGGAGGACACCAAAACCCTAGGTGATAAATCTCCACTAACTTATAGAAAGAAAGATGCCAATACTTAATAGAAATACTGATGTCTCAAGAGAAAATTGCTCACCAATTACTCAAAAAAATACTTCAAAAATGGTTGAAAAATGAACTTGAAAAACCTCAATCAATTTATTAACTTCTTTGTGATATATGGATTGGGGTAACTGGCCCGATATCCAAATAAAAAAATAATATTAATTGATAAGGAATACGAGAAAGTTACTTATCTGACACTTTACAAGAAGATAAAAACCTTTTAAAATTTAACAAATAATTAAATACACAATTCAGCTCTGGGCTAGCGTTTAAAGCTGTAACGCCCAAAAAAACAAATACCATAAAACCTATATCATATATCTATATCTATACCTTAACCTATCTACTATACCGAAATCTGTAAAACCATAAATCCCTATCCAGATGTTACATATATGTCAAAATTAACTTTTTGATTACTTGTTTAGGTTTTATCTGACACTTTTCTTCTTACCAAGCAGAAATAAAACTGTTTTGCAGTTAAAATGAAAGTACAAACAACAGTTCTATTTACGTTAGAGAAATCCAATCCAGGGTCAATGCTCGGTCACAGGGAGTATAGAGCATTCTTTGATCTCAGAATCGACACTTTTCCTACCTGAGCCTCACAATTCGACATGAATCCATTTCATTACCCCTCTAAAGCACCCCTAACGAGCGAACAAGAAGACCAAAAGCGCCATTAAATGCGCCCCCTTCGGTGCAGACACGGAATCAGCACAAGACTCCGATTCAAATAAGTCATTTCTGAAAAATCGAAGTCTACTCTACCCAATCCGTGATAAAGAAACAAAACCTCAAGCAAAAAAATAATAATAATAAAAGCCAACGTTCTAGAACACATTAGCGGACGCAGGGGGCCCCAGTGGTGTGACGGGGGGTCCCAGATGACCCCTGGGGGGTTGGAAGCGAAGCATAATTGGAATCGTGAAGCCGAGAATGTAGGAAAAGTGTAATAGTTAGGTCGTTAAAATGGAGCTACAATGTCAAGGGTCTGGAGCTAGCGCAGTTGCTGGGTTTCAGTAATAGTCTTTAGGGCGTGAACGTGAATTTCAATTAAATTGAGCGTAGTATGGACTTTCCCCAGCCTCTCAGTAAAAGAAGAGTCGACAGTTTTGGTTGTTCATTTCTAGAGTCAATGTACTGGGTTTTTCGTGGTCTAGGAAACCTTCTATACTCCTGTTCATAAAAAATGCAACACCATGAAGGACTTGTTAGATTTTGATGAAATTTACACAGCTGGTGACCTTTGTAGGTGCAAATAAACGATTAAATTTTCAGAACAAAGGAACAAAATTAAGTATCGAAAATCAGTGTTTTATGTAGTCCATACGCGCTACAATGAGAGCCTCTATCCGACACGTCATTAAATCAAACAGATTGCTTTTTTGCCTGAGGAGGAGATTTTCATCAAAGATTCTTCTGAAACCCAAAGTTTGCCAAAGTTGGCAACAGAACAAGAATTTTGAGCATGAGGACTAATCAACGAAATTTCAGTCAAGTTCCATAGGTGAAATATTGGGTGAAGAAATTTGCTGAAAGAGAAACTGCTTTTGATGGATAAAATGGAAGTTCGGAACATTCCAAAAAACATGTGTCCAAGGTTTGTCCTGATCAAATACAGCTTCAGGAATGCTTCAAAAGTAGAGTATAATTTTTGGCTCCAAAAATTTTTTAAAGCATTTGTGGCTGTTAAGATCACCTTCATTTCTTATCTCATAAGGTTGCCCATGATACTCAATAGTGCTCCATCTCATAACGCTGGGCTTTCGTGCGGTATGACGCAAGATAAAACTCTCCAAAGATGGCGTTTTACAATATAGCGCCAAAAGCCGATGTGGGTGTCATGTTGATGAAAATTGAAATTGGATTCGTTTAAAAGGGCCATTTGTTGCTATTAATCGTGCGAAAAAAAATTTTTGATGACCCCATGGTAGCTTTATGCACTGATGGAATTCCATCGATGGAGCTCTTTAAAAATGAACGATAATTCGCGGAATTCGGTGGAGCAACCACCAATTAACAGTTGGAGCAGACAAAGATAGACCTGTAGCAGTGTTTTGATAGTTTGAAAGATGTCGAAAAGTCGCTGAGTGATCCGGCACTGTCATGCGAATGAAGTCTCTTTGATCCCGTGCTGACATGACAATGAGGCGTTCAGCCCCTGATTTTCCACTCGCCTGACCATCTTGGGATCTTTGCTTTCACACCCATATCACTATTGTCCTATTGGCCTTCATCTGAGCAGCAGTAACACAGTGTGAAAACACCCTTCAAGAAAGCCAATCATTGATCCTCGATCAAACACTGTTAAATGCTCATATGGCATCCGTTAAGGTATAAGGGGTATAATGACTTCTACTGACAAAATAATCAGCGGCAGACAACCTTCTTACAGCTTCTTAACCACTCGTTACAGCCCCCCATATATACAACTAAATTAGTGATTGAAAAGGCGCTGTTCGTCTCACGCATGCGCTATAACTCTGAATTTGCATCAATTTAAATAGAAAACCATAATGAACATACCCTGAAAATTTCATGTTGATCGAACAATTCCTTCTTGGTGTTGCATTTTTTATGAACAGGAGTATAGATCGGAGGTTCTCAAACTGTGGGTCGCGACCCACTGATGGGGCGCCAGTCAGTTTTTTGTGGGTCACGACAAGGTTTTGAATTTGTATCAATATATATTGTATATTAGTTTTATAATTTTTACGAACGAGTAGTTGATTTTTGAAACTTAACAAATTATTATTAAAATATTATTAAAGTAGTAAAAATAATAAAATAGCAATAAGAAAAAATACCCTACTCAGTGTTTAACACAAAGGATGATTAAATTAAGTTACATACGTGTGTCACTTTTAATGTGCTGATAATGCGAAATGTGTCGGTAATTCAAATCAGATTTGAAAAAAATCAGTGTACTACATAAGGCTCCCCACCGGGGAGGAGCAATACAAATGTTAAGAGTGTTCGTAGGAAATGATTTTGTAAATGCAATTTATCACAGATTACTAAAAAACGAGTTGAAACCTTGTTTTTAAGAGTCGAATTTCAAAAATATCTCTGTGGGAGGACCCCCAGATCAGCCATTTTAGTGTGGAGCTCATTGTTGCTTCCCTGCAATTAAACACTTTGATACGCTCAGGTTCAAATTCTTCCCTTTAATTTTTCAAAAGTTAATTTAACCTCTAATACATGTATGTAATTTATTATTGTAACAAAATAATTGGTGATCTAATCATACAAACACGAAGCTAAAATCGTGATGTAAGGGAACATGAGAAAACTAACTGAAGATGAGGTGGATCGCATTAGATTTTGTTTATAAAAAGCAGGTCGCTATGTTCAAAAGTTTGAGAGCCTCTTGATCTAGATGATAAGTTATGGGTTTAAACCAATACCTTGCAAGACAACTACATATTTTATTTTCATGTACTTTTTCAATTTTACTACAGTTAAATCTACTTATAACACTAACAATAATACCACCACCTTTTTCTCTCTAAATCAGAGTCCTTGTTGTAAGTTATGCTACAATCATAACGCATGTTTTGAATTTAAAGAAATTTTAACAGATTTAAGTATGAACTTTGAAAGAAAAGAATAAAAATTATATCTTCCCATTGAGAAATGCAGAACTTAAACTCAAGAACATTGAATTATATTGAACTGAGAAAACTGAAACCTTTGAATCAAGACCCGATTTGGTTATATTTTTGCCTAAACAAAAACCATGTCAAGTTTTTAACTAATAAACGCCAAATCAGTATCTTGATCATTGATCTCAAACCCTAAAACAAGTAGAGAAGGATTTTGTTGGTTGTCAAGCTTCGAGGTTATAATGGGTGGTTCCCAAATAAGCACCAAAACCAACTTTAGTTCAACTTCTTTAATCTACTAATTATTAAATTCTTTGATTTAACGATTAAGTTATTGAAAAGCAACATACCTTTGAAAGAACGGACTCAAAACCAGTTGTAGATCTACTTCGGTGAATTTGTCCTATCGCCATGCCTCAAAACTCAAACAGAGTTTCTGTTTATTCTGAATCACTTCATGGAATACCTATGCGGGACAGTACGAGATTAGTTCGTTATAAATTTTAAAAGATTCGTTGGATTGAAATCCGACCAAATAGTTAGCAAAAATATTACTCATAATAGTAAATACAAGTTATATAAATATGAATTAAATTATAACTCATAAGTAGTAGGGTATTCCAAGTCTTTTAGCATACCTATTGGACTTTCTTTAAACACGTGAGACATTGCATCTTTTATAATCACTGTTTGTGTCGCCATTTTTACTCTTACATCAATCGTAACTTCTATGCACACGCAATCAATCAGCTAGCATAAAATGCTAAATATTTTGCAGCATATTGATTTAATGAAGTTCTGTTTTTTGCTCGTTCAAAACTTCGGAATAGTTGAAATGTGGTTTATCCAAACTATAATTTATCAAACACATATATTTCAATTTTGGTTGCGTTTTTAAAATTGGACTTTTTCGGCAACATCATGCTAAGATTAAAGTGTTTGCTGGGAAATTTAACTTAATTTAAAAAGTTTTATATTAGATCAAAATTTCTTCGATTTTCTTTTTATAATCATGGATTTTTTTTAAACCAATAAGGAATATTACTGAGTTTGTCAGTGGTAACAACAATATTTCTAGCCGTCTTAAGTTGATTGAAAAGCTAAATGAAGATGATTATAAATTAGAACATTAGTCAAACGATTGTAAAGATATATCATCTGATAAGACAAAATCATTCGGAAAACAAATTCCAATATTCTGCCCAATTTTTCTTCTTTACCTAATTCACTTCATGAGAATCTGGACGAGCCATTGGCTTCTTTGGGATTTACATGCAATTTCTTTTGGTTTCTGTTCTTTTATTGTGTGGTGTAGGTGTATTTTTGTTCCCTTATGTTTGTATAGTGATTGTTTCTAATAAATTTGTATTGTATTGTTAAAAAAATTAAAACTTACAAACTTAATCATTCATTCAATCAAAACTAGATAAATTGCCTTGAATTAATTTTATTTCAAAATTCTCATTTTGAGTTTTTAATTTAGGATTTCGTCAATTTTTCACTTGATTGGTTAGAAGAAACAACATCACTGATAATTCGAAAAGAAAGATTAAACTATAGAAGACTGAATAAAAATGCTTTAATAAAGAACGCATTTTCAAAATAAATCAATTTCACACCTGTGTCTAAATTTAACATCAGTAAAAAACTTCCCAGAAACTTGTACAACAACATGTACCACAACAATAAAAGAACTAAACGCTGTATTGTTCTATTAATAAGAATGAAGACAAATTGACATCCTAATGCGGTATTTAGAAAACACTAAAACCCCTAAAAAGGTTTTCCATTCTATGATGATAAATTGAATATCAATGTTCCTACTCTAAAGCATGAAGGAAGCTTTTTATCTCTTGATTAATTGAATCTTCCATGAATGATTGTCTGTAATCATGGTGGTTGTAACTCAGATCTAAAAAAGTCCTAATGATTCTAAAAAAGAGCCGTTTTATCACATTCAATACAAATTAACACTCGCTAAAGACTAATTCATATAAATTGTATGTTTTCCTGATAATTTATGGCTCCTGTGGAAATGGAGATATGCTTCAAAATACATAGACATGTTATTATTAACTGTATAAAATGTGATTTTCAACATTGAATTACTCTTGATTTAATTTGTTTGACGTGTATCTTTTAAAATTACTGATTTCTTTTACTATACGCAAGATTTATAATTCCTTGTTTAGACATCCCTTAGACACAAGATATGAACTTTTTTACTTACTACTTTTAATAACTAAATTATACAATAAATAAGGGGTGTTTATGCTTACAACGTAGACAATTCGTGATTGGTGAAAGAACAGCTACGATGAAGATTCTAAGTAAGAGGTTATAAAATGTCTAAACAATCAGGGAATGCGTTTTGGGTTTTCCCCAATCAGATAACGCTTTTTAACATCGCCTTTTCATAAAGTCCGTAAAGCTTTTATTAACTTTTCATTATAAAACTTTAAACACGTCTTTATTTAGGTATATAATTCCTTTCACACTTTATGCTGTTTATAATAAACACTTTCTTGAGAATCAAACTTCCAATTTTCATTTATAATAACCTCTCCCCCAACACTAGTACTTTACAGGTTAATTAAAGTTTATTAGAACATTTACAGATAGAAATTAAACTTTGTAGTGTTTAATTAATTAATTAAAATTCTTAGCATAATAGTGAATTTGAAGGCAAAATAGGAGGTATGAAGGTCATCTCCCAATTTTTTGGAAATTTGACCTTAACTTATTTTTAGACTTTTGGGACCCTATGGGTAACACCCGAAGAGGACCTTTCGTATGCTAATATCACCTCAAATATCTAAGATATTTTCATGAAACTTTTTCTGCGCATTTTTCTTGATATTGCCAACAATTTTCTGACTGCAGTGTTTGTTTTATGTCCTTTAGTTTCTTAATTAATTTTTTACTTTATTTTTTTCGGCACTAGGGACACCGTAAACCAACTCAATGGATTCAGCATGGTCTCTTACCTAGGAGTACGCCTTACTTTCATGAACCTAGGAGACGCGATGGTTCCAAATAAAAGCCGCGAAACGGACTTTTAAAACACCCACTTTATGAAATCCAAAAGTTGTAATTTAAAACTCTTTCGGAAAACCGATTAATTTTATTAATAGCTTAAAATAAGTAGGAGTGCATAAATATGCAAAATAACTTTCAAACTGTAAGACTAGTATTTTTTATAACACTTTTAATATTATTAATGAGTATTAAGCATAGATAAGTTCAAGTTCTGTGTTTTAGGAAGTGATCAAGGGGGTATTAGTGTTTTTAAAAAGAGTACCCACACTGTCCCAACAACTTTACTTTCGCAATATGGTCCTCAACTGGAAATATCGAATACAAATAACTTCCTAAAATCTCGAATCGAAGAACCTTTCTCTGTTTCAGTCCACACTTCAATCTCTTATCTCAATATAAAGTTCAGAAACATCATAACGCAATATTAGAAGGATTGAAACTTTGGTTTCTTGGAGATAAAGAAGAAATATTTTTATGCCAGAGTAGTTTTCGAAACATTTGCTTCTCAACATGTTTGTATTAGAGTCTTCTCGTATTCGATTTCGTATTTTGTTTGTGTTTGTACAGAACAACTAGTTTTCAATTTCTCCTGGAACATACATCGAGACATTGAGCTTAAAATGTTTGATATTGGAATCTTTCGCATGTGTGGTGAACATTCATATTCTTGTTCCCCCGTTTGAAGCTTTTTTCATTTACTGGTAATTTCTCACTTTTCCTAAGATTAATATTTAACTTAAAAATCCAGGCAATGATTGCCAAAGTTTGAAAATATCTTGGATTACTGCAATGCGTCTCAAACTAATTCAATAAAAAAAATTATATATGGTGATTTAAATGTATGTGTTTATATGTACAATATAGCGTACACATTGCGTATGTATGTGTACTTTATGTATGGTGATTTTTTTTAATTCTTTCGTAAAAGTTTTATTAAAAATAACATGCCGTAATGTAATAAAAATCATAATAAAAGTTATATTAACCTAGTTTTTTTTAACTATAAAAGGCTTTTGTAGATATTTTAAAATCATTGACATGAAAAATTAGCGAGTGCTTTATTGAAAGCTTCCATATAAAATAACTTTACAGTTGATTTATAAATGTTTCGATAATAAAACCATAAATAATATATTCACTTCAACAATGTCAGGAAAAAAATAGTTGTCAGTTTATAAAAGGAATCTTTAAGTTAACGTCAACTATATGAGTTTACTATTTCAATCATAATTTTCAATTACTGATGAGGAACAGAAAGCACATATCATATTTAAAAGAATTGATCTTGAACTTTTCTGGTCTTAAACAAATGGCATCAAAACCTTGGATGAAGCATGACCAGGTTTCTAACTTTAACTCACGCTTTCTTCTAATTGCCTATTTACATAAATTAGCAATACACAGTGCATTAGGAGAGAATTTGATTGAGAAAGCATTAACAGGCGGAGGGAAAGTTAATACACCATCAAATATACCGTGCTAATCTTTCTTTTTAGCCATTTAAACCCATTTGAATTAATGATATGCACAAAACTATAGTTATATCGCTTTTGAGCTTAAATGCTTTAATTTAGAAAACAATTCTAATTACTGCGAAATATGCTATTTGTTTAGTAGGCTATCAATATTGAGATAGAGGCTAGGATTTGATTTTTCGAATAATGTTTTCAGCGAAGAAAGAGGGGATAATATTTTCTAATTCATGTATGTAGAAAAGTCTCCGTTTTATAATTTAGTTATTGATTATTTCTAATGGAATTAATACTGGAATAATTTACATTAAGGAGACAAATTTACATTATTTTTTATGTAAACATATAAATCGTCGTACTATATTTCTATTTTTTCACATGCTGTGGCTACAAAAAATCAAAACTAAAATTTTTGAATGATAAGCACGTCCTCATATTAGAACGCATAAATTATCTTCAATCAAACATATCCCAAAAATAATCATATCACTTGCTCTGGAGGACTCCAAAGCACAAAATAAATTCTAATCAATATTAAAATATTTACTAAAACTCATTAAACAATCATAGAAAATTAATTTTTGTGAGGAGTAAGTTCAGATATTCAATATTTGTGAGGCGAATATTCTCCTTTGAATTTCTTTCTAGTTGGACCACTATCCCTTAGAAAACCACTGGTCGAACTTAAGTTATCTTTAAAGGAAATGAACTACATACGAGTCAAAAGGATGAAAATTGTCTATTCAAAAAGCCTCATGACATGATTCCGTCCCATCCTACGAGATTTTCGCCACATTTTTGGAATCTAACAGATCGTGTTCCCGACGGTTCACCCCAACAATGGATGCGAGAATGGCACTTCCGCCACTGGAGGCGTCCGCTTAACCCTGACCTTGCCCACTCACGAAAGGTTCACAAAAGAATTCGCTCTCTGAGGTCCTCGCTAACTCCTGATCTTGCTTCCTATCGTAACTCTTCTTCGATCAGAATCTTGTTCAACTCGTGAAATCTCGTTCAAGTCGAGGAAACGTGTTCGAGATGTTTTGGGGGGAAATTCACCGTTTGATGAGAGATCTCAGTTGTATCTGGTTGTTGTTCCTTTTGGATAATAACATATGCGTATGTTTAAGTATTGGAGAGGGTTTTACTTGTTATGGGGGAAAGAACTTCGAAGAAATATATAAAAAGCTAATTCTGAGTTCAATCATCATGATAATAGTTTATTTAGACTCGTCTTTTTAACAGGCATTCGAGTATTGAAATTTTTTTAACTTAAAAAAGAATGATATAAATTTAACATTAAAATTGAATACTTATGTATACAATTACATAATTTAATTAACTATTTAATCACTCTCTATTTTTCTGTCTGTTATGTATATGTTACGGGCAAAGTGGAGGCGGGCAAAGGGATAAATTTCATTCATAAATTACATTGAATTTATCACATTGCCCGTAACATATACACAGTTGATAGTTTTTAAGAATACTTGGATAGTACATCTCTAGACAGTTTTCTCCATAAACATGTTACGGGCAAAGTGATAAACCGGGTATTATCAATAATGCCCGAAGTTAGGCGGGCAATGTGATAAACTCAATGGCATTTATTAATAAGTATTTATAGCTTTGCCCGACATACGCGGGCATCATTAATAATGCCCGCATTTATCACATCGCCCGTAACACATACATTATATGTCATTGCCTCAATAGTCCACTGAAGTGATTATGAATGTAGTTCCTTAGCAATTTAGTATTTTCATTTTATAACAAACACACTTATATTCCTTTCATGATTTTTATAAGTATCAAAAGTTTAATTTCCTTCACTTCATCAATAAAAAATGTATAAACTTTAATCCAATTGAATATACATACTTTCTAATTTTCTCCACGGTATGTGGTTCATATTTTTTTTTTCGCTCTTCTAAAGTGTTGAATGGATCTATGAAATCTCAATTAAGTAGAAAAATTGAATATTCCTCATAATGAACTTACTGATAAATATTTAAAAACGAAGTTGTATTTTAATTAATTAATATTATTTCTTGTGAGTATCAACCTCATCATTAAACCTCGTATCAAAAGAACCGTTATTTTGCCATAAGATTCGTTGATAAGAAAATGTTAAAGGAATTCAAATGGGGCATTGATTCAATGATTGTAAATAAGTCATTAAAGCCTAAAATAAAATGTTTACTTTTTTCATGTAAGCCTAGGAAAACTCTAATTAGCCTAAAAGAATGCATTCTTATAAAAAAATCAAGTGAATACTCCCCTTTTAAAAATATTTCACCAGTTACTTCTGTAAATTAGCGTCCTTTTTGGATAATACGTGGATTTTTTTTTAAAGATGCAAAATCATTTTGTTTTTATAATTCTAAGAAAATATCTTTAAGAATGGCTTATAATAATTTTATATTTTTTTATATTTCACACATTTTTTTTAAGGTATCGGAGTTTTTTCTACAATTCTTGGCTAGTTCAAAGAAATGCACCCCACACTGTTAAAAAAAATCGCTTGTTGTATTTAATCTCTTGTTGTATTTGTGTATTAAAGTTTTGCTTTTCTCTGTTTTATTTGTTCTATATTTAGTTGTGTTCGAATATACGCAAAGTAAAATGTGTTTTTCATGCTATAAGAACCTAGAAGGAATTATGTTGTTGATAGCATCATTACCTAATTTTAATATTATGAATTACGGTAGTACCAAAAGAAACAGCATTTTAGATAATTTTATCATTTTATATAGCGTTGTTTTATGAAATATTTAAATCAGTAAATGACTCTTTAGAATTCAACTGTTTTTGAAATACCACAAATGAAATAATATGCTAAACGTTTACAACAATCCTAAAGGTATTGAAGAAGAATTTTCAAAAGATATTGCAGGGTAGACTGTATCAATATACAAAATACTAGTAGGTTTACAATGTATTAAAATTACAACGTTATCAAAAGACAAATCTCTATTGGCACGTATCACTAAAACCAAATTTAAGAATATTTTGTCCTTTAAAAACTCATGGGACGTATCAAAGCATTAGAAACAGCTTTACAAGTTTAATCACGAGAATAACATAAGAAAAATACAGTTGTAATCAAGTTAGATTACATAACTTCATTCAACCCCATCTAATATCAATCGAGATATTTTCCCAAGCGCCCACCTTCGAAAACAAACCTTAATCTTCGTCGGAATCTTGACGTATCGGAAAGTTCGTCCGAAGGCATATCGAGAGACACCAGCGAAGGGGAAAGATTTGCACAAAGCGTCAAATTTACGCATCAAAAGTGATCCGTCAGATGCTGAGTCCGCAGAAATACTCCGCATCAGTGGGGCAAGCTTCTGAGAGAGATTTGACATGATATTAAAGGACAAAGGAGTTCACCCATAAAGTATGGAAAAACCGTGGGTCCTAAACGCATATTGTTTTAAGTTGTACCAAACTTTTACGAGTCCAAAACGCATATTATTTTGAAGTTGTAGCAAACTCATATGGGTCCAAAACGTGTTTTGTATAGCAAATTCGTATGAATTCGTATAGTTCGTATTCATTCAGATTTAAACTATACTGCAAATTCTTATGTGTTACAAACACGTTCAGTTTTAAATTATAGCAAATTCATATGGGTCCAAAGCGCGTTTTGCTTTAAATTATTGCAAATTTGTAGGGTCCAAAACGTGTTTTGTAAAGCAAATTCGTATGGGTCCAAAACGCATTCAGATTTAAATTATACTGCAAATTCATATGGGTTACAAACACGTTTAGTATTAAATTATAGCAAATTCATATGGGTCCAAAGCGCGTTTTGCTTTAAATTATAAAAAATTCGTAGGGGTACAAAACGCGTTTATTTTTTAATTATAAAAACTTGTAGGGGCCCAAAACGTTATATGGAGTAATGAGAAAAGGTTTTTAAATGTTTTAACCTTTTTAAACAATTTCAAAACACGAATTCTTGGGAAAAAATAGTCCAATTGAAACAACTTTTAACTTCTTTATGTTGGTTAAGGAAAATGTATTATTTAAATTGGGAAAATACAGATTCGATTATAGGTTTTTAAATGGTGGATCTCTCTGAGGGTATTGCATAAGAATGACCATTGGAAGTAATTGGATCTATGCCAACAAATTAGGATAAGCAGATTCGGAGCTTATTGAATTTTCTCAAAGGAAAAAAAATACTAGATTGAAATGATT
The DNA here is from genome assembly GCA_963680715.1 of Tetragnatha montana. Classification (NCBI taxonomy): domain Eukaryota; kingdom Metazoa; phylum Arthropoda; class Arachnida; order Araneae; family Tetragnathidae; genus Tetragnatha; species Tetragnatha montana. Next base: position 54,121,123 of record OY796679.1, read on the forward strand.
TAGGATATTTGGAATGACATAACTGGAATAAACGGTGAAAAATATTCAGGGCTGTAACAACAAAAAGTGGGTTGTTTCGAGTTAGTTAAAAACTCGTATTTCCTTTTAAAAAAAGCTTGAGAAATCCGAATAAAGTTCATGGGTGAGTTTAAGTGAGGTGAGGTAAAGGATGGTATTCCCTTGATTGGGCTTTTGTTAGGATATTTCATTACTTTAATTTTTAAATCCGGATCTGTCATCTTAGTTCATCCTTTTTAAAAAGATCCCAAAATATTATTTGAAATCTCCTATTTTTTTTTCTTTATTACAAGTTATAAAAATATGATACATCCATAAGGGTACAAATTAATCCGAGCACCTTTAAATCATTTTAACACGCGTAAATCAGCTGTGCGGGAACCTGGTACAGAAATCCATAAACTATTGATCATGAAGATGATTATGCGTCCATATCACGTCGCTTACTAAGAGAGACGGTGTACTTTAGTGTAAAGGGGTCCATATTCCTATAAATATGGATTTATCCTTATTTGTTAGGCGTATGTATTTATTTTGTACCCCATCTGTACTTCAAACGGCAAATCTTGTTGAACCATTTCTCAAACTCAAGTCTACTTTGTGTTCGTGGCCTGATAAATAATAAATGAATAAACAATATAAAGTAATTGAGGAGTTATTTTAGCAACGGAATCATAAATGCTTATTTCAAGTTTTATGAACAACATAGATCATACATGAGTTTTAAAGATATATATATTTTTTTTTCAAAAGATAACACTAGATGGAAGCACGAACAATTTAAGTCCCCATAAAAGTTAAAGTATGTCCAGAGCAGTGCCTCCCAACTGATGATCCGTAGGAGATTCAAAAGTGATCCTCGGAAGGGCCTGGTACCTCACAATAAGAGTTTGTTTTCTCTTAAACAAGTATTTTTAAAGTTGTGTACTATGAATGAGTTTAGGGTTAATTACATCCCTGTGGATGTCTATCATCAGTCTAATTCTAATTAGTCTACTTTGTGGAGATAACAATCACCCCTAAATTTTTGCGATACTTTCCGCTACAACATATGGTTTAAGTAGTAAGCTGACATGAAGTAAAATCTTTTTGGGCTGTGAAAATCATTAGTGAGAAGTAATTATAAACATTACAAAAAGTTATTTCCGACTATTACAAGGTGAGAAACTAAAGAGTAAGTATTTAAAATATTTAAATTAGAATACCCTTTACGATATAAACATTCATGGCATATATTTTAACCAAGTTATATCTACGTTTCTTAAAAAAAAGCACTCAACACTACTAAAATTCCCATAGCATTGCTGATTTAGTGAGCAACTGGGGAATCAAAATGATAAGTCTACTTTTCCAGACAAAGTACGAGTTCTCTTTCCTGAAGCAATTTTAAACTTATAATAAAAAATAAATCTTTAATAAATTTGACTTAATTCCACCTCAGTCAAATAAATTTAATCTCCTAACCCCTTCTCTTTAACCATAATATCTCTCCTTTGAGTTTCTCTCCTTCTTTTAATATCACATCTCTTCATTCTTCTCATCCTGTTCAATGTTCATCTCTCTCAGCCATTTCATCCCTTACAACTTATTCACCTACCTTCTCATCCTGTCTGATCCTTATCATCCGTTTGATCCTTTCAACTCTCTATCCGTTTCTTCGTACTCTCCCATCATCTTCTCCCTCTTACCTTCATTATCTTCATCTCTATCCGCATCTACATTCTACATCCCTCTCGTCCGTATCCCCTTCATCCCTTTCATTCTCTTAATCTTTTTCAATCTTCACACCCTTCTCATACTCTTTATCTCCATTTTATTATGTTATTGAAAATATTATTGTTTAATAAACTATGTAATATTGTTTTAACCAAAACTATTGGTTTTTAGAGGGGCCATCCATAAATGGTTCATTAAGATTTACCGTTTGAAGTACAAATGGGGTACAAAATAAGTATAGGGGGTGGGGGTTACAAGAATTATGAAATTACACTACAAATCAACAAAAATACTTATGTTTTTTTATATATTTATTTATTAAAATTATAATTTTTTTCAACCTTGAGACGCGAGACGTATTGTCGATGCGTGACTTGTGACTAGGGGGAGGGGGTATGCTGAAATGGGACACTTTGTGAATTAGGGGGAAAGGGGGTTAAAAATGTTGAAAAAAAGTGGCATCTTTATGGACAGCACTGATGGAGGGATCTTGTCATGAACTTTAAAAAAAGATTCTAAGTCATCAAAAAATAACTAAATACTTAAATTTTTTTTAAAGTCTTTCTTTTATGTTTACTTTGACAAGAGTTACGTTACTGATAATCGGGGACAAAATTCTTACTTTGAATAAATTATTAGTTTTTCTTCTTCAATAGCGAAAATTGGAATGAATAGATGCGTTTTAAAGTTGAAGGAATAATGATCTAAATTTTCCCCTTTTAGTTCGTTTCATAGAAAAATTATTTATCATTAACCATATTAACAGATACAAAACTTTTAAAATGTGAAAACTTAGTAAAAATCCATAAAAATCTACAATTATAATCATCAAATATTTTGCTTATATATGCTTAAAATTTTTTTTAAATATCGAAAATAATAAATAACTAATATTGTTTAAAAAATGTACTAATAGGTTGTTAAATTCGCTGAGCAGTCAAAAAATTTAGGTTAGTTAAACTACGATCGAAGGCCTCAGAAAACCGAAAACTCTAGGAACACGAAAGTATATTTAGCGCCATCTATATTAGAAAGATGTTACTGAAAAATACGTTGGAATCTCTCAAAGTGGACCACTCATGACCCATGTATTCAAAAAGTAATCTACATTTGAATTTCACTTTCGAAACCATTTAAAATTCCTTTGATAAAAAAAAAACAATTTAAAAATTGACGGGGTATAGAACTGTAAGTAAAACCCTTTCGATATTGAATAATTTATGATAATTTTTAACCCTTCCTATCCAGGACTGCGTCCTATTAGACTAGTTAGAAGTACAGATGTAGTATATTGGGATTGATTTTCAATTTGGACATCGAGAATAACTCTTTTTCCTATTCTTTGAATAGGAAATCAAATTTGCTCGTTGATGTTACCAGTTGGCGTGGCAATCAGAAAATATCGGCTATCCGAAAATAAAATCGTGAATTCTTATAGCTATAGAAATCATTAGTGGGGCATTAGTCTAAAACCTAAAGCCATAAGGAACAGAATGCCCTCTGGAAGTCTACCTAAATTTGTTTATGATGCTTGATAGCAAATAAAGCACTCCACTTGCGGTCCTTTTCGTCTCGTCTGGCCAAAGGATGATATTTTGTTATTCGTCAATAGATGGCAACACGTTGGTTATGTCCGTGGTCAACTGCCCTATGACCGTGCTTTATATTACAAATAGTTGATGAAGAAAAAATTATCTAAATGGTCTAATTAATTAAGCTACAAAATACAAAATGAATTTGAACGCATGAGTATTAACGATATCAAGACTATCAATGTTTTTGTTAAATTTCGGAATTTTAAGTGCTACGTACTTTTTAAAACATTAAAAGGGAAAATATTCACATATCTTTTTAAAAATAACTGTGTAAATAAGAAATATAGTTGGTGTTTTTATCTTTGTTATTTATAGGAAAGATTAAGTTGGAAATGCAAATGAGTAAAATCTTTATAATATCCAATAAGGTTTTTCAAAAATTATATACTCTTATCATAAGAAGTGCGGATCCAAGGGGAGGGCACTCCGGAAAGTGCCCCCTTAGGTCAAAAAAGAAAGAAGGGGAAAAAAGAGAGAAAAAGGTATAAAAACAAAAAAGAGAAAGAAATGTTGGGGGAAAAGAGAAATGAAGTACATTTTGAATCACAGAAAATTTTTCGGCCATTCAAAATTCCTTTTTCCATTTTCTTTATTCTCCCTTTTTCTTACTTTTAGGGGCACTTTTACCGGGGTATTCAAACTTTTTTTGGTATTTCAAAACATACTTTTTCTTTTCTCCTTTTCTCTTTCTTACACCCTTCTCTCTTTCCCCCCCCCCTTCTTTCGCTTTTTTTAAGTCCAGTAATTTCCTAAGTTATCGAAACTTTTTCCGTCATTCAAAACATACTTCCGTATTTTCATTTTATTTCGCTTTTTACTCCTTTCTTTCATTTTCCCCCTTGTTTTCCCCATTTCTTTCTTCTTTTCCCCCTTTTTTAGCTAAACTTTTTCGACCAATTTTTAAAATTAGTTTAGTTTTTTTAAATTTTAGATATGTAGTATTTGATGTAAGCCGGTGGCAACTCTAGTATTTAGATGTAAGCCGTTGGCAACGGCTAGACCATTATGATTGTGTATTTTTGTAACTGACCATCACGTGCCTGTGAATCAGGCTATGCTATTATTTGTGCATTAAAGATTTTTATACAATGTTGAATATGTTGTGATATTGACTGGAGAATACTACATGGCGCAGTCGCAAACTTCTTAATTCTGACCGGTATATTTCGTTGCTGAACTTTGAACTAATATGGATTACTGCAGACCGCCAGTAGGCTTAAGCCTAGATGGAAATGCATCGGAAAATTGGCGAAGGTTCCGGCAAAGCTTTCAAATATACATGAAGGCCTCGGGAAATGACAAAAAAGCAGCGGACGTGCAGGTCGCGATATTATTGAATGCTGTTGGGGAGGAAGGCATCGAGCTGTTCAATACTTTTGCTCTTCCCGCTGAAGCTAATCTTGAAGCGGTTCTAAAAGCCTTTGATAACCAGCTTACTCCAAAAACAAATGTTGTCGTGGAGCGTTTTGTGTTCCACAGCAGGGACCAAAAAGAAGGCGAGCCTTTTGAGTCTTTCTTCTTTGACTTAAAGAAACTAATTAAGTCATGTGAATTCGGAGACCAGGCGGATAGTGTAGTCAGAGACCGAATTGTGTTGGGGATTTATGAGAAAGGTCTCCAGGAAAGATTGCTCCGCGAAAAAGATTTATCTCTGTCTAAGGCAGCAGAAATATGCAGAGCCGCTGAACTCTGTAAAAAACAAGCAGAGACGCTCCAAAATAAAGGTGTGGATGCCATACGACAAAGAGTAAACAACAGACCAGGTCCGGAAAACTCGTCCAGTGGAAGGAACAGTGGAGATGTCTATCAAAACAGACCAAGTTCGGGAAACTCTAGTCTTCAGTACAATGGAAGGAACAATGGAGATGCATATCATTGTAAGAAATGTAACCGCCGTCACAAGAAGGCAGAGTGCCCTGCCTTTGGTAAACAGTGCTTCAGGTGCTATGAATACAATCATTTTTCAAGTGGGTGGTCGCTCACGTGGTGTTCGTGAAGTGAGCTATGAGAATAAAGATGAAGATGAGCAGTACTTACCTTGTGATGATCTGATTAATAATTTTTTTATTGATAATGTAAATGTTCTTCAGGTGGGTAAGTTGAATATTAATAATGAGTGGACCAAGACGGTCTTTACTTGTGGTCACCCAGTGGAGTTCAAATTAGATACAGGGGCCCAAATTAGTGTTTTGCCTTCCCATGTTTTTTCGTCCCTTAATTTAACTGAAATAACACCTGCTAGCACGAATATAGTTCTAGAGGCATATGGAGGCTCTAAAATAAAACCACTAGGTATTGTTAATTTAAGATGTGAAGTAAATAATAAGCAGGCTTATATTAAATTTGCTGTGATAGATGCCAAAACTAGACCCTTGCTTGGATTAGAAGGGTGTGTAAAATTAAATCTAGTAAAATGTGTAGATACATTGCAAACTACTAATAGGGATGTAATCCAATTCATTGAGAAAAATAAGTGTGTATTCTCAGGTGTTGGGAAGTTTGAAGGAAAATATACCATAAGAGTTGAGAAAAATTCTGTCCCCATTGCTCACCCTCCCAGGCGTATACCTGTAAGTTTACGTCCTAGATTACAACAAAAGCTTAGTCAATTGGAAAGTCAAGGGATAATTGAGAAAGTTGATTTTCCTCAAGGTTGGGTAAGTAACTTAGTTGTGGTTGAGAAACCTAATGGATCTATTAGAGTGTGTTTGGATCCAAGGGATCTGAATAGGGTTATAAAACGAGATCATGTTTTAATACCCAAAGTTGAAGAATTAGTTCCTAAACTATGTAACAAAAAGGTGTTCAGTGTCCTTGATCTAAAAGAGGGTTTTTTTCAAATTGAACTAGACCAGGAGAGTAGTGACTTGTGTACTTTTAGTACTCCATTTGGGTGTTTTAAGTTTTTACGTCTACCCATGGGTCTTTCATGTGCTCCTGAAATTTTTCAAAAAAGAAACGAAGCTAATTTTGGGGACATTGAGGGAGTATTAGTTTATTTTGATGACATTTTAATCGCTGCAGAAACATTGGAACAACATGATGTAATTTTGGCTAAAGTAATACAAAGAGCAAAGGAATTAAATGTAAAATTCAATGAAAGTAAAATACAGTTGAGAGTAAGTGAGGTTAAATATTTGGGATATGTGTTCAGTTCTAAGGGTATGCAACCTGATCCTGGGTATGTTCAGGCTATAATGGACATGCCAGAACCTACAAATAAAACTGAACTACAGAGAATTCTGGGGATGGTTAACTATCTAAGACAATTCATTCCTCATGCATCAACTATATCTGCTCCCTTAAGAGAGCTTCTAAAAAAATGTGTAATGTGGCAGTGGATGCCTGTACATGCAAATGCACTGTTAGTTTTAAAAAACAAAATTGCTAATGCTCCTGTATTAGGGGTATTTGATAGTTCAAAACCTACAGTAATACAAGCAGACAGCTCTAAAGATGGGTTGGGTTGTTGTTTGTTGCAAGGGGGTCAGCCAATTGCATTTGCTTCTCGCAGCTTGACTGAGACTGAGAAAGCCTATGCTCAGATAGAGAAAGAGTTTTTAAGCATTGTATTTGCTGCAAACAAGTTTCACTATTTGATATATGGTCGACCAGTTGAGGTATTAACTGATCACAAGCCTTTGGTATCTGTAATGGGGAAAAGTGTAGGTAATGTGATGTCACCTAGGGGGCAACGTATGAAAATAAAACTGTTGAAATATCAATTAAATCTGAAATATTTGCCAGGTAAATACATGTACATTGCTGATCTATTATCCAGAGCATTTATATACAGAAAAGAGAAAGATGATTTAGAAATGATTGAGTTAGTTCATAGTTTAACTAAACATTTGCAAATTAGTGAGCACAGGAAGGAACAGTTTAGAAGGGCAACACTTAAGGATGTTGGTCTTTCACATGTGTTAAAATTCTGGAAAGAGGGATGGCCTAGTAGAGAGGAAAAAATACCAATTGAGGCTCAGAAATACTTTAAGTATAGAGGCGACATCTATGTGGAAGAGGGATTAATATTTTTAAATGACAGAGTAATTGTACCAACAAGTTTAAGAGCAGAAATGTTAAAGTTGTTGCATGAAGCTCATTGTGGGATGGAGAAAGCCAAAGCAAGGGCAAGACAGGTTTTGTTTTGGCCGGGGATAACAAGAGACATAGAATCTATGGTATCTAGTTGTAATATTTGTGAGCGATATAGACCAGGGAACATAAAAGAACCTTTAATTCCACATGAAATGCCAAATTTGCCATATGAGAAAATAGGTACCGATATATGTGAATATGGGGGGAATAGCTACCTAATCATTGGTTGTTACTTATCCAAATGGTTAGATATAATCAAATTGTCCAGCAAAACATCAGGCGAGATTATATCAAAATTAAAGGGGGTGTTTTCCAATCATGGTATTCCTAAGACAGTAATTTGTGACAATATGCCATTTGCAAGCTACAAATTAAAAGAATTTTCCATTAAATGGGGTTTTGAAATAATTAATAGCAGTCCCAGATACCCACGATCAAATGGATTTGCTGAGAAAATGGTAGGAATAGCCAAAAGTATCCTTCGTAAGTCAGAGACTGACCCTGAGAAAATTAATGAAGCACTGCTTACTCACAGAACCACGCCCATTAGTGGCATGAATGTGTCTCCTTCTCAAGTACTAATGGGGAGGTGTCTCAGAACAAAATTACCATCTGTTAGGAAAATTTTGCAGCCAAAAATAATAAAAAGCTATAAAGAAAACTTAATAATAAAAAGGGATAGAAACAAGATATTTTATGACCAACATGCAAGAAATAGGCCAAGCTTTAAAGTAGGGGAGAATGCTCTTGTAAAAATGGACAAAATATGGGTACCAGTGAAGATAATAGGAATAGGCAAAACCCCTAGATCATACTTAATAAAAACAGAAAGGGGGAAAATACTAAGACGTAATTCGTTACATTTAAGGAAGCGCAGAGGAGAATTTCATAACATGTATGATAGTGAGGGTTTGGAAGAAACTGGGGAGGAGTCTTTAAGTATACAGGAGGAGGAGGAGCAAGAGCAAAATAACTATGTTACAAGAAGTGGCCGCACTTGTAGAAGGCCTTATAAATAAAAGGATTACATCACCGATTTCTAAAGGGGAGATGTAGTATTTGATGTAAGCCGGTGGCAACTCTAGTATTTAGATGTAAGCCGTTGGCAACGGCTAGACCATTATGATTGTGTATTTTTGTAACTGACCATCACGTGCCTGTGAATCAGGCTATGCTATTATTTGTGCATTAAAGATTTTTATACAATGTTGAATATGTTGTGATATTGACTGGAGAATACTACAAGATAACAGTAAAAGTTAATTCCAACAATCAGTTGATACAACTCTTTTGACTTCATTTGTATGTTAATTAAGCGCTTGAAGTGATCAAAAATAAGTTTTTAAGTGTCAAATTCCCCCCAAAAAAATTGGAATATCTGCTTAACATTATCAGGGAATGTCATTCAAAAGAAGGCATAAAACTGACTCAAAGAAAATTTTTAAAAAACTAAAGAAAAATTCTACGAATATTACCATTATTCGATTGATTTAGGTGGAAAATATATCGCCCTGAACGCATTAGTTTAATTCAGAGATCTCCGTAAGGATTCATTTCATACTCTTTATCAGCAGTTCCAAAACTTTTTTAGATAAGTTCATACAATCAACACTCCTGATGAAAAAAATAGTAAAGGGGCACTTTCTAACAGAAAAATTTAAAGAAGAAGTAAAGAAGAATTCACGGAGTATAGAAACCGCTGTTCTATAGTGTGTATACCAAAAAACAAAAATCAAATTTTAGAGCCGCCATCGACACCCAACATGGGAAACACCAAAAAGGATGTCCTTTAAAATACAAATGTAATCGCAAATCCGGTAGAACCCGGTTCAATAGTAGGAGAAACGCATGCAGAAGAATTCCCATTCAAATCAAAACTGTTATGAAAATCTAAGAAAAATATCTGTTTCAATCTTTTTTATACAAAGTTCGGCCCCAAATTGATGGCTACATTCCTCTTTTCCGACATGCGGACTTTACGAAGCTCCTCAAGGTGTGACTTAAAGCACGAAGATGTGTGCTTAGAGTCGTTTTCTTTTTTAGTCAAATAGACCAAGACGGCTCCTTTCTTTACTTTCTGAGAGATCGTGAAAGTGTGACTGACTGAGAATTTCGTACCGGAGGCGGATCCAGTGACAAAGAAAGAAATGTGACAAGAGAGAAGAGTCTAGACGAAAATTAAAAGGTACAGAGTTACTACCGAACTAGTTGGAGTTGGGGTTAGTCTATTACAATGTTATTGCATTTTAATAGTAGTAATTTTAAGCACTTTCTCTCGAAATTATACTACCCTGTTTCCAGATACCTGTTCCACCAGTCATAATATATAACTACAAAAAATACTTCTTACAGTCAATATTTGATATTGTTTCTTTATCCGAATCAGAACCGGTTTTAGACTGATTACACCTCATCGGGCTCCGAATTCTAACTAATAAACTTTTTCCATATCATTGTTTTACTATATCATTATGGGCCATTTTTACCATACGCTTTCAAGTCAGAATTAAAAAATATTTTTTCAAACTACATAATTTCTTAATGAAATGAACATAGGTGTTTTTAAATACTATGTGAAAAGTATATGGAAAAGCAATTGGGGTCACATACAACTTTTTCCTAAACTTAAGTGTAAAATGATGCTCTAATACAAAACATCATGTCCCTGGTAGGACACAAAACTAAAATAGTCGACTTAAACTATTATAATCCGATGCATTTTTAAGCACATTTTTTAATTCTTCGTTTATTAATTTTAAGCAAAACGATAAATCAGTCAAAATAAACTTAAATAGCGAAAATAGAATAAAGCAAATTAATATCACTTTCCAAATCAGCGGCTCAGCAATGGTCGAATCTCTTACCATAAATATAGTATGGATCTAACGGGAGTTGTCATTTTAATAAAATAACAGAATTAAACATACTTGCGTTGTTGGAAACTGAAATAAACCTCCATATTTCTTATTTATATCAATAGATAACTATATTTCTGGGCTTTAAATTTCCAAAAAATTTTATTTAATATTAAAAATTACCATAACGGGAGTTGACATTACCTTGACGACAGATTATATCGTTGAAAACACGATAGTTTTCACGACAAAGAATGAAAAAACTGTTAAAAGATATTCTAAAGTATATAAACAATCGTTTGAAATGTGTTTTGCCAATTTTAAAGAGTAATTTTAATTATATTTATTAAAATTAATTCGAACGTAATGTGACTTGACATAAAGTGAGGGATAAAATATTTTATTGATATGTAAAAATATAAAATTCAAGAAATCAATTTTTCAATTTCACAACTTTTTAACAGTTCATAGTTTTAATATTTATAGTTTTTTCTTTCAAAAAGTAAAATTAAATTACAAAAAAAAACGACTTATTTATTTCATGAAACTCGTTAGGGACAAGCGTTTTTGGCTATTTTCGTATTTTAAGGATCTTTATTTACATAATTGTACAGCTTTTTTACTAATTAAAAGCTGGAAAAATTTAATTTAGTCTACTTTACTTAAATTAAAGCTCAAACATAAATTTTAATAATGACTTATGTTTTAATTTTCATGTTTTACCTCCGGGACAGCAAATGTAAGCAAATTTACGTTAATAAACGTTAATAAATAACATCACAAGCGCAGAAGTAACACTGGTGTGAAATGAAAAAATTATGTATCACAATAAAAGATATCAATATCGATGATATTCACAACTACATAGAGCAACAACTACAATTATTACCGAATTACCTTAGTTTGAAAAAGGAAATAAGTCCAAAAAATGGCAAAATGATTTTTTTTGTACTTAAAAATCTCTAAGATTTGCTCTACACATGAGTGGAAAGAGGCAAAAAATAACTGCCCCCTATAGTAAGATAACAGCCCCTTGAATTTGGCGAAATTTGATCTCCATTCATTGTAGTTTTTTATTAAATTTGAAATTTAAGTTAATTTGTCTTTTTTTTTATTCCTTGAGCTGTAAACTAATAAGCCAAAATAAAATTTATTTTTAATTTAAAAGTATTTTTACCTTTATTTATCCAGTGAATGTTTGACTCCATTGATGTTCACTTTCTCCACTGACACTCCCTTAAAGACTCATAACATAACAATTTTTACTTTTTGTGTTAGTCTTTATTTTTTTTCACTTTTGTGCTGTGAGCTATGCAGATACTATATAATTTAATTGTCGATTAAAGATTTTTGAAACTGAAACTGAAGACTGAAGATTTTTTTTCATCTGAAATTTTATAAGTTTGAAAAAGGGAATAAGTCCATGAACTTTTTCAACTGTAAAATATTTTGAACAAACTTGTATTTTTCGATGATTGTTCTGTATTCGAAATAGAGAGGGTCCTTGAATATCCAGTAAAAATTTGGTGGTTATACAATAAAAATTCCATTAAGTACTTGTACAGTTTTTATTTTTTCGATTTTCCCAAAACTTGGTTTTTGGACTTGCTCCCTTTCTCTATTCCAATGATGAACTCAGAGTAAATTTTAAAAGTCATACGATGATTTAAAAGATTTTCTCTTGGCAAGAGACGAGATAAAGAGAAGTTAAAGGGCTTTAAAGCTAGTCACGATACATAAAACTTGGAACAGCTTGGGAAGTGTTTAAGTATCAAATAAAATTAAATTACAGTAGAAGAATTGTAGTTTAAGAGTAATTCAAATTTTTCAACCGGTGAACAGTTGTGATTCCAAAGGAATGAGCGTCCAGCGCCTATGACGCTGCAGCAGCCTCTAAAGTAATATACCATAACTCTTTATTTTTTGTGAGAAAAGTATTACTCGTTTGTTATCTCCTCAGTGGCGGCTTGTCCATAGGAGCACGTGAACCCCTCATAAAAATGAAATAAGTCAATAATAACATAAATGAAAAAAAATCTATTCCAACTTGTACCTTATTCAGGATGAGCTTCCAACCCCTCTTCTGTTCTAATTGTGGTGTGGTATTTTTACTTAATTTTATTTTCAAAATTTAATTGTGAACCCCCATTTGAACTTCCCACGAGCCGCCACTGAATCTCCTTATAGAAAAACGGAGTTTGGAATAATTTATAGCATCGATTATAAAAACGGCCTCCTTAACCTTAGTAAATTGTAGTACAGCGTCCTTTTTAAATCTACCCCCCCCCCATTATTTCAACAATACGGTGATAATTTCAGAAATAAATAGAGCATCGGAAAATTTTAATTAGAAGGTACACTAAGGGTAAATCACACTGGATGAGTTTCAAACCCACGAAGTATTCATCTTGAATTCAAGGTTACCCTCAAAACTCTTCTCACATATTTCTTTTCGGAACGCACATTCATTATGCTATCGACACAAAAACCTTCCAAAAATATTCGATCGCTGAATGTGTGAATCTGATCATCAGAAATAGGATGACATAGCAGCATACGGGCAACTTAATTACAAGCTACCAATCAACAACCTTCAGACAAAAAAAAACCCTAAACAATCGTGCTCAACATCTGATCTTGGGTCGATACTGTTGGTAGCGCATCATCTGAGCATGAATCGCGATTGAATAGCCTGCTGCATTCGGAATCTATTTCCGTATGAAAGGTCAACTGAAACTAAAGTGGAGTAAAACTGAAGTACAGTCAGTGACTGCATCAGCCTCATTCTTTTGAAGCAACTGTCTCGTGAATCAACTCGCCTGGCTGTGAGCAGAACAAAAAGAGAGCATATCCTGAGTAAGCGTGGACTAAACTCGGATTTGGGGACAACATGTCATTTGCGTTTAAATTATTATGTTTGGGTTGCACAGCTCTTTTTCACTTGTGGCCGAGAAACTCATAATGGGGCTTCTTTTGAAATTGCGATCGGGACAACAAAATATTCAAACATTTCATGGCCCTTGCCAAGACAAGGCCAACAGGACAATGGACAACTTGGCACCTGTTAGGAAAAAACCCGATTTTGTACTAAATCGATAGATTGTCTTCTCAAATGTTGGAAAACATCAATTTTTGTTCATTTTGTTTTTTAAATATTTTATCATTTAAGTTTTAAGTTACCTAAAAATCACGTGACCCCAAAACGCGTAAGTTATTTTCAATTAAAAACAGCTTCTTTTCGGTCTGAGCTGAAACAGCTTGTGACGTCACGCGTGCCTTGTTCACCATCATTCCGCTTTGAAAGACATTGCTCTCTAGTTTTTGTTTTGTTTTTACAGCCTAGTGTTTCCATGGAAACGGAGTTTGCCACATTTTTGAGAGGCACTTTATTTGAAGTCAGCTTTTCTGTAATGAAATATCTTTTAATTAACCAACAAAATTTTTCTAGGAAAAGACAAACGTATTTTCGGACTTAGGAGAGAATTTTCAATAAGTTAAAATGGAAGATATTGATATTTAAGAGATGGTGTAAAACTCCATTAAGGCCGTTGGGGCAAGAACTAGGTATCTACTCTTTCAATTCAAATTTACTTTAAATGATTTTGGCTTGGTTTAGGGTTTCTGTATAAACATTGCGTATGTTAGAATAAATACTGAACTCAAAACAGCAACTCTTGTATTTTTATACCATGAGCCCTCTGTGCTGAAGAAAGTTTGTAGTAAGTTAAGTTTGCAGTTGTTTCAAGCGGACGATAATAAACCTTAGATCTTTTTCAAAATGTAGCTACTTATTTATTAGGTACTCTCAATCTTAAAGATCTATTACCACAACACTGTTGTTTTCTATGAAAGTCTCTAACTAAGAAAGTTGAAATGAGGCCCAGGTTTTTTTTTGCCAGACTTGCAGTTTAAGAACCCATATCTGGGAACAAGCAAGGATCTGCATTTTTAGGTTACAATGATTGAAAGCGTACCGTGAAATCGGCGAATATAACAGTGAATAAGCACGGTTTGAAAGTGGAGATACCTGGTTCTTGCCCAACATCCTCATATCGACAGCCACGTTGCAAAAGCCTGTAAGTGCAAAACCTCAAAGTTTTCAGGAGACGAAAAAAAATTGCATATTTTTCATCTTATGAACTGTTCTTTTTCTGTCCCGTTTTTATTGTACTGCATTAAAGGCAACTATGAAACTTTTCAAACAATTTTGGTTCATGTACTTACTTCCCCTCAGCGTCACTGCAACTTATAGAGTTTTACTTGGTGATTGGAAGGTTCTCAACTTACAGGTTATTACAAATCGTCATGGAGAAGTTTTGAAGCGTATTTGGCCGATTTTGGTTTTATTTGAAAATTATTTATTTATTTTTTTGGTTTAAATTTTGAAATTACCCCGTACAGCAAAATTAAAATTTTTGTCTAAAACAATATAAAAGTAATCGTTACAAAAATAAAAGTAAGTATAAAAGTAATAATACCTCAGAAATAATGTTGTCAACCCCCCCCCCACACCGAAAAAAATATGGTTATGGCCCTGAGGGGGCATGTTATATCTGATTGCATTGAAAACATCTTTTACCTTTAAGGAAGGGAATATCCTGGAAAATTTTGGAAGGCATTGCTTTCATAAAGATCATTTCTAACAATTTGGAAACCTATATTCGGTTTCTAGAGTGACAATGAATAGTGGTTCAAACTACAAATTTATATTCACCAACAGATTAAAGTTACCCTTTTTTACAACAAAAGAAAAACTGTTTCTATAAAGACATCTGAAACGTCTTGCTTGATCCAACTTATAAGAATAGTTCTGGCTTTTGCGCATTCAGAAACTGCCAAACCTTCCTTATCTATAATATCCTTCCGAAGTTCAAATAGTCACCCACGAACAGCTTTATGATGGAAAAAACTCGTAAAACCCGCGTATTCTAAACTTTTACAGTATCATCATCCCTTATTCATAGCCTCCCCAGACTCAGCCCCACGGGGGCACATTCCCCACTTCTGAATCGATGAAAGGAATTCTGTTGGTGAAAAAAAAGGCATTTTCCGGAACCCAGACTGTTGAACTCATTTATTACCGCATCCCTCTTTCAAATCAATCCCAAATCGGCAAAAAGAGCGAGCTCACGCGATGGGATTTATGTATCCCCAGGTTTGAGTTGACATTGAATTGCACGGAAAAATGTATTCCAGTCTGGCAACCCTCGCAAACTATCACATCTGGACCAAGCCAAGAGATGGCGCTAAACAATTGGACCGCTATCACTGGTGCATTAAAAATTCTTTTGTGGTTACTTCTGTTACCGCCCAGCGCCGGCTCTTCTATAAGTTAAAAGGATGAGGTTATAGAAAGCCGCGCTCAGATAACCGTTTGCTCCAATCAGTGTAACATCGGTTTCCAACGGCTCCCTGGATACTACTATTGGTAGGTAGACAGATTATGGACTATTTCCCCCTATTGTGTATATATTACGGGCAATGTGAGAAATTGGGCATTATTTATAATGCCCGAAGTGGAGGAGGGCAATGTGATATATTCAATGATTATCACTTTGCCTGAAATACGCGGGCATTATTAATAAAGCCCGGATTTATCACATTGCCCGTAACATATGCATAATACTGAAATTAAAAACACAAAGCTATTTTTTTATATTTTGTTATTATTTAATTTGTGGTGGAAGTGTACTTTAAATTTATAAAATAGTTTTTATATTGTTAATATTTAGAAATAGAAGTGTTTTGAAAAAAAAATTATGTATGGAACTGTATTTGTTATCTTATATTTTAAGTATTATAAATAGTAGAATAGAAAATTCTTTTACTCAAAATGAACATTACTGATCATTTTTGTTTGAACCACTAAAAATTTAGTTCAAGTTAGTTGAAAAATAAAATTTGAGGAAATGGTTGACTCATTGTCAAAGTTAGCAATGTGTTCAAAGCACGTGTAGGATAACATTTATAAACTGTCATAAATTTTATGATTAATTCAAATGAAAAAACTTAAAATAATAACTTTTAAAATTGATAACTTAAAAATATATAAATACTTCCATTTTTAATAGTAAAATACTAATATTTTTAGTATCATAAGTTAGTTTAAAATATTAAATATTCTATCAGTTTTATACATTCCTATATGCCCACCATAAGAACTATAAATATGTACCCCACACTGTAAACTATACTTTTTAACTATAGACATACCGCCAGGAGAAAAAGTTTTGACTTCTTACAATATTGTTGAGACAACGTTTTATGCAAAATCTGCGTGGCTATCATTTCTTCGTGGCTTTGTACTTCTTTTCAGAGTGTTTGTTTTTCTGTCAAAATTTTTCTCCTGGCGGTATAACTATAACAATTTATTCACACTAATTTAATTTTAAAATGCTAGTTCTTTGAACCTCATACTTAAACTATAATTTCGTAAACTTTTGAATGTTACACTTATTTAATGAAAATATTTGCAAAAATAATTAATGTGCCGTACTGGATTATTTTAGAAAAGCCTTCAAAAAGTTAAAATAATACTTATATAATTTAAATGGTAATTTTGTTCAATAAAAATTGAAAATATCTATTACATTTTATCAATTAAATTTTCTAAAAATATTTCACTAAAAAGTTTTATGATGATAATTTAAGTGCATTCCTTGCCCAGTAAGATAAGTAAATAAAATACTATTTCACATTACGAAAATATCACAAATAAAATTCAATAATATGAATTAAAATTAAAGCACTTTAAAATTACTTCAATTCTATTGTGGTTTATTCATACGGTTTACACCCACAAGGGCATTTTTCTAATTCTCAACATGTATACCAATTTACACTAAATATACCCAAGTACCCATTGAGCAACACAACTATTTTTGCACATTAACTTAGAATATTTAAATGAAACTTTTTTATAGATATTAGTTTTACCTGAAAAGTCATTGTAAGGATGGGTATTTTAAAACACATGAGTTTAAAAAAACACAAAAACATACACGTTAAATTTTTTAAAGTATTTATTAAAGTTATTTAATGTCTTATCTTAACACGTTTATGTAATTTTTTATTAGTTTTACATTAGTACACAAATGAAAATTTTCACTTCTTGAAATATATAAGGGAAATTACATTAGAATCCCTCTTAAACCGCCCCGGTGTAATCAGATATTCCCTTTAACCAGCTGCATTCAATAAAAAGGCAAATTAAAAATTATAAAACTATTTAGATATATATATTCATTTAATTTCAAGCCTTTAGCAAAAATATTTATTGAATTTTTACACATTCCTTCTAATTGAATATAAATATTTTTTTTTATTTCAACTATGAAAAAATGCATTTCATATACAATAATTTTAAATCCCTGAAGAAATCCCAACAGTAAAAACCATTTAAAAGGGAGTCTATTCTATTTTATATACTATAGTCGGGCTTACAGGAGCACTAGGCCAATTCTGGCTCAACTACTCTGTAAGAGGTCATGCCAAATTTGACGATATAAAACAGCTTTTTTTGCGCCATGAAATTTCACCAACACACTGATCGTGTATCTTAGCTTGGCGAGATTTTGAGAATTTATTTGTTCTTTGGCGCAATTCTAGCGCTTTGAAAAGATTCTTTAAAAGTGACTTAGTGCATTTCTCCTGTAAGCCGACGATGTGTAAAATATTTTAAATTTCTTTAAAAAAATCTTAAAATTTTATCTTAAAATCTTAAAATCTTTCTTAAAATTTTAGAAAAACAAAAAGTTTGTTTTTCTAATTTTACACATCACCCAGCATCATTTTAGAAGTAAATTAATATGAACGATATTTTTAGCTGCGTAATATCATCTAGGGCTTTATGTAAAGTTTAATCCACTTTATTGCATTTTTAATTTTACGATTTTTAATTCTGTAAGACTATTAATAAGATGAAGATATATGGATATTTTTCTAATAGGAAATCAAAAATATAAGCAATATTTTATATTAGCTTTCATTAAAACTATTTTATTACAAACTATATTTATTAAATTCAAAAAGATGATATATTTTGCATAAGAAGTAGCATTATCTCTGGGGGTTTTTTTTAAATTTAATAATCTTTTTCATTTAACTCAGGAAAAATGGAGCAATTTCTATATTCAATATTCAATCACGTTTTGCCCATAGCAAAAATTTCCAGATTGGTTTTTCTTTCAATGATAAATTTGTAAATTAAATTTAAATACCGAAGCTTTAAAAGAATTAGGTTATGACAAAAAAGAAATAATTACATTGTGAACCATTATAGATACAAAATAGTGTAAAATTTGTTACTAATAACTATATGAATATGATCTTTAAATTCAATTTTCAAATACCATTTATAATACTTCTAGTTTATAATATTTCTCCATAATATTTCTAGGTTTAAAAAGTTTTTAAAATTTTAAATATCAATGGAATTTTAAAAAGCAATTAACTTTAGATAACTGGATCGTCGAAAATTTTTCTGAAGATTTAAATACCTAGTATTTTTCATGATGTTCTTTTTTATGTTATGTTTAATAACGAATCGCTGAAAATGTAAAGGATTATACGAGGTGTTTCAAAAGTCCGTTTCACGGCTTTTATTTGGAACTAACATCTCCTAGAGTCATGGAAGTAAGGTGCACCCCCATGTAAGTGACCATGGGGAACCCACTGAGATGACTTACAGCGCTCTTAGCGGCGAAATAAGAAAGTTTAAAAATTAATTTAAAAACGAAGGGATCCTATGGAACAAAAACTTCATACCGAAAATTGTTGGCAATATCATTAAAAACTCGCAGAAAAACATGTTATGAAACTATCTTAAATATTCGGGAAGATATTTAAAAGTCAAAATACCACTTAAAAAAAGAAAAAGTTCACAAATTTGCAAGTTCCTTTAATTTTTTTAATTAAAATTTGTCTTCATTCATTGTCACACTGAAAGCTTGTAAATTTTCAAACTTATTCGTTTTTGTGACCTGTAAAAGTTCTATTTCCACTTGATAATATCTCCTTGAATATTTAGGATATTTTCATGAAATGTTTTTCTGCTCATTTTTTTATCAACAACTATTTTATCACTGAAGTTTTTGGTCAAACTCCTTTATTGTTTTAATTTCTTATTTCACCGCTAGGGGCTCTGTCCTGTGTGTCATCTGTATGGATTTCCCATAGTCACTAACCTAGGGTACACCTTACTTCCATGACCCTAGGACACGTTGTTTCCAAATAAAAGCCGTGAAACGAACTTTTGAAACACCCTGTATATCTGGGGTAATTTTAGGCGTTTTTAATTGTTAAGAATTTTCAACCATGACCTCAGACTGGGTTGATATTTTACACCCCATTCTTATAATATTCATTTTAATCATGCTATAAAAATTAGAAAAACTTTAAGACGTCTAAATGTCTAATTTATATTGCTTTCCATAAAAGTTTTGAAGGAACAATGTTTCGAAAAAAGTATCATAAACTAATGTTGAAATTGCGCAAAATATAAGTGATAAGGATGCCTTGAGATATAATACTATAAAAAAGATTAACTTTGAAACTATGTATTCTCAAACAAATGTTATGTTATTTTCTCTTAACATCTCACACAAAAAGTATTTTGATGTATTTTAAAAGTATTTTTATGAGAGAAAAAAAGTTTTTGTATTTGAACCAAGAAATTGCAATTATTATAAACACCATTAACAAATTTAAATCTTAAAATATTTTTTAACATTTTAACTTAAGCTCTGAATTAGTTACATAAATTATGTTATAAAAAATTCAAGTTTTTTTAAATACATACCTATATTTTGAATATGAAGATATAACTATAAAACTTTTAATTTATACTTAATCTCACTCGTTTGATAAAACTATAGTTAGTTCGTGCTGTATTAAGAAATATGGACTTAATTTTTATTCTTTTAATGTTGTAATAATTGTTCAATAACAACGAAGAATCTCATACGTGTGATTCTTCTTACAAAGAAAATCGTGAAATTACTCTATAAAATATTCAATTAGTAATAATTAATTAATAATATTTCTCTATAAAACTGATTTTGATAGTAGTTTAACTTGGTATATTAAATTCTATTAATATATGTATTTACGTACAAATATTAAAATGAAACTTGGTAAAACCGTTTACATCAATAACCTACTTATATCCTTTCATCCTTACCATATATTCTCAGTATCGTCATTGAGAAACTTTTACCCATATCTTCGTGGTGCAAATGTGGACAAAAAGGGACAAAAATGTGGCAAAAGTGGGACAAATTCTCATCTCAATATCGTAATTCGATATCCTTGTCAATTAATGGCGTTATATTAAATATTATCAGATGAAAGGGCTCAATAGAATACAGTGATTTTGTTGACTTTTCATGTGTCCTCGCTCCATCACATAGAACGTTAGCAAATTTATAAGATTCTTCACATACAAGATGATAAATCTTTTTCAAACGAACGGAGCGACATAACTAATATCTTAGTGTTGGAAATAATGGATACTTTTAGGTATCAATACAGGGTGATTCCAAATGAAAAAAAAATGCTAGGGGATGTAGACTACCCAAATTCAATTTAGAACCCCCCTGGAGAGGGATGTTCCCGAAGCAATCACGAGTTGCTGGATGGCTTAAGCTACCAGAATTGTTTTCAAATTTCTAATTTTATTATTTCAAATACATAAATCTAACAAAACATACAGTGAAACAAGATTAAACAAAAACAAATGGACAAGGGTACATATTAGCCAACAAGGAGTCGCAAACTCATACAGGTAGCCAACTCGAAAGATATAGATACTTAGGTGGGAGAAAAATAAATGAAAAAAATTATAATAAACTATAAAATGCATAAATACACGTACAATACTTGTAAATCAAAATATATTGTGGAGTAGAAATGTAAATTTAAATTTTAATACTATTGGTGAAATGCTGTAGGGTGGTGAGCTTCAGAATTTCTTATTTTTTTTAGTGAGCAATGAAATTTGGCTAGAAGAATAGGTTATTGATTAAAGAATTTGAAATTATATCATGTTTTTTAACTCATTTATAAAAACTCTAGAGTTTTTGTCCTTAAGAGGTCGTCTTCAAAGTGCAACAGTAATAATAACTACTACTACTAATCTCTTATGATACCACATATTTAATTTCTTTCTTTGTTGTTTCTTTGTGTATTTATTATTTTTGTATATTTTGATGTTCTTTGCGTGTCTTTCGTTTTTCTGTATTTGTCTTTGTACAATAAATTTGAATTTGAATTTATTTAACTGTCGCATCTTTTATTGTCGGTTTTTGAAAATGATCTCTTTAGGGCAAAAAATTTCTACAGTTTTCATAAACTGTAAAAAGCATGATAAAGCATGATAAATGATATTGAAATTCTCTTTCTACCCCAAACTGTTTGCCCACAGTCACCCGTTTTTCATCGCTTTTGGCAATTTGGGTCCGCGCTCTAGCTCCTCAGGATTGCTTCGGGAGATTCCCTTCTTCCTGGGTAATTCTAAATTCTCTTGGCAGTCTACACCTCCTATCATTTTTTCCGTGAATTTTGAATCACTCTGTTATACAAGATTCTTCAAATAGGAGATAAAACCTTTTCAAACCAATGGAGGAACGCGACTAATATTAATTAAAAGTTGGCTTAATTTTTTTCTGTTTTAATGGTGTAACAATTGTTAAATAACAATTTAAAATGTCATAATCGGGGTTCCTCTTACAATGTTTTGCACAGAAATCGCAGTTTATCTTTCAAAAAAGTTTATTTAGTGATGAAAATACGAGTAAAGGCCTGTTTAAACTCCGCTTAATATGATCACTCTTGGGCTAGATTAAACTGATAATATCCGATTGGTAATAATAAGCGATTTGATTATAGTTTTAGCATTGGACTGCATGTGATTTGTGATATACATTGAGCGGTTAGAACCATTGGTTTAGGTGCGGTCCCCCCACACTATTCCCTTTCTATTCTTAAAATAAACCTTCGGTTCAATTTGAACTTTTCTATCTGTAAACTTATTTAATGGCTGGCAGGAGGGACAGTAAAGTGACGCTAATAGATCACGCAAGTTTCGGCATCTCATCTCTTTATTACAAACACAGCAGTATTTATACAAAAGATATTACGTCATAAGAAGTTAAAGTAGGAGTATTAAAATACTAAAGGTGACAGTTAACATATCCATGGACACGTCATCAATCAATCAATCAATTACTTGTAAGGGTAGACGACAGGAGGCGCCATGAGCACACGGTAGGAAAAACGGCAACTTTAGACCTCTCGTGTCAAATCTATCGTTTCCGTATCGTTTCTTCCACGTGTTTCAGTTTCTGAATATGGCCCTAAAAGGAGTCTATTCTTCCCATCGAGACTAACATCAACCCCATCAATAGATAATCGAGCAACTATAGCACACACCTCACTCGCATGCCCAAAAGTGTGTTATTATGTCAGCGCCCATGTCCTTCGTAAGCACCCCATTCGAAATAAAGGCCTATTTACAGATGGAGCGCGAGATACCAACCCGCACGCATCTTTGCTATAGGAGCAATCACCCGAAGAGGTTCGGCCATTCTCTCAGCACCCGCGTTGTGCACCCGGGTGATTCAACCGGATACTTTTTGTCCGGTTGTTTCCCGGAAGCGGCCGATTCAAAGGTGGCCGGAATCGTCATAAAAATGACCCATAGTGGCCAACGTTGCCTCCTGTCATACCAAACAAAGATTTGCGCGCGAAAAGATAGGGGCTATGACCTCGGCTCGTGAGGGTGTTTTCTAGCGAAAGTTAAGTCAGGAGTTTTTATTACTGGTTCGGGGAAAATACACTCCTGGTATGTATATTCCAATTCTAAAATACGGCTTATACTATGAATGATGTCTAGTTTGTAATTTAATGTTTGATAGCTTCAAGTTTAAATCAAAGAAATGGTTTGACCCATTAAGGGAATTGCTATAAAAAATAGTCTCCGGAATAGTTTTTATTAGAACGGAATCATTATCAAATAACTTAAAGTGAAACACGAAAGCAAATGCCTGGTCTATCTCATAGTAAAAAAGTACAATCATATATAGAATAATTTACTATATTTTATTGTTACAACGTACAATTGATAGGTATTATAGAAAGTTATTCGTATACGTATTGTTTGGATCTAATATTGGAAGCTTTAATATTACGTGAAGCCAACAAAAGATGACCCATTTTAATCTATTGTATTGGTTACTTTCGTTCTGAAATATTTAATAGGATTAACTAATCGGATTTTCACATTGCAAACTGATTTTGTAAAATAAATAATCCTTATACAGTTCACAACAGAAGGTTTTAACGGAAAGTGTTTGAATATGGGAGATGGAGTTTAAATCCCACTGCAAATAGAATGTAACTCATTTGTTGAAGTAAAACTAGGTGCAATGTGAGCCACTAAAACGGGATATCCTATTAATATGAAAGGGAAAATCAAAAACTTTAAAAAAATACTTTCCAACGTTAAAAGGTTTCTCTTTTTAATCTTCAATGCAAAATCAATAAAAATTTATGATAAAAATTCAATAAGATAAATTCAGTGCGTAAAAACTCTTACAGCCATATTCACAGCCATCGGCGTCGGTGTTAACCAGCAGCTAAAGAAAGAGAAATTAGCTTTTTGCTGACTCTGATTGGTGAAATCTTTGTTTGACCAAGGATTTAACACTGACACTGATGGCTGTGAATATGGCTGTTATAATTTTTAGACTTAGCAAAACATTTTTTTTTTATTTGGATGAATTTTTTTATAATATTTCCTTTTAATAAATGTTGAAATCAAATCTTAAAAATTTTAAAATAAAGGTAAATGAAAATCTGAATGAAGTTTTATAAAATCTAATCACTTTTACTATTTGTTGTAAAATTTGTGTAATTTTCATTAAAAACTACTGGATCTCGATTATCGTCAAAATTATTAATTAAATTATTATTTTTTTAATTATAATTTAAAAATTATAAAATTAATTAATAACAAATTATAAAAATTATTATTTTAAGTTGTCCGGTTATTTTTAGAAGTAATAAAAAAGAACTAAAAGGCTAAAAGGGTTCTTAGATAATTTTGAAAAGATATAAAAAGTACAAGTGTTCACGAAATGATACTTTAAATTCCTCATTTCCTAGTAAATTTTAAAAATCCAAATGAATAAGGTGGATACTCTAGTAAAAGTAATTTAAAACTTTCCTTAAAATAACATATTCTGAACTTAAATAACTTAAATTTTTCACCTAATATTAATTCAATTTACGCGGACGAAGGAACAAACATGGGAGAAATAATTCGAATCTTGTTTTCTTTGCACTAAGCGTCTTACTGCAAAGAAACTACTTTTACAGGGATAGGAACTTAGGAAAAGCCAAATTTACTTGAATTGCTTATTGGGGTCATACTAGTATTTCTGAATCGCTTTACTCGCAGGATTTAAATAACTCTGAATTGTTGAGGAATACATTCTAAAATTCATAGTTAATTATGAATTATTTGCAAATGTCTTAATACCAAAATGTACAAATGCTTCTTTTTTCTTATTATTATATAAAAATGATTTCGTGTAACTTTTTATGATAAAAATACAATATTTCATTTTTTAAAAGGTGATATTTATCAAAATAATTTATATAAACTTATTTTTAAAAGTAAAGAAACTGGAACTTTTTTCAGTAGGTATATTGGTGAAAATAATACCATAATTCTAGTTAAGTAAAACATTTTTAATGTAACAGGTTGAATTTATGTTTAGCGTAAATATCAATAAAATATAAACAAAACGTTACATTACTCTGTCCATAAAGTTCAAAACGTTATATACTTCCAGAATTTGGCCCACTGATAACTAAACGACTCTTCTTCAAGAAACGATACATTTTATTCCAGATATAAATCAGTCATCGTCACATGGTGTAAGTACCATTTATAAAACTATTAAAAATAGACTCTCGTCGAGGAAGTTGCCTTTTGAAACCTAATTATTTCAATATTTGTAAGTAGATATTTTAATTTTTATCGTAAGGAAGTCAAAAATCCATCTGGAAAACGTAAGTACATTCATATCACATAATTTTCTCGGAAAAAGTTTTGCACCACTTGTAAAATGTATCATGTTAGCACTTTTAATTGAAAGAACATATCATACTCAGCACTCTTACCATTTATCTATTATAGTATTTTCGTCACATTCCATTAATCGCATAAGTATTAATAATAAAGTTAGAGTTAATAAGATAAAACTATAATTTTTTCTCGAAACATTTTAGCACCATTCGTAAAATGTATCATGTTAGCACTTTTAATTGAGAGAATATATCATACTCTTACCATTTATCTATCATATTTTCGTCACATTCCATTAATCGCATAAGTATTAATAATAAAGTTAGAGTTAATAAGATAAAACCATAATTTTCTCGAAACATTTTTGCACCATTCGTAAAATGTCTCATGTTAGCACTTTTAATTGAGAGAATATATCATACTCTTACCATTTATCTATCATATTTTCGTCACATTCCATTAATCGCATAAGTATTAATAATAAAGTTAGAGTTAATAAGATAAAACCATAATTTTCTCGAAACATTTTTGCACCATTCGTAAAATGTATCATGTTAGCACTTTTAATTGAGAGAATATATCATACTCTTACCATTTATCTATCATATTTTCGTCACATTCCATTAATCGCATAAGTATTAATAATGAAGTTAAGAGTTAATAAGATAAAACTACACTATGTCATCACAAAATTTATTGCCAAGGCTTTGTTTAACAAAGGAAATTTATATTAACGATTATGTACTATTAAAATTTTTCTTAAAAAAATAAATTACATTTTATCATTTCGTAATAATTGTGATTTTTCCATGAATTCTACGACGAAAAATCATTTTTATTCACCTCTTTGCACTTGAATGCCAGTCCGTTTCATAAATTAACGATTTAAATTAAAGCATAGGTAGTAAATCTTCTTCAAGAAGCGATAATGTTTTGAATAAATGTATTAGACATTATACAATATCCTATTTTATGTTACATTATCTTAAATTTTCAAATATTAGTTCGTTTAAATATTTGGACTCCTCAAACTTTATGCTTTACAAGCCGTTTTGTAATGAGATTACAATTGGTATTTGAAGACTTTGACGGTTTTTTTAACATCAAACTTTTCATGTTGGTAATTAAGTACTCTTACAATTAATTAACTCTTACAATAAACTCTTACTTAATTTACTCTTACAATAAATTAACTCTTACAAGTTAATTTTTTCCTATAATTGTCATAAAAAATATGAATGATTGCACTGGTCTGAATACTATGTGTAATGTTATATAATACACTAGCTTATATTTTTGTAAATTACTTATACTTCTTTTCAAAAAGTTAATGATATTTAGTAATCGTTAACTTCTTTATAAAAGTAAATGAGTGAGTTAATTAGTATAAAATTATAATTTTACAAATAAGTTTGTATACATATTTTTACCTTAAAAGCAACATTCACAAATGTGGAGTTGTGTTCAATTAAATATTTGTTTTTTAATCATTTTTAAACAATCGTATATCTACAAATGTGGAAGTTAATAAAAATCCGCTCTTATTGTATTAGTATTTACATCAGTTAAAAGTAAAATCACAAGAGAATAGCTACTATCAGTAAATTATAAATATTATAAGAATCATGCTTCATACACACATAATAATAAATGTAATATGTAGCATTCAAAAAACAAACAAAGGCATCAATATTCAATTACTTATTTATATTCTGCAATTTCTATATTCGGAAATGTAAGTTTTAAATGCAGTTGTGGACACTTTATTACTTTATATTTTAAAAGTTAAAGTAATAAAACAAAATAAAATTTTAATATTTTATGTTCATGTATAACCAATAAATATTTATATTATGTTTAATTATTATTCTTATAAAATTTTCAGATTTAAAGTAATTTTAATTAACTTTAAATCAAAACGTTAAAACTTTAAAACTAAGTAATCATAATAATAAAATCATAATAATAAATATGGATAATAATATTTTAATTCCATTAACAACAAGATCAAAAGCGAATAAAGGTATATACTTTTACAATATTAAAACATTCTTATCGTATCTATATCATACTTCCTATGAATTAATATTATAATACCCCCTTTTTAACTGTAATAAATTTACATTTTAATATCAATTTCATGCATATACCCCAATAGTGTTTTCTTATAAATGACTTTAAAGAGCTAAAATATTCTTAAATAATTTTCTTATCATCATTCTTAAGAAAGTGTTTGCATACATGATTTTTTTTTTAAATTTGTAATATACCTACCTAATAATATTTTTACATTTTTAATGCTAAAATCATATTAATTTAAATATTTTATTATAAATAATATATTTATAATAAAATTATTATAAATATATTAAGAAAGAGTATAACTTTTAATTTTTAAATATCAGTCTTTATAAAGACAAATATGCCATCAAAAGAGCTGAAACCCCGTGTAACTGCTTAAAAAATTTCCACCAATAACCTCCTGAAGATTAAATAAGATAGCTGCATTATTTTTCGTGTTAGGACTTTACTTTTATTGAAGCTTTTCTCAAACTGAAGGTATGGGTGCTAGTTATGACCAAAGAGATCCCAAAAAATTACCAATCTTATCATTCTTTTCTTACAAAAAAAAATTTTTGATACACAACACTAACTTGTTACCCATTTTTTTTTAAATAAAAATTTTTTTCATGAAAAAATTATCAAAAAATGTGGTATAACATTTTTAAAGTGCGAAATAGTAGTCCAATATCATATTTTTACAAAAATCTGTGAACTTAAAAATAAGATTTTGTACACTTTAAATAATAACATGATGTATTTAAATTTCCCCCGATAAAGGTTTTGCATATACTGAATGTTTAGAACGGAAAACGGTGTGTTCTTTCTAACAGAAAGGTGCACGCGTCCTCCCGGGTTAACCACAAGTCTTATTCCCGTTCCTGTTATATTCCTCTATCTCCATTATCATAGACTCACTCTCATCGCAATGCCATTCAGTAACGGCCGCTAATTAAGTTGAACCGTTGAGGTTCCTCTCGAAACAGTAAAAGTGTTAATTTGCCCCTAGAGAAAACAACATCCCGTATCCTGTGGTGAAAATCCCGCCACGGACAAGGTCAGAAACTAAAGCGGTGAGGTAATTATTCGGGTAGCTTCCGACTCGCTGCTGTGAATGACCGGACACCCTTTCCCACCAAGGCCAAACAATTCACACATTCATAACCGGCTGAAAAGGGACATTGCTGTGGTATCACGTACAGTTATGGACTTCTGTGTATGAATATCGTTATTGCCTTGCTTATAACGGAACTGAAGAATCGCTCCGTTAAACTCAAATAGGGAAGAACTATGTTTTCATTTTCATGAATGGACCCTCAATGACAAGTTACAGCTTTGCCATAGCGAAAAAATACAAATTACTGTTTGGCACAGGCTTTGAAATGAGTTTCTTGCTCAATACTAGTTGTTGTTTTTTTAATCTCTGATTTTCTAATAATTGTCTTATTGTTAAGAAAGTTTGCTTCAAATTCCTTTTTTGAACGAATGAATATTTTTCCTGTAACTAACTTACTCATGATTTCGTTTACTTTTAGGTTTCCGAAGAAAAGGATTAAGATGTTTCGAATTCTCAGTATCTGTATGGTTACGTGGACTTTGGTTTCGAGTCAATACATGTCCTCCGAAGCTCAAGTTCGACCTCTCACTTTTGCCATGAGGAAGCTAGCTTTCTCCACAAATCAGTTTGGGATTGACCTCTACCGAGCTTTGAAAGTACCCAAAACTGAAGGAGTAGCATTTTGCCCCTTCTGCATTAGTACATCCCTAGCTATGGTTCTTCTAGGGGCACAAGGTAGATCTGCAAATGCTCTTCAACAAGCCTTGTACCTATGGGGTGTGAGACAGGAAGACGTTCATATCGCCTTCCACGATTTGCTCATCCACCTCAGGGACAACCTGCAAGTGACCCCTGGTCACCACATCGCCGACCATCTCCAAAACAACAATGGCGGCTACAGACAAGACTACGGAGTTCAAGACTTTGAGATACTGCTCTTCAACAGCATTTACGTTCAAAGAGAGTACAGTATCCTTTACCATTACCAGAAATTCTTGCACAGCTTCTATAACACCTCCGTTCATCCTCTGGATTTCAGCATGTATGGAGAAGAAAGCAGGCTTCACATCAACGCCATTGTAGAAAAACAGACCAAAAACAACATCAAGAACATACTGGCTCAACCTCTTCCTAAGACGACGAGTGTTCTGCTTCTAAACGCATTGTCTTTTGATGGAATCCTGGACACAACAGGATCTACAACTAGTCCGCCGTCTGAAGATCTCCACCGACATTCCCAATATAACCAATATCCTCCGTCAGGATTTAATGGACATCAATCTTTCGGCATGAACCACGCGTTTCAACCGACCCACAGTAGATTGCCCCCAATGGGCGGAGCATCAGCCTCTTACTACGCCCCGTCTTTTGCTCAAGCTATTCCATACTCAGCAGCCAGTATGTACAACACGCATAACTACGTTACAGCCGCCCCGACAAGAACGCGACAAGGCGGTCTTAGACACGGCACTTACGAGTACTTGGGATGCACGGCGGTGGAAATACCTTTCCGAAGTGGAATGCTGTCTTTAGTGCTATTGATTCCTACTGATACGAGTAGCATTAGCTTGCTTGAAACCAGACTAAATGCCCAACATATAACGGACATTTTGAGCACCATGCAGTCTAAACACGTGATTCTAGAAGTGAGTATTTTTTTCAATATGCCTAAATATTGTGATTTAGTCTATTATATTCTTAAATTACTATCAAACTTGCATACTAGTGAAAACCAGTTCTCAGAAACTGGAATTTGAAAATGACTTTACGATTAGTTTAACTTTTGTTGCTCAATAGAATGACTAATGTCATCAATATTTTCAACTCATTTGATATCTTAATGAATTTTGCAGATATCAAGAAGGAATTTTCAGCTTTCCGCACTCAGGAAAGAATGAGAAAAATTTTCTAAATAAAAATTTTTCCTAAGAGGACTGTTTAAAATGTATCTAATATCAAATTTGTCACCCTTTAATGAAATTAGCCTTTTAACCCAGTCTTTTAACCACTCTGCTTATTTTTTATACAAAATAAACAAATGAAAAATTATTTTAAAACACCCGACGTATCAACATATTTAATGTTCCTAAAATATGATTGAGAAACTAATTATTATAATAATAATTAGTTTATTTTTTGGTTCGAAATGCTTGAGTACCAACCAAAATTAAATAGTTTTTAATTCCCTAAGGATAAATCATAGAATTTTCCGGAACAAGTATTTATCTTGCTTCTCTCTCAAAATCCCGGAATTATTAAAATATCTCCAAATAACAATCCCTTATTTAAATTACGTTGTGTATTTGAACAGATGGTTTGAAAACATTGATGTTTGAGAGCAACTCGTTTACCATTGAACTTAGATTGGATGATTAAAATATTCCTTCCATTTGACCAAATCATTCCAAATCAGCGCACTCTATTTCATATCTAAAAAACTCCCGTTTCCGTAAATAAACCTATTCTCGTCCAAACGCGACACCAATTGATACACAAAGGAACAGAAGCTCAAAAGAAGCTTGGTCACTGGCGAATGAGCAATTCGAATGAAAAAGTCGCGGCAACTCCAATTCGCATCCTGCGCAACATTCATTTTAAATCGACCAGTTAAAGTATCGAAGTCGCAAGCTGCTTTTAAATTTGCATGTAACTTGCAACGCTTGGACAGTTTGGTGTCCACCCGTTTCAAATGGGCTTTTGTAAAGGAGATTCACAAAAACCACCACTTCCTGACACGTCAACGTGAAGGGACAACAAAGTTCTGTGTTTTCGGTTTCGATTGTGCTCAAAACGAACTTTCTGAATCAATAGAGACCGGATGCGTTCTAATCCTGACCTTAAATGTTGGCCATTCTCAAATATGCACGTAATGGAGATGATAAAATTGAAAATAGGTATGGTATAGTTAGTGGGGCCCAATCTGAACCCCGCCAAAGAGCATAGGGGGTTTCCGTCCCTCCTCCCCCCTTGCTACACCCAGGAGCGTATAGTCCAACCGCCACCAGAACAACTTTGACAGAAAAACGTAACTTTGAAAAGAAGTTCAAATCTAAAGGATAGTCACTCAGATTTGGCACAAAAAGGTTTTTTCAGCGTTTGTGAATAAATTATCATCAAACCCCAAATTTAGTGGAATAACCTGTTTTTATAACAATCGCTACAATATTGTACGACATTCAAAGTCGTTATCGCGGCGGTCGGACTATGGGGCCGTCCATAAATGACGTCACGCTCAGTTATGCCCAATGCGGGATTTAGTGATACACCCCCTAGCCATGGGTTACGGTTTGAAAATTTTCCTGAACATAATTTGACGAAAACACTTGTTTCAAAATAATACTTTTATAATCTTTTAATTGCCTGTGTGTGTGAATTTCTTTGATACCCCTAGGTAATTTCTTGCCACCTTGTAGTCAAGTTGTAAAAAAATAAGTCTTGTCAAAATCTGAGTAATGTGAAAGTTGGTAAATCGTAATATATTACTACAATCCCATTTCTTAAGAGTCAATCACAAATTACACGAAACATTTTTTAGAGATTTCAATTTCACTCTTCCCTCCCTCCATGTCACAGGTTACACTTTGTCACATTTTGGAGACCCCTTTCCCGTCAAAGGGATATCGCACTTTTGAAACTTAACTTACAGTTCAAGAATTCAAATTTTATTTCCCTATTTTCACTACTTGTGCATTGGACACTTTTTTTGCTGCCCTTTCCTCTTCGTCACATTGTGTCACACACACACAGGACTTACACGAGTGACGTAATTGGTGAATCGCCTCTTACGTACTTTTGAAAATTTGAATGGGCTAAATAATGTGAGGGGAAATAAGTGTTTCTAACGGCTGTATTCACCACTAAATTTATGTAGAGTTAGCCTGTAATCAAGCTTTTTAAACAACTCTTATTTTATTAAAACTTGTTTCACTTTTCATTTACAGTTGTAAGGTTTGATTCCAGGTTAACCCTAGGATAGGTTAGTGGTGAATACGGCCATAAGTAATAAATATTCAAAATGTTTTGAAACATGGCAATACATGGAACCAGCAGGGGGTGGCACGCTGGAAAGTGCCCCCCTTGGACCCAAAAAATCACTCAAAAGTACCAAAAAATGTCCCAAAAAGTACTCAAAAGGAGTTAAAACCCTACTTTTACAGGTCAAATTTCAAAATTTTTGCAGGGGGAGGATCCTAATACCCCCCAGTGGTACCAAAAGGGGATCTTGAGGGATACTTTTTAGAAAATCCCCAAAAGTTTGACATTTTTCACAAAATGTAAAGGTGATGGTCTGAAAAAGTGCCCCCCCCCCTTGGAGCCGTGCTGGATCCGCGCCTGCATATGGAACCAGGGCCGGATTATCCAATAGGCAAAGTAGGCAACTGCCTAGGGGCCCATCGTCAGCTAGGGGCCCCGTCCCCAGGGGGTGGGTGCCCATATGTTTGAATTCAGGAAGGGGTCCAAGAAAAATGTTTGCAAGTACTAAGTAACTATTTATATTTTTTTCAAGCAGTAACTAGACTATTTTTATGAGGGGTTGGTTCATAACTATTTCAAAGGGGCCCTCACGAGTACTTAATGCAAAAATTCTTGCATAAAATACTGGAATTTCAAGCAAAAAGTGGGTGTCTAAGAGTCCTCCCCAGAAATGTTTTAACTCATTTGGGTGACTTCTAAAATGGATCGCGAGGGGGGCCTGCACAGCACATAGGCCCCCTTTGCCCTTTTGTATGGGCACCCATTCCACAGAGAATTTTTCTTGAAATGTTTCTTTGAGTTAAAATAAAAAAAATTTTATGCAAGTCCGGACCTAAGCAAGGGGCCCATGAAAAAATCGTCTAAAATGGTTCCACAAACGGATCTCTCAGATTCCTTATAAATTAGCTTAAAAATTATCTTTTGCATGCTAGAAATGCAAAAAACAAAAACTATTGTTTTGAAAAAAAATTATTCAATATACTTAGGATTCCTAACTTTTTAATGTTCTTTCTTCCGGTTCCCCACTTTTCCATAGTTTAAAGCACTGGTGGTTCATACAGAACCCCGGTGGTTCACGGTAAAAAAATTTCATTAAAATAAGAAATTTCATAATTTAATTGTAGTCCGCAGTGGCGGATCCAGAGACTTGGTTTGGGGGGGTGATTTTACCTATATGCGCATTCGACATTACAATCAATTTTCACTTTTACATTCAATTCGTAAGAGGAAGACACATAAAATATATTTGGTGGAAAGTTCCACTTTCTACTGATTTAATTGTAAACCATTAAATGCATGATTAAAATAATTCATTTTCCCTTTTTAAAATGGAACTTCTACTTAAATGCATAAAGTATACACTAATATATAACAAGACAGACCAAAATAAAGAAAAATTAGAGAAACAGAAAAGTCACTAAAAGTAAAATTACCGCAAATCCACGAATGCCTTTTTCTGTTTATAATTATTTCTTTTAGCTTTTTCACAATTTAGTAAACCGAATTAAATCATAAGAACCTTGAAATGATAAGTAATAATGACATTGAAAGCTGCCCTGTTAATGTTAAGTTCTCAAAATAATAATAAAAACTTAATAAATGTACATAAAAATATTAAATCTATTACTAAATGATAAAAATAATTTTCTTTTGTATATGTATTCCGAATTTAGCAACCAAGAAGAAAATTTAAAATAGCAATTTCTCTTAATAATTAATACAGTGATATACTTGAGTTTAAAAAATTATGAAACATCGAAACATAGTTTTAAAAAAAAGAAAAGTTGCAGAAAATGGCAAAACTACCTCAGCTTTATCTTCAAAAAAATCATTTCTTGGCTTTTTCTTAAAAAACGAAAGCTGAGTTCCACTGTTCGTTTCTGAGCACGACCATGTTCACTATTTCCGGAATCCATTTTTAGTGATAGTAAAACGCCAAATTTTAATAAAACAGCAAATCAGTGTAAAAAAATGAGGCAAGTCAAACGTTGGAAAGAAAATCAACTAAATTTTTTACTAGTACAGCTTGGCATATGTACGACATGCTCCGCCCACAAGTTTTGACTATCCCACTGCCAACAAATAGCTGTTATCCCCTCCCAATATGGGATTGCCAATCGCTCTGAAAAAGCTTTGATTGGCCCTTAAATAGATGTTGAAAAACAGTGAGATTAGAAAATATACAAACAAGCCGCCCGCTCTGGTTTTTGTGTGCAATTATACCAGTAATCAGTCTCGATATGAGGTCCAATTCACCCCGATACAGATATCTTTAACACCGGCTGAAATTTCCGGTGACCAAAGAGTACCGAACAACCCCAAGAGAGGAAAAAGTGGTCATTAGCGCGGACCCTCTGTCAACCCTTTTATCAGGGCTCGGGAAGGGAGCCCTCTGAAAAGTGATCGATGCATTGAAGTTATCATTTAACGAGTTGCTACTATTGCCGAAAAGGGGCACTGCGAGAAACCGGAAAAAATACTCGCTCAGATGGTGACAGCGGTTTCTCAGTAGATATTATTCACAAGTCAAGTTAATCGCTGTTATCGGGGATGTGATTTTCGGCCGGAAATTCGGCGAGGTCACTTTGTTGGGGGGGGTGATCACCCCAATCACCCCCCCCCCGTGGATCCGCCACTGGTAGTCCGCACATCGCGAACAGTGGTGATGTTTTTTTCTTCAGTTCCCTGTCAATCCCCTTGAACACTGCTGCGAGTAAATCCGGTATCGGACGCTGTTCATGGCCGTGGACTGCATACTATCCCTATACATAATGTTAGAAGAGTAAATTTTTAATTTTTTTTTGTACTTTAAATAAATGCTCTGTAATAAAAAATACGTTCATTTTGATTTGTTTTATTTTTTTATTGAATATGGTTTGGTTTAGCTAACGTTTTATAACAAAAATTATTGAATATGAGCCTTCTTATTATGAAGCTTATGAGCTTTGTTATTGAATAACAAGCCTTCTCACCACTAGCGGATCCAGGGGGGCTAGGGGGCTTGAGCCCCCCCCCCCCTCCAAAGAAAAAATGAGAAGTTTTACACTAAAAATATGGAATTTTATGCACCACAATGAGTTAAAACCCTGTTATTTTAAGGTCAAATTTTCAAAATTTTTCTGGGGGAGGACCCCCAGACCCCCTTGGTACTTGTGTAGACCCCCTTGTACTTTTATTACAACTGTATTTTATAATAAGTTTGTCACAACGCAAAAATTCTACCATAAAATCTATGTCCGAAATTCGGATGAGGCCAGGGCTTAAATTCTAACCAAAGAAGTACCGGAGCACTACTATTTCAGCATTACAAATATTTACTGATTAATGAATAAATATCAGTAAATATTTACTGAAAACCAAGAAGTATCGGAGCTCCGCTCCGGTGCAATTTAAGCCCTGGATGAGGCATACCAAAACAAGTTGAAAAAGAGTGTTTTTTTTATTTAAATTTTCTAGGGGAGACCCCTAGAGCCCCTTAGTACTTGAAACTCTATTATTACAACTGTTTTATATTAAGTTTGTCAAAACACAAAAATTCTACCATAAAATCGATATCCGAAATCGGATGAGGCGTAGCAAAAGAAAATGAAAAGTGGGTTTTTTTTACTTAAATTTTAAAAAAAATTCTGGGGGAGGACCCCCAAACCCCCCTTTTAGTGGTTGGAACAGGATAACTCACTACCTTTTCCATATTTAGATAATCAAGAAGATACAATTGGATTATGAAAATTAGCCTTAGCCCCCCCAAAAAAAACAAATCCTGGATCCGCCGCTGCTTCTCACTGTAGTAAAAGCATAATTATAAATAATATTGCGATGTGGTTTTAAAACATATTTTAGAAAAGAAAGAGTAAGAGAAAAGGGGCCCCCGAGAGTGCATTGCCTAGGGGCCCCGACATGGTTAATCCGGCCCTGTATGGAACAACAAAAACTTTCAACTTACCAATTTAGTTTGTATACTCTTGTATCCAAAACTAATGAACGATCGATAGAGCAAGAAGCAAGTGTGCTCTCAGGTGTCTTTAAAAGCTTTCATAATCTTTCATCATCATCATCATCATCATAGCTGGCTCGACAGACCGTTGTGGGCCTTGGCTTTCTTTAAAAGATCCAACCAGGCTGTTCTCCTCTTGGCCGTGGACCTCCAGTTTTTGATCATAATAACACCAAAATCGGCGTCCAAACAGTCGACCCATCTCTTTTTCGGTCTACCCCTTGTTCGTTGTCCAAAGGGAACTGTATTGAAAACCTTCCAAGCAGCTCTATCACCTTCCATTCTCATGAGGTGACCTGTCTATCTCATTCTGTTCAGTTTAACAAATCTTAAAACGTCAACATCACTAAAGAGTTCGTAAAGTTCAAAATTGAATTTTCTTTGCCAATTTCCACTGTCATTGATACCACCAAAATAGTTCGTAACACTTTTCTCTCAAAGATTGCTAACATTTGAAGACCACAGGGGAAGAATATTATTTGTCTATTTCGGCAATCTTTTGTATAGGTTGTCCGTCCGCCATGTCTGACCATATTATTGATATAGCAGCAAAAACCTTTTTGTCACTACTCTACTCAATCACAGACTCCAGTAAATAAAAATTAGATTTATTTACACATTAAAAATTATAAACTAATTCTAAACTAATCTAAAAAATATAAACAGCTGTCTTCATGAATTTAAAGTCTCAAGTTGTCAACAAAAAACAAATCCCTTCTAGAACATTAATAATTAACTATTGCCAACTTAAAATAATCTGAAAAACAAATAAATATCTAAAAATTAATTAAAACAATGTCCTTTCAAAAAGTTGGTTTATAAAAAGAAATTAAAAGTTATCTTTAGGGAAGTTGGTTAGAGTTTTTACAATGTAAAAATTGTTCTTTAAAGAAAGTTGGTCTGTTTCCTTGATGATATAAATAGGGGTCATTTTAAACACACACAAACATCCATGCCTAAGCGTTGATTCGAACCCCGGGCGCCCGCTGGTCAAACATGGCGACCGGATAACCTATACAAAAGATGTGCCGAAATGGACAAATACCATTCTTCCCCTGTGGTCTTCATTTGAGGTGTTTGCTGCAAGAAGGGATTAACTCTAAAATCCGAATTCATGTCAGAAGTCGCCACCTTGGCGGCAGCCAGTGATAGTAGCCAAGGTGGTGTATTAGGGCTATGCATAACCACAATAACCACTACTGGGTTGGTGAATGTGATCGCCATTTTTTACCGTAAAACAAAGTACTAGGATTAAAATAATTTTACCTTGATTGTTTTTTTTATTTGTTATACTCCTGCTGATTATACTTCGTCTGATCTTATGTCCGATCTGAAAATATTAAAGATTATAACTTTAAGATCATCTTAAGTCTTAAGTAAGTTTGTTAAAATATATAGAATCTAGCTTTATGAAATGACATTTATTTGTATAAAAAATTTTCTATTTTGAGTTTTCGTCCGATCTTCTTCTGATCTTGTCCGATCCGAAAATATAGTGAAGATTATAACCAAGTTTGTTAGATTTAGAATCTAGCTTTATGAAATGAAATTTATTTGTATAAAAAAAATTTCCATTTTGAGTTTTTGTCCGATCTTTATCCGATCCTAAAATACTGAAGATTATTACCTTAAGATCATCTTAAATAAGTTTGTTAGATATAGAATCTAGCTTTAAAAAATCAAATTTTCTTTGTTCTCCCGATTAATTGTGGTAGAAAATTGTACCACGATCACCATCTGGCCGTGGTTAAACATGGCTGAAATTCTTTGACTCAGATATACAATTCTATAGAGCGTGAAACAGCACCACATTGGCAACTACGCTCCACTTTGGCGACTATCTTGCCATGAATTCGGATTTTAGAGTTAATCCCTTCTTGCAGCAAACACCTCATTTCTCTTATTTTGCCGTTAGTGATGACCATGTTTCAGACGCATATATGTTAATACTGGTCTTATGAGAGTTTTATACAGTATATGATTTCATAATCTTTCAGATGCCTCATATCTCGTTCGAAGACAGTCCGAAGAACTTGACCCAAGCACTCTTCAGAAGTGGACTGGTAGACCTCTTCACCCCTGGATTTTCCGAACTGATGGGAATGAGCGATTTCCGGTGGCTGCACATCACCAATCTAATCCACAAAATCAACATCAACATCAAGAACGGCCACCAACAGCCAGCCCCAGCCAACGGTCAAGAAACTCTGCACATGAACGTGCAAGAAAAGCCTTTTCTGTTCTTCGTCATCGACAACATCAGCGGACTTGCTTTGGTGATGGGAAAAATGGCCGCCGGCCGACGATTGTAGAAGGACTTGTCTCGCGGGAACGGGAATTCACGCAGAATTTTGCATAGTTTTCACGTGGTATGAGTAATTTATTTTGAAACTTTTTCAGCTGAGCTGGATATTATTTATTAGTACAAGATGGTTTGTATATTTTGGAGTAAGGAATTCAACGAAGGACATCCTTGAGCAGCTTGGTTTTGAAGCAAATCCTCGATTTCATTTGTAAAGTTTTCCCTCTCTCTTGCCAACTTTAAATTTTTTAATACTTGTCAGTTTTGTATGTGGAAGAAACATTTTCAGAATAAAAGGTAAAATGAGATTCTCTTTTACTTAATAGTTTGGGACAGTCTGAAAAGTAATATAAATAAGAGAAATGAATGCAGTTTCCAAAAACATGCAATGCATTCGCATTAGCAAAGGTACCTACTATAGCCATAGCCGGAGGAAATTTCGAGACTAATTCTTGTAGAAAACATAGAATGAGCTTTCCCCTTAACCCCATGGCTCAATATTACCTAATCTGTGGTCCTTGGAGCATAATCCCCAACCTTTACACGAGGGTGGATCCAGGACATATTTTCGGAGGGGGCCAAACCGGGGGCAGACAAGATAACTTGATACGAGAGTGTACAAAAATATTTTTTTAGACTTAAATCCATAACAGGTTAAATGCAGATTTTTGGAACATTAAAAGGTAGGGGAGAGTGTTGTACCTTCGGACAAAAATCACGTTTGGATTTTTCTAAGACAGGAAAAATCATATTTTGATTATTTAAAGTGCCCAACCTATAGTCCTAACCTTTGGGGCCGTCCATAAATGACGTCACGCTCAGAGGGGGGAGGGGGTTAATCAATTTGTGACAGTTTGTGACAAGGGGGAGGGGGGTTTCAAAAGTTGTGACATCACATCCTCCAAAACTGAAAATCAACCAAAAATAACAAAACAAGAATTTTTTCCTAAGATTTCTATCCAAAAAAATTAAATTTTTGATCGATTGAAAGCGTGACGTGACATAGGGGGGGAGGGGGTATGGGGAAGTGTGACAGTTTGTGACATAGGGGGGGAGGGGGGTCAAAAATGGGCTAAAAAAGTGTGACATCATTTATGGACGGCCCCTTTGTGAGTAGGAGGATATTTTTTATTAGCTAAAATCTTGAAAATTGGAACGATTAGCTACAGCCACCCACAAGAACGTGTCCGTAGGTACAACCCTTATGGTGTACGAAGGTACAACCTCAGGTGTTTTTGCATTCAAAATTCTATAAAAATAAAAGAATTGAGATCTGACGATTTCTAATATCAAAACTAAAAAGTCAAAATCTCGGGGATTCACCCCATATATCCCATTTTATCACATCATAATTATAGGGGAAGAAAAGTATTAATGTAGTGATGCACTAAAAAAAACTTTGAGCATCTAAAAACAGTAAATTTGTTATATAAAATTGAAAAAAATTTCATGGATCATGGGCCCCAAGATTCATCGATGATATCACAGGCGCTCATTTTAAAATTATATTTTCCGAATTTGACAAAAACTTGAACATTTAATATTTATTGGTCCTTAAATGAAGAGTCAAAGTGGTCTCCCGTTTTCATCAGTAAATGAAGGTCCTCTTTTATTATTTTTAAGTTTTTGATTTAAGTGATTCGATTATATCGCGACAACCTTCTCAATAAGGTTTTTTTTTTCTTTTCCTTAGTTTTGTCATTTTTCTAGAAAGATGTCAGACTGTGTGTATAAATGAATTAGGTGCGTGAAAAAAATGACTGTATCCAAGGGGAGGGGGTTGGGGTTCAACTCCCCTTTTTTTTAACTTTTCTATTTGAAATTCTGAGTTGTACAATGAGCTATCCGCTTCGGGTATCACCTTAAGTGCCTCAAATGTCAAAAAAAATTAGTCAAAACGCTACAATTTGTGACAAATTTTTAAAATTTTCTGGTGGAGGAGCCCCAGATCTCTAAGCTTCCCTTTGGGGGGGGGTAAGTATTATCCACTAAACTTTGTCATTAAGTGCACGGAGGGGTACATTTGCCCTATAATATACTCATGAAAGGAGTTCTTAGAAAAAATTTTGGGTCAAAAACCCTCCCTGTGTCCAAGTCCTTAGCAGAGAGAGTCTGATAAACGCAAGAGGGATAAATATAATGTGGAAGAATGTTCAAAATCAAATGGCAGCGTTATAATTTCTAGAGTTTACAAAAAAAACTTTATTAATCTAATAAAGGTTCTTTTCAACAGGGAAAAAAATTAAATTAGTGGGCCCAGGTAAAAATTATGTATGAGATTCAGGAATCTTATGGGAGGTCAGGTCCTTCTTCTTAAAAACCTGTAAAAATAACTTCTCAAAACTGATAATGGGCTGTCTTTATAGTAGTGAAAGTTAGTAGTAAGAATTTGGTCGTATATGTTGTCAGGGGGACAACTTCTTTTCAAGTCTTTCACTGACCATTTTCGAAACCCTCAGAGATCAAGTGTAAATAATGTGAATCCCTAGTGAAATTGAGGGTCTGAAGAAGTCACCAAATTTTCAAGGAAAACACAGAACAGTACACAGTAAATTTAATAATTTCTAAGAGCGTTTAAGTAACCCCCCAGAAATTTTTACCATTAAAAATAGTGTGTTTACTCATTTTAGACCCTTTGGGTTTCACCCAAAGAGGAACCTTCCTTGAAAGTCACATAATTTTCAAGGAAAAAGTATAAAATTAAAAGTCAAAATTTCGTGAGGGGGGAGGTTCTCCCACAAAAAATTTTTGATTTCTGTGAAAAATGCTAGCACGTGCCTAAAAACCCCTCTGCGTGTATACTAAGCAAAACGCTGTCCTATTTATGTATTACTGAAATGTGTCCCATTCAGCCCATATGTTCATCCTATACATCTGGGATAACACATCTGGATTATAATGAACGTTTGAGCAGGCTCAACATGTATTCACTGGAAAAAAGAAGAGAGAGGGGGGATTTGATTCAGCTATTCAAGTTGGTAAAGCAAGGGGATACGGAGGGCTTAAGTTTCAGCAAGGATAACAGAACAAGGGGCCATGGGTATAAACTAAATAAGACACATGTCAATCGGGATTTAAGGAAGTACTACTACTTCAATAGGGTAATTGACATATGGAACGCGTTGCCAGAAAATATAGTTTATTCAAAGGGAGTGTTTGAGTTTAAGAGGCAACTGGATAGGCTGTGGGAATTGGGGAATTCATAATCATAGGACCAGCCTTGTTGGGCTATGAGCCTGTAGCAGGTCGTCAGTTTTGTATTTGTATTTGTTACAATTGAATATAATAAAGGCAAATATCAATTTAAAAGTAATAAAAACTAAGAAAAAAATCAAGAGAAAGAAACACTGAAAATAAGATAGAGTAAGAATATATTGTTGAATTCATTGAGATGGCTTACAGCTCCCCTAGCCATGAAATAAGAAAGTTAAAAAAATGTTTAAAAAACTGAGATTGAACAAAAGCTTAAAGGAGGAAATTGTTGGCACTATCATAAAAACATGCAGAAAAAAATTCATGAAAATACCTTCAATATTCAAGGAGATATTAGGAACTGAATAGCACTTTTTCAGGCCTTAAAAAAGAAAGGTTTTCAAATTTGCAAGTTTCTTTGATTTTTAGTTAAAATTTGCCTTTATTTAGCTAAAAAAATGAACACCGAGAAATTTACAAATATGCAAACTTTCTTTTTTGAG
The DNA here is from genome assembly GCA_963680715.1 of Tetragnatha montana. Lineage (NCBI taxonomy): Eukaryota > Metazoa > Arthropoda > Arachnida > Araneae > Tetragnathidae > Tetragnatha > Tetragnatha montana. The sequence goes on from OY796679.1 coordinate 54,163,580, forward strand.
GCCTAAAAAAGTGCCATTTTCACTTGCTATTATCTCCTTGAATATTTAAGATACTTTAATGGAATTTTTTCTGCTCTTTTTTATGTAATTGCCTAAATGTATGTAATTGCATCACAACCCACTTTTTAAAAACTAAATCTAACGCAACCCACCTCATCTTCAATTAACTTTTCCATGTCTCCCTACAAAACTTTATCTTCGTGCGGTTTGGTCCCCAACTATTTTACTACAATAATAAATTATATGAATAATTAAAAGTTGAATTACCTAAGTACACAATTAATAGAAAGGATTTGCTCCTGAACGTATCAAATTGTTAAATTGCGGGAACAAGAATGAATTCCACAATAAAAAGGGGGTCTGGGGGTTCTCCCCCAGAGAGATTTTTGAAATTTGTCTCTTTAAAACAGGGTTTCAACGTGTTTTTAGTAATCTGGAATGAATTGATGTTACATCATTTCGGAAGAAAATTCGTGAAATTTGTATGGCTTCCCCCAGCCCTACGTTTAGAAATACTGATTTATTGGGTTTTTTAAAATCTTATTTTAATATTTGATAAATTTAGCATTGACAGCACATTTAAGTAACACAATAGTATTTTACTTTAATTGTCTTTTGGATTCGACACCGAGTAGGGTATTTTTTTTCTTATTATTCCATTTACTATATATAGTAATTTAATAAATTTCAAAAGCTAATAGTACGTTCGAAAAAATTATAAAAGATGCTATAAATTCAGACAATTTCAAAATCTTGTCGCAACCCACCAAAAATTGACTGGCGACACACCAGTGAGTCGCGACCCACAGTTTGAGAACTGCTGGCCTAAACAGTTCCCATTAAATTTTTTTCTTCCATCTCCTTTAGATTTTTAACTTATTTTTTTACCCTTTTTATTTTACCACCAGGGGTGCTCATAAATCATCTCAATAAGTTCTCCATGGTCACTTACCTAGGGGTAGACCTTACTTCCATGACCCTAGGAGACGTAGTTCCAAATTAAAGCCATAAAACATACTTTTAAAACACCCTGTATAGGACACATCTTGTATCCCATCGGGTTTAAGACAATAGAGATACAGATAAAAAGTCCAGTAGTAGAAATTATATTCTTTATTTCCTCAAGATGTTTAATCATAATTTTAATTAAGAATTGATTGAACAGCCATCTTATACATACCCATTTTAAATTTGTTATGATTACATGATCTATGATACCATTACATTTACATTTTACTCATCTTATAGAGAGATTAAGGCTTAGGTATAGATAAAAATATTGTGAACTGAAGGTAATATATGAAAAAAACAATGAAAACTTAACTATTAGTAAGTCAAAATGATTAAATGGTTTATCAGTTGACATGTGACTTGTCAAAAGACTCGTCACTTGAGGAAGGTATTGCAGGATAAATCAATATCAAACGAATTCATTATAGGGAACAGTCATCTATAGAAACATGCAGTCCTTAAATCAAACTAATAATAGTTTGAAAATTCATTCATCTAAAAACATTTAAATACTATTTACACTGTGAAATATCTATGCTTAGTTATCAGGCACTTGATAGTAAAGAGTATTTACATTAAATCTAGCTTGTGTATATCCATGAATAATCAGTTATCTTCTTAACAATTTAAGTTAGCAATCTAACATTAACAATCACCAAACAAAAATATCACCTTAATAAAACCAAGGAAATTTAATACAAAAGATGCTTTACCTAAATAATATTTGGAATAGGTATTTATACCTTCAAATTTAATCGAGTAAATTTACCCAACATATACTTATTGATATAACATATCTTTGATATCAAGAGCACAAATGAGTTTTACACTATAGATAATGATCAAAATTCAATATATCAGTAAATTAACAAGTACTTCTCGATGAAGGGATTAGTGTATGATTTGAGTAATATTTAAGAATGTGATCTTAGAAGACATAAAAATTTCAAAAAACTAGCCAAGAATGATTTTTTACACCATGATTTTTGATTGAAATTATAATAGAATAAAAACTAGATTAAAATATCAAATTGGAGGAGTATATCTTTATTACAAGAATCAATAGCTGTATAAAAACAAATTTGTTTACGTCAGTATAGTATCAAAAACATGCAATGAAATGATTTAGTAAACGCACTCAATTATTTTATCACAGGCTAATTCCATTTGACACCCCACCAACATGAGCTAAATTTTAAATAGGAGTTGTGACTCACACTACATATCCCTGTAGGATGAGTCACAACTGAAATTATGCCAAAAACTGAAAATCTATCATAAAATTAATGAAATTCCGTAGCTTATATTTATAAACCAACCATAAGCAAAAGGGAAAACCAAAGGTAGATTTAATTTAATCTAACAATCAGTTGTGATTTTCAGTCAAATGCAGCTCATTTGTAGTGTGGGTCACACATGGAACTACCCCATAGTATCTTGAGAACCTTACTAAAACGATTTAAATAACAAATGAACTTCAATGTAAATAAGACTGATGAGAAGCATGATATATACCAAGAGATCACAAATAAAAATAACTTGGTTGAACTATTCAAGTATATTTATATCTTCATCTTCTTCAGTTGAGGAAGTACAGAGCTTTAATTTTTTTTCATAGACGAAAAATCCACTCTTGATTTCTTTTGCAGACTGAGTAGCACGTTTAAAAGAGCTATTTGGTTCAACCTGTTCTACTTCTTTCTTCTTATTCTTTGCTTTTTGTTTCCTCTTGGTTTTAGAATAATTTAAGTTACCTTTTCTTCTCGTTAACTTGGAATTTGATTTTTTGGAAGATTCTGTAGAAGATACACTCTTTCTTGTGATGTGTGGTTCAGAGTCCTTAAATTTTGGAACATTTTTCTTTAGGTACTCTCTGATCTTCCAGAGTTTTAAGTCGTTAATATCACTAGCACCTGTAATGTAAAAAAAACCTTAATATTACAGTAATAATACATCAATATACAGTTTTTATACAGTAATAAAAGATAAAATTGTAATCAAGAACATACTAAAACAGGGTTTATACTCCATAAAATTCAGGGAATTTAAGGAGTTTTTCAGGAGTAAATTTCAAGAAAATCAGGAGGTAACATGATTAGTTGTTAATAGTGTTCGGCACTAGTTAACTAGAACTAGTTGCAACTAGTAGTTAACTACCGATCAACTAGTTGTTAACTAGTAGTTTAACTACTTTTGGTTTAAACTAGTTTAACTATTAGTTGAACTACTTTTTTTAATAACTACTAGTTGAAACTACTTTCAAATTTTCAACTACTTTAAAAAAAATTTTGTTTAAAATTTCAAAAATATTTAAAATTTTTATCAAAATATACAAAATATTACACTGCTATTTATAACTACAATGTCATGGTAGAGTACTCAAATACCATAACCAGAAATAAAGGCCCGTTTTGAGCGAAGCATAAAGTTTTTTGTGATATAGATAAGAAAGATGTATTAGAATTTCGGCAAAAAATAGGTTATGAAATTAAATAGACTATAGTTAACTAGTGGTTAACTACTTTGGGAAATAGTTAACTACTAGTTGCAACTAGTCCCAGGAAAAAATAGTTAACTACTAGTTGCAACTAGATTTTCCCAGACTAGTTAGTAGTTGGTAGTTAACTACTTTTTGACCACTAGTTGCTGAACACTAGTTGTTAACCTTGTACTACTTTACATGATAGGAGCAGAATGAGTTCAGAATGAAATATGGAACAAAAAATTGCGAAAACGGTTAGAATTTCACATTTGAACAGAATTTTATCTATTTCAAAAAAAATTACACTCCATTCCACTAAATTGATAGTAAAACTTGGTTTTGCTTTTGGAAAGATATTTTTTAGGAGTTAAAGGGAAAAGTCAGGAGAAAAAACATCATTTTCAGGAGTTTTAAGGATTTTATGTTTTAGAAAAATAAAGCGAATTTCAGGAGGCATACAAACCCTGTAAAAGCTCATTTATTTGTTACATGGATTACAGAGCAGTTAGGATCATAACAATCCAAATAAAATTAATCTCAAGGATTTAATTCAGAACTTTACTTCATCAAAAGAAGAATTGAAGTTGTTAAAATAACTTTAGGTTGAAATTGCCAGTACAAATAAGAAAATAATTGTACAATATTCCACTCAAATTTTATAGCATAATTGTGCACTTTTGATACACACTGTATAAATTGTTCATAGATTTAGGGAATTTTTTTTGTGTGTGCTGAAGTTCAAACACAGTAGACCCAATGAAATGAGTTAATGTGGACAGAGACTGACTCTGATAATAACCAAAAACTCTATTAAGAGATAAAATCACAAAAACCTAATAAAAATTATGTATATTTAAATGTCATTTACCAATACAGAAGTTATAGATACATCCCTATGAAAGACAAATAAAAACAAACTACCTTAACTACACAACTTCAAAACTACTTTTCCACTGGGCATTTAAACATATATTATGATGACATAAGGTTATAAATTATTGGTATACGACTACTTTAAAAATTTACTTAAGTTCAGATAAAAATGTTAGTTTAAATAGGAGAGCATTTCTACCAATATCTCAAAATTGTCCTAACTGTTCATATGTGCAACCCTTTTCATGATATCTAAGTGTAAATCGAAAATTAACTTACGTATGCTAAATTCTTCATCATCAGGCCTAAAATGTATCTTCGGATTGAGAATAGTCATGACATCGACTTGATTTTTTATAGACAAATGATGTGTAAATAAGAATGATATAGCATTTAATGTCAGTGATTGTTCAGTTGAACTTCTTTTTGACCTAAAATTTTAAAATAAAATTTATACTCTGATAACAAACTTAAATGTTTACTTGAATGCTAACTTATTTTAGTTAAAAGAAAGTTTGAAGATACAGTGCAATTTGGACATTTCAAAATAGGAGGGTCCTACAAAAAGTTCAAACTATATCCTTTTAATAAGAAGTTTAAAGTTAAAAGAAAATATTCAAATTAACTACTTAGAAATTTAAGACATCCAAGTTGCACTGTAGCTTTTTTTTCTAATCAAACAGTTTGGTATCAAGACAGCTAAAATATCAAATGTATAGCATTTTATTTGAGCTAAAGCAAATAACCCAAAAAAAACAATTTAAAATTAAATTTTAAGTAATGAAATATTACCAAAACTTTCTCTCCATCAAACATACTACTGCATCTTTAAATTTTTCATCAGCTTTGGCCGAATCGTCAGATTTTGATTCATTCTCTTCAGGTTTCAATTCATCTTCTTTCTCATCAGCTGAAAACTCAAGACTAGTCAAGCCTAAAAAAGAAAATTTATGAAGTATAACAGGTGTATATCCTTTATTTATATTGTCACTGTCACTCACATCACAAATTATAGGGAATAAAACTGCTGTTACAAGTTAAATTGTCATATGAACACATTATAAGATTATTTCGCCGATTTTTGCTTAGGATTTCATTTATTTTTTCACATGGATGCTGTTTAATACTGCATGTAACAATAGCTTCCCAGGGGTGCAGAATGTCCGCACTTAGTTCAAGGAGAAATTTCACAGTTTTTGGAGAAATTTTGATGAAAATATGGAGATACTTTTAGGGAAAATTCTGGACAAAATTGTGTTTTGGAAAAATATTGGGTGTTGAACCATTTTCTGCACCCTTGCAGCTTTAATGATCTATTTTAAATTCCTTGAACAAATTTACCACCTCGCAACAATCAAAAAATGCATTGGACTGATTTATTAAACAATATCTTTTTTTGAATAAATAGTAACTTAGAAAGTTGGGAGATCATCCAAGTTAAGTTCTAAATGCAAAAAACATTACACAAAGCTTCATGTTCATGTTTCAAATTTCACAAAACCCCCTTTAAGCATTGCAAATTTTAAAAACGATAATTCATCACAGTATTCATATATTTTATGAAATTATAAATCAAAAGATTGGTTGCATTGAAGGAAAGCCTCAAATTAAGAGACAAAACACCACATGGCCAATAGGTCAGTACAAAATTTTGCACTTCTTAATTAAAGGTAAACCAAATTTTCAACACTCATATAAAATTTGATATAACCACATTTCTTAATAAAAACTACATCGAAAACTGAAAAGCAACTTTATCAAATTTAGAGACTCCGATGAAAATTTTTGGTAATCAACCCTTTATCCGTAAATCTAAAATCTGAAATCCCCCATTTGACAAGTTTTGTAATATTTTTTGGTAGCTTATATTTTGTCTTAAAATATTTCTTTTTTCTCACAGATGGTAGTTGCATGCCTCACTTGATGAGTTTGCAACACAGAGCTTTTAGATTACCATGCAACACAATCTGAAAAGGGATAGTTCATTAAATAGTCATACAATTTTCGAGAATATGTATACTGATTATAGGGAGAAAGCTTTAAATTTTCAGGATTTTAAGCAGACCCAGTCAGTAGCTGCGATGTGCTTATTATGCAGAGCTAGGTTCAATTTGCATTTTTTCCTGCCGCATTGGTGTTGGGAGGGTTTCCGTAGCTTTTTTCGATGATTTCCGTAATCCATAATATGAAAATAACAACCGTAGAAGCTACAGAGAATCCGCACAATTGGAGTCTGGAAATTATACTCCAGCAACCCTCAAGTTCATAAAGAAAATATTAATGTGTTTTGTGTTTATTAACAAATGCACCACTTAAAACATAGCATTAATTTTCGGTACCCACATACATTATTTGTCAAGTACAATTAGGACACTGAATTCAATGGAATGGAAAGTTAAATAAAAAAGACATTCTTAAAATTACAGACTAATAACTTACTGAAATCGCCATCTTCATAAATAACTTCATTAACAAGTTCAGATAATTGAAAATCGGAAGAAAAATCTAAAGGCATATAATCAATGTCATTGGAATATGTATCAATTGAAGAGAGGTCAAAACTTGCACTGAAAAAGGACAAAATATATCTTACTGTTACTGAATAAAAAACTACATTACAACTAACCAATTGTGAGTTACTCAATTTAAAATTCTGTTGAAACCCAAATTAAGTTAACCCCTTGATCCTCATATAAAGCTAGGATTACATAGAATGCAATAGTGGCTGTTGACAATTGTTAGAAGCTATACTTGGCATATATTATATGAATAAATTCTGAATGCTTTCATTTAAAACTTACCTTTCTATGTCATTGTAATCAAATCTTGGCTCGTCAAAGTCAAACGGTGATCTATGAGAAGCTGTATCCAAATCAAAGGTTTCAAGTGGATCTGGAGACCATAAGCTGGAAAAAAATATAAAATGGGTTACATTACATAATAAATAAAATTAGATGCAGCTTTTTACAGCTAAACTTATAAAACTGCTTTATAAAATTGATAGTCTGTTTTAAAATTGGGCAAAAAGTTTGTAATAATTGTAAATTTGTAATAATTGCTACAATCATTATTTAAAAAATAAAAGATAGTTTAAGATAAACTATTGATAGCTTTCAAATCATGATTAAATAAATAGTTCTTTAATTAATTACAGTGAAGCTAAACTTTTTATACGTAAAAATATTTCCTTTGAAGCAGAAATGAATTTATAATATACATGCATGAAGTTATTAGGACATTGATATTTAGTTTTAGATAAGCATTCACATCTAAAAAACAGTATACTATTTCTAGTTTAAATCTGAAAATATCAGATAAATATCAAAAACTTATATATATATATATATATATATATATATATATATATATATATATATATATATATATATATATATATATATATATATATATATATATATATATATATATATATATTAGGGTGGCCCTTATTTTTCAAAGTCGGAATTTTTTTGGGCACCCCCCCTAATTTTTTTCCTTTTACCATGAAATGAAAGTGTGCAAAAGGATTTTCCGATATTTTAATATTAACCCGTGCCGCACGGCGGTTGAAGTTTGAATCCCATAGCGCGCCATAGTAACTATGGTTTAGTAGGGGAATAGCTTGTCCACTCGCTTCCTCTAGATCAGAATGAAGAAAAGATGAATTATGAGACACAAAAGGAGCATGTGTGTTGAAGATGTTTGTTAAAATCCATGAAAACTTGGTAAAGTGTGATAATTTTAGCATAATTTATAGGAAAATTCACTCTTCAGAAACCACCACTGAATGGGTAAATGGTTCTGTCAATATTTTGGATCACTATGTCGCACCGAGAGCTTACCTATTTTACATGTTGCCATCACATATACTAATTGATATTAAGAAGTGTGTTTGTGCAAGAACTGCCCATATTAAAAAAAGTCTAGATGTGATCTTCTTTAAAAAAATAAAAGGAAGATGGAATGATATCAATAAGAAAGACTGTGAAAAATATTTGATGGAAATATCAATCATCGATAAATTTTGAGCACTACTTTTTATATTGTTAATGCCCTAAAAGAACGGAAACACGATTATAAGGAGGTAATTGAATTGTGTGTAATTTTTATGGGGAAATTCAGAAACATTATTTAAAATTAGACCACTAGCTCTACATCATGCCAGATGGATGGTTAAAGCCACTTATTCCATGAAAATGCTGAAGTTTAGAATGGTTGGTTCACTTTTTTTATGGTGAAAGGTGCATAGCAGGCCATTATTGCGCCAGACACAAGACTAAAAAAATCATTTTAAGTGGGCAAAATCCTTTGTCATTTATGTTTAGAAACCATTTGGTTTTAAAAGAACAGAAATTGAAAGGCATAAAAAAACAATTGTTTTAGTCTTGTGAAGATCATGTGATATCATGGATAGAAAGTCCCCATCAGCCATCAGTGTTAAATTATTTAAATTTATTACAGGCTTTAAAGAAATACAAGCATAGAGCTAATACAAATAGAGACAGCTTTCCCCGCTCCGTACGGCAACCATGCATGTCAAAAACAGTCGAACCTGTTTGAGTGGCAAAAAGAAATCTTTAACATTGGAAGTCCCATAGGCGGGTGAATTTTGAGGTATAAAAATTGCTCTTTCTCCCAGAAAAATGATAGAAAAAAGATGCCGACAATTTATTACACGAGAGAAAACAACGACGAATCAATTCCGTGAAGAAAAAAAGTACCTTTCTCGATTAGTTTTTTTTCTGTGAATTTTTTAAACTCCGCGGTTTTGGAAGAAAACGACTTTAAACTGCATTTTCGAAATGTTGTGGGGGAAATTTTTTTTAAAAAAGCTTCACATTATATAATATGAACCCTCCTGATTCGATCTGAGTCATTTCCGATTAGTTTAATCTAGTATTTAAGGGAGAAAATTGTGGATTTAGTGGTCGAGGTAGAAAATGGAAGTTGGCATAGCTTGGCGGTCTGACCTTGTCGTGCGTTTTTGTCGTAGTTTCTTTACGTGGTTCTTCGAAATAACTAAATAACTTGTTTTTTTTTTAACATTTAAAATTGCCAAATCATCTGTAAGGCAGATATATTATGCTTCTGCTTCTCGACGCAAAAATATTAAATTTCCTATAATTGTGTTAACTTTAAATTTAAGTATTTAATTCTTACCACTGATTTAGGTTTTTATTTTTAATAGGGGGAAGTTTTCAGTAAAACAATCTTTGTTAATCTTTTCTTACCATGTAACAAGCCATATTTTAAAAAAATCTATGAACACTATCGGATCTTCTTTTTTAACTTTAAAGTTAAACTAATAAAAAAAATCTTGTACGTAAATTAAAATCTTGTACGTTTTGTATGTTATAATTATTGTTTTTTATTTGTGTGTGTTTTTTTCTTGTTTTGTTATCCCCTTGTCAATTTTATCATCAATATCAGAAAAAATTTTTTTGGTCATCTAAATGGGTTTTAACCCCCAGATGGCTCATATGTTTTGTTCTTTTCAAATTTTTCACATAAAAAAAAACATATAAAGAGGAATTAAGTGTAGAACATTTGCGTCCAGCGTTTGGTTAATTTAAAACACGTATTATTAAAGAAACTTAAAGAAAGAAAGAAATAATTTACGACATAGTATATATTCCTTGAAATTATTTCTATGGATTTTCCCGCCAATCTAAGGTACTAAGAAGATGGGACAGCTGTAATTCTCTCCTAACGCCAGGTGGTGGTTTGAGACATCTGACCACATGACCAATCATCTGTATTTAAGATAAGAATCTTTGATATTTGTTTAAATGTATCACACTTTTCTCTCATATGAAATAGAAACATGATTAAAGCTGCGCCATCAATTGCTGTGAAAGAGCAACTAAAAACTCCACCGTTTCGTTTCATAGGTAAAATCTTATTTTTACCTTACTAATTTTACTAAATAATTAAATTTTAAATTAAATGATGTTAAAAAAATTTATATGTGTGTGTATCAAGATAATAAATGGTTTAAGTATAAAAATTTAAATAAGAAACTTAAGTTTAATATAATGAATACATGCACTTAATATTAAGTGTTTTTTATGAATAAAACTAATTAATTTGATAGTGATACCTTTAATGATGAAGGGCATTTTATAATGATTTAAATAAAAGTGGATTTTGGAATGGTATTAGTCACTAGAATATTTTAAGCAATTGTGTTGTAAGTGGCATTTTGAAGTATTAAAATATCTGTAATTATTAGCTGTCTGAATTAAAATTAAAAATACAATATTTCTTTAAGTGGACTCTTCAAACACCACTTAATACTTGAAACACCTGTTTTTGCGGGGGAAGGAAGTAGATTTCCTAAAGAAGAAAATCGGAGAAAAATTTGGAGATAAGCATTGTTAATTGCTATGGTGAAACATCAACTAAAAATGAGATTTAGAACAAACGAGATTTTATTCTTAAAGCTACAGAAGATAAAACTTCCTTAAGAAGAAAAAAAGATAAGTTTAAAAAAGTCCTCGCGAGTCATCCACTGGTATAAAGTGATCGTAAAAGGCTGCACGCGAGAAAACCAAACACGCCAATAGTCTGATTTTGTCGCCAATCTGACAACCCAGCCCACCTCAGTTTGAGTGGAAAAATCGAGGGAACATCGACATACGAAGAAGAATGGAGCAGGTGTTCAAAGCTGTCTCCATATGTATTAGCTCCATGAATACAAGACCATTAACAAAAATATTTCTTTGGTTGATGTGACGAAATTTGTCAATCATTTGTTGTACCTAAATGAAGAATATGCGTTCCATCCATTTTTAATGAAAACGTCGATGTGGAATCAAAAAAGCGCATAATCAAGAATTTCAAACGTGATACTCTTAATACTGCAAGAAAATGCATCTTCCTTTTTATCCTGATGAAGTTGCCTGCTTCAGTTACTTAAAATATCTTATTGGGATTTTTTTAACTTAGGCATAAATATTATTTTTGATTATCTGAGGAATATTCACATATAAAAATTTTACTATACCTAATTACGGATTGATTCCTTATTTTTCAGGGGAAAATTGAGGAATTTATTTCCAATAAAAAACGTGAATTTTATTAAGAGATTGAACGTTGATATTAGTTTCTTGAACATCAATTCAGAACTTTGGAATGATGACTTTTCATACCTAAATACCAGAGACATTTCAGAATTTGACTGCTGTCAATGACACAGCTGAAAGGGGTGTAAAACTAATTCGAGATTTTAATGGACTTCTCACAATAGATGAGGAGCAGACACAGTACCTTTTGCAATGCGTTGAAAGTCATAGAAAACAGTACCCCTATTGCAAAAATTCTACTTTTAAGCGTAAATTTGAATAATTGGTCCTAAAAGTGAATAAACTCTTTTATTTCTTTTTAAAGATGATACATAGAATTTAATAAATGTTATAGATATATAGAATATGTTATATTGAAAATGTGTATAAAATATTAAAAGGAATTTTTTAAATTATTGTAGTGTAATAAGTGTAGTTATTGTTTGGTGTTATACTATGTGAAATAATGTTAATGGATGTTTTTACAATTTATTTTCAAGAAATACCTTTTTGTTAAATTTACTGCTTTTATCTACTAATAATATTTTTAGGTAGTATTTTCATCTTCCTTACCCTTAATAATGCTGAAATTATTAAAATCAATTGTTATTCTGAGGTTCAGGAAACGAGCGGAGACGCTATTCCCACATTAAGCCACAGTTACTGTGGCGCGCTATGGGATTCAAACTTCAACCGCCGTGCGGCACGGGTTAATATTAAAATATCGGAAAATCCTTTTGCACACTTTCATTTCATGGTAAAAGGAAAAAAATTGAGGGGGGTGCCCAAAAAAATATTGAAATTTTTTTTTCTCCATTATAATAAGGGCCACCCTAATATATATATCCATAATATTTGCCAACCCTGACCCCTTCCCCCCAAACAAAAATCTACTAACACCTGAAGCACAAACAGAATACCTCCAAATAGAGTCGCTAAATCTGCCTACCTTTTTTCCTTAGGTTGAATTTGTAAAAGTATCTTTTAATAATGAATTTGTAAAGGTACTGCTTCACCCTTAACGCCTGCTATCATACGTCTCACAGACCTCTAGTCATTTTCGATAGGCCGTTTCTACCCCTTAACCCGAACAATGGCCCCTGTCCTTATCAGTGTGTACCTTCTTGGAATTGCTCACCAAAGCCACATTCCAACTGGTTTTGTTGCCTCAAAACTAATTATTATTTTTAGTACAAGATCCTTCACCGAATTTGTGCTATCGTTGAAAATAGGAGTAGATAATTTCCTTAACAAGCCTAAAATGGCTAGGTCAGGCAGAGTACTTGGACAGTGGTATGTGCAAATTACTTCATATGGACAGTATTGATACCAGTATCAGTTGACAGTATTGATACATTTCATCGAGTTCAGAAAACCTTGTTTCATTTAAAAGGTAAAAGCAATTATTTTACAGGTTTTCAAAGAACCAACCTGGAATATATATTTTATTTCAGTACTCTTCATTCTTAATAATAATAAATGATAACTTTTTCAAGACATCCAGCAAAGTCACAATATACGAAAATTTTTGGCCAATAAACAAGCATTCTTAAATATTCGGGTTATTATATAGTTAAAAAGTGACATGTTGTATTTATTAAAGAATGGTAAAAAAAAGTGCATTGCAGGGAGAGTTTTAAACAATCAAACATAATATTAATAATATTTCAATTATAAATTCATTTGAACAAAGCACTCAAGCTAAAAAAATGCTTAACATCATTCACCACATTGATAACTTAATATCTTACCATTTGAAGCGATCAGTACCAGTTTAGGCTTACCATACATCTGGGGTTACCCCAGACAGACCAGGGACGCAAAAATGTGCGGGGTTTCATACATTTAAGTTTGGGACACTTATGAAAAAAACGACCAATCAGTTTGAAATTGCATTGATTTGCTTTTTCTTATTTCTGTATTAATTCAGAGAACTTACTTTCAGCAGGGGTTCTACTGACTTCCACTCAAAATCCCAGAAAACTATTAGAATAACGTTCCTTTTATCCGGAATCCAAAATTAAATTCTCCAAAATCCGGAACGTTTACAGGTGTAATCGTGCTTAGAACCGATGGTGGGACCGGATTCATAAATGTTAATTTTGCAGCCCTGCACTATTTTTTAATTTGGAACAAATTTTGTGCCTACGGAACAACTTCAGAAAGGGTCCGCCAGCTGCCATGTTAAACCACAGCAACATGATTAAGTGTTGGCAGCATAGAGATCAAGTAGTACTGTTAGATCTCAAACAATATTCTACTATTTACTATTATTTTAAGGGGATTTAATAATAATATTAACAATTATATCTCGATGGTTGTCGGTCATAAACTGAGCTGTGGTGAAAGATGGCGGCTGGCAGAACCTTTTAACGCTACTGCACTTTCTTCTTTCTTGTGAACTCAAGATTTTAGAAAATAAAAACGATCAGGGATTGATGCTGTTAAAAAAACGGATATCCAGGGGTACCCCAGAGAAGTAGCACCCTTGTTGCAGTGAATTTTATGATAAAATTAAGTCAAAAAGTTATAGGAAAAAGTAATGTCAAATAAAAAAAATAAAATTAATATTTTAAGTTTTTTACTTTTAAAGTTTTTTTTCTTAGTTTTTAATCTTTTATGAATTGATATGGAACTTATGTTAAGTAATTTCGAATACGAATACTAGCTACTAAAAACTAAGATCAAGATGCACAGCACAAGACTATTGACAGAGGCCTTTATTTTACAATAATAACAAGGAAAGGTTTAAAAATTTTTAAAATAAAAACATTCGAGTACATGCAAAAACTTTCGTGAACTCTGTAAACGACTACAAAATGACAAAATAACACCACGATCAGAAGAACCTCAAACAGTTTCGCTTTCATTAGAGCACATGGCACATACCGCTAAGATATTTTCACAAGAACCATACTTAATAGAACCATTTACGACCCAAATCAAGAAACATTAATCCAATTTATAAGCTTTTCAACAGCTTTCATGGAATTTAACTGAACATAGGCTACTAGTATTAAAATATAACACACCACGTTGGCATGAGTTAAAAACTAAAGAGAACACGTGCATACCTGCTACTTAAAAAGCTTGATTCAATCATGACGGCATTTGATTCAGGTTGCATACCATTGAAAATACTAAAATTGATTTCCTAGACACACAACTATCACACTGTCAAGAGAACATTCACAGACATTTAAAATAAAACCACGCGGTAACTACGCGGCACTCTTAAAACGTGGATTTGTAATCAAAAGAAAGGAATAGTGGAGGTGCAGAGGAATTGCCAATAACTTTTCTCAAAATTTTGTATAATGTTTGGGCGTATTATTAGCATACTAGCCTATTTGGATTGGCTACTAGAGGATTACCGTCATTCATATGGGAGTCGGGATTTGTGCGATATCTTCGTGCATTGGTCATATAAGCTTAAAAACTTCTATCGACAAGTAGTTCCATAAGGGCAAATCTGTTTCATGTGCAGTAAAATCGTTCGATTCCGGCATATATTACATAAAAACCAATTTAAGAGCTTAAATTTCAGTAAATCCAAGACTCAAAGTAACGACAGATGGCGCTTTATCAGTGCGTGCAAGCGATACACAAAACAACAGCATGGAGTAGAGTTTTAACATGGAGTTTCCAACTCATTTTGAAACTTCAATGTTCACTTATTTATATGAATTTAATATGGATTTTTCTCTTTTACTCATCGAAGTATTGCCGAAGTACTATGTACTATATCATAAGAACCGCCCGAAGTAAAAATTTAATGCATAAATATTAAGAAGCAACCCAAATACAATGCTAAAATGAGACGTCAAAAAGCCAAATCTCGCCAACCATCAGCAGTTTGGATTGGATTGTGGGTACATACATTTTCCGGTCTGTGTGCTTGATCTCAAGGATCCGCTTATAAACCTTCGTCAAGAAAGACAGACACAACACAATTTTTACTGACACAGAGAAGGAAAGTACACCCAGGCAGTGCAAAGGCCGGAATCTAACCGACGGCTGATACAGTGCGCAGACTGCTAGCGTGGTTGGCAGCATGAAACCGACCAGGCCCCTCAGCCCCCAACTTGCCCCCTTAAAAGTACGTAGTAGGTCATGACTTATTTTAACACTAAGGTCACTAAGAACTGAGAAATTACGACTGAAATTTCAGCTCTTTAATTGGCTTTATGTAATAACTTAAATTGAACGATTTTTTCCTTTTTTATTCGACAATCCATTGTTGCTCCTCGTTGCTGTAAGCACCTCAATAGACGACATTAGTCATTACGTCACTTGCTTGTTTGGAAACGTTGATTCCATCCGTGATTGGTTCCGTACGGATTTACTTCCAATCACGGAACCAATCACGGATAGAATCAACGTTTCCAAACAAGCAAGTGACGTCACACTAATGTCGTCTATTGTAAAATTCGTATTTCAGTCGATTCTTGTAGGACTAGCGGTGCATACCCTTTTTTTGTAGGACACTGTTATTTTCGGGGAGAGGATAAACTGAACTATCATGTAGTATCCTTGTCCTACAGATATTATTAATAGACAAAAAATCGTTGTGAAATTAATATTTTCCGAGTGTATGACTGGGAAAACGTACCCCTTATTTTGTAGGACAATATGGCCATTTAATTAAACAGACATTAATATTTTAATTCTTATAAATATTTATAAATGCTGGAACCGAGCGTTTTAACCCATTCTATACCGATTCCTCTGCTCGCCTTGGTGAGCCCTATCATCCCTCAAAGTTTGTAGCATGATTTCAGCTGATACACCCTGTATATAGTAATGGGTATCGCTCGATACCATTTTACGATATTAAATAACCAAAAATTGTTAGGTTTATATAATGAGGTTTTTACACTACTCCATATCAGATCTGACTTCCACGATTGTCAACGTATATCACTTTCTCATATCAGAGACATGGACGTAGCCAGGTTTCATGTTAAGGGGGAGGCAAAGGTACTTGACTTTGCTCTTGATGTTGTGATTACTGTACTGACTCGGGGTTGACTCAACAGTATTTCCCATCTTTCCCATTCTTTTTACACATGGGCGTCATTTAGGGGGGGCAGGGGGGGGGGGCAATTGCCCCCCCCCAAGATTTCCACTCTTAAGTGAAAATTTGCTGAGAGTACCTTGAAAATTTTGTAACTTCCACAAGGAGCATCAGATTTAACTCAAAATGTCCCAAAAGGAGTTAAAGCACTACTTTTGAGGGTCAAATTTCAAAATTTTCTGGGGGAGAACCCCCAAACCCCCTCCTGACCTTTGATGTCTGTTGTACAATGTGTCTCCCTTGAAAATTCTGCCGCTTACAAGAAGCAGTTCCCTTTGGGAACCAACGAGTTTGAAGCCCCTAGGAGTCTGGTATAAAGGGGAATTTTCAAAAAAATTTACTGGGGGAGGATCTCTGCCCCCCCTTGAAAATTTGACGTTTATTTATAACTTTTTTCCCCTAGAAAATTCTATGCTTTACAAGGAACTGTTCTTTTTGGATGTAACCCAAAGGGCCTCAAAATGAGCAGAAACACTACTTTAAGTGGCAAATTTCCAAAAATTTTCTGGGGGAGAACCCCCAGACCCCCCTTTAAATTTTTTACATTTATATCTTATATTTCCTTTCAAAATTATCCCGTTTACAACAAGCGCTTCCCTCTGGGTGCTCCCCAATGAGGTTGCAAAGGAGATAAAACTCTAGTTTAAAGGGAAATTTTCAAAAAATATTTATGAGGGAGGACCTCCGGCTCCCCTTGAAACGTTGACGTTTATTTGTAACTTTTTTCTCTTGAAAATTATGTGGTTTACAAGGGGCTGTTCTCTTCGGATGTAACTTAAATGTTGTAAAAATGAGGCAAAACTTCAAAATTTTTCTAGAGGTGACCCCCAGACCCCTTATTTTTACTTAGAGCTCATGATGTTGAGTCGCCCCTCCAAAAAAAACAAGTCTGGTTAGGGCGTGGCTCAGCCAAAAAAAATCCTTGCCCCCCCCCAACCAAAAACTGAAATGACGCCCCTGTTTTTACACGTTAAATTTTAGCGTACTTATACAAAGGACTTGAACTGTTGTACAACTTAAAAATATGTGTAATGAATGTGAGCTTGAAAATGGGGGGTCTGGGGGTCCTCCCCCAGAATTTTTTTTTTTAAATTCACCCCTCAAAGTAGTGTTTATCTCAAGATTCAGACATTGTTCAGTTAACTTTGAAAGCAACAAAAAGTGCATGAAAAGTAATTTAGATTTGTAGATTTCAGAAAAGTGTTTTTAAAAAAGATTTAAGAAACTGAGAATTTAGGGGGGCAGCTGCCCCTCCCTGCACCCCCCTGGCTATACGCCCATGATCAGAGATGTTATTCTATTGACAGGGAATGTAAAGGAATGTCAAAACGAGATCTAAATTCGCTTGCCCAACCAATTTTTGCTTATCCGATATCAGTAAATCTTTTTCTAATAATATGTGCTACTTGGGTAGACATCAATTTTAATACACTGTATAATCAATGGTGGAAAATCTGCGCAAAATTGCATGTGTTGAACGCTTAGAATTCCTCGAAAGATTAGAGAAAAGAAAACAAAGAAATTTCAAAGAAAGGAAAGACTGTTTCTTAGAATACTCGGATGAAGAATTCCGACGCCCGTCGCCATCCTAACAGAAATAACTAATCTGACTATTTTAAGGTAGTTTCAATAATTATAATAATATTTCATGAACTTAAAAACTCTTCAAACAATAACAGGATCGAATATATATAGGATCACTGGCGGATCCAGGGGGGGGGCTAGGGGGCTTGAGCCCCCCCCCCAAAATGAAAAATTTTACACTATATAATATGGAATTTTATGCACCAAAATGAGTTAAAACCATGTTATTTTAAGGTCAAATTTTTAAAAATTTTCTGGGGGAGGACCCCCAGACCCCCATGGTACTTGTAAATCTATTATTACAAATCTACTTTATATTAAGTTTGTCAAAACGCAAAAATTCTTCCATAACATCTATATCCGAAATTCGGACGAGGCGTACCAAAACGAGTTGAAAAGTGTTTTTTTTATTTAAATTTTCAAATTTTCTAGGGGAGAACCCTCAAACCCCCTTAGTACTTGTAGTAGCTCTATTATTGAAACTCAATTTTATATAAAGCTTGTAAAAAAGCAAAAATTCTACCATAAAATCTATGTCCGAAATTCGGATGAGGCATACCAAAATAAGTTGAAAAGTTGTTTTTTTTTACTTAAATTTTCAAACTCCTCTAGGGGAGGACCCCTAGAGCTCCTTAGTACTTGTAACTCCATTATTACTCATTTGTTTTATATTAAGTTTGTAAAAACACAAAAATTCTACCATGAAATCTATATCCGAAATCGGATGAGGCGTACTAAAACAAAACGAAAAGTGGGTATTTTTGACTTAAATTTCCAAAACATTTCTGGGGGAGAACCCCCAGACCCCCCTTTTAGTGGTTGGAGCAGGATAATTCACTACCTTTTCCATATTAAGATAATCAAGAATTAATAATAAGAATTAATTGGATTATGAAAATTCTTAGCCCCCCCCCAAAACCAAATCCTGGATCCGCCACTGTATAATAGGATACAGCTCAAATATAGCCCCAAACATAATAATCATATTTTTAAATTGACTTTCTTCATTTCACTCAAAATTCAGACACCGAGATGGGAACTACTTTGTTTGTTAGTGACATCATAGGGTCAACTAACGATGGACAGCAACTTAAGTTGACCCTACGACATCACTTACAAAGTAGTTCCCATCTCGGTGTCTGAATTTTGAGTGAAATGAAGAACGTCAATTTAAAAATCGTTCGTTTAAATACTTTTTACCCCAACATTTTGACATTTTTCTCAAAAGGTAAAGTCTGAAAAAGTGCCCCCCCTTGGAGCCGTGCTAGATCTGTACCTGGGTATACTGCACCATGTGAATTAGTGATAATCACTTTCTTTAATATAGATAAAGCACGTAGAATCTCTTTGCGATGGTTGGGCCAGAGTTACCCCATTTTACAGTATCAAAGGTCCCCAAAAGAGCTATTTATTAGCATGGAAATAGACAGAGAAAGAGACTATTGGGTTCTTATCCCGTCGACCATGTCGCGTTTAATTTAGAATAGGTTGAAGCTAGTTGCTGAGATTGGAGGGTCATTTTGTCGTTGCAAAACATTTTATTTCTAGCAATAGAAAAAGGACCAGCCCCCCCCCCCAAAAAAAAAAAATTCCCGATTGCAGCACTGGTTAAAGCATAGAAAAATTTGGCTTCGAAATTGTGTAATCATACATAACACTAAAAATGGCTATCCGTTTAAAAGGACGTTTTAAAGTTATTTAGTGAAAAGATACAGAAAATTCACAACAACACCATCAGGACAACAGATGGCACCAGAAGCACTAAATGACTTTAAAATGTCTTTAATTTTGAAAAACTAGCTGTTCTAGTCATTTATAAAAGTAGGTATTTATACATTTACTAACCAAAAGGGAAATTTATTAAATAAAAAAAAAACTTTTTAAAAACCACGTTTTTAAAATGCACTAAAAAGTATAAAATAATTTGCTTCTAACTCCTTGTAAAACGAAAAACGTGGGGCTCATGCATTAGATATTTAATTTAACAGCTTCTCTCCGTACTCTTTATGTTTCTTATTTTTTTATTTATTGTGGATATATTAGTAAATAGAGTGGCCAATAGAGTACTAGCTGTAAATATTATTGCATGAGCCCCACGTTTTTCGTTTTACAAGGAGTTAGAAGCAAATTATTTTATACTTTTTAGTGCATTTTAAAAACGTGGTTTTTAAAAAGTTTTTTTTTTATTTAATAAATTATTTTATGCTTTTTAGTTCTGTGTTCAAAATTTCAAGTCTCCACCTCATCGGGAAGTTAGTTCAAAATCGATTTCTAAATCAGCCCCCCCTGGGGGTTTAGGGGAAGCAAATTTAACCGAAACAACGGCATAGTATCGCATTGTCATCCAGATATGAACTGTGTTCCAAATTTCAAGTCTCTACCTCATCGGGAAAATCGATTTCTAAATAAGCCCCCCTGGGGGTTCAGGGGAAGCAAATTTAACCGAAACAACGGCATAATATCGCATTGTCATCCAGATATGAACTGTGTTCCAAATTTCAAGTCTCTACCTCATCGGGAAAATCGATTTCTAAATAAGCCCCCCTGGGGGTTCAGGGGAAGCAAATTTAACCAAAACAACGGCATAATATCGTATTGTCATCCAGATATGAACTGTGTTCCAAATTTCAAGTCTCTACCTCATCGGGAAAATCGATTTCTAAATAAGCCCCCCTGGGGGTTCAGGGGAAGCAAATTTAACCGAAACAACGGCATAATATCGCATTGTCATCCAGATATGAACTGTGTTCCAAATTTCAAGTCTCCACCTCATCGGGAAGTTAATTCAAAATCGATTTCTAAATTCCACCCGAAAGCCCCCCTGGGGGTTCAGGGGAAGCAAAGGTAACCAAAACAACGAGATAATATCGCATTGTCATCCAGATCTGAACTGTGTTCAAAATTTCAAGTCTCCACCTCATCGGGAAGTTAATTCAAAATCGATTTCTAAATTCCACCCGAAAGCCCCACTGGGGGTTCAGGGGAAGCAAAGGTAACCGAAACAACGAGATAATATCGCATTGTCATCCAGATCTGAACTATGTTCAAAATTTCAAGTCTCTACCTCTTCGGGAAGTTAGTTAAAAATCGATTTCTAAATTCCACCCGAACAGACAGACAGACAGACAGACAGATAGACAGACAGACAGACAGACAACAAAGCGACCTAATAAAAACGTGGTAAAAAATAAATACTCTGGAATAGATTTATTGGTTAATAAATAAGGTCTTTAATTAAAATCCTAAGTAGTATCTGGGATACAAAAATCACCAGATTTTCAATAAAAGTTTTTTTTTTTTTTTTTGCTTTTAAAACGTAACCCAGTTTCTTCGGCTTAAAATATGATGTTTGTATTATAATACAAAATACCCCCCTATGTCACATGTCACGCTTTCAATCGATCAATATGTCTAATACATAGAGTTGTAAAATTCTCGGCAATAATTTTTTGTAGAATATTCTCTCTCCTAGAAGCAACTAAAATTATTTTTTTTGGATAAAAAATCTTGGAAAAAAAATTCTGTTTTTGTTATTTTTGGTTGATTTTCAGTTTTGGAGGATGTGATGTCACAACTTTGAAACCCTCCCCCTTGTCACAAACTGTCACAAATTGATTAACCCCCTCCCCCCCCTCTGAGCGTGACGTCATTTATGGACGGCCCATTTCCGAAAAAATATTGCGCACACTTTTATTACTTAAATTTCTTGCGTAAAAAAATCTAAATCTAATCTAGCATCCAAAATCTAATTAGCTCCGTTTTAAACATCTAACGCAAAACATCTGCTTTCCCTCATAAAGAGTAAACAGCCAAATTAAGATCACCATTTCCATGGAAACACTCTCTGTCCTGTGAAAACTAGTAAAAAAAATCTAGAGCTTAATCAAAGCGAAATGATTGAACAAAAGGACATCAATCTATTCAGACCGAAAAGAAGAATTTTAATTAAAAATGAATGAAAAATTAGCGCTTTGAAAGGAATATTAAAATGTTTTCAGAAGATTTTAAGTCATTCGGAATACATTAAGATTTAAAAAAAAATCAACTGCAATTGTCCATTCTATTATAGTACTTAAATTCCTTGCGTAAAAAACATCCAACAATTAATCCTAAATCTAATTCAAACCGCGATCCACTAGCACCGTTTTTAACAGCTGCCGCAGAAGTTACCGAAAAATATAACACACTTAAATTTCTTGCGTAAAAAAACAACCAACGCATCCTCAATCTAATTTAGCTCCGTTTTAAACAGCTAACGCAAAACATCTGCTTTCCTTCACAACAAGCAAAATTCACCGTCAATTTAAAAAGTCTGAAATTTTCAAGATAATTCTAAAAAAGTCTGAAAATCCTCCAAAAGTCTGAAAAATCTCATCCCTGATAAAAGAACGAACTCTGATCAAGTTACCGAAAAATAAAACTTCTTATTAAACTTCTTGCGTAAATAAAACATCCCCAAACTCATCCTGAATCTAATTAATTAAATCCGCGATCCACTAGCTCCGTTTCTAACAGCTAAAAACAACTGCTTTCCCTTTCACAACCAGCGAAAAAACGGCATTTATTAAAAGATCCCATCTCTCACACCCTACCGTCAGAACTGCAGCAGAAAGCACAACAAATGCATCTGCTCAAAAGCAGCCAACGCGGCGGCCAGATCTGGCGAAAATCGCCTTTCCGGCGCCTCGCGTTTTCCCCTCGCGCCTAGAACAAACACACGCTTCGATGAAATCCGCAGCGCCAAGGCGAAACCGCCAAGCTTTTTTCAGCGACATCTCTCGCTAAAACGTCGATTTCTCGGCTAAATATCGGTTTAAATTCATCGGGAATGGCTTAAATAGATTTAGAAGGGTTTTTTCTACGTGGTGTGATGTTTTTTTTCCCGGAATTTTCCCGATAACGGGTCAAAAATCGACCTTAAAGTCGTTCCTACCGAAATCCAGGACTTCCGAAATCGACGGCTGCTTTCCGAAATCTGAGCTCTCCGATTCGCCGATCGCCTTAAAGTTACGCCCCGAAAAAAAGGCGGAGTCTATCGGCGCTGCAGTTGATTGGTGGAGAGTTCGGCGAATGAAGCTATTAAGGCTGAGCTCGCATATAATAATGAATAATTTTTGTGGTTGATTTTTCCTGCCGCTGAAAAAGAGGGGTTTATTAAACTTATCAGAGGGGTCATGTCAGTTTTTTGGTTGGGGGGGGGGGCAGGGCCGTAACTAGACTTTTGTTTCGGGAGGAGTTTTGACCAAAATTTTTTTTCATTTTTGCGTCAAGTTTTAGATGACTTGCCCCTTTTATATTAATTTTGTGGTGAACTTAATTTCAGAATTTTATAAATAAATAAATTCTATCATACATATTAAAAAATCCCTTTACATGGTAGGGTACAATAAATACACAGAAATTAAAGATAAATATCAACTGAAAGAAAATCCTTTTTAAGTTTAAAAAAATTGTCATAGACAATATCACTATACGCGATCCGGTAAGCTATTTACTATTTTAATAAACCGGATTATGGATTGATTTTTTAAATATTGTTTTGAATAAAAAGGTTTAAATAATATAATTTTTTTCTTAAATTATCTTAAAAAATAGTAAAAAAAAAATAATAAAAAATGTGATTTCAAAGTATAATTAAAAGGTTCTGGGATTTTTTGGGAGGGGAAATTTTGGAAATTTCTCCCTCAAAATAGCGTTTTACCTTATTTTGAGACCTTTTTGGATTAAGAACACGGCTCATTGTAAGCAGCAGAATTTTCAAGGAACCCCAGTATGTTAAAGTTAACAGCACATTTTTGAGAGAATTGAAATTTTGATAAAATTCATAGGAACACAATGGACAATTCCCGCATTTTATTATTTAATAAAGAGGGTTGAAAAATAAATTTTGCCGCAAAAATTTTTTGATTCAGATGTTTACTAATTATTTTTTTATTTAATTTAAAAGTTCATCTTTAAAAAAGAGGCGAGAAAACAGCTGCTAAGTCATGAATAGTTGTGTGGCGTCAGTTGGTACATAAAATGCTGATTTTTGAAATTAGAACAATTTGTTTTACCAGAAAAATTGCTTTATTTCTATTTTGAAATATACGGAAATTCCATTGAAATTAACGCACAGAAAAAGTTGTTTCTTGTAACGGAGAGATGGCGCTACTATTCAAGGCATTTTAATTTGGGGGCATTTTGGGGGCACCTGATTAAAAAAAAACCCGGATTTAACGAAAAAGCCAAATTATGGATATTTTTATGTTCAATAATGAACTATCGCAACAATAAAGAATGTTAATATTAAATTAAAATTTAACTTTTTAAAATTATTAATTTCTTTAAAGTTAAATCTTTCAACACCAATTTTACCCGACAATTTTATTACCTTAATTCAGAATTATTTTAGCTAAAATAATAATAATAATTTTTTTTTATTTATCTTTTTTTAAAAAAAAATACAATTTACAAAATAAAAATTGGTCACCAAGAGGCAACAGAGCCAGTATTGGTGACTACTTGCATGACATAGGAAAAAAATATAGTTTACAAAAATCAAAACACAAATGATAAAAAACAAATAAGGATTTAGAACTAGGAAATGAACACCAAGACATAAATTTATAAAAGTATACATAATTAAACATTCTGGACAAACTGGAAAATATAAAGTAAATTCGTTTCTAAATGTGGAAAAATAAATCGATATCGTCAATTTCAATTAAAAATGTAAATAAAATTTTCTTGAAATGATAATAATTGTTTTCCGACTGCAACTCAAATGGTAAACTATTGTATAACTTAGGAGCTAAATAAAGAAAATGCTTGCGATAGATTTCTTTACGTATTATTGGTAATTCAAAAATTATATTTGGGCGTCTATCTGAAATATTTTCTTTTAATTTACATTGTGATTTATTTTTAAATAGTTGTAAAATTATTCTATAAAAGGCATTATAACGGATTGGTAGTAATCTTAGGGATTTATAATGAGATGTATTAGTAGTTTTAGAGTAATTTAAAATTTTGAAACATTTATTCTGTACAGATATTAACGGATACAAACTGGATTTATAGTCGCTTTCCCAAACTAAAATTCCATAATTAATAATAGAATAAAACCTTGAGTAATAAAGAGTAATAAGAAAGTCTTTGGAAATTTTATTTTTTAAATAATAAAACTTATAAAGAATAAAACGGAGTTTTTTGATATTTCGTTGACATGCGTTTTCCATTTTAAGTTGCAGTCAGTATACAAACCAAGGTATTTAATAGTATTAACAGATTGAAGTGAATAACATGAACAATTCGAAAATGCAGTACAGTTAGGCGAGTGATACTTAGGTTCAAAATTAAAGTTAGAGTTCTTCAAACTGAAATATATATATTTAGTCTTATTCAAGTTTAACTCTAGGAGATTTGATGAAAACCAATTACTAATAGTAACTAAATCTTGTTCAACTTGCAATTTAAGAGAATTTAAATCGGAACAGGAATAAAGCAGGACTGAATCTTCAGCATACGATATAATAGATCCAAATAATTTTATTTTACAGAAATCATTTATGAAGATAAGAAAAAGTAAAGGTCCTAAAATACACTGTAAAAAAAAGTTTCTTCAAAAAACGGAAATTTCCCGGCGACACTGTTGCCGGATTATTTCCCTCATTTGACAAGGCATCCGTTTTTTCTTTTTCCGTCATTTGAGGGCATGTCCGTTTTGTCTTTTTCTGTCAAAGGAGGGAAATCTTCCGTTATTTTAGGGAACGTCCGTAGGGCCCGTTTACATAGGCCAAAATGCAGGATAAATGCCGGAACTTTCGCTCTCCAATATCCTGCAATCCCCAAGTAGGGTGGGAGAAATGGAGGAAGAGGATTTCAATTTACCCTCCTTTTCCTTTCCCATGATACATTGCGCTTCCAGAAATCCGCCATCTTTGTTGATTTCGCTTACTTGGTGAGAAATTTTATTATTTTTCGCATTAAATATTGTTAAATTAACTTTAAGAAACTACAAATCCAGTTTTTTATCGACTATAGGATTTTCCGCCACAATAATAAAGTAAGTTTTTCCTTATCATTTTTAATTTTGAATCGGAGACTTTTATGATTGTTTACCGAACATAAACACTATTATAATTCTGATTTTCCTTATTTTATGTAAAATTTATGTGTGCATATTTAAGTTTTCTTAGTAAATTGGAAGGATATTGTTTCCACTACAATAAATCTTTTGAAAATATGATTCTAAACAGTGTATTACTTGTATCTAATCTCAACCATGTTGGAGAAAGATGTTTTTACTTAAACAAAACTATAAATCCAATGCTAGGTTTTTGGTGTTTTTAAGTTTAGCAAAATCTAAAGCACACACATTAGTATACTTTATATAGGTAATAAATGCTTAAAGTGGGTCTTTCATGTGCCATGATTAATACAAAATTGAGCTTCACTCAGCTCTATAATAGCTTGGTAATGGTTATCATAATTTATAGTACACAGTTTCACTTTATATAATGCCATCTTAACCTCATAACAGGGAATAAAGGACTCGTTAAAATTTACCATATCATTTTAAAACTAATGTAGTTCATTGATAACAACTACAGTTATCTCATCCATGTAACTTCATCTGACCTCTCTTGATGAACAACATAACTATACTTAACATGGTTTGCCCTCTCACTTCAGTATTTCAATGTCAGTACTCACTGACTTCTTTACTCTTCTTACTTACTGACAACTTCAGTACTCACTTCAGATTGTCGACAATTTTCATTTTTCTTAAAGTTATCATGTGTACAAATGTGACATGCAGATAAAATCATACTTAAGTGTCAGGAAATTTGGGTTCAAATCCATCAAATGTCTCGTGCGATCTAAACCTTTGTTTTTTTATATAGTGTTAATATTACCAGAAAAAAATTTAAAGAAGTTTTTAATAAGACAGAAAGAAGAAGAATAAACATAAGAAAGTTTTTTCAAAACAGTTTCTGTTAGCAAATGGGTCGACAGCTTAGTACACAATTATAGTACCCAAATTGTTATGGATACTTATATATTTTAACTTAATTTAAAGTTGCGAGAATTTTTAGAGAAAGTGTGATAAGACATGTTGAAAACTAAACAAATTATACCTGGTTTAGAGGGATAGTCCTGATATGGATAATAGTCCTGATATGTTTTACTCATAGTAAAATTTCGGTTTGAATATAAGGTTTTTAAACAATTTTGTAAAAACTATCTTGTTAATTTTAGTGAATTCTTATGTTTGATTTCAGAAGAAGGTTTCACATAAAACTGAGTGAGGTTTGTATTTGTATGTTTGTTTGGAACATCAATTACAAACTTTTCTCGGTTACCCGATTCATCAGAAGAGTGTCCTACTGAAAGATTGTGTTATGTATACAGATTTATTTGGGTTTCTAAACAGCTTGGCGATATTAAGCGGGACAAATGCTGGAATATTGAACCAAAATTTTGCTATAATTTGTTCGAGTTCAATCTAAAATATTTTGTTTTTGATCTGGTGTTAGGATAAAACTATTGCCAAAAAAATGAAAATCAGTGTATTGTTAAATTTTTTTTCAAAAACGTTTCAATGTTGGGAAATTGGTTACACCTTAATACACAAGTAACGCCCAAATTGTTATGTACTTGTATTTTAACTTTATTTTGTATTGTGAGAACTTTTAGAAGAAGTGTGATATGACATGTTCAAAACTGAAAAATTAAAGTTACTTATCCATTAGCTGGGCGCAAGCAAAAAATCACCAAATATTGTAGAATGAATTAAGGAATTCTCTGTTCCAACGGTCACCTCCTGCACAAGAACATATGCCTCCGGCGCATTTGTTTTGTTTTTCGTTGACTGTTTTGTCATTTGCTTCGCTTGGCGAGCATTTGGTTCACATTCGGCGACATTTGTGCCCAGCTAATGGATAAGTACTAAAATAAAATAGTTTCTAGTGGAAGTCCTAGTTCCTAGTCCTGATATTTTTTAAGTCTTTTGTTATTTTTTTATTAATTATGTGTTGATTTTAGGAGAAGGAAACTGGATACCCCTGGATAACTGGATTGAATTTACTAACTTTAAAAAAGTTGTTGGTCGACAACTTAAACAAACTGGGTGAGGTTTGTTTTTGAATGTTTATTTGAAACCCGGTTAACAGTCACATCATGGAAAAAATTTACCAACCTATGTCTTTACCCCTTTTTATTTGTAATATTCATTCACCTTTTATTTGTTCATTACATTATTATTTTTTTAAAGATATTCATTTGTAATAAAATTTAGAACTGTATTGTGATTTCTTTGGTAATTAAATTTGTTACAGTACATACTTTTAATGTACAAAATAAATATGATTAATATAATATGTGATTAATATGACTATCATCGTTATGCCAAAAACCTATATTTCTAGAAAAATCTCTGTTTTCTTGGACATTAAGAATTAGTCTAATGTTAATTTTTATTCTTATGTTGAATAGTTCTTTAAAACCTTTGGTAAGACAAAAAAAACTTTTAAAATCAAAAATTAATTTTTCCATATAGGTATCACTACTTTGCAGGTGATGATTCTGTTGTTTTTGAAGAATTGGCACATGACCTTCAAAAAGTGTAAGGCACTCAAAGTTACGGTGTGTTAACAAAAAAGTCCCCTCCTTACTCAAACTTTAATTTCCTCGTTCCCAACCACCATACCTAGCAAAGAATTTAGAGAACAGACTAAAATGCCTTCTTATATTGGGCTGTCACTATAACCATAAGTCATAATTTTCTGTTTTTGGAGGTTTTTCTTGATGTGTTACGTGCTTGATGTGAACGAAAACCTTTTATCTGAACATTTTTCACCCATCCAAAGTCGTAGTCATCAATTCAAATAAAACAATACAGTTTATAAAATAAAATTATCTCTTTAAATTCCTTTTACCCATCCTTGAATTATTTAAAATATATAGAAATTGAAATACACATGCCAAATTGCATTGTTTGAAAAGAACAGAACAGGTATGTACAAAGAGTAAAAATTTTTTCAGTTCATATTACCCACTTTAATGTATGTAATCAGATTTAAAATATTATGGCAACTTATTACATGCTGTGATTTTACATATCATGTAAATATTAAAACAAAGAAGAGTAATATTCATTAACATTTCTGATATGTAGTACTATTTACTGTAAGATTTATTTTTCTTGCTTCTGTTCACATAACAAAAAAGGGAATACGGGTTAGGCGAGTTGTAACTTGATGCATAAATTTTTTGTCTTCAGGTTTTTTCTGTGTACCAATTCTTTTTGAACCCATGTGATCTACCACCAAATATACCAAACACAATTTTGAATTCTCTAAAATCTGAATTTGAGATTTATAAGGAGACACAGTTGATTTATTTTATTGAAACTAGTTGGATAATTATTTCTTTCTAGTTAGATTTCATTCTTGCTGACAAAGGGGATCAAAGTATCCTCGAAACATTGTACAATTTTTAATATTTTACGTGTAAAATAAAACCGTTGCCTTTTAAATCTTCTTTTGTTTGATAATTATCCTATCATAAACTTTAAAATAGATTTTAAAAAATTGTCTTTTTTTAAATAAATTCATTATCAAGGTTTGTAAATGCTAAAACATAATCAAACTCAAGATTTTTAAATGGTGTAACAAGAATTTCTTTTTTTTTTTAATCTATAAAATCAGTCAGTTCTACACATTATTACAAACCAAAATTTTACAAATTACACTTTAACACTAATGACTTCCTCTGAGAAAAGAGAGGCAAGAGATTTTAAAAACTATTGAAATAAAATCCATCTTATGTGTTCTGTTTATATGCAGGTTCCTAACTATCCATGGAAATCTTGGAAAGTATTGCTTGTTAGAGCAATCAAAATTTTCGCTCTTGTTATCAGTGTAAAGCTTTTTATTAATTTAACATTAATTATTTTGTTGGTTATAAAAGTAATTTCTACCCTCTAAAATGTATTGATCTAATTCAGCATCTTACAAACTTAATATTTTGAGAATTGTGAAGAAAACCCGAATTAAAACAATCAGGATACTTTATTAATCATCAATTCAAGTTTTGGTTTAAAAAACCAGCATATTCTTTTTGTCTTTCATATGTTTCAAAATATAAATAAACAAAACTAGGCATGATGGGATCGATTTTACGTAACAACTTCAACTAGTCACGTGATCAGTGACATCAAATCCCCGGATTTCAAGAGTGGCTATGTAAACGGGTTTTTAAGCACATTTTCAGATTCCCCTCCAAATCCCAAAATCCTGCATTTTACCCGGCATTTTCGGTGGGCTATGTAAACGGGGCCTTAAAGTCAAGTAACCGGAGTGGAAAAAATATTGGTGAAATGGGAATTGAACTTGGGGTTTCAGTTAACCTAAACTCAAGATTCCTAACCTGAGTTATTAAAGTCAGTTTAGGTTTATGGTGAATATGGCAGAATTATTACACTATCCTTGTGTTTCAACAAACTTATTTCAAACATACAAGAAACCCAAATATTTCTTTACAAGAGTCAAGAAACACTGCATAATTGAATTGTAAAGGACGTAATATTTTACACCAAAAGAATCATTTCACTATCCTTGTGTTGCTACGTAGAACTTATTTTCAAACATAGGGAAAAAAATATGATAACACTCTTAGAAAACACTGCATAATTAATTTAAGAACGTATTTGATACCGAAAGAACTATTACACTATCCTTGTGTTAAAAGCAAAAACTTATTTTAAACATACAAAAGCATTTCTAATAACTTAGAAAACACTGCATAGTTAATTTGTAAAGGACTGATCACAGTTATTAACATTCCGATAAATTTTGAAAAGGGCTTGAATTAGTAAATGTCGTTAGCTGAATTGTTAAACCGTAGGTACACCTTTAGCATAGAGCTTAAAAAGTCAGATTGCAGGGTCGGGTTCCAAACTTTTCAAGTCAGTACAACCCTTTGTTTCCATGAAGGAAACAAAATATCTGTCATCGGATATCACTTTCAAATCAAATAGATGATGTTATTCTATGACAGCGAATGTAAAGGAATGTCAAAACGAGATGTAAATTCGCTTGCCCAACCAATTTTAGCTAATCCGATATCAGTAAATCTTTTTCTAATAATATGTGCTACTTGGGTAGACTCGGTAGACATCAATTTTAATACACTTAAAGAATTATTGCACTATCATTGTGTTACAACTGGTTACAACAGACTTATTTCAAACATACAAGAAACCCAAATGTTTTCTACAAGAGTCTCAAGAAACACTGCATAATTGAATAGTAAAGGACATAATATTTTACACCAAAAGAATCATTACACTACCCTTGTGTTGCTACATAGAATTTATTTTCAAACATAGGAAAAAAATTATGATAACACTCTCTCTTAGAAAACACTGCATAATTAATTTAAGAATGTATTTGATACCGAAAGAAGCATTACACTATCCTTGTGTTGCTAAGAAGAAAAAACGTATTTGAAACTTACAAAAAAAAAATCTGATAACACTCTTAGAAAACACTGCATAACTAATTTAAGAATGTATTTTATACCAAAAGACTCATTACACTATCCTTGTGTTAAGAAAAAACTTATTTTAAACATACAAAAAAATTCTGATAACACTCTTAGAAAACACTGCATAGTTAGGTTGTAAAGGACTGATCACAGTTTTTATCATTCTGATAAATTTTGAAAAGGGCTTTGATTAGTAATGTTGTTAGCTGAATTGGTAAACCGTAAATCAGGCGCGGATCCAGCAGGGCTTCAAGGGGAGGGGAGGGCACTTTTTGAGGATCACCTCAACCTTTGTAGGCAAATAGACAAAAGTTTACTTTTTTCTATAAGGATCTCTCTAGATCCCCCCATGAAATTTGTCTCCCAGAAAAATGTAGGGATTTTGACCCTAAATAACTCAATTTTGATCAGACCCGCTTGATGAACGAAAGTTTAAACAATCTGGGGTAAGTGACCCCCTGGCTTAAAAAAGGGAGAGAAAAGAGAAAGAAGAAGAAAAAGTACATCTCTAAAATGACTGAAATATTTTTGGTTTTTCTGAATCTACTCTCTTCTTACTCTTTTTTTCTCTCCATTTTTCCCTTTCTTTTTCAGGCCTAGGAGGGGGCCCTTTCCGGAGAGCCTCCCCCTTGAATCTGCGCCTTCCATAGATACACCTTTAGCATAGAGCTCAAAAAGTTGGATTGCAAGGTCGGGTTCCGAACTTTTCAAGTCAGACCAACCCTTTGTTTCCATAATGGAAACAATGTGTCGTAAAATGAAAATCATGCAGCCCTTCTCAAGATGCTCATCGGAATGTTTTCTTGCCACCGCTAAAACTTCACGCCAGTTTTCTAGGGTCAGCATAGGCAGGATGCTTGCCGCACATAGGTTTCGTAAGTCCCTGACATCATACTTGTCTGCTGCATAATACAATTCCTTCAGATAACGAATTTCAATATTCAAGTCCACTTCACCGGAGTATAGGAAACCAACCAGGTTTCTTACCGTGGAACCCATCATGTCGTCAATTAGAACAGTGTTGTTCTCTTGTTCGCTCATGGGATGGTAGAACATTTGTTTGAACACAGGAGACCTGGCAGACAGAATGGCTTTGTTGAAGGAAATCGTATCGTCTTTTGTTTTTAGAACGACCTCCGTGGGTAGCTTTTCAAGAATAAATTTCTTCAAGTCTTCTGTCAGTTTTTCTTTACTATTCCAAACATACAAAGCCGCCAGTTCCCAAGGTTTGGTATTTTTTATTCGAAATTCTATATCTAAAATCACAGTATCATTTGGGCAATGTTTGAGCTTCTCGAGCAGTGTATGATGAACCAAACCAACATAGTTAACCCATGATTTATTTAAAACTTTTTCACAATTCCTCACTCCATACATTTCTTTTCCATTTTCGTCTAATATGGTTATTAATACATCCAATTCAAGTTTTCCTTCAAGCATATTTCTAGCCTCCAACCATATTCTGGAAGCATCATACTGGCCGCTTATCCAGAAAGATAGTTCCAATTGAAACTCTGGATCAGGTGTAAAGGGAGAAATGTAAAACTTTCTGCCAATTGATAATTTGCTATAATCCTATAATTCACAAATGACCAAGTTACTTTTAAGCACCGGGTTTCAGTTTTTACATCGTAAGTACACCTACAAGAATGTTTTGTAATAACCTCCGACATCTCTGTATTCGAAATTTCTAAGAAAGAGCCGATACTATCAAAGTAAAATATAATATGTGATTCAAAGCGTAAGCCCCCATTGACGATCTGAAATAAAACACCAATTTTCAGGTATGTGTGCTTGATCTCAAGGATCCGCTTATACACCTTCGTCAAGTAGACAGACACAACAGAATTTTTACTGACAAAGAAGGAAAATACACCCAGGGGCCCAGGGGCGAGGTGAGAATCGAACTCACGACGGAACAGTGCGCAGACTGCTGGCGTGAAAGGCAGAGAGCAAACCGAACAGGCCATCCGTCCCCTGGATCGCTACATGTACATGAGCATTTAGATAAGCTTCGTCCACTGAACAGTCTGTTTGATTTGTCTGTGGTTTCTCTACCAGATTGTTGTCTGTTAATAATCACTGTCGACCGCTGTCAACCAAGGACCAAGAAAAGATTCTCACCCCACAACAAACATGTCAGCGACTAGGCGACTGCAAAAGGTAAATAATTTTATTATATAGTTACAATCACTGGTAAAAATACATATTCCTCCTTAGCATTATGTGTTTGGAAAGCCTGAAGTAATATTTCTTTTTTCAAACGCTCAGTGCATTTTAAACTTTTCATTGATCAACTGATTGTTTCGTAGGGTGGATTAGTGCTTAGTTCTGGTTTCACTTTGTTCTTATTATTTGACTACGGAAATACTCCAATAAGTTAAATAAAAAGAATTGAAAGCTATTTTCTCTAGAATAATGTGATTTAATTTGCATTATTCATATCAGTTTAGAGAAATATGCAGCTTATAATATCCGCTTTCTCACTGAACTTAGAAGAAGTTCGTATTGCATTACAAGCCATTTGTTTGCCGTGATATTTTAAAAGCTAACTCAAATTTTTTATTTAAACAGGGAATAATATTGTCTGTGCTGGGTTTTAATTTATTTTAGTGGGATTGTGTGAATTATAATAAAATATTAATGGTTAAGGAACTAGCCAGACTAAAATTTTTACTAGCCGCTGAATTAAGGCACAATAATCTGAGCTAATATAGTAGACTCCGCTTAACAGTGGTGGATCCAGCCTGGACCTATGGGGGGGCAACCACATTTTAAGAAGGTTGGGGGTTCTGCCCCAGAAGAATTTTGAAAATTCGACCCTAAAAACCAATTTTAGGTCGTCTACAGTCAGGTTCTCAAATTGTGTGCTGCGGTACCCTGGGGTGCCACGCCAATAATCAAGAAAACTTGTCTAAAATTACGAAATTTTAAAATATGGTTCGAATATTTACCTAACTGTTTATGGGGGTGAAAAGTGAAAACAATAAATAATCCTACTTTTTTATCTTTTTTTTATGTTCATCCATTTTTCCTTCTATTTAAAATTAGGGCTAGGAAGGCCAAATATCTGTTTCACAACTTACACAAAAAACAGTGATCAAATACGCTTATTTTTACAGAAACTAATTTTCTTTTCCATTTGGTGAAACTTCAGTTGCACAGAAATAACAAAAAGACATAAAGGAAAAAAATAAGCATCTTTTTTTTTTTGAAGAAAAAACCTTTTTTTCTTGGAAGGGGGAAAAATAACTAGGACAAAAAGTGACTGTGGAGTTTAAATTTCGTTCCATATTAAAGAAATATACATTTAGGTGTGTAAAGTATTTAACCCTTGACTTAAAAATCTAGTATAGATTCCGGCCTTTCCTAAATCAAACTACTTTGTGGTTAGCTGTAAGGGCCATATCCAAGGGGGTTTTAGGGGTTCAAATCCCCCCCTCCCCGAAATATTAACATAATTTTTTGGGCTGTTTTTTCCTTGAAAATTTTGCGACTCACAAGGCGAAACTTCTTCAGGTAAAACCCAAAGGGTCTCAAAATGTGGCAGAACCTACTTTTAAGGGTAAAAATTCCAAAATTTTCTGGGAGAGGACCCCCAAACCCCCCTCAAAGTTATCAACTCTATTTTATCTGGTTTTCCTTGAAAATTCTTGTGACTTACAGGAGTGGTTTTCTTTGATGAAAACTAAAGTGTCTCAAATAGAGTTAAAACACCACTTCTAGGGGGGAAATTTTGTGGGGGAGGACCCCAAACCCCCTTCATAAATTAGTCGTTTATTAACTATATATACTGTTTTTTTTCCTTTAAAATTCTGGCTCTTAACAATGAGCGTGTCTCTTTGGGTGTAATCTAAAGCAGGGTTTCCCAAAGTGGTCGGTATCGACCCCCTGGGGGTCAATGAAGGTTTAAAGGGGGGTCGATGAAGCTCTAAGGGTCGACTAAGCTTTAGGGGTCGATGAAAGTAAAACAGTCATAAAAAAGAAAAGTGCAGAAAAGAAAAAAAACAGCCTGAGTGTAATTAATAGAATTTTAACCAATATGTTATTAAAAAGATCTGAAAATCAAATTTTTTTGTGTTGTAAAAAGACTTGGGTTATTAAACTTGAATGCAACATTTTCAATAAGGTCGGTCATTCTGCCAGAAATACCTGTATTTTTGAAAAAAAAAATTATGTAATAAAAATTCAAACAATGATTTGTATGTGCAAGATAGGGATATTATTTGATCATTTCATTGATTGTTTCATTTTTAAAAGATGTATCTGTCTTTTGTAGAAGAAGTTTAAAGATTATGGGTCAAAAATACTTTTACTGGCAAAATCTAATTTTTTTTACTACTGCATTTTTCTGCTTGCTGCCGAAACATGCCAACCCTGTGGTTTTTATGCAAAATCTTGTATAGAAATTGTCTTAAAAGTTAATAAGTTTTTTTAAACAAAAAATTAAAATTTTAATAAATCAACAGCAGATGTTTCAAAGCACAATCACGATATAACATCAGAATGTAATTTTAAAAAGCTAGTCTTATTTAAAGCACAAAAATTCTTATTTTTTTTTCGTTGATTAAATTATGCCAACTGAAAAAGAATAATAATAAGTAATTTTAAACCAAATAATACCCTCTTTGGCTCACCCTTCTCATTAGTGTGGGTTGTTTCAAAATTACTAAATGTAAGTGGGTTTTTTTTTCTTCAAATTTTAGCAAGTTTCTTATAATTAAAAGTGTTCTTTCATTCAAAGTGAATGTTTTTTTTTCTCCTAAGTTAAGCAGTTTCCTTAAAACTTCAAAGCTTTTTAAAAAATTGTTTTTCCTAAGTTCTATGGCTTCTCTATAAGTGTAGTAGGTTATTGAATTCTTTAAAAAATTTCATTGTTTTTTTTTATTTAAGTATGTATTTTTTTTTCCAAATGTTACTGGATTTTTTCAAGGTTTAGGGAGTGGGTTTTTATGATGTGTCAAATAGGTTGCTTAAAAATTAAGTTCTTTCAAAGCTCTAGGACTGCTTAAAAAATAAGTGGGTTTTTTTTCAAAGCTCTGTGGAATATTTAAAATTTAAGTGAGTTTTTTTCAAAGCTCAATGTCTTTCTAAGTGTCAAGTGGGCTTTTTCAAAGCTCCTTGGGTTGTTATTAGTTTGTTTTTTTTCAAATCTCCATGGGTTGTTTAAATTTAAATGAGTTTTTCAGAGTTCCATGGTTTTTTTTAAGAGTCAAAGGGTTTTTTTCAAAGCTACTTGGGATGTTTAAAAATTAGGGTTTTTGTTGGGATTTTACAAAGCTGGGTGGACAGCTACATCTTCTTCAAACAAACCAGCTCCATTGTTAATTTACCATTAAGAAAAAGGGCACATTCTTTTTATAGCATTAGGGGTTCACTTAAGGGCAACTACAATTTTAGATACTTTATTTCATCAATAGTTTTGTTTATAATTGAAAATTGGAAAAATTGTGATTTTTCTTGGAAAAAAAACAATAATGGGTCCAAAAAGTGTTTTTTTTTTTTTTTTTTCAAAAAACAAAAAAAAAAATTTAAACCCATGGGGTCCAACTCTGCCAACCCTGTTTTCAAAGGATATCAAAGTGTCTTCTGATCATTGTAAGGTGTACAGGTACACTGTACAAGATACCTTCTGATTTTTTTTTTATTTTAAGGAGTTGGCATTATGCTTGCTTTTTCTGCAGTATCTTCTACAGCTTTTCCAACATTCTCTTCAGTTTTACTTCAGCAACTTATTATTCTTTATTTTTTCTTGAATGTATATAAAACGTTATTTTGCATACTTTGAAAAAATTTACATAAAAAAAAACTTTTTTTTATAGATTTCAGTAAAAAGCATGACTTATAAATTGAGCTTAAAAACCAACCTTGTTTGAATAATGATTCAACCATAACATAGTTGAGATAAAAGTTGCAGGTCTTTGCACATTAAGAATTTGCATATTAGGCACCTAAGTTTGAAACATAAAACATAAGTTTTTGTACTTATCGAAATTACTAAAATGAGTTGAATATAGCAAGCTATTGATGGAAAGTTTTGAAACCAGGAAATGAAGGGAAGATGGCAACTATTCCATTCATACCCACTTACTTATATTTAAAAAACTTAAAGTAGGCTAGGAAAATAACCATGAATTCAGCGGCATAGCCAGGATTTTCCTTTGGGGGAGGGTCCGGTAGGAAAAATTTATTATTGAATATCAATAATTTTTCGTAATGAGCGAAGTAAATTTCACATTTTTGTAACGAAATAATTTCAGATTGCTTTTAATTGCTTCGCTATATTAATTAATGGTTAATAATTTATTAGTAATTAGTATATTTAATTATGATTAAATACTACTTTTTAATCTCTAGTTCCCATTAAAAGTTCTCATCCAATATTAAAAATATTTTTTTCTTATATACAAAGACCATCAAAAAACAATGTAGTACTATATGTGCATTATTCACAGCTCCTAATTTTTAAAAGTAGGGGAGTTGGGAATGTACAAAAAGTATGAAAAATGGACAAATTTGAAAATAATTTTGCAATTAGTGCCAAATCCTGACGTATAGGATTTTTCAATATTTTTTCCGTTATCAGCACACCAAAATACATAGGAAGTCGCTAAAATTATTCATACAGCTTTTTCGTTGCAGGCCTGTGTTTTTATCAAACCCCTCGTAACCATGTTTGAATAAATTACCTGTTATTATTACATGAAAAAAACCTGTGTTATTTTATTACTTGGTTGGAACGGGTTGGGAGAAGGTGTAAATTGTGATACATCAATTTATGATCCATATTTATCTTTAAAGCTTAGGGATTGAATCTAAAGAGGGAGTTCACCCTTTCACTTTAAAAGGGTCCTATTTCTCATGTTTTTTTAACTAATCAACGTCTGCTTTTCT
Source organism: Tetragnatha montana (assembly GCA_963680715.1). Taxonomy (NCBI): domain Eukaryota; kingdom Metazoa; phylum Arthropoda; class Arachnida; order Araneae; family Tetragnathidae; genus Tetragnatha; species Tetragnatha montana. The sequence goes on from OY796679.1 coordinate 54,202,098, forward strand.
GGCCTGGATAAGTTTTGTTCAACACCGTTGTTCTTATTCTTTACTTTTTTGCATAGGAACTCCAGGACATAAGGAAGACTGGTACAAAGTGTTTCCGTGAGGTCCAAGTTGATGACACTAATATCCTCACCTGGCAAGGTCTCATTGTCCCGGTAGGTTTCTTTTCAGGTTTATAATTTAGTTTTTTTGCTATTGAAGGGACTTAGTACCAAAATTTTTTTCTCAATAAATAGTATTTTATTATTTTTTTTAATGTTAAGTTAGGTGTTTCCTTCATACTAATATTTAGCAAAAAAAGCTAATTTAAAATGTATTTTTAAACAATTTACAAAAAACTTCTTTAATATATCCTATAATTACCCTAACTTAAAAAATGCTATTTGTACTTATGGAAATTTAAATACTTACAGGAGTTTTGTAGAAAAAATTCTGTATTTTTTTTTTCAAGAAAATATCCGTTTCCGCTTTATTTTTCTTTTGTAAAAAAAATGTAATAATATTAAATATATTTTAAAATCCATCTGTATGATTATAGAAAATATCATACTGATAATGACTACTAAGTTTGATGTGATTTGAACCTATAGTACCCTTATCATTTTAAATGAAAAAGAAACCTGTTTAAAACGCCGTTTAAACTAATAAATAAATACGGTGCTTCAAGAAAGCATAACTATGCTTCAGAAAACTTGGGAAATTTTTTACTTGCACTCGCATATCATTATGAAACTTTGTAAGAATAACTCTAAGGTTAACTAATATGTACTTCAACTTTATTTCAAAATCGAAATTTTGACCAAATTTTAGTACAGAGTCCCCTTAATATGTGAATTTACTGAAAGAAAAGAAGCACTTTTTATGAGCATGTAGTTTTTATATGTATCCTAACTTATTTTCTAGGATAATGCGCCATATAATAAAGGAGCCTTTAAGATAGAGATCAACTTCCCTGCTGAGTATCCTTTTAAACCTCCTAAAATTAATTTTAAAACAAAAATTTATCATCCTAACATAGATGAAAAGGGGCAAGTTTGCTTACCTATAATAAGCACTGAAAATTGGAAGCCTGCTACTAAGACTGATCAAGGTATAGTATTTTGCTTATATTTAGCTGAAAGAATACAATTTATATTTTAGTGCATTATAAGCCATATTACAAGTAAACATTTCAACATGTCTACAAACTTGTGCGTATACATGAATCATGTATACTTCAAAGAGGAATTTATATTTTATCTAGTTATCAAATATGTATAATCATTAGTAATCCGTCTCACGTACTGGCCTGGATGTTATTTTCTTTCTTTGTGCGATGAATGAATGTGTGTGGCCCCCTGTAAAAAAGGGTTGTGTGAGCGAATGTGTGTGTGGCGCCGTTAGCAGTACCTCACCTCCGCACAGTGTTTCGTCTCTATCAGGCTAGGTGGACAAAAGTCACTTCTAAACTTCGATAAATGAGTAATGAAATAAGGTAACCAACATCTGGCAGAGTGAGAATTCAAGGTTATTTAATGTTTATTCTTCAATGGTTTGGAATTTCAAGATTCGAAAGATGACTAATTGGAAAGCGCGCTCGTTCGAGTACGCTAGCTATGCTTACATAACAATTTCAACGTCCTCTAGCGGGGGTTGTTATTAATTTGAAAAATATTTTGAAAGACGGATCTTATTAATGAGGGTATGTACTAAGTTGTTTGGTAAACTGTTAATCTCTCGGCATTTTTAATCATATTAAAAAACCGTGTTAAACTTGTATAAAAACTAAGGGTTATTTTTCTTTGTTTCACAACTTTAATGGAGAAAAAGTAGTATGTACCCTCATGTACCCACGCTAAATTTTTCATAATATCATTCTTACACTATTCCTCTAACTTTTGATACCAGTTATAGACTGCACAATTGAGTACAACTATTTTTAATTAATTTTTTACTTACGAGCTTCACTATATTTCTAAAATTGAGATTGGCTCAAACTCGAAAAGAACGTTTGTTTCAAACTCAAAAGAACAGTCTTTTTGCATTTATTTCATCTAAATTCAACTTAAATAATATTACTTAAGACCATGAAAGATATTTAAAATGAAGTAGGCCGAATATTCTTCTAAAATCAGTATAAAATGGATTTCTGTGGGGGAGTCCAAAGGAACGTTTTTTAACTAAAAATAAAACATAGTTCACAACACCAGGAAACGTTCACACACAAACAGAGACCTCCTATCTATGTTAATTAAAACATAGGACCCTCTCATTAATTAATAGCCTTCGAGAGGTTCCGAAAAAGAAAGCAGGAAGACTATGTCCAGAAGTTTTAGAGCTTCTTATAGCTCCTCCAATAGAGCCTCGACCTTTGTTTCAACTAAACCTCCAGCAAATTGAAGCAGATTCATCTAATGGTGAAGATAAGAGGAAAAATCGTTCATTTCAAAAAGTTTTACTTATTTAATATTCAGTGCTATTCAAATTAAAAATTTGAATTTTTCTTTTAATTACATTACGATAAAATCATATGGTATATAATTTTCTTTTATCATTCTATGTACTATGGTTACCTGGCTATTTTAACCTATATTAGTCCTGTTTAGCTATTAGTCCTATATTTTAACCTTAAAATTTACTGGGTAAATATTAAGCAATTTAAATATGGAATTTTGGTTTTTATTAGTACTGTTGTTTATTATATGTTTTTAAAGATTTAATTTAAAAGAAGTAATTGGTATCGTGACTTTTTAAGTACTTCATAAAAATTTTATTTATTGTGTTTTAAAACAATCTACAATTGGAAATTTAATTTTTTCTTTTCTTTATTTTTCTATTATTTTCTATTCCTTATTTTAATTTTTATATGTATAACAATAATTTTTAAATTCATGTTTTCTATGTTTAGTTAGGGTTTTTTTTTGTTATTGAAGAGTCTTTTGAAAATTTTTTCACCTTGAATATATTGTCTTGTACAAAATAAAATAACATTTTTACTCTTAATGTTAATGCTTTAACTCTGTTTTCCCTCACAAAAGTAAACAAAATGAACCTTAAAATTGATGTGTAAATTTAACACGCTAGTAAACTTTTAGATGTATGATGGTTTCATAAACGAAATTCAATATTTAAAGAATTATTGACTGCATAATCTCTAAAATACTCTTTAAAGAAAACGGACTTAAAGTTTTTCTCGCACATTAGAGTCTATGAGTAAATAAAATTACTTTTATTCATAACTTCAGTTGTAATATGAATTTTGCAATACGGTTTGTTTTAAAATAAGTAGAATCGTACGAAGTTTAATATGTGTATTTTCGAAAAATTTGATAATTTTTAAGGTTTTATTGTCTTATTACCTTTTAATACAGGTACTAAGTAAAAAAAAGCATTACTATCTCATAAAATTATCAAAAAAGTCGATTTATCTTCAAAACCGGCGAAAAATAATTTTGTCCACCTAGCTTGTATTAGACGAAACACTGTGCTCCGGTCCTCAGGTGCCCGTTGGCTAACGCTGACTGAGTAGGTACTCTGGGCAATTCTGTGGTCAATTATGAAAAATCTGGTACCCGCCCATTTGTTAAAAATATAGTGCTGGTAATGGTTTTATTGACTTGGGAAATCTTGGAAAGTTAATAGTATTTATAATCACCCTCATTCCACAAGTCCTGACCTTAATATCAAACACTACTGTCTCCGTTCGGGAATCCCGACCCTGGACGATCGGATCGTTGGAGAAGTTCATTTGATTGGTTCGTAAGCGCTGACATCATCGAACTGGAAAGATTCAAACCAATCAAGGGCCATATTCAGAAACTCAAACACGTAGAGCGTAGAGGAAGCGATACGGAAACGAGCAATTTGGAAATCGTAGGTCTCTAGTTGCCGTTTTTCCTCTAGTGGGCTCATGGCGCCGCCTGTTGAACAACCAATACAATTGTACACTGATTATACAAATTTAACAAACACTAGATGCCCATTACATTCATAATATGTGAGGCGGAAAGCGAAAAGGGACCTCTTGTCGGCGTTCGTCGAAATGGAGTTATTATTTTTTTCTCAATCTGTACAGATTTATGAAGATTTTAAGACCATCATCATCCTTGTAGCTCAAAAAATGACGAATCGCCAGTAATTAAAAGTTTTATAATAGAATAAGTGGATTTCGCGAAAAACGACCTTAAACATTCAAAATGCTACCCTCTCGTTATTTTTCAGAGTTAAGGAATGATTACAACGGCTAATGTGATCTTGTGGCTTGTTTAAAACCCAATACTATTCGGTTCTAAAGGGTCCAATGATCGATAATCGAGAGAAAAAAAAATTTCGATAGTTTTAACCTTCTTCCGGTTTTTGGGCTTTTTCTCGAAATCAACTTTGCTGACAAGAGGTACCTCTCTTTTCGCTTTCCGCCTCACATATATTAATGTCTGAGGACTTTTTTTTTGGTAATTGATAGCTGTTATAGATTTTTTGGAGCTATTTAACGGACTACAAAAAGTGTAAAAGCAGTCCGAATACGGTTCGAATCTCGGAACAATATGGCGGACGAGAGCTCCGAAGTTACGCTCGTTCGAGAAGTTTTTCGCCGTTTCCGTACCGTTCTCGTTTTTTGTACGCGTTTGTCTTTCAGAATACGGCCCCAAATGAGCTTCTCCGACGATTTGGTCGCCAAGGATCGGGATTCCCGAAATTTGCCGAAGGGAGGTAGTAATGTTTGATATTAAGGAGAACTAATTGAATAAACTTGTTCTGCAGTTATTCAAGCCCTCGTAGCTTTGGTGAATGACCCTGAACCGGAGCACCCTTTGAGAGCTGATTTGGCTGAAGAGTATAGCAAAGACAAAAAAAAGTTTTACAAAAATGCTGAAGAATTTACGAAGAAATTCTCGGAGAAGCGACCTCCAGATTAATAGCAATGTAAAAATATATTTGACTGGTGAACAGCTGGTTTTGAACTCTAAACAGCTATAAATATGAACTATTTTTGATTTTTAAGTTGTCAATCACATTGTACTACCATTCTTGTTTACAAATATTTGATACAAAAAAAGAAATATGCGTGTTTTGTTGTATGCTTATTAGTAAATCGATACTGATTATTCAATTTTTCTAGTTCCAGTATTTTAGTGTTTCAGTTTCACATCAGGTACTTTATTTTATCTAATCACTTGCATTCATTGTTAGCTGAACTTGTGCAAAATTCACCTCAGCCGAAAATTTATTAAGTTATTTATCCTCCTGACTGTCGCAAAGGTTTCCTGAAAATTTTAATGTGATTGTTCTGATATCACATAAACCATCGATACTTTTACTTCCAAGTTTAAGATGTGTAAAGTTTCGAATTATAAATAAAAGTTTTCACCTTTATTAAATGGGCAATTCATTTTTTAAAGGAAGAGCTTCAGAAATTTAAAATAAGTTTGTAAATATGAAAATTTAGTATTAATCATTGTTAAAATATTTTTAAGTTTCTCATTGCTGATTTATGCATGAAAAATTTCAATCGTGAAAATGATATGATTAAATCTATTTCTAAAATTTATTTTATATACCAATGCAATGGTGTAAATTAAGTGGCTTATGTATCTAAAACTAAATAAATTTATATGAAATGTGTGATGCATTAGAATCTTGCTAATCTGTGGTATATTATGATTCTTGTGTATTTTTTTCTGTTTGACATTTTTCCTACTTTTACCCTTTTATTCACCAGTTTTCAATTATTTCGTTTATATGGTGTTTGTGAACTATAGTTTAATGATTAGTTTTTGTAATATTGTATGTCTTCGGAACCGTAAAATAAATATCTTTGATGAAGTATATTAGTTTGTATCAAGTTTTCATGTTAAGCCATAAAACAAAAAACAACTGTTACAGAGATTTATTATTGAATGGAGCTGATTAAATATTAGATTTACTGAATACATGCTGCTTAAAAGGCTTCAACTAATAAGTTGTATTTGATAAAAAGAAAAATTAAAAATGAATATTCATTGATGACTAGCTGTACTTGGCGTTTTTTGCGTTAGGTGCTACGTTTTTTAAAATTATTTTAATACATTTAGTCCGACAGTAAGAATAGAGTTTAGCTTTTCTAACACTTGGAAGTTCAGATTTTACTATTTGACTGTGGGGGATATGGTTTAAAAAAATAGTGAAATTTTTGGTGCCATTTCAAATTGCAAAACATAAATAGTTCGATAAATGGTTGAAAATCAATTTCTATTGTTTTCGATGAAATACTTAACTTCATAGGATTTAAAGTCATCTATTTGTCACTGCTCATTTTATAAAAGCTGGTGTATTACATAAGTTATGACCACTATAATTTCTGATTCGGAAGAAACGTCTATCAATCATATCCACTTGTATTCTTCAAGACAAACCTTTTATATATTTGTATTAATGAGTTCTTATTTATTCATGGGTTTTGTGTTCATTAGAGTTAATTTTAATTTTGAACTAATTTATATCATGCTGTATTTTGATGCATGTGTGATATGGCTGAAATAAAGCAAATCACTATGATTGATTTCTAATATTTTCAACCGAAATTTGTTATTTATATTGATAATTTTTTGGAACTAAGTAAGTTGCCAGCCAAACTTGGGATTCCTGGAAATTATTTCACTTTTATTTGAAAAATTAGAATTACCACATTCATCCTCTCAGTTATTTTATGAGGTATTCCTCGAAATATTTTAATATTTATAACAACATTCGTTTAATTTTTAAATCACTTTAAAATTTTTGCGGATAAAACCTGCAAATGGAATTTAGGGTTGCAATAAATTGGCGATGTTTGGCGTGACTTGGCGAACAGTTTTTAACATTGCACCAATCGGAGTGAAATTTTTTAAACAGCAGTAAAAAGCCAAATATAGCTACCCTGCAAAAAGGTGAAATTAATTTCAACCAATCAACATAAGGGAAAGTTTCTCCATTTCCCTTTTCCGCAAAATATTAGGATTCAATTAATGAATATATGAATGGCAATTTATCAATTTTATTTACAATTTAAAAATGCTTTCATAGCCATAATGGTGAACAAATCGACGAAACAGGTAAAAGAATTTGTAAAAACTTAATAATTATGTATAAAACTTATTAAAACTCAAGTTATAATATTAATATAGGTTTTTATTTTTAAATTGTAATAAAAGATATTCTCTAAAAACTATTCTTTTGAGTGAATCGAGAGCTGTTTTTCTCTCAACTAAAAACTTATTAAAACTCAAGTTATAATATTAATATAGGTTTTTATTTTTAAATTATAATAAAAGATATTCTCTAAAAACTATTCTTTTGAGTGAATCGAGAGCTGTTTTGCTCTCATGTGCGATTTTATCTGCTGTATTAAGTTAATGTTTATTTATCAAGAAACAAACGGTAAAAGCTGTATTTTTTTCCTTTTTTTTTCTTTTCTAAATTGTATCCATGATTTATTGTTTCCGATAGAATATCAATGGATTCAGACGTTTTCGAGTGTCCCTGGTGTCAATTAATTAACTGTTTCAAAAATAGGTTTTCAAATAGTTTTTTAGTGTGATAAACTAATTTTCCTTATGTTTTCATCTGAGCATCGTTCGTCAAAATATACTCTTTTAATAATTTTTATGAATACGCTTGGTCGTTCAGAGGGCACTTTACAAAATGGACATTCATCAAAGTTCCTTCTTCGTTAATTTGAAACAATTCATAATTAACGCGATTAATTTTCTATAATTATTTTGGTATCCATGGTATATTGTTTAACAGTTCATTGGGAAAATTTTTAAATTTACGTATTAATATTTTCCTATTTTTCCATGTTATTTAAATTACAAGGATGTTTTCAATTAGGAGGAACAGCATGTCCCCCCTAGACTCCATGCCCCCTTCTCAGTGGTAGAATTGGGTGAACAAAAAGTGGGGGGATGGCCAAGCCCAAGTCCCCCCCCCCAAAAAAAAAAAATATTTTTTTTTTTACAATGTCACTTTTATTTTTTTTTTGCATGGAATGCGTTACATTCATATATTTTTTGAAAGTATTAAACCCCAAATAATTAAATTTATATTTTAAGTGGTTTTTTTTATAATTTTGAATGATTTCAATGCTACCTAAATTTTAGATTTTTAGGGGGGGATATATACCCCAAATCCAAATTTATTATCCCAAATTTAATAAAAATAATAAAAGAGATTATTGTTTATATTTTTATAGAAGGTCGAAAGAGCGTTCTCTGCAAATTGTTAACACGGTTTTGTAGTGCGAGGACAGTAACATCTCTTCCGCACAAAACGCATTCTATAAAAAAAAAACTATAACCCATCGCACTTCTCGCAAGGCGAAAACAGAGGGGGCCTTCCACTTTGCGAAAGGATGGTGGGTGGTTTCGCAATATGGACACAGTGGGCTAAACTTTGAGAGGGGTTTTGTAGTTTTTCAAAAAGCGGAGTGAAGCATTTCAGTGGTTTGAGACGGGCGGATCCAGGATTTTCTTCTGGGAGGCATCACAAAGATTTTTAGCCCTACATGGGACACGCCGTAACCAGACTTTTGTATCGGGGGGCGGGGGGTTGACTTAACGACCCCCTTACGAGTACATTTATACGTTAAGTTTTAGATAACTTAAAAGTGGTATATTGAATTAAGTTTCACATTTTAATGTGAGCTCCAAGTAAAAATGGGGGTTCTGGGGGTCACCTCAGAAACTTTTTGAAAATTTGTCCCTTTAAGTAGTGTTTTAGCTCATTTTGGGCCCTTGGGTTACATAGAAAGAGAACAACTCCTTGTAAACCACATAATTTTCAAAGGGAAAAAATTAAATAGACGTCTAAATTTCTAGGGGGATGGGAGTCCTCGCCCAAAAAGTTTTGAAATTTGATCCTAAAAAGTATTGTTTTTACTCCTTTTGAGACCCTTTGGGTTGCAACCGAAGAGGATTTCTCCTTATAAGTTGCAGAGTTTTCAAGGGAAAATCATAAAAATTTATGTCAAAATTTCGGCCCTAAACTGGGAAGCCATTATACCCTCAAAAAATTATTACTTATTCTTCTTCACTATGAATGATTTAAATTTCATTTTGAAAAATGATAGTCCAATAACAAAAAATACAAAAACACAGTTAACAGACGTAAAAGTTTTGGAGGGGGGGTTGGGGGTTCTCCCCCAAGAAAATTTTTAAAATTTGACCCTAAATTTTACCCCTTTGAGCCATTTTATGCAGTGTATTTTTGTGGATTTTAGTGGAAAAAGAAGTGGGGGGATGGATTTTAGCGAAAATAGAAGTGGGGGGACGCATGAGTATTTTTTCGAAAAGTGGGGGGACGCGTCACCACCGCGTCCCCCCGCAATTCTAGCACTGCCCCTTCTAGCTTCTAGGCTCTCTAGTCCCCCCTAATCTCTAGTCTGCCTCACGAGATACATCCTGTACCATGGAAAAATGAAGTGTATTATTTTGAAAAAGTTAGTGGAGGGGAGTCATTGCTCCTCCTTTGGTTCGCCCCTATCCCTCCCTGCCTCCCTCCTTTATAAATTCAACTAATATGTTCAATTTCATATTCTATCGATAGAATGGGATACAATTATTAAACAGTAACCTGTAAAACAAGTTTTTTTTATTGAAATTTAGTCAGGGGGCAACGAGATTTCTGTGACAAACAAAAATAAATAAACAAATAAGGCTCTCATTAGGCATGGCTGAAATGGCAACTTTACGATTGACGCGTTTCGTTTACGTACGTCACCCAGCTTTTCAGATGAGCGGAGCGGAAGGAATCGTTTATATTTTATAATTCGTGTGTGATCTTTGTATGCAAACATGTTAAACAATATAAACATGGAATTTATTCAAGCTTTAAATCCCATGTATGCTATTCCAATTGTTGCTGTGATCTTCTGTGCATTTATAGTTTATGCTTTCGGTTTTAAATCGTCAGTTCCACCGCCAAGCTTTGATGGAATTGAGGAAGAAAAAAAATATAGCAAGAAAAAACGTACAAAAGAAAACCAAAAGGTAATTCAGTTTTTATTATTGCAACTCTTTTTTTATCTCTCTCCCTCGATCTCCATATAAACATACAAGATCGGCTTGTTACTGTGTTGTCGGCAATGTTTGCTTATCGGTACACTGCCACGTGTATAAGCACTCACTGGTGTACCAAACGACTTCTGATATTAACTTCTCCTCAGTATTTTACTTTCTCCAAATTCGTGTGATCGAATTTATCCTCTATTATTTGATACTGCTAGGAATAATTCGGTGGCCTGTAGTGTTGCTATATAGGGATGCTTGTTGTGCAAGGAAATGTTTTCTTTCAAAAGTTAGTTTGCATCCTGTCAAAAATACAATAACAGACATTCAACAGCTTCTAAAAGAATCCATATTTGACACCGTATAGATTTCAGATCTAAGTTATTCATCCTATGCATACAAGTACGGCAGGGTAGCCACTGACCTTAAACTGTTAAGGAAAATCTTATAAACCTGGAATTATCAGGGGAAAATTGGGGTATTTTAAAAATAATTTTTCTGTATTTTTTTAGTTTTTCTTACACCCATTTCTTTTATAAGATTTGAGTTGAGTTTGAATTGATGATTATTTGAGACATTCCTGCTTCCAATTCCCATTACTTCTTCTTCTGGACTTCATATTAATCACAGAGTAACATCGATATTCGATGATATCCCACAACGGGGAATTTATATGATTTTATTAAATTATCTATTGCATTGCAAGATTCCTTAACTTCAAACCAATATTACCTTTTTTTGCTGGCTTTTGTTTGGAAATCCTGTACAGTAATCTGCAAGCTTTAAGATAAAAGTGCAGGGTTTCTGGTGGACCAGGCTTGGAACTATGAATGATTTCTTCATTTTCAGCAGAATCATTTTTTGGAAGATTTAATAATGTTAATTTGGCACAGCTTTGATAAGAGTCCTTCAGCCGCCATGTTTACTCACAGCTCTCACTGCAACATCAGGGGTCTGTCCAGACTTTTTTGTCCGGTTTATGTGAAAATCGACTCATAATTTTGTGAGTTTAGCGTTAAGTTAGTTTTTTCATGCAGGAGTCTGTGTTTGTGAAAATAGGGCCCCATATTCAGTGGTGGATCCAGGATTTGGTTTTGGAGGGGGCTAAGAATTTTTATAATCCAATTGTATCTTCTTGATTATCTTAATATGGAAAAGGTAGTGAATTATCCTGCTCCAACCACTATAAGGGGGGTCTGGGGGTTCTCCCCCATAAATTTTTTGGAAATTTAAGTAAAAAAACCCCACTTTTCGTTTTGTTTTGGTACGCCTCATCCGAATTTCAGATATAGATATTATGGCAGAATTTTTGCGTTTTGACAAACTTAATATAAAGTAGAGTTGTAATAATAGAGTTACAAGTACCAAGGGGAACTGGGGGTCCTCCCCCAGAAAATTTTTGAAAATTGTACCTTAAAATAATGGTTTTAACTCATTTTGGTGCATAAAATTCCATATTATATAGTGTAAAATTTTTCATTTTGGGGGGGGGGGCTGGATCCGAGTGCCCATATTTGTAGTATTGTGCAACAAATGTCAGTTTAAAGGATAAAATACTTTGTGAAGGGCCTGTATTCATAATGAAATATTTCAATAAGGGTCTGATAACGAACCCCAATTTTTTCTAAACAGACCCCTGAACATGCTTAAGTGTTATCATCATTTAGCTGTGGATAAATATGGCGGCTGGAGGACTTATCAAAGCTGTGCCATAAATTTTAAAATAGGTTTCTAATAATTAAACTTATTGATACACTTATTAAGCCACACAAAGCTTGCATTGTCAATTTAGAACTAAGCATCCAGATTATGAAGCCAATAAAGAGCTGGAACCTCCTGAGGTATAATTTAATTTGTATGGAGACTTGCAAGCTTGCAACCAAGACTTTTATATCAGTTGAATGATCTTATCTTGTTTAAATGTGAAAGGTAAGCAAAAAGTGTGTAGCATGTGAGACGCCAGGCATAGTATTTTTAAATAAAGAAAGAAACTAGTTTACACACCCGTCTACCTCCCTGTATTACCTAATAAGTAATACAGAGAAATTCAAGAAACTGTTAAGTTTCATTTTTGGGCTAGAGATCAGAGGTAGTTTCTGGGTATCCACTGTCGAAGTCTAGCTGATTGCAACTAATTTTGCAAAGGAGTTTAGTAGAATAGACTTGTGCTGACTATATGGGGTGTAATTTTGTCTTCTGTAAGTTTTTAAACTAATGAGAAGAAAACTACTGAATGTTAAAGTTATTCTTGTTAAAAGTATATAATTAGAAAGTCATTATTGAAGTAAAAGTGGTTGTAAGCCATATAATGTGATTGTGCCTCTAGAGGAGACAATTATGCAAACTCAAAAGGTATGTATGATGAAAGGGATTTAGCTATTATGCAATTTCATACGTGCCAACTCTCCTTATTTGTTCAGGAGGCTCTTGAATGCCGTGCGCCTCTAAACTTCTCTATGAATATTAATGTCCGAAATTTTTTTTGTAAATAAAAAGCATTTATGTACAAGAAATGAAATACCATTATGCTAGTCACAGTCAGTCTCAAACCAATTTTTTTTTATTTCTAATTTGTTTCCTTTTCTGGTCTTGTATTTAAAATTCACATTTAACTTATAATCTTTATACCAAAATCCCTACACTACTATATTTGTTGAGAAGCCTATGCTGAAATGTCCCAAATTTTCCCTCAATGTTAGTAGCAAGTGGCCATATTCACTGATAACCTCACTGGAGGTTAACTGAGACAGACATAGAAGGAGTAAATTTTTGTTGGGTTAGTAAAAGAAATTTTGGTACTTGCATATTATTCTGTCGACTGTTAAATTCAGTGGCACAGCTATAGAACAGTCAATGGGCTTTGATAACGTTTTTAGATTCAGCAGCACAGTCAACAGGATAATATGTAAAAACTAAAATTTGACTATGGTCAGGTTAGTGGTGAATATGGTTGTAAGTCATCTAATAATGACTGAGAACAATTCAGTTTCTTTATATATTCAACAGGGTGGCGACAGATCAGGGAAATCAGGGAAAAGTCAGGGAATTTCATTCATCTGGAAAAATCAGGGAAAAGTCAGGGAAATTCAGAAAAAAGTTAAAAAATCCGGGAAGATTTTAGTAATTCACGTCGCAAATACGCGCGATTCGCGATCGCATCCTTCACTCATTTTCGTGGACTTTTTTTTTTGGTGAACTTTTTGGACTAAATTTTTTTTATTCCTTTCAGATTGTTTTAGTTTTTCATTTTCTGCAATTTTTACATTTTGAGCATTAGAATAACTATTGATCATTGTTTACAGTTTTATTGAAAGTATAAGAGTTTTTTTATTTTGTAAAATTAAATGTCTAACAGTGGTATATATATGGGGGGCAAGGGTGCCCTGCCTCCCCCCCAAAAAAAATTCGAACTAGGTGTACCAAAACAAGTTAAAATCCTGCTTTTAGGGTCAAATTACAAAAATTTTCTCAGGGAGGACCCCCAAACCCCCCTTTTGTACTTGGAACTTATTATTAACGACTTTATTATAATACATTCATCAAAATCCTAAATAAAAATGTATGTCCAAAATTCAGACTACCCTGTTTTTAGAGTAGTTTTCCAAACTTTTCCTGGGGAAGGACTCCCAGATCTCCTTTTGTACTTGAAACTCTGTTACTCGTAACTTTTTTAATATTAAGTTTATCAAAATTCAAGTCCTATATAAAAATGTATATCTAAAATTTTGGCTAAGAGTAGTAACAAAAGTAGTTAAAAACCTGTTTTTTGAGTCAAATTTCCAAAAATTTTCTGGGGGAGGACCCCCAGACCCCCCTTTGGTACTTGTACGTATGTTCCTCACAACTTTTCTTATATTAAGTATTTTAGGGCCTAAATAATCACCTAAAAATGTATAAAAAAGCTACATTGGGCCTATTAAGTACGTTTGGGAAGGGCTGAGGAGTATTTTTGGGCCCTTCCCGAAATAAATTCCTGTATATGCCACTGCTGTCTAAAGTTCATTTGTTTCAAAATTACGTGAAAATATTTTGTTAATATACAATAGCTTAATTACATTTTTATTCAAACCCCTTTTTTGTAGCTAGGAAAGTCTATATGATAATTTGCTTTTATACAATTTAGTAGATAAAGTTGTACGAAATGAAATACACATACTGCTTAAAAAAATGGTTGCAAACAATATCGGATTTCTATATAAGAAAAATATGTATCATTATAATAATTATTATTTTTATATGTTTACTACGTTCAAGTATATTTGGGTTTAAATAACTTCTAGTTTACAGTGTATTAATAATTATCGTTGGAAAAATTTTGATGTAGGTATATCCGGGAAATTTTAAAATTATAGTCAGGGAAAAGTCAGGGAAATTTTTTCCACAGATTCTGTAGCCACCCTGTTCAATTACTTAAAAAGTAGTAAAAAAAGTAGTAGTTTGAGAAAAAAGTAGTAAATTAATTTACTATCATATCAGTCACATAAGAAAACGAAATTATAACTATCCCTTTTGCTCCACAAAATTGCGTATTTTCTTAGGGATAGTTATAATTTTTTTCTTTAGTGTTCTATGATTTGATAGCTTGGATAAATATTTATCTTTTAGACTTCTGGTGACAGTCCGAAAACTAAGGCAAAAATTTAGGTAAAGCACCATTATGAAGGGGCAAATAAAGTATTTTTGTTTTGTTTAAAAAACAAATCCCGTTCCTTCAAAATGCCTTCTTTAAAATTTCAGATATTTTTTGCCAATAGTTTCGTCTGTAGAGAATTCTAAAGTAGGTATGTTATTTCATAGCCACCTTGTAGTTATTAATAGAGATATTAACTGAGCGTCTGATGGATGCCACATACAACAATTGACAAAACAATATGTGCCACTCAAGCATTGCATTTAGCTATCAACTTGTAGGATCTGTAATTGACATTGTCTATTTTTTACACTAGGTTAACAAGGTCGTACAAAATGGAAAAATGAATGGCAGTTCAGTGAAAAGCAGTAATACAACTTCGTCCAAGAAAAGTGCATCTGAAAAAGCCCCAGCAGTTGAAAAGCCAGCCAATGTTGAGAAAACCAATGCAACTGAAAAGAAGGTAGCTCAGGTAACTTCAAGCCAATGTTGAAATATGCTAACTACTTGTTCAAATTTATTAACTTGAATGTTTCTATTGTTAATGTTGTTTATGGTAAATTCATCATAAAATCTAGAGCTTACATTTGGTTATAAAAGATTCCTGTAAAAATTGTTTCTTAAACACTTTGCTTTGAAATGAGCTATTTCAACTTTTTTTCCTTAGAGAATATCTCTATTCTTCCTAGATTATCTTATAGAAATGTCATGAATGAATAATGATTATCTTATAGAAATGTCATGAATAAATAATGATTATCTTATAGAAATGTCATGAATGAATAATAATTCTATATAAATTATAATTTTCATAAAATATGTCCTAAGAAATTACATTTATCAGGAAATGTGTATTTCATTTTTAAAGTAATTTTATGAATAACCTTCTAATTTTATTGATTTTGTAACTTAAGTTCATTTTTCCATTAAATCTACTTTGTGTGTCAGAGTTTTAAAAGAACATAATGCGAAATACTGATTTGTTATTATACATAAAATACTATTTTGTTACAAATGTATTATCAATGTGTAAAATAAACTATTGCTTTGATTCGAAAAGCGATAGTATAGTTATAAATCACAATACAAAGTTACATTGAGTAAATTTATTGTTTATAAATATAATAATGTAATAACAAACATCACATTAAGTTACTTTCATCTTGTTTATCTTAAAATCCAGTGCTAAAATTTTGCTATCTCTCTATAGCCATTTTAAGTGCTCCCCTTTGCCAAAATTTTCATTTTTATTGACAGAGGTTTGATCCTAACCACTTCAATTGATCTACTGTATTTGAATCTTTTGTACTTTTTAAAACTTGATTAATTTAATTTTAGAAATTAAATGCTAATCCTCTTTCAGGCAAATAAAAAAAACAAGTCGCAAAATGAAAAGAAAACTATCCAAGGGAAAAAAGTAGAATCTGTTCCTCAGGAAGACTTAAATGATGGTTTGTTGTCTCATTAAGTTGTTTAAAAGTTAGTCTCAACAAAATAATGTGGTATCTAATGAATCAAATACACTTTCCTTGTTTGTATTTCTTTTCCATGTGTTTACCACTTAGCTTTCAAGAAACTTGAATTGTTTGATGTAAAATTTGATGATTTTAGGCCAAGGTTATATTTGTAATCTAAAATGCCTTATTGATTTTTCTGGTAAATGTTAACATAAGACCTGGAAAAAGTTGTAACCTTCCCCCGAACCTAATTCTCAAAAATATCTTCCCCCAGCCAACCCCCGCAGTTTCCCCCTAAAATTCAAAACAGCCAAATTCTGCATAATAAAAATTAGCATAAAGTATTACATTTAGAGCACTTTTTATTTCTAGTAGTACCATTCACTGTCAGTGGCATTTATAGAAATTTATTTTGGGTGGGATCCTAAATTATTTCTCAGTTCCCCATGCATATTTTATAGATCATAAGTAACTTTTTAATACTAATTTTTGGAAATTTGACTCTAAAAAACAGGTTTTTAATTAGTTTTCGTGCACCTAGTCTGAATTTTGGAAATATATTTTTAGGTAGAATTTGCATTTTGATGAACTTAATATAAAATAAGTTGTAAATAACATAGTTCCAAGTACATAAGGGGATCTAGGGGTCATTGCCCAGACAATTTTTTTTGTAATTTGACCCTAAAACACGGTTTCAACTTGGTATTGGTACACCTACAAATGGCTCTTCAACCCCAATCTTTCATTCTGATTTCAACGTAACTTTATTTTATCTCCTTACGGCTTCCCCCTTTCCCAGACTTTCCCCCCAAAATATGTGAAATTTGCCCGAACCTTATGTATTGCACCTATGGAGATGACAGTGGCTTCCCCCGAACCAGGTTCGGGCACTTTTTCCAGGTCCAGTTAACAGAGTACTGGCTTTTCTAAAGTTTAATGTATTTCTAAAATTATAATTTGTTTTGTAGATGGATGGGTTCAAACGCTGTCTAAGAAGGGGAGGAAAAACCGCAAAAAAGATGAGGCTAGTGCTTTGGAAGTGCAGTCCACAACTGAAACCTTGTCAAAAGATGAACCTAGCAAACTCAGTGAGTGCTTTGATTCCTTAACTTGCAAAGATTTCAAGTAAGTTTTCCTTAAAACTTGGAAATTTTTAGAGGGTGCCAGAATCTATATTAATCTATCTGATGTGAATAAATAAAACATATTTATAAGGCTGGTTTATATGATTTCAGAATTAGGGGGATACCCATTTTATTTGAAACACTTAAAGATTTAACCCTTTCTCTGGTGTTTCTTACTATTATCTGATTTTCCAGTTTAATACTCAAAAATTAATAAATTATGTAAATTCATCAATGCAAACAGTTTGTTAGTGAGACTTGGTGATTAAATATGCAATATTCCTTTCTTTGATCTCCTGGTTCTCTCAAATACACCCTTGTATTAATTTATTTTTAAAACCTATGGAAATACAAGTACTGAACTGAATTTACATTTACTCAAATTTACAATCTTTTAATCGTTTTATGTCAAAATTTAAACTTCCTTTTACTTTTTTTGCCTTTTTGTGTATTTTTCTACAATAGTACTGTAATATTTTGAATGTATAGCTAGAAAATATGGTAATCAGAAAGTTGTGTTGTCTTGTCACAAGTTCCTATGAAACTGAAACAATTTTTTAATTCTGATGAGTAGTTCACTCATCATTTTTAGTTTTATTTTTGAATGTCTGATTTTTCTTGATTTTATTTTTTCATTTTAAATTCTGTGCTTTAGATGATGTCTTCCTTGTTGATGATTCACCTAAAATAAGTCCACAAAAGCAAAAGGAAACTGTTATTGAACAGAAACAGGTAATTTAGTTTTTTTTTAGATTTAAATTAAAATTTAATATAGCATATTATGTTAATTTTTTTAAGTAATAACTTTGAAATTAAATCATGGATTCAGTTCTGAGGGCGGAATTCGGTCTTTTAAAAAATTGTGATGAAATTCTGTACAAGGTTCAATAAAATCTGCAACCAATAAGCAGAGATTTGTGCTGAATTTCCACACTAACCTTGTATATTTTGTTTAAAAAATGCTAAGATCTTAAATTATTCTTTCAGGCTTAGATTTTCTTTCTGTGAAACTTGTAATTTTTTAGTCAAATGGAAAGCTTTCATAACTAATTACTGCCCAAACTTCTTAGTGTTACTGCATTGTTTTAAACATTTTTTTTTACAGATCAGGCAGCATTGTTTTAAAATTATATCAACTATTTTTTTTAAAAAACTAGGAATGGTTAAAATGATTATAAATAGATAGTTCAGTCTTGCAATTTTTGAAGAGTTGTGCCCATCAATTAAATTAACTTAAAAAGTTAAATTTTTTAGTTTAAATTAAGTTAGTTCTTAATTTAAAGTTAAATTTTTTAGAATAATAATCAAATTTTACTTTCTTGAATGAAAAAATTTCACGCTTAATAGCTATATTTCTTAAAATTTATGTGATTGTTAAAGGGTTTGCCAATATTCAATACAAAGCCATATCACTCAATACTTTGAAATTTCAGCCTTCATCAGTCTCCACTACCAAAGCTAGCAAAGTTAAAGAATCATCTAAAGTAGAAAAATCAAAAAAGGAGAATGTTCAGTTTCCAAAGCCCGACGATCATGTTGAAAAGCAACCTATGATAGAACCCACACCGAAGGAATCTAAGGTTTTGGAAGAAAGCAACAAATCAAAGAAAAAGAAGAAAAAAAACGTGGAATCCAATCAAAATGAAAGTGAATCTGCTGGCAAGATCACTAGTACTTCTGAATCATCTGTAGTAAAAGAGAAAAAAGTTGCAGAGGTTCCTCCTCCCCAAGAAAATATCATTTCTAATCTTAATGTTACTGAAATTCCACAGAGCATTGGTAAGGATTGAAATTAGAACAGTTAATGCAACTTTGCTTAATTTGTATATTTCCTAATGAGCAGTCAGTACCTGTTTTCCTGTATCCCAGCATTTTTAGTGAAAATATAATATTTTGTGAGATCAAATTTTAATTGCCTATTAATACTTACAATAAGAATACTTGATAAGATTTACTGTCACAATTTTGTACTTGGATTTATTATAAGTAGTTCCACAAAATATAGATTTATTTTATGTGTATAATAGCTATGTTATTTGGTTAAGTTAAATATGCCTTAAATTTTGTGTTAATATTTGCTACTAAAATAAATAATTCTCACATAGGTAAAGTGGAAGTGGATCAGCCTTCTGATGTAAAATCTTCTAATGTAGCATTTGATGAGCTAGCAGGTAATAAAATAATCTCTTAGCATTTTACAAGGTGTTTGAACAAGTCTGCCCAAACTCTGTATGCCCGAAGACCTCTATGACGCATAGTTTTCGAAAAAGTTACGACGTTGCATCCGATTCACGCTAAAAGGGTCTATGAAAAACTCAAACATAGATATTCGGATATGTTTTCACACGCTATGGAATGAAGTAATATAGTCTTCATCAGATTACTCAAGTCACATTTTTCGAAAAATAAAAGTCAATGTATAGGTATAGTTCTCTGGGCGAATTTTATATATCCACACAAGGTATCTTAAAAGTCAGTCATAAAAGTCAAGTAATTCAAAGCAGGTTAGGAAAATTATGAGGGTTGCAAAATTTTAATAAAAATGTTTACTTTATTGTATACTAGACAGTGGGGAAAATATAAAAAATGAATCTAATTATTTGAAGTGCAATTTTTCCTAAATATGAATGGTCCATCATGAAAATTATTTTTCCTCCATTATGAAAATTCTGTAATTTAGGGTATGGTGAAGGGCAATTACTTAATACTGAATGTAATTTTAAGCATATTATTAGTAAACTTAGGCTTTAAATTTGTTGACAAGGGAACTAAGCAACCTGCTCATACCCTTCCAAGTAAAACATTTATTTTTACACATTAATATGCCTACAGACTATTTTTTTATTTTTTGTGTTCTCATTCCTTACTACTTAAAACTAAGATGGAAAATTTTGGGAAGGCAGGAAAAAACCCTGAAAAAATTGACTTTTTTTGCATGTAACAGAAGGGTTTTTGCACACATATATTTTAGAAACTGAATAACCATTAATTTCACATATTTAAATAAACTAAATAACCATTCATTATATTAAAATTAAATCAATTATCATAAATTCAATTTTTTCAAAATGGAAATAATGGTTATTATATGGTTAAAATTTTACTTTAAAAGTACTGGATGTAATAACTGTTTATAAGAATATTAAGTTTATTTTTTTTTCTGTGTAACTCTTCTGTGTTCACTAATATAATTTTGCATGTACATTTTTGTTTTAAGTAAAAAAAACTTGTTACAATACCAAATAATATTTTGATGTACAGTGAAATTAGTTTATTACTTGCAGCTTGCATTTTTCAAGTTAAATATTTTCATGTGTGCTATAAAATGTAAATAAATATGTAAAGAAAAAGCATTGTAGAAACTATAATACATTTCTGTAAACATTACTTGGAATTCCAAAAATGCTTATTATATGGTTAAAACTTCATTTATAAGTACTAAATTATTTAAGAACATCAATTACAAAACATTTTTAGTTGACATCAATCAGTGATGTAATTCTTAGTCCAGTATTTTTAACTATAAATCTGGAAAGAATGTATAAAGAATTTTTTGTTTAAATAGTTTCTAAATTCAACCCAAAACAAATTTTAAATATTTTAGGCTCTGCTATACATTTTGTACAAAAAAAAACATAAGGAGGGGGAGGTCGGGGAGGTTTTTTTTATGCAATTATGGGCCGTATTCAGAAACTTTTAACACGATTATGAAACGAGTTGATAACGATTCGAGACCGAGAACGCAAACCTCCCAGCGATGACGCGAATTTCTTTTCAACCAATCAGAGTCCGCTATATTACTCGTTTTTGAGGAAACAAGAGAGCTGAAGTACTCGTTTGAAAATGATCGTTTCGATGTCGTTCTCGGTCTTGAATCGTTATCGACCTGTTCATAATCGTGTTAAAAGTTTCTGAATACGGCCCTATGAGGGGGATTTGGCGGTTTGCTTATTTTTGCTACCAAGGGGGAGGGGGTCAAAAATGACCAAAAAAAATGCTTGTTATATTTGAACGGCTCCATAGCATTAATTTTTATTCTTGATATTTTACAGGCTTGTATCCAGAAACCAAGGAGCAGAAGAAAAAGAAGAAAGTTCGTCGTGATCACTAACTTTTATATTGAGATGATTTATAATTCTGACCCCTTTATCAAACTATATCCCTGAATTCATCCTGCCACTTTTATGGACACTGTTTTCAGATGTATTAAACACTGAGGGGTTTCTCAAAGGTCTTTTGTGGATTGTTATTGCCTATGGTAGCAAATTTGGGATGGTGTGCACTGTCTTTTTTTTATGAAAGATAGTCTTTAAAGGTATCTTCAATGTTATGTGATTTTCTATGTCTAAAGACTGAAAATGAATATGTTTTAATATTTGTAAATACAGGGTGAAATACAAAATTGTGCAACGATGCATTAACTTTGTGAATTCCCACAATACCCAGTTGTGCAAATCATTCTCGCAAAAAGTTTAAAAATACATTATTTAAGAAATGAGTTTTTAAGTGTATAAGCTGAAAAAAGCGCGGAAATTTATTTAATCTTGACAACTGTACAATTTTTTTGTAACATTAATCCATGTTATAGTTAGTGAAATCTATGCTTTGTATATCATTCAGTTGTCTATATTTATGTTCAATGTTTTCTTCTTTTGCAGCTATGAGTGATACTATATTATTTATTGTTCTATCAAGTATCTATCAATTTTTGAATTGACTTGTCCTTTATGTTCGATATTTACACTTTTTATATTATACATTTGGGTAAATCAATTCTTTTTTAATGGCTAATTTAAAAAATTACTTGTTACAGTTTAATAGTATATGTTTTAGAACCACTAAATATTTATGGAACCGCACCTTTTGTCTCATCCTGTATTGATATAGAAAACTAAAGAGTGCCAAAATGTATACTTTCTTAAAATGTGAATTTCTTGGCATCTTAGTTTTTAAGTGCATTTGCAGTTAATATCTTATGTTTTGTAATGTGTAGAATGTAACTTAAAATAATGAATGAATTTTTTATCTTCATTACTTGCACCAAGTAATGAGCACATCATTTAAGTTGAGAAATTATTTTAAGTTCCGCATGGTTTCATTCCTTAACCATTTTATTTGTATTCAGTCTTTCTTGCAGTTATTATAATTAAATTTATATAAGAATGGTTTATAAAATGATGGTATTTTTATAAAATTCC
Organism: Tetragnatha montana; assembly: GCA_963680715.1. Lineage (NCBI taxonomy): Eukaryota > Metazoa > Arthropoda > Arachnida > Araneae > Tetragnathidae > Tetragnatha > Tetragnatha montana. The sequence continues at coordinate 54,224,505 of OY796679.1, forward strand.
TGATTGAATAAAGAATTAATCTTGTTGACATTAATTTATTGTTTCATTCTGGTTATGGACACATTTTTTAAAATTAAAAAAGGTATTGTAACTGGTCAAAACATGGAAATAGTGTACAGAAATTGGTACATGTCCCTCTCCTAGACTCCTGATGGCAGCAGGAAAAGAGGAAGACCTAGGTTGATATGGCAGACTGATAGTAGATTTCTGGAAGGCAAGAAAAAGTGAAATGGCAGAGGTAAGGCACTGGGGGCATGGAGGGGTGGGCTGGATGCCTATCTGGATGGATTAATGCCTGGCTGGATGGATTAATACTATCAACTTTATTTTCAAGAGAAACATTTATTTTTGCACACTAAGGGAAGTTTAGACATCTATCCTCTTTTTAGTCTTTTGCATTTATTATTTTGGAATTAATAGTAATCTAGTTTAATTTACTTAAATAAAAACAAATAAACTATATAAAAATAGAACTTTATTCACATTTAAGATGTAAATTTAATAATTTCAACACTTACATATAAATTAGGTAGAAAAACAATTTTATTCAAAAACTGGATGTATTTTATAACTCATTTCCTTAAAAGCAGAAAATTCAAATCAAAATAAGAATCAGTCAATTTGTTTTCTTAATTATAAGAGCTTGAAACTTGTATCATAAATTAAAAATGTTTCATTAATAAGAATTTAAAGGGCTAATTATCTTTAACTAACAAAAGTAAATACTCTTTAAGTTTCATAAGAGCTTTATATCGGTGAGAAATCATATTTTTCTCTTCACTGCTCATTTCAGCATAAGTTATTTCCTTCCCATCTGGTAAAAAGCAGGAATCCCATCCAAAGCCACTACTTCCTCTTGGAGAAACTATTTCTCCATTTGATTTGCCATGAAACAACTTAACTTCATTGTCTGGACCCATGCTTAAAGCTAAAGTACATACTGCTATAGCTGACTTATCTTCAAATCCCTAAGGGAAAATAAAATTATTGTAGTACTGAAAATGAAATCATACAGTAAAAAAATGTCAGGATATTGAAGAATTAATTAAATGCATACATTAAGCAGCCTGAAAAGACCGTCAGACCCCAGTTTTTCACTAAAAGCCTTTATATAAGGACCAGGTAACCCATGCAAAGCATTAAAACAAAGGGATGTATCTTCAATTATAACAGGACCTTTTATGATATCAGCGGCTGCTTTGCACTTGGATTCTGATATGTAATCAGATTCTCCTTGGTATTCCAAAAGGTCTATATTTTTATAAATTATCTGAAAAATATTAATGCATTAGAATGAAATATTACATACATAATTTCTTGCAATGTTTAATTTGCATGCCATAAAAATTTTACACCTAATTACTAAACCTTGATTTCAAACTTCCCACTCGAATGAAATGCAGACTCAATAGTCAATAAAAAAATACACTCTTGCAACTCACTGTTCCAGTTTCAAAAACCTTTTCCAATGAAAACTAATTTCTTAACAATTCATTTTTGTACAGATTTGTTAGCTTTTACCCTTCCAGTTCAACAAGCCAAGAGTTTCACAACAAAACCTCCCAGTCCAGACATATACTTCAGAATGATCTTGCCATATTTGCTTAAGGGGATACATACATTTGAGGCCCAATAGACTGAAATTTTAGATCTCTAAACTTTGTTTAACATTAAAAATGTTTAAAGCCATGTTTCAATTCCTGAAGTATGAATTTAAACCGTATAAACCCAGACACATGGTTGTGGACTATTTAACCCTTTTTATTGGTAAAATCAATTGTAAAGAATAAAAATTAGTACATATTGAAAGACGAACCTTTAAGTTATCGATATTAAGAATGGATTCAGCCTCGCGAATTTTGTTGACATTACTGCTTACAAAATAAATAGTTTTCATTTTTTACCGAAAGTAATTATTAATGACTCAATTTAAGCTATTGATTTTTAATATATCCACAATTAGAAAATTTAAAGAAAATGTGCTAATTTTTGGACGATTGTCCTCTGCTTACGATTGTTTGTTTATATTTATATTTACACTTTGTTAGTTGCAGTCAAAGTTAATATAGGATTATGTTGAACCAAAAGCTGTACACTCTGTGACCAAATTTATGTCAGTTTTTATTACTCTGTGATTTGATATCGAATTATTTAGTCTGCATGATTTGAAATCTCAGCGTTGCGTTACTTTAATATCCTATTTCTTCTAAGCTTTTAAAATTTCAATTTATCTATGGTATTTTTTACACCTTATTTGATTTCCACCCCGACTCATCACCTATCATCACTCGCAATGAGGTGTCGCTAGTTGAGCTAGAAATTCCCAGATCTGTATTTGGCAACTCTCAAGAAAGTGACGTTTTTGTTTACATCGGTTTTGATAGCCGATTAATATTGGGGCGAGAATTTGTATATAATTGTCATAGTAGACCTAATTCTGTATTTCTATTGTTTTCATGATTTGATTTTAAAACTAGTGTGGGTTTTCGAAATAGTTTATTAAAAGAATGTAATTAAATATTTCACCTTTAGTTCTGATATAATTTTTGAAGAGTGCTCGTGAATATCCTGAGAGGTGGAGCTTAATTATGGAACCAAATATATACAATACAGAATCTAGTTCTAAGGATAATCGACCAAAAGGAGTAAATTATGACTCAAATGAATCAAAATCTAGTTCTTTAAATTCGAAATTGGAACATGAATCAATGGAAAGTCAAAGCTCACAATCTAAAGGATCTCATTCTCCATCAAAATCCGTATGTTCGTCGTCTTCTACATCTTCAGAAAACTTGCCTCTCCAGGAATTAAAGGTATTAATTATTTCCCCAAAAATTCTTATCAAGATACTAAACTTTTAAAACTGCTTTGCTTACACCTGGTTTGGCTTACATTTCATGTATACATTTAGGTATTTTTCTCCTTTACTTTATTGAAATTTTCATGTCACTAATAATTTTATGAAATGTTATTTTTAAAATGGAAGTTATTTGTTCAATCTAAAGCACTAGTATCGATTACGTGGCACCATCCCTTTGTATCCATATAAAAGTGGCAGGTGGTTTTTGCACAGCCAACTAAGGCTTTCTAGCAGTCTGGCTCGGCTAGTAGGTTATGGTATCCAAAGTATTGCATTCGATTCGATTATTTTATAAAATCTCAATTCTCTTACATTTGAAGTTATGACCCTGTTTTAAAATGTTTATTTGCTACCCAATTTTTGAACGAACGTTTGATTTTACTCTACCATGGGTGCCAATCTTCTGTCCTGGTGACGATATTGATTAATTAATAATCTCAAACATCAGCAATGGCACTAGGCATGATGATTTAAAAGTCAGCTGAGTTTGGTATAATGATTTTCTCATGGGGGGGGCTAGAGTGTAAAAGACTGAAGGGTCATTCCATGTCAGTTCATCCAGACCATGTCACCCATAGTCACAGATTTCAATGAAAATTTTTTTATAGATAGATTTTAGCTTCCTCATGACTAATATGAAATTTTACTTCCATATCTCAATTACTTTCTGAGAAAAAAAATGTCAAAATATTGAAAAATTGGAAAAAACGACATTTTTGAGGCTGGTTTTTTAGGCCATGTTGTTGTGTGAAAAAAATCATAACTTCGATAATAATAAAGATATCATGATGGAATTTTCACTAAAATGTTCCCAAGAGTATGGGGATTAAGAAAAAAAATAGCTAAAAAATCCTTTTTAAATACAAGCCCCCCAGAAATTTTGCAAAGTGAAAACTTTTGTAAAAAAACCCAATGAATTAAAAAACTCTCTCACAAAAAAGGCATAGGAGTTATCTACACCAATTTTTCTTTAAATTACACACAAAAGTATAAGCTAAAAGACTAGAAAATAAAAACAGTGGGGTTTTGAGTACTAATGTGTTTAATTTCAGAAAAACCGAAAAATTTTAGCTTTTTTTGGCAAAAAATTGTAGTATGTAGAAATGGAAAAAAAATTATCAGAAAAACATTATTTAATTTTTGCTAACTAATTTTAAATTTGAATAATTGTTTCTTTCAATATTATAATTTATCTTTTGTGATGAGAATTTTTATACATTAGTTTAAGTTCAGTGGTTATGGTCCTCTCACGTCACATCATCCAGGCTATCTCACCCATGATATCATTATGTTAATTGAATTTTATTAATTGCTGGTTAACCATCCTTAATACCAATGTAAACTTTTCCTAAGAAAGCAAATGGGTAGTGTTTTTCATATTTAAGGTTATGTTTAAACATTATATTAGGACCTATTGATAGGCGGACCTGGAAAAAGTGCCCGAACCTGTGAACAGGGGAAGCCACCGTCAGCTCCATAGGTGCAATACATAAGGTTTGGGCAAATTTCACATATTTTGGGGGAAGAGTCTAGAAAGGGGAAGCTGTAAGGAGATAAAATAAAGTTTTGTTAAAATCAGAATGAAAGATTGGGGTTGAAGAGCCATTTGTAGGTGTACCAAAACCAAGTTTTTAGTGTCAAATTACCAAAAATTGTCTGGGCAATGACCTCCCAGATCTCCATATGTACTTGAAACTATATTATTTACAACTTATTTTATATTAAGTTCATTGAAATGCAAATCCTACCTAAAAATACATTTCCGAAACTCAGACTCGGTGCATCAAAACTAGTTAAAAACTGGGGGTTTTTTTAGAGTCAAATGTCCAGAAATTTTCTGGGGGAGGACCCCTAGACCCCCCTTAGTACTTGGAACTTCGTTGCTCACAACTTTTATTACATTAAGTTCAAAAATTCTACCTAAAAGTTTATTAAAAAGTAACATCGGATCTATAAAATATTTTTGAAATAATTTTGGGCCCCTCCCAAAATAAATTTCTATATATGCCACTGATAGTGAATAATACTAGAAATAAAATGCGCTCTAAATGTTACTTTATGCTACTTTTTATTAATGGAGAATTTGGCTGTTTTGAATTTTAGAGGAAACTGGGGGGGTTGGCCGGGGGAAGATATTTTTGAGAATTGGGTTCGGGGGAAGGTTACAACTTTTTCCAGGTCCGTTGATAGGTTTAGATATGAAGGCAAGTTTTAACAAGCACTTGTTAGTTTATTTTCACTAACACAAGTTTTTAAAAGTAAAGAATGGTTTACATGCGGCCTATAATATTTAAAATATGTGCAGTATTGGGGAAATTAGTAAAGTTTACAGGTTTGGAAGTTGCCCATTTAAAAGATATTTTTTAAAATCATAACTTCACTTTTTAAAAACATAAGATAAAATTTTCACAGAAATATAAAAAGAAAGTTTTCTGACACACTTAACTATGCATATAACTACAAAAAATTAATCCAAAGATCAAGGCTTCAGGTATTTTGCTTTTAGCAATGGTTAAACAAATCACTATTAATTCAACACTTCGTGCTGCCCTTTGAAATGAGACATCTCACGGAACCAAAGAATATGACTACTCCAAATCTCAAATCTCTTTGTGCATGAAAAGGATTTGTTGAATGATGAATCCCAGACATCAGAATATATTCAGAAGCAACTAGCATTGAATCATTAATTTATTACAGTATATTTTATACACCAAGACTAGTTAGAAAGGATATAAAGGAGAAACGACTTGAAATGCCAGATGAAAGGGGCACTTATGGGTTTTGTGACTCCTCCATACATTAATACATACTTTCAAGCTTTTATAAATCATTTATTTAATTTCTAAGGGATTTGTTTTTCCATGCTGTGATACTTTCTTATCTTCCATGTTCCTCGACTTTTAGTTAAATTTATAGTAAATCAATTTAATTGCATTTTTTTAGCTTTAATTTTGGGTAGAACATAACAATATTTTAGCTTATGATTTATACTCATAAAGCCACTGCTGTTTTCCAGTTTCTTAGTTTATGTGGTATTTTTAATTTAAAAGTTAACATGCCTTTGGTGAAGAAAAAGCATCCTAGAAAACATTTCATAATAATGATGCTTTAAACAATTTCTTGGGTCACACATAAATTTAAGTATAGTATATGCAACTATTTCTTCCATATTTAAAAGAATTGCTGTACCTTTTTTTCATTGTTTATATATTAAGCATTAAAAATATCATTTTTTTAAAGTAATACTTTTTAAATTGAATTGTTCAGATATTTTCATTTTAATAAACTTTATTAATTTTTTCAATACTTTAGCCATTTTCCCCAAAAGCTAAATTTTACATTGGTCTTTTAAGGATGGTTAACCAGCAATTAATAAAATTCAATTAACATAATGATATCATGGGTGAGATAGCCTGGATGATGTGACGTGAGAGGACCATAACCACTGAACTTAAACTAATGTATAAAAATTCTCATCACAAAAGATAAATTATAATATTGAAAGAAACAATTATTCAAATTTAAAATTAGTTAGCAAAAATTAAATAATGTTTTTCTGATAATTTTTTTTCCATTTCTACATACTACAATTTTTTGCCAAAAAAAGCTAAAATTTTTCGGTTTTTCTGAAATTAAACACATTAGTACTCAAAACCCCACTGTTTTTATTTTCTAGTCTTTTAGCTTATACTTTTGTGTGTAATTTAAAGAAAAATTGGTGTAGATAACTCCTATGCCTTTTTTGTGAGAGAGTTTTTTAATTCATTGGGTTTTTTTACAAAAGTTTTCACTTTGCAAAATTTCTGGGGGGCTTGTATTTAAAAAGGATTTTTTAGCTATTTTTTTTCTTAATCCCCATACTTTTGGGAACATTTTAGTGAAAATTCCATCATGATATCTTTATTATTATCGAAGTTATGATTTTTTTCACACAACAACATGGCCTAAAAAACCAGCCTCAAAAATGTCGTTTTTTCCAATTTTTCAATATTTTGACATTTTTTTTCTCAGAAAGTAATTGAGATATGGAAGTAAAATTTCATATTAGTCATGAGGAAGCTAAAATCTATCTATAAAAAAATTTTCATTGAAATCTGTGACTATGGGTGACAAAATTGTATTTTGCTGGATGATTTGAAATGGAATGACCCTGAAGTTCTAAATGAGTACTTCCAAGAAAATTATCCGTTTTTTAAGCTAAATTATTTAAATTTTCTTGATTTGAATGAACCAAGCTTTGTTTAATAAATTAAATTTTCACACACCACACACAGGCGAAAATTGAAAAATCCTATTGGAAACCTATTATGCTCATATAAGTGGAAGACATCTTAAAGTATTTTTAAAAGTATTAAAATTTGAGGTATTCTGATAGGCCTTCTAAAGTTTATTAAATCAATCTAAATTTATTTCTAACTACATTTTGATCTAGTCATTACTTTCAAATTAAAAGTTAACCAGAAAAATAGAATTTCAGTTACACTTATTATTTAAAGATTGAAAATTTCAAATCAGCTATGATGTTAGACTGCTAGACTCTATTTCCTAAACATCTCTATGCGATTGTTGGAGTTAGCCATTTCGGATCAGCTGGGATAAGAGTCGCTCATTTGGCGATCACCAACTATACACTATATCTAATCGTGATACACTGCCAACTTGGCGACGCCTAAGCGAGTCGCCAAATGGAGGACTCGTATCCCAGCTGTGCCGCCATTTCTTGCCGTTCTTAGACTCTCATTCTTTTATAGGAATTCTCAATTTTAACAAGTAACTTAGCAGATGTAGCATTTAAAGCTAAGATATATCATTCGTTTAAAATTGTAATTTTTCAATTAATCCATATTTTAATTAGTGTACCAGACATATTGGGTTCATAATTAGACATTTTGCTAAATCATAGTAATATTTATATATCAGTTGTAGTTTTTTGAGTCAGCGAGTAAATAACAGGGGTTACTATAATTGGTGTCCTATTGTGAAGCCTCTGCAAAACCTTAATAAAATTTGACTTGCTAGTTGGAGTAGCAGTTCTAGGGAGGAGGCTTTACCTCCAACCACCAAAAAAGGTTCCTTACTCTAATGACAAGAATTGAGCAATTAATACCAGTTTGAATTTCATAATTTTGGTGCAAAAAGCTCTGTTTGTTTGGAATAACTTTAATATTTAGTAAATTTGTGTATGACCCATGCTTTTTAAGAAAATCTTTAAACCCTTACATCTCTGTCAATTCTTGTAGAAGTATGGAACTTCTTCTGTTTGACTTAAAAAATAATGAATATTTTTCACTAAATATGATTGATAGGACTGGGGGCCAACACCATTGAATGTACTAACTGGGTTCCTCTTAATGCAATATCAGATTTTTACACTTTATTAATGTTTATTTTTATTTGCAATTTTAGGCTACCCAACAATCTCATCTGCCGTACAGATGTGATGACCCACCTCTTCTGCCCGGTGAAAAAATTCCTGGAAATTCAAGAGTTGGTAAGTGTATTTTACAGTCAATAATTCTGTATATTGCAGAAGATACAGTTAATCTTTAAAACATTTACCATGAATTCATTTTGAAGAGCAAAAAACCAAGCCTACAACAATACTGAGATTACTTTGAGGCTTATTTTACTTCAATTTACTGTTTTGTTTAAATTATTGAAATAAATTTAGTTTAAAGAAAGCGAGTGAAATAATATCTATTTTTCCTTACTAAAGATCTCTTATGATGTAATAGTGTTTAACCTTTGATACTTCTTAATATGTAGTTGTATTTACACTTAGTTTTTTGCTTTCTTAAAATTAATCTAATTTTCCTTATTTTTAGCTCGAGATGTCACCTATTTATGCCCATTTACTGGTCCAGTACGAGGAACGCTTTATGTAACGAATTATAAATTATACTTCAGGAGTTCAGACCGGGGAGTATGTATTATTTCTAGAGATTCTTTTATAATTTTCTTTCAATTATGCAATCAAATTCTTCCATTTCTATTATATATTTTTTTTCTGTTACCTGAAAACTAACAAAATTATACAATTAAATAGTTTTAAAAGAAATCAGTGGTATATTTACTAGTAAACTTTGGTAGGGTCTCAAATATCTTCCTAAAAAATTAATTCATTATTTGGTCCAAAGCTAGATTTTTGCACTGGGGGAGAGGAACCAAAATTAATTATTTACTTCTTCTTCGTTTCCTCTCTTTAATTATTTATGGAATACTTCTGTAGGTTCTAGAATGTATCTTTCATTTATAGTAATCTAAATTTACTGACAAAAAGTCAATTTTACGGCTGATACGTGTTTAACCTTTTCAGTCCTAGACCTGGACGAGATTTCCATTGAATCCTGTAAAAAATTTGTTTTGGTCAAGACCAAAAGGTTTAAAGTTGAAGTTTATCCCATTCTGCCTATCTGGTGAAATTTTTGGTACTTAAGGATTAGCTGGGTGCCAGGGTTAAGTTGTATGCTAAACTGCCAAAAATAATGAAATATCAAAACAAAACACTATTAAAATATCTCAACTAGCAGTGTTTCTTTTGAATTTGTGTTATATATTTTTATGTTTAAATAAAACATTCCCAATATTGTCTGATTGGAGAGATTTGCACTCCCGGCTAATCCTAAAGTACCAAATTTTATTTTCTCAGCTGAGCAAAAAGTTTAGAAGTTTGAATTGGAGTGGAACTTGCTTTTTTTCTTTAATGCCATTCCTGAATTCTTTATCTGTTATCAGAAAATCACCCTACCCTGACCTCTGGTGTGAGACAGGAACATTGCACTGGTCATAAATCTGTCAAGGGGTATCCTATTCCTCTCCCTGTGTTTCTGAAAATCATCTCAATCCATCGGCTTTCCATTGGAGATCTGTTTTTTGACTTTACAACTTTGTAGGTGTTCCCACCCTTTTGGAGAAGCACAACCACACCTCGTTTCTAGTTCCAATTACTATTAAACTTCCACAGTGTTGGTTGTGAATTTCAGTGTAGTTTCAACATTTGCATTTGACGAACTTTAGCTTTTCTACTGTGGCTCCTACTCGGAGAAAGAGCTACCCCACTGCTTTCAAGCTGTTAAGCTTTGGGTGTCGGGAATCGTGCTGCAGCTATTGAATTTCAAGTTGATGAAAACTGTATTTGAAGATGGCAATATTTTTTTTTATCAGTACAGTTTTAAATGTTAATGTTTTTACTAATGTTGTAAATAATACAAATCTTAGTTAATAATTTTAAAATTAATTTAACAAGAGATATTAAAATTTATTTTTACAGTTTATACTAATTGAGGTTTATTTGAGCAATTGAATAACCCAAGACATTACAAGTAACCTGCAATATCTCAATTGCAGCTGCCCTAAATAATCATGGATGCCACTCTTCCATCTTTCTGAAAGTTCTGTGAGCGTTATTCCACCCTGGGTTTCTTATGAAACACAAAATCAGCTGACAGATTGGCAGAAATTTGTCAGTACTTACTTACATCACACTTTTGCCCACAAATAAGCCTGATTTATTCAGATACAGCTTTAACTTAAAATTTAACGGCCTATTTAATTGTTCATATGATACTTTGCAAATTTTTCTGCAGTTTAAAAAAAAATCGCCAGACTGAGGAAAAATGATTAAAACGATAGTTCAAAGTTCAGTCTTCCAATTTTTGAAGAGTGGCACCCATGCAAATATAATTTATGTCTGGAATTAGTCCCTGAATGTCCCAAATTCAGGGTTCCCACTGTCCTTGAAAGTCCTTAAAAGTCCTTGAATTTTTTTATGCTAAAATTAGGTCCTTGAAAGTCCTTGAAAAGCAGCCTATGTCCTTGAAGGTCCTTGAATTTTGAATCCACTCCGGCCGCCTTTCACTAATTCATCTAAATTTCCTTCCCGCAGTTACTGGCGATTTTTGAAACGCTCCGAATATGAAATTACGATAGTAACACCCTCTACAACGGTTCCACAAATGAACCAACAAGGTAGAGCCAGTTTCTGGTTGAGTGAGAAATGCACAGAACTGTTTTCTCAAGGGTTATAATTTTTAAATGTCTGCGAAAAAAGGTCCTTGAAAAATTTTGTTGAGGGCCTTGAAAAGTCCTTGATTTTCAATGTTTTCAAAGACTGGGAACCATGCAAATTGTAACAGCTTAAATTAAATAGAAACTAGTCTAATAAAATCATGGAAACTTTCATTCCCTGAATAACAATTAATTGAATAATTTTCCAGAATTCCTGGTGTTCAATATTTGAAAGACACTCCCTGTAATCCTGGAAAATGATTCAGTAAATAGAAACTTGTGTGGAAAAGGATATAATAATGATTCTACTTTAAAAATTGTGATATCTCTTGCATATACAATTTAAAAATCTTAATTATATTTTTGCTTTTTTTTATTATAGGAAACTCCATTTATACTAGATGTTCCTCTAGGTGTTGTAAGTCGCATTGAAAAAGTAGGGGGTGCAAGCAGCAGAGGTGAGAATTCCTACGGCATCGAATTGTTTTGTAAGGACATGAGAAATCTGCGTTTCGCCCACAAGCAAGAAAACCATTCGAGGCGAGATGTGTTTGAAAAATTGCAGCAGTATGCTTTTCCAATATCCAATAAATTAGTAAGATCTTTTTAAAATTTTCCCAATTCTATATAATTTAGTTTTTTATCAGCAGAATTTCGTTCCCTTGTTAATCAACTTTTGTTCATTTGTATTTACTTAGTGTGTCTAAAAGTTTAAAAGTAATTTTTAGTAACTACATGTAATTTTATTATTTTTAAATAGGAGGTAACTCATAAATTTAAGACCTTTGGGAAAAAAAACAGCTTAAGTCAGAAAAAATTAACACAGCATTACAATCAATTCAAGTTCTCTAATTTTAAGTTAAATACTAATAATGACACTATTTGCTAAAAAAACAACAACTCTGCCATGTTTACATTCTTAGCATTGAAATATCACATACAAAACAATTTTTACATTCATTGTTACAGAAATTAAATATGTGTAAATGAAAATTTTTGTATCCTATACTAGAGATGTGAGTCGAGAATATTCGGAGAACAAGAATATTCTCCAGGGGCGAGAATTTTGAGAATAATCGAGAATATTCTATTTTTTGATTAATAAATGTAAAAATGTTTGATAATATGAAATGGTCATGTAGTATTAGTGTTGGAAACCTGAAAACAATAACAAATTCAATGAAATTTACCATTTAAAAGTCACCCTACAGTTCAGAGAATATTCTCTGAACTGTAATTTCATTATCTCGCAAGATTTTTTTTAAAATAAGTAAATTTTATTTAATACAAAATAAAATATTTTTTAAAATATTCAAAGCAAGTTTTACTGGGAGAAAATACTCATACAATTAAAAGAGGAGTCTTAATTCTATTTATATAGTTGTTAAAAGCTTAAAGAGAATATTCTCATTAAGATTCCAGAAAAGCATTTCTTATATACATAATTTATTTCAAAAAAGCTGTTTAAAAGTTGGAAAATCTTAAATTAATAGAATGTAACTCTGGCTTACTCTGCTTTACCTATCAAACATGTCGTCTTATCAATTCAGTAGTGATTTTAAAATATTTTTCAATTTAATTTGTCTTTTTTATTTATGATGACTTCTCATTGTAAAACCTTTAATATTCTTCGAATTTGAAGTTAATATATACCTTATAATTTTTTTTTTCAAAAAAATTTATTTTAGTAGCTTCTAGGAGAATATTCTCGAAAATTCTCCTCTTGGAGAATATTCTCAAGAATATTCTCCAAAAGATTATTACCGAGAATTTTACATCTCTATCCTTTCTCAATATTACCAATTTCTTCATTGCAATCATTATAATATAATATGTCATACCTGCCAACTTTTACGGATTGTCCGTAAAATTTACGGATTTCTGTCTAGTTTTACGGTTGTACGGATGGATCCGAAAATTTTCCGGATTTTGCATTTCTTTCCACTTAACTATCCATGAAAATGCAAAACATTCGCAACCTAAACGATTTTCTCTAATTAATATCTTCTTACTTCAAAACCATCTCCTAATGCCTAATCCCTGTTATCAATTTTTATTCCTTTATTGAATGAAATTTAAATTTTTTTGCAAATCTTTTTCGGATTCGTCCGCGAGTCTTGGCGCGCGCTCACCCGGTAAGTTTGCTTCTCCCGTGTTCCGATCGCAATGCGGAAAAAACAACTTTACCGAGATCGGACCTGTGGTTCATCATCTCTTCTCCCTCAATTAGCATTAAGGCTCGCGGAAAAGTTTCTCCTCGCTTTCTAATTGTAGCAACTCAAGCTTATTTAAATTCATCTTTATCACATGCTGCTGAAAATGTTGATGGAAATTTAGAATTTTTTTTATAAAAGCTATATCATAACATTTGATCTGAAATTGATTCTATATAGAAATTTAAATCAAATAGTTTGGGAAAAAGGGTACAAGATAGTCATGTAACCAAATTGGCTTGTAATATGAATTTTTTGAAGGGGGATAAGTCAGTTTGTTATCAGATAAGTACTATGCAGTTGAAGTAAGCTGATTATAAGCTTGTAAAAATTTAACTTAACATACTTATAAATTTAAGCAAAGAAATTTTCATTTTTTTTTTTCAATTATGTGAAAATTTTAAATACTTAATAAAAATAATTTAGGTAATAATGCATCAATCTGTAATCTGTACCTATTTTTGTTTGAAGCAATTCAAATTGTAGTTTTGTAACGTTATGCAAAAAGTTTTACTGAAGCAAGTTTTCAAAAGTTGGCAGGTATGATATGTTATGAAATGAAAAATAAAATTGTTTGGCCATATTTTTTATTTCTTTTAATATTGCGATGTTTTTTTAGTTTTCATACTTTTATTGTATTCTAGCCTCTCTTTGCTTTTGAGTACTGTGGAAAATACGCTGTAAATGGATGGAATGTATATGAGCCTATTGCAGAGTATAAAAGATTGGTAAGCATTTAAGCGCCGAGATATTTAATCCATTCTTTCATTTAAAGCCGCTTAAAATGACTGCAACTTCTTTGGACTAAATATAAATACACAGTTAAAAAATATTACCTTAGGTACCTAAATATAAATATTTAATTTGAAAATAAAAAGTTTTTAAAGGATTTAAATTATATTGTCTAACAATGAAATTGAGCAGTTTGCCTAACATAGGTTACAAAAAGTTTGTAATTTTTACCCATATTTCCAAACCCATATTATAAGCTGGAACAAATATCTTAAATCCTGTCACTCATAAAATGTAACTATGAAGGCTAAAATTATTGTTATTTTATTCATGAAAATATCTTTATGAATTGTGTGTGTTTCAATTATTACGTACATATTATGTATTGAAAACCTATTGAAAAGTTTAGAATATCATATAAATAATAATAATTTTAGAATATAGAATTAGAATTTTAGTACCTATTCATGAACCTATTCTTACTATATTTAACTTTCTTTTTTTAGGGCTTACCAAATGAAAGCTGGAAAATCAGCAAAATAAATGAACATTACGAATTATGTGATACATATCCTGCTATTGTAAGTTTCAAGCTTATTCTTATTTTGTATGTAATTGGTTTTCTATAAAATATTGGCGCAAGTTCAGAGTTGCGTATGCTTGGCGAGTTTTGGCTGTTTAGCGGCACATTTAGAAGTCAAATAATTCACTTAACATGAGTTAGGGTTACCATAATAGTGATTTGGCTAAAAACTTGGCGCATACGCAAGTCTGAACTTACGCCAAAATATTATTTCCTAATTCTTATTCCAATTAAACACACTACTGATTAGTTTTAAAGTAATTGACTTAATGCATCAATCATTTAAATCCCTTGAAACATTTTGTAGGACTGATTTTTTCATTATATGCAATATAAAGAACTAAGAATTTTACACCTGTGTTCTTAATTAAATTTTGAGTTTAAATTACCTGTTTTACACCTACACCAAGCATTATCTTTTACTGATTAATTTCCAAACCTTAAACAAACCCTTTCCAAATTATTTAAATCTTTTTGAGATAAGGTCCAAGTTTCACAACCACAAGTTACAACTGGTCTAAGTATTGTCTTATACAACTTAAGCTTAATTTCTTTAGGTATTAACTAATTTCTAAAAAGATGCTGATACATGAAGTAACATCTGTTTCCCTTTTGTATTCGAGACAATCTTAAGTCTAATAAATTATATTTATTTTTTGTAGTTAGCTGTTCCGGCTGCAGCTACCGATGAAGATCTCCGTGCTGTAGCGAATTTCAGAAGTAGAGGAAGAATTCCTGTGCTATCTTATATTCATTCTGATACCCAAGCTACTATTACTCGATGCAGTCAACCGTTAGTTGGTGTTGGCTCCAAACGTAGCAAAGATGATGAAAGGTACATTTGAAGGGAACTATTCTCTCTGAAAATGACATCTTTCAGAGCTATTTTCCTTAGGGCAGTTAACTTTTTGTAAGCCATCTAACAAAACTAACACTAGTTTATTTTCTAAAAACATACAATTTACAATTACAAATACAATTTATTGCCTTATTTTATTTCATTTAAAATTTTTGAGCATTCACATGCAGTTTTTTTTATGTGAACTCTGCTTTTATACTTCAAATCCACAAGGGTCATTGTGTTGAGGGTTTTTTGTACCCTTTCACATATTTGGCTAGTTGTGGGCAGGTATTGATACTAAATACTTCAGCACTCCATACCTAAAAGTATTGATTGTATTAAATATATCTGTATCTTAATACTTATAGACATAAATATTTTTAAAATTTTCTGTGAAGCAATCTTACAAACATGTGTTGTTGATTTAACACAGCCTCTTTTCTCTATCACAGTATCAATACCTTGATATGTGGTAACCAAAGGTATCAGTTTTATCTATCACTAATTTCCACTGACCTATTTTAATATAATCAATAACATATTGTTAATCTTTCACTTTAATAAGTATTTGAAATACTATTATTCTCTTTCACTCTTTGTGCTGTATGGGGACATCCATAAATTATGTGAGGTCAAAAAGGGGGGGTCCAGCAAAATCTCATCAGAGGGGAGGGGGAGTAAATAAAAATCTCGCATCAACTTTTCGTTTAGAAAATATATGTTTTTTCTCGTAAGTTTTTTAGTACAAATTTAGGAAAAATGCGCAGATTAGTCAAAACAGCGAATCATTAGCCAGTTAAGTCATGATAATTACAAGTTGAGACCATGTTTTGGATTTCAACATGGATTTGTATCAAAGCTGTATGTTAAAGTGTGATGCTGATGAGACGAAGCAAATGTGGCTAGAACATATCAAAGAAATTTATTTACGGAAAAGTTAGAGAAAATCTTGTGAGAATTTGAGGGGGTCCAGCAAAATCTCGCTAAATCTCAAGGTGGAGGAAAGGGTCTAAAATTTTGAAAAACCTCACGTAACTTATGGATGTCCCCTATTTAGCTTTGCCTGCAAATTTCTTTGTGGGTACCTGATGGTCAGCCTCTTGTGTTTCAATTCTGATGGGGGCAATCACCTCCACATCTGAACAACCTTTCAGATTTTTTTTCACATTCTAATCAATGAATCTTTCTTACATTGCAGGTATATTCAGACCATCATGGACGCCAATGCCGAATCACACAAAATTTTTATCATGGATGCAAGACCTAGTGTGAATGCGGTTGCTAATAAGGTAATATTTTAAGTCTGAAGTACTTATTTGAATTTTTTTATTTCCTATTTTTTTTGTTTCAAAATAAATATTAACATTTTCTTTGTTTAGGCAAGAGGAGGTGGTTATGAAAGCGAAGACTGCTATTCGAATGCGGAGCTCATATTCCTTGACATTCACAATATACACGTAATGAGAGAAAGCTTGCGTAAACTAAAGGAAATAAGCTTTCCTTCTATAGATGAAAATCACTGGTTATCAAGCATTGAGTCCACACATTGGCTTGAACATATACGATTTATCATGACTGGTGCCTTAAGAATAGCGCATATTGTGGAAAGTAACAAGACTTCAGTTCTTGTTCATTGCAGCGATGGATGGGATCGTACCGCGCAAGTAATTATAATTATTTTTTACAGATAAATTTTACTATAGTATTTCTTGTGTAAAGGAAAATTAGAATACCAACAGTATTTTCATTCTTTCGATTAAAACTGAAGTTATATCCTTTATGCGAGTTTTAATGAATTTCTTTTGAAATTTGCAGCTAACAAGTCTTGCTATGTTGATATTAGATCCGTACTACAGAACACTAAAAGGTTTCGAAGTTCTCATTGAAAAAGAATGGATCAGTTTTGGTCATAAATTTTCCCAAGTAAGTTGAAATAATTCTACATGTATGTGTTATAAACATAATTCTTGTGTTTAATGTTATAAAAGGGTTTACCATTTTGTAAAACCAAGTTTTTCTTGTAATAGTTTGTTTCTTGTAATACTTCAATTTACATGCTGATATATTTCAAAATTTAATATAACTAATTTCTTAAATTTTATCGGTTATTTGAGTATCAATTTTAGAAATAAATCTATTTATCTAATCTTTTTTTCAAGCGTATTGGTCATGGCGATGACAAGCATTCAGATGCAGATCGTTCCCCCGTGTTTCTTCAGTTCATAGACTGTGTCTGGCAGATGACTTGCAAGGTGAGTATTTTGTTTTTCTGAACAGTAATATTTTGTTTTAAAGGATTTCCTCCTTAATTCCAATATAAACATAAAGATTGCTGTCGTTATTCTCTAGATATTTTGTATACCACTTTTTCTAGTCTCCAAGTTGGTTACTTTGGAGACTCTAAAAGAGTGCCACACTCTATTTAGAATATTTATCCTCTCATTTTGGCATTGTTTTTCAATCAAGAATTTTAAAGTTTGATTTGTTTAGCTTAGTTTATTGTGTAGGAAATGTGCTTTTATTTATCAATGTGATTTTTTCTGTTATAATTGAGAATCTTTATGCAATATATGTTTTAAGAAGAATATTAATGAACAAAGAATATTTAATAATGTGTAAATATATTTCAGGGTTCCCACGGGTCAGGGAAAACCTTGAAAAGTCAGGGAATTTTAAATTCACCTTTAAAGTCATAGAATAGTGAGATGAAATTGCTCATTTTTGCCAAAAATACCTGGAAAACCATACATAAAACCTGGAGAATGATTAGTTTTTAATGTTTCTGTCTCAACTGTTACTCTAGAAAGTAAAACAATAGACTATTTATCGAAAATATATGTTAAATAAAAGCAAGGAATATTCTAATAATGCTATGAATTGCTAGTTTTTTTACCAAAAATCTTTAAAATTGACCTGGAAAAGTCGGGGGATTTTATTTCTAAAATTGAGTGGGAACCCTGATATTTCCTTAACTTCACAATTCCCCTAATTGAAATTTTCTTATTACTTATTTATAAACTTTTTAAAAATCATCTGTTAGTTATTTGAAATAATTCAAAATTAGAACCACGAAGTTTTACATAATTTAATAAAGAACTGGATAGCACTTATAGTTTTTTATTGGTGAAAGGCACTCAGTCTCAAATAGTCAAAAATCATGCAACCTTAAAATTATAATACTGAGCAAAATATTGCAATTGTTTCAGCCCTGTCATTTTAATTGTGGCATAGAAGTGAAAAACTCTTCTAGTTTCTTTTTCAAAATCTGTGCAATTTAGTTAATCTTTATAAACCTATGAATGAAATAAGTTTTAACTAATTGTATATAACCCCACCCTGCAATGATGCATTGCAGCAGCTCACTGTTGTAGGTTATTAGAGGATTGTTCAAATTTATTACTAGTGTATTTTTTGTGTATCATCTCTGTGGTACCATCTTGTTGAATTTGCATTCAGCTTATCTAGAAGTGTAAAAAAAAAAATTTGTTTTGATGTTTTCTTTTTAAATAAATTATTCCCCCCTACAAGTTTTTCATTCAAAGTTTGCCCCATTACATACTAAGATGTGGAACAAATAAATTTTGCCGTAAAAACTTCCTCATTATTTTATTTTGTTGTCTGGTTTTTCATAAAAAAATTACAGTTGTTAAGCAGTAACGGGTCACTACAATTTGTCCAAAAGATTTTATTCATTCCATCGTAGAAAAATTTTGAGTAAACCTTTTGGAATCTCTTGTTTGTTTGTTATTCCTTATGAAAACATTCTGAAAATTGACTTAGTGCCTTTTTTCAGTAAGCCAACATTTTTTGTTCTTGCATTATAAGTACTGGCCTGAAATAAGTTTCTTTTTCAGTTTCCAAATGCCTTCGAATTCAATGAGCATTTCCTGATAACTATACTGGATCATCTGTACAGCTGTCTGTTTGGCACATTCCTGTTCAACTCTGAATGTCAACGTGTAAAGGAGGACGTTAAAAATAAAACTGTGTCATTGTGGTCATTCATCAACACGAATCAAAGTGACTTTATAAACCCCTTGTATACCACTCATCAACAGCAACATATACTGTTTGCAGTGCCTAGTCGCCGTTGTATTGAGCTCTTTAAAGGATATTACTGTAGGTGGAACCCTCGTATGCGGCCTCAAGTAAGTTTTGGTGAAATTTTTCTCAGTCTTGTTTTTAACTGTATTTTCTACCAATATCTAGGGTAAGGAATGATAATGAAGGCATTATAATCAAGGTTCGTATGCCTTCTGAATTTTGCTTTATTTTTCTAAGACCCCTTAAAACTCCTGAAAATTATGTTTATTCTCCTGAATTTTCCCTCAACTCCTGAAAAACATCTATCCAAGAGCAAAACAAAGTTTTTATCTATTTGGTAGAAGTAATTGTTTTTTAAAAAGATAAAATTCTGTTGAAATGTAAAATTCTAACCTCTTCTACAATTCTTTGTTCTGTACGTCATTCTGTTCGTAATGTAAATTAGTATAAGGTTAAAAGTTATTCAGGTTATCTCCTGATTTTTTTGTAATTTAATCCTTAAAGACCCCTGAATTTTACTATGTTAGATAGAGTATGAACCTCGGACAATGTATTATAAAACAATGCACATCATACCCCCTTTGCATTTTAACTGTAGATGGAACTGATTTTTTTCATGGATGTAACTGAAAATCAACTTTCTGCATTTAGTAAATCAGGTGGTAAATGACTACTACCTGGTTTGCTCAAAAAATAGAATTCCACATCAAGATTTTTCTGTTACCAGTTTTGTAATTTTCTGTAACCTCAATCCTTTTAAACAGTTTTTCAGGATGTGGATAAAATAAACTGTAATTTTTCACAGAATTTTATGTGATTTAAATTTTTTTTGCAGGAGCCTATTCATATCCGCAGCAGAGAGTTACTAGCCGTTAGAGCGCAGCTAATACGGACAAAAGAAGATCAAAAAAGAGAGTTAGAAGCTAAAAATGCCCGAAGCCTTGCTTCACCTCCACATTTATCATCCCCTGTGACAGTTTAGTAGTGGTTTAATATGTGTAGTCAAAAAAATTTTAAGCTATGTTTCATAATATATATTAAACTAGAGATAAATCTTTCTGAAGATAAAAATATATATAGAAAATATCTAGTGTTGAATTTCATCTCTATAGTTTGTTATATGCAATTGCATCTAAAAAAAAGCTTAAATCATCTGTTATAAGTTTTCCCTGCATATTTGCAAGTCATGTATATGCTCAGATAAAGGAACAAAAGTATTCAACAAGTTTAATGAAATATATTTTTCAGATAAATGATGACGGTAATTTGAATATCTTAAAAACATATTTTTCCACTGAATGTGTTGTTATTTTTGTTCTTACATTTCATTCTATTGTGAGTTGTGATCATTGAAATCTTTATTATATTCTACAGCCTTTTAGATTAGTACAAAGTAATCATAATTTTTTGTATAAAGTTATATAACCTAATAAAATGTTTTATATTAAAAATTTTATATTTATTGGCCATTATTATTTTATCATGTGTATTTGTTGGGACAATGCATTGCTGTTGAATATTTTGCCTGAAGTAAGAATTGTTTCTATTTCAAAATTCAAGTTTACCTTTTTACACATATATATATATCACAGGTAAAAAGTAAATTAATGATAATTAAAATTAATAAATATCTTAAGTCTATATTTGGCTATTTAAAAATGTTTCACCTTAATAGCAGAGCCAGCATTAGGGGATGTCCATAAATTACATGAAGTCAAAAAAGGGGGAGGGGGTCCAGCAAAATCTCACCAGGGGGAGGGGGAGTCAATTAAAATCTCACATCAACTTTTAGTATAGAAAATAGATGTTTTATCTTTTTAGCACAAGTTTAGGAAAATTGCCCAAATTAGTCAAAGCAGCAAATCATTAGCCAGTCAGTTGTGATAATTATATGTTAAGACCAATTTTTGATTTCAAACAAAACTTTTCATCGAAACTTTAGCAATGTGTATGTTAAGTTTAAAAGTCATGCCAATAAGACGAAACAAACATGGCTAGAACATAACAAAGAAATTGATTTAATTAAAAATTATAGAGAAAATGGCATGTAAGAAATAGAGGGGTTCAACAAAATTTCACCAAGGGAAGGGAGAGGTCCAGAATTCGGGAAAAAAATGCTCATAATTAATGGATATCTCCTTACCACTTTTGAAAAAGAGAATTCAAGTGTTACAACAAATATTTTTCTACCATGATTGTTCTACCATGATTCTACCCCTTATGGATATTGCTCTGCTAGTAGGTAATGATTTTTCAGAAAATTACGTAAATGTTCTGATGGCTGCCTTATGCCAAAGGCAGATTTATGGGGATCCCCGTCTTTTTTCAGGAAATTTCATTTTCTGTTTAGTAAATCATGTTTTTAAAACCAGAGGCTGCTTGCCCCACCCAAGGTCAAGGTCCCACCTAAATCCATCCATGCCATGCACATTTAATTTTTATGAAGAGAGAAAACTTGTATATATACTACAGAGAGATAAGTTTTTTTAAAGAATGGTGAAACTTCAAATATCCAGAAAGGACTGATGTTATAAAACCTCATTTCATTTATTTTTTTTACTAAAATCATAAACACAATTGAGATTTCAGCAGTAGCAGTAATTATAAAGGGAAGATTTTTTTTTCCCAGGTTAAGTTAACTGGTTTCTCTTGTTTGAAAGTGTGCTCCTAGTTCTGGAATATAGTTCTAAAAGGGTAAAGAGCGTAAAAAAGTATTTTTGAAAGTATTTCTATTTATAAAAATAAAGGCTTCTGTTTTAGGGCACTCGCATTTCAATGTCCCCTTAAACAATTCTTTGCCTGGTTTGTCCAATATTCATCCCAATTCTGATGATTGTTAATTAGCATTACTAAGAAATTAAGATGAAAATTTAACATTAAAAGGTTTGTATCTAAACTGATCTACTCTGGATTGGGACGTTTAACTTTAACTCATTCAGAATCAGTACGAGAGAAATCAACAAGCTGGGTGCTACTACTGACTTCAAATAAAAAAGAAAACTATTAATGAACCTTTTATCCGGAATCCCTAATTCCGGAATGGTCCAAAATCCGCAAAGGATTTTTAAAAAATTCTTGTCTTTCCTCCCTAAACTAACGGCACGCACGGAATTTCCAATTCATAACTGATTTCCAAGGCTATCCCAGAAAAGTAGCACCCCTTTGATCTATTTGAGCTCCTCCCCCGACTGGTCGAGTCAAATACGTAATCGCTACCAAGTTTGTACGTACATAGGACAAGGACACAAATACAACCCATTATTCACTCCTTAGACTCATTGAACTTTAAATAAATCGTTAAACCCTATTGAACTTTAAAAATCATAGCTGTTTTGCTCACATAAGGTTGATCAGGATCAGAGATCAACTCATCCACGCTATGTATACTTTTGATCGATTTTACGTAGATATCCAGAATTTGTCTCTCTTTAATTCTCAACTCAATTCTGAGAACCTAGTTTTGTTTGATTGATACACATTTTATCAGAATAATCTTGAATTATTTGTAGCTTTTTAAATATTTTCAAATATTAAAATCTTCATCACAATGTTGAGCCTCAGATGGGCTCACGTGGTTGTTTACCAACTTCAGTTGTGGAACAAGTGTTGGCACTGACAGCTGGCTGATGGCTGAGTGTAAAGCTTAATGGATCAAAACAAGAAACAAGCTAAATACTGCTCTGATTGAGAATTCGGATTCTTGTTGAAAGCGTGATAACTTCGTAGCAACTATGTGCTGCAGATAAATGTAAAAACCACTTGTTTACTTATATAGAGGTAACTTAATTTTTATAAAAAATTCCTCCAGTTCGTATTTGTTCATTATTTGCTTGTGTTCATAAAGTTAATTGAATCATAACAAATAGTTCAAGATTGATGTTTATGTATAAAATTGCAAACTATTTGATTCGTTAATGTGCTATACCGAAAAAAAACTTGCCAAAGCTTGTTTTCATGTATTGGAGGGAAGTAAATAAGTAATAAATTAGTATTATCGTATTTTTTTCCATTTATAAGATTTTGTTTTACTTGAACAGTAAATATCCCCCATAAATGATTAAAAATGAGAGATTGGAGTATAGTAATGAATGGGGACACTATATTAAGGTACCATGATGTGGGCAATTCTCTAGAAATGTGAAAATTTGATAACAAAAATTTTGGAAACTAAACTTCTAAAACTTCTGAGTTTTGGAGCAGATTTGATGTAGGTCCTCTTTAGCGTAAAAAGCAATGGTGCTAAGAACTGGAGACCGGCTGAATGGCCGTTGCTATAGAGCATTCGCGAAGTTGGCAATTTCGGGTAATCCTAAGAAACTAGGCCTGGCATCAAAAATGACGATAAATAGTGGATTCTGGCAGCCCAGTTAGTTCTATAAAGTTGAATTGGATCAGCTGGGATAAGTGTCCTCCATTTGGTGATCGCCAACTATGCACTATATATCTAGTCGTGATATACCGCCAACTTGGCGACTGCAACGTGAGTCTCCAAATGGAGGACTCTTATTTGAGCTGTGTCTTAATTTTAATTTGGTTTTATTAAAAAATATTTGAACAACCTTTAACCCGCAGGATAGTTCTATTGATCCGTTTTGCCCGTCTTAAGTTCAATGGGGGATTTTGATATTTATCCAATATATTCACATTTCAGCAATATAGAAAATACTGTTTCTTAGAATGAATTCTAGTCTGAACCAAAGTATTGCTGTTCAAAGAGCATTTTTAGTAAAATCCTATCCATAAAAGTATCTCAAATATATGGTAGGTAACTGAAATTCTACTCCCTTAGGTTAATATCATTGTTGTGTTTTTATTGTTTAAAAACCTTGATTGGACCTTGGAAAAAGTGTTCAAACCTCAGAACCTATTTTGGAGGAATCCAGCTTCAAATTTTGATATTCAAGTTTATGTATTGGGTAAGTCTAAAAATTGAGGGGGAGAGCAAATTAGGTTCAGGGGAGGCTTCCAACTTTTTTCGGTCTGCCCTTGATGTAAAAGAAATCATTTAGTCAGATTGAAAGAAATGTTTTATTTCTTTTTAGAAAATGTCAGGGCGAAAGTGCAATTCGTACGAGAATAGCAGCAGTGATGCAGAAGAATCGGAGAATAATGATGAAGGTCAAAGATCTGGCTGCAACGGAAGTGGGTGAGTGTTTATAGGAAAATTTTTATTCTTTTAGATAAATAAGGATGTATTCCTGAATAGTTATAGCCCTGAGACATTTATCTTGATAAATATCTCATTAATATTTAGGGTCCTCACTCAAAAACTCACTTAGAACTCTTCGAAAACAATTTTTATTTTCTTTTAACCAAACTCCTTGATTTTGGGTTCTACTTCTTCTTAAAAACTCCTTTAATTATTTCAGAAATATTTAAAACGCTACTAAAGTTACTGCATAAATAAAATGCACTTCACATTGAACCGTTATGATTTAAAACTTTGTAAAATCAAGTTTGTATCATCAACTATCAGATTGAATTTGGAAATTAACCTAGGAATTTTTCCTTGAACTAGAAAAATTCCAACTCAGCTGAATTTCCATGAAGCACCTGCTTTACAGATTATGTAAGCAGGAATTTTGTTTAAAAATCCCTTCAGTTTTTTTTTATCTTGTCTATTATGTGTTACAGTTTTTTGTTTTGTGCTTCGTTTTGACCACGACTCCCTTTAACGAGCACTAAGAGCACGAGATACTGATTGAAATGCAAAGAAAACAACATTTTATAATCTGAAAATTTTGTGAACACTATTTGAAAACTCCTTGATTTTTATTTTAAAAATTCAGTATGAACCCTGATCAATTAGTTTAGCCCAGGGGTCTCCAAACTTTTCAGCCTGAGGGCAGCATTAACTATCAAACAGCAGTTTGGGGGCCAACTACATACTCGAGGTATTTTCGAGGAAAATTTATTCCCGGAGGGTCCCAAATATCCTCTAAGAAAATTAAGTAATTATCAAGCTCAAAGCTAGATTTTTGCACCGGGGAGGAGACCTAAAATTATCTCTAAACCCTGTTATGTATATTTAAGTTTAATATACCTCTTTAATTTAGGTAGGATTTTCATTATGCTGAACTTAATATGAAACACAGGGTTTCAACTTGGTTTTAGTACATCAAAATCAAACAAATGGCTCTTCAACCCCAATCTTTCATTCTGATTTTAACAAAACTTTATTTTACTTTTCCCCCAAAATATCGTCGGCTTACAGTCGAAAGGCACTAAGTCACTTTTGGAAGATATTTTGAAAGCGGTGGAAGCTTGGCGCATCTCTAAAATCTCGTCAAACTGAAAAGCTAGTAACCTAGCATAGATGGTTGGTTTGTTTTAAAACAGAAAGAATTCATACAGTAAACAGCTTAAATGTTGGTTTGCGATTAATAATTTATTAAATTGAAATTATTTGATCATGTAATTGAGTTATTTTAGGGATTAAAAGATTTTATAATTCGATTTCTCAAAGATTTTATAATAATATTTTCTTTTTCATACACTATAACTAGAATGGCAATGGTAAAATGATCGCCAAATTTGGCATAACCTCGTACGGAGTATTTGAGCAAAGAGTGACTTAGTGCCTTTCGACTGTAAGCCGACGATATGTGAAATTTGCCCGAACCTTATGTATTGCACCTGTGGAGCTGACGGTGGCTTCCCCCGAACCAGGTTCGCAGGTTCGGGCACTTTTTCCAGGTCTGCGTATCAGGCCGTAGCCCGTTCACGAAAAATACATTAAAATACATGAAAGAAAGATACATCGAAATCAAAAATACATCCACAACCATACATCAATAATCATAATAACGAAGAAAAAAAACGCAGTAACTATTATCCTTTCCTTATGTTTCTTTACTTGAAAAAAGTAGTCTTGACATCTGCATCTATTTGAAAATTTCCAAGTTCTCTATCATGAATTGAATACCTTTGTATTGAGCTTTTCAACTTAGGGTTCTGCTTTTAAGTTAAATGAAATCTCAAATATCTAAATAAGTAAATAATATACTATATTTCAATTTTACCGCTTTTCCTTGCGCTTATCTTAACGCAAAGTTTTTAAATTAACCAAGGGGATGTCTGATACTTTTATAGTTCATCCTTTTTATTAATTGAGACTAATTCTCAAATTTTAATACTCTTGCAAACTTTTGTTCTTCTAATTGAATGTAAAATAGTTTCTATAATAAAATACATCCTAAATCTTAGGCATATTTTTAAATTATGGTACTAAAATACTAGTGAAGATCTGATAAAACTTTTAATTCAGAAACTAAATGCAGTTATTAAAGTTTGTAAAGACTTTAGAGTTAGAGCTGCTTTAATCTAAAATGCATTAAATAGATACTCTTTAAGATACGCTAGTTCTAAATAAATTTCTTTCAGAAATTAACCCCGGAAGTTTATAATTTTAATTATTATTTGCATTAATAATTTTTAAAAACATGGTTATAATTCGTTTCTTTAAAGTATTTATAGTTCTGTAGATTTCTACTACAGTGTGTGCAATTTGGACAGTTATAAATACTGAAAACACCACCAAAAATTATTAAGCCAAAAAGTTCAAATTATTAAAAACTCATTTTAAATTGAAATAAAAAATAATATTGCTTTAAGAAGAAGTTCTAGCGAACAAGAGAATTAATTACACTGGTCTACAAAAAAAAAACTTTTTTTTTGGTGGCTGGAATATTAAAGCTGATTTTGTATATATTTGACCTCCTGATTAAGAATATGGCATCCATTTTTGCTCATCAGCTCTAGTTTTTGATGTATTTCACTATAAAGTTTTTAAGACTTTTGCTCTACCTTTTATACAATATGGTGATATAAAGATGTCTTAAAATATAAAAAACCAAACTCTCTAAGGCTTTTTCTATTCCTTAGGGTCCCAATAGATAGTGTATACAGTTTCATCCCCCTGAGTTAGTTCTAAGGGGTACCTATAGGGCCCTAAAGTTGAAAAAAAGTGGAAAAAATTGTCTTTTTTTCAGAATTTTTTAAAAAATATTTTTGAGTTTTCAAATGTGATAAAACTGGGTAATATATGTTATTTAGAACTTATTTAGACAGAATAAAATAATTTTTATTTTTTAAGTACACCGGAAAAGACCAATTTTCTAATTTTTAGGCGAGAAGTAGGGTCATTTCGCTCAAAAACGCTTAATACCAATAATGATGGTTGAAACGAATAAATTCCGAATTTTTCAGACGTAAGTCCTCAAAAAAGATGTCCTTTGAAGTAAAACTGAAATTTCATTTGATAAAGATCAGTAAAACAATAGAAGCTGCTCCCGAGCTTTCATGCCCTACAATTTGAAAAAAATTGGAAAAAAATTATTTAAAAAAAAAGGCATTTTTTAATTTGCTAATTGGATAAAATTGACTAATATGTGTTTTAGAAGTTATTCAGGTAGATTAATTGGAGCGACATCCCTGAAACTTTCCCATTTGGCATAGTTTAATCCGTAGAGATAGATAGTAGAGTAGACTTGTCTGAAGCGAGCCAAACTTCGCACGCTCTGCTCTTTCTGGAGAGGCGATATTTACGTTCAATAAACTAACTCACTGATCTTTATCATATGAAATTTTTAGTTTTACATCAAAGGACATCTTTTTTGAGAACTTACTTCTGAAAAATTCGAAAATTATTCGTTTCAACCACCATTATTGGTATTGAGCGTTTTTGAGCGAAATGACCCTACTTCTCTCCTTAAAATTAGAAAATAGGTCTTTTCCGGTGCACTTAAAAAGTAAAAATTATTTTATCCTGTCTAAATAAGTTCTAAATAACATATATTACCCAGTTTTAACACATGTGAAAACTCAAAAATATTTTTTAAAAAATTCTGAAAAAAAGACAATTTTTTCCACTTTTTTTCAACTTTAGGGCCCTATAGGTACCCCTTAAAACTAACTCAGGGGAATGAAACTGTATACACTATCTATTGGGACCCTATGGAATAGGAAAAGCCTTAGAGAGTTTGGTTTTTTATATTTTAAGACATCTTTATATCGCCATATTGTATAAAAGGTACAGCAAAAGTCTTAAAAACTTAATTGTGAAATATATCAAAAACTAGAGCTGATGAGCAAAAATGGATGCCATATTCGTAATCAGGAGGTCAAATATATACAAAATCAGCTTTAATATTCCAGCCACCAAAATGAGTGTTGACCAGTGTTATAGAATAATCCATTTTTACAAATTCGAAGCATTAGAGTTATCCAAGTTGCTCTGTTTTAAGATTTAAAATAAAATTTATTATGAGTTATGGAATTCTCCTATTTGACAACATTGTCATTCATTTTTATCGATTCTATTTTCGTTCTTATCCACTGCCATTCTTTAGATACCAGAGAAATTGTTTCTGTTTTATTCGAAAAATTAAATTTACGCCATGAATCCCTTCAATAATTTTACACAGCTCTTTAAAAAAAATTTGAATGCTTCCATGCCTTTTATTTTATTTTTAAATCACTTTGATTTTTGTGGGTTCCGTTCAAAATCCCGACAGTCAGAATCCCGACAGATCAGGTTCCCGACGACGAAATCCCGACAGGGTCAGAATCCCGACAGATCAAAATCCCGACTGGGTCAAAATCCCGACAGGTCAAAATCCCGACAGATCAAAATCCCGACAGGGTCAAAATCCCGACTGGGTCAGAATCCCGACAGGGTCAAAATCCCGACAGGTCAAAATCCCGACAGGGTCAGAATCCCGACAAGTCAAAATCCCGACAGGTCAGAATCCCGACAGGTCGAAATCCCGACAGGTCAAAATCCCGACAGGGTCAGAATCCCGACAGGTCAAAATCCCGACAGGTCGAAATTCCGACAGGGTCAGAATCCCGACAGGTCAAAATCCCGACAGGGTCAGAATCCCGACAGGTCGAAATCCCGACAGGGTCAAAATCCCGACAGTGTAATGTCACTCTTGAGCCGTGAGAGCATGAATTATTGAATTTTTTTTTTTTTTTGAAATTTTAAATTTTTTAAAATTGATTAAAAATTGGTTTAATACTACACTCCTGGCGCGTGCAAGACTTTTTTCTAGGCAGCATTTCAGTGCTGACTATAGATTTTAAAATTGATTAAAAAATGGTTTAATACTACACTCTTGCGCGTGCAAGACTTTTTTCTAGGCAGCTTTTCAGTGCTGACTACAGATGTTTCTTCAATACTGTGGTTTGAAAGATTTTAAATTTTTTTAAATTGATTAAAAATGGTTTAATACTACACTCCTGCGCGTGCAAGACTTTTTTCTGGGCTGTTTTTCAGTGCTGATTACAGATATTTCATCAAAACTGACGATTGAAAGATTTTAAAATTTTAAACCAATTTTTAATCAATTTTAAAAAATTTTAAATTTTAAAACCTTTCAAACGTCAGTTTTGATGAAATATCTGTAATCAGCACTGAAAAATAACCCAGAAAAAAGTCTTGCACGCTCAGGAGTGTAGTATTAAACCAATTTTTAATCAATTTTAAAAAATTTAAAATTTCAAAAAAATTCAATAATTCATGCTCTCGCGGCTCAAGAGTGACATTACACTGTCGGGATTTTGACCTGTCGGGATTTCGACCTGTCGGGATTCTGACCCTGTCGGGATTTCGACCTGTCGGGATTCTGACCCTGTCGGGATTTTGACCTGTCGGGATTATGACCTGTCGGGATTTTGACCCTGTCGGGATTATGACCTGTCGGGATTTTGAACTGTCGGGATTCTGACCCTGTCGGGATTATGAACTGTCGGGATTTCGACCGTCGGGAACCTGATCTGTCGGGATTCTGAGTGTCGGGATTTTGACCCACACCCGATTTTTGTCTACTATGGTGCGAATGGACATCGAGGGTTGCCATAATATTGGCAACGTTTGGCGCTACTTGGCGAACCGTTTTTAACATTGCACTCAATCGGAGTGAAATTTTTTAAACAGCAGTAAAAGGCCAAATATACCTACCCTACAAAATGATAAAATTAATTTCAACCAATCAACACATTGAAGCCTTCCTTTTCCTTTAAAATAAATTAAGAAATAATGCAGTTTAGCTGAATGGCAATTTAGGAATTTTATTTACTTTTTTAAAAGATTAGAAATCAACAGAGACGAAAGTAAGTAAGTTCTCATACATAATACTAATTTAAATATAGCTTTCATCAATTATTTCAGCTATTCTATTCACAATGAAACATCTCCCCATTGAAATTGTTCTATGTTTATCCAGCGGAAAGTAAACAGTTAGTTTTTTTTATTATTTTGTCTTTAGAATATGAAAATTTTCCAGAAGCATGTAATTTCCTTTAGGAATTAAAAAAAATTAAAACTGTCTTGTCAAAGCATCTGTATTTCTCTCAGATGAAAGTTTAAGTTAAGTCTAAAAGAAACTAGGATCTGAGTTTCAGCATGTCCTTTTCTATTTCAAAAAATGTCTTAAAATAAAGTTCGTGCTTCTTTGACTTATAATAGTGGTAGTTTTTTTTTTTCAAAATACTTTTATTAATATTGTGTGGGAATAGAACGTGTTCGCATATAGCATTGGTTCTATTTTTTGATTAAACCATAGATTAAACAGTTTCTTTGAAAAAGCTAATGCTACTGTCCGACAGCTCTTATGAAAAGGACAGTAGATGCGATTCAGTACTTGACAAAAGGAAATAGACAGGAAAGGAATAGAACATGACTACCACATCCCGTCATTATTTTAGGTGCCAGTTACCAAATTTGTTTTAATAAACCAATTGCAAGTGTGGATTATACGTATTTCAATGTTGGAGGGTTCATCTTTTTTGCCCTGAATCATTTGTTGGAGGAGTAAGTATTTATAAAACGACTCTTTCTCTAAGCTCTTTGAAAAGAGAATCAATGTTTCTAGACTTCAGTCAGATTTTGTTCGTAGGAGTATGGAACTTTTTTGCTCACATGTTTTTTATATTAAAGGATATTTTTAGTAAGAGGGATTGATAAAGAGCGAAGAACGTATAAAAATTTTGAGTTTTATTTTCTACTCAATTTTTACCAAAATATCTGAAAACGTGTTTTTTTTACTTAATTTTAAACATATTTTTCTTGTAATTGTGAATAGGAATCTTCATCTATTACTAAAGGTTTAGAAGTTAGCTATCATACAACGTTTAGAATGAATCCCAACACATATTGCTGTTGAAAAAATATTTTTTTATTAAAAAATTACTTGTTCTAATACCTTTAGAGGCAATATTTTTAAGTTGAGATAAAGAATTGCGCTGAAACAATGACAAATAAGGTGGATTTCAGTGCTAAAAACTGCAACTGCTAAGCTTTCTGTAACCCCCCCCCTGTATATTTAATTATTTAATCATTCAGTATTGCCATCCCTCCCCATTTTATTGGAAAGATTTTTCCCATTCTTCTGTCTATTGCTGAAATTTTCCAGATTTCTTAAAATTCACCTGATTTTCGGTAGTTTTTTTCTGCATAACTTTGACTAAAATACTTCGAATTATAAAAAAAGACCCATTTTGACCCCAAATTTTACTCATTTTTCTCGTTTCCGCAGTTTTTACTCGCGAGTGTGTTTTTGTAGGTAACTACCTGAAAAGTCGGCGCGTTCTGGTTTTGGTGTTTCTGTTGCAAAACGAAAATAAAACTTATCTGATCTGTGAATTTCGCCCAAAATCACGTACCTATTGATAAATGTAACTTTTTGGCCTATTTTTTTAGTTAATCTCAATGCAGGGGATTTCAACAAAATCTCTGGAAAAATGGAGATAATGTACTTGGTAACAAGAAATAGTCGTCGGGTTAATAAGATACAAGTGAATTATTCCTTTCCACATTTATTTAGCTGGTGGATGAAAGTTTTTTTTATGGAAATCTATAATAATATACTTACATTGTGTAAAAAAAATATCAACTACATAAACTTTAAGGCAAATCCTGTGGAATTTTTGTTATGTTATTACTCCACTTGTTCTTATTACCCATTCTCCCGGTTGATGTCGGTTAAAATATATTAGACTTAAGTCAAATATAATATGTAATTGGTACCCTATTTAAACATGTCAAAAAATGCCCTATTTAATAAGTCATTAAAATTACTTAATAAGTGTTCAATCTTTCTGCTTAAATTTAAAATGCTTTTTTGAATATAACTGAAATAGTCATTGTGTATACCAGTGGCGTATATAAGGGGGGCCGAAGGGGCCCTGCCCCCCCCCCCCGAAATTCGGACTAGGTGTACGAAAACAAGTTAAAACCCTGTTTTTTAGGGTCAAATTTCATAAAATTTTCTGGGGGAGGACCCCAACCCCCGTTTTGTACTAGGAATTTTATTAACAACTTTATTATAATAAGTTCATCAAAATCCAAAACCTACCAAAAAATATGTCCAAAATTCGGACTAAGTGTACCAAAAACAAGTTAAAACCCTGATTTAAGGGGTAAAGTTCCAAAAATTTTCCGGGGAAGGACCCACAGATCCCCTTTTGTACTTGGAATTCTATTTTTAATAACTTTTAAACATTAATTTCATAAAAATGTACATCCGAAATTCGAACTTAGTGTACCAAAATTAGTTAAAAACCTGGGTTTTTTGGTCAAACTTCCGAAAATTTTCTGGGGGAGGCCCCCCAGACCCCCCTTTGGTACTTGTATTTTTATTACTAACAATTTTTCCTATATTAAGTTTTTAGGGCCTAAATTATCACCCAAAAAGCTACATTGGACCTATTAAATATGTGTGGGAGGGGCTGGGGAGTAATTTTGGGCCCCTCCCGAAATAAATTTCTATATACGAATACGCCACTGGTGTATACCTTTATTCTCCGTGTATAAAAATGTGTTTTTAAGAACATTTCCATCATTCTATGACAAATAAGGGGAAGAAAGAGAAGCAGAAGGGGATTTTTTTTTCTTCTACTCTCATAATATATTTCACCGAAAAATAATGATATTGGTTGTGGAAACAGTCAAAACACAAGACTTCAAAAGTGACCCTTCCCTTTATAAATGATGGAGTTAGCTGGAAATCTTGACCTAAGATACGTTTTGTTACTCGTTAAGTTAAGATTAATGTTACTATCTTTCCATGTCTGGCGAAATCACAAGCTAAAATTCGAGATTTTGTCTGGTTCTATTTTAAATCATCATGACCATGACAGTAGATTATTTATGGGGGGCGATTCATGATGGAACATATATCGAATGCTTTTCAGAATTCCTTTATTGATATTCTTGTTGGTGGAATAAAAGTGTAGTTTACTATTTCAGGTTTCAGTGCGTTTCGTTTATCATTGTTCTAATGCCCAGATTTATACTTGGTCAAGTGTCGGAAGGTTATCAGAATGTAACCCTTAAAACTTTAATTGCCTTTCTGTAATTTTTTTGGCAGTCCCGCTGAAAGTACTCTTAAGTTGAGACATTTTTTAAAGCTGCTTGTAATAATCCGAGAGCTCGCTAAAGCAAATACAACCATAAAAAGATGTAGGTTTTTGAAAATTCTTTTATTTCTAAGTACTTTTTGGGAAACTAAAATTCCACTAATCAGATGCGCAAAGCGGTTACGCCAATGAATGCCTGTCAATTAAAAATTAAAATTTTCTACTTTTCTTAATAAACCGCAATGACAAACAAACGGTAAGATTTTCGACCATTCCATGAAGTGACGAAACAAAATACTTTGAAAAGGAGGTTTAGTTTTTAATTCAATTTAATTTCAAAAGCGTGACATCATCACAATAATAAGAAGGGGGTCAGTGAAATGTGACTGCTTGTGTAATGAATTGTGACACATAAAATCGCTAAAACTTGCGTCACTTACTTAGTAAATGGCTTCTTACGGAACTGCACTATTTGTAAATATATTTTTAATCCGTTGGAAAAATTATTCCATCTGAATGTCTTCTTAAATCACTATCTTTGGTATTGGTGTAGTGTTTTTTCTACCGATAATTGACTTTTTGTGCTCAAAACAATCTTCAAGCTTTGCTCTACACATGAGTGGAAAGAGGGTGAAAATAACTACCCCCTATAGGTAAGACATACTACACTAATTATTAAATTAAATTTAGAATCGAGGTCTGAGACGCTGGACTCTCATCAGGGGACGTCCAACGTCCCACACTCCTGATGGCCTTTCTGAAGCTGTCGTAGAAACGACAACTGAACCCCGAGGTCATCATTAAATTTTGAAAAACATTGATACAAATATCAAAGAACATACCACCAACTCACAAATTGAAATCAACCCAACAAAGCCCAGCAGAATTCAAAACCAGCAAGAACACCAAAACCTTCACAGTTACAGTTATTTTTTCTTCAGTTGCAAAACAAAGCCGGAAATTCATTTTCATCCAAATTTTTTTCAAATATGTAGAGTAAATGTAAATTTTTAAGAGTATGTAAATTTGATTCTGTCGAAATCTCGGGTTAATTTTAGTAATTTTAGAAATCTTCTTGTATTTACTCCCTATAGGGAAATATAGCCCCTTGAAGTTGGAAAACGATGTCCATTCATTGTATTTTTCAGTTAATTTGGAATTAAAGTTAATTTGCCTTTGTGTTATTCTTTGTGCTGCAAACGAAGCCAAAATAAAATTTAAAAGTGCTTTTATTTTTTTTTATCAAGGGAATGTTTGACTCCATTCATATTCCCTTATTCCATTGATGCTGCTTTAATGACCCAGTTTTATAATAATTTTGAATTTATTTGTCTGTTCTCACTTTTGTGCTGTGAACTAAGCAGAAATATAATTTAAACGATGAATTTAAGATGTTTTTAAGATTTTCCTTCACACGGTTGAAAAAGTCTATCAACTTTTTTCAACTGTAAAATACTTTTGGATACACTTATATTTTTTCCGAAGATTGCCCTTTTTTCTAAATAAGTTCCTGAATTTCCAATAAAAATTTGGTGGTAATACCACATAAATTCCATTATTTATACAGATTTTTTCGATTTTCTCAAAACTTGGTTTTTTGACTTATTCCCTTCTTCTAATTGACGATTCAAAAAATTCAGAATTTTTTCAAGTTTGCACTTTTGTGAATGGACCAACCTAAATCCTTTTAAGTAATTTTTTTTCGGGGAAATTCCCTACTTATATAATTTGCTAATACTAGTATTTTTTCCCAAGTGAATTTCTGTAAATGAATGAACACAAAATATGCTTAGCTATGGCTATCCGAAGGTTGTTTGTGAACTGGTCAAAACTGAAAAGTAGTTTACTTTAACTTTAAAATAAGATTGAAGTGATAAGGAAATTCTGGAAATCTAATCGGTTTGAAGTCCGCCTGTATAATACAGCATTGTCGTGTAATGAGAAAGTCTTGTTTCCATTTCAGTCATTAAGTTTATGAAAATTTATTTTAACAGGGTGGGCTACAGAACCTGTAAATCTGGGATTTCAGAGAATTTTATTAATCTGGAAAAATCAGGGAAACTCTTAAAAATATGTCAAAATCGGAGAAATTTTCTGATGAGAGCATTTTGTGCTACCATTTTTTCCTTCCTCCGAAACCTTGTGAATATTGTTTACTTTTCTAATCTCAATGAGGAACATATTCTCTGTGACGCATGCTATGTTTTGTCTCGAGGTCAAATATAAGTTTTAATAATTTGTATGTATTTTTCATTTTAAATAATGATGATACGAATAAACGTTTTTTAAAAAAATGTGTTTTAAACACACGTAATTGTTCTAAGTACAGAGAAAGCCATAAAATTAATAAAAGTAGTTCCTGTAAATCAGGGAAATGATCTAAGTTTAGTAAGAGTAAGGGAATTTTTTTCTCGGTTTCTGTAGCCACCCATGTATATTTTTTCTCCTTTTTCAATGTTAATAATTGAGTGGGTTATATTAAAGCATCAAGGGTACAAATGAAAATTCAGAATTACTTATAGTATATCCGAGGTGGGTTGGTGAACTTGGGGAGATTTTTTTCCCTTACCTTTTGTTATCTCAATAAGAGTTTTCACTTCTCTTTGGATTAAGAAGTACGGAATACATAAACCTCTGAAGTTAATTTAATTTTAAGTATTTACAATTAACGATAACGTATTTTAAATAAATGTATTTTAGTTTTTTCTTCACTATATTTGTATTTTTTAGTGATGAACATTGAACATCTTTTAAATTATGGCATTTTTCATAATTTCCCTTTAACAACATTTGTCTTTTTAAATAATGTCAGCCTAAGTCTTCAATTTCACAATTCTCATATTTCATAACCTCGCCTAAAAACGCCAAGCATTCCGCGTAAAATTCCTTTGTCCAAGTTATCAATAAAAATACCGAGGATTCGTTCCCTGCCGATAACAAGAAAAAGAAAACTGGCATAATTAGAAACAAGGAAATGATGAAAATCGCGGTTTTACAATGTGCAATACATATTGCGCTATAAATTGCCGCTGTGGCTCAAATCATCAGTCCTTTTTTATCTACCAGGTGCTAAATATAAAATGAGCTCAATTAAACTTGGGACAAAGCGTTGATTTTAGCAGAGGGGCGATGTGACGTTATTTCTGTGTAGATGAAATTCCCGTAGCAACTCACATAGAAACGGCCTTGATTCCGTCGCACTTCTTTCCATTTTGCTATCCACCATGCGAATCGGGATTTAAAAGCTTTTTGAAACGTCAATGCGTAAAAAAAAGGTCATTTTTTTTTCAAATTTATAAGCCGAACGAAATCTCCCATTGATTTTTATCCTCAATACCGAACTTGAATGTCAGTTTGGAAATATGTTGGCAGCTATCGATACTTTTTCTGCTCAGTTGGCATTGTAACTAGCTTTTAATGTAATTAGACCGACCCTAAACAGTTATTTTTAACCGAAAATCGGACACTGGTTTATGTATTATACATGAATTCAGAATGCATGTTAATTATTTGGGGATATTCGGAATAGGTTGCGAAAATCATTACTGATTGAAGACTTTTGATTTTGAAGAACCCAAGAGCAAAGGATAATAACCTTTGGCAATCTACCGCCAACCTGATTGACCCCCCACTCCCCTACAGTAATATGTTGGTTTTAGAATGTTATGATATGGTATTTAGGTTTAAAAAAAATAAAATTTGGTACTTTTATGTTTTTTTCTGTTATAGTATTAAGAAAAAAGTAGATTGACTTGTAATTTTGCTGCAATAATTTCTGGGGATGTAAAGATGGGTGGAAGTATACTTTACCCGCTTTTAAAATGCATTTTCAATAAATATTTGGTACTTTAAAATTGGGAAAATGTTTTAGGATTTAACGTTGGGTCAAACCATCACCAATATAAAATTATTTACTTTTTGTTTTGGTTTGGGATAACAGTTTTTCCGGATAAAGTTTTTATTAATTCAAAACATATTTTTAAAAACTTAGACTCGGATATATTAATGGATCTAATCCGAAATGAAGTCATCTGGAAGGGATATGTGATTATCGTAACATGCATTGCCAATAGTTTTCTCGAACTAATACTACCAATATGACGAGTCAAAGTCCGATAACTAACTTTTATGTTGTTGATCACGCAAACTTTAAGGGCGAACAACTTAAACGGATTGAATGAAATTGAGAGTAAGTCAATGAACCCAACCTTCAGCTCAAATTGAAACTTGTGGTTAATATTTTTCATGGGAATAGAAATTGTTTTATCATTCACCGTGCATTGACACTAAAACCTATAAATTGTGCTTTATTTTAGGGTTTTAAAACTACGACATTTACTGAATATTAATCGAAAGGATGTTAGTTCACTGGTTTTAACTATGAAACCTGACTCTCTTCATTGTATCGTGAACGAAATCACTTTTCCTATATTAGTTAGCTTGTTATACAAGGTTTCAAACAGTGCATCATCGTGTTCTATCCTCAATAATATCTTTTACCATTATATAAGACATCATGTTTCGTTTTGTCTAATACTAGATGAAATAAACCTCCAAATCCTCAATTTTTTTTTGCCGAATTTTTCACAACCCACACATATATTTTTTTTTCATTTGAAGTTTTTCCTGTGTAGTTAAAAACACTTCAAAAATGCTATTTCATGTAATAACTGACCTTAATTTTCAAATTTCTATTTAGATCTGGATCAACCAATAAGCCAATTTATGTTATGCCAAATCTCTACTTCGTCAACAACGAATTTATTTTTTTAAAAATACTATTTTCAATCATAAGTTCATCTATCCCTTCCCTAAAAATATTCTTAACTTTACATTTACTACATTTTGTTTATTCATTGAAGATCAAAGAAAGATATTTACCCCCTGATATTTACATCTAAAATATTATATTTTGCATGCTCCAAGCTCGAATGCTTTGACCAGTAACTTATCTTATCTCTCATGTAAATCCTCCGCTAGAAAAAAAATACTTCCACATGCTTTCCTATTAGTCCTTGAATTTAGGGTAAAAGCTCACGATCCTGCTGATGGTCAGCTAGTTGCCAAAAATGATAGCTGTCACGCACCCCTATGCTTAGCTTTTCCGAACGGGCTCCGAAGCGCATGCTAATTGGCCATTTCTGAATTGCCAAACTCCAAAACTATTTCAAACGAGTGTTTGCAACGGCCTTATTTTCCCCAGGAGCCAAATTTTCCCGAGTTTTGTTTTGGGAGCAATATTTTGGCTCGGAACATAACCTAATGACTTTACCCTAAAACGTTTTTTTTTTATAGTGAAAAATGTTTATATAACTGGCTATTTATAGAGATAGGGTCGAGTTTATGATCCATATAAGTTGTTAAATATTTAAATGTAACGCGGGAAAAATTAAAAATGAATGAATGGAAGGATGAAATTATGCGTTAATAATATTTTATAGTTTATTTATAAATAAATAATCAATTTCACTATTTTCAATTGATTTCAAAGTAGTATTTTTGTTATCAATTTAAACCTGTTCTCAAAATTAGGCTTTGGTCAAGTGTTTTTGTAAGTATTTAAGTTTTTAAAAACGCGATAGTTTTAGCGGTAAAGAATTCTACCCAAAAAATAAAGCCCGTTTGTAAATTATTTTGTTTTTTCTATATATGTTGGAGGGGTCCTTCCTACTTATACATGAGACACTTATTTATGACTTGAAGTGGAGACGGAACAAGTTTAAGCTTTTTAGGTGCGTCATACTTTAAAAAAATTTAAAATGCAGGGTTGTTATAATTTTTCAAGTATCACTTTGAAATGATTATTAAAGAAAAACTGGACCAAATTTTATATCTGAATTGGTTATTTTTAGTGTTCGGCAACTAGTGGTCAAAAAGTAGTTAACTACCAACGACTAACTAGTCTGGAAAAATCTAGTTGCAACTAGTAGTTAACTATTTCCCAAAGTAGTTAACCACTAGTTAACTATAGTCTATTTAATTTCATAACCTATTTTTTCCCCCAAATTCTAATACATCTTTCTTATCTATATCACAAAAAACTTTATGCTTCGCTCAAAACGAGCCTTTATTTCTGGTTATGGTATCTGAGTACTCTACCATGACATTGTAGTTATAAATAGCAGTGTAATTTTTTGTATATTTTGATAAAAATTTTAAATATTTTTGAAATTTTAAACAAAAATTTTTTTAAAGTAGTTGAAAATTTGAAAGTAGTTTCAACTAGTAGTTATAAAAAAAGTAGTTCAACTAATAAAATAGTTAAACGAGTTTAAAGCAAAAGTAGTTAAACTACTAGTTAACTACTAGTTGCAACTAGTTCTAGTTAACTAGTGCCGAACACTAGTTATTTTTCGCAAAAAAAAGTTCGCCGTTCTGGAATGGCGTGGATATGGAAATTCCATTCACAGACGTATCCTGTTTTTCCCTTTAGATGACAGTTTAAGCCTTAAGCGGCAAAATTTGGATGTTATGTTTTTGTTTATACCAAACTTTAGTTGTGTTAACCAGCGTTAGAAATTGAGAAAAAAAAACCACTGGTGCTTTGCCAATCTTACTGGTCCGCAACAAAAATCACTGGTCCGACAAATTAAAAAGGACCGGTTTAAATATTATTATAAATTAACTATTGCATTGAATGTGAGTACCAAATAGTAATGTTAAAAATTAGTACATATTTAATAATATTTTTCTCTTTCGCCGGGGGCTCCCATATCGCCACTTTTCGGGTTCTGTCAAAAATATGTACTTGCATCAAACGCACTTTTTTTACCGCTAGAACTGGAGGGTGTGATATTTTTTCACCAGAAACACACTGGTCCGTCGGACCAGTGAATTTCTGATTCCACTGGTCCGAGCCCTTTTTTAGCTGTACCGGACCAGCAAACCACCCCAATTTCGAACGCTGGTGTTAACAACCCTACAATTTTTTTCTCTTTACAGAGTCTTTCGAAAATTATGTTAGTATGTGGTGTTTTTTAAGAGTGAGAAAAAGATCCTGCATATGATGTGTGATCCTAAATCACGCTTTCAAGAATTAATAGTAATCTCTGAAAGGGGTTCAATAATATTTTTTATTACTCTCTATAAAAATACCTAATCAGCAGACTCTGGAGCATCGTTGAATGTAGGTGATCCCTCTCAACACAGGAACGTTTGTTTTCCCAAATTTTTGTTATGAATTATTTTTTTTTGAGAAAATTAAACACTGTATCGATATGCCCCAAGCAATGTATCTGACTACCCCACCGGTGGGGCACATTGATACAAAATTGATTTTTTTGTACAAAAGTCTTTCTATTTTAATTTTCATTAAACTTAAATTTTTTTCTACTTGGTTTCATAAAATTGAATTATCCTTAGATATTTAAAAAAAACCCCGGAAATTGTCAATTTTCTACCCCAAAAATGGGTTTGAATTTTGGTGAGAAAATGCTGTCCCAATAGAAACGTTTATCACAGTTTCTTCCCAGAAAATTCAATCAGGTTCAATTAAAATCTAATTCACATTCATAAAAGTGATACATTGTTAGGTTTTTCTTGAAAAATATTGCGGTTGATGCTTCTCTGGGGTTGCGTTATTGACATAATATTAAAATCCCCCGTCTTTTATCGAGATTTTCATCCTTTGGCCTATTTTCCTGAGCATATGGTCCTAACCCACTGTCTGAACGGGGCTTAGAAATGACCTTCCGGCTAATTCCACGAGGGTGTAACGTCAGTCACGTCTTTTAATTTTTGAGTACTTCCTTTGCTTTTATAAGGTTATTAAAATAGGTATCTGTTAACTATAAAAACTTCAACGTCAACAGCTCATTTCTTAAAAAATAAGCTCTTCGTGTCCAATCTAGGATGTTGTCATCATTCTAATCCAATATTTTATGTCAATTTAAGAAAAATATTTTGATTTCATGGCAACTAAATATTAGAAACAATTAATGTTTCAATGATTTTTTGCTATTGCTTATTAAAAATAGTTTTTTATGAATACTATCTAAAATATAAAATTACATCTGAAAGAATATAAATGTATACTGGATGTTTCAAAAGTCCATTCCTCGGCTTTTATTAGGAACCAATCTATCAGGGTCATGGAAGTAAGGTGACCCTAAGTGCTGACCAATGACCATATGCTGAATCCATTGAGCTGGTTTAGAGCGCCCCTAGAGGCGAAATAAGAAAGTTAAAAAAATTAATTAAAATACCAAAGGAGATAGATGATAGAACGAAAACTTCAGTGAAAAAATAGTTTGCAATATAATGATAAACGCACAGAAAAGCGTTGTATGAAAATACTATCTAAATATTAGAGGAGATATTAGCATGTGAAAATAGCACTTTTTCAGGCCTCAAAAAAAAAGAAAAAGTTTGCAAATTTGTAGGTTTCTTCGATTTTTTAAAATTACAATTTGTCTTTATCTAACTAAAAAAACCCGGAAAATTAAACTAACTTTAATAACTAACTTATAGTTAAAAATGCAAAAATTTTGTATAAAATACTGGAGTTTCAAGTAAAAGAATTGTGTCTAAGAGTCCTCTCTTGAAAAAGTTTTGCATTTTTATTTTTAAAAGTAGCGTTTTTATTCATTTGGGTGGTGACTTCTAACTCTAAAATAGGATCGCTCCTACGCCGAGCGAAAAAAAAAAACGAATTATCATAGTCAAATGAAAATTTTACGTAAATTTCCGGTGCAAGGCCCCCTTTGCCCCTATGTATGGGCGCCCATGTAGTGAAGTGTGACACTGTGTGACATAGGGAAGGGAGGGGGTCAAAAATGCTAAAAAACTGTGACATCATTCATGGAAGTCCCCTTTCCCCTCTTGCTGACCCGCACTAGAGCCCTAATAATTGAACCTTAAAAGAAAAACCCTCGGTCACGAAAGGCAGGGCTCCTACTGGTCAGGGAATACCTGGAAAAGTCAGGGAATTTTAATTTTACCTATAAAGTCAGGGGATAGTCAGGGAAAATTGCTCATTTTGGCCAAAAACCTGGAAAATCATACAGAATACCTGGAAAATGAACAATTTTTAATGTTTGGGTGTCAATTTTGGCTTTAGAAAGTGGAAAATAATAGACCATTTATTGAAAACATATGTTCATAAGAGCAAGAAATATCTGAAAAATGCCGTAAATAGCCTGGAAAAGTCAAGGAACTGACCTGGAAAAGTCAGGGAGGGAAGGGGGTCAAAAATGTTGAAAAAAAAACTGTGGCATCACTTATGGAAGTCCCCTTTCCCCTCTTACCGACCCACACTACAGCCCTAATAATTTCACCTTTATTTTGTACAAAAAAAAACCTCGGTCACACGACAGGGTTACATGCATGCATATTTCATCAGAAGCGGCGGGGAACGGAAACGGGAAAAGCCGGGAGCGCGCGAGGATTCGAATCGCGGCGGCGGATGACGTGGCTGGCAGAGAGAGGGCGCTAGGGGGGGGTGCGGCCCGGCGGGCCGCACGCGGCCGCTGTCCGGCGATGCATGGACCGGCCGGCGGACGTCGAGGCGTTTGGTGGCGGCAGCAGCAAGCCGCTCTTCACCGCCAAGGCCGTCCTGCTCGTGGTCATCGCGCTCTTCGTCATCGGATTCATCGTCTTCTCGCCCCTGCTGCACTACTTTCTGTGACAACAAGTAAAGTCTTGTCTTGTTGCATGCGGTTTGGTTTGGAAAAAAGTTGGTTGTGTTTGGTGGGAAAAGTTGCTCGCATGTGGAGTTGGGATTTTTGTGTAACGCGTGGATGTCAACCTCTTTGTTGGTGTTTTCCGTTGTCAAACTAGTACGTACAACAACTGTACTTTCTGTGACAGCAACGCAAGTAAAGTCTGTCTTATTGCGTGCGGTTTTCTTTTAATGCCGGGAAAAAAGTTAGTTGTGGTGGTGGCAAAAGTTGCGGGAGTGTGGAGTTGGGGATTTTTGTGTAACGCATGCTGGATGTCAACCTCTCTTTGTTGTGTGCCGCGTCTTGCACTGACTTGCTGACTGGAGGCTTGTAGTCACGCTGCTGTTGCTCAGTTTGATTTTCAGACGATTTTTGCCATTAGAGTGAAAAAGAGAAAAAATGAAAAAAGAGAACTGAGAGACTGAGAAAAGTGTTGCGTTAATGTGTTCTTTTCGGTTCTTCTCCGTTATTCTCCTTTAACACCTCAACTTCTTCGTTAGTTGGTAATTACCGCTTCTTCTGCACGAACTACTACTGTTGGCAAGTAGTCACGCTGGTGTTCTGTTATGTTTTCCTTTGTTATTTCTCTTCGTGCCTAGCGGCACGACATAAGGCCTTATCAGGGGTCGATCCAACCGCAAAATTCCCCCTTCACAAAATTCAAGTTCATAAAAACGACCCTTTCACAAAATTCAAATTAGCTCTAAATGACTATTTGCAAGAAATTTTGCAAGAATTATTTGCAAGAAAACATTCACCAAATCTTATTTGTTTCAAATCAAAAATATTTTTTAGGATAATTTGAAAAATTAAAATACAATTTGACTTCAGTGTTTCACAAAAAATGGGCCCCAAAAAATAAAACCGGGATCGACCCCTGCTTATACTTTTTTCGCCAGCCCACACAGCCA
The DNA here is from genome assembly GCA_963680715.1 of Tetragnatha montana. Taxonomy (NCBI): domain Eukaryota; kingdom Metazoa; phylum Arthropoda; class Arachnida; order Araneae; family Tetragnathidae; genus Tetragnatha; species Tetragnatha montana. The sequence goes on from OY796679.1 coordinate 54,268,719, forward strand.
GCCTCAAATAATCAGATCTATCTTCTGACCAGCCCCCCTTATCCCGCCTGGTCTCTCTTCACTTTCACATAGGTTTTTCCATTGGAGTGAAAAAAAACCTAAAGGAAATTTGTGAAAAGTTGTGATAATGTGGAGTTATTCCACATGTTCTGTAAAACACATGTGTACCAACTTCTTTGTTGTTGCGTATGTGCCGCTTCTGCCCTGACTTGGTGACTGGAGGAATGTAGTCACGCTGCTGTTAAGTTGTTTTTCTCTCCATTGAAACAAAAAGTCTTGAGAGAGAAAAGTTACGTTAATGTGTTTTCGGTGAAGTTCGGCCACTTAGCTCCACTTCATAATTCTCCTTATGTACCATTTAACACTCGACCCACCTTGTTATACAGGGTGTCTCAAAAGGTTGGTGCAAAACTTCTGATCATTCCATGTCAAAGAAGATTTTCATAGGAACCATGTCCGCAAATCGAAACTGTGTCCGCTAGAGGCTAGAGGACAGTGTTCGCCGGCGAAGGGGCAACATTTAACTTTTTTATTCTGCAGAACACTTCAATTATTATTACATATTTGGAGAGCGCACCCCCGAAAACCCATGTAGACCAAACTTCATCAAATTCTGCCGGTAATTAGCCCAGAAAATCACCTCCTTTTTTCACTTTCACTTTCAATTTAATATTTTTTCATACCGTCTTCAAATTAGAAAGTGATTTTCTAGGCTAATTAAAACATAATTAAATGAAACTTTGAGGGTTTGAAGGGTTTTCGGGGGTGCTCTTTCCAAATATGTAAAAATAATTAGTTTTCCCTTAAAATAAAAAAGTTAGAATAAACGTTGCCCCTTCGCCGGCGCGAACATTGTCCTCCAGTGTACACAGTTTACGTTTTCGGATATGAGTTACTGTGAAAATTTTGTTTGTCGTGCCATGACAGACCTGCATGTTAAGTTTGGCACTAACCTTTTGAGACACCCTGTATTGTAATCTGCGTTAACTTGGAAACTGGAAGCATGTAGTCTTAACACTGCTCTTCAGTTATGTTTTTTTTACAATGGAGTGAAGAGAACTGAGAAAAAATGGTGAAAAGTTACGGGAATATGTTTTTTGGTGAAGTTCTGCCACCTCGCTCCTCTTCGTTATTCTCCTTGTGCCATTTAACACCAAGAAACCAACCTCTTCATTATCGTGTACCAATTAACGCTTTTACACGAAGGGAACTCGGTGACTGAAGACATGTAGTCACGTTGTTCAAATGTTTTCTCATTGACTCAAAAGAAGGCTTTACTTTATAAAAAGATTCTGTTAAAAAGTTTTTTAACTAATGAAATTACATCCTGTCATTTTTCTATGATAATCGCTTTTTTTATACGACCCTCGGTATTGTCGACATTATTTTTTCCATTGTAAAACTGTAGTGCGTACTAAGTTTTTGCCTACTTTCCGGCTTAAGAGTTTTGGTGTGCGAAGTTTTTTGTGATAACCTTCAATCTTGACCCTTGTCATTATTCCTTTACCTTCGCTTTTACGCTGTTTTTTGTGACTCGAGATAAGCATGGTGTTCAGTTGTTGGTAGATAAGTTATTTGGTCCGTTCGCAGCTTTACATAGGAATGTGCTTCGAGGAGATTCTACACTTTCTTTGACTTTCGGTGGGTGATTCACCTCTCTCCGCCTCTTTTCCATTTTAACGAAAAAAAGAAAAGTATTTTAACATACCCTCCGGCGCCTACGGAAATTAGGTGAAAACTACGGATATAGAGTGGAAAACAATACGGATCTGCGCCGAAAAAACGAGTTTCTTTGAGGAACGCCTAAAAGTCGGCTTTTCCTCGCGTTTCGATTCAGAAAAAAAAAACAACGTAGCCGCGGAATATTTATTTCCTCAAAATCGTGTTCTTCGTGTTAAAGGCTTGTGAAGAGGAATATTTTCACTGATAGGGTAGCTTAAATTTGAACATTTTATGTTTAATTATTTTAACTCTTTAGCTGATTCAATTTTTTTCTACTGGATTGGATTGTCAGTTTGGTTCAGAGTTTGGAATAATGTGGTGAAACATAGCTTTTTTCCTGTTACCTTTTAAAAATACTTTTTTTTGGATGAACTTGGCAAAAATCTGAATTTGCATTAAAATTTTTAAAAAAGATTTTAAAATTAAAAAATACTTTAAATAAGAATTAAAAGATTACATTCAAGCAATTCAAATAAATACAACTTGATTGGTTGATTTATTTTTAATTTTAAGTGGTTCATATTTTTAATAGACTTTCCTTTATTTACTAGTTTATTTTTTTATTTAAATAAATTTTTTTCTTTGAAATTCATTAGAAATTAGGATGAAGATATTCTGATATGGTCTTATTAATGCTCATTAGTGCTATTCTATTATTCTTAATTTGACTGGTAAAAGAAGTGAAAATCTTATTTATGTTTTAATTTGTTTTTTAGACAAAATCTTATTTTGCATGGTTGGATTTTACTCTATATGGCCACCTGAAAACTCCGTTTTGTAATGTAATTAGCATAAATTAATTAATCATAGGTACTTAGGAATTTTAATTCTATCTATTCTATGGTGGTTGAAGTTAGGTGAATGATGTGAAAAGCAAAGTTTTTAGTAAAATATTTTTGACGTTTTTGGTGGAGAGATTTTTCCATCTTTAGTAAAAAAATCAATTCAATTCAGTCTATCAATTTGAAATTTTCGATTAAAATTTTTTCTCATGATTGAATTAATAACTGCAGTATAAAATGAGATTATCAAATGATAATGCTATACTTTTTTCATTATTGATTTATGCATGCTAATTTAAGATTTGAGTTAAAGAAAGGAAATGCTCCTCTATCTGTCAAAAACCAGTTTTTACTACTTTTGATAAGCCGTTTTTTCCCTACTTGCTGGAAAAAATGCTTTGACTGGTTTGAATGAAACTGAAATATTTATCCTGTTTTGATTATGTGTTCTTTTTCTTTAACAGGTACAGTGATTTGCCAAAGTTGAAACCATGCCTGGTTAGTAGGGTGGGAGAACAGATTGAGTCCTCTTCACCGTCCAGTAGCGGGGGTAGCTCCCCACCTTTACCCACCAAGTAAGTTGATAAGTTTTCTTTGCAACAATAAAATTCCCATACTCGACAGCAACGTTACTTGACCCTGAAGAAACAAAACAAAGGAGTTTAGGGTAAAGTTTTTAAAACTTTTCTGGGGGGAGAACCCCTAGATCCCCTTTGAACCCTTTTTGATATTACTCATCGTTCAGAAAAAAATGACCACAGTTCAAAGATGATTGCATGGTCCTGATTTTATTCAGAATTTAATAAACATATTGTTTCATGAAATTATATTTTTAGCAAAAATGGGTCTTTAAGAGTCTCTGTATACGTATAAAGTAATTAACGAAATTAAAACCAACCAAGTGAAAACCATTGAGGGAAAGCATATCTAAACAAACAAATGTGAAAATATTGCATATTCATCCATATTTGACTTGTGTGTAAAGATTTAAGTTTCTACTTCATAAAAAAAAGATCAATTTTTAAATTCCACCAGAATAGACAAGAGCTAAAAAAAAGTGGTGCCCTTCAGTTTAAAGGTAGAGGTACCCCACAAAGATTCTGCCTCCCCTTTGAGCCTTGTTGGATCCTCCACTGTTTCTCATACCCAATTTTTTTCCTTTTGAGCCTGGTAGATTTTATCACATGAATTACGATAGACCTCAATCAAAAGTTTGTATTCAGTATATTTTTACTTAATGTTGAATGTTGAGTATCAATTAAATCTGACAAAAATTCACTCATATAATTTTTAAAAACTTTTAAAATTAATTAGACCAAGAAATATAATTGCTTTCAAAAAGGGACTTAAAAGGTGTTTAAATGTCCTGAAAAGCTTTTTAAAGGTCCTATAAAAATCTTCTAATTGGTCTTGTAAGTTTTCTAAGTGCTCTGAGGAAGCACCATCTGTAATTGTCTTTAAATCTTCCAATTTGTACTTTTTGGGAAAAATAAGTGTCAATCGTAACAGTGAAAGCCAGTGACATTTTTTATAAAATAAACAAACCAATTAGGTTTCTACAATCAACTGCTGATTTTTACGATTTAAAAATTTGAAAAGTTTGTTGAAAACTACATGCAACTCAATTATGTTTTTAATTTGCGGGAATCTTTCTACATAATATATTTAATATTAAACTAGTTGACCTATCTTCCCTATATTGAAGTTAAAGTCATTTAAATTTGATTTCAGGATGCATTCTCATCAAGGAATGGGGAATCCTGTCTTGGAGCTTTGTGCTAACGGCTTAAGGAATGGTGAAAACAACCCCAACCCCAATCCTACTGATGAGCGAATAACTTTAGTAGTGGAAAACACCCGGATTGTTGTAGATCGTGCATTATTTGCTGCACATCCTGATACAATGCTTGGAAGGTTTGTATGAAAGTTTTTACTTTCAGTTATTTTTTATCAGAATGAATACATTTATATAATTGGACTTTTAATTTGGGGTGTCTGAACATTATTTCTAAGAGGTACCCCTTACTGCAAGTACTTTATACGATAATTTTTAGATCACCTTCAGGTAGTACTTGAAATCTGGTTAGCTCAATGTCAAAATTTTGTATACAATGTAAGCCCCAAGTAAAATAGGGGGCCTTGGGTTCTCCCAAGAAATTTTTTGGAAATTGGTTTTGAGACCCTTTGGGTAAAACCCAAATAGAAAATCAATGCCGCTCCTTGTAAGTCACAAAATAGCATATGAATAGACATAAAAATTTCGGAGAGGATTGTTCAAAATTTTTTTGAGATTTGCCCCTTAAAAGTAGTGTTTTATTTTGAGATCCTATCTAAAGAGTTAAACCGAAAGTGTAAGTAAGCAGGAGAATTGTCAAGGAAAAAACAGTATATAATAAACATCCTAATTTGAAGGGGGTTGAGGGTCCTTCCCTAGAAAAAAAAATTGAAATTTGACCCTTAAAAAGTAGCGTTTTAACTCATTTCTAGACCTTTTGGGTTATACCTGTAGAGGACCACTCCTTATAAGTTGCAGTCTCAAAAGAAAAAAATAATCATCAAAATTGATGTCAAAGTTTCAAAAATTTAATTTCTAAAAGAGTTTAAACCCCTAAACCCTGCCCTTGGATATGACTGCTTTATTTACCTTTTGCTATTACTGAAATACATGTTATGGTAAAGATGGTAGTAAATGAAAGGTTATGAATGTTACTATGTTATTAAAATTTAACTTGTTGAGTATCAATGCGTTTTCACAAAATAACATTTCCAACTGTTTATAGGATGTTTGGCTCATCATTAGAAAATAATTTTACTCGTCCAAATGGGAGAGGTGAATATGAGGTTGCTGATGGCATATCTGCTATTGTTTTTAGAGCTATAATGGTAAGTACTGTTAATCCTTTTTCTTTGAATTAAATTTTTTTATTTTGTTTGATTAAATTAATTTTTTTTTAAAATCAAATCATTGGGAATCAGTTTATTCCCAACAATACAAGGCAGTATATACAATAATATGAACAATTTAAATAGGGAAACAAATGACAAGGGAGAAAACACAAAAAGCAAAAGAATGAAAAAAAAACCCATTGAATTGCTATTAAATCCCAAAGGAGCTAAAAGCTCTTCCATGGGTTTCCATTTAATTTTTAGTTCATGAAATACAAATTATCAGTACTTAAATTTAAGGAACACTGTACCAATTGTTTATTTTACACCTGAATAACTTTCTTATTTATTTTGCTTTCATTACCTCATAGTTTCACTTCAAAATATACAGTATACTCTTGATATGTGACAATATTCGTTATGCCAAAAAAACTATTTCTCAGAAAAATTACTTTTCTCCTAGACATTAGGTATTCCTCTAATGTTAATTACCATTCTTATGTCAAAGACTTTTTGCTAAAACCCTTGCTATAGGCTCGTGACTTTCAAAAAGGTGAAAACCATACAAAAGTATGGTTTCGCTATCAAAAATTTGTCAGACATCTTTCCAGTTTTCTCTAATTGGCTTATATGTTTTTACTTATGTTTTTTGCTCAGTAATGCATTGTTTTTAGATTTAACTACAAATCTGAAAATGTAGAGACTGATAACCGCTTTTTTTATATACGAAATTTGCTTGGTCTTCTAATGACACCATACCATGCATATAACCATATTTTGTAATTTTCCTCCTTAACTTCTGGAGGCATTACTTATTATGTCGAAAACGTTATCTCAAAACTTTTTACCTGTCACTTTGACTTTGTCATATTGAGCGTATACTGTAATTTTAAACTGGGCATAGTCTGTGTGATCCTTGCTGTTTATATTAAATGACCCTTTGTTGAAATGAGTTTGAAAAAATATATATGATTTTTCAAAATACTTCATGAGTGTATGATAACCTAAAGTTTTTCTTCCTTAGTTTACCTCACAGAGTACTAGAACAGAGAGTCCACGGCCATAGGCCATAATGGAAATCGAAAATCATGACATCTTGTTACAGGTTGGGAGAATTGTGGCGCTGGGATCGCACTAAACTCACTAGCGTCTGGATCCAGTCTGAATCGTTCGCCGGCTGCCTATAGGAGATCGAAAACACCTTTTTGCGCATGCGCTGAGTTCTAATTTGGCGAGATATTTAAGCGGCCGGCATACGTTCCAGACTCTAGTGTGGCGCCCTCACATCAGTAACGCATTTGAAAATAGCCTCGTGGACCCTCTGTTAGGATATTTCTCTGTGGTTTACCTGAAGTCTCTGGGTTTTGTAATCTATTATTTGTGTGATTATTAAATTAATCAAATTTCAATTGCACAAAATTTTTTACATTATTAGCTATGAATTGTTTTCTGAATTCTTAAGTTCAAAATCTCCATTAAGTAATCATGCCCTCTAGGTCAAACTTTTCTCTGAAATGTGTTTCAAAGTTATTTTTTATCATGCAAAGTAGATTTTTCTAACAACTTTTTTATTTTCAGGAATATTATAAAACTGGCGTTGTTCATTGTCCACCAAGTGTATCTGTTCAAGAATTGAGGGACGCCTGTGATTATCTTCTGATTCCATTTGATGCTAATACTGTCAGGTGCCATAACCTCAGTAAGGAAACCTTAATAGTACATAAGAATAGTTTTGAAACCAAGAGACACAACTGACATTGCATACTAACTTTTGTATAGTTGTTGATTTGGCAAACTTTGAGTTGGCGGGTTCTTTTCCTACTATATGTGTTTGATAAGAACTTCCACTTTCACTTAGAATCCCAATTTTGAGCAAGTAATAAGTACAGCAAAGTTATTTACGCAAAAAAATTACATTGTGTGGCATAGTCCAAAAATTGTGATTGCCCTTCTAATCAGATACAACATCGTACTAAATTAGGGTTGGAAATTGTTGGATTCTTTATAGTTCTCGTGTTATTTTGAAATCCTTGCTTTATTTCAATCATACTCAGCTAGTTAATAAACAAGATGTACTATAAATTCTGTGATTAAAACAATTTCAACAAAAAAGTTACTAAGAGCTTGAAGTTATGAATTACTGAAACAATTAGACTTTGGGAACAAAGTTTTTCCTACATTGCAAACCAGCATAGATTTGGTGACTTGTCATACCATCCTGCTTGGTAAAGTTTTAACACAATATTACTTGTGCCTCTTGTTCCAATCTATTCATTTATCTTGCTAAAAATTTTCCAATATTATGTAGTACTTCATTTCCACATGCATCAATATTATTTATTGGCAATGCCATTTTTGATAATGGATTTTTAATGTATATTCATTACTTGTATTTTTTCATTTTCAATTCAAAGCTCTTGTAATTCTCTATTTTGATAAGTAACTACACTTTATTATTTTATTTTAACTGAACATTTCAGAACCAAAGATTCTGCTTAAGAGTTTTACTTTCCCTTTTTTTTTGTACGCCAAAACCTGAAAAAAGGCAAAAAAGTTTGATTCCAACTTAGGTTTGAGTATCCTGAATACACGATAACAAAATAGTTCCTTTATCATCCTTTTTGTCATTTGGGAAATTTATTTTTTCAATCTGTCCTATTAGAAGGGGTAGATAGGGTATATCTGTATAAAGCTTTTTTTTCTTTATGAAATGGGTTTTTAAAGATGTTGACTAAATATCTTGTTAAGATTTTACCAAAATTTATTAGCAAACTTAATTTCAAGTTTTTCTAGAAATCTATTTTTTTTATTGACCCCAACACATTAAATAAGCTAACTTTTGGGTTTTAGGACCAACATTGGGAAACACTGGTACAGAAATATTTGTATTCATGATGCATAAAAAAGTTATGTTGAAACCATCTGGTTAATCATTAAATTTTACTTTTAGGAGGCTTCTTACATGAGCTCTCTAATGAAGGTGCTAGAGAACAATTTGAAACTTTTTTAGAAAATCTTATATTACCTGTTATGGTAGCATCTGCTCAGGTATATGGTGTTCATTTATTCACTATTTCACTTTTATGGTTGGAGAGTTGCTAAAAATAGTTTTTATAATAACTCTAGAATGTTCATGGTTATTCTGAAAGATGGTTACTTCTTAAGATGTTCATAACATTTTTGAAACCCTTATTTAACTGTTTCTGTACTTTGATATTGTTTTGTATAAGAAATTAATGATTTAGCAATAATAAGTAATAAAGTCAAGCTGAAAAGATTTTCTGTCAATATGAAAAGTAATATTGGAAGTACTTGTTTTCCTTAGGATGGTTTTCCATCAATTGTTTTAGTTTTAGTAAAGTATTTTAGAAAATATTACTTGTTGAGATAAATTTAAATTCACAGTTTGTAAGCAAAATGTATTACATGTTTGCTTAACGATACTTAATGATTAAATTCCATAATAAACCTATAAAAAGTTGATACGACCTAAACATTTTTTCAAGATAAAGTCATTACAATAATTAAATATCTGGAGAAAATAGTGTTACTGGTTATCAAGGTTTTAAAAGTTTAAAGATTGACAGTACAGAGTCTTTACTTTGCTATTCCTTTTTGAGACATAAGGTCTATCTAAGTAGAATAATTTTGTGTTCTTTGTTTATGATAATAAGTTAAGCAAACATTTTGTTATAAGATGTAATTTAAACTAGTTTAGATTATTTTCTCTATGATTTCTAATTCTTTCTTAATTCTTCTTCACAGAGAGGTGATCGAGAATGTCACATTGTAGTTCTCCTCGACGATGATGTTGTTGATTGGGATTCTGATTACCCTCCACAAATGGGTGAAGAATACTCCCAAAGTAATATTTTACTCTGTAAAAATTTAATTTTAGAAATTTAGCAATCTCTTGCCACATTTTCTTTCCTTTTTCTTGCTATTTAAATATATTTTAAATGGAAATCTTAATGCACAATTAGTAAACTAAAACAAAATAACAACAACATGTGTGAATGTACAAAGTAAACTAAACAATTAAATAATCCTACTTGCAATCACCTTTCCTGGTCTGAATGTAAATAAATATTTGAACATAACTACAAACTTGTTGGTATACATGAATCATATGTATGATCAATAGTAATTGTGCCTTTGCAAATAAGGTTCTACATAAAGTGTGTTTAGTTTCAAAAACTTTTGTATGTATAGATCCAAATATAGTTTAAACCCCCTTTCTGTATTTTAACTCTTTTTAGTAAATTAAACTAGTAAACTAAAGCTAGTTGAAATAGTTTTAAAAAGTAAATGGGGTCTCAATCAAATAATCCATCCTACTTGTAATCACTTTTCCTGGTCTGAATCGAATGTAAAAAATATATTTAAACATGTCTACAAACTTGTTGGTATACACAAATCATTTGTATACTTCAAAGAAGAATTTTTATTTCATCTAGTTATCAAATATGTATGATCAATAGTAAATGTGCCTTTGCATATTAGGTTCTGCAATAAAGTATATTTAGTTTAAGAAATTTTCTTATGTAAAGATCAAAATATAGTTAAACCCCTTTCTGTATTTAAACTCTTTTTTAAAGATGTATGCTTCAAATGAAACACCTTCTGTAGTCATCCAAAACCATGTACTCACTTGTTTTTTTCAATTTCCCTAGTCTGGGCTAATCACATTTTTCATATAAAAGAATTTCATACTGTAATGCAAAGAGTTCGAAATAGTTGCTAATTAAGACACATTATCTGTGTATTGTTTATCTAACAGAAATATTTGAGTTATCCTAAATATTTGGGTAAAATCTTTAATAAGAAATAGTAAGTGTAAGTAGGAACATTTGATCTTGAAACCTTATAGCAATCAATTTGAAAAGTAATTATAATAAAGACGGTTTATCTTTAAATGAATTGAAACATCTTTACATGTTAGTCACACATTAAAATTTACAGTTCAAATTCATCTGAAGCAAACAAGATTCATTTCATTACACCTACCAAGTTTTAAGAAATGTCATTAAAAGTTAATAATTTTTCTTTTTACTGTCTATAATTTAAATTACTGAGCAAAAATATTATACCAGAATTAATCTGAATCAGTTTATATAAGTGCTTAGTGTATTATTATATACATAAATGTATTTTGTCTCTGAATAATAAAACTTTTTTATTTTAGTCATATACAGCACTGCTATGTATAGATTTTTCAAATACATAGAAAACCGCAATGTTGCCAAGCAAGTCTTAAAAGAGAGAGCACTAAAAAAGATCAGATTAGGGATTGAAGGTAAGATGGTTAACATTTAAATTTTTCCTCTTTAAAATATTGTATTTAATGTTTCTGTTTGATAAATAGTTATAAATTAGTAACAGTCAATGAGATGGTAAAATCCAAAATATTTTTAGAAGACTTACTTTGCCACAAAATGTAAAGCTTAGAAAAATCTTTAGTATGTTTAAAAAATGACTTATTTTTATCAATAACTGTAAAAAGGTAGTCTGTTGTATTATTTTGGAATTTAATGTATAGTTTAAAGTTATAAAAGTTATAGCATTATGAATGAGCTTCTTTCTACTATTTTTCTATTGTAGTTTCTTAAAACCTGACCTGATTTTTATGGGTGATAGTTAGAAGTCATTATGGTTCATCTAGTTTTGATTGTTATTGTATCTACCTAGACATGATTAAAAACTAATCAAAATCAATTTGAATTTTTCAAACTACTCACAGTTGATATTTTAGCTATTTCAGCTTTCTAACTAATTGCAATGCTTTATTAAATATTCATAATCAGGCCTTACTGTTGTCATATAAAACTATCATCTGGTATGCCTTTTAAATGCCTCATATACAAATTAATAACATTCTCACTATTTTATTATTTTTTAAAAATTCAATAAATAAAATTCAATAAATAAAATTCTTTCCTCCTATGTAGTTTTCAGTACTTTTAAATGTATTTTATTATTTATAAAAGCAAAAACTTTTAAAGACAATGATTACCCTAGTTTGATTGTTATAAGACACTTAAAATAATAATTAAAAATAATTTGTTTGGTTAAAATGGTTATTTCATATTACAGGACTGTAAATTCCACACCAAGTTTAGAAAATTAGTCTTATTTTTATTTAGATGATAAGTTATTGTTAATTTTTTACTCTTAATATCTTTAAATACGTATATATGGATATGGCTAAGATAGTGTGTATATTTTAACTGACCAAAAGTTTTGAATCCAGAATCATACTAAAAAACCTTATTAATTTATAGATCTTGTTTTAATTTTAAAGTTTTTAACTTTGTAGACTAAACATAGTACACATTCAGTGTATGCTCATCATTAGGGCTGGGATTTCCATATAATTACATATCTTTTCAGAAATCTGATATTACAGAGTTCTCTCAAACACTAAATGTTTCAAGGGATTTTGGATAGATTAAGACAATTTTTATTTTACATATTTTACTTTATTTACATGTTATTACATATTTAACCTATAAATGCAAATTTTTGCTACATATTCATACATTTTGGGGTTTTCCATTAATAATCACAAGTTTTTCCCAGTTTTTTTTAAGTAAAATATATTATGTGAAGTTACACATCTAAAATTGTTGTTGAAATCTAATGAAATCAATGCTAAATTTAGCTATTGTAAGTTTTGTATTCAGGATTGTCAATTGGAACTTCCATTTTATGTTTCCCATTTTGGTCGTACATTTACCTTTACTGCTGTTTTTTCGGTACATTTACCTTTAGAGAGAAAAAGTTAAAATCCCAAATGTCACTCAAATAACTTAAAAAAGAACTTAGAGATTCAGAGTTTTTAATGTTTTCAGAATTCATTAAAGAAATTTTAATTGCATAACATCTTCCTATTTTCCCAATTTTTAAGTACATATTTTGCACCTTTTTATCACACATTTACCTAAATTAAATGGGGCATTTCACAGTAATTGTATAATGTATAGTCTGTAACATTTCATTTTGTCTTTTAAAGTTGTATAAATTTCAATATTTTCTGTTCTCATACTAACTTACTTATCCTGTAAACATCAGATCAACACAGAAAAACTATAAAATTTTTAAATTTATTCAACTTCAAAAGACAAAATGAAATGTTACGGACTATACAATTACAGTGAAATGCCCCAAATACATATTTCATGAACAGTTTTTAATTGCATGGAAATCACAGCCCTACTCATCATCAAAAAAGTGTACAATAACTGGGCAATTCCTTGAAAATGTCAACCTGAACATCAAAATTTAAAAACTTAAGAAATATTAAAAGTAATGATAAAATTATATGTAAACAAAAATTGTCAACAGAATATAACCTATAATTTTCTACTTTAATTGCTAACCTCTTATATCATTTTAGTACACTATTTTGAATTTTTGCATTGGGATATTCAGAAATGTCAGTCAGTTACCATATTGTAATTACTATCATTCTCTATTGTAGCAACATTTTTAAACTCAAATGCCATATTCTGAAAGCTTATGTATTGTTCTTTATCACCTTTGTAACTTAATTGAAAATTCCAATAAATTTCAGAGGGATCTCGTACGGACTGTGTTAACTTTTCATAGAGGTTGCATAAATGTCAGTCAGTTACCATGTGTTTAAATATTTTTCAAAAATAAATAAAAATATATTTTGAAAATTTAATTATGCCATTATATATAGCTAACAAGTAGTGTTCGGCAACTAGTGGTCAAAAAATAGTTAACTACCAACTACTAACTAGTTTGGGAAAATCTAGTTGCAACTAGTAGTTAACTATTTTTTCCTGGGACTAGTTGCAACTATTAGTTAACTGTTTCCCAAAGTAGTTAACTACTAGTTAACTACTCTATTTAATTTCATAACCTACTTTTTGGCAAAATTCTAATTCATCTTTCTTATGTATGTCACAAAAACGTGTATACTTTGCAGAAAAATGGTCCTTATTTCTGGTTATGGTATTTGAGTACTCTACCTTTGATTAAAAATTGTAAATATCTTTTTAAATTTTAAATAAATTTTTTTCTGAAGTAGTTGAAAATTTGAAAGTAGTTTTAACTAGTAGTTAATTAAAAAAGTAGTTGAACTAATAGTTGAACTACTTTAAACTAAAAGTAGTTAAACTACTAGTTAACTAGTAGTTGATCAGTAGTTAACTACTAGTTGCAACTAGTTCTAGTTAACTAGTGCCGAACACTACTAACAAGAAAGCAATAGGCTGGGTGGAAAATATTTTTTTTTAAATTTATTTTGGGGAAGTAAATTACAAAATACGCATTATTTTCCTTTGTGAATGTCAGTCAGTTACCCGTGGAATTGCCCAACTAATGATGTAGAAGAGATGTTTGTGTTATTTTACAAACATGTGTGTCCTTTTTCAGGCTATCCTACTTACAAAGAAAAGGTGAAATGCCGTCCTGGTGGAAGATCTGAAGTGATATACAACTATGTCCAACGACCTTTCCTGCGAATGTCCTGGGAAAAGGAAGAGGCCAAAAGCCGCCACGTCGATTTTCAGTGTGTCAAAAGCAAATCCATCACAAACTTGGCAGCTGCGGTGGCTGTGGATGAAGGTGCTTCTACTTCAGGTATAGTTGAAGGGGCCGTGGGTGGGGTCTCTGAGGAAGATGTGGTTCTTCCACCCCACCCATCTCCGAGGGAGCCTTACCCTGACCGCTTACCCACGGAGGACATTCCATAAGAGTTATAATTTTATACATGTATTTATTACTGAACTGGGGTACTTGCCAACTTTCAGGCTATCACACTATAAATACTCATTTGCTGTGCTACCTGCCATGCAGGTTGGTACGTTTTGGACTCATCTGACAAACTGTTTCATGAACAAATAAATATTAGTTTGTTTCCAATGTGTAGCATTGAACATTTTTAAATAGCAGCTTCGGTGCACTTTTTCATAGATTTTTACCGTTTATTTTCTTAAATTCGAATTTTTCATTGTGTAGGTGTAGTTTTGAGAGTTGACCCAGAAGGATGCACGCTATTATTTCCCTTCTGAATGTTCTGTGCATTTACGTTTTCTTAAAATTTGTCGTTTGATGATACTTTTGTTAAATGCTTACTTTTTATTTGGTGATAAGTACTTTAAACATTCAATGTTGCAAATTAATTTTTTTTACAACTGCTAACAGCCTTTAAAAACAGAAAATTCAAAAAGAAATTAAATTTTACTTTGTGTATAATCAGCATTAATATTTATGTGCTATGCTCAAATCCAGAAGGCTGACATGAGCAAAAATTTCATACTTTTAAGCTTCTGGGGCTCAAATGTAAAAGCAAACAAGAGTTTTTCTCAGAAGGTTAATTTCAGATGGTCTTTGAAAGTGACCTTATGATGAGCAGCTAAAAGGGTTATACCCTTAATGTATCAAGTGAAGTTCTGTAAATGATTATTTCTGCATCATCTGGGCATAGTGGTTCCAGTGTGCCTCCTGACGGGTTAAATTCACTATAATTTAAAAACAGTGACTCAAAACTTGGGTTAAAAACTTGAAGGTAATACAGACTTAATATTTTTTACTTAAAAATTTTGATTTCAGGCAAACTGTAGTTGATATCAAATTACGAATTAAAGGATATTTAACAGCCTGGGAGTAAATTGTTATTGAATATTGTATATATCAATGTTGCAGAAATATTTAGATTCTGAATTGAATCGCCAGTCATTTTTGTTTCCTATTAATTTGTTTTGATTATTTTTGAAATGTTTATAATATATTAGCTTACTCACGTAAGCAATTTCTGAAATTATGAAACAAGAACTTCTGTTGCCGAGTTTTTAAACTATTGCATTATTATATTTATTTATATTAAGTTCTATTATATTCTTATTTAGTTTAGTTTGTATCCTAACTTAAAATCACCAAGGGGAATATTATTTCAGGCATATTGTGTGTTTCAAAAGGTTTTTTAAGTGGAAAACTGCATTTGTGTAACTTAATACTTTTATTAAATATAAGCCATGTTTTTTACCATGTGTAAAAGTATCTTCCTAAATTTTATTGGTACTACAAATAAAATATCTGAATTATCTTGGTTTTACGAGTTTTAATTGATGTCATCATTCACACAGTGTTGAATACCACATGATTTAAATGGAATAATGTCCCTGACTATGCTGGGGTAAAATTAATATTTTGTTTTGGTATAATTTAGAAATATTTATTATTGGAATGGAAGTATGCATCTGTAATAAACCATTTAGAAGTTAGCTATCATACCTTATTAAGGGTGGATGATAGCCTGTTGTCAGGCTTGTATGGGGCTGAAGTTGCCTATTCAACTTAAAATGTTGGTAAATATTTCTAAGGAAGCTTTATTTGTTTCCCTATTCTATAAGAAATAATTATTCCAGATTCCCAGTCCTTCCCTAAATTCTCACCTGTATTCACCTCTGCCCCCAGTTATCTTTCAACTACAGTGTCATTTATTCCATTATATAAAGTTGGAATGGAACAGCCTCCTTACTGAAAATGTCTCTGTTTCTATCACTTCCTATGTAATTAGTCCTTTCTTCATTTCTATTATTTTTCTCAACATCTAATTCATGATGTTTCACATGTGAAGGAAGAAAAAATCTATGATACCCTTGATAAATAGAATGGGACTAAGAAAATATGTTTTCAAGCTTTTTCATTATTTATTTACATTTGTAATGTATCTGAAACTTTTACAACTATTGATTTCAATGAAGAGAATGCATACAAAAATTGCTTTATTCTAAAGTGCTTACTATTGCTCCCACCTACCTTCTATATTTTATTTCATAATTGTAATACATAGCAAGAGACACCAAGTACTACTTCCACGTAGTTTCTACGGTTATTCTCTTACTATGGGTTACGGAAATCATTGGGAAACTACGGACACCATCTCAACGGAGATTTCCCATTTGAGAAAAATGCAGTTATAACGTAGTGCCGCATTACGAACAAGCTCATCGCAGCTAATGACATAGCCCGCTTATGAACCTGAAAAAATGAACTTTTCCTCTTTCTACCATCAACTCCCATTTTCAAAAATTGCCTGGACTATAAACCATCCGGTATTCAGATCATTGAAACGAAGAGTGAAGTGGATTACTTAGTGGTAATAGAAAGTTACGGTGCGAAATCATTGGGCGCATCATGAAATCTGTTAGAAAAATATTTTCCAAGATGATAAAAATTTGGTTACTTTAAAAAAATGTTTGAAAAGATGCCAATTTCTGAATAAAGGGTTCATTACTGTTCTACCAAAAATCGCAGCACTTAAGATACTTCTCAAAACTTTCCTCTCAATGGCTTTCTCTTATTTCTTTGTCTAAGTCCATGTGTCTGAAACATGGATAAAACAATTTTAATTAATACCTTTTAAAGTAGAATTTTTGTCCATCCCTTAATTAAATGGGGTCTGGTTCGAAATTCCGACGATCAGTTGCCCTACCCGACATCATCATCATCTATGCAATACAATTGGAAGGGAGAAGATTTGTCGGACAGTTGAGTTTCGACCAAATGAACAGATCTCAATTAAATGATGGTATACAACAAAGATCTTAAAACCAAAAAAGATAATTTTAATACTTGAATCCTATCAGTTTGTTGTCACACTCGGGGTTTTTTTTTTTTTTTTTGAGGGAGCAATACAGCCACATGTGGTCAGGGAAAAGGGAAAGGAGGGTTGCAAGGCGATAATATATTCTGAAATAGCCTTTCAATAGAGATAATTAGAGTCATAAAACATGTACCAACCATACCAAACCTTTGCAAACCATCCAATTGTGGGCCTTTCAGATAGTGAAACGAATGTTTTTAAAGTTTCTTTGAATGGGTGAAGCTAATTCATTGACAGTCTATTGAATGGAATGCTGTTTTTTCCTCTTCCAGCTTTAAAACAGATGGAATATTGGGAATTGATGAATTGGGAAAACTGGTCGCTGGAAGAGATATGTCGGAGTTATGCTGGTCGTTTTTTTAGGTATTTTAAAAAGTTAGGGGAAAAATCGGAGACTTCAAAAACTGGTTGGTGGTCGCACACAATGAGATTTTATTTTAAAAAATTTGCTCTCTAACCTTTAAAATTCTCATTGAGACGTTATTGTTGCAAAAGGTGGCGATGTCTCCTCCTGTAGAAATCATTCTCTTACGACACCAAAAAATTTTTATCCAGAAATATTTATTATCTTTATTTTTTTTTCATTTCTCCAGCGAATTGTGAAGACCCCCTAACTTTCTAGGATAACTTGTGTTCAAATATCTAGTTCAAGGCTACAGATTTATCCTGTTACGAATATTGTGTGATAAAAAAAGTTTATCTTCAAGATACATTAAGTTTCTTTACAGGCTGCTCCAGTATTTAAACTTAGACGTAGCTGATTTATTTTTAATTCGGAGGCGATATTATAACCTTAAGTAAATGTTAGGGATTGTGTGGAATCAATATCGCTGAGGGGCTGGTTGGCACAAAGTTAGGTGCGGGGTCAGTTGGCATAGCTATGACTGCAAAATCAATATTAACCGTCGCTGAAAAAAGTGTGCTGCTATTTTAATTGACACTTCTATAAAGATCTGAAGCGAACCTGAAAATAGTAATTAAAAACTATAAAGGGGGATCAAGAAGGGAGACAGGGTCTCTCGCGGAAACGTCCAATACGAAAAAAAAAAAACCCTGCTAAATATTTCTGAAATAAAAAGAAATGAGTAATAAAATTTCTCTCGAAAATCGCAGTGTTTTATCGAAGTATTAAAATGCCAATTAGGTTATGCCAACTCACCCCATAGAGAAGGTATGCCATAGTCGAAAGCTAATTTAAATTATGAATCCAACAAATATATTTTTAACCCAAAGGTGTTAATCTATCCACAGCATTAAAAAGGACCTAATATTGCAGGAATAAAGTTAAACAGCAAAAACTATGCTAACTATATAACCCTGGTCTCCTAAGTTTTAAAGACTTCCAAGCGAATTACCGCTGGGAAAATGTAGAATTTTTACGTTTACAAATGTAATTATGAAAATGCAGCTTACAATAATTATAAAAACCTTTAACTATCAAAAATTTAAGACGTTTCTGGAATTTTTAATGTTTAAAACTGCAGTATGGTTTGAACATGCGTGCTATGTGTTCCCACGGTTCTTGCGTATTATCACGTTGGCTGTTCAGCGACCGTCAGATTTAGCGGCACGGTCGACGGGATAATAGGTAAGTACCAATTCCACTTTCTTTAATACCTACTCAATCATTTATATTGAGGCGCTTGCAGCAAAAACAAGCTAACTTCAATATAAAGCTGTTGGAGTTAGCTCGTTGCTACAAGCCCCTTAATTTCTCTTACTGCTAAGAACAAGCAAATCGTCCAAGGACCAAGATAGATAATTTAAGCTATTATACAGTGGGGCACATTGTAGGAGATCGCGAGATTTATATATGATCTCTCTTCAGATAGTAACAGAGGACATCTTAAGTTCAGGAAGAGCACTGTACTGCCGTCCTAAGCTAGAACGTCCTAAGTCCATTTTTTCACTTTTTTTAGATAAGGACGTGGTCTTGTAGATCTCGGTCACGCGCATCTTTTGAGCTAGTCTAGAAAGTCCTGTGGCCATGAATAAGCCATAAAAATTTACTTTGTCCTATGTCCATTTTTGCTGGTCATCGTAAGCTAGAATGTCCTATGTCCACGAAATTCAGGGACATAGGACTTTATAGCTTAGTAGAAGTGACAAGAGTTTCGTGGGTAGCACTAGGATATTCATGTGGGTAGCACTAGGATATTCACTCGATGACGTCACGTAACAGTATAACGGAGGATACCAACCCGTACACGGCAGAGTACTTGGTATAAAAACTCGATTATCTCAAAACTTGAAAAATGGACTTAGGACGTTCTAGCTTAGGACGGCAGTGTAATTCAGGGTTTGAAGAATTGATAATCATAGAAGCGAAAAGAAATCGAAATCCCCCCCATCAAAATTTTTATTTACTTTTTAAAAATCTGGGAAGGTTTCTAATCAATATTTTTTGAACCAGGATTTTAAAAATCTTTTAGTCTCGAGATAGATTGTCAATGGAGAGATACTATCTCAATTATTCTGAAAACTACTAAAGAAAACGCCTATCCTTAATAAAAAATTTGATATGCGGTTTTGGCGAGGTGTAAACTATATGTTTTGGGGCTATTTGATTTTATATTTTGATCAAAATATTTTTCATTGCGATTTAATCATCATTATTATTTGAGTAAAACCTTATCAATCAAAAGCAATCTATCAATTTTAATCAAAACCAACAAAACTGAAGAGCAGGTTTGATTTTATAAGACAAACCAGGCCCGATTTTCAAATATCGATCAAAATTTAATCACTAAACTTGGTGTTTGCGATAAAACGTGATCATCAATAGAAATATTTTGGCTTTACTGAAACTATACTAGGCTCCAACGTTACTTGACCTTGGAGAATCAAGACTACGTGAGATTAAACAAAGAAAGTAGTTCCCAGCGCGATGTCTCAGTTTTGAGTGAAATTAAGAACTTCAATTTAGAAATATGGTTAGGTTGTTAAACCCATAGCGTCTTTTATCACGATTTGCGTACCGAAACTCCTCCTAGGAACCCAACAAGCTTTGTTTTCTCAGTTTTTCCATCCGCATAGTGACGTCATAGGGTCAAGAAACATTGCAACCAAGTATAAATGAAAGGAGAAAAGGCAAATTTTTTCTATCACCACTCTTTTATTGTGTATACTTTCACTTTGGTAGCATTTACAAATACATTCCAAACCACTAACAATTTTCTGCAATCGACCAAATGAGGTGTGGAATGTACAGTGATGTCATACTGAGGTCCTGACTAGGCACATTTCGGGCAGATATGTAGCATGACTTCTCTAAAAAATATACAGCTAAAAAGAACAAGCTCTAAATACAATTTAGGGATGGCAATGTTGGATAGATCCGAAATTGATTTGAAAAAGAATTTTAAGACCTGTAAGGACTGGCAACAAGATCACAACCGATATAGCATATTGGAAGACGGAAGGAACATGTAAGTAAAATCTGCTATACTTCATCGTTAATTTTTGAAAAAATTCATGTTTAAGAATCGATTTCAAGTAGTAAAACGTACGTTTAAGTGCATTTTTCGAGGAGTTCAAGTGTATACTGGAGTTAAGAAATACAAAACTGTTCAAATATTTTCCAAGGATATGTATGTAATTATTAGCACAGACCGTGATTTAATTTCAGGGAGTTTATAAAATTCGATTTTGAAAAAAAAAGGCAAGTTTCGATACAACCGCAATGAAAAATTGGAATTGCCATCCCTAATATAGACATATAAATCACTTTAAAAAGCAGACTGCTATGAACGCAGCCTTTTTAAAGCCAGAGCTTCTATGATCGAGAAGCACTAAAATAAGGCACACCCACCCAATTGCCTAATACAGGGTTCGAAGCGATTATCTATAGTTAGATCACAAGAAATTTCAAAAAATAGTAGACATAAAACTCGAACTGTAACCACATTTTTAAAGATGGCTAATTTTTTTGATAACTCATCTAAGGGTAGATTGACATGTTACGTTTTCGTGCGTTTGGCGCGATGCGATTGACTAGATCCGCCCCTGTCATTGGTTCTCGGCGTTAAGACATGACGAAGAACCAATCACAGGGCCGGATGGTGTTAATCTCATCGCATGAAAAGATAACATGAAAACCACCCTTAATAGGCCGGACAACCATCGAAAGTTGTAGGATGGGACAAGACTTACGGCCGTATTCTGTGCTACTTGACTAACGGTTAACCAGCTGTCAAAGAAGGAATCGCCTACTCTGATTGGTGAAATCCTTCTTTATGCGATTGGTGAAATCCTTCTTTCAAAGAAGGATTTCACCAATCAAAGTAGGCGATTCCTTCTTTGACAGCTGGTTAACCACTGGTTAAGTAGCGCAGAATACGGCCGTTAGCATAACTTAAACTGAATTATATGAATTGAAATTCTATTGAAATATCACTCTGGTACGACTGAACGTAACGTAAATTAAACAATTCAGATATAAACTTTATTGACCCGACTGTATAAATATAAAACCTTTGAAAGATATCACAAATTTAAAGGGAATATTTCTGTATCATTATTAAGAAATGTGTGTGCAGTTTGTACTCGGATAGTAATCACACGAACCCTGCTTCTATAGATCGAGCTTTTCTAAGTACTCTGTTTGAAAACTTTATGATTATAGAAAAAAATAACACAGCTAGTATCTATGCAGTCAGTCTCATAACACAAAATATATCTATTAAAAACTAGAGGATAAATAAATAGAAAAATGTCAACGTAAAACGCCACTTCAAGGGAGCCTTTCCACTTGTCCGATCCGTTGCAGTGGGACAATCCGACAGGACCAATTGCAGAGAGGCAAAGTGACATCATTTTGAGCTGCCTCGCTGTGATTCGTCCGATTGGTCTCGCCGTAACGCAACGGATCGGGTAAGTGGAAACGGTGCTTAAGAAAGTTCAAAAAAGTGTCTCTGGAAAAATTCTACATAGTGGACTTTTGAGAGACAAGAAGAGCTGATATATATTTGTACCATTAAATTAGCCATTCTGTCAAAAATTTATTCTATGGACTTAGTTTTACTATAAAAAAATTTAAGACATGGCTATTTGATTGTGACACACTGTATTTTTGAATGTTTTATAATTCAAATAAGGTGGTATTTCAAAGCTTCGAAACTAACTACAGATTTAGGGCCCCCAAAAAAGTAAAAGAATTGGTCAATTTTGGGAAAAAGTTTAACTTTTTTTTCATTTTTAAGATCTCCAACATCAAGGAGACATGTCCACCCCCTCCCCCATGGGATCGAAGCCCGTATTTAGAAATATTCTTTGTACTTAATTTTTACCAATTTTATCATTTACAAGCCTTTTTGATAATTATGTTCTCAGTATTATGGTTGTAAATATTGTTGTAATCTAGTTGTTTTTTAAGACTGACTTTCATCCAGTATTTTAGCACCAGTATTATTTAGTTTAGTTTGGAAAAATAACAAAAACCATTTACAATATGAATGTACCATTAAGGTTTCATTTAAACATAGAAAGTAATCTTATTCACAGCATTTTTTTTTTGAACCCAGAAACGAGTTTTTCATATAGATATAGCTTAAATGCACAATAAATTCAACAAATGTCAGTGTGAGAAAATCTATGTTTTACAAAATATGAATGACAAAACAAACATGAATTTGAACACTTGAAACAAAAAGGGGAAAATTTTCGTATATATAAAATATATAATCTAAATCACACATAGATAAATAATTTATAAAGAAAAAAAAAGCATTTTTACGTTTAGATATACCCATCTTAATTTTTTTCTGTAACATATTTTCAACTTTATAAATGCTAACACATTTGCTTTCTGCATTAAATTTAAATTGACTAAATACAGATGCTTCTATATCTCTTAAATTCAATAGCTAACTCACATGTTTAGGTAACATAATATCATAGCACCGTTCGTGTATTAGGAAATTATATTTTATTCTTTACCTTCCCTTAACTTCATCCTTGTTTAAAAAATAAGGTTATTATCCTGGCACAGAAGGTTTTATTTTATAGGGCGAGGATCGTTTTCAACTCCAATTTTAATAAATCGACTAAAACTTCAAGTATGTATAAGCAGTCTTTGATACCGGTTCTCGAATTGTCGAAACATTCTACAGATATTTTTAACAGCACTAGGCTAAAAACTTAAACCATATCTTTTTAAATTTTCAGGACCTTTGATCAAGATGTTATCCATGCATCTTTTTTTATCCTAAAATGTCATACATACATTTAGTTCTTTTATTAAAAATTGTCTACAATAGAAAAAAATAAAGGATGTTTAACACTTGAAGGTTTGCAAAATTTTATCCTTTTGGTTACATGAGGGGTTAAAGGCGTTAACAAAAGAACCCTAAAAATATCTCACAAAATTAGTACTAAAAGGAGTTTTCTCACTAGTGGCTAAAAGATAAATAGCTAAAATAAAGATGAGGTCATACATATGTTTAAAAATTTTGCACTAATATTTAGAATCTCGAAAGTTCATCTACTTTCTCATGAAACAGGTGTAGCATGAATATAGCAGACTTAAATTTAAAAGTATTAAAAAATGTCACAAAATCATTTTTAAAAATCTAAAAACTTAACTAACACAGTCTAAGCAAAACAGATGAAATAAAATTACAAATAGTACTTCTATTCAAAAGTGTATGAAAGAAAATCAGTAATTAAACCATCTAAATTGAAATAGCACAAAATTAGAAAAAAAATCAACAAACACAGTCATAAGTACAGAAAAAAATTAATATAAACCATGAAGTTGATTTCCATTTAACCATAAGCATTATAAGAAAATCTCAGTAGTACAAATTCAATGTCATTGCGCTTCTAGAGCTTAGTTATAAAAATAAACGCTGACAAGAAATGGGAAATGGGTCCACACAGAATGAGTTTGTGGTATGTCATAAAACTTTTATCAAAAAATGTCCAGTAGTTTTTTTCAACATGAGCTCAGTTTTAATCAAATGGATAGGATTCTACTTGACCTCTTTGAAGTGATTTTAAATGGCGTTGAACATGACCCAAGAAGTAAGATTGAGCTATCTCGCACAAAAGGCCTGAGTCTCTGGTAGCCAGGAGTCATGCATCTGACGTCAAAAACGACGTTCACCAGGATGATTTAAAAGTCCCGTTTGGACACATCTCCAGGATCTACCTCACTGAAGATCACCAAGAATTTGTCGTTTATGCAGCTCAGTGGAACAGGTCTTTAAAAGTAGGATTGAGCTAACTCACACATGACTTTAGGTCTCTAACAGCAAGCTCAGAAAGACGTCCACCAGAACTTAGGAATAAGCTAGCTTACAAGAAGACCTCAATCTGTGGCAAGTAGAGTCAAGTATCCTTCGCTTTAGGGCTAAAGAATGACTCGAAGAGTAGAATTGAGCTAATTCACGGAAGATTTCGGTCCGTGACACAACGGAGTTACGGCTCCTTTTCTGTAGGGCCAAAAAGACGTCAACCAGAAAGAGTGACTCCAGGAGTAGGATTGAGCTTGCTTACAGAAGATCTCGATTTGTGGCAGCAAGGAGTCACGAATCATTTGCTTCAGGGCCAAAAAGGACGTCCACCATATTGGATTGAGCTTGCTCACAGAAGATTCCATGTCTGTGGTAGTGTCACGTATCCTTTACTTCAGGGCCAAAAAGGACGTCCAGCAGATTGAATGATTCCAGGAGTAGGATTGAGCTTGCTTACAGAAGATCTCGATCTGTGGTAGTCACATATCTTTTGCTTCAGGGTCAAAAAGGACGTCCAGCAGATTGTGTGACTCCAGGAGTAGGATTGAGCTTGCCTACAGAAGATCTCGATCTGTAGCAGCAAGGAGTCACGTATCTTTTGCTTCAGGGTAAAAAAGGACGCCTACCAGATTGAATGACTCCAGCAGTAGGATTGAGCTTGCTTACAGAAGATCTCGATCTGTGGCAGCAAGGAGTCACAAATCCTCGTCCACCAGATTGGATTTTGATTGAGCTTGCTCACAGAAGATTCCATGTCTGTGGAAGAATGTGTGTCTTCGCTGCAGGGCCAAAAAACCGTCCATCAGAATGAATGACTCCAGGCGTGTCTCACAGAAGACCTCGGTCTGAGGCAGCACGGAGTCCGAGAAAGATGTCCACCCGAATGAATATGACTCCATCAGATGTAGGATTGAGCTAGTTCGCAGAAGACCCTAAGTCGCTGCAGAGCCATAAAGGAGGAGGAGGAGGTGAAGTGTATAAAAAAGGTGTCCGTTGCATTGAATCGAATCCGAATCGACAAGATTCCACTCGAGCACTTTGAGGTGTTGCTGTTACGAGGAGGGAGGTTAGGTCTCTGGCAGCGGGGAGTCGTGGTGGTGCAGTTGGCGTTCCCGGAGCTCGCACGCGACGTCCACCAGGATGTAGAGGCAGGTGAGGTCGAGCTCGCGCTCGTGGCAGCGCTGCCAGCGCTTGGTCAGCTTGAGCGGGGGGGCGCTCGAGGCGCTGGACGAGGCCCCGTCCGAGTCCTCCGAGTCCGTGGGGGGCCTCGCCACCTTGCGCGTGATGGTGTAGCGCAGGGGGTCGTGCCCCTCTCTGCGGATGATGTCCGGGAGGATGCGGCGGCGCGCGTTGATGAACCAGTTGCACACTTGCAGTTGCGTCAGCTTGGCGTCGTGGGCCAGCTTGGCCTTCTCCTTCTCGGACGGGTAGGCGCTGTAGCGGTGCTCGTACAGCCACATGCGCAGGATGCGCACCGACTCCTTGGGCAGGTTGCCGCGGCGCTTGCGACGCCCTTCGGGGGCCATCTCAGCAGAGCAGCATGAGATCCCTGGAGAGTGGAAAGTGGTGGAGGCAGGCAGGCAGACCCTTCTGCAACAAGGAACAAGCCGTCAGTCAACATACAATGATACATAGGAAGTTAAACAAGTTTAAGAGCTAGGGGTTCGTCCATAAATGATGTCACGCTTAGAGAGGAGGGAGGGGGTTCATCAATCTGTGACACTTTGTGACAAAGGGGGGAGGGGGGTTTCAAGAATCGTGACATCACACATTGGAAATCAAATATAAAACTAAATGACATATTTTTTTTGGAAAATGTAGTTTAAACAACATTATTATAAGATTCATACCAACAAAATAAGAGTTCATTTTGAACTTATAAGGTAGGTTCCCTTAAACTTCAATAAAAACATCGGGTCCCAAATTCTTACAAACTTTATTCTAAACTTATTATTGGTAGCAGTCCGTGACATGTTGTGACAAAGGGGGAGGGGGTATGGTGAAGTATGACACTTTGTGACATTAGGGAGGGAGGAGGTCAAAACTGTTGAAAAAAAGTGTGACATCATTTATGGATGGCCCGTAGGGCCGTATTGCGTATTCTTAAAGACAAACACGTAGAAGAAAGGAGACGGAAACGAGAGTTTTGACATGAGAGGTCGAGAGCTGCCGTTCGTTTGTTTCTCACGTGTGCTCATGGTGCCTCCTGTCCTTGATTCTTGGGATTCCTTGAGTTCTACAAGGTTATGGTTGTCCATAAATGGTGTCACACCTTTTCTCTTCATTTTTACCCCCTTCATCCCCTATGTCACAAAGTGCCACACTTCACTACATCTCTCACTTATGTCACATGTCAGGGTCTCCAACCAACAACATGTCTAACACAAGGTTGGAAAGAAGGCGCAGAATGCTCCGATTTGGGCAATGCGCCCTCATACAAACGAAACACTCCGGGCATTATTGATAATGCCCGGATTTATCGCATCGTTCGTAACATATTCATATATCTGCATCTACGAATCAATCTCATATCACAGGTATTAAAAAGTGCCAAGTCTATAATGGGCTAATTTACGTTCAGCTTTAGCAAATGCATGCATTAGCATGCATTGAAAAAAATGTGCACATAGATGACTTAGCTCTAATTAACTCTATAATATTTCTGTAGAGGTAATCCTTTAGTTCATTTGATGAAAATATTTATATGGAAGCTATAAAATATAAGAAAATGAACTATCGAATTGGCAGTTATCTTCCAATAGTGTTGAGATGAAACTTTTGCAACGGCAAGAATTCATAAGCTGTCAAGTCAAGCCAACTATGGGAGTTTACTTAAGAGTTGAATGCCAACGATAGAAATAGTTTTTATAGGATTTGTTAAGAATTCTGTTTTTTTTTTTGTATTAGATTCACGCCAGGGATTGAAAGAAAAATATTTCACAAGAAAATATCAGAGGGGGATGCTTTCACAAACTCAACAAAAAGTTGAAGTTACAACATTTATCTCGCTTTTCTTGACAATTTATCGCCTAGATCCGATGAAAACCGCAATGCCCGACATAGGCCTTAGGCTACCTCGTATCAGTGCAACTTGGTCTTGCCACAGAACAGAATGTGAGGGACGCATACTAAGTCCTCTTAACACCTAGAAAGGAGCATTTATTTCTCTCACCGGCCTGACAGACTTAAAGATCACCCTGAAGAAACAGCTAGGTAAACAAGGCGTTCGGAGCAAATGCGATAAATTAACAAGGAGCACACGGAGTGTCTGGTCAGTTTGATGGTTAGAAACCATAGAGCGCAATATTCTCGTTTGATTTTCACAACAAATACGGAGATCAAATTGAGCGAGTAGACACATTCCAGTAAGTTGTAAGGGTAATAAAACTGTATGCTCAGAGAGCATTTAAAGTAGTAGATTCGGAAAATGAATTTAGTGGAAAGGTCAGAAAGAGGCTTTCGGTTGCTATAATGCTAGAATTTTCATGGAGCACAATATTAACAATAAACAACTCCATTGTAAAACTGTTGGAATTAGTCCGTTGTTGCCTCAATTTCTGACTAATATAATACACTGTACAAATATTATCTAGCATCCATGCTGCATTTCAAAAAGGAATCCAAAAGTTGCTATCATCAAATGTTATATTGCTACGATTCTCATGAAGCACAATACTGACGATAAACAATTACTCTAATTACAAAATTAATTAACACACTCCATAAGACTAATAATGCTTGGATTTTCATGAAGTACAATATCAACCATAAACAATTATTTTAATGAGAATTTACCCTGCACAAATGTTATCAAGTATCCGTTGATTGGGAAATTCGATACCTGCTAGTTTCTGGTTTGCATTTATAGCATCAGCAAGGTCGAGGTAAATTTGTGGTGAAGTAATTAGGGTAGAAACATATTTGTTGCAGGAAAAGTTTAAAATCGAGCTTTCTATAGAATAACTAGAAAACTAGCTGGAAAAACGCATGCGAATTCTCTATATTTTAAAAAGTAGTATACATATACAGGGTGTCCCAAAACGACCGCATAAACTATGCATAGCTAGATTCCTCGTTGGGAGTACATAAAAATTGCCCAAAGAAGTGCCCCTCTACGATCCATAGTTTTCGAGTTATAGGAAAAACAAAGTATGGCTGTTACCCCACTTGGCGGCCATAGAACCGGACCCCCACGTCCGATCCAGCGGCCGGGGTATTCCATATTGAGCCAACCATGTACATTAGCACAGAAATGCGCCGGAGCCCCATCATGCTGAAACCAAAGTCCCTGTACTGCCGCTAAAGGTATGTCATCGACATCGAGGAACTCGGTTAAGACCTCATTGAGAAACGTGTGACTGTCCCGAGAGCCGTTCAGGCAACAGAATATGGTTCAAGCAGTCGATCCCCGTGTATGCAGGCCCATACGTTAAGAGACCAACGTTCCTGATGTTTCTGCTGCCGGATTGACCTGGGACCACAGGGGTAACAGCCATACTTTGTTTTTCCTATAACTCGAAAACTATGGATCGTAGAGGGGCACTTCTTTGGGCAGTTTTTATGTACTCCCAACGAGGAATCTAGCTATGTATAGTTTATGCGGTCGTTTTGGGACACCCTGTATACAGAATAAAAATGAATAATCGGAATTGTATCTCCGATTAGTTTTGAATGTAAAAAAAATAATTGGAAAATCAAAATAATTTTTTCTTCTTGATACAGATAGCAGATTAATGTTTTATTTTATTTATTTTCATTATTTTACAAAATACAATTTGTATGTTTGAGGAATGAGCATATTTTAAAGCTAGCCTTGTAATTACATTTTCTCATTCTTTGCTAAAAATTTGCAATTCTACAGAATGACTATTATAAACAAAAATTTGAAATAGTATTGTCTAAAAAGGCCGGGCCAATTTTTTCAAAATGTCTGGACATTTTAATATACAATGGGAGAAATGACGATTTCAAATCTAAATACATCGATAGTTTCACTTTGATATTAAACTTTTTGTTTCAAATATGAAGACGCGATTCTTTCAATTTTGAAATACCTACTAGAAATACTCAGTTTCGAACCATTCAATAGTCACCAGTTAACTTATAAGTATTTTTGTTTTATTATGAACTTAGCAATTAATCATCATTATCTATTAATGCCATTCTTGGAATTCTTTAAAACGTGATAGCCCTCACCCAATTGCGGCGTCACACTCAAATTACAAGTAGAATCGTCATTTCTTTATGTCGTTACATGATGGACTAGTCACATTCTTATCAAATACTGTTCCCTCGATGGGGATAATTTTGACAAAGGCCGATATTGTCAGAAGGATACTGGCCAATGCTTTATATTCCTGACACATGCACTTGCCTAAAAATGAGGACACGATGTATCATTTTTGAGTACCTGCATATTTCTAGAAATGAGTTTATACATGCTTCAAACTTGAGTAAATTTGATTCGGAGCCAGTTTAAGTTTGTGAAATACTCAGATTTTAGTATTTTTTACTCAATTTTAAAAAGGACGTTTTAAGAGTGTAGAGAATGACACTGAATCACATAAATTGCCGGTGACATGCGTAGAAAACAACATTCGGGATTTTCAAATAAGTTACCCTATTGAAACTTGGTCTCAATAGATGCCTTAGAAATCTTTAAACTACGACTATTTAAAGCATATTAACGGACTGCTCAACACATAAAAGCTTTTAAAGAGTGAGCGAGTTGCGTCCTTCTTTATGGTAATGTGATATTTATGACATTTTTAGCTTTGCTGAAACTTACGTGAGAAGTTTTTTACTATGTCATAACAGAGGGCGTTTAGCGTTTCCGAAAGTGGACATTTTGTTGCAAAGTTATGGTTATTTTTTGCAGTATAGAGTCATTTTTCGCGTAAATTGGGTAATTTTTAAAGTTATTTATCATCCTTACGCGAAACCTAATGAACTTGTTTTCTTCCAATTCTATCATTTGTAAAAGTTTTTTTTTACCATGTTTCCAATAGAAATCAAAAATAATCCAACAAAATATTTACTATCATTTTTTTCTTTTGAAATGTTTTTGCTTTTTTTCTCCTCAATGTTCTGTTGTTTATTGTTATAAGATTACTTTAGAAGTTTTAATTTGTGTTTTTGTAAATTTTGTCAATTAATTAATGGCTGAATTTTTTTATTTTGCGAATCATTTTCATTGTCCATGATACATTTTTATACAATGTCGGTACTATTTGGTCATCTATGTGGAACTAAGGGGTGCCAGGTGGTTATATTTTTTAAAAACTTTTTGGTTCTGTTATAACTAGCAAATTAAAAACTGATATTATTTTTTTTTAGAAACCTTAAGGTTAAGGGTCTTTTCTCACCAACTTCTAAAGACCTGGCTGAATTTGATGGGCAACTTGCCAGTTAAATGATGTTTCAAATGTGATGAAAGCTTGGAAATTCAGGTAAATCCTTGTTTTGTTATTTTTTTTTCATTATATGCTCAATCTATATTGACCATGTTCTTATCTGTAATTTGAATCAATACTTTAAATCTCAGTGGACGAAAGAAATAGAAAAAGAGAAGATATTTCAAACGAAGAGAAAACGTAAAGCGGTGAATTTAGCTAAATAAATGTTTAATTGCTTTCAAGATAATGTATACTTCTTTCAGTAAAGCTTTCAATATCAGTTTAAATCTAAAACTATAGTTGAGAACTCCTCACAATAAAAAAAATCAGGAGACACTTTTCTGACAGCAAACATCATATCTTAAATAAGTTTATTCATATTACATTACCTAAGTATCTTCATTTTGTACCTAACTAATCAAACTTATTTTTAGAAAATTGTGTTTACATACTTTTTTTATTTTCGGAACCTAGGAAATGTCCAATAAATTTCAAACACCTATAAGCTTTAATTAATGATTTGAATACTTACTCCCTTTACATTTCTTACTTATACTAGAATAAGGCGCTTTTGCTGGAAAAGGAATCTTGATGTTTGACTTACGAACCGAAGTGCTAAAAACTGATTTACCAGTGAAAGCGTTTCTCTTTTAACTGACCTCGTAACTTGTAAGTCAAGAACGTGAATGCGAATTACTATCGCAGAGTGAAAATCCTTGATCCTGTCTTTGAATACATTGTTTTTACCGCAAAGCAATGTGAAACGCATAGAAAAACAGACTTTTCATGTAAGTTAAGTGCTCGCTAAGGGTGTTCGAAACAAATATGAGAAAATTATTTCTTTTCTGTTTAGACTGAGATATTTTGATTTTGAAGTTTGATTTTACAGTTTTATTTTCATAAACACTACTTTCCCGGTTCCTTTTTTTTAAATTCTTCCTGTGTAATTGACCTTCCATCAAATGTATTGGTTATACAGCTTAATAGGTTAAGTGTCAACCTGGGATGTATGATGTATTGTATCATTCATATACTTTTCATTTTAGAAAAACGTCGAATTCCTCTAGTTAGCGTTGCTTTTCCCGCAATACAACTGGGTAGAGAGACCCAATTGCAGAAAGCTATAAGCACCTTGTTTAGATTGCAAAGTAATTTATATATTTTTTAAGTACTCTTACGGTGAAAATTAAAAAAAAAAAATAGAATAGAAGCTTTCTTTTTGCATAAAGAAGATACTTAAAAACTTGAAAAATAAAACAATGCTTATCGTTCAACGTCGTTGGGGCACGTTATCATTATTGAATATCAATACTAACTCCGTTCAAATTCACATTTATTTTAGCAACGTTAGTAGATGAGTTTCCTTTTCCTTTCATAACTGGAATGTAGTAATGATTCAAACTTTCAAGATTAAATAGAACACCAGATAAAAAAAAAATAATAAAATCTCTTAGTAAGTTTTTCAACTTATTTTTGTCATTGAATTTAAAATAACGGGAAAATTGTAATTAAAATTTGACATGATTTTTGAAATGTAAGTTAATATTGCAATTAAACTTCAGAGTGAATCTTTGTTTTTTTATAAGGATTCTTATTAATTTCTAATATATACAATATAAAGACTTTCAACTCTTTAACTAAAACACTCACAGAGATTATATTATAAGAATAAATCTGTGACATACATCACTTAAGTACTATATCAGACCAAAGAATTCGGAATGTAAAATGCTAATAATTATACTAATACTAATGTTTTAACTAATACTTTTTATTCCAATATTGTTTTTTGAACTAAGCGCATTTTACTTGCATGTAATTTTTATCTCTTTCTAAAAATTAAAAAGAATGTATCTTCAAGATGCTAAATAAAAATCTAAATAATAAAAATCCTTTAAAAATAAAAACCCAAGTTCATTTGCACGATTAATACGGTTAGGGCATGAAGCCAAAAACAAAACAAGTTATATAATTTTACTTTTATAATCCTTGGTGTTTTGAAATATTGAAATTTTTATAATTCCTGTAAAATGACACAGCGTTTTATATGGGTTAAAATACAAACAATTAAATTTTGACACAATAAATATTTGATTTAACTTCTATCCCAAATAACTTAAATTTTTACGAACAACAAAAAGTAGATGAGTACAAACAATAAATTCCTTTATAAGGATATTTGTTTGCATATACAAGTGAGCTTAATTATTTTTTATTCATGTTTAAAACTTACTTCTTGAGAAACTATACAAAATAATGCTAGTATTAATAATAATGTATGTTAAAAATGTAATTTAATACAAAAACTGAAATATTTAAAAATAACATCATTAATATACATCAAATTTTAAGATTGATGAAAATTATAAATGAAATAAAATATATATTCAAAATATTTCTTATCAGACTTTTAAAATCTTGCAGTGTCAGTGGATATAAAAAAATAATAATACCGCACGATTTCTTTTATAACTTTTATCGCGATTATTTTAAAAGCCGGTTTAAATTCTGACAGATGTCAAAAAGTAGACGTCTTTTAACTTTATGAATTAAAATAGCTAACGTTTCACTTTAGCTAGGAAGATGGGTTTGAATTTCAAAGTTATTGATTGACGGAGCTTAGAATTTACTCACAAGATTGAAAGTCCACGGTTAAATATTGATGACGTCTAAGATAATATTCATTAGCTAGGCATAAAATGCAAGATAGAAAAGTGCATAAAAATATGAGTAGGAATCCACTGCTCAAAAGATTTTCTTGGTATTTAACTTTTTTTTATACACAACTCGTCTTATTTAGAAAATGACTTTATAATTTTCACAAAATAATAATTTATGCAGGATTTAAATATTTCAAATATAGAGTAGAATAGTTATCTTTTATAATAGATAATATCGAATGCACAAAGACAAATATTATAAAACTACATTTATTTATCAATTCTTTTAAGAGTAGTTGTGATGGGAAATGTTATTTACTATCATTATCTTCAAATTATAATTTCTCTCGAAAAAACGTTTAGGATGAAGATTCATATTCATATACTAATCATGTATAACAAAATGATACGATTTTCAAGCTTTGTATATTAAACAAATAAATCTATAAAATAACAATATTTTACAAAAATATTCATATGATCAAATATAACTAATATTTATAATTTATCCTGAAGGCCAAACATAGAAAGGGATATTCCTGGCTAGACAAAAAACATAATTTGAATAAGGAGCAAATAAGAACTTCCCAAGTTTAAGAAACTATAAAGGTATGAGAATTTCCGAAAATTTCTCTCCAAACATTTCAATATTAAATAATCACTTTGCCTTTTTCTTACCAAGTAAAAATAATTATAAAAGTTATTTAAATTAGATTTAGGAAACTGGCAAAATATTGTGTTTATTTAATGGGAGGAAAAGTTAAAAACACAAAATGTAGAAATAATTAGTAACTTAAATAAAAATGAAATAAATATTATTGAAAACATATTGAAAAGCTGTTCGTGTAAGTAAAAATTAAATTCATAAGATAAATAAAAAATCAAATGAAAATTCTTAATATCAAACTATAAAAGATTGTTTTTAATACTGGACAATTATTTATAAGCAAATGCCAAAGCAAGGACTTTCCGAATTTGTCGGATATTAATGTCATGACAAAAAACTTTGGAATTTTCCAGAAAAACTTATGTCATTGTGGGTAACCAATGAGTTCTAGACTCAGTAAGTGCAAAATAAAATGCTATCTCACCTAGGTGATGCAATTTAGAAACCCCGTAGTGCCTTCAGAATCAGCTGAAGGCCTTATTTGGTTTCGCTATGCATTAGTTTCAAAAGGTGTATTCACACCAATAAAATTAAAAGTTAGTCTTATAATTAATTGCTCACTTCTATAATATTTTAAATGGGGGTGTGTAACGTAAATGTTTACCGTTGCATTTTTTTTCATTTTAAAACACAATTTCTAGAAAAAGAAGAAAATATTCTTCTGTAATATATAAATATAATTCCTAGTCATTTTTAATTCAGAAAAAGAATCACAAGCTATCACCAAGCCCATACCTTTTTATTTATACTTAGAAATTTGTAAAACTCACTAAGTTTATACGCGTAGCTTTTCTGCAATAAGTATACCCAAGCAGTAAAACTACTTTTAGAGGATCATTCCGATAATCACTGGTAAGTCGTATTTAAGTAAAAGGCAGTGTGAAATACATTTTTTCTCTGAATAGGATCAAAATATAGATCTATGAGTAACTTTAAAAGAAACAAAGTATGAATCAAAGTTGTAAATTTCAGTACAAATGGGGTTTGACTTTAAAAAATAACGATTGAAAGTGAAGTTGATGTTTGGAAAAGTTTTAATTATGTTTGGCGCCGTTTTGAAGTTTCTCTTTTTAAAAAGATCTAAAATATGGCAGTGAAAATTATTATTTCGAGAGAAATAAATTAAAAATGCTTAATATTCATTATTGAGATCTCTTCCGAAACTTTTCCTGAACAATGACATTTTTTGGGAAAGCAAACATAGAGAATTTAGTTTAATTTCATAATACTAGATATAAGAAGAATATAAAAAAAAAATCCCGATACAAATTAAGAATAAAAAAAGATTTCACAGAAATGAGTAACGAATATCCATTAAAGTTGTTTATTAACTTAATGGAAATTACCAATATTCAGTATATGCTGATTAATATAGAAAATAAATTCTTCAATTCAAAATTTTAAGTTTGGAAAGTATATCCTCAAAAGATAAGAAATTTAAGAATGGTGTGTGATACTCTTCTAACAAATGTTACACTAGACTTGACTATAAAAAATATAAAAGTCATTGACGTTTATGACACTATTACATTAGGAAATGTTTGCTATTTTCCTCTATAGACTTTTATTGAATTGCTTCGTAACGCTTAAAGTGAAATGTCTTTTACTGTTCTTATGACATAAAAAACTATCTGAAATGCTTGTTCTAGCACATTACAAGTCTAGTCACCTATTAGGTAATCTGTTTAGTACTGTTCGAGGATGTAAGACGTTATAGTGTTCCATGATGGTAAAAATTCTGTACTTAAGTTTCCGAGTGTGGATTAACCACAAAATCCAAATAGTTACGACATAATTTGGTCTAGGCGCGTTTCCATTCAACGTATTTAATTTTGATTAATAGAAAAATATTAATAAATGAGTATGCTAATAAAAATTTATGCATACATTTTGCAAGACAACATTTTTATGACATTGATTTAAGTAGTAATTAAATGTTTGAAATCTTTTTAAAAAGAATTTTAAGCGTTTCAAATTTTTGAATGAATGATATTTGATTAAAATATGGCACTTTCTTTAGTCCAGGTGTATTATTTTACTTCTCTCTTAGTAAACTTTATTTATTAAAATGATTTTTTCAGTAAAGATGAAGATACATTTTTTTAAAATTCAATTTCAATCATAGATTAAGAGTGATATATTTTCATATTTTTCTCAATTTCAATCATAGATCCAGGCGGTAGACAAGTTTATACCTAATAATTAATGTGATTGCTGTTTTATTAAAACTAAAAACAATAAAAATGATTAGAAATATTCAATTAATTAAGACATCAGATTTTTTAAGAGGTGTGTCTAAGAAGTGTACCAATGGAATCCAGTGGATTAGATTAAGAGAATTTTCAATATGGTATTAATATGTAATGGTGTCTAGTATTTCTTTCGTTATGTTCAATTTAAAACTGCTATAATAAACTCGATTATTATAAAACTAAACTTACGATAAAATTAATTAATTAATATACTACTTGTAAAGGTAATATCAGGATAAACAGCACAAGTGTAAGGATGAAATCAGGAATGAATGAACTGAACGATAGTTTATTTGAAGACACGGAAAAAGATTATATGACCTTGGTAGGTGGTTTAAGAAAGAATTTTCCTTTTCAATCATTTAAGAAGAACCACTATCAACGAGGGCGCGGGTTGAGAAAAAGTTTGAAAGGATATAAACGTGTTTCCGGGTCTGCCACTTTGATTTTAAAGTATATTATATTGGTAAATATAATTATAAATATATCAGATGGTTGTTTTAGAAAATTTTTGAGAGATTAGACATGTAATCCAAATACATATTTAAATGCTACACGTTGACGTTTTACGTTGCTTCACCCAATGAATGAATTAGAAAATTTATTTATTTTGAAAATTAAGGTGTTTTACAGGGCTATAACTCTTTTACTAGATACTACACAAAAAGGAGCAAATGTACGAAAGAGACCTTGAGTTCCTCACACTGTAATTTTGAATTTGCAGAAAATAAGCAGTTTGACTTGTTTTAAGTTCAAAGACATGGCCCCGAAATTCGAACTAATTGGCAAAATTTCCCACCATTAGGAGAACACCATTAAATAAATTTCCCTGAGTTTTTTCTGTAGAATTAGGATTTGTTTTATAATGTTATGTGGAAGCTTTATAAACAAATTCAAGTTACTGGACTTCTTCCTTTAAGGCACGAGAAAAATGAATGTTCAACTAGACCCAAAAAACTTATGATGGAGTGTATAGGGAAAAGAGAGAGGCATGGGTATTAAAGAAAAACATAGAGAACTTAAGGGGTACTTTTGAAAAACCTGTATTTAGAGGATCAACAAAACACAGGTTTCTCTTCTGTGTTCACGACACCTATGATTCTCCGAGTGAAATCAGGTTTCATGAACCCCCCACTTTTTGGTTTCTTTCATAATAATAATGCCTAAAGAAACCAGGGAAAACTTTCACTAAACATCCAAATTCCAGGACAAACTATTACAAAGGAAGCCGAAATTGCATTCTTTTATTGCGGTTTTCAAGAAATGGATAGACACGCCATTTAATTTCATACCGGAATGAGGATAATTCTATTGTACATTATTTTTATCTTAAATATCGATGCCAACTTTTTTCTTAAATTGCAGTTGGGAGATTCCCGTCCGCTTTTTTTTCACTTGCCATGCAAACGCGCATTAAAGAACAAGGGTATGTCTAAGCTCAGAATTTTTAGAGGCCTTGTTTACATCTAATTACTAAATTGCATTTGTATTTTTCTATAAATATTTATATGCCAGGGTGGGCATCTATAATGAAAAATATATGCCCTGTTAGAACTTTTAGATCCTCGTGACATGTTGAGCAGTATGATTCCCAAATAATCAGAAGTTTGAATGAAATGAAAAGTGTGTAAAAACGGGAGTTATCAGGATCAAAGTGTTGATATTCTATAAAAACCTCATTGTCCACGATAGACAAAAATGGTTTGTGCAAAAAAGGAAACAAATGTGGTATAGTTTCAAGTAATTATGTAAGAATGATTTTTGTCATTTGAGTATCATCAACTTGTGAGTAACTTCTCTCATCTTTGAAGTAAGGATATAAATTTCACACAACTACTAGATTGAATTTTCTAGAGAAAATATTTTATAATTTGCAGAAAGATGAACTTTACAAACATATATTTTATAGTGTACATCGTACAAAGTAATTCACAAATGGCACTTTTGCCAGACTAAACTTAAATTTTTGAGCAAAGTGTAAATTTCTGATACTGAACCTTACAAAATAAATTCTATAAGGAATCGAGATGGGGAGTACAGGGTCCCAGTTTTTTTACACTAAATTCTCAGTAACAATCTAGGCATGTCAACTGTTTGTTATGAAAATGTGGACAAATGCTTCCAGTCTCCGAAATTTCCACCTACTAAAATCTAGGTCTGAATTAAAAACGACAGTCAAAATTTCAATTTGAAGAAATTCGTTTAATGTCAGAACCTTTTTTAGACAAAGCAGTCCTTCTTGAAGGTACAAATATTGATCATGAAAATAGAAGTAAAGGAAACTAGATGTCAGATCCTTGAGAACGAAATGAGATGATTTAAAAGATTCCGGAGATACCCGACAAAACAACAAGGAAGCAAGTGTTTGACAACTCTTTCTGACGAAGCACATTTATCAGAGACTGATATAAATCTGATATAGGGGGTACAGAAAATGAATCCAAGGGACATTTTTTCATGATTCCCGAATGTTTAAGCATTCAAAGGGTCATGCACCTTTTGTCCTGGAAGCAAGTCTGAAGCAAAGTTCTTAATTAGTCAGATGAGTAATCCATGAGAGTACTGCTTTCACAGCAAGAACACTAGAACAAAGAACATCATTACAAAAAGGTGAAAAGAACCCGACATCCCCACCGTATTACCTTCTGGATGAAAGCCAACATCTTAATAGTCTTTACCACTTTGAGGATTGAAAGCTTGAAACATTTATCTGCGTCAAACTTAAGAGAAAGTGGTAGACAAGTACTAGATCAGTCGTTTTAGAATAAGGCAAATCCAGTATCAATTTTATGCAGTGAATTTGATCGTTTCGTATGGTTAAAGATCGATATTTTCGGTCGCAAGAACTGTTTGGAATAAGGAAAAAACCTATAGGATCTAAGTTGATAAAAAATTAAGATAAGATTGATAAGAATATTCATTATTAGCTTAAGGAAGTCCTGCATATTTTAAAAAGAAAAAAAAAATACAATTGAATTCTTCAAAACGTTTTTAGGAGTATCCCTCCTTTCCATTATTTTGTTTCAAACTAAAGTATTTTTTCCCACAATTACAATCAAAAATTAATTTTTAATGTGCAGTAATGAGTGTCAATAGTATACCGCCAAAATAAAATTTCTCTCATGCTATAAAATGAATAAATTAGCATGCACTTAAAATAAGCTGTCGACAATATCAGTTCCCTTTTAAATAAATTGAAATAAAATGAAGATTAATTTACTTATAAATTGATATTGATTCATAAATAAAAATAAATAATAAATAGAAATTATTTACCCAGAAAAAATTAATAAACTGTTTCAGAATCCCCCTTTTGTTTTTAGAATAAAGATCAAAATTAGCCTTATAAAAATGCAATTAGATTTAAACTAAAATATGAAACAGATGGATAGTTCAAAAATTATGTTTCCTTGTAGCAACACGCTAAAACAATAAAAACAACAAGCATAAAAAATTAAGCAAACTTTACTCTACAATTCAAACAAACATTTTTCGGATAAAAAAAAAATCGGAATTAAACCAAAATGAACAGAAGAATAATGGAAATTAAACTGACACTAATGAAAACAATTAACACTATAACCAGTGGCAGTTAACATTGCAGGTGTAAAGGGAGCTAATCGCTTTCTCTCAAATCTTTGCGTTTTGAGCACCACAAAAAAACGTGACTGGGATATAAACAAACCTCCAATTAGGGGACCAGAGGAAATGAAAAAACCTCATGCGATCAAGTTTGACAGTCTTCCTGACATAAAAGTTTTGGAGGAGATACGAGAGGGAACAGCTGAGAACAGCTGGGGGGTCTCGAACCGCACTCAAGGCGAAGATTAAGAAAAGCTTAATGTATTATAAAAGATTCATAAATATTATTGGATTGGAAAATATATTGTTTAAATCATATCTTACACTTCATTATTTTCTTTCGATTGATATTTTTAGATTAACTAAGATACGATTTCAAAAAGAGTATAGTCCGTCCAGATATTCATTTTTCAAGAATGAAATATATTAATATAAAAGTTTTCCTTATCACTGTGAGATATTATCAAAAAATAAATAAAAATGACAAATCGTCTGTAAAAATAAGTAAACAAGCAAAAAAGTTCAAATGCGACACAAAATTAAAAAAAAAACTTTCTTCAATAAGACTGAAAAGTTTTGGAAAAACGCGTTCCAAAGTTTTCAAA
This sequence comes from Tetragnatha montana, assembly GCA_963680715.1. Taxonomy (NCBI): domain Eukaryota; kingdom Metazoa; phylum Arthropoda; class Arachnida; order Araneae; family Tetragnathidae; genus Tetragnatha; species Tetragnatha montana. Next base: position 54,309,143 of record OY796679.1, read on the forward strand.
GACAAATCAATTTTATGAGTAGAGTTCATCATACATAAATGACGACTGATATTCATGAGAAGAAAAAGAAGGTTTAAATTAGTACGTCATAATTTTTTACACAAATTACATAAAAAGATATTTCAATCCACGAGCATCAGATTTCATCAGAAAGTCAATGTCTTTTTTCGCGCGTACAAAAACAACGGAAGATAACCTCATTCATTATTTTTTTTTTTTAAATTTTTTCTTATTGCGTGAATTTGATTAAAGCATCGATTGGGAAAGTCAAACTCTGTACTGTTACTTTTCAGAAATATTAAAAATTCTGATCTTATTCACTCATTCCAGCTCTCATTTCTGAATAGGTCACCTTTCTTCCGGCTACTCTCTCTTTCTCTCACTTAAGTTCAGATCTATTTGTTCCCAATTCTTTTCTATACGATTTGGCTCAAATAAACGACCTTCCCTAATAGCCGATAGTTCAATAAGGCCGAATAAATTTCATTAACATTAATGATGTAGGATACAGACTGGTTCCCCAATTAATTGTCACAGACGATTCGACAAGCAAGAGCAAGCCTACTTGTCACTGTATCAAAACCACGTGTAAAATCCTCCAACAGCTGCTTCTATTGAATATAACTATTTCATGCGTGAAACATATTTTACCACACTTCTATGAACGTGAACTAATGGTCGTTATTGACTGTTTCTTTGGTTATATGCTGTAAAACCAACAAAAAAAAGCATCTTGTCAAACGTCAAATCAAAAGAAATATATGTGAAGTCTTTTAGAAAAGCACGTGTAAAATCGTCCAAAGAACAAACAGGCAGCAGCTGCTTCCATTAGAAATAACTACTCCATGGGTGAAATATATTTAAACACGCTTCTATGAACGTGAACCAATTGTCTTTTTTTTGTTTAGATGCTGTCAAACCACTATGTGTCAAATGAACAAAAAGCACCTTATAAAGAGAAAAATAAGTGAAGTCTTTTAGGGAAATAATTACCCAATTAAGAAGCATCAATAAATTCCCCGCTGTATTTCAAGTGATGGGCCACAGCCATGTGGTGGTAAACCATATGGAAACTTGTGAGCCGTTTTTGACGCTTCGAGGTTTGTGTACTACCGGCGGCAAGACAGCTGTCAGGTGCTTTTTCACCCGTCGCTTTCTTTCTTGAAAAACGTTTCCCTGCGCGTTTGTGCAAAACCAGGGGTTATTGATGACTATTAAAAACTAGATTATACACTCAGCTGCCAATAATCAAATGAAGAATAATAAGAGAAAAGCAAAAGAAATTGAAATCCATGCGTGTTATGTAGTGACGTGGATGGAAAGGGGTATGGATACCTCCAGGTGTTGGTTGCCACAGCTGTCCCCCTTTCGTTTGCAACTTGCAGTTTAAGTTAATAAGTGAGGGTCATTAATATGACCTATTGGATTTGCCCGAAACGCCATTGATTGAATTTCAACATCGGTTTGAATGTTCGTGCAAATTAATTTTTCGAACTTCTCGTTACGCAAGGGCACATATTGCGTAGTGCATAACTTTTACCGCTTTTTAAAGGAATTGAAGATTGGCACATCTGACAGCTTTTCTGGAGGGAATAATCGATTATACTAACTATAGGTACCTTGAGAAATGATAAGGAGTGACATGGGGATAGTATACGATTAACTAAAAGTATGTTAGTTTTTTTTCAAATAGCTCGTGCCAGGTAGAACTTATCGCCCATTTTCTCCAGGTGACAAGGACATATAAATTTCGAGTGGAATTTTATCATGCTGTGCAAAGAGTTAATTAAAGTGAGGGAATGAAGAAGTCTTAAAATATGAATGAATGTAAGTCGCATGCGAGGTTTATCTTGAATGAAAACTTTACGATCCTGGCTACTTATCTAAAAAAGACGCTGATAAGAGTCAAGAACATCTGAGTAAATACTCACGGAAATATGGTCTCAATAGTTTCAATTAGAAGTTCATTTAATTTTAAAACAATACAAATGAACTTTTCAAATATTCATGGTTGTTTGCATTAATTTGTCAAAAATATTTTTTTTCAGCAGACATACCATGTCAAAATATTTATTTAAAGATAAAAGTTATTTTAGGTTGGAGGAATTCTGAATGGTTATGGAATCGCACAAAATATATTTTAATCATTATCATACTGTCCTTCTCAATCAAACATGGCGGTATGAAGGTGCTCTTTCGATGACACGACCTTTCAAACGAATCATCTTTTAACTTTTCGCTTGATTATGTTGAGAACAAATTTTATTTATTGAATTAAAACATTTTAGTTAGTGAAATATAATTTTTTGACGGAGTTTCTTGAAAATAGGCTACGGGGAGAAACGTCATTTTAAGGTCAGACTTCACATGACAGTAAAACAATACCTTTCACAATCGATCTGACAAGGAGAAAAAAAGGACAGAACCGGCACGAGAGAGCATTACTAAAATTTGTCCGGTTTCGCCCCACTTCGCCCACCACTTGACCAAACCAAACGAACGAACCCATCAAAATACACGTGCTTTAGCGCTAAAGACGGCAAGTTCGTGAAACCACGTGAAAGAAGTGATGCGGATAATTTCCTAGACGGCTAATCCCAGACACGGTCGAATTTCCCTCGCTAAAGAACAAGAAACCGGGTGAGAAACAAGTCTTACCGTAGCGGGTCTCAGAAGTGACGGCACAGAGTAGGTCCTCAGCAGGCGAGGGTAATCCCAAGATTGGACACATAGACAGCCGACCGCAGCTGGCGGAGGCTAGCTTGCTTCTGACAGTTACGGCCCGAGCTTCGCCGGTCGGCTACTAGATGGCGCTTCGGACGCCGCAAACTTCGCTCGACCTTTCCATGCAAGGAGGAAAAAATGGAGTTTTGGATAGGTAGGTGCGCTAAGAGTGAACAACATACATACGAAACAATCGGAAAGAAGTTCCAAAACAAAATTAAGAACTGTCACTCGCCGGCTTACGACCTTTTCGATGGATGGGGATGACTCTTTGACTTGCGCTTTTAAGGTCGTTAGGGAGGTTTTAAGTTGGTTTTAAATTTTAATTTTTTGACAAGTGCTCCTCCTCGTCTTTGGCTTTGCTGCCAAGCTCGTGTTTGATTTTTCTGGTTCTGGAAGTTTTGTGGGTCTGCTCTCTTAAATTTTGGTTTTGACTCCCGTGTGTTATTTTGAAGGATTTCGGAGTTTTGTAAATAAGTTTTTCGGGTGGAGATATTTAGGATTTTTGAGATTTTGAGTTTGTTGTAAAATTTTAAGTTCTGACGGGGTGCCGTTTGACCAGAGAGGGATAGGTTCGTATTTCATTTTTTTTTAGTTTAATAGTTTAAAATCTGTACTTAAATTTTAGTTTTGACCGATGAACTTTTTACTTTAAAAATTTTTAGTTTACAAGAAATAATATTAATATAAGAGTAAAAATACAAATGAGATACTTTTAAAACTTATTTAACTATTTAGTTTGGGAAGAATGTTTTTAACTACAGATTTTAAGGTGCCTTTCCAGTATATTTGTTTGATTTGCATTTTTTTATCAAAATGTAATAAAACATGAAATTAAGTGAAAAGAGTTTTAACTTCGTTAATGTATTCCTAAATATACAATACCTACTCCAAGAAAGTCAGAAATTAAATTTTCTAAAACATGCATAAGAACTTTTTTAGCTGAAGAAACGAATTACTTAGAGAAAATATCAAGTATAAAATGAAACATTGAAAAACTGATTCTTTTTCAAGATCCGCGAAGCGTAATATTTAAGGGGAAAAAATCATGAAAGAAGATGGTGATAAGATGCCAGGAAACATAAGCGTCGCATTTAACCCATTAGACAGAAAAGTAGAGATTCAAATCGCACAGTTTAGATACAGCGCTTTAATGTGTTTATTTGCTTTTTCAAACGGTTAAAAATGAAAAGAGCGATTTTTAAAGACGTTTATCAAAGATTACCTTCGAGGAGGAAATAAATGTGCGTTCAGTTCAACTCTTCATATTTAAAGACGATGCGCATGCGTCGTTCAGTTCAGTCAATTGATGGAGAAAAATTATGAAAGCTCTTATCTACCTAACCCGGTTAGAAGCTGGCTGCTCGTGTTGTGTCTTGACAACCACGTGTTTTTACGTCTCCACTGCCAGGTTACTATTTTCGACGCTTTCTCTATGAAAACAACTAATTTATTGCTACTGTCTTGAAGCTTGAAGGTTTGAGAGAACCCGATTTCTTTAATGAGAAAGCGTATCCAGTTATAACTCAATAAAAATGGGGTCCAAAAATATCACACTGTTTTAGCTACTCGTAAATCTCGGTGCTTCTTTAGGAACGACTCTTTTAATTCGAGTGCAAATTTGACACTTTCTTGTTCTGTGGGGTTATTTTTGGGAGGGGGCAGTTTTTAATTCTCTTCGCGCGGTTGGCTGATAACCCATTGAAGTTTGAGTTTGCCACAATTTGAGCCTCATTTCAGTAATGTTCGGCACTAGTTAACTAGAAGTAGTTGCAACTAGTAGTTAACTACTGATCAACTAGTAGTTAACTAGTAGTTTAACTACTTTTGGTTTAAACTAGTTCAACTATTAGTTGAACTACTTTTTTTAATAACTACTAGTTGAAACTACTTTCAAAATTTCAACTACTTTCAAAAAAATTCTTTTTAAAATTTTTATCAAAATATAGAAAAAATTGTACTGTAACAAATTTAATTAAGATGGTAGAGTACTCAAAATTCCATAACCAGAATTAAAGGCCCTTTTTGCGCGTTTTTTGTGATATAGATAAGAAAGATGTATTAGAATTAGGGCAAAAAATAGGTTATGAAATTAAATAGACTAGTTAACTAGTAGTTAACTACTTTGGGAAACAGTTAACTACTAGTTGTAACTAGTCCCAGGAAAAAATAGTTAACTACTAGTTGCAACTAGATTTTCCCAGACTAGTTAGTAGTTGGTAGTTAACTATTTTTTTACCATTAGTTGCCGAACACAACATTTGAGGCAACATTTTACAGTCGACTCCGCTTAATGTGAACACGGTTAATGTTATCAATCGGATAATGATATCGAAATTGACTGGTCCTGATCACTCTTACTTAATTGAATGCAAAATGTATCGTTTTATGTTATCCCTATATCGTTTAATGTTATCAAAATTTGGTGAAATCCCCTAAAAGTATCCTTTTTTCCCGTTTGAAGGCCAATTTTAAAACATAAATATGCAAAATGATTCACTAATTTATCAATGTTATATGATCCACTCTATATTTTTCTTTGAGAATGCTTAAGTTGCGAGATACATAACAGAAAATCGTTTTAAATACTTCAATTATCACAACACAATCGTGATTTTAATTCGAGTTACACTGTTTACTACTCTTTAGTATAGAATCGCTTATTATTATTATCAATCGGATATGTTACCATTATCATCATTAGACAAATGTGATCACTTTAAGCGGAGTCGACTGCCTTTTTTTACGATTATTTGAATACAAGAAAAAGACAGAACAAGGAAGAGAGAATTGTATTGATTAAAAATTGAGTAAACTTGTGTTCAGTTTGCAGTCGCTTATCCGATGGTGGACATGTCCGATGGCCCCCACAATATTAGAAATGTTTAATAAAAATAGTAAATATTTCTCGAAGATTGACCATTTTAACATGATTGAGGAGATGTGAAATCTCCTGATGGTTTGGTTTCTCTCAATCTACAAAATTACTTAGAATTGTTCAAAAGATATAAAAAAAAAATAAACGTAATAATAACGTTTTACATAATTTCTTGTAGTACAATCTTTACAGGAACATTGCATTTAAACAAATTAAATAGAGAATATTTGGTGTATTATACAACGTTCTTTCTATCAAAGTAAAACATACTATTATCTATTTCAAATGTCAAAATTAAATGAATCTTCAGTTTGAAAAAGGGAATAAGTCTAAAAACTAAATTTTGAGAAAATTGAAAAAAAAACCCGGTTGAAGTAATGGAAGTTTTGTATTATAACCACCAAATATTTCCTGAAAATTCAGGACCCTAGACCCTAATTAGAATACAGAACAATCATAAAAAATTTAAGTACTAAATGAATATCAAAAGAGTCAAACATTCACTGGATAAATATAGTTATAAACACTTTTAAATTAAAGACAAATTTTACTTTGGATTAGTTTTTGCATAAAGAATAAAAAAGGGGAAATAAATTAACTTGAATTTCAGATTTAATCAAAACATACAATGAATGTACATCGATTTCGCCAAATTCTAGGGGCTATTTTTGCTTTATAGGGGATTGTTATTTTTCCTCTCTTCCCACTCATGTGTAGAGCTAAGCTTGGAGAAAACTCAATTTGCCATTTTTGGACTTACTCCCTTTTTAAACTGACGGTTTAAATGAAAAAAATGTCTAAAAATCTGATCTGGATTGTTCAGGGATCTGGATCCACGCGGTTTTACTGTATACTCATATGGATATCTTTCCTGGTTCTGATTTGCCACCCTAAAAAAAACCTTCCACCTTGTTCTATGACACATAAAGTACATGCCTATGGCCCTGAATATAGGTAATTAAGTGCACTCTGTTGCAAGGAAGCTGTTCTTGAGTGTGATTGCTAGGAAAATGACAAGCGGAGTATATAAACTTCTACGATGCTTTTACATTACAATTTAGGCCAAACGTGATAAAAGAGATAGCTTAACTGGTGTTTAGAGAGTGACTAGGATAGTGACAAAATATTTCCCTAATTAGGAAATTGATATCGCTAATACGTTTTTAAAAGCTTGAGGAAAGAAAGTAAGACGTGTGTGAGACTAAATTTTTTAGTAGTTTTTATTTGGAAGTGTGACGAGAATTAGTTGGGACTTTATATTGATTTTTTTTTGGTTTGGGAGGTTGCCTTGATATAAAATTAAGTATACTTCAAGGACATTTGAAAGCATCATTTGAAAGTTTAAAATTTGTAATTAACGAAACATTGATAGTTGACTTAATGATAATACTATTATGCTAATGGTATTTTTATTGTCCGGGAATGAAATGTTATTTTGTAGACGTTTTCAAAAACTCGATGACGTTTATCTGTCCATCGCAGTCGCTTCACAAAAGTTAAGATGGCTTAGTTGTATAGAAATTAAGGTAAAAACATTTTAAAATTACAAAAATTTTAAAAATAATTATTATTAATCTATAGAAAGAGAGACCTTTATTTAATACCTACTTAAATTTTAAAAAGTGGTGAAATTTAGTACATTAATGTTTTTATTTTTTACATTTACAATTATAAAAAGTTGATTTTTTTATTAAATTGCGTAGTACTAACACATTATTTTACCACTGAAAGCTCTGATAAAGCTCCTTATGTTGGTCTTTATCTTTTTACACAGAAATACGTTAGGCGAATAAAGTGAAATGGAATCACTTACTGTGATAACCTTAGACGTTTTCCTGTCAAAATCGTACAATTATATTTCTTTGGATTCGGTTTCTTTTTGAAATCACAAGTCATGTCAACTAATTTTGAGTACTAGTACTAAAGTCGTTTGAAAACGGGAAGGGATCAGGAAACATTTTTCTGGGGTAATTGGAAAAATGGCAACGGAATAGATGCAAATCATTTGGAAACACAAAAGACAGGAAGACGCTTGTTTAGAATTGAATCGACAGTTTGAAAAAGGGAATAAGTCCAATAACCAAGTTTTGAGAAAATCGAGAAAAACTGTATAAGTCATGGAATTTTCGTTGTATAACCACCAAATTTAAACTGGAAATTCCATACCCTATTTAGATAACAGAGCAATCGTCGAAAAAATATAAGTATATTCAAAAATATTTTGCAGTTTAAATAAATTGATGGACTTATTCCCTTTTTCAACCTTATGAAATTTCAGATGAAAAAAAAAATCTTAAAAACCACGTTAATCGACAACTAAATTATATTTCTGCTTATATCACTGCAAAAAAGTTAAAAAATAGAAAGATATTTTTCAACTTTTACATTTTTAAAGAAAAATATGAGAGTGGAACATACGAGATAATAAATCTACGATACGATCTAATAAATGACAAAATAATAATCGTAATGTAAAATGCAGGTTATTTAAGAATAAAAGAGACATTTAACTACTACACTTTAGGATAGGTATAACGTTTTTCTCCCACGTTTCGTTATACCTGGGACATTAATAATAGGGAAATAAGTGTCTCCCACAAAACACATATATATTTTTTATGAAGTTGAACACTCTGACTTGTAAAAGAAACACTCTGACTTGTTGCTCCGGACGCACAAATTTTGAAGGTTTGAAATAAATTTGAAAATACTTTGTTTTAATTTTCTTATCCATCTCACAAATTTTTAACTTCTAATATGAAGCCAGTTTTTTCCAAAATAATCACCAGTAAAACAGTTAAAAAATTTATATAGAAATAGTCCAATTTGTATTAGAGTATTAATCTATGTTCCACCTGCAAACGCTACTTTGATTAAAAGAACCTCGGAGGAAATCTCTGAGGGTGCTATTGAAGAAAAATAACCCAGGTACACGACTAATTTTTTTAGGGTCTAGCTCTTCTGTTCTTTCTGGGCTACATTTTTTATTGACTTCTCCTACCCATCCTTCAAATCGTATTAAATATCAGGGAATAGAGGTAGTATAAGTTGAGCCGACGGAGAAAGGAGAAGAATTGTTTAAGAAACCTCAATGTTTCTCTAATCAAACTGTAAATTATAGGATTATTTAAAAAAGCGAGTTAAGTCTAAAGTTATCAAATATTCATTAACTTATATTCGAACTGAATGAAATAATAAGCTCTTCAATGCTAATAAGCTCTCTTCATGCACACCTTCCAACTGTGAGCGGGCTGAAATTTATATTTTGCCTTGTTACTAAATCATTATATCTTTTTGTATTACAGTCGACTCCGCTTAATGTGATCACTTTTGTCCAAGAGTAGAATGATCACAATATCTGGTTGATAATAATAAGCAATTTGATACTATTAAGTATCAAACAGTGTAACTGGAGTGTTTGCTTTAAAATCACAACTATGTAGTCCTAATTGAAGTATTTAAAACGATTACCTAGAACGTATTTTGCAACTTTAACATTCTAAAAGAAAAATATGAGAGTGGAACATATAACACTAGTAAATTAATGATTCATTTTGTATGATTATGTATTAAAATTGGCCTTCAAACGGGAAGTAAAGGAGGCTTTTAGGGGATTTCACCAGATTTTGATAACATTAAGCGATATATTGATCACATAAAGCGATACATTTTGCCTTAAGTTAAATAGGAGTGATCAATTTTGATAACATTATCCGATTCAGTGTTATTCCTAGGATTTTTTTGGAGAAATAAAAATACTCCTTGACTTTTTTAAGAGGAGTGAAATTCAATTATGAGGAGTGAAATACGGAAATAGCATAAACTACATACACAGAGACACGAAAACCGCAATCTAACTTCCTAAGCATCAGAACAATAAATTTAAAAACAAATACAATGGCTGTTTGAAAACACAGTGTTTTGAGTAGAAAAATATTATTTGTTGATTTCTGTGGGGCAAGGTGCATTTTTTTGTGAAAATATTCAAAGAGTGATAATGCTCCTGGCTAGTTTTTTAAAGAGTGAAAAATTCCGATTTTCAAGGAGTGAAATACTCTCTCAGAGGAGTTAAAAATATCTCTGATCCGATTGATAACATTAACCGCGATCACAAGAAGCGGAGTCGCCTGTAGAATTAAGACAGAACTATGAACAAAATGTTTGCGGTCAGGTTTCTCCAAATGCGGAGAAGACTACTAGTGAAACGGGGGTTGGGGGACATCATTCACTCCGGCCTCATACAAAGGGGGCGTTAATACCCCAGTCACGTTTTCCTACCTGATGGTGCGCGAAGCTACAGAAACTGGTATTAAGCCATCAGATTTTCTATCTCAAAAGTTACGTGTGTTTGTGGAAACATTTTAAATCCTCCCAACCGAGAAGCTACTGGGACTGTGATACATTAATTTCCAAGGTCTTGTGTAGAAATGGTGCTTTGAGGAATAATTTTTACGCGCAATCAAAGAGTTTATTCAATTTCGACTGTTCTTCAGGACGTGTTTTGTTGGTGCCTTTGTAATTCAATCATGTTTAGACAATGAATTGCAGCAACGCTAAAACAATACAATTTCATTTCTCTAAAATTTGCTTTAGAAGCTGATGCAACTTAAAGTAAATAGAATCGGTTGTGAAATTTTAAAATTCTTCTTGTGTTTTGCACTTCATTAATCTTTCCTCACTTTTATTATTTTGTCTGAAGAAATCTACTTGTCATCTAAGGCTATTATTGTAATATTATTAAGTTCGAAGGATGTCAATCAAGGGAATTCTCGTTGCTAGTATATCAACAGTGAAATTAAAAAAAAAAAAGAAAATAGAAAAAATTCTTTACGACTTTATCTGTTTTGGGTATCTTTGCTTCACTGTAACTTTTGAGTCGCAATCCTGATTATGTAACACATTCTCACAGTTGATAATACCTCACTGGATCATTGCAGAATAGAAAAAATCTTACATAATTCACCTGTGAACTACAAAAAGATTAACCAGTTTTTTTAAAAAAGTAGTCAGATAAGTGAAAGGTTTATCAACGGAGATGAGAGTTCATATAAGTATTTACTTCGAAGCTTTCAAACTTCAAGAAAAAAAAATTCATTTAAGTGATTTTAATTTCCGGAACAGCTTGAACTTTCCCATCGTGAAACTTTTCAATGAATAGTTGTCATTGTCATCGATTTACTTGAAATAAATACTATTTTCTGGACCCCTTCTAATTCCAAGAGTCCTTTGAAGATTTACAGTCTATTTTGGGCCAACTAGATAAGTATTTTTATGTAGGTATTATGTACTTACTTTCTTGGTTCCTACCTCAACATTTTCTTCTTACGTTGAAATGAGAGGGAGGGGAGAAAATACTTCAAATCTAGAAAAAGAAAGATTATCGGAAAGAGGGAAGAATGGGAAGATTTAGATATCAGAGAATGAAAGGGAATATTGTAGAAAGCAAGAAAAGGGGGAATGGGGAATTACAAAAGAAAGGGATTAAAGATAGAATTGGAGAGCGAGGCGGGAAGGAATGAGATTAGCGAGAGAGTTAAGAGTAAGTGTAAGGAAGAATTGTAGTGAAATTGAGAAGAATGAGAATGATAGAGAAATTATACTGAAAGAGATGAAATGAACGAAAGAGTAGAGCGAGCAAGACAGAAAGATATTTAGGAGTAAGAAATGATAGAGAGAATTAAGAGAAAGAGAGGGGACAAACTAAATCACAGATTTTTATGGATTCTAAACAGGCACAGAAAGATTCCTTGCGTGGAGTTCATGAAAAAATGCCCAAAGAACTATACCTCGACGACAACTTTTATGCTTCTAAAAATATTAACGTCATTCATATCCGATAAAAACATGCTTATTTCATTCCACGGTACGCGCATGCATGTGAAATGGATGTTTTTAACAATTTATTGTGCTAACATATCCAAATAACCATATTCCATGTAATATACCTTTTACTGTTGCGATTATCTGAATAACTATGGGTTGTAGAGGTATAGTCCTCTGGGCAGTTTTTATGTTGTCCACGCAAAGAATCTGGCTGTGCACAGAATTTGGAGAACTTGTTGAAAAACTCTGTGTATTCAGATAGTCAATAGACAAGTCAGTTAATAAGATTGAACGGTAATTACGTTTTATCCGCACATGCCAGCGATTAAGCGCTTAAGATTTTACTGTGTTAATCAAGTTTATTTTGTTTGATTGCGTTTTTGTTAAATCCTTTACTCAGTGCCAATTGGCTTGTTTGTAGTTTTTGTTTTAGTTTTATCTAAAAAAAACTGTGAAGCGTGCCAATGGCATGTGGATAGTACGTCCGTACCGATTGCCTGATTCAGGTATCGTCCATAGAAACTTTTGTTATGAGTTTTCTCTCTGTCGATTTGAACATATCCGAATACTGTCTGAATACAGGAATATTCTGGCAACTTTTCTGAGAAAGTATTTTGGGACAAACAAAACCCATTAAAATTTACGAAGGTGGGGAAAAATGAGACACCAGTTTGTAGAGAGGCAATATGTAGTTAAAAAATAGAATATTTCCGGTGGATAAGAGTTCCCAAAAGTTGCAAAAGAATCGCGCGCGTAGCATACAGAAAAAAGTTCAGTCAACAGAGAAATCCTGTGTAAGGGAAAACTCTGGCAATTTTTGCTGCCAGACAGAGCTTTTCTGTTTTTTAAGATTACTTTTTACAGTGTAGCAGGAGCTAGACGAGATCCATCAGAATATTGGGGGTGGAATATGAATTCTTCATCCCTAGAAGAGTTTTGTATCCAGTTAAGAATTCTCTCAAATGGGGATTGCGTTGCTGATTATAGTATGTAGATGATATTGGTAGTACTATCAAGGTAATATAGTATGGGATACATTAGGATATTGGGGGTGGGTTATGAATTCCTCATCCCTAGAAGCTTTGCATCCAGTTAGGAATTCTTTCAAATGCATTGCTGATTATGGATGGTACTGGTAGTACTATCAAGGTAGTATAGTATGGGATACATCAGGATATTGGGGGTTGGTTATGAATTCCTCATCCCTAGAAAAGCTTTGTATCCAGTTATAAATTCTTTCAAATGGATTGCATTGATGATTATAAATGATACTGGTAGTATACTATCAAGTTAGTATAGTATGGGATACATTAGGATATTGGGGGTGGGTTATGAATTCCTCATCCCTAGAAGCTTTGCATCCAGTTAGGAATTCTTTCAAATGCATTGCTGATTATGGATGGTACTGGTAGTACTATCAAGGTAGTATAGTATGGGATACATCAGGATATTGGGGGTGGGTTATGAATTCCTCATCCCTAGAAGAGCTTTGCATCCAGTTAGGAATTCTCTCAAATGGATTGCGTTGCTGGTTATAGGTGGTACTGGTAGTATTATCAAGGTAGTATAGTAAGGGATACATCAGGATATCGGGGGTGGGTTATGAATTCCTCCTCCCTATAGAAAAGCTTTGTATCTAGTTAGGAATTCTTTCAAATGGATTACGTTGCTGATTATAGATGGTACTAATACTGTCAGGGTAGTATAGTATGGGAGCTCTCCAGGAGTACATTCCTGGCATGCTAGACGGTCTAGCACCCAGCAGGAGGTTTTGCTCAATGAGTTGAGTACTGGGGGTTGGGTACTGAAGAGCTCTCTCCGGGGGTGATGGATCATCCCTCGCCTGAAATAGCTGGCGACGCGGGATCGTCGCCAAATGGCAGTCACTCAAGACTGCCAAGTGGAGCAGTTACGTCACACAATGCGTCTCTGGCATCGCTGGGATTCGGACCTTCAATCGGCAAGGAAGGAAGGATTGCGGGGCTGTCAGCTTAGCGTGCGCCGGGTGGATGTCGCAATCCGTTTGAAAAGGAGCCATATGCCGGCGGGAGCGCGCCCTTTCCGCCAATTGGTCTTCTAAATGCGAAAGTCTGACTGGTGCTGAACTCCCTGACATTTCTTCGCGAAGAATAGGCACCGAAATAGAGGAGAAGCGCGTCGCGTTTTCGAATGTTGTCTGCCGCATTGTTGACTGTTTTGCTGTGGGAAGTGGCATCAGTCGGGGAGAGGTGACAGAGGGGAGGCACCATATTTTCCACAGGAGGAGGAGCTCCCATTGAGTTGTTCTCCTCTGGTTCAACTCTTGCTGTTGAACTTACTTATTGTAAATTTGTTAAGCCGTCGTAGGTTTTTTTTATCAGCTGGCAAATACTACTATGTATCAAACCTTTGTTAAATCACTTTGCAAAGGGTGGGGTCAAGTAGGGGCAATGGTAGTTTTTACAGTGTGTTTATAGAAAGAGCTCAAATTATTGTAAAGTGAAATTTTCTTCATTGTAGTACATCTTGAGGCATCCAGAGATACCTACATGTTGGTACCATTGACAGATTAATTTAATTTTTTTAATTAAGGTAAAAAGCACGCTTTTAAAAAGAAATCTTTTAAGAATTTTTTTTAGGTGTTAAAAACTTCTGGAAAACTTATATTACCGGTAAAATATTAGTAAAATTATCCTGCTTTTCAAATAAAGTCAGTTTTTATAAACATTTTGTCACAAAAAAGGCAAATTTATTTTGAGTATTTATAATTTTACAAGCATTTCTGTGCCGTGGGGGAAAATGAGTAACCGTGAGTAACCAATAGTGTTCGGCACTAGTTAACTAGAACTAGTTGCAACTAGTAGTTAACTACCGATCAACTAGTAGTTAACTACTAGTTTAACTACTTTTGGTTTAAACTAGTTTAACTACTAGTTGAACTACTTTTTTTAATAACTACTAGTTGAAACTACTTTCAAATTTTCAACTAGTTTAAAAAAAATTTTGTTTAATACAAAAAATTACACTGCTATTTCCTATTTATAACTACAATGTCATGGTAGAGTACTCAAATACCATAACCAGAAATAAAGGCCCGTTTTGAGCGAAAGTTTTTTGTGATGTAGATAAGACAGATGGGGGTATTAGAATTTGGGCAAAATATAGGTTATGAAATTAAATATACTAGTTAACTAGTAGTTAACTACTTTGGAAAATAGTTAACTACTAGTTGCAACTAGTCCCAGGAAAAAATAGTTAACTACTAGTTGCAACTAGATTTTCCCAGACTAGTTAGTAGTTGGTAGTTAACTACTTTTTGACCACTAGTTGCCGAACACTAGTAACCAATTTACCCTTAAAACTACCGAATGTAAAATAAAAAAAGCTATACTAGATTACAAACTTTCTTGGCAATGACGTCACGACGAGCGGAAGAAAAATGAATTAACATATCGTCTGTGAGACTGAGAAATTAATGTACTACGCCTCGAAATCGAAAATACTTATCAATTTACAAAAACTATGATCCCAAAACGCAATATATGCACGGATTAAAAAAAAACACGTATGGTGGTTGGTAAAACCCAATCATTTCTCTAAACTAAAGTGACTAATTTCATTCGGCATACGAACTTTTGGCTGGGAACTACTTCCTTCGTTTGCTCTCAGCGTCTCAGCTTATTTCTCCATTGTCAAGCAACATTGGAGTCTAGTATGAGTAAAATGGACTTTTCCAGCAAAATAAACATAATTTATTGCTTTTTAATCGATTTTTAAAGAAAAAAGATCGTTTGTTTTTTCAAACGTGTTCCATTAAGAACTGAATATCTTTTGTTTAAAAATATTCCTTATACGACAAATTTATATGAATTATGTAACGATCTATCGCTGAAAAATCAATTATGATAGTAAACTCTACAGAATAAATGCAATAAAAATCATAGTATTCTAAAAAACACACATTTTTTCTAAGCATTCTAATGAAAACAACTTTATAAAAAATATTGTTAAAACCTAAGAAAGCTTAAATCACATTTCTATAACAACCATCATCACTGTTTTCTCCAGAGGTATTCAACTATTACTTGGGATATCCATTTTATTATTAAGATAAACTCTTATTTTTATTTCATTTTTATGTAAAGGGGAAGTATCTACCTAAATAGAAAACGCATGTAGTAAATAAATACTGTATATTTTTCTCAATGCATAGAAAAAAGTCCATACTATATAAAATAAATCTTCTTAAAACATTGTATTGATCTAAATGAATCTGTTTGAACCATTACTGTTGTTCTCAAACAGTAGACTTTTCCTGATGAGATTTGCACATTGATTTGGCACACAACCAAACAAGTTAACCATTAGGTTCTTATTTTAATTTAGAGTATTTAGTTCATAGTTTTTTTTTTGGAAGTTGTATAAAGTTTATAAATGTGTGTTTGATGTTTTTCATGTTAACAGTGAAGTTAATAATTATAATTTTCGTTACCTAGTGAAATGAGTTTCATTGTAAAAACGACATTCAGTCTTGGACATTTAAAAAAAAATTTCAAGCTATCTTTAAGAATTATAAAATTCATGCTATAAAATAAAAATGTACTAATTCTGGCAAGAATATGAAAAACGGGAATTTTCTGTAAAAATAAGGAAGTATCTAACTTTTTAAAATATTTCATCACTCAGATCAATATTGGGGTAAGAGAGATTATAACTTCACTTTTCACCGTTTGTTTAGCTCTACAAATCATTTTCATCGCTTTTAATTTTTATTTTGCTGGAATTTTATCTTGTTTCTTCTGGTTATTACCCTTTTACAATGATGTTCATTGTAATCATAGACTCATTTGTTTAGAGTATCATATTCTTTTAGTGTATCTAGATGTTATTGAATATGTTTAATGATAAAAATAATTTGATATGTATCTAATTTCTTACGTTTATGAGTGTATTATTATTCCTTACTTATTCTTTATAAGTTATTTTTCTGTGCATTAATTTTCTTACAAAATTTGAAGCCTATACATTAAAAAAAAAAAAAAAATACTCTTTTTTTTTAATTAACCTTCCTTATTATTATATGAATAAAACTTAAGATAAAAATATGAGAAAACTTAATCCATTAAACTTAAAATACTTTTTAAATCAATTAAATTACAAAATGATTACCAAGATATATAAATTAAATGTATAAATATAGTAAACTTTTAAAAAATAGTATTAGTGATAAACTTTTGTAAAATCCTAATTACTACGATATTATATTAGATAATGATTTTATAAAAAATAAATTGGAGATACTGTATTATGTTTATTTTAGATAGGTACTCTTTTAAATATAGTAGTTCAGACTAAGAAATGTGAGATGTTTGTAATAGTACATACGTTTGAAAAGAATGTTAAAAAATGTGATATACTCATAAAAATATTTAATAAGCAAACAATTTGTATCGTGAAATGATAGCATGAAGATTGATGTTTTGTCTCTCTTTTTTTAGGATATTATTTTCTATTTTGCCTTGTCCCGTCAAACTTATTCCAGTTGTAATAAATTATTTTTCATAAAAAAAGGAATCGTTAAGTTAAAACTAGGTAACGATTCATTAAACCATATAAAGAACTTAAAGATATAAGATTCTAGATGACTTTTTATCTCTGAGACAGCATTTTTAGCGAAGCAGCTCTGACAGGAATTCTACTTCATGACAGGAACATGCGAAAGTTTTCACTGTCAAATTAGCGGAAAAAATTCTGCAGTGATAGGATTCTACTTCGGCTCCTCTTTATCTTTCAGGCAACCAGCCAAAAGGTTTGGACTGGATAGACCTCTATTAATCGACGACTTAGAAACATGCATAATGAAAAGTTTCAAGATAACGATGACATTTTTATTAAAAGTTAAACTCTCCCGTAATGGGATCATAAGTGATAGTACGAGACCTTGCTACATGAGAATTCAACCAAAAAGATACAATTTGAAAATGCACACGTGTCATAAAATTAAAGATAATTTTAGTTTTGGAATAGTGACACAGATCTTAGTTCCTTATCAATGAAATTCATGCCATAGGATCTTCTAAGAGGGAAAATATTTGGTTCGGAATCAAATTACCCGAACAATTAATAGCTTAAGGGGTACAGAGGCCCTCCATTACAAATGGAGTTCTACATACAATCGGAATGGTAGCAGAGAAACGTTCATGTGAGAATCATTAAGCAAAAAATTCCCTTTTATTTGTAAAGGATATTTTATTCCCGTACTCCACGCGTGATTTTAAGTGCGAGGAATACCTTGAAGTTTGACATTAGTCGATATTAAGAGACACCTCCTCAATCTTTATTTCAGGCGGATTTTAGCTCTTGGATCCTTTATTGGTTGGTGGTAAACATATTTTTTAAAGCCCTCATAAGTGTGTTTCGACTTATATCTGGGCACCCTGAAAATTACCTTACAGGGAACAAATATTTGTGTCATTATTAATAATATTGTGCCTAAAACATCATCAAATTGTCCTTTATTTTTGGCCACGAGTGTAATTTCGGTTGCTAAATTGATGGTACGTTAAAATCCGATTTTTTTTTTTACTTTTCTTGATAAAAAAGATCATTATTAATATTAATTGGATTAATAAGTAATTTATTTGCATTTTAAGCCCAATTCTAGTTATAAACCTTACAAATAGGTTTTGCGATATGTTACTTCAAAGTTCATTCTTTCTTTGTTTTGTTTGTTTTTAAAAGAATGATAAACCTTTTCATTTTGCAAAACAATGAGTTTTCGAAAGGTTTCGAAAAAAAGCACGACCTTTGAAGTAACATATCTCATCATCGATTTATGTTACATAAATGATTTTTGGTTTAGAATGTGTAAAATTTATTTATAAAAAATTATTTAAATACACATAAACGATCAAAGAGTAATTTCAAAGCTTATTTTTTCATTATAGATTTATCAAAAAAATTCAGATAATTAATATAACCGAATTATATCCGTAGACTAGCAGAGTGTTACTTCCTAATACTAAAAAGAACACTTGCAGATGACTTTTAGACATATGTCTAATTGTTGAATTTATCATGCTCTTGGACTGTTATTATCTCCCAATAGAGTGTTTCGAAAGTCTATGGTAAGTTTTTTTTTTTCGAATTTCCCAGATGCCCCCCCCCCTCAAGTTGTTACAAATACTAAAACATAATTACCTGCAAATTTTCAGGTCTCTAGGACGATTTTTGACCCCCGCGCCCTTCAAAAGTAGGTTTCCCATGTTAAAGTATAGGGAAAATATTGAAAATATCGTCATTTTTGGTTCTTTTCAATTTTACGAGCCTGAACGCAGTTAATATCGAATTAAAACCTATACATCATCTTTGGGACATCATTGCCTCAAGATCCTATCGGAAAAACATTCCATGGCACCTACTGGGGGGTAGTTACACGGGGGTGAAAAGCGAGCTTTCACCGAAAACAGAGGATGCTTGCCGCGGGTGCTAGTTATGCTCGCCGGCATTTGCGGAGGGACCTGGATAAAAGCCTATTTAAGTGTTTATTGAACATTTTTCCTAAGGTACCTCGTTCTATTCTGTTTCTATTAGTAAAAACCCGTTAGTTAGCTCCCGCCGCTAGCGCCGGCAAGCATCCTCGTTTTTCGGTGAATGCTCGCTTTTCACCCCCGTGTAACTATCCCCCAGTAGGTGCCATGGAATATTTTTCCGATAGGATCTTGAGGCAATGATGTCCCAAAGATGATGTATAGGTTTTAATTCGATATTGACTGCGTTCAGGCTCGTAAAATTGAAAAGAACCAAAAATGACGATATTTTCAATATTTTCCCTATACTTTAACATGGGAAACCTACTTTTGAAGGGCGCGGGGGTCAAAAATCGTCCTAGAGACCTGAAAATTTGCAGGTAATAATGTTTTAGTATTTGTAACAACTTGAAGGGGGGCATCTGGGAAATTCAAAAAAAAAAAATTTTTTTGAAACACCCTAATCTCCCAGTGATGCATGAAAGTGACGTTTCGCTCAAATACGCTTTTGTTTAAGTAAGTAAAAAAACAAATCTGTTCCCAAATAACTAAATATGTCAAGACACACCGTATCACATCGAAGTTATCAGTTTTATCCTTTTTCTGCAACAGAATATGACTTTTAAAGACTATCGTTTGTCAAAGGGCGATTTGGGAAGAATCCGTTTTTAATGGGTCGAAAGAGCTTATCTTTTTGTCTTGTTCTGAGCATGGACTTGGACCTCCCTTATCAAAAGAAAGAGTTTTTATCCTTTTCTGGTCTTGTGTTGTTGTTTACGAGCCAAGGTGCTGTAGGGTTATCAGCTGGTGGCAGTAAGAGCACTTTCAGAATTCAGTGTTGAACCTTTTGATCTTGCAGTGAAAGAAAAATTATTGAGTGTTGAATAGTTTTCTTTTGAGTTTGTATTGGTGTAAAAAAGGCTGCTAAGTTTTTCTAACTACCGTGTATTTCCGCGTGTAAGCCGAGGGTACGCTTTTTATTCGAAAAATTGACCGAAAATTAAAAACCCACGTATAGGTCGAGTTAAAATTTACATCTTTGAATCAACAGAATCATCAAAAAACGGTAGCAGCGACAAAACTTGCATTGAATACCACTAGGATTGGAACCAGAACATCAAGATTCGTACTTCCTTTATACACATAATAAAAACTTATAGAATCGGCGTTAAAAGTAGTGTTTTCTTTTAATTTGTTTCTATTTTTCGTATTGGCGTAAGCACCCCAGAAATATGTTTTTTTTAACATGATTCCGTGGGGCTTAGCGAAACTTTATTCTGTTAATAATATTTCCAAACTCTTTAGATCCGCGTATAAGCTGATACCCCCACTTTTGAATTGTAAATTTTTCAAAAAATTCCTCGGCTTATACAGTAAATTATTTGCGTATTACATTAAATAGCGTCTCAAATACAACTTTTAATGCTCATACGACATAAATAGCTTTATTGGTGTCACTTCAATGAAAGAAACTTGTAACTTTTCACATCATTGTTTTGAATGACATTTGTGGAAACGCAAGAAAATTATAACAAAAACAATTCGATTCATGAAGTTACAAATTATTTACTAGAAACTTTTATGTGTCTACTATAAATTGTAAACATGATACACAACGTTTCAAAAGAGTATTTGTACACCTGAAGAATCTTTTGAAAATGCTGCGTAGCCAAAAAACACATTTGAATTTAAAGTAAAATGTTTTTATACAATCTCTTTAGAGGTAAACTAAATACTATGTAGGTAAATGTAAAATATCAGGGCAATATCGAGTTTCAAAACTATTCATAAACTCGGAAAAATTACTGATAAATAATGCATTATGTAATTTTATAGTATAGTATATGAGGATTAGTATTTTGTATAGTATAAATCTGTATTTATTAAACGTATTTTAATGTTTTTTTTATATAAAATTAAATAAACAACGATTTAAGTCCAACTATCTAACATGATATATCCGTTTACGCCAAAAAATAATATTAATATTCAGATTTTTTCTTCAGGAACTTCCGTCAAAAACGCTCTAAATATTTAAAAACACATTTTTATCTAAAAGTCCCCACTATAAAAGTACGATAAAAAATAATGTAAATTAACCTGTTAACTACAGTGGTATAATATTTTTATTTAGCTTGTGTAAAGGTCACCGGGAGCTTAAATTTGAAGACGAAGTAGATGATGATGTAAGTTCAAAAATGCTTTATATTATATTTATAGGATGTTTTGTATTTTTTCACATTTACTTTTGTTATTTTAGATAATATATTTTGTGAGTTTATCTCAAAATAAGAGTTTATATAGGTATTTGGATTGATTGATATTATATTAATAATGGAGAATGACTGTTTCATGTAATGCAACAAATTAATACTCTACACAAAAAATAAAAACCATAAATGAGAAATATACTAAATTATTTTTAAATAGTATTTATGATGCAATTTTTGGAACTATTACTAGTATTTGACTGAAATAAGTTTGATTACACACACAACCAAACCCACATTGTAGAGATAAGGAAGTCTTATTAGTCAAATCGGTTCCAAAGATATGCAACTTAAGAATTTTTAATATTTAAAACATTTATTTTACCAGTTTTTCTCTTTCGCTTTAACAATAGTTTTTTACAAGAGTTTTTAGGAATATTTTATTGATAAGAATCATATTGAATTTCAATGATCGAAAATTCGGATTTAAAATATAATTAAAATCAACTCAAAATGGTCCTTTCATTTCCTACATAAACACAAACGTTTTAAAATGTAAGCAATGACAACAAATAGTAGAATGCAACTTTTATAGTATCGATTACTGAGTTTCATAAAGGACGGATTTGAAATTCCTAGTTTCGATATTAGGTCGAGCCTACAACGCTTGAAACTACAGTTTTCCGTACTGTAGAGACACAGTGAATGAGAAATTAGATCACCGTCAATATATTACAATCCTAACAATGATTGCTGATTATTCAGTTAAATTTTACCGACATGAAACTCTATTGTTAATTTGTGTTGACGTTTGATTTGCAACAGGTGCAAGTTCCCCTCAAATCAAAGAGTAAAAAATCATTTGAGAGAGAAATTCTTACCTTTTGGACAGTGAGACCTTTTATAGCTGAACGCTTTTGTGGATATGTTTATAGACGAATTTGTTCCTTTCCCCTAGGACTTAGTTATGCAATTGAAGCGCGTTTTAGCCTTTTTAACGAACACTTACGTTTCTACGAACTGTATTGGTAATACAGTTGATGCGCGTTTCACGAACCTTTTTTTTTACGTTTCTACGAACTTTAAGCTGCTCTCGGACTTGGTCCTATAGACGTCATGATAATTTCAATTCTCGTTTACGAACAAAAATTTTAAAAACTTCTCATTTTTACATGCTACCCGTCTTACTTGAAGTAAACAACGCTGAAAAGAGCCTTTTCTTTTCAAAAATACTGTAAGAAATTCTGGGACCGATTCCAAGTGCAACTTGTGTTTAATATTTTTACAGTATTAAAATTGTGAAAAGTGTATTTTTGGAGTGTTTTTTTTTGGTATTATAAATTTCATGTCGAGTTAATATAAATGAAATACATAAAAGATAAATGTGAGAATTTGTTTCGCTACATGCTTGGTAACCTTAAAACTCTATTTTGTAAAAGGAGGAAAGTTTGATAAAAATAGACTAAACATTTTACATATTTATACCTACCATTTTATTATGTTTTTAGATGTTACGAACTTTCTACTTTACAAACTATTCGAGTATCCCCTAGGAATTCGTAAACAGGCGTCTACTACATTTTGTGTTCAAATGTTGTCTAAGGGGATTAATTTAAACTTGTTTAATAAGAAAAAGCAGCAAGCGTCTTGTATTTAAAAAAATTATCATTTCACTTAATTTTCAAAACATAATTAAATAAGATAGCAAAAAAATTTAAAGACTATAAAAAGTTTTTCTTTGGGGGTAGTAAAAATTAAAAATGTAAAAAATAGTTAAGATTTATAATTATTCTTTTAAAGAACCTCCTTCTAAGTATTAACGAAGGAGAAATGACGCAATAGCGTGAAACTCAAATCCTTATCAACATGGATGGAACATAAAGAGGATGCAGTTTAAAAAAAGAGTTACTTGGATGATACGTTAAAGCAACAAATTGAATTAGAATAAGAAAAGATAAAGATGAATTGAAACAAAAGATACATTAAATAAATTCTAGCAGGAATCTGTGTAAATTTGTCTGAGATATTTCCTCATCATATAATTGTCATAAACGATTTTCCTAATAAGACTTCCTCCTATAAGTTATAAAACGTGGTTAAAAATTATGAATTTTCGAAATGCCATTTTATTGCCTAAAAGCATTATATCATCTTTTCCATTTTTATTTGTGATGCTAATACACTATAATCTTCTAGATGAGTAAATATCTTTGTTAGTAATAACGTAAATTTCTATCTTACATTTTTCAGTTTTTAAATTTTTGAATGAGAATAAACGTTTAGTTCTAGCACAGTAGTCATCACAAGCATGTTTCTTTCGATTCAGGGATGATCATGCTTCTTGTGTCATCTAAAAGGTTACAAAATCGCAATGGTCAAACTCATCAAAAAGTCGAATAAAGTTCATCCCTTTATCATCATGACTTTTTCCTCTAAAAGAGTGGAAGAAACTAGGGAGGGGGGAAGTCAGGTCTACCAACGTGTCTGTCATCTCAATTTCTCTTGATTCGGAAAAGTTGTTTTTCCTCTTGTTGCCAAAAGATTTCTGAGTTATGGTTCTTTCACACACCTAAATCTCTTCAGTTTTCGTTTTTTTTCTGTATGAGAGGTGCTTTAAATTTTTAACTCGTTAAAGTTAGTTGGAATCAAAAAAAGTAAATTTGGGGTTGTTTTGAAGCGTAAATCTTGCAAAATATTTTGTTGACTATTGGAAAATACAGACGTTTTCAATGAAGTAATAACAACAAAATAAAAATACTAGTAGTTTGTTGACAACAACAAAGAAAGAAATTATTTACCTTCCTGAACGTTATTCAGCGTTTTTTCTCTTGCTTGTTTTATTAATGTTGATTTTTTTTGGCACGGTTTAGTTTGTTACGGCCTCTGTGCCAAAAAATACAATTAATTAACGAACTTGAGGTTTTTCTACCACAAATTTTCACAAAGTCAATTTTAGTTTCTCACAGAATGAATTTTAAAAAAAATGATGGTCCTTGATTGGGTTTGACTTTTTTGATTTTCAATAGCCCTTTTAGAGGAGAATCATGTGATGCATAACGATACTGAAAGGAAATTATTTAGCATGAAACGGGTGTAAGTCAACTAAATTTAGTTTTTACAATTAAGAAAGGTTTCTGATTCTGCGTGTCTATGGAGAGGGTATTTTCTGGGCTACTTTTGAATGTCGATTATTGAAAACTTTTCTTAGGTTTTTGGTTAGGTTAAACTTTACTATCACACTAAACAAAATAAGGACTTAAACAGAAACCAAAATCCATCCCCATCTTGAATTTTATGAATTTGGACTCGCACACCTGTCATTCTTAGCAGCTAAATTATGGAGAACATTTGAATCGTCAGTTTAAAAAATGGAATAATGCCAAAAAAAAAAAAATAGAAAATTGACTTTTTGTGCTGTGAATCAAACTGACGATTCATTTATAAACAAATACGGTCTGCCTGTGGTATGTTCCCCAATGCACACATCCGCCACCTCGCCTATCTCAGGTGAATTTTGCGTCCTGTCACTTTTTCTGTAATTAGTTCACCCTCTTCTCACGTGCGTCGCAAGGCAAGTCTCATCCGATAACTACGGACCGGCCAAGGACTAGATGATAAGATAGAAGAGACGAATGTATAACATGAGAAAGTGAAGTCTGCTCGCGATAACTCGGCCCGTTATCTTTACGCAGTTAGATGTATACAAACTGTTACAGTGAGAGCATTTGTTTTCTTTCTTAACACAATTGATAGTTTTATCTCCTTTCGAAATGTCAATGGAGCGAAGAACCGTCAGGGTGGCCACATGGAAAAAATTTTTCTTTTCCGAAAGGGTAATTCATGCCGTCAGACTGTGAAACGATTTCGGAGCATTAGTCATTGAATTATTTGACTTTCGGCGACAGCTTGCTCTTTCTTCCCATTCAACTCGAGATATCATTTCAAAGACAAAGCCATAAAGTACGAAGGCACTTGAAACAATTGATAATCTCAAAATAATAAGAGTGCTCCGCCGAAGCATTCCCAGAAGCTGGAGATCCAACACTCTTGATAGGGCGAATACTTGCTGCTGCAGCTCGTTAAAAATAGTCAACGAGAGGGAATATTTGTTTAGATTTGACGAAAGGACCTCTTAGAAGTATTAGTTTGTCTGTATTATTCATGAATTGTAATTACTCGAGGCTGGTTGCTATGGGAAAACAATGCAGTTCTTGCCTATTTTTGCGTAGTACGAGTCTTAAACACACGAGTTCTATCATTTGCATTAGAAATTAGAATGTGTTCTAGTTAGTTTTGGAAAAAAAGAAATTAAGAATTTTATTCCATAAAGTCTCCATAATATTCGAATGTAAACTGATATCGAAGTTATTTTATTAAATACGGTAATTTAATAAAAATTAAGAGGAGAATATGCGGGTCTCGTTGATACTATATTTTAAAAAATATTAATGTTTTCTGAGTCAAATTTCACTGATATGCCTCTTAATAAAATTTTGACTCAAATAACCATAATTACATTTTTATAATATTAATGATGTGGACATCATTTGTAGTCTAGAGTATTAAATTTTCAAATTTTATCGAATACAAGTTTGGATTTGTATACTCTAAATGCCATTGTTTAAAACAAAACTAAAAAAAAAACCACTACCAAACTATTTGTTTTTGAAACCATACGTTTTAAATTTAATGTTTTCAAACCTGTTATAAGAATTTTTACCTCGAAAATTATAGTATAAAATTAAAAGATGGAGGTTCCGAAGTAAAGCCAGTGTCAAATGTAATGATCTTTATTGATTAAACACTAACAGCCATATTCACAGCCATCAGCGTCAGTGTTAAATCCTTGGTCAAAGAAGAATTCCACCAATCAGAGTCAGCGAAAAGCTAATTTTTTTTTCTTTAGCTCCTGGTTAACACTGACGCTGATGGCTGTGAATATGGCTGTTAATGTTCTATCTATCCCAACTGATATTCTTCTTTTATTATCATAATGAAAAAACCTACAGTTCACATAAACTTGAAACTGGAGTTTGAATAAACAATTAACTGAAAATTTAAGCGAACATAAAATGTTTTCTAAATAATTCATACAATATAATTTATTAGCCGTGACTCAAAACTAAAATAAAAAAAAATCTTGCCAACAAAATTTCTCCCTTATTTAGAAATGTACAATCTTCTATGGTTTACTTCTGTCAATAAAAGGATGTACTGTAAAAAGATGTAACAAAAAATACAGGATATTATGTATAACTTTAAACCAAACAAACTTTTCAAACTTTTAATTGAAAATTAAAAAAACAACAACAATAAAAGTATTTTTTTTTAATTGACGTATTGAAAATATTCGTTTTATTAGAAATATTTGAAAATTTCCATGACAACAAAATAAATAAATTTTTCAACAAATGGGAAAAGTCGCTTAAAATATGACCAAAATATGCTCTTACACCTCAAAAATGTCCAAAAGTGTCCACATGACCTAAATTTCCCCTTACAATGCTAAAAAGATTTTTTTTTGGTTATTACATTAATCGAAAACCCATCCAACATGCTGAAAAACAGTTCACACGCGTTCAAAATAAAAAAAAAATCCCCAGCAATCACCTTCCATTCCCTTATGAAATCCCGAACGAAAATGACAGCGAAACGTCGCAACTGCGGAAGAGTTCGATTTCCCGCCAATTCGACAACGTAGCGGTAGCGTGACGTCACGAGGAAAGGAACGCTGTTAGCTAAACACAGTTATGCCTTGAAAGTAACCTTGGTTTTTTCTCCCATCCGAGGAGCATTTGAAATCATCTATATTGCTATTAAAACACCGTATTACGTTCTTGACAGTATGCGTTCGAGGCACGGCCTGCGTTGAAGGAGAAGTCAGGAGGCGGCTTCTTCTGAGCGCCTCTTTCCGTAAGGTTGCGTGTCCTGTCGCTCTTTCGTTTACCGAAACTAGGGGTTCACAACCCTTTTCTCCTTGCGAATGAGGCCTTTATAAAGTCCGGGCCCACTTTGGGAACCGCTGTCACCGTATTAAAGGGTTGATTTGTCCATAAAAGCTAATAAAACATCGATGAACCTTGAAAATTAGTAAAAAATCAAGTGCAGTAAGTTTCTTTGCGTTTTTATAATTTTTAAATCCCTATCCAGAACTATTTCCTTTACGTATGACGCAATTCTAATAAAATTATTATCTTTTTCACTCTCTTTTTTCAGTTTACCGAAACTAGGGGTTCACAACCCTTTTCTCCTTTTGAATGAGGCCGAGCCCACTTTGGGAACAGCTGTCTTATGCTAATCCCCGTATTAAAGGGTTGATTTGTCGATGAAAGCTAATAAAACATCAATAAATCTTGAATCAAGTGCAATAAGTTTCTTTGCGTTTTTTTAATTTTTTAAATCCCTATTTAAAACTATTTCCTTTACGTTTGACGCAATTCTAATAAAGTTATTACCTTTTTCACTACAGTTTAAGTGAAAATAGAGCAGATTGAGACAAAAATTACATTCTTCAATTTAAGTGGAATAAAAATATTTCAAGATATTTTTAATCAACAACTGGATATTAAAAAATTATTCTCAACTAATTTTTAATACTAAATTCAGAGTATGAAAAACTTAGGTTTTGTTTTCGGGAATGTCAAGTGAAAATTAAATAAAATCGTTGGTCAAAAGAAATAGTATGCACTTTTATGCGCGTAAGTAAAAATAATATAAAAATAAGCTTAAGATCTTTTAATTTAATGTTAAAATGCGTACTTAATTGAGGTACAAGAAAAAATAACTTTCCAACTTTTTTTAAGTATCCAATATTCTCTCTCAGTCAAAACCAAAGTAGGGTATTATTGGCAAATTGTGGGAAAAGTAGTTTTTTCTAATTAAGATACATTCAATGCATGATAGAAATTTTAAGTAGCTATATTTTGCGGTAAAAAGTAATGTTTTAATGTCGATTTTCAACCTTTCTTAAACTACGTGAAAGAAAATAGGATTAAATTAATGCCTAGACTCAATCACTCGTAGGAGTTCGTGACAGCTTGAGATTATATCCATCATTTATCCTAATACTTGATCCAACAAGTCATTAAAACCATCTTTCTCGTTTGATTCATATTTAATTTGATTAACTTCCCTTGCTTCAAAGTTAATCGTAAGTGACTAGTGCGGACTTTTTATCTCCACTGCATCGTAAATTTATTTCTGAATAACTAACTTTCTAAGTTTTTACACCGCACGAAATTATATGCATCGCTGGATACATTACGCGCTTGGGAGAGAAGTCTTAACTGGAAACTGAGATTTCAAGGATGCATCCTTTCGAATTAACTGCAGCACTTATCAAGTGAAAACCTCTCTCCTGATGAAAAAGCCAATCGTGTAATTTCTTGGGTAATCAAAGATATGAGGAGATAGCTCAGAAAAGCTTCTTCAACAAACACAAATTCTCTCGTTTGACAGATTCGGTTATTTTTGCTAACTTGGGTTGATCCGATATCCTCTTGAGCAAATGAAATCGATAGATTATGTGTATAAGAGAAAGATGGCGTCAGCACACTTGAACCCTTCGCTTCTTCGACACTTTATCCAACGCTAATAGGTTTTTCATAGGATCTTGATTTCTATTATCAACCTTCCTTTCGCAAGGTGATAAACAGCGATTCTAATGGCGTTTCATAAGGCTTCGATTGAAGGTTGTGTAGATGATACTCTATTAGAAATGGGGTCAGTTCCTTTAGTTTTAAATGGTTTCTCTTTTCTTGCGTTTTGTACTTAACTCTTCATTTTCTAATTGTTACAAGTGTTTTTGGAAACATTGGGCAGAAAGGGGTGCCTTAGACTGTTCCAAAATCGTATGGGGAATTTTTTTTTGATTTCAAACTCGCATACCCCTTCATTTTGTGCTAAAAGGCATTTAAATATGTTGTCCAACATTTTAAGTAAAAATATTAATGTTAACAGACTGCTCAAGAACATCGAAATATCTCTCGCATTAAATTTAATGTGTGTATCTCCTTATATTGTGCCCAGAAGTATCTAAAAACCACGTAAAATTTTTACACAAAATAATAATATTAAACAGACTGCTCAAGAGAACCAAAAAATCTCGTTTTTTCACGTTCCGCACATAATTTACAAAATAAATAAATACATAAAAGGGAATAAAATCAAATAAATTAAATAAAATCTTCAAAACTTATTCCAAATTGCACTCAGAATGGAAATAACAGTTGTAAAGTTATTAGTCCAGTTAAAATTTCCACTTCCAGTATACCATAAATAAAGTCACTAAATACTACAATGCTCTCAATACAAAAAAATAACAATAAAATTAAATTTATATCAAAAATTGGTATTTCTTTGAAAGAGAAGTAAATTAGATAACTAAGTAAATTAGATAAGAGAACTAATAAGCAAATTGAAACAAGAAAAATAAAGATATCAGATATGAGTGTATCACAAACAATATGGCTGGCTTTGTTTATGTTTTATACTTAAAGTTAAGATATTCTTAACTATGAAAATATTAATTTTAACTAAAAGTGATTACTAATACTGTATAAAAACTTAATTAAATTTATATTAACATCTAACAAATACAAAATTTTATTTTTTATTTATTTGACACTTTTTTTTGTAAATTGTCCAAAACGTGAGAAACTAGTTTTTACAAAAATAAACCTACAACTCTTCTTCTTTTGACTCTTTCCTAAACAAACATTAACTTCATTTAGCAGATGTTTCTATGAAAATAAAACCCGTTCTTTCCATGGTTTTTTCAAACGCATAACAAACATAGATAACAAACGGAAGTTGCTTGAAATAATACATACGTAGTTTCATTAGTATGTTTTCTTCTAATTTTTTAGCAATAAAATCTATTCATTCAATTACATTAATAAAATATTCTATTAATTAATAAAATCTATTCGTTCTATTCATTCCATTACATAAGTTTTATAAATTTTATGTTGGGTTTTTATGTATTTTTACGTTTTGTTTAAATCACTTCTTTACCTTTAATTTTCTTCGACTTCTTTTAATATCACGGCTAGGAACATTTCTAAAAATAAACAAAATTTATACATTGCCACTCAAATATTAACGAATTACTTTTGCGTTTCTGAGAAAAACGCAGTTCCACTAATTGGTTGAACTACAATGGACTCTAACCGCCTATCTGGTTCGAGACTTCACGGAACCAACACGTGACCTACAACTGAGCTTGCAATTGGTTACCACAGATACTACACTAGTAGATCTACTAGTGTAGTATCTGTGGTAACCAATCGCAAGCTCAGTAGGTCACGTGTTGGTTCCGTGTGACGTCAGACGGTTAGAGTCCATTAAAAGAACATCGAATAAGGAATTTAAAATATTCGAAGAACATCTCATAAAAACTATGAAATGATTCATGGTGTAATTTTTATTTTTCAAATAAAAGAGAAACGTTTTACCAAGTATACCAAGTGTGGCAACGGATTCCAACAAAATTATTATCAATTAAACTGAAAGTGATATTTGAAGAAAAAGAAAAAAAAAAACAATTTCCATGATTAGAAGACTAATTTATATTTTTCAAACTAGAGGTAGGAGGTCAATTATATCATTTTTAACTTATGTTAACTTAATTTGCTGAAGTAATTGAAGAAAGAAAAATATACGGTACTTTCGGATTAGCCGGGCGCATATGATGTTTTTTACGATGTTTGGACGCATATGATGGCGCGCATATTTTTATGATAAATGGCCAAAAATAATCGAGTATCAAAATAAAAAAAATGCATTCATATCTCTCATTTAGAAGGGTTGATTTTAATTTGTGCTATATTTTTATGTGTAATTTGTGCTAATAAAGTCCTACTGGCAAGATTTGCGTCCAGTTAATCCTAAAGCACCAAATATTATTGCATAGGGAAATAGTATTAAACAACACTAATAATAATAATAAGCGAGAATTACTTTTCTTATGAATCTGCACAGCAGAAATTTATGCAGTGAGAGAAGTTTTTTATGCTTTATTGAATTGTTGACGATTCTGTTTGTTTTAACTGAAACGGTGGATCGCCGGGTCACTAAAAGTTTTGAATATTAATTCAAATGAATGTTTGAATTATGTAAAATAATTTTAAATATACTATGTTAACCTTCACCTCATCCTGTCCCGATCTCGGGTTATCACCACAACTATCGGTTCGTTTTTTTACTGTCTCAAACCATTCAACATAGGAAAAATTGAGCTGAGAATTATTTGGAAATTAGAAACAGTCTCTCAGTTTAAAATTTAAGGTAAGATTAAGGGTTGGATATGGTACTCCATTTTTCTAAAACCGCTCTGCCCCAGAGACTGTTGGAAAAAGTTGGCAAATTTGCACGTTTTTCAGTGTTATTATGTAGTTTTGTCTTTTTTTAGTTAAATAAAGACAAAATAAATGGAAATAACTTGCACATTTGCTATCTTTTTCTTTTTTGAGGCCTGAAAAAAAGTTATTTTCACATGCTAAGATCTCCTCGAATATTGAAGACATTTTCATGACATGTTTTCCTGCGCGTTTTTAATGATATTTCCAACAATTTTCTAAGTGAGGTTTTTGTTTTATCTCTTTTAGTTTTTCAATTAATTTTTTAACTTTTTAATCTTGCCCCTAGGGACGCTGTAAGTGATCTCAATGGATTCTCCATGTTCACTTCCCTAGAGATAGACCTTACTTCCATGACCCTTGGAAACCTTGTTTCCAAATAAAAGCCGTAAAACGGACTTTTGAAACACCTTGTATACTAGTATAATAATAATCCCAAGTCCCTACCATATCTCTATGAACGCGAGATCTTTATCCAAGCTGCACCATAGGCAGGTGGCACACTCTGATTCCAGCCACTGGTCCTCGGGGTATGGCTTTTATGAGGTTGCATCGCACTCTTTACTACACTAATGCATCCCATTGCGTAATGCTCCCTTTGAGACCATCTGCCCTCATGTGGCCCGGGTTCCCGAAGGTTAGACTTGAACTGTCACGAAAAGCCAAAGGTTTGTCGATATGTGACATCAATCCAAAATCCCGTTTCATTGTTTCAGAACAAAGTCAGCATCACCTGTTCTTTCTTGATATCCAACCATTTTGAAATCACACAGATTAGTTTCTAACATGGTTTCTGAGGACAAAGAATATCTTCGTATTTTGGGATATATTTTTTTATTCAATATATGATTTAATAAGTTAGTCAAAATTATTTTTAAAATAGTTTTATGTCTGTGTCTTGCGTCTGTTTTCTTAACTATACAGGTTATAGGTTTTCTTTAATCTTAATTCCGTTGAAGCGAACTCAGTTTGAATTTTTTCTACTACATGCAGATTGTTTCTTAATTGTTCAGGGGAGTGATTCTACAAATTTCAGAAAATTTTGAGAGATGTTTTAACACACGTTGGAAGTGGAAAGTATACAGGGCGTTTCAACAAGTAACTCTACAGCTGAACAGAAAGATTTCGTCTGGGAGTAGACAAAATTTGCAAAGAACTATACTTCTATGACGACTTTTATTTTTCGAAAAATATGAGGTCATATCCGATAAAAACATAATTATTTCATTCCACGGAGCGAGTATGTTGTCGAATATTTTTAACATATTAAGGCGCAAACACATCCAAATAACTATGTTCCCGTTTTCCATAACCTTTTTTTAGCGCAAACTGGATGTGACGTCATAGCTTTTTGGTTGCGATTTTCTCAAAAACTATGAGACGTAGAAAAATAGATTTTAGGCAGACTCCATGCTAGAAATTTGACTCTCCACTGTGCAAAGTTTGGACGGACTTGTTGAAATACCCTGTATAGACCACCAGAATTGTATAAAATTTTTTTTCTTGAATATAGAAATTCATATGACAATTACTACACTATATCTTTAAAAATTAAATTAATTATTTTTTAAAATTTGTATAACTATTGAACGATTGAAAAATAGAAATAATTTAATGTCTCAAACATTTTGCTTTACACTCTTGTTACTTTTTACCCTTTGTTTGATTTGTAAATTTTTGCGATCCCTTTAGTTACCTGCATTGAAAGTACATAAGTATAAAATCATTGTTATCTTAAGTTATGTAATTGTAATATGTTTACATGATAGCAATACAGATAACCAGTTTGATAAACTGAACTTTTTGATTTTAAGAAAACATTTTTTATGAAAAATTAACAAATAATAGTAGGAATTATCGACCTTAGGGTAGTAGTTTCTCCCAAAGATTTATATAATACTTCGACATTAATATCCCAAGATGACCTTATATACTTCGATACACATAATAAGGCACTCTATAATCTGTTTGCCAGACACAAAAATTTCTTGACCTGACCTAGTTTCTTGGAAATCTGAATGAGTAAATACTTATTCCCAGGTAGCGGCTGCTGCACTTTGCAACTGATCAAACGCTGCCCAAATTAAACTCGCCATGTTTTGTTCCATGCATATTTATGATGGAGCTTAACACTTGTTCCTTGGCAGATGCGCGATTGGGTTGTGAAACTCTTGAAAGTGACGAAACATTATGGCAGGCGTTTCCTTGGATCCATCAACTGTTAACTACCATTTCCTAAAAGGAGTATTCAGGATATAGCACTGTTTGAAGTTATTGCAATAACTTGGCGAGGAAAAATAAATTGGTATAATTTAAAGAAATCTCCAACAATTACTTTTAGATAACTGGACAAACAATCCAAAAAGCTTTTATATTGTTGAAGGAAGTTAAAAAGATTTGGATCATAAATTGTGATTACAATAGAAAATAAAGTGTGCCAGTGTTGCATGCAAGTTTCGATAAATAAAAGTAATTTGAACTGTAAGAATACGATAGGTTTCTTAATTAATAATTAAAGCAATTAAATTCTTGTGATTGCATAAAACTAATACTCCCCATTTTATAATTAAAAGAAAAAGGTACTATATATAAATTAAATTGATGAAAAGGAGAAATAAAAAAGTAAATCTTTTAGAGTTCTCAAAGTAAACTTTAATATCAAATGACGCAAATATTATTAAATATTATTTAGTAGAGAAGCGATATCAAGACTCCATCAGTCAGTTATTCCAAGGTAAATAACTTAAAACTATTTATAGTAACTTTAATAAACTGTTTTAGTCATTGTGGTTTGTTTAAAAAGAATTAAGTTCTTAGCTTTTTAAAATCTCCTAGATAGATAACAGTGCAAGATATACACATTATACTCTCAGAACTAAAAAATAACTTCTCTATAGAGTTTAAACTTAAAATCCTTATTTTTTACCCTATCACGCAACTTCTTTTAATCATAATCCTCTTAACATTATGTTTCCATTCGTCTGTAATTCTTAACTATTTAAAACAAAAATTAAGATAGCTCTTTTACAGGTAACAAAGAACTGTATTTAGTTAAAACCAGAGACAAAATGGTATAATAAATAACTAAAAACTAACCTGTTAATATTAGTGTTGCATATCTCAATTCCTAAATGATTTTCAACAAAGGTACCTTTAAATTTTATTCAACTAATTCAATAAAAATTGCATCTTATTTCCTTAATAAGATATTTGTTAAAAGTGACCATTCGTTAAATTCTTTGATTTTTTTATTCTTGAATGTTGAATAGAGTTTCTTTTATTTATATTAAAAAAAACGGTGATGTAAAATGGGTTAGACTTACTCACAACAAGAAAGTTTATTTACCCAAAATTTTCTTATTAATTGCTATTTTTGAGTAAATTATTCGCTCCAAAGCCCCAAGCAATATATCTGACTGCCCCACCGGTAGGGCACATTTCACAAAAGTTGTTATATTTTAATTTTCATCATACTTTTCTGATTGGTTTCATAAATTTGAGTCATTCTTAGATAGGATATTTAGAAAAAATATTTGAATAAGTAATTTTTTCTATAGAAAAAATGAGTTTGAGTTTTTGTCTATCAAATAGCTTCCCTTATATAATTTAGGTATTTTTAATACAAGAGCATTTTAATTCAACTAGGTATGTTAAGTTCCAAATTATTTGTGAACACACACGTTGATAATATAGAAATTTCAATGAAACGTGGAATTATCAATTCCATAGTTTTAGTGTTGATAAACAAAATATAGGACCACGATAGTTATTTTATTTGAACTATTTAAAATGCTGAAATAAAAACTTTTGAAAAACGCTTTAACTGGAGCTAATTCCCCCCTTTGTTTGAACTTTGTATGCCAACACAAGGCAAGCCGCAAAAATGGTCGTGTTTGTGTTTCTAAAATTGACTTTTCGAGAGAAATTTAAAACCGGATTGGGTAGGTATAGAAAGTATTTGATTTCAGAATTTCAGAGAACTTTCGCAACAAATCATCGAGAGTCAAGTTTTCAACCGGGCTGACACATATTTTGGTTTAAAACTGGTGTTTGACACTTTTTCATTAAATGTTATTTTATTTATATTTTATATCAAAGAAACCAAATCTTTACATATTTAAAACGCTTGTCTGTTAATTTTATCAAACTTTTATAGCGTAAAAAAGTTTTTGGAAGCTTTGTTATTTGAAGAAAATAAGTGTTCATTAGTTGTTTATCAATAATTTGAAAATAATTATTATTTTATGAATTTTCCACATTTTGTGATTCAATAAAAAATTGATCAGCCCTTATTCTTCATAATACCATCAATGAGTACAAAGTTACAAGCTTTTATTGGATATAAAGTAAAACCTCTCTTCTTACTTGAGGTCTTTCGCTACTTCTAATAAAAACATTTGAATACAAACTGCGATTCAGAAGTTACATAATTCCTTTCAAAAGAGTTATCAAGATTTTTCCAAATGAAAAAGAACGCAACGAGAATACATAAAGAGGATGTTATGAAAAGGAACCGACCATTAACATGAACATAAAAATTTAAGGTAAAAAAAACCTGGTCATTTCCTCGGACCCTTTCCATTCACTTAATTTGACGGTGTGCGAGTGTCGTCGAGTATAAGCAAACAAGACCGGGTGATTTGTATACGAGGAAGTTCCTTTGACAGTCCCAGTTGAGCAACTTTATGAAGCATCGCTTTATTGATATATGCCAGGAAATGATTCTGCTATATGAGTGCTTTAAGAAAACCTCTTGATACAAGTCGGTATCCAGCGACTAATAACTAAATAACCAGTATAGTAATTTTAATGACCACCGATCCTCTTTTCCCCTCTCTCTGATGAAGAGCGTCTTTTTATTTTGTGTCATAATTTTTAGTATTTTTTTTTTCTCTCATCCGTGCTTTTTAATTAAGGCTTATGCGTAAATAAGTATCTTCATTCTAGCATGAATTCAGTTTTGTAATTAAGTTAATGAACTCGATGTAATGAAGTTACTAAGATGTTCCAAATTGTAGTGTAGTATTCAATTAAGAATGTTTTAATTTAAAGTGTAAAGCAATGAACATGGTTGTGTTGAAGCATGTTTGTATAAATACGAGAATTCATTTTAAAATTAACTTGAGATTTTATAGATTCAAAATTATGTTGAAATAGTAGATTAATCTAATTCCAGAGCTTGAGCAGCTTGGAAAAAAGACAATTCAAATACCAAACATTGAGTCAAAACAACACAAATTGTTTTATTTTGTCTCAATGTTTGATGTTTGTATAATTGTTTGTTTTTGTTTCTTTGATTTCTATCTCAGAATAAAATTTCTGTCCACCGAAACACAGTAAAAAATTTGCTTTGTTCGTAATGGTATTTTTTCTTCTTTTTAGTTAAATATATATTTAGGATAAATATCTCCCCTGTATCTTTCACAGATTTTGAATCCCGGTATTATTCTCTCTTTTACGAAACGGAAAACGATTTTAAATTTATTGAGTAAATTGATCCTCTTAAAACTGTGTCGGTTTTCTTGTTCTGTTTAGGTACGAAAAGAAAACACAACTTACATCACACTTACAACTTCTTATCTAATCCAAATTGTCCTTCACCAAGGTATTTATGCCTTTTATGCGTCCCTGAATCCTATTTGTGTGGATGACCTTAGACTAAGGTTGCAAAGTTGTCTCCGTTTCCCTGGGACTTCTCCCAGATTCAGAAATTTCTTTCACGTAGAATAATATGCCCAGGGAATTTCATTTTTTAAAAAATACGGCGTGCTCGTATATTTGCATTCTAAGTGTGACAGAATGTAATACGTCTGTTTTTTTTTACCGGAAAATTTCAAGGTTCCTTCGCGGTCTAGTTTCGTTTCAGTATGTTATCATTTTATTTAGAGAGAAATACTGTAATAATTAATGTTATGAAGAGTGTTTTAAGTAACAAAGGTCTGCAGAAAATAACTTCCTGAGAGCTGTTATGGTTATCCCACTTGACCTTTATATTATTTTTGTGCGCTGAATCCGAAAATGACTGAATCCGAAATTAAATGAAAGTTTTAAACAGCGTAGCTCGAGTGTTTGCTTTAAAATCACAACTAGTAAAAATAACAACTGTAGTCCTAATTGAAGTATATAATACGATTCTCTCGTTTGTATTTTGCAAATTATACATTCTTAAAGAAAAATATGTGTGTGGAACATATATTACTAATAAACTAATGACTCATTTGTAAGTATGTGTATTAAAATTGGCCTTCAAACTGGAAAAAAAGAGGTTTTTAGGGGATTTCACCAAATTTTGATAACAATAAGCGAAATAATGATCACATAAAACGGCGCATTTTAAATTAAATTTTATAGGAGTGATCGGGACCGGTCAATTTTGATAACATTATCCGATTGATAACATTAGCCGTGATCACATTAAGCGGAGTCGACTGTACTAATATGAGAAAAATATCTTTGACTTCTTCACTCTATTCCGACTAACTCGCATAGCTAGTGTGCTTGGCCGACTTGATAAGGTGAAATGAAAGGGTTCCAAACAAAGCCAAGTCTGAGCATCCGAGTAAGAATAGATACCGATCATTTCCTGTTGCCGGCGACAGCGATCTTTTCGAGGGGGGAACGAAGCGCGATTTTGACGCTTCTATGCAACGTTCAGAGCAAACAATAAATCCTATCGCATACGACGTCGCCACTAAAAAATTGCAATGGGAACTTAAGAAATGCGAGATATGCCGGAGGTGCCGTTTCGATAGGTTTATGTTTGTAGTACTTTTGAAGCGGCGTTGGTGGAATATTGGGTAGGAAAGCGTTAGTTCAAGTATTGACAAGGAGGGAATGTCTAGATAGAAACTGTGTCAGTGTGTGCTGGGGGGTGATGTTGTGGATACTCAATTTTGGGTCCGTTCAAATATTACGTAAGCACTCCTTAAGGGGGAGGGGGGTTTGCTCTTTAATTATTTTTCGTGACAAGGGGGAGGGGGGCAATGAGTGATGCTTACGTAAGATGCTACAAACACTGCATTTTCGAAAATCTCACGTTTCTTGCATAAATAATTTCAAAATGCAACCAAAAATAAATTTGAATTTAAATTTTTATTTTGTACAAAGAAAATCAAAGGGGGAGTCGGGCAGTTTTCTTACGTAATTACGAGGGGGGTTGCGGTTTGCTTATATTTGCTGACAAGGGAGGAGGGGGTCAAAAATGACCAAGGGGCCATTCATTAATTACGTAAGGATGATTTTGGCTATTTTTGACCCCTCCCCTATCCCCATGTAAGGGTACGTAAGATTTTTCAAACCCCTCCCCCTATTCTTACGTAAGATTCCATTTCGTTTTTCAAAATAATAGAATGTTAGAAAAGGATCAGTTACACTAAATCTCTTAGTTTGACGTAAATAAAAAATGTTTATTTTTCAACAAATAAATAATATTCTTGCTGTCAACTACATATTTTAAAGTTTTTCTGGGGTTATTCAATTGGAATTTGATTAGAATAATTGGAATTTGTTTACATTAACTTGGACCCCACCCCCCAAGTAAGGGTATGTAGAGATTTTTCCAACCACCCCTCCCCCTCGGGACCCTTACGTAATTAATGAATGGCCCCCAAAAACATGCTTATGTAATATTTGAACGGACCCTTTGTGGTTTTGCTTTCTTTAAATTGGTCACTCAAATTTGTTTTATTATTTTTACATTGAACTTTTGTAGAAGAACATAGTTACGTTTATATGTCTATATATAAAGTCATGCTGTAGTACTTTTCACTAATTCGTATGGTATAAAAAATTGTATCAAGTAACTTGAAGGTGCTCTCAGAACGACAAGGTTTCTTTAGTTATGTATCATCGAGCAATAAGAGCAATAATTAAACAACAGTTTCAAATAAGGGTGTAAATCAGGTTTCGCAAGTTAGGGTTTCTATTACATTACAATTTAAATGGTAAACAGAGTCTAGGAGGGTGGAGGATTGCAGCAGGGGGGACGTTGTTTCTTTCCAAAATAATTGTCTAGGGTAGAAATGTCAAACTCGCCACCTGCGGATCGCATACGGCAGTCAACAAGGTTTTTTTAAAAGTAAAAACTGTAGTTAAAGAAAATAACTACTTATTATTACGGTGGGGGCAGCTGCCCCCTCTTGCAAAGGGTGTATCTCTCAACAAAGATACCCCAGAAAATAGTGGTGCAAATTAAATCTTGTTTTTTAAGAAAGCGTTCGATTTTTGTTTTCAAATAAGTCAACTTAAATATAGTAAAATATTCATTTTTTAGAATTGATTTATCTTCTGTTTTCAAACACTACTTCGTTTCTTATAAATCAATATTTACCCCTCTGTCATTGTTCTTTTTTTTTTTCAAAACTTTTTAATCGAAGTGTGCGTAAAAACGTCTGGAAAGAGCTCACATTTTGAATAATTCATGACGCTTTTCATAATCAGAAATTAATTACAAAAATATTTTCTGAACAGCGTTATAAAATTCTACAAGGTTTTAAAAAACTGAAACCACCCATTTCCTTATCTAAGTTTTCATTCAATTATAACCCACGTGAAAAAAATTTGGGGACCCCAGCTAACACTATCAAGAACCTCATAGTATTCACATAAATTTCGAGATAAGCGCAAAAAATGGAGAAAGCAACCCAAGAGCTATCATGAACTTCTTTATCCATAACGGAAAAAAAAGAGCGACAACTTATGCAATCGTCTGACTTCACTAATTTCCGAGTCTCGACGTAGAGTAACAGGGACAGGTGTTTTCAAAACAAACGAAAGGAAGCTTCCCTATTTGCCCTCCGGGGATTAAAGACTAGCAGGTGCTTTCGGGGATTTTGAACCTTTTTGTTCCTTTCGCCACTCTACTTGCTGGAGAAATAGAGGAGCACCATTAATGGAAGACTCATTTATAGATGGAGTTATAGGAATCAAAAAGAGATCGGAGGTGCCATTGACTTATCAACCATTCATTAATTCAACCCCCGGGTGCCTTCAGAGATTTATTTGTACTTCTAAACCGGAAACCCGACTACTGGTTTTTGACCTATATTCTTAGGTCATCTTTGGGTGGCTGTATCGTTGCATAGATTGGCAAGATGCTTGCTCAGAATAGATTTTACCCTTCCGTAGCTCCATGCAAATTTTAAAGGTTTTGCCACAGCGTCGTAGTAATATTTTCTTATTGTATTCATTAAGATTTTTAAGGTTTTTCCGGTCTGGTAGGGCATTTTTATTAGCTATCGGAGTACATATTAAAGATAGTTACAGTCAATGATGGAATATTGTTTTTGTATTAAAGGACACTTAAGAGAACTTAGTTCAGCAAACTTCAGTAAATATCAGCTCTAAGCGTGTGTATATTTGAAATACTTCTTAAATACATGATATTGGAATTAAAGAAAGCATTGTGTTCAATATAATTTTGAAAATGAGTTCAAACTTTTATACTAATTAAATTTTCTTAACATCAATGATAGTTTTAAGTTTTCGGTTAAGTCAGGTATCACTGTTCAATAACTTCAGTAAATTTTAGCTCTAAGCGTGAGTATATTTAAAATTCTTCTTAAATCCATGATATTGGAATTAAAGAAAACATTGTTTTCAATATATTTTTGAAAATGTGTTCTAACTTTTATAATAACTAAATTTTCTTAAAAATTTAAGATATTTAATTTCTTTATCAATTTTAGTTCGGATTAAATATTTCTCAGCAAGTGTTGAGGGATTCCTTCGGTATCAGGTATCACTGTTGGTAAATAATGGATATAAAAAGAAATCTATTATTTATACAAGGGGATAAAGGTTGGGATTAAATATTTCACAACAAGTGTTGAGGGATTCCTTCGGTATCAGGTATCACTGTAGGTAAATAATGGATATAAAAGAAATTTATTGTTTATATAAGGGAGACACTATGTGTCATAGTTCTGAAAGTATGTTCTCTTATCAAAGGAATCTACAACTGATAGCAAAGACAACAAATGATAACATCTCAGGTGTTGGAGTATTGGTCACAGTGGTGTAAATAGAATTTTTTTTCGGGAGGGGCCCAAAATTATTCCTCATCCCCTCCCATGCATATTTAATGGATGCAATGTAACTTTTTAATACATTTTTTTTGGTAGAATTAGCGTCTTAAAGAACTTAATACAAGACAAGTTCTGAGTAATAAAGTTCGAAGTACCGAAGGGGGGGGTGGGGTCCTCCCCCAGAAAATGTTTGGAAATTTTACTCTAAAAACAGGATTTTAACCTGGTTTTGGTACACCAAGTCCGAATTTCGGACATATATTTTTAGGTAGGATTTTGATTTTTATGAACCTATTAAAAAATTTTTGAATAGAGTTCCCCGTACAGAAGGGGGTTTAGGGGTCCTCCCCAGAAAATTTTCGTTAATTTGACCATAAAAAACAGGGCTTTAACTTGTTTTGGTACACCAAGTTCGAATTTCGGGGGGGGGGGGAGCATGGCCCCTCGCCCCCACCCTTATATACGCCCCAGATTGGTCAGGAAGAACGCGCCATAGAAAAGAGAAACACACTGAAATATTTAGTGTTCGGCAACTAGTGGTCAAAAAATAGTTAACTACCAACTACTAAGTAGTGTGGGATATTGTAGTTGTAACTAGTAGTTAACTATTTTTTTTCTGGTACTAGTTGCAACTAGTAGTTAACTATTTCCCAAAGTAGTTAACTACTACTTAACTAGTCTATTTAATTTCATGACATACTTTTTGGCAAAATTCTAATACATGTTTCTTATCTATGTCACAAAAAACGTTTATACTTCGTGCAAAAATGGTCTTTATTTCTGGTTATGGTATTTGAGTACTCTACCTTTGATAAAAATTTTAAGTATCTTTTTAAATTTTAAA
The DNA here is from genome assembly GCA_963680715.1 of Tetragnatha montana. Classification (NCBI taxonomy): domain Eukaryota; kingdom Metazoa; phylum Arthropoda; class Arachnida; order Araneae; family Tetragnathidae; genus Tetragnatha; species Tetragnatha montana. The sequence goes on from OY796679.1 coordinate 54,351,513, forward strand.
TAAAAATTCTTTTGAAGTAGTTGAAAAATTGAAAGTAGTTTTAAGTAGTAGTTAACTAAAAAAAGTAGTTGAACTACTTTAAACTAAAAGTAGTTAACTACTAGTTGTGCAACTAGTTCTAGTTAACTAGTGTCGAACACTAGATATATTAATATTGCATGAAGGCATTATAAGACCAAAGTAGACAGAAGTATCATTACTGGGTCAGGAAACGCAGAACACGCCAAAATATTGCGTAAACTGTACAGAGCTCCGCAGACTGATATATCATTACCGGATCAGGAAACGCAGAACGCGCCACAGACAGAGGCGAAACGCACCGACATATTGCGTAAAGACAGTACAGGGAGGGCTGTACAGAAGACTGAAGTATCATTTACTGGGTCAGGAGACTCAGAAATGCGAAACGCAGCGCAGCGTGAAGTGAGCTTTCGATTTCCAAAATCTTGGAGCAGCAGGAAAAGAAAAGCCTAATTCATTCATCAATGAACGTGACCTCGCCTCTGCTAAAAGTTGGAGGAAACTACAGTTGTACACACTAGAAGGAAGGAATCCGTTTCCCCAACAATTGTCTGCAGCGCATGAACTTCGACACTCGCCTTGAATCACTTGCGAAGGTGTGCGGAGACAGCGGACCTAAATGTCCGTTTCGAAATTACAATGGATATTTGAATACAATATTTGAACCTTAGAAAACTGTTGGAGCACATTGCTTGGCTTGCATATAATCATTCTACACCATGCCTGCACAACTTTAACTGTGATGCGGGGGAAAAAAATTGATCTGTGCCGATTTTTGCTGGCCAAAGATAGCCTTATTGATTAATAATTAATTAAACACCTTACTGATTAATGATTGATTAAATACCCTATTGCTTGTTCATGACAGAGAAATATCAAATAATTGCATATAAAAATAAATTGGATCATAATGTGTGTTTGTGTGTGTGTGTGAAAGATATTTTCGGTTTAAATTAAAATTCTAATACAATTTCTTTATTTTAGACGGTTAGCGATTTTATTAAACTTTTAAAAGATTTATTTTCAATTAATAATAAGTAAAATTAACAAAAACCTTGTAGTTTGGATAATTCTTTTGCAAACGTTTACAAAAAAAATCTATTTTTAAAAATTTTATAATCATTTATGGCCCTCAAAAAGAAGGTTGGCGGGCCGTTTATTGTGTTGGATTGTTCTGCACAATCTGACCGTAAAACACCTAAACAGTGAATATCTTTCTTTTAAAGATTTAGGAAGTATCTTCAATTTATCAAATTTAGTTTTGTAGAATTAGAGTATTTAAATTTATTACAAAGATTGTATTGAACTTATAAATTCACATAATCGTAATTATTTACTCTGAGCGTGTAGGCACGAAGTTAGTGTTACAGCTTAAAAAGCTGTAAAGGTCCTCCAGGAAGAATTAAAATAACTTTGACCAGTATTTTGCTCTTCAATCCATGCATTTCAAACATTTGCATTGCACATATTTGAACTTCTAGTTGTAAACATTCTTAGTTAGAATTAAAAACTTCATAAAATACTTTGTGGAATTGCTGATAATGTAGTTTAAAGTAAGGATAAAGAAGGGTTACCGAAAGAAATTTGTAGATGGGGGGGGGGAACCAAATAAATGCAAATTCAAATTTTTACTACAAAAGACTTCACGAACCCTCTATGAGATTAGTGATTTCTATTGTTATTTTTCTATTATTGTTAATTTTTTGTTGAAAGTATCTTATTAATTCTAAAACTTGACTTGTTGAAAACTTGAAAAACTTGAAACTGTCTTTTTAAGAAATTTGAAATTTAAAAGCAATTTACAATTTAAACAAAATGAGTATTGCCAGATGAACAAGCTGTAAACAAAAAGTAATATAGGGAAGTGAGATTTTTTATGATCAAAGAAATTAAGGGAAGGGAAGTGAGAATGAGTATATAACAGCTACTGAATGAATTTATCACTGTTTTGCTTAAATTACCTTGTTCATTGAATATTTTTAGATTTCCAGAAAACGAGCTCTTTTACTCATTGATATTTTTCAAGAAAAATTATTCTTGTCTGAACCCTTAATAATATTAGAAGTTAAATAAAGATGGACTGAATGGGGTTTGGGTTCCAATTTCGGGTTATGCATTATTCATCATTCCTCTGCTCTGCTCTCACTGAATCCAATAATTTTAAGCAAACCAATAAAAACCAAGTCCTCTTTGAACATATCTTCACATGAGAATTATTCCTTCATTTAGTTTTTAAAAACACTTTGTTATTGGTTTTCTTTGTTGTTGATTCCTTTGTTGCGGGAACTTGTTCCTGAGCACGAGTGATACAACGTTTTTAAAGTAAATTTTTAGACAGATGTTTTGGTAAAAAGAAGATAAATATGCGGGGATTATCTTAAAAATGTTACCCTTTGTGCATGATTGAACCAAATTTAAATATTCTAATTCTCATAAAAATCAAAGAAAATATTTAAGGGTAGCCATAAATCTTTATTTAAAATATCTTTGATAATAATTTGAAATAAGTGGTAAATATTGTAGAAGTGATATTTTAAAAAACACTATTGATTTTCCGGTTTATGGCAGAGTAAAAAATCCCTCACATATATTTTCTTAGTCGACTTAATGCATTTGACGTTGCAAAAATTAAATTTAAACCTAAAAAATATTCTGTAAAATTTCTATTATTTATATTCATAATAATTATTTCTTTAGACATTGTTTTAAATTCTATTTATTATTACATAAATAATTTATTATAAATAATTTCTTATCATAATTTATTTCTATTGACAGCTAAAGTTTTTTTTTTCGTAAAAATGTGCTTGTTTAAACTCAACTATCTTTGTCAGTATCTTAATATCACTATCAAAAGAGGAACAAATCCTCCAAACTTTAAAACGCTTTCCGAAAAGGAATTTTTATATCTCTCTCCTATGAACGGCAGTTGTTGTATTACAATACAGTTACACTAACAAACGCTTTCTAGGAACTCAAACAAAATTTTCTTCTCAACAATGATTACTACTTCACTATCCACTGACATACCAATAGCCTAGAAATACCTGAATATGAAGAGTTACAACGTCCAGAGAGAATGTTTCTCTTGCACAAGCATTGATTCTATAGGATAGGTAATGTTTATTGTCCTACGGAACATTATTTACACACTCTATAACACTTTACTTTTCCATAGCCTTTATGGTATCGTATCTCCTTCAAAATCCATTACTATAATATCAGCCCCTTCACCCCCCATGGCTATGGTCGATAAGAAAGGTATAAGATTAGCTGTGTAATGCGTTTAGAATTCATGTCTTGAAAATCCTTTAAGGATAACGTCGGTCGATGTGATAGTGGCATTTAAATAAGCAAATGCGTTTTGAGATGGGGGCTGTTCAAACATTACGTGTCGTAAGCACTTTAAAGGGAAGGGCGTTTGCCCTCTTTGGTTATTTTTCTGAGAAGGGGGATATGAGTGAGGCTTATATAAGATATTGAAATCACTCTTTTTTTTTCTCGAAAATTTCTTGTTATTTGTAAGAAAATTTGGCATAAAATTTAAGTTTGGAAAAAAAATATTGTTTCTCTTAGGTCTCTAGCATTTTGATCTCATACAAAAAACAATACATAGGTTAACTTTTTAATGTACTAAAAAGAACAATGTGGGGGTGTGGCGGTTTGCTTACGTAATTATAAGAATGGGTTTGGCGATTTGCTTACTTTTGTTTACAAATGAGTAAAAATTATCTTAAACAGGCTTATGTAAGATTTGAACGGCCCCATAGGTGGAGCTTAAGATGTTTTTACTCACTCTTTATGGTGTTTTTTATTTACAAATTATCCTGTATGTCCTGTTGAAATTCAATATTGAAGGGGGATATAAGATCTCTAGAAATATTTATTTTCAAAATTAGGCAACTTTTGACAAATCTCTTCTTTTGTAAAATTAAGAATACGTTTTCAAAATATTTTGGGAGGTCTTTAATAATAATTAAAACCCTTCCTGCATTGATTTTTATTAATTTATTCTCTGAAGAAAACATAAAAACTCATTAACAATACATAAGACTCAAGAAAACACAGCTTTAAAAAGGTTCATGATGAAAACATATGTATGTAATAAAAACTAATTTCAACTATTCGAGAAGAATATTTTAAGTATGGGGAAAATAATCTTAAAAATTCCGTATTAGTAGTAAGTAGTATGCAACTACCTTAGAAAGTCTTCCTGGTAACTTGAATCTGAACTTGTGATTGTAAATGACATCAGTTGCAATCATGAATGAACTAAATATGGAATACAGTCGACTCCGCTTAATGTGATTACGGTTAATATTATCAATCGGATAATGTTATCGAAATTGAATAGTCCCGATCACTCCTATTTAAATTAACGCAAAATGTATCATTATGTGATAAGTAAATCGTTTAATGTTATCAAAATTTGGGAAAATCCCTTAAAAACCTCCTTTTTTCCCGTTGGAAGGCCAGTTTTAATACGTAAAGAAACAAAATGAGTCATTAATATAGTAGTGTTATATGATCCACTCTTATTTATACTTATTTTACTTATTTACGTTAAAGTTGCAAAATACATACTAGAAAATAGTTTTAAATACTTAAATTAGGACTACACAGTTATAATTTTAATGTAAACACTCGTGTTACACTGTTTGCCACTTTTTATTACAGAACTGCTTATTATTATCAATTGTACATTGTTATCATTCTTATCTTGGATAAATGTTATCACATTAAGCGGAGTGGACTGTAATTAATAATGGAATAATAAAATAGAAAATAATGGATAATAAAATAGTACATTCTAAAATGCGAACACATTTTGCTGGAGGTGGAGTACCACACAAAAATGCTATACAGAAAGCAGATTGTCTGTGTCTCTGAAATATTTTTCAATGCTTTTTAAGTGTAAGTAGTATAATTTTGGCTAGAAAAAATATCATGTAAAATACGTAATACTCTAGGGTACTGTTGAACGCATTGACAAATGGAATATCAATACATTATTTAGATTTTGATCGATGGCGATTCTCTATTCCTCAGACACTCCGGCGCGACCAGAGTCATCTTTTTCATATCGGCGCTCTTAAAATTCTTCCTGTTCCGAAGTATTTACCAGCAGGGACGGAAAAGGGATTTTTATGTCTCCCATCATTCATAATAAGCATTTCCCTGTTTATTAAATTTCTGGGAGGAAGAGTGCGTTTGCAAAGGATGAGGATTTTTCCTCAGTTCTCTACAAGTATCCGTCAGAACTTTCGATAAGATGTAGCGGGGATTTTTTTTCTATATACAAGAGGGTTTGGAATAAGTTAGGAACCACGAACGTACCGTATATTTTTGCGTATAAGCAGAGGGTAAGCTTTTTATTCGAAAAATTTACGAAAAATTCAAAACCCGCCTATAAGCCGCACAATTATCACAACAATTAAAATCCACAGAACAGTTTTCTTCCAATGTGCACGCCCGCCGAGATAGAAAAACTATTTTACAATTAAAATCATTAAAAAATGTATTCACCAAAAGGTATTTTTTAAATGTTTTGGAAATCCCTCTTAAGAACTAAGTAAACAGTTCCAGATAACCTTAAAACCATAAAAGTAATCTAAACTATTAGCACTACTTTTCCTTCATTTACTTGACGAAGTTTTTATATAAAATATTTTTTATACTAGCGGTTATCAAAAAAATCTTGCCTTGTGGTCAAGACGCAGGAAATCAAATCCAAAAGTTGCGCGATCGGGTCCAATTAAGAGCAATAGTTATTATCTGTTTTTAATTTTTTGAGCGCATGGAAATCACATGACGGGAAAATAAAAAAAAAACCGGACGCTTCCTGAACCGACGGTAAAAGCAAAGCCTACGGACGTTTCCTCAAATGATGGAAATAATCAAATAACCCGGCAACAATGCTAACCGGGCATTTTTTTTTTGTTTTGAAGAAAGCAATTTTTAGTGTGCACGCAAGGGATCCAGGGGGGCTAAGAGGCTTTAGCCCTCCCAAATGAAAAAGTTTGAGATAAGCAACTATCGCATTCTTAATATGCGAAAGAATTTGTTGGTACTTGACTTGGTAATTTTGAGTGAAATTAAGAACGTCAATTTAGAAATATAATTACTTTGTTTAACACACGTATATGCCGCGTCTTTTTATCACGATTTGCGTACCGAAACTCCTCCTATCAACCCCAACAGGCTTAGTGTTTACCCATTTTCTCCTTCCGAGTAGTGACGTCATAGGGTCAAGAAACGTTGCTGTCCAGAATAGAGTCCGAATGCCCATCGATTAGAAATAAATAATACCGCAACCCAAGAATGAACCCCCCCCCCCCCCCGTGATTACGTGCACCAAGTAGCGATTACGAAAGTGCTTCCTACCGGCAATCTTATTTATGCATTCGCGGGCGCCGCGTGAGTCGTTCCTTCCCTACTGCAGCAGCGACTATTTCCGTCGATACCTGCCTTTCTCCGCTCACCGGGATGCGGGAATTGTGTTAACGAACTGACATTTGCTCAGTTCTTCGCTTCTCAATGGGCTAGGTGGCATGGCGGGTTGTCGGTCGGCGGTGGAACTAATAAAAAGGGAGATGTATGCTCCTTCACTTTCTCTCGCACCGCCCGGCCTTGAGTCTTTCCTGTAGTAGAATTAATTTTTTGAGCCGCGAGAAAAGGAATAAATGCGCGGAAGGAACTCCTTGGTTTGTTTGTGTTCGTATTGTGTTTTGGGTTTTGGTCTCTTTTTGTGGCCCTGTAAGCGTGGAATGCGTGCGAAATTAAAATAATTGAAGAAGTTTAATAATGGAGTTATGCTTTTTTTTGTGTAAATCTTGAAGATTTGCTGAAGAATTTGCGGTATAAAAATGTTGAACTGTTTAGTTTGAAATATTTTATTTTAAAATATTTCTTGAAATTCTAATGTATAAACTGCATTATGGTTTGAGCATGCATCATATGTATAGTCTCCCTTTCAATATTATTCAATTATTAAAAAATTTTATCAATATCATGAAGCAGTACTAAACTTGACTGCAACATTTCCTGACCCTATGACGTCACTAACAAACAAAGTAGTTCCCAGTGCAGTGTCTGAATTTTGAGTGAAATTAAGAACGTGAATTTAAAAATATGATTAGTTTGTTAAACCTATATATATAGCGTCTTTTTTATCACGATTTGAGTACTCCGAGAGGCCGAAACTCCTCTTAGCAACCCAACAAGCTTTCTGTTTACGCAGTTTCTGCTTCTGCGAAGTGACGTCATAGGGTCAGGAAACGTTGCTGTCAAGTATAGTTTTAAATTGATCTTTTGACATGTGAGATCAGCCAAGATGAATAATTTGGTCCGTGGCAATTAAATTTCATGATTTGGTCGGCTTAGTTTCTAAAGTTGTGCAGGTACGTTTATAGTTTACGTTTTTCAGATTATTAGGTTAGGTTAGGTTATTAGTTATTAGGTTAGGACACTATTTTTTTCTTCAACCTGTTCAAATGATTAGATCATAAACGAACTCTACCTAAAAAATAATGACGCTATGAACTTTCTCATAGGAGAAATTATCAGGAAACGGTCATCTTTTCTGTGTTTAATACTTCTAAGCAATAAAGCTAAAGCTGGATTTTACTATTCAGTTATTTTACTAAAAATGCACATAGTAAAGTAAGTCCCCGTCTGTAAGGAAACATAGAATGAAATGATTTTCTCACGTTTATGGAAAAATATGGCGAAGATCTATGCTCGATATCAAGAGCATATGTTTGTTTGCTCAAATGTTTTGACAGGCCGGTTAGATAAGAACATGGAATAACATGGGGTCCAAGAGCAATCAATTACACGGTGGTATAGACAGAAAGAAAATATTATTTTTGGGGGAAGTTTAGCCATTTGTTTTCAACATGAAAGAAACATTTTTTCCTCGTTGCGCCAATAAAAGAATCTTATAAACCAACGATTTCAAAGTTGTGAAAGCAGAGTAGTTAATTTTTAACATGAAATACCCTTATGCATACATACCCCTTGGCAACTCATATGTCTTCCTGTTGTTGTTTTTTTCTTACATATGTGCCTGTGTTTGTTCCAATTGTTAATGTGCATGTTGTATACGTAATAAATAAATAAAGAATTTGAATTTGAATTTGATTTGGGTGATGTTGGATGTCAGGATATAGTAGATAGGGAATGGGAATTATTTTTTTTATTTCCGGTTGTCTTCATGGGATGATTTAAATGCACTGTCTTTTTTCTCGTTGATAAATGCATACAGCATTTAGACATTTAATCGTGCTTGTGTTAACAAACAACGAAACATTGAATTTTTAATTTCTAATTTCCATAAGTTCATTAATTGAATTTAAAATATTTATTTTGAAATTAAAAACCACAGGTTTAAAAATTTAAATCAATATGAAAAACTTAATGTAAGTAGCGTCCAAGGAGTCCCAAGGACGCATCTGATTTCACCTCTCTTGTGCAAAACCCAAAGATCGAATTAGTATGCGCCAGATAGGCCATGTCTGTGAACTCCGCACAGAACTCGAAGGATTTCGCTACCAAACATCGGGCGGTTGTCCTTCGGTAGAACGAGGCCTAGGGGATGATACTTTTTTTAGTTATGTAATTTCCAAGTGGGTAATTGAATCTATATTTGACAACATAAACTTTGGTATTTGCCTCACGTATTTAGACGGGATATCCATGTTGCTTTATCAGGGATTGTCTGAAAAGAACAATAGAATAAAGCTTAAGCTCCTATGAAGACTCGGTGGATAGTTTTGTGCTTTAATGGAGAGACTAAAGGGAAACAAGAAGAAAATTGGCAAAAAGCGGTTGAGAAAGTTAAGCAACGCTACGAAAGGTATCGGTTGAAAATGTTAGTCCCATTGTATAGAGGGATTCATTATATATTAGGTTTAAATCTAAATTAAAAACTGCAGTAATGAAATTATAAAAAGAAATTGTTTGAAATGAGATTCAGAAAATGTTTTGTTACCTAATTAGTCTACGTAAAAGGGTGAATTATATATTTTTTAAAAATTTATGGTAGGTAATGATGAAAAATGCGGGAGAAGAACGTATGTTTGGTATCTATAAGTTTGTGTCACAAGAATAAAATGAATTAAATATTATGGTTTCTATTAAAAAATTAAAACATTTTGTTTTCTTGTGTAATACGCCAATTAGGGTGTCCCTTATTTTTCAAACTTCCTTATTTTAAAAGCATATGGGCTAATTTTTTTCTTTAGGTTATCATAAACCAGTGGCGTAACTAGAGATGACCCATGGGGGGTGTTACTCCGACCAGTCAACCCCTCCAAAATATTACTCCCTTTTGAAAAGTGTCTATTAATATAGGTAATATAAAAACAATTTTTTTTGCAAAACTTCCGAAAGGAAAACTTCATCTAAGAGGCTTAACTTTTAAGGGAAAAACACAGTATAACAGACGTAAAAATTTTAGAGGGGGGTTTGGGGGTTCTCCCCCAGAAATTTTTTAAAATTTGTCTCCCAATGCAGTGTTTAAATTCATTTTGAGGACCTTTGGGTTAGTTCCTAAAAGTACAGTTCCTTGTGAACCGCCTTCCTTGTGGAGGGAAAATTTTTCAGTTTTTCATGTTTTAGAAACCGTCGATGTAATGGGGGGGTTACAACCCCAATAACCCCCCTCGTTACGCCTATGATAAACACTCACATTAACCCGTGCTGAATTTCAAATGAAGACTCCTATGGCCTTGCCGTGTTAAACGGGCGCGCCGGTTCTTCTCACTACGGTGAAGGAAAAAAAGCGATCCTAGATTTTTTCTGGAGATAGTTTCTAGTATATTGCTTAATATCAGCAAAAGCGCATGTTTGAATCAGGCAAAAGGTTTAATACATAGTTCGAAAAAAACCGTCAGTACAAATTTAAAGGTACAGTAGCTAATAGCACTGATCGGCAGGGGAATTATTGTTAACGAAATTTTTTACACTCTAACGCCGACGTGTTCATTTTAATGTTAACGAGGAATGTTAATTTATTGTGAAAGTGTTTCAGATTCAAAATTTATGTTAAAAAAGTAGTATATTGTTGGTTAGAGAAAAAATATTACTCTTTTTTAAGCACATTTTTAAAGTCGTGTATTTATCGCAAAATCAATTCATTCAAAAGGAGACAAGAGAAAAACCATTAATTTTGGAAACTAATCACACGTTGTGACTGTTTGATTCTATTACTAAAAATTAATAATGCCTACTTCCCTTAACAAAGTTTGTACTGAATTTTACAAATGTTTTTATTTATCGCCTAACTAAGTTTGGAACGACCTCCCATGATGAGAAATGTACTCCAGGGTTAAGCATAAAAAAATACAATTTCTCCCGATTTGTAAAAAAATATTATATTGTTGATGATTTTCAAGGGAATGTGGGATACTTTTTTTCACCCAAATTCCTATAATCATTCCATTTGTTGTTGATAAGTAATATAACTGTTAATTCGGGGGAAAACTAACTGATATTTTACCAATAAAGATATTTACCCATAGAAATACAATATTTAAAACCATTGAGAGTTCTTGACAAATGAATTATAGTAATTTTTTTTTATCAAAACTCCAAAAACAAACAAAAATTTAAAAATATTTTTAGAATGACCGTAATTAGGACAAGACATGTACTCGTACTTTATTTTACTACCGGGCTGCTTAATAATGGCATCGGATCAAAAATGGTAAGAGTTCCAACTCGAATAAAAAAAATCCGGGAAAGGGTTCAATGACCATCTTGGTTTAACTTTGACGAGCAAGAAAACTCTTTAGTGCCATCCCAGCTGACATGAGAGTCACGTCTAATCATTACTATTGAGTTTTGCTCATGAATGCCCATGACGTGAGTTAATAATTAAAGTCGTCATGCAATACCTACTTAAACGTAGTATCATTTTTCCCTCCTTTTCTTTTCTGGGGAAAGTATAGAATGGGAAACTATTAGTAACTCGCTGTTAGTGAAGGGAGGTAGGATATCGATGAGTGTTATTGATTCGAAAATTGTACAGGAATTTCAATTTATAAGAAGAAAATTGTCTGAGGTAAAAGAAAGTCTCGATTATATGGTTGAAATTTATCATGGTTATGAAGGAAATTGTTTCAATTTTCATTTAAGATAAACTATGGTTGTCTCCGAGTCTATCGGGTCTTGGAAATCTTTCTTTTACACTCTTATAAGTTGAAATTTAATAAAAAAAATAAAGAATTCTTTGAATAGAAGACAAATTAATGTGACGGGTAAAAAAACCCTGTAAATAATAGTATAAATAGCGTGTTTTTTTAGTTTTTGATAAACTAACAAGTTTCTTTTACATTTATATCGTGGTGTTACATATTTTGTGTTTTTTTTATAAGAAATTGCCTTTTTTTTGCATTATGATTCATTTATCAAAATACTTGACTAGCCGTATTATTGGGAGGATTGTAGTTTTTCTGGGTATACTATTTTATTATTTTTATTATAATAGCTTTTTTTAATCTTTAACTTTCACTAAAACTTGATGTTCAAACCCTTTCGTAAATTTAAACTTTCCTCTTTAAAGCGGGATTTAACTTTACTACATCCGTACAATCATTAACTATACTACTATTGGTTTGCCTACCTTTTAGGGATTCATAAGAGATGTAAAGGGTTCGTATAATAGCATTGTAATGGTATTTAAAAGAGTATCAAAATAGCTCTAAGGGAGTAGCACCTAACTCTCAAGTGGTGAAGAGTAAGGCGAGTTATAGGATTCTTTTCAGTCTTCACTAAACTCTCAACTATTTTGTAAATGCTTACCCTAAAATTCACTGCAGTTAAATTCTAACGATGCCAAGTTGCTCAGAAAGAACCAAAGATAACAATAATATTTACTTTAAAAGTAATCAAGATGTCTTTATTTACAAAAAAAAATTAAGATTCTTTCACAAAAAAATTAAATGCTAACTCAAAGAAACTATATTTTACATAAATGGAATACAATTTGTATGAAATAATATATGATTATTATATGAATAATAATATATGATAGTCTTTTAAGATAGCTTATGATACATGCGTCCATGTGACTATACACATTCCCCTTATACGTAAGCCAACAGGAAAACATCCGCTGAGTCCTTTTACCGGACTGCGCACTTTTACCCTCCTTTCCCCAATAACAAACAACATAACAACTTAAATTTTCCGCAATGTTAGTCACTCGAAAATAAAACTCAAATCCATCCACAGTTATTAGCGACAACAGAAGGGGTTCGCAAAGAGTGAGAGAAAGAAAAAAAATAGGAGCGCCAATCCAATATAGGTGACAACTACTTCCTGACTGAAGAGCAGAGATAAAGTCTCCTCCAGCCGCGCTCTCCAAGTTTTGCTTTCGATTTGCGGAATCCTTCCGAAGGACAACCAAAACAAAGAAGGCTAATCTTTTGGTGCCCCGGGAGGACTTATCTTACCCTCCCCTGCAGTGCCCGGGCCGGAAGTATGAAATGTATAGCCGATCTTCCTTCACTGCCAAGGTACCAGAGCACTTCCCCTGCAGAGAAGAACACACTTGTCTATTTTTGGAGAGTCGCGACAAGGCAGTGCCCAATTAGAGAGGCTCGGAATTTTGAATGGGACATCTCTGTAGATGAGGTAATAAAGGAATATCGAACCCTTTGGGTGATGGCTTTCTAAAGTCATCATGGGGGTACTATTTTGGGCTTATGTGTATTGTTGGAATCGCGTTTCAGTATTTTCGCGAAGAAAAAATTGCTTGTTTTTTGGGGTTTTCGTAATCTGATCTCTGAGTTAAGTAATATCAGTTTTTTTATGATCATCTTGCAGAGGGCACTTGTTCGCTGTAACACGCGATGATTCCTTGGGATTGTATAGTAATTACTTTGTAGGAGATGGGAGATTATGTAAGTCTGTTGTGTGTGTTGGATATACTGTTTCTTCTCTTATGTAATTTTGAGGTTATGGGGATAGTATTTCACTCAAAGTGTTTTGGACGTTTATTTTATGATGAAAATTACTCCCTAAGTTAATTGGCTAATTACCCTTGTTAATATCTATAGTTTCTTTTTGAGTCTATTTAACACAACTAAGCTTTAAGATTAATTGACTTGAATTAAAATAAAATATCAAATCCATGCAATCTAACAAACTAACTTTTTGATTAAAGAGAAATGCCTGCCCAGAATTAGGACAAATTTAGTTATTTTTGGTAGCATTTATTTACTTTTTAGAGTTCAAATTACTTTACTTATAAAATAAAAGGTAGAGATCTTATTACTTTTGAAGTATAATAATTATAATAATAATAACTTAAAAACTGTTATCAGGTTTTGATTATAAAAGAAGCGACGAATTCAAAATTTCTTAAGAAGTGAAAGTTTTTAATATTTTTTTTAATTAAATATTGTTTTAGTTTTGTTTTTCAAGTTGGATAAATTTCATGAAGTATTTTTGAAGAAGTGAAGTTTATTGGACAGAGCCATTTCATAGTGTTACACATTTTACAACAGCCCATGCCTGATATGACTTTATTTGTAAATGATCCCACAAATTCTTCATAAAAATGTTAGTTACCTTAAAAGTTTGATATAATCTTTCGATTACTCTTTTTCTAATTTCCTTATTACCATTATTTTGTCACATCCTTATTTTTAAAATAATCTCTTCAATAACATTCCATCGCAATACAATCTTTATCGTGTCTATAAAAATTATTAAAAATATCATTACATTTTATACTTTCGTAAGTACTATTTATTTCATCCTTGCTTCCTACATCATTTTTATTTCTCGTAATTGAATTACTGAAAACCAATATGTTCTTCTAACCGAAGCAACATTGACTAAAGACAAACTGCCTTTGTTTTGTAAAGAAAGAACTTTAAAAATATTCTTAAAAATACCTCGAACACTTGCCCACAAGGACAAGATATATTGTAGCTAAATAACAGAAAGTAGCCTAAATAGCATTTAACAAAAATAGTACAACAAATGGTGATAAACAGTAAATAACCTAAAAGCAAAAACAGTAAAAAGCCAAGTAATAATCAAACAATAGCAACACTAAACAGCATCAATAGAAAATAGGTAACAAATTAATAGATTCTGAAAAGAAAGTGTTATTTATGTGATTAGTTGTTAGGTGTGCTTGTGCAAAACAAAAAAATCCCAATATGTTCAGATAAAGCAAATGTTTAAGGATAAAAATTTGATTGACTCTCTGAAAGCTCCTTAATTCTACCCAAGTAGTGTTTAGGATGTGATGGATAGTATACAATCCCCCTCTAATCTTCGGGATTAGTGACCTGGGCTGAAGAATAGAGCTTGATGCAATCTATGCTCTCAACAAGGACGCTCAGATTTTGTGCCAAGACGAATAGCATGCTAAAGGTGGTTGAACCAGTACACAGCATTAAGAGGAAGCGATGTTTAAATTTGAACCACACGAGTGTAAATTAGGTTTTTTTTTTTAAGATTATTTTTATCTTTAGGATTTGCCGGATGAAGCGCATGAAGTAATTTTATATAAAAGATTCGTCAAATCCCGGGAATTTTTTTTAATATGAATGTTTTGTTGCTCTTTAAAACAGGAGTTCTAAACTGAAGACTTTTTCGACAGGTGGACTTTCATTCTACATTATTTTATAAAAAATTTACGTAATCTTCATTGTTTTTAGGGACCGTATGAATATTACGTAGGACATATTTTGCCTCTTCCTTGACAGCAATAATAAGCAAATCGTATACCCCTCTCTTATAATTAATTATTACTCGAAAAATTGCCCAACCCCCAGTTTTTTCGTGTACAAAACTTCCAGTAAGACCTAATTTTAAAAAAAAATTAGCACTAAATTTTAATAAACATACTAACTTAGCTTGAAACGAAAAATGCATTTAAAAGTTTTTAATAAATAATTAAACATATTTTAAATAAAATTATTTTTCCAAGACATTTTCTAAGATACAGTATTTTTAATGTGTTAAGTAAGCATCTCATATCCTCTCTTTCCCTCTTGTCAATAAAAATAAACAAATAACAAACCCTCTCCACTCTTAAATGCCTACGGAATAATTTGAACGGCCTTTAAAACTTCTCATAATTGGTGGCTATTATATAACTAATAAATTTTAGTACAAACACTTTTTTAATATTACCCTTTATGTCCTTATAAATGAGATGGCTCATTTAAAAGGTTTTATGATAATTAAGCTGGGAAAGAAGCAATGTGATTAGAACTATAAAAAGTATTTATTGTCCACAAACAGCCAATGTAAATTAATGCGACACATGCTTCAAGCGTAACCATAAAAAGTATGTTTTTCTATCTATTAATTTGATACTCGGCTTAAGGAGCAATTTAGCATTATTTATGTGAACTTTAATTAGTTTTTCTCCGGAATGATTCTTTGATATATGTTACCTTAATTGCGTCTTTGAAGCAAATTCTAAGCTGAATAATTACCATCAGATCCGATAGTATAATTATTTCGAATGACTGTGGGTTTTGAGTTTATTTGAAAACAACATCTTCATGAAGTGTGAATAGTTTTTGAGTATTAGCCTTTAAGAACCTGATGGTTGTTATAATGCACTATATTTTTAACAGAAAAAAAAATCTAATTTTCAAGGAATTTATGAGATATCAGTTAAAAATATTAATGTTTATCTTGCAATAAACATGTTTGATTACAGTTTACCTATTAGAGGCTTAAAAGCTGAAGATTTCTATCTACCATGAGTAACTCTAAGATAAATCTGATATTTTTAATTGTTAGAGTAATAAAAAATAATGCTGATTGGAAAGCAATTGACAATCCAATGCTACCTTTCAAAATTCAATAAATATCTTCCGCCAAAAACATATGTACCTAAATTTCTAGTAAATATCAAGCTTTTGATGCACTTTATAAAGATAAAGCATCACATGATTCAAACTGGTTCAAATGACCCAGTATTAATGACCATTTTCAACTAATCGCCTTTTGTTGACAGTAAATATACAGCTCCTGTCGAAGATAGTCGGTGAGAAATTCTAATTTATTGCACCATCGACATTAATTCTAAGATTTCTCTTTATTCCAAAGGTCAGGGACCAGAAAAACCTTCGGTAGATAAATAGAGGTTAAGAGTTTTTTCATCCCATCACGATGTATCGACTATAATTGTTCATAACTAGTATTATATAACCAGATGCTTCATCGCTGTGTGTAAGCTTCTGTTTTACATATGCAAAATACATGTTGCGATAGAGATAAAAAAAAGCATCACACAGGTTCCTGTTACTGGGGTTTGGACCAGTAGTTGGGTGTGTCTCTGAATCTTTTTGCTTGGACTGGTCCGAGATCAGAAATTCCCCTCCGATTCGGGGTCCGTTGCCCGTATTGAATATTTATTTTTTTGTCGCCCGCCATCCTAATGCCGCTTTGTTTGAGTAGGGAAATAATAAGGTTCTAGACCAGTGGTCCCCGACAGAACATTTTGGGGTCCCTTTTAAGTTTCGGTCTTGTACAGAGACCCCCTGATGTTTAATTCATAGCGGAAAGGCCGTCTTGAATGGGAGAGTTCTGTGTTTTTTGTAATAGGAGGTTGAAAGCAGGTAATTTTCTGTGTGATGAGTAATAAACTCATAAAATGGAACGCAACTGAAAAGTCTACGGTATAATCTAGTTATATCGAAAACCTTTATATCTAGAAGAAATATTTTTACCCTTGAAATTAAGTATTTCTCTATTTTTCCTTGGCTATCTCGAAATTATTTTCGGGTCCCTTCGATTTCAAGATATTGAGGTTATACCGTATTTATACGTTACTAAAATTCTGTATAATTATACTTCTGATTACCAATACATTTAAGAATACATTAACTTTGAATATGTATGTTTTTAATGAACAGATTAACATTCTTAAGGAATACCAAATATGTAAAAGAGTAGTACATTTTAAAATACTATTTTTCCACGATTGTTTTTAAAATAAATATTGTCCTCCTTAAACAATTAGAGGAACCACTGTTAAATTAAGAAAATTCACTGACTAGGCCCGAAACTCAAGATCTTCTCAAAGCTCATGAGTCTAATATTTCGAAAAAAAAATCCCCATCTTCCCAAATATTGATTTTAAGGTGTACTTATACACTAGAGAACTTTTTTCAATTCTGTATGTATTCAACTGTATTCAAATTTGGATACGAATAACTTTTGGCATACGGAAGGTTTTATCGAAAAGTCTTTGACATAAGAAAAAAATAACACATAAATAATGCGTTACATCAAAGGGAAGTATTTTTCAAACATAATGATTATTGGTACAGCGAAAAAGCAATTAATGAAATAGGAAGTGTACTGCATTACCTAAAATGCGTGTAAACTATGTTGTGAATAGAAACACAAAACGAATTCAACAACACGACACAACAGAATCAATACTCTTATTTCACTCGAACGGAAGTCCAAAACTTTTCCATCGATTCCAACTTTCCGCAAACACTAACTGTAACCACTATGCACTATTTTTCGATAATGCTAAGCAGCACTCCAAATACCGATTGTGCCGTCGATGATTTTTTGAACTAAAATCGATTCCAACTAATCGGAGTCGTCGTCTACTTTTGGCATGCCTCCTGTGTAGCTGGCAGGCTTCCAGCATATAGCATTCATTGCCTTACCGTTCAGTTGGTTATTAAAATAGACATGGATTCAGTCGAAGGGTGTAAGAAGGAAGCTCTGACTTCCAATTGGCATCTTCCTTGGAGGGTTTGTCGTCTCTCGGAAAGGAGAATTAAGGAAAGAGAGGCTCTGGAGAGTTCTGTGATGAACAATGTGACTTCTGTGGTGTTTACGCTTCGCGTAATTTCCCCACCTCTCTCTCTCTCTCTCTCAAAATAAAGAGGCGAGAGTTGTTAAAGTGAGGGGAGATGGGGAGATAGATTTGTGGTGAGGTTTGTTTATTGTGTTAAAAGCATCGCGCGGTGTAAATTCTGGTTGAGGTGTAAAGAGAGTGTTGAAATGTGGAGTGCTCTGTAACTATTCTTTTCCCACCGCTGTGGTGATGACAATGTTGCAGAAACACTTTAAGAAACCATTGTAGTTTATAAAGCATTTGTACTAGTGATGCATTAAAATAAGTAGAATAATTTTCTGCTGATGTTATAAAGTTTGAATTTCTTTTAGAAAGCTAATTAGTTATTAGTTAAATTTGAGTTACACAATAGTTGTTAAATTTATACAGGGTGTCTCAAAAGGTTGGTGCGAAACTTAACATGCAGGCCTGTTATGTTATGATGAACAAAATTTGGTATACAGGGATTTTCATCGGGCTATCTCCGAATATGTGTATTGTATAATAATAATTGAAGTTTTCCGTAGAATAAAGCAGTTAAACGTTGCCCCTTCACCGGCGAACAATGTTCTCTAGCGGACAATTTTTACATTTGCGTACATTAGCTGCTATGAAAACGTCGTTTGTCATAGCATGGCAGGCCTGCATGTTAAGCTTGTCACCAACCTTTTCAGACACCCTGTATTAACAGAAACGATAGTTAAATATACTAAATTAAATACAGAAAGTGAAAACTATGGGATAGTAAAAAAAAATAAATGAGATTATTAAACAATATCAAATCGATATAATTTTCTGTCACAACTTTTTTGTTTTAATAACTCTATTCGAAGGTGTATGAAGTTTATTCAAATACTTTAAAAAACTTCCGCAAAAAGTTATTAAAACTTCAAGATTTGTCTAAAATGAAACCAAGCTTTAAGTAAAATCTTACGTTTGATATTTCAGGCAAGTCTTTTCCGATTATGTTTAAACGTTATAAAACATGCTTTTAAAATTATGTAGCATAAAAAATTTATGTTTGGATAAAAAACAGATAATTTTCTTGATTTTCTAATAATAGAATCAAATTATCAAGAAATTTACTCTTCATTCGATTTTAAAACATCGTTCGTTTTAGGAGCTTTTCTTCAAATATTTATATAAATTTAAATGTAATCTAATGAGAAAAATAACATAACTTTCAAAACTTTAAAAATTATTACTAGACCTGGATACATAAAAAACACAAATTGATTTGTATGTTTTTTTTTATGTAGGATATCAGTTTAAATTTTGTAATGTGTCAAAAATAAACATTTCTTTTAGGCCCGGTAAAACCTCAAAAACTTGAAGTGCAGCAACATAATAGCTTTTCACAAAAACTTAAAACTTTAGCTAGTTGAAATAACGTTACGTATGTTTAATGACAAAACCTCAAAAAACTAAAGCTGCGCATTTCGCTTATAGAATATCATAGAACAGATAATACTCATATTAAAGCTTTTAAGCAAAACTCATACTTAATGTTGGAAAATAATATATATTTCTAACATAGCATAAAAAGTATGATCTAACATAATTTCTTTGCATCATCTCTTATCATCCAAAAATACATTTAATATCGTACCTTACTTATATTTAATAACAAACCAAAGTAGTTACGTGTGTATGACTGTCACTCTCTCTCTCTTTACTTTTCTAATTTTGTTCAGTATTTCTGATTCACTCTTCTGAGATTATCGCTTAAACTATTATATCATTTTCCAACTATCTTGGACTTTATCCAACCCGGCACGACGCTTCCCCAAGGAAAGATCTAGGTATAGTTTATTGAATAACCATTTAAACTTTTTCAAAACTACTGTTCTGTTCAATGAGATCTGGAACAAACATCTTTTTAATACTTTTTGATACATAAGCAGAGAGAATCTATTTTTTTTGAGGTGCCCTATATGTAGGCAAGACCAGAGATGATACCTTGTGTAAAATTACTTCTGTATATTAAAGTCATAAAAAATGTAATCATCTTTTAGTTCAAACATCCAAGCTACTTAACCAGTATTAAGATGTCATCTTCTTAAAATTTATTAATTGTGAACTCGGTATTGAAAAAAGTAGACCAGCCGTTTGTGGAACTCCTTTTATGTAAAACTATGCATCATAAGTTTTTTTTACAAGCAATTGAATTTGGTATAAGGCTTTTTATACATCCTAGTTTCTTATTTCTGTTAAAATTGTTTTTATTCATTTTAATTTGTTTAATATAGACCGATGACCTAGTGTTTTTTTTAGTTGGGTTTACTTTATTTTTTTTTAATTTTATACTTATACTACATTCTTTTATTTTCCTAGCTTAAAAAATGGTAAGTTTAATAACACAACTTTTTACCCCAGAACAAAATTTTGATGATACTTGACTTTTGTTATTTTGATCCTAATTCCCCTAAAATATCTAGAAAACTTTTTTGTCAAATAAAATATGCATATGAAGACAAAAAATCATTACATATTGCATAGAAATATGCTTCATGTGTTTATTTTAAAACATTTAAGTCAGTGAAATGAAGTATATAACTATATTATTTATTGAATCATTTTCCAGGATTGTTATCCATGTCTTTTGGAAATTTATTTCTTCTAGACGTTTCGCCCTGTGCTTTGGAGGGAATCCTCAGCGGGAAAAAAATATTTATAAAAATAATATAAAAAGGCAAAAGTAAACAATTACATAATCAAATTAAATTATTCCGTAAAAAATCCTGGAAAATGATTTGATGTTGATGTCGTGTCCATGATAAATAGTTATTCAGGCTGTGGAGGTTTCCGTAATTTTATATAGTTAATATTTCAGCGAAAGATAATACCCTTTGTAATGCAAAGTGGCAAGAGGGATACTGATTTCAGTTCAAAAATTTGTAAAACTATAATTTTCAATTAATTCCTTTTATGAGATAAATATTAAAATACTTAATAGTTACATAAAAATAGATAGCTCATTTGAAGAGTATCACTCTATACTTTTATTACTTTTCCGGAGAACTAATCATAACTTTTCTCAGACTACAGTCTTTTTTTCACCCGGATTAGTAGATTACCCAGTTCCAGTATCCGTATTTCATATTTACAAAGGCTCAAGACTATAGAACCATTTTGAAAAATTAAAAAAAAAATTAATTAAATGGATTTTAAATTTAATTAATTAAAACATTAAAATAATTTTTTGAATTTTTTCAAAAAGTTCCATAGGTCTTGAGCCTTTGTAAATATGCATCCGGATTAGTGGATACAGTTTGAGTTAAATGGACCAACCTCGCTGGACTTCACACCTGTAGTTGGTCGTCAATATTTGTATTTCTGTTACTCTGATCTACCTTCTTTCGCCATTGGATCGAGATATTAGATCATCCTCAAAAAAAAAAAGAAAAGAAAAAAGGACAAAGGTTTCGCTCGTCTCTGGCCCCGTTCCGATTCCGCCCAGGGCCCCGAAAAGGAATACTACCCAGCCCCAGATCAACACACAACACACACACAGATCCCCTCCAGAGGTTGACAAACAGGAAATAAGGAACCGACGCTAATACATTCCGCTCAAAAGAAACGCCCTCATTACAAGGCATGAATCGGAGGCTGCTTGCTGTCAACCGAGGAGATAGGAAGATCATCCCAACAACTAACCAAACAGCCTCCTGAGAAGAAGGGTTTTTATTGTTTTAGTTCGGGGATCCGGGCAACGCCTCTCACGGTCAGGGTTAGTAGAAGAGTCGTCGGTACTCTTGAGTACATCGATTGGGACCACCACACCTATCTAATACGTTCCCAGGCTTCTTCGTATCTATCTACATAAGCGTGGGCGTCTTCAGACAGGAACCATATATCGCTGGTGGGCAGGCAAGGTTTGAATTTAATTTAGATAGTATCAGAGCTGCGATTAAAATGTCCATAAATCTGTTGTGGGGGTTGTCCTTAATTACGTCTCTAGAACCCTGTACTAGACACAGTGGCGGATCCAGGGGGTGGCACTCTGGAAAGTGCGCCCCCTTGGACCAAAAAAATCACTCATAAGTACGAAAAAAGTCCCAAAAAGTACTCAAAATGAGTTAAAACCCCAGTTTTACAGGTCAAATTTCAAAATTTTTTTCTGGGGGAGGATCAAAAGGGGATCTTGAGTGGTACTTTTTAGAAAATTCCCAAAATTTTGGCATTTTTCTCGAAAGATAAAGGTAATGGTCTGAAAAAGTACCTCCCCCCCTTGGAGCCGTTCTGGATCCGCGCCTGACTAGACAGCAATGTTAGATGACCCTATGACGTCACTAACAAACAAAGTCGTTCCCATCGCGGTGTCTGAATTTTGAGTGTAATGAAGAACATCAATTTAAAAATATGATTATTTTGTTAAACCCATGTATATATAGTGTCCTTTTATCACGATTTGCGTACCGAAGCTCCTCCTAGCAACCCAACAGGCTTTGTGTTTACCCATTTTCCCCTTCCAAGTAGTGACGTATTCAGGAAACATTGGGCTGTCGAGTATAGTATCAAAGCTCATAACCAAATATGCCAAGTTTACGTAACTGTTACTAGAAGTAAACGAAATTTGGTCATACATGACCAACATTGGACGAATGTTGAACGTTTGTGCTGCTTGGGAATATAGCGGGTTTTGGCATGGCCATCTAGACACGTAAGGTCAGAGAAGCTCGTAATCTTGAGTGACGTTCTGCCTACTATTTCGCGTCATCATCGCTTTTTGGACAACAGCGCAACTCCAATCTGAAAGGCTGTGCAAGATTTCAGACTGGTGGTGGAAATTTTTTGACGGATTTCCTCCTACCTTTCTTCTCTAAAAAGTCTTAAATGATTCAGTATCGTTACAGTAAATACGGGTACTTAAATTGAAATGTGGGTGGTTAGAACCTAAGACATAGAAACCAAAGGCAATAGGAGATTTGAAAATTCATTAGGTTGGGACTCCGAATAAGACTTCTTCTTTCTCTAAGAAGAATTCTAACAACTCTGTGGAGTTTTAACGCTAGATGAGATGGCATTTTGTTTGGCAAAGATGTAGTGGAAAAACTACAAATTTAAACGACTCGACATTTTTTGGCTACCTGCGGTGACAGTTTTAATGAGGTATCTCATAATTCAGACGTGATACTAGTTTCTTTCCCGAAAACAAAACATTTTTAGGAGGATAATAAGTGATATTACAACAAAGTGATATCAGATTCTTTACTTAAGAATTTAGCATAGTCATTGAAAACTTTCGAGTTTATTTTCAAAGAATTCTTAATAAGGCTATGAAAGCAAATTTTTATTGATTTGACCCATGATTTGAAATATGATGAATGAGGATTCGGGATGATGGTATTGGTTTCCCTGTGATATAAATATGGAACATTAAAGAAAAAAAAATAGTAATATTTATATGAGTTTAACTATTTATATACTACAGTAGGAAGCTCTTATAAAAACAGCTGTGTCAGCTTTTGAAAGAGTTAGCTTTGGCGAAAGTCCTTAACGGTAGCCAAATTGGCACTATTTTGAAACCTATCTGTTGTTTAAACAAAACAATTGTCAAATATTCATATAGGTAATTAAACAATGCCAACATGGCGACCAGTAGGGACTTTCATCAACTCTTTCAAAAGGTGAGAATACTGGTTTTTATAAGAGTAATACTGTATTTAAATTCAATGCAATTACAGTTAAGTAATTCGTAGTTAAACTAATCTGTTTCTGTTTTTTATGAAGAATCTCTTACTAACTATGTATATTTAAAACTAAAAAGGAATCACTCGAAGCTTTGAGCCTAATGTTAACAATAGAAAGCACCAATATCCTTGATACAACTCGATTAATTTCTTTTATTCGCTCGAGTAGACTAACATCGACTTCATTTTCTGGTTAGATGGTGTTTCTCTTGGTGAAAATTCCCGGGTTCCACTCCGAATAAGATTTTAATGGGAGAGTTAACAAAGTTAAAGAAAAGTGCCAAGAATCAATAACTGTCACTGTCTGTCACAAGAAGTTATAAAGACAAAAAAGGTTAAAAACCCGGTAATGTTGGACGTTTATTATAAATTATTACCGACCCCATTATTGTTTTCGAAGCAGTAAAAGTTAAAAGTTGTAATATATTTGACGTAATCGATATGTTTGTTCCGATTAGATTGATAGCTCCCACCCAGTTTGTCGTTTAAAAGTTCTGACTGACTTGTTGTGGCTGAGTATACTGCGGCATATTTATCTCATATTGCAGCAAAGAAATAAACGTCAACGGTGTTTACTGTAGAAGATGAGCATGTAGTACTTCAGAGAAACCATTATTAGAGTTTTTCTGGTTCGAATATGGGTTATCACGTGTGTCAGAGAGGAGTGGGAAAACATCACATAAAATTCTAACGAAATAATGGACGTTTTACAGTGTATGGAGAAAATACGGTTTTATGTTCTTCGTTTTTGCCAGTTTGTAACATTTTAAGCCAAAAAAATACTTTAAAGTAACACTGATCAGATTATTTTACTCGTAAACTATGTTTTTAAAGTATTTCTACTGGCATTTTATCTGGTACACATATTGATAAAATTTAAAATTACTTCATAAAATAAAGCATAAAGGTAATACACGGATAGTATTAACCTCACATATGCACTTATCATTTACGAGTTGTGCCTTTTACTAAAGGGCTATATTTAATGTGCTAAATGCGAATGAATTAAAAATTGTATGTTATTTTAAAATGTTATCTTGCAGACGAGAGGTTTTTGTAAACTGATGAAAGGGAAAAATAGGAGTTAGTGGAAATGATGGTCATGCTCTACAGCTATAATTAATTCATTTCCATAATATATTACCATGGCCATGTAAAGGTTTCATTAAAATAATATTGATTAAAATATTTAAATTAAAAAAGAGGTCTGTTTTTCCTCTTAGGCAAATTTTCCACACTTCATGAAGTTAATTTCAATTTCAAAACATTCAAACACTGCAAAAACAGTTTTTTCATGTCTTTTCCGTAATGAAATGCGTCGTTTAGGCAATTCGCGGTAATTTTTTTTTCTTTATCCCTTACTTTTAATCGATTTATATGAAGCTCTTCTATTCGTAAGCTTACGAAATCTTGATATAATTTTCTTTACTCTTTTTTAGACATGCAAATATAAGAGAATTATGACAGGTTTCCAAGAATTCAACGTTTCTTCACCGCGATTGAAATTTTTCTGGGTCTTTTTTATTTCTACGTTTGCTCTGAAATAGTTATGCTTACGAAATTTTTATTTCACGTTACTAATTAAAATTTTTAGAAATGCGAACGTAAAAAAACGTTAATAAAAAGGTGATTAATACCAATACCTGAAAGTTTCCGTTTTGCAATACATGAAGAATTTGCAAAACGGAGATTGTGATACCCGTGAAGTCTGATGATTTTTCATACCGATAAAAAAGTGCGTTTTATCGTGAAACGTGACCAAATAAAATTTAACTTAGTTCCATATGTCTTATTAGTTTTAGTAACGGTTCTAAAGAGATATAACTAGAGTCATATACGATATACAGTGGAAGCTCTTATAGCGACCTGCTCTTATAAAAATACTCTCTTATAAAGACCCAAAAATTAGTCTCTATAAGAGCACTTTTGTGCTCTTATAAAGACTAATCTTCGAATCGATTCAGCTTATCGAATACTTTTCTGGATCGGTTTGTGTGCGTCACACCAGAATTAGCCAATAAACAAATATCAGAGTATGACCAACAGCACCAAGTAACGATCGCATCTTCTTCTCGCTTGCTTTCGCCCGGGGTAACCGGCTACAATTCCAAACGAAACCTTTCGCTACCAAATGTCCTTGTTGATTTTAGACTTTAAATTTATTAGCGTATTCATTTATCTTTCTTTATTTCCAATTTTTTGACTTATATTTAAGACATAAATTTTTCATATTGCATGCAGATGCAGGGGAAATTGATGTAATAAATTTTGTTAAGCATCAGATCTTTCTAAGGAAGCTAAGCTATGCAATAAATTAAAAAGCAAATATTTATACTCTGTAAAATATTGATCTTAAACTTTATATAAATTAAAATAAAAGCAAAAAATAAGGTAATATAACATGAAATTGGAAGTATATCAAGACTTCATAAAATAAGAAATAATTGTTTAAAGTGAGGAAAGATCAATTGGATGATTCGAACTGTGTTCTAAATCCCAATGATATCGTTTTCAGGTTGAAATTTCCTCCAGACTTTATAAATTAGTCTACTAAAAGTACAGTCGGAGTCAAAAAAATCGTTACAAGGACCCTTAATAGGAATCTAGACATTAACCCCGTGCGCATGGTATAGGAAAAAAGGTTTGAAAATATTTCGCCAATCCCGATCGCCAAAGGTTTGCCACTTGTTAAAATTACAGTAACCCACAGAACTAAGCCAAACCTTTTGTAATTTGTTAATATTTGCGTTTCTCAATGTGGATCCCTGTGGCTTAACGGTTAGAGCGCTGGTATTGAATACTTTAAGTCGTCGCATTTAAACGTTACCTGCCACTTATTTTGCTGATTTTATAATTTAAAAGAGTTAGAAGAGAAGAGAGAAGAGTTAAACCTGAAGTTTATTAATATTTCAATTACGTTCTTATTTGTAGAAAATAAAATGTTTTAATAAAAAAAATATTTAAATGCTGAATGCAATTTCAATTTTTATTTTTAAATTAAGTTTTTTTCCGTTATTCACATATATAATGGTATAGTAAATTTCTATTTTTCAAAGAGTGGCTACCATTTTATTCAAACATTAGTGTAGCCTAAGAAAGAAAGTAAATATCCACTTTGTGAATACCAGGGCTGCCGAGAGCCAAATCGGGCCCCGGGTACAAGGTTGAGAAGCGGGCCCCCAATGACATATTCTCATTTCGAGGTAGGGGGCGAAATTTTCTGAAATACCTCTACCCATCCATTCATAGGCTTAATGTAATTTTTAGAATATTTCTAGGCAAGATCTGAATTTCACTCAACTTAAAAGTATCGTTTTCTTGATAATACGATGAGTAACAAGTAATAAATGGGGTCTGGGGGTCTTCCCTCAGAAAATTTTTGAAAATATGCCCTAGAAAACTGGGAATTTACTCATTTTTGGACCTTTACTTGAAGAAATTAATTTCCAAAATATTCAAAATGATACCCGTCTTAGTACTCAATATGAAAAGATTTGGGTGCCGGGACCCCTACCGGCCCGGGCCCGAGGGTAGCAGAGTCGCTTAGCAGCAGAGTCGCG
This sequence comes from Tetragnatha montana, assembly GCA_963680715.1. NCBI lineage: Eukaryota > Metazoa > Arthropoda > Arachnida > Araneae > Tetragnathidae > Tetragnatha > Tetragnatha montana. Next base: position 54,378,629 of record OY796679.1, read on the forward strand.
TCTCGGTATGACCTCATTGGCTATGACACGCCTCTAAACCAGGCTAACCTGGATGCGATAACTGTTCCAGTCAGATCTGTTATTATTTATAAGAAATTTATAAATTATTACTGGTGGTAAAAATAATCATCTTTGGAAACTATTTACACTTTCTCAGTTTTTTTTAAGTTTAATATGACCACCACTTTTATTTTTATGTTTTTTTATTTAGGTGTTTTAATCAGGTACCGTTCAGTACTTGTTCCCCGCCAGCTTACTTACAGCTAACACACATGAGGAATGCGGTTGATCTCATAACCCCTCTTCGAGTGTTGAATAATTGCTGTGGGGTGGGTAAAAGGTATGGGCCGTATTCAGAAACTTTTAACACGTTTATGAACCGATACGATAACGATGATACGAGACCGAGAACGATCTATCGAAATGCTCTCGAAACGATCAATTTGAAACGAGTACTCCAGCTCACTCGTCTCCTCAAAAACGAGTAATTTAGACGACTCTGATTGTTCGAAAATAAATTCGCGTCATCGTTGGGAATGGAAATAAACAAACCTCCCAACGATGACGCGAATTTATTTTCAACCAATCAGAGTCCTCTAAATTAATCGTTTTTGAGGAGACGAGTGAGCTGGAGTACTCGTTTGAAATTGATCCTTTCGATAGATCGTTCTCGGTCTCGTATCGGTTCATAATCGTGTTTAAAGTTTCTGAATACGGCCAATAGCTGTTACGGGCAAAGTTATAAATCGGGTATTATTAATAATGCCCGAAAGCCCCCCCCCGTAGTCGTAGATCCGCCACTGATTATAACTATCAAGTGTAACAATAAAAGTAAATTTCATAAATCTTCATTATAACCAAAATATCTTAATTTTAAACTTATTTTTTATTTTATTGACTTAAAAGAAAAGCTTCTATTTTTATTTCAATAATATAATTTGTAATTATTTAATTTATGATCTTTAAATTTTATCACGCTGCGCTTATTAATCCACAAGTTGCTGATGAAAAGTAAAAAGCTATGCACATTGCACACACTCAAAAATATAATGTCATTTAAAAGAACTTTATAAAAATAGTTAAAATAGAATTATTTTCTGAAATACTGCTAAGAATTATGTTTATAACTTGTATTTGCTTGAATAAGTTTGGTAACAAAATGCTTAAGAAATTTCTCTCTTTCTCTGACTAAAAAATTTCTTTAAATAAAATATTTTTGCTAGTGTGAGGTTCAAAATATCTTAAAAAAATTACCTACTTATCAGAGCTGATTATTTTTTTTGTAAGATCATAGTGGAAGAGCCAGAGTTCTAATTAAATTTTATAAATAATTATTTTAAGATTTAGGGTAAAACGTTAACAGCTGCTATAAAATATAGTGCTTTGAACGAAAAAAATAATGTAAGATGGTCCTCCACAAAGATTGAATCATCCGTAAATGAATTTAAACATCAATCGTAGTGGCATTAAGAATGATCAGCATTGAGGATAGAACCCGCGAACTTCCGATTATGAAGACGTTACTCTAACCACTATCTATACAACGATTTCGAGGCAATATTATTTGAAAAAAAAAAAAAAAAACTGCGCCAAATCATGGATAACCAGCCAAATATATTTCCTTAAATTAGATATTAAAATGATTCTCGCCAATATTTTCCTGCGCCAAATCATGGATAACCAGCCAAATATGTTTCCTTAAATTAGATATTAGAATAGTTCTCGCCAATCTTTCCTATCAGAAGAACAATTCTGCGATTATTTCAAAATTCCGCAATTCCGTCACTGGACCTGGAGCAACTGTAACGATTTTTTTGACGTCGACTGTACATCATTGAGGGAATCGAGTCCACCTTCCCGAAAAGCATCAAAATTGATAGTTTAGCTTAACGAGTTTATTGCTTTTAAACGAGTGATATTCTACACTCGAGTGTATCACTCGAAGTTTGCTCTTATAGCGACAAAACACTCGGTACGGATTAATTACGCTATAAGAGCTTCCACTGTATCACTGTTTCTTCATAGTAGAGTCATATACGATATATCACATCTTTACACTGTTTCCAGTGTTATGGTTAACCTACACATGATGCTAATCTGCAGGTAAAATTGGAGCGCAACCAATTTTAGTAAGCGTAATTGATATCAGGTTTTCCTGACGGTGTGAATCGCATTCTAAAAACCAACAAGAGGAATGATGCTTGTTACATAAGTATTCAAATAGCCCCTATTAATAGAATCAAGTTTTCTTTGTGAAAGCAGAAATCATAAACACATCGGCCTCGCAGCTTAGCTGATAACAGTTCTAATTATGCAATTTAAAACATATAGTTAAAAACATTTAGTTTGCCATCCTGTCTAAAATTTATTTTCAATTTGTTTCGTGATTATAATTTTAATAAGTACTTTTAGTAACTAAGAAGTGTAGTTATCAGTTGCGTTTTGCTGTTAACTTCATACTTTATTTTGTTAATGAATACAGGAATTTTGCGTCTCTCTTCTCGAGAGGTTCATAAACTTAAACTTTCAATTAGGCATTTTTTAAATTTTTAAAAATTTTTAAATTTTTGAAGTATTTATTCCTTTCATTTCATCTTAAAAAATATGGTTATGGTTAAATGGGTAATTGTTTGAAAATCAATTGCTTTACTCATAGTAATAAAAATAATAACTGAAATAAATACTATAGATATTTTTCTAACGGTTAGCATATAGTAATCCCTGAACAATATTATTCCGATCTTTTTAAACAATAACTTTTTGTATAAGTTTATAACCTCAACTTTAAACCTATTAAAAAACTAATCAATACTGCATTTAAATAATTGCTATATGTTTTAAAACCTCATTTACAAACGATTGTCATTAATTTAAGTAAACTAATAGCTTAAAATTTGAATTTAGATGAATGAATAAATTTAAGATAATTGATTGATTGTTATTTTGAATAAGATTTTGATATAGATATCTTTTATAATTTATACTAACTTATGCGGTTTTTATTCTTAGGTAGTTCAATAATTAATAAATTTGCTAAAAATAAAATGCCTAGTAACATGAGAGAATCAGGGTATGAAAAACATTTTATAAAAATTATTTTCTTTCAAAATAAAATTATAAACATTAAATAACATTTAACCCTAAAAAGAGGATAACATTTATCTGAACTTAGTTTTATATCTCTATACTTGGTAGTTTAATGTTTACGATCTCAACATTAGTGTATTCAAAAATGTTGAGCAAAAATTTCCAATTTTTTTGTCGTTGTAGAGTTTCAGTCGATGTCGATTATCGACTTGACAGTTAAAATTATGGATAATTTCTATTTACTGAGATTTATACACTGAGAAAACTGACGATTAATGATCTGAGTACATAGATGGTTTCATTTTGATATGAAAATTTTTGTTACAAATATGACGATACATTTATTTCAATTTTGAAATACCAGAAATACTAAGTTTCAAACGATTCAACAGTCACCACTCAAATTATATGTATTTTTGTTTAAGGTTTGTAGAATGACAGTGAATGATATTAAAGTAAAAACATTTGATTTGTCTAAAAAAGTGATAACCCAACTCCTCCAGTGGCGGCATCACATCACTAACATTACAAGCTGACTAGTCACTTCCCAGTGACATTGCGTTGTGGACTTATCCCATTCTGATCAAATACTGTACCATCGATGGGATAGTTTTGACAAAGTCCAATTGTGTCAGAACCAATGCTTTATATTCCTGAAACATATGCACTTGCTCAAAAATGAGCACATGATGTATCATTTTCGAGTACCTGCATATTTTCAGAAATAAGTTACTACATGTTTCAAACTTGAGTATATTTGATTCGTAACCGCAGTTTAAATTTGTAAAACCTTCAGATTTGAGTACTTTTTACTGCGTTTTGAAAATGCCGTTTTAAGAGTGTAGCTATATCTTAGTGTAACATCTCTGAACACTATATAATTCCTTAAAAAAATGTATGTTGTAACATACATTTTTGTCGAATTATTGGATACAGATAGTTTTTATCTGTATGTGATATTTGTACTAGCCAAATTTCTATCTCTAAATTTCAATACGTCAAACCATAGTACAGTCGATTTCGCTTAATGTGATAACTTTTGTCCAAGAGTAGAATGATAACAATATCCGATTGATAACAATAAGCGATTTGATATTAGAAAGTTTCAAACAGTGTAACTTGAATGTGTTATCTTTAAAATCACAACTATGTAGTCCTAATTGAAGTATTTAGAACGATTACCTAGTATGTATTTTGAAACTTTTACATTCTTAAAGAAAAATATGAGAGTGGAACACATAACACTAATAAATTAATGATTCCTTTTGTATGTTTATGGATTAAAATTGGTCTTCAAACAGAAAGAAGAAGGTTTTTAGGGGACATCCCCAGATTTTGATAATATAAAGCGATACATTTTGCGTTAAGGAGTGATCGGGACTGTTCAATTTTGATAACATTATCCGGTTGATAACATTAACCTTGATCACAATAAGCTGAGTCGACTGTATAGTATGTCAGAATACGATGTGTCTTTGATAATGTTCGGCACTAGTTAACTAGAGCTAGTTGCAACTAGTAGTTAACTACTGATCAACTAGTAGTTAACTAGTAGTTTAACTACTTTTGGTAGTTCAACTATTAGTTGAACTACTTTTTTTAATAACTACTAGTTGAAACTACTTTCAAAATTTCAACTACTTTCAAAAAAATTCTTGTTAAAATTTTTATCAAAATATAGAAAAAATTGTACTGTAACAAATTTAATTAAGATGGTAGAGTACTCAAAATACCATAACTAGAATTAAAGGCCCTTTTTGCGCGTTTTTTTGTGATATAGATAAGAAAGATGTATTAGAATTTGGGCAAAAAATAGGTTATGAAATTAAATAGACTTGTTAACTAGTAGTTAACTACTTTGGGAAACAATTAACTACTAGTTGTAACTAGTCCCAGGAAAAAATAGTTAACTACTAGTTGCAACTAGATTTTCCCAGACTAGTTAGTAGTTGGTAACTATTTTTTGACCACTAGTCTTTGAGAAGCCCCATGTCACAAATTTAATGCTTGACTTATGCGTTTCTTGACCAAGTGGTAGATTTCAATCTATCGAACGGTGAGATGAACGGAGAGTTAAATTAAGAAGTGTTACATCGATTCATTACGGAAGATGGCTTCCGGAAGGAAGCTGTGAAGGTCGTTTTTTGCCTTTAAGACATTGCCCCATAAGACAGACAAGTTACCAGCTGGTGAAGCTGTCAAACCTTACGAACAATCGAAATTGACATAGGTTACAGTAGCCCCCAGAACCTTTTAATGCCGGGATAAGTGAATTATAATAAGATAATACTTCAAGTTGGTAAACCCGTTTTTTGTATCCTTTCAATGCATTTGTTGACAGAAAAGATGTCCTTGTAGGTAGCATAGCTGAAATATTGAAAGTTTGTTGAAACATATTGGGATATAAGAAAGGAGAGTTGGTTTTCGTATTAAACTAAAACCGCATCTCTATACTGAGTTCATGAATTGTAATAACATGATAAAAATGTTCTAGATTTTTTCCGTTATAGTGGTACTTATTGAATTTTTAATGTCAAAGTAAATTTCCTGGTAGAAAAGTAAAATGCAACTTATATTTTGTAGGAATGAGGGTTTGAAAGGATCTTTAGAATTTAAGTGGAATTTGATAAAGTAAATTTCTTTAAAATAAAATGATATAGTATGCTATGATATAGTAATCTAAAATCTGATGTAAAGAAAAATAAATTAAGAAACTGAAAAAAAATTGAGCATAGATGTTTTTTGAATTGAATTGAACTATTAAGTGATATTTTCATAGCAAAAATTAAATAAAAATTTAAGAAGAGAAGAAAGTAAAAAGACAAGTAAGAGTGGTGTTTTCTAACCGTTTTTTTTATCGCCCCTCAGGTCTACAAACTGAGGGTTAAAAATATGTAACTTATTTTTTAATTTCACATAATGAAACCCTTAAGTTAGCCTTTTATAATGTAGGGAATTTAAGCTAATTTTTGACACAAGTAGCAGCGGTCAATTCTTTATCTAAAATATGCTTTCTTTCTTCTTGAATGAATTCTTTACTAAAATAAATCCTGTTAGATGAAATGACATGCTAACTGTATTAATTTACTTACATCTTTCAAAATTGCATACCTCAAAAATTATTAAAAATAGTATAATTTGTTAAATTAATATATTGATTTCTGTAAATATTAATTTTGAAATAATGAAAAATAATTCTTGCTTCTGGAATTCTTCTTCCGACCTTTTCAATGTTTCTGTTGGGAAAAAACTAATTAGCAATTAAAAAACATATAATGCACTATGATGCATCTTTACTACTTGAAAAATTTCTTTTAGCAATATTTATTCTGCTCGCATAAAACTAAAACAAAGATATCAAGTTGTTTGAGTATAATCCAGTTTTCATCTCGGCGATTGTCGGCCTTAAAATATGTTTCAGAGGAGAGCTTCCATTACAAACGTTGATATATTTAAAAGAAACAAAACGTCAGCTTCTCTCTTAAAAACTACGACACGTCTTATCAAAGGTCACTTCTTCAGTGAAGTTTTAACCTTAGTAGTTGGTTATCGTCCCACTGTCACTATCTTCCATTCACTCTCCCTCCCCTGGGCCTACCAAAACACTTAGCGAATCATCCTTTTGTTTTTGTTTGACCCAGTTTGGCAAAACCGGTTTGAATATTGAAGAAAAAATGCACATAGTCATATTTCAAGGTCGTGACTTTTATTGAAGTACTAAATTTGAATAAAATTGTGTTTTGTATGTATCTTAGCGAGCACTTTTTCTCCGGTCATTATCTTTCCGCCACAACAGAAAAATAAACTCAATATACAGAAATTATCTGTCTAGCATACTCCTTGATGAATCAAACGCCACACAAGAAAGCGCAGCCTATACAGATTTAGGAGATCTTATAGATTAGTAGTTCCCAACTTGTACACTGTAAAAAAACTTTGATAAAAGTTAAAGTAAAAAGGTACGTTTAAGTAAAACTTTAACTTTGTATCCACTAAATAATTAGAAATAAGTTTTGGCAATATATTTATGAAATTTTTAACGCCAAAATGTTTACTGTGACCTTCAATACAACCAAAAGTATTTCTAAAATTCAGCGATGTCTGTTATTTCCACATACTTAACACCAGATAGTCACCATCACAGATATACAAAGTGTAATAATAAAAACACTTTTTAATATTGATAAAAATAATTTCATAAAGGTTTTCTGATTTTATAAATCATTCCGTTATTTTACAACCCTTAATTCACTGTCCTCCAATAGCAATACTCGAAAAAAAAACCACGTGCTTGTGAGGAACCTCCTGAAAACACAAGTGGAGTTTTGGTCAGGCAGTTCATTTAAAGATTTAGTCTCTCCATAGGCGGAGAAACTTTTTTAAAACTTACACCCTACTTGTTGTACATCAACTCATTTGGAAAATTTCTTTTATAATTCAACTCAAATTCATTTTAAAAAGTGGTGATTAGCATAAATATATTAATGTGTTTTAACTAAAAACAATTTTAGAATACGTAGTTAAGTTATTTTGCCAATTTTCGAATATTTCTTTAACTTAAAAATTTACCGAGATACACAATGTTAAAAATTTCTAAATTTGCCTAAAAATGGAAAAACGCGTGCACATACAAATGACTATAACTCCTCACCTAACTATAGTAGAATCAAAATTTATACACCGTTAAAAACCTTCGACCTTTTTACATCAAATCAAAGTTTCAAAAACTTTAACTGTAACCTTTGCCCTTGAATATCTTAAAGTATGTCAACTTAGAAAATTCTAAAAAATACAAATTTTGTTGCACCAACCAGAGTATCAAATATTAGAGGATCTAAAATACGAAGGTAGTGAAAATATAACATGAGTATGTCAAGGGTGTCCAGTACTAACGCTTATCAAGACCTTAAATGAGAGAGAGTGAGAACTCCTGCAGCTATTTCCATAAAAATAGTGTCTAGACCTAGTAAATTGGCTATGATAAGACTTTTTAGAGCTCCCTAGTGGAAAATTTAGGAGTTATATTTTTTATTTTTAAAACTATTAGAGATACTAGACAAAAGTCATCGACAAAGTTGTAGAGCAGCATTGATTTAGTAAGAAAAGACACCTTGCGCAGAAAAATGCTTTGAATAGAATCCATAAAATGCATGCTCAATTAAGAAGAGTTTCCAAATTTTTAAATCCTAAAAAGCTCACCATAACCAGAAAGTGAGAAATATTTATTTTCTATAATTTAAGTAAGAAATAACTAAAAGTATTCTTAGATTATAAAAGTGGAACAATTCTCATTTTCTGGTTATAGGGAGCGTTTAGAAGAGGTAGAGACGAGCAAATCCTGCCGAAATCAGTGAGTTTTAGGGGTTCTATTCATAGCATTTTTCCCACACAAGCTGTATTTTCATACAAAATCGATGCTGTTCTACAATTTTGTCAATGAATTTTGTCTCATATGTCTAAGAGTTTTTGAAATAAAAATTATAACTTCATAACTTGACGCTAGAGGGCGTTAGAAACGGTCTCATCGGATAGAGAAAATCCGTTTTTCCTAGACAACACTTTTATGACAGTAGGATCGTGATAAGTGTTAGCCTAGACACCCTGCATACACGCACAATTTCAAAATCTCAATTTATACGCAAATTCTTTTTCTTTTCTTATTATTACTCTTCTGAATCTCCTTTGAGCCACTTATAGTCTGAGGACCACCAGTTGGGAACCGATTTTATAGATATAGATGAATTAAAACTGAACTTTTGTGACTGTCATTTCCTAAGAGCTTCAACTCACACATTTGACGTTTCTTCGTCTGTCACCTTTTGTCACATGGATTTGGGAATTCTGAGGGAGAAATAACACCAATAAAGCTAAAGATATTGTTCACCTATCCTTGGACAGCCTTTTATGATCGCACTTTCAAAGCGATTCTCTGTGTTTCCGTATTTATTCATCTGTTGTATGCTTTTAAATAAACCCCTTGCAACACAAACGGTATCAGTTTAATGGGATTTCTGTTTGTCTTTCAAAAGCATTTAATACAGGTCCGTTGCTTCGAATCGTATTTAGAAGGTCATATCATCGATCTAAATTCACAATAAAGCTCGAAATTATAAACGTTGTGGCTGTTTGAAAACTTTACGTTAAAGTACTTTGCTCAGATTGTAGAAACTTTTTGCAGTTGTACCTGTCACTGTCAATATTCTCAAGAGAGAAAAAAAATTACAAGGGGGGATGTTCGTAAACTTGAAAGGTATTAATTAATGCGCTTTGTGCTGTAAAAAGTATGGATTCATGAATCATTATACAGAAGTGCCAATAAATTAGAATTTGTTCGTCATTTTGCATATTTTCAAAGTTATAGCATATCATCTTCTATAAAATTAATTTGGGTGAAAATATGAAATGTAGGAAAGTATAGGGTGTCCCAAAAAAGACTGACACATTTTAAAAATCAATAACTAATAACTCGAAAACTAAAAATAATAAAAATATGAAACAAACCGCGTATTTTTATCTTTTTTAGTATTCGAGTTATTAGTTATTGATTTTTAAAATGTGTCAGTCTTTTTTGAGACACCCTGTAAAAGGAAATTTAAAATGTGATAATATATGTTTATTGTTAAAATTTATCATATATTCCTGTCCTGTGCTGTATTCCGTCCTTTCATGAAACCCTTTCTCTGCCACTAGGACTTCAATACAATTATGTACAGTGGGCATTTCAAATGATTCCATGGGATAAATATGCATTGTTATATTGTTACAGGTATGAATGCGTGTTATAGCAATCCATATTGCATGCTATGTGATATTGCAAATGGAGGAAGTAAAATTTGAAGTTAAAAAGTGCAAGTGAAATAACAAAAAAGTAATAATAAACATAATTTAAGATATTCCTTCAACTTATAAAATACTGCACTTAAAATATCAGTAAAAGAATCGGTTCTTTGCTTCTTAAATTCATAAACCCTTCAATTAGAGCCTAAGTATTCTATACTCTTTGTTTGCTAAATCAGTTAGTTAATCATTTTTGGTATACAATAAAATTTTAAAATAATAAAATTTTCAGTTTTTCACATGACTTTAATGTTATTGCTTTAACAATAATAACATTTCTCAAAATTAACTTGCATGCTTGTAGTCTATGTTAAAGGAAAATAAGGGTCAGAAAAGATTAAGGGTCAATTTTAAAACTTTAAGAACTATCACTGTTTATGGGTCCTTAAATATATTTATTTCAGATTTTCACGAAATAAGTGAAGGATCCGTTTGCACACTTATGCATTAACACCTAACTATTCTTTATTTTAATAAATTAGTGTTTGATTTATTTGTATATTTTTTCGTTTCCATAAGCTGAATTAAAATAATTTATCAATTTTCAGTAACTTTATACATTATTTATAGAAAAACTAGTTCTTTAGTAGTTTGTCTCATTGAAAGTTCAACATACGGTGGGCATTTTGTAGCCGGTAAATCAATATTGTTCCGTTACCACGTTTTAGTCTAGATCTCTATTCCACCGAAGCTACAAGGGGATTGATCTTTTAAAATCAGTCGCTATTGTACTACTAATAGAGTTATATTTACAATGCATTGTTTAATTGTTTATTGAACATTACATCATTCATTCATACGTAATTTACTATTCTTATTTTGATTAAATATTAATGGCCTACTTTCACTGATAGGTTTAACTCATCACGCCGGATGAGTAGCGGAAATGTCAAATTGAATGGTCTAACCATTTCAAGTTCCTGTGATTATCTTCTTGGTTCTTTCTCATCGGTGTTAGTAAGTATGCATTCAGTATGATTGGATATCCTCCCAAACTGTACTATAATAAATCTCTTTCAAACTTTAAACCAGCGGTTCCCAAAGTGGTCCATATGGACCCCCAGGGGTCCACAGCGCCTCTTAGGGGGTCCACAGCAACTTTCAGAGGTCCACCGGACAAACTTTATTAAAACGAATCTTTTTATACGTTTCAAAAATTTTGTCTTTTGTTTTGATGGCCAAAAAGTAGCTTTAGAACATTTTTTAGCATACTAAAATTCAAAAATTTTTCGGGGGAGGACCCCCGAACGCCCCCCCCCCTATTTGCCTCTTAAATCATGGAGTAGCTTTGGTTGATCTCCCCAGAGCGTAGCAAGGGGCTATAGGGGCACCTGCCCCTCCCCCTAAATCCTCAGTTTGTTAATTTTTTTGTTTGTTAAACTTTATTCAAGCAATAGTACATAATAATTTTCCTTGAAAATTGTGTGGCTTACAAGAAGCGGTTCTGTTCAGCCCAAAGAGTCTCAAAATGAGCTAAAACACTACTTTGAGGTGGGAATTTTAAAAAAATTTCTGGGGGAGGACCTCCAGACCCCCACTTTTAAGCTCACAGACTATTTTTTTTAGGGAAATTTAGTTTTTTTATCTTAAAATGTAGTGATATTACAAATTTAGATTTGTTTTTATTTCAAACTTTTTTAAATGTTTGATTGTTATAATTTACTTAAAAATATTGTGTAACCATATGAATCAATAGCAAAAATATTTTTTTTAAATATGTAAATCAATACACGAAGAAACATTTGAAAAATTACAAAATTTATGAGTGGTTTAGAAATATACAATATCATAAACATAAGAATTTTAGCTACTTTTTGAACGGTCTCTAAGACAGGGGGTCCACGGGGTACGAAAAATGTCGTCAGGGGGTCCACGGGCCAAAAAAGTTTGGGAACCCCTGCTTTAAACCATAGAGAAACCCACACTATATCTACTGGACAGAGCGTAAATATTTTCAATAGTTAACTTTATTCCTCAAAGATGTAAAAAATGGAAATACCTGCTTTATTTGTGTGTAGTTAAAGACAAATTATCGTTGTTCTAGTAAACATTGACAGGGACTCAGATGACGTCATGTTTCGAAACTATTGAAAGTTGTCTTTTTCATCTTGATTCATGTGAGCACTATACAGTATGAAAAGTTCAAATATCCGTGTTACAAAAGCAAATTCAAAATGTAAGAAAAAGTCTTTTTAGTTCAAAAACGTTTTGTGAGTCAACTGAGATTATTTTTTTATCACCTTTTTTGTAAAAACTTGGAAAAAACATTTGGTTTTGATTAAGGGAAAATGCATGAAGCATGTCCTTATTTATAATTTTATAGAATATGAATCCAGTACGGAAAAAGTTCTCTAATGTTAAGTGATAGGTATGTAAGGGTAGCACATTATTGAACTGAAACAAATATTGTTATACGAGTATAACTTCATGAAATCATTTCTAGACTTTTATATACTATTTTCAAATATAGGTCAAAACAGCAGCATCGATACATTAAAGGAAGAGGTGAACAACTTTAATAGAAAAAAAAAGTATTTTCTAAACCAAGCAGCAACTATACTAGTTATACTCGACAGCAACGTTTCCTGAACCCAGTACGTCACTTCGAAAAGGAGAAAATGGGTAAACACAAAGCCTGTTGGGTTGCTAGGAGAAGTTTCGGTACGCAAATTGTAATAAAAAGACATTATATATATGTTACGGGCAAAGTGATTAATCGGGCATTATTAATAATGCCCGTAGTGGAGGCGGGCAAAGTGATAAATTTCATTCATAAATGCCATTGAATTTATCACATTGCCCGCCTCACAACGGGCATTATTAATAATGTCCGATTAATCACTTTGCCCGTAACATATACATGGGTTTAACAAAATAATCATTTTTTTAAATTGACGTTCTTCATTGCACTCAAAATTTAGACACGCTTTGGGAACTACTACTTTGATTGTTAGTGACGTCATAGGGTCAATTAACGTTGCTGTCTAGTATAGCAACGTTAGTGGGCCCTATGACGTCTTTTCATAGAACCATTAAATAATTTTATCCACCACTTTTAAAAACAAAATTATTTGTTACTTACTGGTATACTATAATGTAAGTTAGTGATTGGGCTACCATGATAATAGTGGGATTTTGAAACTCTTGCATTGTCATGCATGAGTATGTTTTTATAAAACTATAGGATAAATGCCTCGCGATTTTATGAGGAAATGGGGAATCCACGCTCCTCTCCCACAAAAAATCGCCTTATACTGGATGATATCTAGCGTTTTGGCGTAGGTCATGTGTTTTTACTTGTTCTTAGAAGTTTATGAAGAAGTTGTTACTATACTAAACTGCAACTTTAGTTGACCCTGGTGAAACAAAACAAACTAAGTAGTTCCCAGCGTGGTGTTTGAGTGAAATTACGATCGTTATTTTAAAAATAAGATTATTTTGTTAAAACCATGTATATATAGTGCCTTTTTATCACGATTTGTGTACCGAAACTCGTCCTAGCAACCCAACAGGCTTTGTGTTTACCCATTTTCTCTTTCCACGTAGTAACGTACTGGGTTCAGGAAACGTTGGGGACTTCGAGTAGTGGTAAAAAAATAGTTAACTACCAACTACTAACTAGTCTGGGAAAATCTAGTTGTAATTAGTAGTTAACTATTTTTCCTGGGACTAGTTGCAACTAGTAGTTAACTATTTCCCAAAGTAGTTAACTAGTCTATTTAATTTCATAACCTATTTTTTGGCAAAATTCTAATACATCTTTCTTATCTATATCACAAAAAAACGTTTATACTTCGCGCAAAAAAGGCCTTTATTTCTGGTTATGGTACTTGAGTACTCTATCATCTTAATTAAATTTGTTAAAAGCTGCCACATTTGAAAATTTAGCACATAAAATGACATCAACATTTTTTTAAAGTAGTTAAAAATTTGAAAGTAGTTTTAACTAGTAGTTATTAAAAAAAGTAGTTCAACTAATAGTTGAACTACTTTAAACTAAAAGTAGTTAAACTACTAGTTAACTACTAGTTGATCAGTAGTTAACTACTAGTTGCAACTAGTTCTAGTTAACTAGTACCGAACACTACTGTCGAGTATAACCGGAGATTAAATGTTACAGCAAATACATCTAAAATAACAGTCTACTATTCATTAAACTTGTTAGGAAATCACCTTTTTACTGGAAAACTTATCATTGATTGGAGCTTTAAACTTTTACATCCGATATCAATAGGTCAATTTTTTTTATTAAAAAGATAGTTAAATAGATAAAAAGATCGAGTGTAAATAAAGATAAATAGTTAAACAAAAGGGGGGAAGAGTAAATGGAGTTTATAATAAAATCCTTTTTCAAACAAACCAAGTTTTAATCAAGAGGGAAATGCTTTTATTTTCCTTAATAACTTCTTGTAACCTTTGAGTTAAGTCTTTTGAAAGCTCATAAAACTACTGTAGCAACCCCCTTGCATGAGGAATTACGAAAGGTTCATCTGGTATCAAGTATCATAAAGTACTATAAAATTTTTTTAGAATTTTCACTCCTTTCATAAAATAATTCGTATGGCGCCATCTCTTAACATACGGAGTCACAGGGAGTAATAATCTATGTTTTAACACAAGTCATTTCAATGAGATCCGAAAGTTACTTGTTATAATCGGTAGTAGAAAACAGCATTTCTGAAGAAGCATGTGGATAATTAATGGGATCTCTATGTGATGTTTTTCTTTTTCAATGTTATTCTTTCTCTGTGTTCTCTCTCTCTCGTTCTGTTTTCTCCCCTTTCCCTCCCTCATTTCTTTCTCATATAGTGTTCTCTTTTGTTTTATTTTTATTTCACGTTCTTACCTTGCAAAATTTTCTCTAATACATACCAACTGCTCAGTATTTAGGATGTTTATATTTCTCTAAACATTTTAAAAATATGAAAGCAATGTAACGAATAACTTCCCCTAAATCATCTAAAATGTTAAACTGTTGTTTTTAAGAACATCCTGACACATTGCCACTTTTTTACCTCCACTCTTTAACATTACTTATATCACCAACAGCTCCGTTACTAGAATTTGTTTTGGAGGGGGAAGCGCTTGACATAAAAGTATTTATAAAAGAGGTCCTTCAAGCATGCATTATATAGGTTAAACGTGAAGTGTTTTCACGTTTTCAGTCACCATTTGAATCTTGGCAACTTAATGTAAAAACTTTGTGTACAACCCTGAGTTCCAAGCAAAAAAATTGTCTCGGGCTCCTTCCCAGAAACAATTTTTAATGCTTCTAGTATCAAAGCCGTTAGTGATCAAAGTAGTAAAGCTATGGATAGTGTACTGCACTAGTTAACTAGAACTAGTTGCAACTAGTAGTTAACTACCGATCAACTAGTAGTTAACTAGTAGTTTAACTACTTTTAGTTTACAGTAGTTCAACTATTAGTTTAACTACTTTTTTAATTAACTACTAGTTAAAACTACTTTCAAATTTGTAACTACTTGAAAAAGATTTTTATTTAAAATTTAAAAAGATAATTAAAATTTTAATCAAAGGTAGAGTACTTCAAATATCATAACCAGAAATAAAGACCCTTTTTGCGCGAAGTATGAATGTTTTTTGTGATATAGATAAGAAAGATGTATTAGAATTTTCCCAAAAAGTATGTTATGAAATTAAATAGACTAGTTAACTAGTAGTTAACTACTTTGGGAAATAGTTAACTACTAGTTGCAACTAGTCCCAGGAAAAAGTAGTTAACTACTAGTTGCAACTAGATTTTCCCAGACTAGTTAGTAATTGGTAGTTAACTACTTTTTGACCACTAGTTGCCGAACACTAGCTATGGACCAGGGTTTGAAATTGATAATCATGAAGATGAAAAAAAATTAAATCTGAACCAAGTTTTTATTTTCTCCTTTTAAGAAATCTTGTGATGTTTCTAATCAAGAACGTATTATACATTTAACGATCACAAAAGAAAAAAAAATAGTTTTAATCATCACTGTGAGCATAATTTTTTCTTGTAACTGGGATTGAATCCAATTAAGGAAAAGTAAACAAAATTTGTCCGTACACGAGAAAACTAGAACGAATCTTGAACGTTTGTGGTGCTTGGAATCAAATTCAAACCTTACTATGAATTGTGTAATTTTTTTGAAAAATCCGCCGTTTGCCACGATACTCAAAAAATGCTATGCCTGAATTTTACGACATTATCCACGTCAAAAAAATCCGCCTCATCCGCGATACTTTCGAGACCTATACCAGTACTAGTTATTTGTCGCGATATAGAGAATCAGGTGCTTGAATGCGTCATAACAGTTATTTGAGTGCACCACAAACCTTCTTCAGGGTCACTTCTCGCCGGTTTTAACCCAGATTCTGTAGACTGCGCGAGAATGAGCGTGATTGGCAAGTTAATGGATGGGATCCTATGAGAGTGCCTGCGGAAATCGGCAAACACGTGGTTTTGATTCGGAATAATATGGAGAACGCAGCACTTATGTAGAGTTAAGTGTATGTATGTGAGAGTGGGTATGTGTTGTGTTGGGAATATGGTTTATCGAATTATGTAGAGTGGAAGTTCCATTTTTTATGGTGAAATCTCGTTTTAATTGGTGATGAATAAATGTTTGGGAAAAATGAAGTCGCTCTTACGTTGTTTTGTTATGACATAGTTTTTTATTAGTGTTGCGCGTAGTTTTTTTATATTGCGTTATATTTTTTATTCTAGATTACATAAGGGGTAAGGGGCAGTATATGGAAAGAAGGATAAAATGTCTATAGTTAAAGACAATCATGTAGAGTTAAAATCTTAGGTACGATAAATAAAACTAATGAGATATTTTGTTGATTTTAATGGGTTTGAAAAGCATCACATACAGAAGTTTCCTACTAAATTCCCCCTCTAATTGCGATTTTTATTGATTTTAAAGCTTTTACAATTTTTTAAAAACATACCATACAAAATTTTCTTATTTTAAATTCTAAATTAAGCTGCTATATTCTTAATAGTAACTTTTTTCATAAAACTTTTTTCAAATATTTAATAATGCTACAAGATGACAATATTTTGAAAAGGAAATATAAAATAAACCTGGAAATTATAATTTAATTACAATTGACATGGATTATAATTAAAGTTTTTTGGAGCATCAAAATTTTACCCAAAAATGTCCCTTCATTTTATAACAAAGTATTCTCATTTTAATAATGTTTTGGCTCTCAAATTTCGGAAGTGAGTTTCAGTCTGGCCCCGAGGGACATTAAGGGAGTAGTAAATGTGGTCACTGAGCTATACACTTTTTAAGCCCTCGGTTCTAAAAGTCATTCCATTTAAATTCTGTTTTTTTTTTTAATATAAAAGTGTTTTTGCCTTTTTTTTTATCCAGTGAATGTTGGACTCCATTGATGATATTCATTAAACCGCTTTAAACTTTCAGTGTTGTTATGTAATTTTGTGTATTCTTATTTAAATAAAGACAAAATCAAATAAAAAAATTAAAAAAACTTGCAACGAATTTTTCTTTTTTGAGGTGAGAGGCACTTGAAAGTGTTTCAAGGGAAAGTCAGCTGAAGGAAGCAACCACAATTTGAATCGTCAGTTAGAAGAAGGGAATAGTAAGTCCAAAAAATGGCAAATTGACTTTTTGTGCGCAAAAACATTTCCAAGCTTCGCTCTACACATGAGTGTAACGAGGGAAAAAATAACTACCCCCTATCGGCAGTTATAGCCCCTTGAATTTGAGAAATCAATGTCCATTCATTGTATTTTTTTGATTAAATTTGAAATTTAACTTAATTTGTCTTTCTTTTCTGATTCTTTGGCCTGTAAACTTATCCTAAATAAAATTTGATTTGAATTTAAAAGCGTTTTTTTTAAACCAATGAATGTTTGACTCCATTCATATTCACTCACTCCATTGATAGCGCATTAGTGACGCAGTTTCATAATAATTTTTAATTTTATTCGTCTTTAGTCTTTCTATCTTTCACTTTTGTACTGCGAACTAAGCAGAAATATAATTTACTTGTCAATTTAAGTGGTTTTTAAGATTTTTGATCAGCTGAAATTTCATAAAGTTGAAGAAGGGAATAAGTCCATCCTCTTTTTTTAACTGTAAAACATTTTTAAATACAGTTATAATTTTTTAGATGATTGTTCTATATTCTTAACAGTGTCACTAATATCCTGTAAAAATTTGGTGGCTATACGATAAAAATTCTATTACTTATACAGTTTTTTCTATTTTCTCAAAACTTCGCTTTTGGACTTATTCCCTTCTTCTAACTGACGATTCAATTTGGAGTACGGTGTATGAAATGGATCGATTCCCACCAATCGGGAGACGGTCACTTGTCTGCATAAAGATAACTGATCATCCACTGCCACGGAATCACTGAATCAGCTAATCAATCAGCACGGTATTCAGCCGAGGTGTTACATAACCTATACAGTTTTTAAAATGACCACTTCAAAATGCTGACCTCACAAGGTTTGCTGTGAAATTAAAGATCCCTCATCTAGAGTTTTCCGTTAATACCATCAGATAGTGTGTACGCTGGTTTCTGTTAGTTAGGGCTCGCGAGCCTTGATTAACAGCTTTTGTGGTGATAGATTGTATTTTTTTTTAGAAATGAAATGTTTGTTTATGATGCCACTTTAGATTGATACATTGTGTTAACAAAATGGGAACTGTTTACTTTAGTCATAGTCACAACACGTTTTGAGGAAGAATTTAAATACATTTTTATATTTAATACAATTTTTCAGCTCAAAAATAAAAAGTGATTAAACATCTAAGGTTAGTCTCGTAGAAACTCAACACGTCTCTTTCAAAAGAAATATTTGTTGCATAAAAGAAAGGAAGCAAAATATCTTCATTGTCCCCAAAAAATTTCCCTTTTTTAAAACTTGAAATTACTAGGGTTTTTATTTTGTTTTGAAAATTTAACATTCATCACTAGTTTTTCAAAAAAAATTTCATTGGTTTTCAAATTTTTCAAAAAAAAAAAGTGCTTAGTATTTTCTGAATTATTATAAATTTTTCAATTACTTACAATACGAGAATAAATTTAAATATTTCAGTTTATGGACTAAAATTATTTTTCCACAAACTCTGCATTGTACAAACTTTATGCAGTAAAACAAAAAGATTACGATGTTATATATTACAGTTTGAAAAAATCTTGCTACATTATAAGATTTATCATGTTTTTAATAAATGTCTAGGCTTTATAAATAAATCTTAGACTACTTTTAGGTAGCTGAAATAACTCTTTAAGCCAAAATTTCATTTTGTTCTGCCTTGGGCATAATGGCTTAATAGCCCATGCACCATAAAAAAAAACTTAATAACCAATCAACTATATAACCCTTAATTACTAGGAAAGAGCTTTTGACGCTTCAGCAAAAAACTTAACACGTCAATACAAACACCTTTGAAAATGAGACAAGCTGGGGTCAACTTAAAATAAATCAAGTCAAATCACCGAGTTGAACGGAATCAATTTGATTCTCGGGGCGATCTGATGAAAAGGGCGAGGCAGCTGCAATTCCCCAGGTTGACCTGAATCTCATTTTGCGTGGAGTGAGGAACGAGAAAAATCTTCCGCGTCTGTGACAGTCGCCGGATCGGTTTTTTTTGAAAGCAGATGAAATATATTAATTAACAAAGCGTTTTCAATATCTGGATTTATTGTTCCGAGGTTGATTGTTCTCTTTGATAGTTTTGAGTTACTTCTTCATTTCCTAATTTAATATGTTGGGTGAATCGAAGAGAAGTACTGCTGGACAAGGTCTTATTTATTGATAGGAAAGCCTTTATTTACATTGGGTGTTATGCCTGTCTGTTTATCCAGGCTAATCTTGGAATTTTGACCTACTTGTTGGTAGTTTTGACCGCTAAAATTTTGCAATAGTAGACGTCTGGCTATAAATAAAATAAACAAAAATTGGTTTTTGCGATGTATTCATTACTTAAAATTTAATTTTTCAACACATTAACATATTCATTTTTAAGTTATAATTAGGAGGCTTAATTAGAACAACGCTCACTAAAAAGGATGAATTTTAACTAGCAATATGCAATTAGAAAATCTTATTAGAGATCTAAATATCATTATATAGTTAAGAGTTAAAATATATTCAAAAGAAATACAAACCGCATGATAATAAAATCTGAAAAACCCGCTTGAAAAGGCCCTGCATTTCATATAATCCAGGTGTACTATAAATAGGAACAATTACAGATGCAACCCCCCGGTTTCAAGCCATTAGTGGAATGTACTTAAAAAGAGTTTTTATCCTGCTATCGGCGGAAGTGACGTAATTAATAAAGGGAGGGTCATGTGACTCATTAGTGCATATACCTTTTTTACGAGGAAACTGTCAAAAATAATCTTTAGTGGATTTATTAACTACTTTTTCGGATAGCATAGGCCAACTGTGACAACAGTATCCCCCAATTATATTATGCATATGTACTTACCAAAGGACAATAAACGGGTCAGAGTACAATCAAAATTATCTATTTGAGCGTAGCATCGGACTCGTTCTGGCGGGTAATTAAAAAAAAATCTATAAATTTAATATGATACATAATCCATATGGACATAATCCTATAGACATAATCCTATGGACACGTATAATTGACATAACACTTTTCTTGTGTAAATTATCTACAAATAAAAAAGGGGGTGGTTATTTTTTTAAATTATGGGATAATAGTTGTTCTATAACAGCTCAAAAACATAATTACCATCTGCATAAGTAGAATATAGAGTATTTACATGCACCTTAAATTTCATTGATAACATAGTGATCGAGTTGTTTGGGTAATTCACTACTACATTTACACATTCTTTATACATTTCTCTCATTATTTGTTCCATTATTCATACGTTCGTCCGCGAATTACTTTTGTTCATTTACCGTCATAGATTCCATGGAAATGACACGTTTATTTACTATTACTACTTTTTCTATTATTTTAAATTAAGCAGTTGAACTATTCTTATAAATCGATATGAACACAATTATTTGAACTCCTCGGTGGCCTGTCTCTTCAATCTTTTACTGCTGACGACGCCCATGCGTTCACTCACTGTTTGAAAGGTTCAATAAACCCTTCATCATAGAAAAATGATTTCAATACGTAAAGTAGTGAACATTTACTCATAACTTTGTAGTTTGGATAACATGATCGAATAATTTTCGGATTAAAACTGTAAAAGACAACTGCAATTTGGTGTGACGGCGTTAACTGTTTTGACCTTTAACCGATTGGATCCATCTTACCCTGTTCTTCAACGACAGGCGGAAAGGTTTTGAAGGTTGGGGAGTCATTTTGTCTTCTCTAAAGATAGCGCATACAACGCTATTCTTTTCGCACCCACCTCGTGGTGGTTATGCAACCGCTATCTGTCATATTCTAGCTCCAATACGAAATGTCAGGAATCCTGGTTCTTTTTTTCTGGAGCGTGTTGACTTTGAAATATTTTTATGTGATTAAAAGGGCGCTTTGAAATTTTTTAGTTTTCTCGAGGTGTTTTCACTTGGGGTACTAAAGATGTTTATTCTTGTTGGGGTAAACTATTGAGTAATCACAAAATTGATGATCCCTAACTTTGAGCTTCGATACAGTTAAATTATTATTTAGTCGTAATTTTAGGTAAAACAAAAATGGTTTTAAATGTTTTAGATCAAGACAGTATTATTACTTGTAGAGTAAGTATTCTTAAAGTCTCTTTATTTGCAATATAAATAAGACACATGGTTTTGTAACCAACAGATATGATAAAAAGTTTAAAAAAATATTGCCAGAAGTTTCGAAACTTATAAAACACCTTTCTATCAATACAAATACAAACAACTGCCAGTTTTAAGGTGCCAAAACCAGTAATAATAAAATTATTATTGATAGCTCTTAATCGAAAGAAATTTGGTACTTCATTGATAAGTGAAAAATTAAATAATGTTACTGAAAATATTTGTCAGATATTTTTAAAGTACCTAATAAATTGGCGAACAGATTAATTAAGTTTTTGAGGGTACATTAGTACATT
Organism: Tetragnatha montana; assembly: GCA_963680715.1. Classification (NCBI taxonomy): domain Eukaryota; kingdom Metazoa; phylum Arthropoda; class Arachnida; order Araneae; family Tetragnathidae; genus Tetragnatha; species Tetragnatha montana. The sequence goes on from OY796679.1 coordinate 54,400,605, forward strand.
ACTCTTAAAAAAATGTGTAAAACTTATGTGAACGTTTGTGAAATGACCTAGACTTTGGCTTTTAGAATTCCCAGTTTGAAGTAGTAAGAGTAAAGTTTCCTTTGAAAGTTACCGTGACCATCCTATGATATCATTTCCAGTTTATTTGTTTTAAATTTCAATTTAGCCCACATTTTCATATCCTAACTCGCCCCAAGAGCCCATGCGAAATGGCCTATGATTCCGAATGCCCTTGAGTTCGTTCTACACAGGTGGCGCATACAAACGTTTTCTAATTTTTGTTTGTAAAGCATAATTTTACGAGAAGAAAACGTGTTCCTGAATTCCTTGCTTTGGAGACACATAATTGGTTTCTTTCTGCGGCCTTACCAGCACCTGCTCTGCGGGATGATACAGCTGGTATTTTTGCTTTCGAGAGAACACCCGGCCAATGGAGAAAAAAGTGTGAAGGAAAAGAGTCATTCCCTCCTTCTCCTATGGAAAAAATTTACATTATTTTACAGTCACTCCAAAAAGTATTCCAAAAAGTATTTACCATCTAACTCAGGGGTTCCCAAACTTTTTTGGCCCGTGGACCCCCTGACGACATTTTTCGTACCCCGTGGACCCCCTGTCTTAAGGACCGTTCAAAAAGTAGCTAAAATTCTTATTTCTAAACCACTCATAAATTTTGTAATTTTTCAAATGTTTCTTCGTGCATTGATTTACATATTTAAAAAAAATTATTTTTGCTATTGATTCATATGGTTACACAATATTTTTAAGGAAATTATAACATCAATCCAACATTTAAAAAAGTCTGAAATAAAAACAAATCTAAATTTGTAATATCACTACATTTTAAGATAAAAAAACTAAATTTCCCTAAAAATAGTCTGTGAGCTTAAAAGTGGGGGTTTGGAGGTCCTCCCCCAGAAATTTTTTTAAAATTCGCACCTCAAAGTAGTGTTTTAGCTCATTTTGAGACTCTTTGGGCTGAACAGAACCGCTTCTTGTAAGCCACACAATTTTCAAGGAAAATTATTATGTACTATTGCTTGAATAAAGTTTAACAAACAAAAAAATTAACAAACTGAGGATTTAGGGGGAGGGGCAGGTGCCCCTTGCTACGCTCTGGGGAAATCAACCAAAGCTACTCCATGATTTAAGAGGGAAATAGGGGGGGGGGGTTCGGGGGTCCTCCCCTGAAAAATTTTTGAATTTTAGTGTGCTAAAAGCTACTTTTTGGCCATCAAAACAAAAGACAAAATTTTTGAAACATATCAAAAGATTCATTTTAATAAAATTTTCCGGTGGATCTCTGAAAGTTGCTGTGGACCCCCTAGGAGGCACTGTGGACCCCCAAATTTCATTTTCATGCCCATGGACCCCTTGGAAGTCGCTGTGGACCCCTGGGGGTCCATATGGACCACTTTGGGAACCGCTGATCTAACTGGAGGAGACCTCGGACTATATTGAACGAGGTCTCTTATGCACAGTCATATTGAGTCAGATGTACGGTGTTTTTCTTTATGTAAGCTTCTCAAGATATTTAAGTTCTTTATTACTTTTTAAATTTTATTCATATCTGATTAGAAAAAAAAAATATATATATATATATGTACCTTGTTAATGAATTACTCTTCATTGTATTTGTATTTTTTTATTTGTGTTGATCGGGGATGTGGGCCCTGGGGGCCTAGATACTGATACAAATATGTAGTGTTGGTTTTTATTGCATTTTTCTTAAAATTTTAAACCCATATTTTACTATTTTAACTTATTCATGTCTTATTTTAAAGTTTTTTAACTTGTCAATCAACGTCTTTTTGTATCCTAAGTTGTGTTAATTGTTGATCAAAGATAAGGGCCCTACGGGCCTAGGTGCTTTGTTTTCAATAAAAAAAAAAGTATTCGTACCATGATTCATACACTCGACGAATTTGCAGTACTAAATCTATTACGTCTAAATTCCACGTGCGAAATCCAAACAAAAATTATCCTAACGTAGTATGCTATTCCTCATTATAATCTACCAAAAAAAAAGAGCGAAAAAAATATCATAACAGTTAGAAAAAATATCTAAAAAAATGAAGCGATTTGAAAGCCCAAACAAATATTCGTACAGTCACAGTCATAGACTTTCAGTCGTTGCATTTCTGTAAAGCATATTTTTTTCCTAACCCTAATTTAAAAGCACGTGCGTGCAATTTTTTTCTTTAGGTTCATAATACCAATAGTTTTCAAATCACTTCATTTTTACATAATTTTTTCTAACTGTTTTGATATTTTTTGCTCTTTTTTTGGTAGATTATAATGAAGAATAACATACTATGTTAGGATAATTTTTGTTTGGCACGTGGAATTTAGCCGTAATAGGAGGTATACTAGTGCAAATTTGTTGGGTGTACGAATACTTCATGGAGTGACTGTATGTAACCCCTATGATGAGCACCTAACAGTTAATTGGACTCATGAAAGATTTTAAAGAGGAAATAATCAAATGAAGTGAAAACTAGCCTTGTCAGACGTACTAGGTACCAATTTGTAGTGTTCGGCAACTAGTGGTCAAAAAATAGTTAACTACTAACTAGTCTGGGAAATTGTAGTTGTAACTAGTAGTTAACTATTTTTTCCTGGGACTAGTTGCAACTAGTTGCAACTGTAGCCTATTTAATTTCATAACCTACTTTTTGCAAAATTCTAATACATCTTTCTTATCTGTGTCACAAAAAACGTTTATACTTCGCGCAAAAATGGTCTTTATTTCAGGTTATGGTATTTGAATACTCTACCTTTGATAAAAATTTTAAATATCTTTTTAAATTTTAAATAAATTTTTTTTGAAGTAGTTGAAAATTTGAAAGTAGTTAATTAAAAAAGTAGTTAAACTAATAGTTGAACTACTTTAAACTAAAAGTAGTTAAACTACTAGTTAACTACTAGTTGATCAGTAGTTAACTACTAGTTGCAACTAGTTCTAGTTATCTAGTGCCGAACATTACCAATTTGTTAGAACAGGGGTTCTCAAACTTTTGATCATCGCGACCCACTTTTTATAAACGAAGTCTAAGGCGATCCACCTCATCTTCATTCAGTTTTCCCATTCCTCCCAGGGAATAGAGTTTTCCCTGCAGGTAGAAAAGGAACATCGATCTTTGTTGTACCAATATTGGCTACTAGATAATTGACAGACATTTTGTGAGATTTTTTATTGTTAAAAAACGAAGTTAAACATTCTTAATAACACTATTGGAATGAAATCCTGTAAAAATGAAGGTGGATTTTTGCTCCATTTTTGATTATCAATATCGTTTTTCTGATATCAATGTCGTCGACGGGTGCCGATATTGCAAATGGGGCTTATATTGATAAAAGCCAAAATTTACCGCCGTTTTGTGCTACCTGGGAAGATTTAAATCGATTTCCTTTTTTATCGTGACTTTATAAACAAAATATTTTTATATTTTGCTATGAGAAATTTTACATGTGTGCCTCTTTCAAATAGCATCATTAAAAAACCGAAGGATATAAGTGTAAAGTAATTTTATTAAAAGTGTGGGAAGCATTTGAAAGTGAAATGGAGAGTCCGTGAGCTCATTCGCCTCCATGTCTTTGACTTGGAATTCTCCTGTCGCCCAGAACAATGAACAAATACTCATTGTCAGTGAAATGCATTACATTGTTTGGATCCCGATCTCTAATTGATTCCCATGCAATGTTCGCTATTTCGTCTTTTGAAATAAGTCGAGGTGGAATTTGCATATAGCAATTTTTCGGGATGGGAAGGTGTGTGTGAAACACTAACAATGTGTGTTGTTCTATATAAGTTCCCAAGGAAAAGTTTTATCTTATTAATGCTTGTCAGTGTATTTAAACTTGAAGGCTTTTTTTTTCGATGAAAATTTCCATTCTTAAAGTTTTGTTCAAATTTTTTTAAATACTACAAGTTTTTTTCAGGGTTGTATAATGTATATCAAGCCGACGTACTGGCCTAGTGGTTAGAGCATCTGACTGCGAAGCCATGCGTCTGGGGTTCGAATCCCCGTTTGGCATGGATGTTAGTTTCTGTCCTTATGTTGTTATGAATGAATGTGGCCCCCCTGTAAAAAGGGGCTGTGCCTGTGTGTGTGGCGTGGGCAACAGTGCTTCACCTCCGTGGCTTCGGTCCACAGGTGCCCACTGGGTAACGCAAAGTAAGTACTGCTTCGGCATGACATGGGTTAATGAACTTAAGTTACAGCTGTAAAGGTTCAAAATTACCTGCCATTAAAAAAAATAATGTATATCAATGGTGTTTATATTTACCTCTGGATATAATGGAAGAGTTTAATGACATCTAAACTTAAAACGATGGAGGGTTTTATTTGATAATGTAGCCCATTTTTGAGAATTTCTGAATTTTTGTGTTTAAAATGTTGGTACAGCTTTAGAAAAGGTCCGCTTTCCACCATGTTTAATCACAGCTCAATATATGACCAACAACCATTGAGATCTAATTGTTAATATTATTATTATTATTATTATTATTATTATTTGGTACTAAAATAATAGTAATTAGTATAATATTGTTAGAGATGTAATACTACGATTAGATCTCTATACTGACAATCATGTTGTTGTCGGAGCTGTGGTTAAACATGGTGGAAAGTGTACCTTTTCTAAAGCTGTTCCAGAATGTTTTTCTTCGATATAAGTCATTTTTAGAATATTTTTGTTGCGCTTAATTAATTTAAATATTTTCATGAAGGAGTTAGTTTTGAGTTGTTTGTAAAAAGATAGGGAAGAGTTCTTGAATTATGAGTGCGATACATGCACTGTAAAAAATATCTGTAAATTACCCATATTTTTTGCAGGAGAAATCTGCTATTAAGAAAAAAACAGTATTTTTCTGTTAAATTTTATTTGTGATGTAGTTGGTAGTTCTCAAACCAGTTTTGATGCCCAAACTCACCAGTCAAATAATTAATAACGTCTGCATAATTAAAGCAACTGATATACCTATGCGGGAACCTTGTTCTTCTGTCCGAATAAATAAAATTTTGAAAGCAAACAATGCTTTTAAAATGTATTCACCTTAATATCAAACACTTCTAACTTCGTTGGGCAAATTTCGGGAATCCAGATCCTGGGCGATCGGATCGTTGGAGAAGCTCATTTGATTGGTTCGTAAGCATTGACATCATAGAACTGGAAAGATCAAAACCAATCAAATGAGCTTCTCAACGATCCGATCGCCAAGGATCGGGATTCCCGAAGTTTGCCAAACGGAGAAAGTTGTGTTTGATAGTAATGTGACGATATATGCTTTTAAAATTTTAACTTATTGCGTAGTAATTCACTTTGAATTGTAAGTCATTTGCAGAAGATTATTTTTGCCAACTGATGCACCTGTTTGCCTATTGGTTTTTCCTTCATAGACCGATCAGCATGATAGTAATGCTCCTTCCTTTCGGTCGTACTACCGTTCGATCGTAAAGGTAAAGGTATTTCACTATTAAAAAAGGAAAACAATTTAATAAATACTGGGTTAAATGAACTGATTTTATTTGTTAATTCCTAAAATTAGACTGTTAAAAGGAGTTAAAAATCTGTAATATTGATCGAAATACACTATTAAAAATGGAAACTCTGTAAAAAATCACAGAAGATATCTGTGAAATAAATGGATATGAACAGGAGTTCTGGCTGACAGTTTTTTTTTTTCTGTAAATTGAACACATTATTTTTAACAGTGTGTATAAGAAAATATTTCATTTAAAAAAAAACCCACTGTAAATAAAAAAAGAACAATGAATAAGCTAAGCAAGTTTAAATTTATGTGCGAGAATATTATACCAGCACCTTGTCTATAAACTGAATGAAACTTTTATATTATAAGGAAATAAATTGGGGAAAATTATAAGTTTATAACAGAAAATTCTGTCGAAAAGTTGGTGTACAAAATGCGTCACCCTTCGGATATAGTAGATGAATTTTTGAAACTTCTAATGTTGAGGAAAGCAATACTCATACCCTGTTTTCGAAGTGAAATATCTTTATTAAAAAGCATGACATGGTTAAATAAATTGTATATACACTAAGTTAGATTAAGTAATATGTTTTCAAATATTTTACTTATGCCTCAGCGAAACATTCTTTGATTGTTGAGAAAGCATATGATTTAGAAACTAATTTTCCCGAAATGAATCCTCTTTGGTACAGCCCGAAGTTTTCTTATTTATAATTAATACTAGCTAATGTTCATGTTATCTTATTTTACTGACTTATGCGGTTAGAAATGTTTATAATCAATATATGCTAGTATTTATTACACGAAAAATAGTTTGTAGAATTAAAACTATCCATAACAAACAATTTCTATTCACACAAATACTAATTTTTTATTATTTGTGAAGTTATTTGTTATTGTTTTAATTATTTGTTCTCTTTATAAAAAGTTACAAAAAGTATTTTTTAAAAATAATTAAAGTTCCAAAAAAATTCTCAAAAAATCACCTTTGATTTATTGAATGAATAGTATTCCACATTTTTCTCTATTAAAATACACTATTTGAAAGATTATTTTATTAAAATTTTTTGTGAGGAAATGTGTTATTTGTTCTAGTATTCTATAAAATAGGTTTACAGCTAAAAAAAGCTTTTAAAAATTACCTATGCAAATTTTATCTAGATTTTTATTAAACGCTTGGGTAAAATATTTTAGTAAAATAGTCCCTTTAAATCACTTAAAATCGAAAAACTTTAAAAGAATAAATAACTTTATAAAGTAGTTACCGGTATAAAAATATAAATTTTAATTACTTCACTGTGTACAAGGGTGTTTTTAAAATTATCAGACGGGATTCCTTTGTATCAGAGGAATAAGTTTCCTTATTATGTGAAAAAAGGAGTTTTTGACCATAACAATTGTGAGTATAAATTTATTTTTTAATTTTTCTATTAAAGCTAATTATATTTTAAAACTGTTTTACATAATATTTATGTTCTAAGAAAAGATTGTTTTCATAATAAAAAAAATATCAGTGTTAAAATTAATTTAATTATACCATTATTATTAACTTCCTTCATGTATTTTTTCATTATTTGTTGATTAGAACATTATAATAGTTTAACTATCAATCTTGGATTTTGAATATCCTCTTCCGCAAAACCTTTTTGAGCAAAAATTATAAAAAATAAGTTCTGGAGTGAGTGGCATCAATAGGGGGGGGGGGGGAATCGCTGTATGGGTTCGCGTTTCCATGACAATCGGGTCTTTTTCGTAGTGATGACCTCCAATTGGATTCCTCTTCAAAGAGTTCTGAAGCAAATTACCCTAGTCATGTCATCGTGCTTTTTGCAGTTTTCTTACTCTTTCCAGATTTTCTTGTTTCTTCATTGTCTGAGGTAAAATTAACTTCCGTGTTTATTCTGAGAGGGGAAATCAATAGTTGAGAGATGAAAGAATAGTATTTCGCCCCCTTTTTGGAACTTATCTACTGTTAATAATTTTGAAATTATAAGAAAACACTTATACGATTGACACTTGAGTGAATTCGGATTGTACACTTGAGAGAGTGAACTTTAACTCTACAAACAAATATTCAAATCGGAATCAAATGAGTATGCTGAATATTTCGGAGTGAACTAGTATTTATAAACTACTTTTGAATATTTTCTCCCTCATTCTCTTGTTTTATCTATCTAGTGAATATTGTACAAACTTGAATATCTTTTTAATAAAACTGTACAAAACATGCTAAAATATGCGACATGTTTAAACGAAAAATTTGCAAAAGTATCTTTTAAATTAGAAACCATAGTTTAAAAATTTTAAAAAATAACGCTACAAACTTTTGGGATTTAAAATATTTTATGTTTTTGATGTTGAAATAATGGTATAAACATTTCGTACCCTGTTATTCATTAAGTGTTTGATCTCTATAAAAATTAAATATTATTTTAATGTTTTTATAATGTTTACTCTTATGTGTATTTGTCATCTATAAATCTTATGATAACTGATAAAATTAATTAGACAAGATTAATTGCTCATTAAATCAGAAGGGCTTATCTCAAAATTTAGTTGCACGAGTTCTAACGAACTAACCAATCAAAAACCCTTCATCAGAGAAAGTTAGTCAATTTTATTTAAACTGAATAAAAGTCTTAAGAAGTTGATTAAAAGTTCACAACTCTGTTGATATTTGGAAACATTTACTTATAAACCCTCATTAAACTGAAAGTTATCTAATTCTTAATTCATTTAGACTTATAACATTATTGAATCTCCTCACGTTTTTCAACTGAATCGAAATGATGTTTGAAAAGCAAATTGTTTATCTGCTTAGTATCACGCTAAAAAAAGTGTGGTGATGTTTCGTTTAAATTTTTTCCTCAATGATCTATAATATTTCTTATAATGTTAAAGTTAAAAGTCTTGAAAAGTTAAAGAGTTGGAAAATTTTTGATAGAAAAACTCTCAATAATATCCTTATATAAATGTAAATTTTATAAGTTTTGAATGAACATGTATTTTCCACAAATTTTAATCCAGAACCACATTACACTGAGAATGCGTCGTTTGAAACCAACTTTGGTTCCTTTTGGACTATCTGTATTTATATTCTATACAAAGAATAAAAAATAATTGTGGAACACCCTTGGTTAATGAAAAAATCTATAAATACTCAGAAGCGTAATCCATTAAGAATTGTAATCCATTATTCATTGGCCGATGAATATAATAAAGCCTTCAAAACTTGAAGCACAACGCAAGTGATTCTTTCACAGAAAGTTACGGAAAGAGTATGGTTAATTTTTAAAATATAATTTGCCACAATATAGATATTTACTCTCACATGCAGAATTTTAACCAATTCCCTATTCTGAGAGAACACCGAATTTTCTTAGTCAGTGACTTCAATCTGTATAATGTGTTACATTGTTCCATTTTTAAATTTTGCTTTTCCAATGCGGAAGATTAAAAAATAAATATTTATTCATTTAAAGAGATATCACAGAAAATTAGATAGTATACAGGGGTGTTATTGACCAATGTAAAATATGGATTATTATTATTTTTATTATTATTAATAATTTCTTTCTTTATCGTTCCCATTAATATCCCATTCTTTCTCTCTTTCATTTGTCATTCGTTTCTCTTTCTTTTTCTCTTCAGTTCTTTCACCCCTCTATATCACTTTCCTCTAGTTTCCCCTCCCTTTGCCTTTCTCATTTCTTCTTATCCCTCTCTACCTTTTCTATTTCTACCCCTTCCTTTTCTTTTCTTCTCTCAAGAAACACTAAATCCAACAAACCAAATACCCTCTATACCTCAATTTGAAACCATAGCTTTAATTTACTGGAGTCCCCGCATACTAAAATTTTAAATTCTCCAGTTGGGAGGATATTGCGCGAAATCATCCATATAAAGAATTTGATATAGGTTCTTGATAAATACCCCCAAGGCTATACAAAATCCTTATTGACGAATGGGGTAATATGCTACAGGGTAAACAAGAAAAGACGAAGATGAATTCTCAGACGAAATACCATTCATCTAAAGAGCGATAATTAGGTTGATATCCCATTCTAACTCCGGATAGTGGTCTGATTTTGTCTTTGGTGAATAAGGTTACTTTTCAGGTCGCTTTTTGTTTTCACCTATCAAACTTGTCCACTTGGCTTATTAGGGGTAGAATGGCTGGACAACTTCAATTGACTTTGAATTTTGTTCAATTTGCTTTTCAAAGCTATATCATTAGGCATTGAATAAATTTACTGGAGACCTCAGGGGTTCTTACAGAAGAGTTGGTTTAATTTGTCAATTCAGTTTTATACTATTCAGGTCCTTCGTACAACCTTTTGGACAGTTAAATATGTTTACCAATCGCGAGCATTTTTCTTTAAAATAATCCAAAGTGCAACACTTGGTCGAATAATAAGTCCAAGGGGAAAGTGATATTAATGTTTTTTAATTTGGAAATTTTGAAATAAAAAGTACAATAATGATCTTTAAGGTGATACAATTTTTTTGTTTCTAAAATTTTTATAAAGCGGTTTCTTACTTGCAAAATTCTCAGAAAAGGAGATGGTTAATTTTCTTTATATTTTAGATATTTTTTTTTCTCAATTTTTGCAGAATGGAGTGTTTTATAACTGGATGATAAAGTTTTAAATGTCTCTTTTATAACTTTAAATGTTGTATAAAGGAATAAAGAAGCTATTTTTATGATGTCAACATTTTTAAACATAATTAAAATAAGTTATTAATTAAACTCTTTATGAGTTTAAGTTGTTTAAAATATCGTGAAATAAAAACAAAGACACCTAAAGGTCTAATACAACATATCTCAAAATACAATTAGAAAGTTTTTCTGCTAAATATGGCGTGAGTTTTGTATTTTTCCCAAAACTACTTTAAGTTCATTACTTTTTTTAATAAAAAACGAAACGTATATCTATCTCATTTCAGATTACTTATCTGATAGTAAAAATTGTGCACAAAAACTTCTTTCAAAGGCTTAAAACTTAATGAACACCGTTTTTGCACAGACTGAAGTATTTTTAGACTTATTTGGTTTATATTTAAATAGAATTCTTGTTTATAAAAAAAAGATTTGTGACTTACTTTACATCTGTTTAATGAGTTTCACTACATCAAACTTAAATTGTACCACGTTCACTGAAAATAAGTATAGTGGAATATATTCATGTCATTCCTGTGTTACGTGGAGTTCTCAAATTTTCTACGTATTTAAAAGTATTTCTTAGCAAAACAAGTTTTCGTGATGTCAATTTGAATTTTTTATATTCATATCCTTGTTTACATGCTAAGTAAACAGCGCATTAGCCAATCAATTAAATTCGATGTAATTCAAGGTACTATTTCAAATCATTGCGTTTCACGATTTTCAATCAGATTCGCAGAAAACTACAACATCACAGCATAAGCGATTCCTCTGAAAGATCCAACGTTGGAACTAAGTTCCTCTCCTGTCTTAAGAGGAAAATTGCGCCGCCAGAAAATGAGAACGAAAATGAATAGGGAAAAGACGATCAGTTAATGAACACAAACATCACTCAGAGGGAAATATTTGACAGATTTGCGCGTTGATCACTTTGTTTGGCTCTTACGGGTTCTGAAAGTTACGTAATAATAACTTTGATGAACTTTTTGAAGGTCGCGAAAGGGTTTCTCTTGGAAGTGGTGCAGTTTTTCTTTTGCACTGGGCGCGTCTTTTCTACTACCACTCCGCGTTCGCGATAAATACTATTGTGGAGTATTTTTTTTTTATTAAATTATTCTCTCTCGCGCTTAATGTGCGTTTGGATGTTTTCCTGTTGATGTAATCGCGATTGAATTTCCTCTTTCTTGGCTATTGTTCCAGGCGTTAGAGACGAAGATCTGTTGGGAAGGAAATCTCTGGTTGGTTTCGGAGCCAGGGGTCCTCCAGCAGTGTCCTTTTCGGGTGGAAAAAATATCTGGGTTTGGTTTTTGATATTAGAGGTTTCAGAAAAATCCACGTTTATGAATAACTAATTATATTCGATAATTTGTCCAGAAATTTAATTTTTTTCCGTATCAAAGAAATCGAAAAGTAAATTTTTCTTAATTTTTAGTAAGTCTCTTTTTAAAAGACCAAAAAAGGCTAACTTTGATCGCTAATATCTTCTCGAATTAATTTTCATGATACTCTTTCTGTGCTTTTGTTATGATATTGCGCACAATTTGTAATTGAAGTTTTTGATCCATCACATTGAGTTTTTTTAAATTAATTTTCAGACTTTCCTATTTTACTGCTAGGAGATCTATAAACCAACTAAATGGCTTATACTCAATGTAAACCAACTCAATGGCTTATATTCAATGTAAACCTACTCAATGGCTTATACTTAATGTAAACCAACTCAATGCAAACTAACTCAATGACAATGTATACCCATAGTCTCTTTGCTATGGATACGCGTTATTTTCAAGACCCTAATCTATTGCCGAGAAATGAACTTTCGTTGAGAACAACTACCTTTTTTTTAAGTTCACCCTTCTTATCCAATGGCCTAAACCCGACCTGCACAACATACGGCCCTTGAGCCCTCTTTTTGTGGCCCAAGTAGTCTTGAATGTGTTTAAAAATTAAAGGGACTGCAAGTGAGTATAATCAAAAATATGCTTTTACATTTTAAAATTTTATGGGTATGCAAAAAAAATCCCCAATTGAAAACTTCTGAACTATTTAATTCACCAATTGCAAATTCAGATAAATAAAAAAATTACAGAAATTTTGAAAGTATGGAAATTTTATTGAAGTCACAACGCAAAAACTTAACAGTATCTTTTAAACATACAAATTACGAGGTAATTTTTCTTTACCATTCAGTTTATTTATTACCTATTGATCTTAATACCATGAGAAACCACCAGTAATTTAGCCCGATAGATCAGACTAAGTAAATATCTTGGCCCGTGTCAAGATAAGTTATCATAGTTTGGCCCACATCACAGTTTAAGTTGCGCAGGCCTGGCCTATACCTCTTTGAAATATGTTTTTAATAGATCATAAGCGAGATTTTGCACCGAATATTTCTAGAAGTAATAGAGGAGATGCGAGATGGTGTTTCCCGCTCAAGGTCTGACATATGAAGGGTATTTTCAAAGTCGTTTTTCAATGTCATGGATGTGGACTAAAACCTTTATCCTTGATACAGGTTAAAGAAAATCCTTAATACATGAGAAAAAAAAGTTCACTCTAAAAGAAGACTGACCTGGGTTTGGATTTAATCCCCTTAAATACAAGTTTTTATCAATACTCAAGATACAGGATGAATTTTTTAGACTAAAGACAAAAATAGTTCAAGGAAAAACACAATTTTCCGGAAATATACAGTGTGAATATAATATAATTGAAAAATTAGTTGTGATATTATTATTATTTTCTATGAAATTAAGACTACAGTGCTAGTTTATCCCGGAAGGCCCTGGAATTTATTTTATTTTAAGAAGTTTAAATTTGTTATTATTAACGTTTAAAAACTGTTGAAATAATTTACAATTGTGTATGTTTTTGTTTCTACAATAATATTTTTCTATGGTTTTCATATCTACGATGGATCAAATGAATTCTTCTATAAAAAGTTTTAATAGAAATCTAGATTTTATAGTTTGAAAGGATTTTAAAAAGAAAAAATAATTTACCTTAATGCAGTACAAATGGATGCTGGTGTTTTTTATTTCTTAATAGTTTTAGAATGAGTTGTTTAACATCTTTGCGTGTAATTCCAGTACTATAACTTAAAGTATATTTTGAGACATTTAAAAAAAATCCTGTTCTTTAAATTCAAAGTTAACCTGGAATAAATCTAGAATGCTGTGAAAGCCCAAGAAAATTATTAAACTAAAAATAAAACTAAATTGAATATTTTTTAACGCAAAAATGTTCTGAAATTTTAAATAAAATAAATGTTTTTAAAGTAGGTAATTTATGTTTCAAATATTTTTACAATAAACCAAATAGCATTTGCACTGCTCTCAAAACCCAAATACCAACTACGGAATTACAAGTGCTATTTCAAGAATGTAAAGCTGAATCACACACACAAAATATCATAAAACGTGTGAAGTTCAAAATTAAAACTACTATAGAAAAAATATCTCTCCTGCAATCTGTTATTTGAAACTTACTGAAAATATATTTATTGATGAATGCCACGCAATTTTCTTCCAAATACAAATCCTATCGGTTTCATTGAATTGCTTCCTTATATCACCTCTTTCTCTTTATGGACCTAAACATAGATAAGGGATTCTCTTAAAACTGCTGAATCATAAGGAAACTACTTTAAATTAACGTCATATATGATTTTCGTGTCAGAAGAAGTATCATTAGCCTTGGAAGTTTCAACTACAAATTAGCCTAAGAAGCTTCCATAAGACGTTCACTTAAATAATATTTAATGAGGTTCCTGTGATTTATTGTTAAAGTCTTGATTGTGCTAATAGTTTCGCTTAATAAGGTTAATGGCAGTTTGTAGTTGTGAATTATGCATTGTTTTTATTTGAAGCATTTCTTGGGAATGATATGTGTTGTATACAGACAGGTGCTTTGAAAGTCCGTTTTACACAGCTTTAGATTTGAAACAACGTCAACTATAGAGTTATGGGAGTAGAGGATATCTATTATAGTAAAGTGACTATGAAGAGTCCATTTAGATGGCTTAGAATGCTGATAATGGTAATGTTCGGCACTAGTTAACTAGAACTAGTTGCAACTAGTAGTTAACTACTGATCAACTAGTAGTTAACTAGTAGTTTAACTACTTTTGGTTTAAACTAGTTCAACTATTAGTGGAACTACTTTTTTTAATAACTACTCGTTGAAACTACTTTCAAAATTTCAACTACTTTAAAAAAAATTCTTATTAAAATTTTTATCAAAATATAGAAAAAATTGTACTGTAACAAATTTAATTAAGATGGTAGAGTACTCAAAATACCATAACCAGAATTAAAGGCCCTTTTTGCGCGTTTTTTGTGATATAGATAAGAAAGATGTATTAGAATTTGGGCAAAAAATAGGTTATGAAATTAAATAGACTAGTTAACTAGTAGTTAACTACTTTGGGAAACAGTTAACTACTAGTTGTAACTAGTCCCAGGAAAAAATAGTTAACTACTAGTTGCAACTAGATTTTCCCAGACTAGTTAGTAGTTGGTAGTTAACTATTTTTTGACCACTAGTTGCCGAACACTATCATAAGGTGAGGTAAAGGAGAACAAAAGAGAAACTTCAACTTCACAGAAAAAGTTTCATGAAAATATCTTTAATATTCGAGTTTATGTTCGCTGTTGAAATTGGAACTTTTTTGGGCCTAGAAAAAAAACGCCGTTCACAAATTAAGATGATTTTTCGATGTTGTGACAACAAATAACGAGGAATTAATAATTCAAACATCAAAATAAAAACTGCATAAATGGAAACCAGAGAAAGTTTTAATCATAATGACATTAAAATAATATCTCTATAGGGTCTCAACTTGACCCAAATTCTAGGATTTCACCTGATGATAGTTATCACATTGGATAGTTCACCATTAAGTACCGACTTGTAGTTCGAGAACACTTTTTCTTAGTAGTAATACAAAAACTTTTCAGTTCTAGATAAAATATTATATGGATGTAATAAATATAACATACTTTTACAGCCAAATTCACAACCATCAGCGGTGTTAAATCCTTGGTCAAAGAAAGATTCCACCAATCAGAGTCATCAAAAAGCTAATTTTTCTTTCTTCAGCTGTTGGTTAACACTGACGCTGATGGCTTTGAATATGGCTGTTAGTGACTACTCAATAGTCAAAGTTACTGGATTTGATGTAATCAAATATTGTTTGTACCTCTAGGAAAATGGGTTTTATGCCGCAATAGGTTTGCACTACAAACAAAACCTGCACCTAAAATCTGCAAACAAAATTTTACAAACAAAAACTGCACATAGGGGTTTTGGGGTTTGTTTTAGACGAATTCTGTCAAGTTCAGTGTAGATAGATAGATGACCATCAGAGAATAAGGGTTTTGAAGCTTCAAGTTCTAAGTTCAAGGAAAGGATAAAGCTCTTCCTATCGAAGCACATCCGCAACTGAGCTTCTATTTCGTCCTTTCCCGGAAGATAGGATGTTGTTGGCCACCAAGTGATATGTCACACCTACTGTTTTATAAATAGGGGGAACAAGGTCAGCAAATACTGATACAAATACAGTGTTTGGCCTCAGTGATGGTACTTGTAACTGTTTACTATCTTGAGGTAGAGGGAAGAATTGATTTTCGTTAGGAGCTGTTCGGTATCCACTTTCTACTTTTACTGAGTCTACTATCAAACCTTTTACTGAGTATTATTTGCATTTGATTGTTATTAAATTGAATATAAAAACATACAGAAATATGAATAATCAGTTTAAGGAAAAAAATAGTCAAAAACCAAATTTTGAGCAAATTAGTTTTCTTAGCAATTTTGAATTTGTGCGAGAGGAAAAAAAATTACAACAAAACATATCAAGTAAAAAATATTAGAAATTTACTCAATTTTTAATAATTAGAAACGAGTTATTTTACTGAAAATGTTCCGATTCTCTATCTTTCCTTTGTTTAATCTCTCCCAATCACCTTCTTAAAATATTTAGCTTTTAAGTAGCGAAACATGGAAAACTTATTGGAATAACAAGGTAGAAAGTGATGGATGACAAACATTAATTTAACCCTAATTTTTCGGAGTCACAATCTCGTGAGTTTCCAGAATATTTATATCATTTTTACAGTTTCAATAAAATTAGACTAATAAATAACAATAAATTGAAAAATAATTTTGATTTGAATAGAAATTGGCATATTTTTACTTTTAATCAATATCACCTCGTTGATACCATCTAATTAAGTTTAAATAGGTGAACTATTTAATTTATAAGAATTTGGGTCACTCATTCTAAACTATGTCATTCTAATTACTCAGTTTTTCATTTTTATGCACTTTTTAGACTAGTTTACATATAAGAATTCAAAAAATGGAAATTAACCTGAGTTCATTCTAAGAGTGAATTAGAAATTCTGTTTATATAGGATTTAAGCTATGATTAAATAAATTTTTCTGAGTTTATCACAGTTTGACATGGAAGAATCTCATAAACTGTAAAAAAGCAAGTAATTAATACTTATTAGTTTATTAAAAAGTACAAAATCAAATGAACTTATGAAACTTAACAATATATTTCCTAGGGTTGCCATGTTCAATCTAAAAATGATCCTCTTATTTAACTATTTCAAGCTTAATTATATCACAATACTAAATATATTAGAAACATATCTTCGTTAATAATAAAATAGTGATCTTGGTTATCACCTCTTTACTGTCTTAAATTCGAGTTATGCATGTCGGTGTTAACCAGCAGCTAAAAAAAGAAAAATTTGCTTTTAGCTGACTCGGATTGGTGGAATCTTTCTTTGACCAAGGATTTAACACCGACGCTAATGGCTGTGAATTTGACTGTAAATGTGAATGTATGTTATATTTATTATATCCATGCAATATTTTTATTTAGAATTGAAAAGTTTTTGTAGTACTTCTAAGAAAAAGTTTTCTCGAACTACATGACATGATTAAAAGACTCTTTTCTGATTAGCTTTTCAATTCCCTATAATTCAAAGAGTAGTTTAATTTTTGAAATTTAGCCAAACATAACTGATTTAGATCTTAAACTGAAAAAATAGAAGGGTACAAAAACTACTGTTACTTGTGTTAGCTTCATTGTACTGTAAAACTTATGTTTTTTAACTCCAGTTTAGGTGAACTTTTAAATATCTTTGGAATTTTTATGACCCTTTGCACTTATCGAAAACTGTCCAGTAGAAACAGTACCTGTAATAAAAAATCACTGAAGAAATATTACCCAAGTATAAAAAAAAAAGCAACCCGCAATTTCTCACATGTTCTCGTTAGCTGAACTTTTGGTTTCCTCACCTCTCCTTAGGTTGGCTATCCCTGGCGCATACTAATAGAAGATGGCTTCATAGAGGAGTGTCATGATAAAAGTGATATAAAGTGGAATTGAGATTTCAAGAAAACTCTTATCTTCCCATTAATGGGGATTCTTTCAACAGTGGCCACCTTGCTTTGTACATCATACTGTCACAGAATGGAAGAAGGTATGGATGGCATAACTCTACTCTTGACCCTTCACTGTTTTTATGAGAAATTCAGGGCAACATAACTTAGTGATGCGAAAGAGTAGATGGCAAGTGAAATTGTTTGTTTACTGTTTGTGCAACTGTTTATTTACCAATGCATCTTTTGACACATTCCTTAATCCCTCGTAATCAGAATAATTTGTCGCTCATGAAATCTAATTTTTTGTCGGAATAGGTTTATTTTGATCTTTCCTCCTATTTTTGAGCATGTTAGATACATTTTTGGAATAAACATGGTAATTGCTTAGGATAATTGACTTTTTTTACTTTTTCGAAAAGTTTTTGCGTTTTGAAAAAAAAAAGATTTTTTGTATATTAAGTTATCTTTCTTTCTTATTTCAAAAATTTTGTTTCTTATTTAGAGGAGTTTATGCTTGAGGAGGTTTTTTTATAAAGCCAAGTTATATTTTAAAAATTATTTCACCCGTACAACATATCTGTTTCCATTAATATATATGTGTCAATTTTTAAATTGATATTTTTTTATTGCATTCGGGAGGCTCTTTAGGTAATGATTATATGTGTAACAATCAATGTGGTAGCAAGTCTCGTTCTTTTAGTTTATGAGGAAATGATTGTTATAAGCCATTTTCTCAGTGACTCAATAGATTGCTGCCTTTAAAAATGTTATAAAATATTTTGCGAATTTATTAAGATAAGCATACGTAAGAACCCATGGTTTTTCAACTCATAACGGTATTTAAAAAATTAATTATAATTAAAGCACATTTTTGGCTCTAAAAGCTCTATACATTCCTAGAGTACAGCTTACAAGATGTAACTTACGCGAGTTGATTAGGATGGGCTTAGTTCTGTTTGTGAAAAGCCGTTTGATTTTGCCCCAAATATTTTGGTCAAGTTCGTTGAAAATAGAGCCAGCGCTCTTTTGAGACTTGTTTTCGTCAGCAACAAAGTGAAGTGTCTGCAGAAACGGCAAACAGCTGTCGAATCCACTGACTCATCCCGACGCCCCTGGAACAACTCCAATAAGGGGCTCGCTAACTGAAAAATTATTAGCTCAAGCGATTAAGAGAGCTACCTACTGTATACGCTGCGATCAGGGCTGTAACTAGACTAGACAGCAACTTAAGTTGACCCTATGACGTCACTAACAAACAAAGTAGTTCCCATCGCGGTGTCTGAATTTTGAGTGAAATGAAGAGCGTTAATTTAAAATATAAGTAATTTATTAAAACCATGTGTATATGTTATGGGCAAAGTGATTAATCGGGCATTATTAATAATGCCCGAAGTGGAGGCGGGCAAAGTGATAAATTTCATTCATAAATTCCACTGAATTTATCACATTGCCCGGGCATTATGGCATTATTAATAATGCCCGGATTTATCACATTGCCCGTAAGGGGACATCCATAAATTACGTGAGGTCAAAAACGGGGGGGAGGGATCTGGAAAAATCTCACCGAATCTCACCAAGGGGGGAGGGGGGGGTCGATTAAAATCTCACGTCAACTTTTTAAGTAAGAAATTATACGATTTTCTTTACTTTTTAAGTTTGAGAAAGGAAAATTATTTTTAAAAAGTTGTTGGTAAATCTCACGTGGGGGTCCAGCAAAGTCTCACTAAATATCACCAAGGGGGGAGGGGGGGTGACTGAATCACGATTGGGTACTGAAACTCCTCCTAGCAACCCAACAGGCTTTGTGTTTATTCATTTTCTCCTTCCACGTAGTGACGGTCTGGTTCAGGAAACGTTGCTGTCGAGTTTAGACTTTTGACGTCAATTGAGTACATTTATATGTTAAGTTTAAGAACACTTTTAATTACAAATTTTGCAATGTCCAAGCAAATTGTCCTCCAAGTAAATAGGTGGGGTTCTATGGTCCTCGCCCAGAAAAATTTTGAAAAATTTGCCTCCAAAAATACCGTTTCTGCTCCATTTTGAGACGCTTTGGATTCCATCCGAAGGTAACAGCTCCTTGTAAACTACCGATTTTTCAAGGAGGAAAATTATAAATTGACGTTGAAATTTTGAGGGGTCCTCCCTCACAACAATTTTTGGCGATATCCCCGTTTAAACTAGTGCTTTATATAATTTTGAAACCTCCTCTTTGGTGAACACTCAAAGGGAACTGCTTCTTTTAAGTGGTCGAATTTACAAGGAAAACACACTGTGTAAAAGACGTCATATTTTTGGAGGGGGGTTTGGGGGTTCTCCCAAAGAAAACATTTTGAAATTCTACCCTCAAAAGTAGTTTTTTTAACTCATTTTGAGGTTACAATTTGGGTTTCAACCAAAAAGGATTGCTCCTTGTAATTTGACGAACTTTCAAGGGAAAACACAGTACAAATATTTGATGTTCATTTCAGGAGGGGTTTGTACCCCTAACCCCCCCCCCTTGGATACGGTTCTGACTGAGGTCGAGAAGTGAGAAGCCAATAAGTCGTTTAACTCTTTCACTCATAGTCGCCCCAAATTTTCCATAGGATTCAATAGCAATCTTGGATTGGAATAACTCACTTTTACTAACTTTTTTCAAGAGGGGAAAACTCCCACTCTTTAACATGCATCTCTATTATAGATAGAACAACAAAACTAGCAATAGCAGCGGTTCTGCAAATCCCGAAAAAATTGAGTTATGTCGTGCAGTGCCTTCAACGATGAATATGTCTTTCACACGGTTATTCGAAAACAATGTCATTGAATTAGAAAACCATAACATGTGACACGAAAAAATCAGTTTGGGGTGTGGAATAAGAAGAAATGTGCTATTTTATCCACCACTTTTAAAAACAAAATTATTTGAACGTAGATAGGTATAATATATGGGGTAGTGATCTGTTTTCGTTATTTGTCGGAGATTTAGAAATTCTTGCATTATTGTCGTGCATGAGTATGTCTTCTAAAAACTATAGGATAAATGCCTCGCTATTTTATGAGGAAATGGGGAATCCAACGTTTCGTTGTTGCCCTAGGGACTTTCACGCTTCTCTCCCACAAAAAAATCGCAGTGTATTCGATGATATGATGTTTTGGCGTAAGTCATGTGTTTGTACTTGTTCTTACAAGTTTATGAAGAAGTTGTGTTACTACCAGGGTTTGAATTTAATGATTTCGCTTGATCACCAAAATCTGGTTTAATGATCGAATTTAGGTAAAATCTTAATAATAGCGCCAGGTTTTGGGCAAAAATCTCATGATCGGAATTTGAGTTTTGTTATTTTCGATCAAAAATAATAATTACTTTGAGACATACGGTTTAACTCCGATACTAATGATTAATTTATGATGACAAATGTTTCAATAAAGAAATATAATTCAAACAACGCCAAAACATATCGTTTACACCTCGCCAAAACCGCCAATCTAACTTTTCGATGATACACGCGCTCACTTCAGTACTTTTTGTTATCATCTAGGTATCTATCCATTGGCGATTTGGCAATCCTTCACATGACTAAAATTATTTTTTTTTCATCAAAATATATTACTCAGAAAATAATAATCACAGATAATTAAAATTTTGATTACTACGCTATTTTTTCTTTTCTGGTCGCCAAACTATCATCCGTATTTGATGAAAAGCGCCTGTGCTACTTTTGCAAAAATGTGTTAATTCCTACCTACTATTACCCTTACTTATAACCGACATACTTACTTTTTCCGTTCTCTTCTGATGCATTACTTTATCTCGGTGAATGCTTATTCCCAGGTCCAGCGAAACACTCGAGTTTTCTTAAAATTTATGTTTTCCTTCTTGTCTTAATTTCTCTCGTAATTAATATTTTTCCAATCCAAATAATTTAACTTCATTTTTGTTACGTATCTGATTAAAAATAGCTAACGGATAAACATCTTCATTAAGAATTTTAAAATGATTTTTTTTTTGTTCATTTATATTTTTAAGCTGAGGAATTTATAAGTAATCCAGGTACGTTACTAAGACGAGAAGGTTTAAACTCAATGAAAGTAACTGTATCATGATATTCAAAATTTTAGTAAAATAAATATAATTAACCCTCTTTCGTACTGACAAGGATACAAAATATTTTTCAAAATTTTT
Organism: Tetragnatha montana; assembly: GCA_963680715.1. NCBI lineage: Eukaryota > Metazoa > Arthropoda > Arachnida > Araneae > Tetragnathidae > Tetragnatha > Tetragnatha montana. Next base: position 54,422,328 of record OY796679.1, read on the forward strand.
CCGAATAAAAAGTTTGTTCTTCCTAGTTCGAATATTTCCCTTTCGAAATATTTTCAAAAGAACAGCTTGAAATATTAATTGTTACTTGTAGTATCTTTGGTGGTCGGAGAAAATAAGTTAACTCCACACAATATTTTATGAACTTCTTTTCATAGTACCATTAAATTATTTTAACCACCACTTTTAAAAACAAAAATATTTGTACGTACTGGTATAATGTGAGGTAGGCTTTTAAGTGTTCAAATGAAACGCCTGATTTAGGCATTGTCATGCATGAGTATGTGTCGTCTTCATGAGGAATTGGTGAAACCAACATTGCGTTGTATCTTTGATATTATTTTTTTTATTCATTGCAAATTGCATTTGTTTTTCAGCATTGCAGATTGTTTTGCAGCCAAAAAAAGGGCTAACTTGGATTGATTATATTTCCACCTAATAAAGACATTTCCATAAAACCTTTTTCCTGTGCGTTTGTTATGATTGTGAAAACAATTTTCAAACTGCAATTTATATTTATCTTCTTTTATTTCATTTTTTTTAATCTTCTTATTCTTCCACTAATAAAGAGTATTGTAAGCCGTCTTAGTGGATTCAACATTGTTATTTTACCATGTGTTTTAATAAGGTTAAATATTAGTCTCTCCCCACTGTTTAGGTTGTACTATGTTACAGATTCGGATGTTTCTTTTTTAATAGAGAACGTTTTGAATAGTCCTGAAAGTAGGTTAAATTATATTTCCACATGAAGAAATTCTATTCGCTTGACTTTCGAAATATTTTCAAAAGAGCAGCCTTAAATATTCGTTGTTACTCAAAAGTATTATATTTTTGCGACGGAGAAAATCGGTTTCCTCCAATATTTTACCAACTTCTTTTCATTACATCATTATATTATTTTAACCACCACTTTTAAAATCAAAATTAAATGTATGTACGTACTTGTATAACCCCATAATCCAACAACTAACGTTTGATCCACAATTTCCTCACGAAAGCAAGTCAGGTTTCTGATTTGTTTTTGAGAATCGTACTAATGCCCCAACACAGTAAAAGTTTCTCTAAAGTGAATTGAAATATGGAAAGATTTATGCAGGTAGTTTCCAAATTTCTATTCATTTTGCATAAAAAAGTTGTTATTAAAAGGGTTTGAATCTAATGATTACGCTTGATCTCCCAAACATGTTTTAATGATTTAATTTTGAGTACGTCGTTAGATAAAATTTTGAATTTTTTGACTCGACTTTTTTTGAGGCCTCAAATTAACCTTTTCAGTCTTAGACATCCCAAATTTTCCATAGGATTCAATGGTAATCTCGGGTGGCTAAGGATAGAAAGGGTTAAATGTATAGGATATTTACGCAATGAAAGCAACTATATCATGAAATTAAAAATTTTAGTAACATAAACATAATTAACTCTCTTTCGTGTTGCCAATAACACAAAATATTTTTCAAAATTTACCAAATGAAAAGTTTGTTTTTCCTAGTTTAAGTTTTTTTGGAAGGGGTTGCACGTCACAGTTTCTAGTTCCTTTGGCCTGAGACCCTATAGTTCTCTTTGATTCAATATCATATACCATAGATTGTAAATAAACCATCGCTTCAAAGTTCGATAGAAACACAAAACTAAACTTGACGTAATGTTGGACGAACTTTCTATCAGAGGATGAGGTTCTCGCAGGGGAAGACGATGAGTATAATATAAGGCACTGATAGTCAGGGCCCGATTTAGAAAAATTTATGCAGTAGGACAACACACAGGAAGACTATTATACACATACAGCAGGGTGTTTTAAAAGTCATTTTCACATGGTCTCTTAGGAAATAAGGTTTACCTCGAAGAAGTGACTGGTGATTCCATTGAGACAGCTTACAGTGCTCCTAGCGGCGAAAGAAATGACTAAAAGCTAAAGGAGATAGAATAAAACTTCAGTAAGAAATTGTGTGCAATATAATAACAAAAACACAGACAAACTTTCATGGAAATATCTTAAATATTCGAGGAGATATTTGAGAGAGATAATAGCATTTTTTTGAGCTTCAATAAAAAGATAAGCTCCCAAATCTGCAAGTTTCTCTGATTTTTTAACAAAAATTTGTCTTTAATTAAGTAGTTTTACATGATAACACTGAAACCCTTGCCAAGTTGCGAACTTTATTTTTTGTGGATCGAAAGAGTGCTAACTTTGATTGCTAATACCTCCACGAATAAAGACATTTCCATGGATCTTTTTCCCTGTGCGTTTGTTATGATTGTGCAAACAATTTTCTATCTGCAGGTTATGTTCTATCTTCTTTTATTAATTATTTTTTAACCTTTTTATTTCACCACTAATAAGGAGTACTATAAGCGTTCTCAACGGATTCAACATTGTACCATGTGTACCTTGAAACATTTTGAATGGTCCCAAAGTCTATTAAGAACAAATTCGATGTGCTTGACTTTCGAAATATTTTTAAAAGAGTTGCTTAAATATTAGTTGTTACTCAATTTAGTATATTTTGGGTCGGAAAAAATCGGCTACTCCAATAATTTACCAATTTCTTTTCATCACACGACTACATTATTATAACCACCACTTTTAAAATCAAAATTATATGTATGTACGAACTTGTCATATTTGCATAACACTTTTGAGGGAGATCCTATGTTGTTTTTTAAAAACTCTTGCTGTGTCGTGCATGAGTACGTTTCTAAAATGTAATTCGGAAATCTGCCTCGATTTCGAGGAAATCGCGGATCCAATGTCCCCCCCCCCTAAAAAAAATGGACTTTTATGTTAGAAGATGAAGTTTAGGGGTAAGTCGTGTTTTTCTCTGTTCATACGAGTTTAAGTTGTTGCTACGTTTGTAAAAATCCGCCAATTCTATTACTAATACTTAGAGATCCTGCACACTGAATACGACCCCTTCATTTTTCCATATCTATTGACGATTTTTTTTATGCTACACGACCCGTTCTGAAGAGTTAAAATCAAGGGGTCATACGGTATGACACCTTGATTTTATGACTGATTTTATGAGATTACGGTATGACCCCCTGACAATGTGTACATTTTGGGTATGACTCATACCCAAAATGTACACATTGTCGTACCACCTCCGGTAATAGCTTTTTACAATTGTGCTCTGATGCATTAGTTTTCTCGGTGTATTTTCATTCCCTGGTCCAGTGAAACATCCAGTTTTCCTACTAAGCATTATTATATTCCTTTTTATTTTAATTTCTCACATAATTATTATTTTTCTAATCTAAATTATTTCATCGGCAGGTATCTAAATAAATTTAGAATTTGAACGTTTATGCTGATATATCATGATGCATCATAGAAAAGTTTTCTATAATGTCTGGATTGTGTTGAGATTCGTAAAAATACAAGCCTCTCCGAATTGAAATAGTTGCTTTTCAACACATTTTGTAATAAATAAAAAAAGTTAAAAATATGCTTAAAATACAATTTTAGTTTTCTGATTAAAAATAGCTGGCAAGTATCTGACAGAGAAACAGTTTTATTCAGAAATTTAAAATGATTTTTTTTTGTTCATTTCTTAAGCTAAAAAATTGATAAGTTAATCATGACTGTAACTAAGACGAGAAGATTTAAACTCATCATCTGACTTTGTTAGTGTAGGAATACTTGAAATCTCCGTGTTGTATAAGAGTGCTATCCGGATGTTACCAAAATTTTCAAATATAAGTAAAAACAATGAATATTTATTGTTGAAATTATAATTTTTTGGGGAGAGGGGACCTCTTGACCCCGCTTTAGAACAGAGATCCAGTGTTTTACGGTGCTCCGAGGAGATATTCTGCATGAATTCATATTGCGTGAATATCCTGCGTGCGCAATATCATAACAAACTCAGAAAACGTTTCATGAAAATATCTTAAATATTCGAAGAGATATAAGCAAGTGAAATGAACACTTTTCCAGGCAGCAAAAATGGAAAAAGTTCGCATACTCGCAAGTTTCTTTGATTTTTTTAAAATTAAAATTTGTGTTTATTTAACCAAAAAAACGCAAAACTTCGTGATAACAATGGAAGAACTTGCATATTTGCGGAATTTTTCAGGGAAGAAAAAGTTCTATTTTCACATGTTAATATCTCCTCGAAAATGTATGTAAGATATTTTCATGAAACTTTTTTCTGTGCGTTTGTCTGTGCATATTGAAAACAATTCTTTCTTGTCAAACAACAAAACAAAGTCTTTATGTTTTCAACTTCCTTTTTTGCCGCTAGGGGCGCTGTAAGCCGTTCCAATGAATCCGGCACTTCATATGCACTAACTTAGGGGTAAACCTTACTTATAAGTGGGGCCAACCCTAAGAGATGTTGATTCCATAAAAAAGCCGTGAAATCACAGAATTTAACGAATAAATGAAATAAATTAGAGTTTGCATTGAATAAAACTCGTTTCCGGGCTGTTGCCAAACTTGATGTCGTAATGTTTGATGAACTCTCTCTCCGGGGACGAGGTTCTCGCAAGGGGGGAGCTACTTTGTCTGCAGCTATATTTAGCGAATCTTCCAAAAGCCCGAGATTTAATTTTAGTTTCTTTCACTTAAGTTCGTTTCACCGTCATGGCCTCGTCACGGGAATCCAACATCTAGTGAATGAATCCTCTTCACGTTCCTGGGGATTGGGTACCGTTTTTGCCGCAGTAAAAATACAATCGTGCGTCGGGATAGCGGCGCTTCCCAACACAATTAGATCGTTTAAGTTTTTAGAGAATGATCGCATCAGAATTTTTGAGTTCATGCTTTTTGAAAAACCATGTTCTAGTGCAGGGGTTCTCAAACTTTTAGGCATCGCGACCCACTTTTTATAAACAACGCGACCCACCTCATATGGGGACATCCATAAATTACGTGAGGTCAAAAGGGGGTAGGGGGGCTCCAGGAAAATCTCACCAAATTCACCAGGGGGGAGGGGGGAGTAAATTAAAATCTCACGTCAACTTTTAGTTTAGAAAATATACGTTTTTTCTTTAATATTTTTTAGCACAAGTTTAAAAAAAATGCTCAGATTAGTCAAAACAGCGAATCATTAGCCAGTCAGTCGTGGTAATTACAAGTTAGAATCATGTTTTTGATTTCAACGTGTTCTTGTATCAAAATTTTGCAATCTGGATGGTAATTTTTATGCCGATAAAACAAAACTAGTGGTTGAGAAAATCTCACGTGGGGGGAGGGGGGTCCAGCAAAATCTCACCAAGGGGGAGGGAGGGACCAAAATTTGGAAAAAACACCTCACGTAATTTATGGACGTCTCTTATTCAGTTAATTATTCCTATCTTCGTGAGTGTGGGGTTTGTCGCCAACTATTTTGTACAATAATAAATTACCAGGATGATTAGAGGTTGAATTACCTATTTACAAAATTAATAGGAAGGATTTGTTCCTGAACGTATTAATTGTGGTAACAAGAATGAGCTCCACAATAAAAAGGGGGTCTGGTGTCTCTATCCCCCAGAGAGATTTTTTAAATTTGAGTCTAAAAAACAGGGTTTCAATTTGTTTTTCGTAATCTGGAATCAATTGCTGTTACAACTTCAATTCGGAAGAAAATTTTAAAATTTGTATGGTTCCCCCCGGTGGGCAGTCCTACGTTTTGAAACACTGATTCGTCACTTTTTAAAATCTTATTTGAATATTTGACAAATTTTGCATTATCAGCACACTAAAGTTACACAATATGTATTTTACTTTAATTGTCTTTTGCATTCGACACCGAGTAGGGAATTTTTTATTATTGCTCTTTTTATTCTTTTTACTATATGGTAATTTAATAAATTTCAAAAGCTAACAATACGTTTGTAAAAGTTATGAAGGAGATGCTATATATTCAAAAATATTCAAAATCTTGTGGAGACCCACCAAAAACTGACTGGCGATAGTGGATAGCGACCCACAGTTTGAGAACCTCTGTTCTAGTGGGATTGATACGTTCTCTACAATAAGAGATAAAAAAATAACCTGTATGAAATCATCCTGCACACGACCAGGACCAGGGACCTTTTTCACAGGGCCGTAACCAGACTTTTGTTTCGGGGGGGGGGTGACTCAAATATTTTCTGAGGTACCTCCTTACGGGTACTTTTATATGTTAAGTTTTAGATGACAACACTGGATTGAAATTTTGATGCACTAAATTTCAAAATTTTATAAACAATATGAATTCGAAGTAAAAGGGGGGTCTGTGGGTCCTCCCCCAGAAAATTTCTGGAAATTTGCCCCTCAAAAGAGTGTTTTAGCTCATTTCTGAGACCCTTTAGATTACACCCATAGAGCACCACTCATTGTAAGCGGCCGAATTTTCAAGGTTAAAAGAAGGTATATATTGTAATAAATGGCGAAATGTTAAGGGGGTTTTTAGGTTCCTAATCCAGAAAATTTTTTGAATTTTTCCCCTAAAAGTGGCATTTTAACTCCTTTTGAGACACTTTAGGTTACATTAAAGAGGACCACTCCTTGTAAATCACACAAGTTTGAAGGAAAAACCGTATACTTAATAGATTTCAAAATTTCGAGGGGGTTTGGGGGTCCTCCCCAAGAAAAATTTTGGAAATTTGACCCTTAAAAGTAGGGTTTTGATTCATTTTAAGACCCTTTGGGGTTATATTTGAAGAGGATATCGCTCCTTGTGAGACATAATTTTCAAGAAAAATAGCAGTATAAAAATTGATGTCAAAATTTCGGGGGGGGGGGGTTTGAACCCCTAACCTAAAAAAAAAGAAGAGAATGAGCATGAAGGTAAGAAGAGAGAAAGATATGTTAGGGGAGCGAGAAAGATAGAACGAAGGACAGAGAATAGGGATTGAAGAAGGGGAAAGGAGAAAGCACGATATTTTTTTCCGGAGCAACGTTTTGATGCGTTCTGGCAACTTTTTATGACATCACTGAAATTTTTAAATTTAAAGTTAATAAATTTGCGACATTTGCTTGTTACAAGATTTTTTGAATTTTCTCCTGATTATTTTAGGATTATTTATAAATGCTCCTTTTATTTAGTCAATGAAAAGTTGAATGCAACCTATAGTCTATAAAAACAAAACAATGGTCGTCAAGTAGGTATCTATCTTATCTGTGGTTACAGAAATATATTCTTGAAATTGTTTTCATATTATAATTTTCGAATTTTAATTTAATTATGAGCTTTCCAAATTTTCATTTTTCCTTTTTATAAAAACCTATCTGCATGAGAAAATGTATAAAGATTTATTCTGGAACAGCCAAGATAAAAATACTGCAATTCAGAATTTAAAGCTCCATATTGATGGAGAACGTAAGCTGAAACCCATTGATTACGTATTACGGCTCTTTAAGAAAGAAAAAAAAAGATAACTCCGTCTTCTTCCACGGCTGACAGACGAGACGACCTATTACATAACAGTATACAAACCTTCAGGGCTAATATTTACATGGCAACGTGCTGTCATCTAGGAGCAAACCATGAAACTTTCTTTATATTTTCAATTGATATTTTTAAATTCTGCTTGTGTAAAGCTTTTATGCCTGAAATATGATCCTAAAAGAGCGTGAAAAAATCAGACAAGTCAATGTTCATATGTATTCTTATATTTTTAAAAATAAAAAAAGTATGTTGCGTAATATAAAACATTAAGGCCTGCTTTATCTCACCACAACGCCTAAGGAAAAAAACTTTTGCTTCAATAATTTTTCATGCCTGAAATTAAAAACTAGGGTTTAGTGACTTAAATTATAAAAGAATCAAACTGTCAGTTACCGGCTCTATGGTCGCCATGTGTCGGTGCATAAATCTATCAATCAATAAAAAGTTTCGGAAAAACTTGAAAGAATGCATACTATAATTTATTGTTTCTCGCGGTTTTCCTAATGTAAAATGTTTAAAAAGGAGAAAAAAAACACTTCATGAAATATCTCTCTGGTACTCTTAATATTAATATAATAATTTATAATAAATATCTGATATCTTAATTATTCACTCATTAAAATGTATTCAAAAACCTCACATTCATTAAAAGGTAATTAATTATAAAAGCGATAATTTTTTAAAAGAAAGAAGAAAGGAAACCAAGTCGTGAACAGAAACTTGCGAGCACCGAGAAGGAAATGAAAGTTCAATCAGCACAAGCGAGAACATGCTGCCATCTACTTTCTAAATTTAAAAATAAATTCCATTATTTCATAGGATATTACTTAGAAACCAGTAATTTAATACAAAATTTGAATATAAGAAACTCAAAACGCACCTTTTTTAGGGGTTCTTTGGTCTGGATATCTGTTTACTGGTTTTTATGCATGCTGTTGTAGTAGTTTTTAAGTTAAGTTGGTAAGTATGACAAATTCCACCTTCATCAAGGAATCTCTGAATTTTACTCATCTTTAAAATGTAACATCTTTTCATCCCTTTCATTCCCTTTATTTCTCTCATCACATCCCATCCATCTCTCTTTAGGGTCACGGTAGAGTTTTATTACAGCCAGCCACTTGGCTGCAATAATACACTTATCTCTCCCAATCTCTTTGTTTGTGCACAGGTGTCTGAGGAGGGGTTGGTAATTGACCACACAAAGAAACCGGTGCCATAAACTGAGGTTTCTTCCTGGAGATAAGTGTTTTATTACAGCCAGTGGCTGGCTGTAATACAACTTTACGGTGACTCTTAGCGTCTCCCATCTCTCTCATCCACTTTATCTATCCCGTCCTCTTTATTCTCTTATCCTCCTTATCCTTTATAGTATATTCTATCAATCCTCCCTTCTTCTTCTAATTAATTTTATCGCTATCATCTTCTTCATCTACCTCATCTTCCTCTGCCTCATGCTCATCTTCATCTATCGAATTCTCTCCATCCTTCTTATCAATTTCATCCCTCCAATTCTTTTAACCTTCTCATCATTTCCATTCGTCTTCGTCTCATCCTCCTTTTTTCTCTCTTATCATTTATCCTTTTTTGCTTCTATCCCTTATTCCTTCTCCTCATCCTCTCTTCTCCTCTTATTAGCATCATCCCTCCCATTCTCTTTATCCCTTCACTCTTTTTTTGTCTTTCTCATTCACTTCATACCTCTTATCTTCATCTTCTCTTCTATATTTTCATTCCCAACATCTTTTATCCTCTCCATTTCCACAGCGGATGAGAGGTCATAGAGAGGCAATGCCCCCCCGAAAATAATAATAATAATAATAATATTTTTTTTCGGGAATTTCATTTCCTTATTGGGGTAAATCATGTTTCCAGAGGTATCAGGGAAATATCTCGCCCCCAAGGTTCTAATGTGCCCCCAGCCCCAGGTTGTCCCACCTAAATTCTCCCATCCCATTCTTTCTCTTCTTCATCATACCTCCCATATCCTTTCCCTCTCCATTTCAGAAACGCCTAAAAAACTCTTGTTTTATTATTGTTTTATTTTTGTTGCAGATTTAACAACCATGCGTATTAAAGGCAATGTAGAAGTTTCCGGGATCCTGGGCCGTGATTCATCTTGGTAAAAATCAGAGGTTTTGTCGTTCACTGCGGAAGACTTCATCAGTGAGGTCTAAAAAATTAAAACGAAAATGCAGCGATCGCTGTAGTCTCAGAAGAAAAAAAAAAGCTTGTACTCTCTTCTGAGACTACATCGGTGCATTTGAATTAAAATTTTTTAGTTTGTTTTTACCTCACTCTCTGATAAAGTCTTCCACAGAGAACGACAAAACGATTTTTACCAAGATGGACCACGGCCCAGGACCCCTGAAACTTGTATACATTGCCTTTAGTACACACCGGCCGTGAAAGTCCACCTTTATTTTCGTAACCTTGTGTATGTTTATGTTGCATTAAGTAATATAATCTGAATTAATTTTTATCTATTGCGTAAGAGGGGAGAGGAAATGAAGTATTAAAATAAGGAATTTTGCCGCAAAAACCGTAAATTTAAAATAATGTTTTAGATAAAGCGTAAAACATTAATATACATTACGAGAGACATTTGTTGTTTAAGAAAATAATATTTAAACGAAACAAATACATTTTCTCAGGGGTATGGAGAAGTTCTTCTTTAAGTTTAAAAAAATATCTTAAAAGAGATAACTTAATCTTTTAACAGAAGAGTGTTAAGAAAGAAAGAGAAGAAAGTGGAATAGGTAATTTCCTGGGTTTTACTCTTTTTTTTAAAGTTTACCAAAAATATAGGTTTTTTTTCAACTTAATATACCATTATGCAAAATAATGACCATTAAAAATGATGGTTGATGGCAAATAAACTTTCAACTTTTAATTTGGTCAGTGTTCAAAAGTCGTAAGGTATATAAAGAGTAAGAATGGTCCGTAGATTCAATTTGATACTTAATGATCTATACACCTCTATAAACTGGGAACCACTGGTCTAAGAAAAAACAAATAAAAAAAGTGTTAAACTACTATTAGTTAATAAAAAGATAAAAAGAACAACTCAAAATTCTTCAATTTTTGTACTGCATTTATTTTACATGAATACGACAAACACATGGTAGTACCAACATGACAACTAAACAAATTAAATAACAAAAGGTATTGGCTTTCCAATCACGAATCACACTCCAGCGCCGGGCCTCAATTCATCATCATCCATGTATTCATCGTAAACGACAATCCACAGGATTTATCCCTCTTATAGTTTGGTATACATTGTATACAAATAAGACTTATATCACACTTCTTATAAGTTGAGAAGCAAAGCAACAGAGTTAGTTTTCCTCGTTCAGCTGAAGTCGCTCAATTTCCAGTTTCCTCGTAAGAGATGTGCTTGCAATGCATTATGATTGTCCTGAAAAACATTTGGGGTTAAATTTATTGCGCGTCACAAAAGGTCTGTAGTGTTGTGAATAAAGACAATTGAAATTTGTTTTATGCGGTAGCGATTCCGCCTTTTCATTAACAGTTATGTTTTTTACAACTGTAGAAAACTGTAGTAGAATACTGTATCTGTGAATATTGAATTACTTTTTTATTATTAATGTATTTAAACTTATATCTTATTTTTTTCAATCGGAACTACTTTCAATTTATATCCTGAATTTTTCTCCATTTTTGTTTTTTTTTATGAATTCTTTATTTTGTGTTCAGAAAATCTTGCTTTATTGAAGTTTCTTTGTATATGTTTAGACCTTCTAGAATATTTTGACTTCAATTCTAATTTTTTAAAAAACTAGGGTGCTAACACACCCTGCTCGCTATCCCTCGCCAACCCTCTTCTTTTTGCACCACGTATGAACGTTTTATATAATAAGATAACGTCTAAACTTCATTAGTAGAAGTTTCATACGGTGAGAAAGCAAATGTTATTTAATATGTTTTTGCTAGTAAACGCATGGGAAATTAATTGTAAAAGATATGACTTTAAATAAGAAATCCGAGGGAAATAAAACAATATTTAACGAAGTTTTTCGTCATTAGTTTTTTAATTTTTGAAAATTTAATTTTCATTCATATTTATATTTATCTCCATTTTATTATATTTATACTCTAACGGAAAGAAATTATTAAATTTTAAAAAGGCGTAAAAGTAATACCTACCGGACACCAAATGCTATTAGCCCAATAGATAAAACAATGCTCAGCAAAGGATCCAGAAACCATATACTTTTATTCTGCATGTAGGCAACGTCGCTTATTATGATGACTAAAGCAAAGAATCCACTCAGAAAAGAGTTTAAAGCTGAAACAAAACAAAATAGAAATTGTTAAAATAATATTTTTTTTTCTTTTTCATTTTCATTCGTTTGTTTTCTTAATAAATCTAAGTTATTTTTAAAACTTAATGTATAAAACTCAAGTTTATACCAATGTATAGATGGGGTATGCAAGTATACACTATACAGGTTTAAAAATAGAGTAACAAAAAATTTTCGATAGCATTATCGTCAAATTTTTCAGTAAAACTTTTCAATAATTATTAATACACTGAAGATAATTATATGAAAACGTCTTACCATCTAAATACAAAGTTTCACTTTGCAATTTTTTTGCCAAAATAAGTTTGGAAACTCCTAATAAAAGACATGCACCGCATCCCACAGCGGAAAGAACAACAAGTACTGTAAACTGCAAAAGAAAAGTTTGAAAATAATTTTCGTCAAAAAATTTTTCTTCTTTTGATGTGTTTAGTGATCATAACTCTACTTCAAATTAAATGTTGAAAATTGTTAGAATAACCCAAAACTTCTCCCTCCTTACAATTCCAGACTTTAAAAATTATGATAGTTAAAAGACCACCCAATAAAAATAAAATTTATTCTAATGCCTTTTAACTCAACTTAAAATATTTATTGAGCTAAGGTTACCAAAACCATAGTATTACTGTACATGAAGAACTAAATTTAAACAAACACACACACTGATAAGAGCTTTTAGTATTTTTTAAACAAGATGTTTTACTTGGTGGACTTTGATAAAATATGTTGGTGTTAACAAAAATGTCATGCTCGTTTTTATAATACTTATCAACATAACGGAATTGTTGGTGCTGAATTTTATTACTTTTCTAATTTAATATAACTCAGGAGACAATGTATAGGTAAATATTTATAAAATTACTACAAATATTTTTATACTTTTTAATGTCTTTATATAAAAAGTCAACTTTTTACATTTCACTTTAAAATACAGAAACTAAACTATGTTATCTCTCCCGAATCATGACACTTTTGGAATGCTTATACAGACATCATCATATTACACACTGAGAAAAATGGCGATTTTAAATCGGAGTACATCGATAGTTTCATTTTGATATGAAACTGTTTGTTTCAAATATGAAAACTCAATTCTTTCAATTTTAAAATACCAGAAATATTAAGTTTCAAACTATTCATTAGTCACCACTAAAATTATTTGTATTTTTGTTTAATCTTTGCAGTTTATAATATGTATTTAACTTCAGGTGATCTTTTATGCAGGATTTGAAAACGTGATAGCCCTTCTCTCTCAGATGTGGCATCACACTCTAATTACAAGTAGACTAGTCACATATTGATCAAATACTGTACCATCGAAGGGGGTAATTTTGACAAAGGTCATGATGTATCATTTTTGAGTACCTGCAGGTTTTCAGAAATGACTTTATGCATGTTTCAATCTTGAATAAATTTGAGTTTGTAAAATACTCAGATTTGAGTGTTTTTTACTCAGTTTTGAAAATGCCGTTTTAAGAGTGCAGTATTTTTAATCAATGATGTGATAATTTGTTACTCTTTTAAGCTTTTTTATTCTCAGTTCTTTACAATGAATAAATAATTTTTCATGCTTACCCATCTGGGAACTTCTTTTGTGTACAAAAAGTAAATGCCTTCTAAGATGACGCCAATTCCAGCAATCACGAACAAAACCCCCAAGCTAATGCAAGCTCTAAAATAATCATATAAAAAATGCATATTAATAATGTAATAAAACTTTTCATTTTTCAACGCGGGAAAATATTTTGAGTTAAGTTTTAATGGATAAGATTTCTAAGTCTAGAACTAATAACCTGTGAAAGAATAATAGAAATATAAAAAAGAAATTAATACAAAAAATTATAATTCCTTTAAATTAATTTTTATAATCCTACAATTTTATTTATGTATAAGTTCATTCGATACTTAAATGTCTATTATTTTTGGTGAATTCAATTTTATTCCATGCAGGGATTCCTAAGCTGTTGGATAAGAGTGCCAGATGAATGAATATCTTTCACTACGGACTGGATAATCGCAATAAATGCCGGTGGATTTTAAGGAAATCCAGGAATTTCAAGTAAGTTTATTGTTTATCTCAAAAACTCACACAACTTATTTATTTCACTTGTAACACTCTATAAAAGCTACAATTTTGTTTAGGAATTCAGACACGATTCAAATAAAGTACTGCATTTAAACAGTTGAGTAGTTAAGAAAGAGTAGATGGGTACATTTGATTATTCAACTTACTTGACTTCTCTCGAATTCGAACAAACCCTGTAAGGAGATCCAAAGTACCTCCATATTACAATGATAGATGATAGCAAGTCCAAAACGCAATCAGCCTAGAAATAAATTTGAATTTTAAATAATAATAAATATTTTTAATATACGTATGTTAGAAAAAGGTTATCTTGATGAATTTTTCATCTATATGAAGGAGGAGTTTCAAGAAGGATCTTTTCCATAAGAGGGAAAGGATAACGATTCAGTGCATTTGATTGTTAAATTTTATTTGGCGATTTTTCGCTATTTTGATGAGACATAGCATTCAATGAGTTTTTTATAAGTTTCTGAAAGTATGAATACCTCTCTGGTCCGTGAATTTCATTGGAATTGATTGTTCATTTCTAACCCTTGACCACTGGTCACTTCTCCATTTTTTAAGGCTAACGTGGTATCTTATCTCGATCTGGCACACTAATGGTCTGCCCTAGGCAGTTGTGCTTAATATTATGCTATCCTTGACCACAGGTCAGTTACCCCCGTGGACGAAGTATGTTATTCATACTTTACTACGCTAGCATTAAGGATGTTTGGCTGAATCTTTGTCTTTGACTTCTTTAATCCCAAAGCTTTTATAATGGAGTTTTACAACAAAACAAAAACTAGAGCGCAATGTCTTTTCAAAGCGGAATGATTGTAAACAAGGCACGCGTGACGTCACAGACCGAAAAGAAGCTGTTTTTATCTGAAAATAACTTAAAATTTAGCGCCTTGAAAGCTATATTAAAAAGTTTTCTGGAGGTTTAAGCCATACAGAACACATTTGGATTTTAAAAAAATTAGTATAGATTCACAAATACATAATTAGTTGGAAGTTACTCTTTGTTTTATATTATATTACATTTTGCTTTAACTTGGAATTCGAAACGAAAAGCCCGCCAAAGACATTGATTTGCGCAACTCAACTATCAGTTTGGCACGTTTTGTGTTTCACCTACTGTGGGATGCTTCTCCGTTTACCTCTATTTTACTAAACCGCCTTAGATATCGTATCTATTATATTTCGGCGTATAAGCCAAGAATTTTCGGAAGAACTTCCGATTCAAAAGTGGGGGTGTCGGCTTATGCGCGGATCTCAAGAGTACAAAATATGCAAATTCTTTTGAATGAAAATCACTTGGCACCAGAAAATCATGCCTAATGCTATAGGACTTTGGAAAAAAAAAAGAAATATTAAAAAAAAAAAAAAATTACAATACAACTTTTTAAATAAAAGAAATAAATTTCGAATAGTTTCAAAATAAATTTTATTCTTAAGTAAGGGCTTTAATGTTTTAAGATGTAATAAAATTATTTTAGCGTAGTTCACTAATAAACAGTACCATTACTTTGTAAATTGTAAGTCAAAACTGCATTAATAAAGATCTAACAATGGGGACTCATACTACGCAAAGTATTTCCAATGTATTAAAAAATGAAAACGAAGGGGATACGTGGAAATATTTTATTTTTAGAAAGATGGGAAAGTAAAAAATGTTCGTGAACCACTGTATTAGATAGCAAAGTAATCCCAATGTTAAGTCCCATTGCCCCACACTGAATTTAAGGTTCTTATCTTACAGATGATTCGAGACACTTGAAAAATGTCAATTACAAAGCTGATAATAAAACTCGAGGAAATTTTAATATCTACTATAACATCCAGGTAGAAACTATAAAGATGCAATATCCTAGTCGGAAATATTAAGATATCGTTACCAACACGCCAAAAACACGAATCTGCTATTCTTATACATAGCAGATTCGTGTTTTTGGCGTGCTGGTAACGATATAACGTTCTAGAAATGTAATATTTGTAATTCTCGAAAGAAGATCAATAACCTATAAAAGTATTTTGCTAATACAACCGATATTAAAAAACACTTATAAAAACTATTTTCGAATACAGTTCTTTTTAAACTAAAAAAATATCTAAATCTATCTATGTTAAACTATGTTAGTGATCATAATAAGGATGTGCGGTTATGTAATTTATTTTTTCATACATAATAAAGATAAGCTTTGACAATGAAATAATAATATAGCGCATCTATTTATAATCATAGCTTTCTTTTTTTAATTTGAAGGTCGTAGAGTTTTGATAAAAATATCTTCTTAATGCGAGTTTGTATAGTCAACTGATAACGGTCATTAGAAGACATTATCTGAATAATACTTTGTATCTTATCATTCCTATCATTTTTTTTTGTTACAGATTATTCAGGTTACAATGTTCTTATTCTTATTTTGTATTTATTTTATTTTAAACAGATGGTTTTTTTTAAAGGCTGTTAACGAACTGGCCGTTATTTTTCAAGCTCTTAGTTTTCTATTATAGAGAATTAACATAAAAATGTTAATTATCATAGTGCTATGACGTATGGTGCTATGGAGAAAAAAAAATTAAATAGAAAAATTTCCGTGCATGATATCTTTACTATTACAATGATTATAAAACTAAAATATTGAAGTTTAAGTATAATCTAATTAATCTCAGACTTTATTGAATTGTAAACATTCAATAAATATATAATTAGACAGAATTTTTCACATTTAATCAGTCATATCCCGAAAGATATTAAAACCAATTAAAAAGGTTTTTGCACTGAAAATTTATCACACAAAATATTAGTTGAATAAAAAACCACTTACCGCGAAAGCAAAGGTTGCTGGGCTGTGCCTTAAACTGGCAAATACTGAAAATAAAATATAATTATATGATACAAAAACATTCAGAAAAGCATAGGGCAAGAAATCAAAAAAGGAATCTTTTAAATAAGTGTTAAAATTAATTTTAACAGAATTTTTATTTATTACAATTTTTTAACGAATCCATTAGTACTTTTAAATGCTCATTGTAGTTGTTCTGCGTTAAAAAATTAAACCGCTTTATTATTACATCACAAGTTACAAGAAGATACTTATTAGGTAATGATTATTCAGAAGCCTTCACAGTGAACGTTTAATGCATTTTCAACTCACGCGTCTCTTTAAGAGCAATTTCGTGATGTAAGAGTTTCGTCGCGTCTTTTAAATAAGCCTTGGAATTTTATTTTCTTGAAATAGAAAAATACAGTACGTACTCATAAGCTGCTATGATTTTTGAAATTCTATAAAGCCCTACTGCTTTACAACTTTACAACCTATTCTATTCATGTGATCACTTAATATTTTCCTCATAGTGAACAAACACACTTAGGCTATAAAACAGTTTTAAGAGGCGATTTATGATATCTAGGTCAGAATGAGAAATTCAAATTTAAGTATAATTTCTTCACACTCACTAAAATCTTATTTACCCCATACTCTTATGTCAGGGTGGATTTTCCACGTGGAATTACGAAAAATTGTGAAATAAAATTTTTGAAGGAATCCAATTAAAAACATTGGAGTGTCATTTTTTTAACAAGCCATTTTCACTCAAACGAAATAGAGACAGGAAATACGTGAACTTAAAAATCAATTTACTTTCTAGAATTTCATATTTCCATAGTTCCATATTTATAAACTTTACCCTCAATATCGATATTCATATCCCTGTTCTATTGAGTTACATATTGATTACAATTGTGATGTGATATAGTTTATAGGATGTAGGAATTTCCCTTTCTTTATTCTTTTAGGCGGCATCTCATAATGTGAAAGGGCACTACAATAATTTTTAAAAGTTTAAGGTAAAATAATTATTCCCTTGACAATATAAAATGCCGCGAAGAATTCCTATCTTTTAATCCCGTACAAGATGTCTTACAGAGTTTAAATTGGGAACTACGGATCTAAGTAAGAATACTCCTAAACCTAACTTCAATTTTGTAAACGATCTCTTAAATCATTAATGGTATTAATCATTTTTTTACGTGAATGAGTTTTGTTTTGATCATCACTCGATTAAAATATAAATTTAGTTCTCTTTTTTTTAATTCATAAATTGCTTTCTTTTGACACAGAACACTCAACTTGAAGTTATGGATCTGCATGGAAGTATACAACTATAAGGAACTCATCTTTCGGAGTTAGTGGAATAGCTGAGGGAGGAAAAATTGCAGGTAGGATTAGAAGTAGTATTTCGTATATATAAGTTTTAGCTGTTTTTTAAAGTCAAAATATATTAGAATTACAATGTGGAAATTTCTACTACTAAAGTGGGTTCAGCGAAAGATATTAGTTGTTAGAATTGTACAGCTACACTGTAAAAATAATCCTCGTTTTACTTATACACTAAATTTTCAATTGTATTTTGAGGAAAGTTTTCCGTATGCTTAGAAAACGTGCTTTTTCCGTGAATTCTTCTAGTAAAAAAAAAGAATTAAGATTGAATAAAATCACCACTAAAAGATTATATATTTAAAAAAGTATGTACAAATCAAAATGGGTCGTGTTCGTTAGTTAAAACGAAGTTATTGATATTCTTTTAGCTAGGTGTGGATGTGGAATATGTTTGCCTGAGTCTTCACAATGTCAACTCGGGTCTATAAAATTACTTATAAGTGTATTGTGCGATTGTTAATGGTTGCCTACTTTAACTAGTTTAAAAAAACTCCGAATTTTCTTCAAATAACTGAGTTTCTCTCATTTGACAGAAAAAGAAAAACCGATTTACTCAAAGTTC
Organism: Tetragnatha montana; assembly: GCA_963680715.1. Classification (NCBI taxonomy): domain Eukaryota; kingdom Metazoa; phylum Arthropoda; class Arachnida; order Araneae; family Tetragnathidae; genus Tetragnatha; species Tetragnatha montana. The sequence goes on from OY796679.1 coordinate 54,440,864, forward strand.
GGAAACTAACCGGCAAAAGTGCTACCGATTAATTTCTGTTGTTTGAAGAAAGAATTATTTACAGTATAGGCCTAAACAACTAATTACACGGTTAGGTCTAGCTGTACAACTCTAGGATACAGTACAAAGTTCGTATTAATCTAAGCGTATTTCAAAAAGAAAAGAACGATCTTAGAATGGGGAAAACCTCTCTAGTTTCTCAAGTAAAAGGGTTTGAATTCAAGACGAAAACGAAAAAAAAAAAAAAATTGGACCCAGTGTTGAGTTTTCCTTTTGCATCCGGACTGCCAAATTTTCCTTATCATTAATTAACCAGTTTCACACGTTGCATCTAAAATGATATTACACCAGGTCATTGTAGGGCGTAATACAGGAAAGGATGTATCCAAGGTCTCGTAAGTTCAAAGTTCCAAGAATTGATAAACTTTTATCACTGATCGTACCAATTGCTCCAGAGATTCATCACCTTTACATATTATCATTTACTCCTATAACCTTGAAAATAATGTGGAGCAGAACATTTTATGTAGAGCAAAAAAGTGGATCAAGCTTTTAATTTCACTCAAGAATCAGGGATATTTTTTGTAGAATTTACAATTTTTTTACTCCATGCACATAGTAAATAAACTTGTTTCAATTGCAAACAAATTTTAAAAACTGAAACAAATTTGATAAATTTACTATCATCAAAAATAAAAGTCATTATGAAATTCATACTTGGAGGCGATTGACCTGATAATCTACAATAATCACATTAGGTATATCAAATTTTTATCACACTGTAAGCAATGGGAAATCTGTGGAAGGTTCATGTTCAAGATTAATGAATATTTTCTTATCTATCTTTGAAGGTCTGTCCCTTTTTTATCCACTAACTTTTAAATTTGGATGATTCAAATTCAAACAATCTTTGACCTACATTTTTATATCCATTTTTAAGCTTAACTACATCACTAAAGGGTTATATTCTTAAAGTTATTTTTTTTTCTCATTAAGTTCATTAAAACCTAACAGCGTTATTAAAATTAAACAAAATTGAGTGATAAATGACAGCAACGTGATTTTTTTTTCTAAAATTTTTTCCTTCAGAATTCAATGCATTAAACAAACACCAGAGGAAGTTGTCAACTTCGAATTTTCCATTATTTGAAATCATCTGTGACTTACTCTTAAAGAGGGACAAATATTAGGAGATTTTGATAGAACTTGGGAATAATATATTGAGACGGAACGTCAACTTGATTACTGTATCTATACCGCACTTAAGTCTAAAACTCCAACAAGGTACTAAGAATTCTAATATCATCGTGCAAAAAAATAACAAAAATTACACTTTCTGGAATGAAACCTTAAATAATCTGTTTTAATTAAAGAAATGTTTTTTCCTTCAAATTTTATTTTTACTCACATGCAGTTTGATCAAAAAATTTCCGATAATCTTTACACTATTTCTGTATTGCGTCCCAAATAAGGAAATTTCAAACAAAATTATGAGAAAATGTAGTAAAAATACTTACTGAAAGCTAGAATACACAGGATTAAGTTAACAATCACCGATATGAAGCATATTGCAATTGCAAAGAGCCTGAACTGCTCCTTACGCTTCCTTTCTGAGAGACTTTCATTCAATTTCAATGGAATGTCCTCTGAAATAAAACAATTAAGTTTGTAATCGTCAATTATATAGAGAGTTATATTAACTAATCGGTAGATTAGGTAAATACAGTCTAATCCGCTTAATATGATCACTTTTGTTCAAGAGTAGAATGATAACAATATCCGATTGATAATTAATAAGCGATTTGATACTAGACAGTTTCAAAAAGTGTATCGCGAGTGTTTGCTATAAAATCACTTGTAGTCCTAATTGAAGTATTTAAAACGGTTACCTAGTATGTATTTTGCAACTTTTACATTCTTAAAGAAAAATACAAGATATAACACTAATAAGTTAACGACTCATTTTGTATAATTATGTATTAAAATTGGCCTTCAAACGGGAATGGTTTTTTAGGGGATTTCACCAGATTTGGATAACATTAAGCGATACATTGATCACATAAAACGGTATATTTTGCGTTTAATAAAGGAGCGATCGGAACCGGTAATTTTGATAACATTATCCGTGATCACAATAAGCGGAGTCGACTGTATTAAGCTTTGTTTAAGCTTACTATTTATCAATGGGTGTAAATATTAATTCTTTTATATGCTTGTTAACAATATCTTACACATAAAAATTTTATAAAATAATTTTATTTTAACGTTGGCTTGATAGTAAGAATTTTATGATCACCACTTTAAAAACCCAGGAAAAAACCAGGACCCAAAATTAAAATAGTTTCTAATTGGTAATTCGATAGCTTGAAGAGGTTTTTAGTATCTCGGAGATCAAGGCTAACGTCTTGAAGCTCCGGGACGATTCAGGATTCAGGTATGCATCAAAATTCGGGTGGATAGGATGCAAAATGACACATTTTGTACCAAAGCTCTTTTCATGAATTTCAATACGATGGAACTACGAAATTGTATTGTAATTAATTGTATTATTTTTAATTAATGTATTGAAAAGGGTAGAATAAAAACAACAAAAAGTCATTTAAGTAATTTTAAAGAAACCACATAAAAATGTTTTCCTTCGTTTTACAAAGCACAAAATTTTAACAAGTTTCAGACACAAAGAAATAAAAGTTACTTTTGTCCAATCATATCTCATATCAATGAAAACTTTTTTAAGCATAGTTTCTCGAACAATATGTTCGTAATAATGACGCAAAAGTTCATTACTTAATAATTCTACACAATTCAATACTTCCGCATTAACTTCATTCAGTTAACACAATTCCGGTATTTAGAGTTCGACGCATTTAACACACATATTTTCACGGAAGGATAGTAATTATGAAATAAAAGCCGTACAGACCTGAATCTTCTAAAGTATAATAACTTGAACTGCCAAAATAACTCCTTTCAAAACTAGCAATCCGTTCTAAGGTAAGCAGTTTCTTATCAGACATTTATATAGCTGGCTTTCATACCCATTTACACCAAGCACTACTACCAAAAGCACATGACTCTGTATCAGAACCCTTTTTTGTCGATCGGCTCTATGAAAGACTGACTCCGTTGGAAAGTTATAATGGCCCACTCGGATCCAAACGGCCTTGAAAAAGTAACTTTTCTCGATTCAGGTTTGGGGGAAAGGAACGTGACTGTGTTTTGAACACGGAATGGATGGACTACCGGTGGAATTATTTTTTATTCACCTCATGTTGTTACTTAATTGCCGAAGGTCCCATCAGTTTCTTTGTGGCCCAGTGAAGGGATGTCGTAGTTTAGATAACAGTTGCTTAAACTTCCGTGCGAATTCGTTTCAGAAACAAATTTTTTTTCTCGAAAGGGTGGGTTTCTTTGTCTTGTGAAAATACTGTTTTTAATTTTATTAATATTTACTATACCAAGGCTAAATTAAGGTCAGAAAAAAGTGACTAACCAGGTGAGATAAACATTGGTGTTGGAATGTGGAAATTACAAAATTTCTTTTAAAATACAGTCATAAATTGAATCGTCAGTTTGGAAATGGGAATAAGTCTAAAAAACAAGTTTTGAGAAAATCGGGGGAAAAACTGTATGAGTAATGAAATTTTCATTGCACCACCAAATATTTACTGGAAATTCAGGACCCTATTTAGAATAAAGAACAATCCTCTAAAAAATATAAGAACTTAGAAAACTTGAAAAAAAGAAGTCCGAGAATATCAATGGTAATTTTAAGAAGAACATTATTAAATAAACAGGTAGCTTAATTACCTATATTTAATGTAAACAAAACGCATTCCTTGTGGACAAACAATAATGCAAAATCGATATAAAGTCATATATAATAAAATTCTTTTCAGTTAGTATTTTCATTTTTAATAGAAAAATTATGTATCAAATCGCCATACTTTCTATAATTAATAATAAAAATTTTACTACACTTTTTGATACAAAATTCTAACTCTACTAGTTTGAGAGTGAAAAGATGACACATCCAGGAAAGAATTAGTAATGTCAAGGATACACATCCCAAAATAACATAAATTTACTGCGTGGGTTTATTATATCCTGTATAAATTTTATGTGGCTGTAAATATCAGAAAATGTTTTTTCGTTGTGAAAAATATTTTTAGCAATACATTTTTCTGATAGTTCATAAAATATTTTTATATTGAACCTTTCATAAGGCCTTGTCAAGCATTATATCCCCCATACCAAATAAAGAATTCTAAAATGAGTTGCACGCTGGAAAAATCAAGAAATTTCGTATAAAGAACATTTATTCAAAGAAATGATCAATTATGCACTTATTGTTAGTTCTTCAAAACCATTCGCAGAAGCTTCAAAATTAATTTCAAATAAAAGTTTATCATTAAATAAAACTGTTGAGCCTCACCAGGGTCTTAATAAAATATTTCAACTTTTGTGAAATTGTGTGAAAATTGTACTTTTTAGTAATTGGGGTTTAATTGCGGCAAAACAATACATTAGTGTTTAAATTTTTCCATGAATTATCAATACTGAATCAGTTTTAATATTTATAATAATTAAAATTTACTTTTAAGTTCACATCACAGGCTGAACGTGAACATTTCTTGATCTTGACGAATACCCCTTTAACCACATCCACATCTTTTTTTTCTTCCACTTTTAAACCACATCCGCAAGTATTTTCCTTGTTATAGCTCCTTATTTCCTTATTATAATCTTTTTATAATACCTATTTCTTCTTATAGCCACGAGATCATTTGAAATAATAGTTTAGGGGATGTTAAATCAGTAATGAGTTAAAAAATTCAAAGAAAAATAACAAGCTTTAATCTACAATATGAAAAAATAATGTTTAATATGCTAGGTATTACAAAAGATATGATTCAAAAGGAACTAAATTCATGCCTGCATTTCTAATTCTTTCCAATCTAACAAAAAAGTAATCTAATAAAATCTAAAATATCTTAATGAAATACATCCAGGGGCGTCATTTCAGTTTTTGGTTGGGGGGGGGGCAAGGATTTTTTTTTAAGTGGGGCTGAGCCACGCCGTAACCAGACTTGTTTTTTTTTTGGAGGGGGGGAAGACTCAACATCATAAGTTCTAAGTAAAAATGGGGGTCTGGGGGTCACCCCCAGAAAAATTTTTAAATTTTGCTTCATTTTTACAACATTTTAGTTACATCCGAAGAGAACAGCCCCTTGTAAACCACATAATTTCTAGAGAAAAAAGTTACAAATAAACTTCAAAGTTTCAAGGGGAGCCGGAGGTCCTCCCTCAGAACTTTTTTTGGAAAATTTCCCTTTAACTAGGGTTTTATCTCCCTTGCAACCTCGTTGGGGAGCACCCAGAGGGAACTGCTTGTTGCGAGTGGCAGAATTTTCAAGGAAAATATACTGTATAACATAATATATATTTAAAAATTTTAAAGGGGGGTTTGGGGGTCCTCCCCCAGAAAATTTTTTGAAATTTGCCTCTTTAAAGTAGTGTTTCAGCTCATTTTGAGGTCCTTTGGGTTACATTCAAAAAGAACAGTTCCTTGTAAAGTATAGAATTTTCTAGGGTAAAAAAAGTTATAAATAAACGTAAAATTTTCAAGGGGGGGCGGAGATCCTCCCCCAGTAAAAATTTTTGAAAATTCCCCTTTAAACCAGACTCCTAGGGGCTTCAAACTTTTTGGTTCCCAAAGGGAACTGCTTCTTGTAAGCGGCAGAATTTTGAAGGGAGACAAATTGTATAATAGACATCAAATGTCAGGAGGGGGATTGGGGGTTCTCCCCCAGAAAATTTTGAAATTAGACCCTCAAAAGTAGTGCTTTAACTGCTTTTGGGATGTTTTGAGTTAAATCTGTTGCTCCTTGTGGAAGTTACAAAACTTTCCAGGGACTCTCAGCAATTTTTCACTTAAGAGTGGAAACCTTGGGGGGGGGGCAATTGCCCCCCCCCCCTGCCCCCCCTAAATGACGCCCATGAATACATCCTTAACCTGAGTATATGTAAAGGAATAAACATTTCAATTATTAAAATGTCTTCTTGTAAAGGAAAGCATACATTTTTCCCAGTATTTTACGAGTTTGAATAACTTAAAACTAAAGCTTTTCAATGAAAAATTAATTATCGTGGGTTGCATAACAGGGGATTAACACCCATTAAATAAAATTTGCATTAGATCTTAAAGGAAAAGGGATGTTGAGGCCATACAAAAATCAAGCACCTTTTGACACAGAATTGTATCTCTTCCAGGGAATAATTTTAAGGATACCTAAATTATTCACTGCATCATGCATTTTCATTTTTTTAAATATGCATGAATAAATTACTCTTATCAACTCAAATGAAAGGAATAAGGAAAGGCGAAAATAATTTAACTTTCAATATTTCTCACTGACAGAAGAAGGAAGGGGTAGAAAGATGTTTCTGAATATGGAAAAAGTTGAGAATGATCTGTTATATTTTTTTTTGATGTTTTTATCTTTATATTTGATTTTATATCTTAGTTTTTTATGGGGGTTCACGTGCTCATGTGCTCTTATAGACGAGCCTCCATTGGCCTGTAGTATTCAAGATCATTTTTATCAAAGAGATACTAAATTGGAAAGATTGAGAAAAGAACCTCTTAGAATAAGTTGGTAAATATTTAAGTTCTTATCAGAATAGCGATAATGAATTAAGAGAAAATGTTACATAAAGATTAATCTATAAAATTCAAGTTAACCTTTAATTATTAAAATTTGTACTCTAAATTCTAGAAAATTTATAGTGCACTAAAATTCGAATTTTAATTTTAGAAGTTAGTTTAAAATGAAAAAAAGTAAAGTATTTAGGTTTCTAATTAGAATGCTTAAATCTATTTCAGGATAAGTATAATTTATAAATGCGCTTTATTTATCGTTATTTAGTAATAAAAGTTTATATCAAAGGGTTGGCAACTGTCGGACCGTGTGAGGTTATAAATTACCAAAAATTCCAAAACATGTGTATTTTTTCGAACCCCATCCCTTTTTGAAGCATAAAAATTTGAATTTGAATATTTTGAAAATCATTAATATGAATTCTTAGCAAACCAAAAATTAGTTGAACCTTCTTTTAAGAGTATAATACCTCCAAACCTTTTCTGGGGGAGAAGCCCCCATACCCCCTTTTCAATATAAAGCTGTATTAATAGTAGTTTACAAGCAATTAAGACAAAAGTTATATAATTCAATAGTCTAGAATCTTTTAAATGATCAAAATAACAGATTTCCAGATATTTCTCACTTCTTAGAACATATTAAATTTTTTTAAAGCTTAATAGAGGATAGTATGTTCTATAGCCACTGGAGCAGTTCATGGCAGAAGGGTATTTATATTCTTCGAAGTCAATTTAAAAGGCATGAAAAAATTTTTTTTTGAAGAATTAATTACCACTTTCTTTAATATTTAAATTTTTCAGCATAAATTTTATGCCTTAATTCTATAATCAATTAACACATTAACTGTCATTTAATATTGAAAGAAGCTTAATTCTGAAAAGTTTCTATGTTTTTTAATGAGTATGCATAACACAATAGTGTATATTTATATGCTTTCTCTACATTAGTGTGGTTATATTGTATTTATTAAATTGATTTCTATATGAAGGGCATTTCACTGTATTTGTGACATTTTAATTACTGAATATTAATGTTATATAAGAATTTAAAATTTATATAAGGCATGTTTGCGTTTGAATCAGAGGAATACTAAAATGTAAGAAGTTTATCTCTTACTAGTAGTTAAGAAATCAAGGTTTTGCGAATCCTTCCATGGAGAAATCCAAAATTTCCGAGCGGTCGCTCTAATATTCTCTTGCTTTCATCTTCATCTTGCTTTTGACGTTTATTTGTTTGAGCGATAGCCCTATCATTTTTTTTTTTAATTTTATAAGTAATTTCGTTTTTTAAAAGAGTTGTTGCAATGCAAAACGGTTTTAACAGCATTTAACAACAGGTTATTTTTAATTTAATAAAATTTAATTAAGAAGGTAGCTTACTCAAAAGCCATGCATTATAAAATATGTGTATCTGAAGATAAGAATTTAAAAGTAATAGGAAGTACTTTTTTCTCTGGACACCGATAAAAATTTTCAAATTTATTTGATCCCCACATAAAACTACTTGCCGACCCCTGGTTTATATAAAGCTAATTGTTTTAATACATGCTGCTTTTATTTTTTAGCAATAGAAAACAATATAATTAGAGAATAGATCTTATAAAACCATTAATTACTTTTATACAACGTGTCATATATAAATATATTTATGTAAACAATAAGAGCTAAGAAGCATAAAACTTAAAATAATACTTTATGAAAGATTATTATTTAGGAGCTCATGACGTTACTTATACTTAAAGTTGTAATCAATTATATATTTATTTTAAAGGAAACCTGGTTCATAAAATACTAGACGTTATATTACTTCACATTCTTCAAAAAGTTTTTATTTTGTCTTCATTTTTAATTTCATTTGTCGTCAATTACTCCTTATAACTAGAATTTAACTCTTATAAAATTAACTTAATCTTCGTTCAAAGTTAACGATGCATTACATTGCGAATATTTTCTGCAATATATACGAACTAATCGAGTTAAAATATTGCTCAAGCTTTTATCCCCTTACTTATTAAACTAAAAAAAAAAATTGTGTCATAAAAAATAAACTATTTTCGATTTCGCTCTAAAATGTCAAACTGGTTTTTAAAGAAGGTAAACGCTAGGGTTTTTTTTTGTTTTTTTTTTTAACTTTTAACTCTTTTATTGTCATTACTTTTAGAAATGTGTGGGAATTCGGAATGTTTTACCATAATTACATGATCAAAGTAAGAAACTGCCGTAAAATATAAACTGATTTTAGGAGAAGCTAAACATTAACCCATCTTTTAGACTTGCCGGGATTTAAAAATGTTCACCGAAGACAGCCGGCAAAGGTAAAACAACTACAGGAAAAACTCATCATCAGAATATGCAACATGTATTTTTTCAATGAATGAATATCCATAATTTTTTCCTCCACACACATACTATACAAAATACTTTCACATAAATATCAAAATCTCCCTGCCGGTCCCTTACCTCTCTGATAGGACTGGCTAAAACTCTCCACGAAACTGGCGGACGAGCAGAAATCTTCGTTGATACCCATGTGTGTCCGAATCAGAAGACCCGTGACATTCCTCCAGGATGACCTCACGGAAGGAATCACGAATCGAGAAAAAGGACGGACCGATCGCGAATCGCCCTTTTTTCCTTCTGGGGTTTCCTTGAGGACAAAAAAGCCTCTCGAGCCAATACTGTGTGAGCAGCTGCCGAAAAATGCTAAGTTCCACGCCGAGCGTCAGAAGTCGCCGATTCCCGATATCTCTCTTATTTGAAGTCTGATAAAGCGCGCCTAATTGTGCAAAATTGATAATGGATGATGGGAAAAAAATTAAATCGGCTCACGCTTGCGGGAGTCCGGGATCTGGAAGATTCCTCTGATAAATACCTCAAGAGAAAATTGTTACTAAGATCCCTGACATATTCGAGGGTAAGAGTACGCAGAAATATGATTTTGGGCTGTAAAATTGAGAATTTAAAAGCCGGAGCCCGACATATACCAAGCCAAGCCATGGGGGGATCGCACTGTGTAGTTTTTAGAGGGGTTTTAATCTTTCAAAGGTAAGCTAACTCAGCTGTAGCAAATAACTCTCCATGTGGTGAAGAATAAGATGAGTTACACATAACTTTCTCTTAAAAACATATCAACTATCTTATCTATGCGTACTCTTTAGCGCATGTATTAGTTATCCAAGTCGTCCTTGAATCACTGCAGTTAAAATATAACGATGCCAATTGGTTCAGATAGAAGTTTACCTCAAATTGGTACTTACTTTGAAAGGAATCATTAGTACTTTATTTACAAAAAAAAATAAGATTTCTTCTAAGAAAAATTAGATGCTAACTCAAAGAGGTAATCATTATTTTTGTGACGTATTTGGCCAATGTTTCTGTTTATGTTTGTCCGGGATGCTGGTGGTAGATGAATAGAATTTTTGCACAAAAATTAGGAATGTTTTTCTTACAAAGATCATTACGTTTGGTGTGTACCTTATTCATTGATATAACTGAACCTCAACTGTTCTCCACAAAATTGATTTTAAAACATTCGTATTAATACGCTTGACTCAGCAGAAAAAGTTATTCCAATTCTCCTTTTGAACTCTATATTATTTTTTTGGAAAACATCCAGTTTAGATTATGTCCATTTATTAATTTTCATTCAAATTTTAAAGAATAAGACATTTTAAATTTATAACTTACCACAAAATACGTCTCCGAAAGGGGTTATATGATCACCATCTGATGAATCAGAACTTTTGCATTTAGAACTAGGATTACTCTGCACCATCCTCTATGTTTATCTGCATCCAAGTCTAAAATGTTATTTAAAATATAAATAATGAATCGTAAACAAACTTTATAGAGAGTACACTTTTATCTTAAAAGTATTCATATTTCAAATTTTAAAAGCAACTTCATATTTATCGTAAACTTTCCATTTAAAGCATATTAAATTTTATATTACCTTAATAGGCAAAGTCTTTCTATGAATAGGTAGTAATGAAACTAAAGTGTTCAACATTATTTTATTTAAACAAATAAATTTGTTTTCACCACTTTTTAAAAATACTTATTTTTATGAATATTTGACCATGAATCAGGAAATTAATTGGAAGTTTTAAGATTGTTTTCAGAAATTTAAAACATAAAATTTTGTTGTAAAGTGCTTTTTACTAATATGTTTTACGTTAGCTTTATATTCTTAAAATAAATTTTAAATCATACTTCATACACATAAATATATTTCCAATATTTGCAAAATATGGCACATTCATGAAGACAACATCTCATACAGAGTTTTGAACTCTTCATATCATTTTGAACAGCCAATGGTTATTGTGTAGGAGGAACTAATGCCCAAATTGAAATCTTCCATTATTTACAACTTTGAAAGTCAAAGAATAACGCAAACAAAATTTTCCTCTGAATTCTGATCTTGTCGTGATACTCATTCAGATTAGTCTAAGCAAGAACACAGCTATTCAAATAGTAACGTCTTGAGACACGCGCAAGAAACTTCTCGGAGCAGTTTCATTTTAATAAAAAGCCCATCCGCGAAACCTTTTTATTTCAATAGACCTGACTCATAATTGCGAATCTTGCGATGAAGCTGTATAAACATCCATAAAAGTTGACACATAACAAAATTCGCATAAACGTACCATCACTATTTAATCCTTTCAATCCTAAGTTGCCTGAGATAACTATTGAATCCTATGGAAAATTTGGGGCGGATAGGACTAAAGGGTTAAGAAAAGAACCCCCCCAGAAATCAAAATTTAAAGTTGTCCATTTCAACGCTATCTAAATTTATAAAATTTTGATCTTAAAATCAATCCATGAGTTTTTAACTTCTTTTGAATACTTATTTTACTCTTGGGATAGAGTTAAATTAACGGGATTTTTCTTCACATCGTAACATTTTTTTATGATTTTGTTAACATTTAGTTCTAAATTCCACTAGGATGAAACAAAATCATTTTGAAAACTTTTTTCACCAAAACTACAACAAAGCGTACAAAACTATGCCATTTAGCTCCCCTTCCCGCTTTCATAAAGTTATAACCCATTAAAAATTTTTTTGATATAAACTGTTTCCAAAAACATAAATTTAAATATTGTTAAAAAGAGAAGAATAAAAAAAACATTAGGATAACTCTTAATAAACACAAGAATGCAAGAATGATTATACTTATCATCTTATCAATAACAGAACATTCTAAGTTTATATAACTCCTCAATACGTATAAAGAATAAAAACCAAAACAAACTTTAGCACTAATATAAATTCTCTGAGTAAAAAGCCAGATGTATTTGAAGTACTGGTTTTTAAAAACTTTATTAGTAACTGAAAAAACAAGTCATTAATATATCTATTATATCTATCCCGTCATTAATCCTGTTTACGTATGGTGTTCCAATTTCTTTAAGTTTCTATAGTTCTTCGAGTCAGCCCTTTATATGAAGATTAAGTATATCTGATTTATATCTTATATATTTTATGATTTTTTATTAATGGGGCATTTCACAGTAATTTTAGAGTTGGTAACATTTCATCTTGTCTTTTAAAGTTGTATAAATTATAATTTTCTTCTGATACAAACGAACATGCCTTATATAAATTTCAAGTTTATATAATATTAATAGCCAGTAATTAAAATGTCACAAATACCCTAGAATACCCTTTATGTAGAAATCCATTTAGTTAGTAAATACAATATAACCACTTAAGCAAAGAAAGCATAAAATACACTATCGTGTTACGCATACTCAGTAAAAAACATAGAAACTTTTCAGAATGAAGTTTCTTTCATAATATTAATGATGATGCTATTTGGTCCCACTAAATGTACTGCATTATAGAATTAAAGCATAAAAGTTATGCTGAACAAGTTTAAATATTAAAGTGGTAATTAATTCTCCAAAAAAAATGTTTTACATGCCTTCTAAATTGACTTTGAGGAACCCTTCTGCCATGAACTGCTCCAGTCGGTATGGCACAAGTTACCCTCTATTTAGCTTTTAAGAAAAAATTTAATATGTTCTAAGAAGTGAGAAATATCTGGAAATCTGTTATTTCAATATGCATTGCATTTCTGTGTCAAGCGTTGTAATCGGGCTATGATATCCAATTTTCAGCTAACGATAAATAACGCATTTAGCAATCAAGTTGTATATTCTCAGTTTAAAGGTCATATTATTAATAAAACTGTATATTCTTTTTTGCATAAAATTAAAAAGAACAGTTGGTATTAGTGTGTAAGTAGTGAAAAGTAGCGGTAAAAGTTAGACTGCTTTGAAAGTTTGAAGTTTGACTGCTTGCATTAAATCTTGATCCAAAGCTTTTTGTATATTTATGGTCATCAAAATTTAAATCCTTATAAATCGTAGTTGGGTCCATATTTACATAAACTTTAAAATAATATATTTAAGTCCTTAATTTGAAAGTTTTATAAGCTGTTTGTTAAATGAAATTCTTTCCTTTCTCCTTTTAAAAATTGACACATTTCTTGAAATTTTTTACAAATTGAGATAGAAATATGCATCCTACTTTTTATTATTGTACATTTAATATTCCTATTGAATTTTTACTACTTTTAATAATTAAGCTTTACTTAGTAGGATTTATTACTCATTCTAGGGGTCCCCTAACTTTATAAAAAAGAAGACTCAATTGCTTTATAAAAATATCTGATCGGCTAAATAAAAGAAGAGGATAAAAATATCTGGGAGGTAGGAAAAATTTACTTAAAACAATAAATTTATAGTAATAGTCTTTGTAAAACTTTAAGTTGTTAAATATTGTGAAAACCTTTAAAAAAATTATAAAAGATTTGATAATTTGATATTTTTTTTTGTATAATAAAAGTAGTTGGTGAAAAATTACAAAGGATATTGAAGGAATTATTAATGAATGACAAAATAATACTATTTCCTTAATAAAAATCAAACATTAAAAGAGTAGACTCATACATTGTGTGATAACAAAAGATCTGAAACTATCTTAAAATTATTATGTAGTACTTTCTCTACAATATTTACAAAATGATGCATAGGTAATTAAGGTAAGGAATAAAAGCCATGTAGGTAAAGAATTTTCAGAGCTAAATTGAATTATACTATTTCTGTTTATGTTGAGAATCTCTTTTTATTTAAATAAACTTGACGATAGAGATTATAATATGAAATAAAATCAAGGAAAATAAAATTTTCATTCGTTTCAGTTAAACTTAGACTTGATTTGAATGTACAAAATTTTATTATCTAAGCCTCTTCCCAATAAAAAAAAACTGTTAACTTATTACCCGAAACATTTCACACCTCTCATGGCCAGAAGTTTTATCTATTTTCTGTGAATTGGGGGATTTCAGTGAATCTTATCAGTTTCCCTTTCTTTTTGTAACGCGTGAAATAAGGGCATTACAAAAGAATATGGTGAATAAGTTTTTTACCTAACTTTTATCAGGTCATTAAAAAATAAACTTTTTTTTCTTCAGGGAAAGCTTAAAGCGGTTCTTAGAACCGTTTGAGTGTGTTACCCTTTTGTTTTATCCATAAAACTTCTTCTCTCATATTAATATTGGAACAAAAAATGTATAAATTAAGAAGTGATTTTTATTTATTTAAACAATGCCCAATATACAGGGACAGGAACCCTAAGTAAAATAAAGGATACTAATAGATATTGATTTTATAAAAAAAGATTAACATTTTACCCTTTTTGAAGAAATGCAAATCAAACAAACTAAATTAAAAATAAGATTTGTAAAGCAATTTATACTTTTTAATGAAAATATATGCTTTTAGCATATCCCATTTCCTTCAATTCTTTTTTAATCTTTTTATGATGTTTTTTTTACACTAATTTGAAACAAAAACAGTTATGAACAAATTTGATTTTCTTATGAAGTAGGAAAAGCTAATATAAAATTTATATATTCAAAAATAACTTTTAATATTTCATTTTATATTTTTTATGTTTATATTAAAAATTTATAAAGTTTTAGTAAATTTTATGTTTTTTGTTCCTATAACTAATCAGATAAAAGTTTTAATAATAGATAAGTTAATCATCTAAACTACAATTATAAAGTTTGAGTTGAAAATTCTATTAGATTATTCTAATTAAAGATCCACAAAGAAAATTTTCAACTAAAATGAAATTGTACAAAAACCTCTCTAAATTACTTATTCCCCCAAACTTCCAATTAAGTGTGGTTTTTTTCCTGTGTTCTTTCATTCAAATATAATAAAATGTTTGACACTCTATAATAATCAGCTACACTTTTAAAACGACATTTTCAAAACTGAGTAAAAAATACGAAAATATGAGTATGTCAAATAGTTAAACTCGTTCCTCATAAAATTTACTCAAATTTGAAACCTGAATATACGTATTCATTTCTGAAAACATGCAGATACTTAAAAAATGATACATCATGCGCTTATTTTCAAGTAAGTGCCTGGAATTCACATAGATCGGACTGTGACAAGTGTCACTATGACGTGACAAGTCGATTTGGTAGGTCGTTGGAACGTGGTAACTCGCGCAACAACCATAAATTGAAGAATTCCTAAAAGTCTCAATTTGTAAACATAAATTATTATCAATAAATATAATTTGAGTGGTGACTATTGAATTGGGTCTTCTCTTATTTGAAACAAAAAGTTTCATATCAAAATGAAAGCATCGATTTACTCAGATTTGAAAGTGTCATTTTTCTCAGTGTATAAAAGTAAATGTCATGGTTCCTTGCCCCCTCAAGATCGTGATTCTTTGCAAATGAAAGTAATCCTCTCTATTGGCACATAAAACTTTTTTTACTTGGCTTTTCCTTATCAATTTTTAGTTTTTAATAATATATTATAGCTTAATTTTCTTCAAATCAAAACATGCTCATCTATTTTTATTTATTTATATTAGTAATACATAATATAAGACAATCATTTGTCTTTAGTAACATTAATCATCTATCGTAAAATACCAAAAATGAAATGCAAAAATGAACAACTCACTAAAATATGAAATCTTTGAACTCATGGACGAGCTGTGGCTCCTTTGGGATATATTTGCAGCTGTCTTTTTTTTTCTTTTCTTTTAATTATGTGTAAACTTTTGTGAATCTGCTTTAAATTGTAAATTAATAGGTTTGAATCGAATGCTATGCAATAAACACGAAATCTTATAATATTTACACAATTTTATACCTTAATTATACTGTCTGCAGCAAATTTACACTATTTGTATTTTTGAGGTTATTTCATTACATCCTTCCTTTCCAGATATTAGTTTAATGTAGTACTCCTTAATAAGCCTAAATGAACTAAAAATCGAAGAATTTTATGGTTTTTAAAAAAACACACAGTGGGATTCAAGGCTCAAAGTTAAAAATTTGTTTAAAAAAGTTTCCTTTATTACTCACTGTAGTACTCGTACAACCCAATAATTTTACCAATTGTATCAATCTATTTCACTGAAATGTCAAGAAAATTACACTGCATATCTTTGATATCAACAACCTTATGCTGTGGGAAAGTATGTCAAGCATTTCTTACTTTACATATTATTTTTTTATTTATTGAACAAGTGAATAGTACACATCACAAAACCACAACACAAGAGAAAATACATTGTCACTGAGGATCGCTTGGTCCATGTTGGTGACCACTTAGATATGATATTTCCAATGTTTAAAATAAACAAAAATAACAAATAGAAAAAAAAGTTACTCTACATAATTTTTCAAATATTCTCTCCAAGAAAATCAAGTGATTTTTAAGCAAAAGTGTAACCATCGGAACTTACCCTTCACATGAGTATGGGTTTTCGTATAGAACTAGAGCAATTTCGTTCGAGCGGAGTTGACAGAGCATCCTATCTGTTCGTGATCTCCCGACTTCGACATAATGAAGAAAATAATCTGTTTACACACCTGAAAAGTCTTCAATTGAACGAGGAGAGCTTTGAGTTTTATCCTTTTCCCACTATTGCACACTTTTGTTACGGCCGTCTTGTTGAAAAACGTGTTTTATTAAGATTAAAACATACTTTTATTTCGCAAAAACTGCGAAATTACAACTCATTAAGTTTTTTTGATGTAGGAATTAGGGGTTAGCCAAAGAAAATTTTTTAAAAAATTGATTTTGGATAAGTGCAAAAAAGATTGTGTAATAAGCCGATTAGAAGTTGATATTTTTCAATATTAAGCCACGCTCTTGTGACACTGACAATTAGAAAAAAATGGAGAAAATTGGTATTTTTGGAAAAAATCTATTATGAAAATGTTCCTAAATTCTTACTTTTTATGAAACGGTTAAGGAATGAGTCAGTAACCACAAAGGGTTTTATCAATTTAGATCAATATTTAACAGTGCTCCTCGGACATAAAAAAACTGGTCCCAAAAGAAAAAAATTCGGGGTTCCTAAAAAACCTCAACTAATGAAAATGATATCTCGAAATAAGTATTTATATTAATTTATTAAATAAATACTACTATAGATAATAATAAACAAAATTTGGAATACCTTTCAAAATAGATTTTTAAAAAAATACCAACTTTTCCCAGATTTTTAGTTTTTAATGTCAGCGGGTCGCGCGCAGCTAAATATGAAGATATATTGACGAAATGTTTTTTAGTTCTAACTGTGCCCTATTACACAACTTTTCTAACTATTCTAAAATGGATTTCTAAAAAAGAATTTCTCTCGACCCCCCCCCCCTAATGATATCTGTTATGTCTCTTAACGTTTCACTTTCAGATTAAGGATTTCTATTTTGTCCTTTTTCTTGCATTAACTTTAGCTTTACTTCTTAAACTACAATGTATAAAATTATACTTTCCTGATTCATATAAACAAATATAAAAATATCCATTCTGCTCTTTAATCCGTAAACTGATGTGATGTTATTTTACAACGCATATTTCTAACTAACTACTTTTCTTTACAGGTGACTAGAATGCCCATGATTACAAAGCCTTGGGTTTCATGCTGAGAATCTCACATTACAATATTACGCTACATGTTCTTGATTTCTTTTCTTTCTTTTTTTTTGTTCGTTCTTTCTTTTAGGGGAGGTTGGAATCCAGTTAAGTTCCATTGAATAAATGAGTAAGTTCTTCCAGTGAAATATTATCTTTCCTATTTATTACGATGCCTTTTAATTAAAGCATTAATAAAGATTTCATTCAAACTATTTGGTGTACTCTTTTGTGTTTTGTCTGTATATGGTATGTATTCTTCTAAATCGGGTACATACTATTAAATAAAACTCCTTAAACTGTCATTATTTAGATTAATTTCAGTAGAAAACGAAAAAGCAATCATGTGAGGTGGGTATGCTTCAATTCAAATGTAATAGTAAACAAAATCAGCTAACTTAACATTCAGAAAGGTAACTTATATTTTTTATTAAAAAAAAAAATTGAAATGTAGCATGTAAATGTCGAGCAGAAAAGTATTAGAGTGGTTGGTAGAGTGGCATGCGGAAGTTCCTGGGTTCTATCCCCAGATTATTTTGAAAGAAAAACTTATATTTTCCAAAAGAAATTCCAACCAATCAATCAGAGCAGGCACTTGTATGAGAATCGATTCTTTTATTATGGATTACAACGTTAAAATTCATAGTAGTATCCAGTACATCTTTAAACTCTCAGCAGCATGTGACCCAGTGGTGTGGTGGGCTGGAGCGTAATGCTTCGAGGCGGTAGGTTCAAGGATCAAACCCTGCCTTCCACAATTTAGATAATGTATTTTTGTAAAGTCTGAATTTATATATTAACTTTAAATTAATGAGTTACACCTGAGGATGCAGGAGCGGATGGCACAATGGTTAGTGCACTGGACTGCCAAGCTGCAGGTCCACGGTTCGGTCCTGCAGATTTTTTTTTTAAATTGTAAAATATATCAACTTTAAATTAAAGTATCTTATGCGTAGTAGACGCTGCGCAGCAGCTTAAACACTACGTCACACGGTGCTGGCGCCATCTATATTATACAAAGTAAAATAAAATTTCTAACAACATGGTGGAGTATCAAGTTCAAATTAATTAAAAGATTATCACAGCTGCAGGAACGGATGGCCTGGTGGTTAGCACACCAGTCTGCCATCCCAAAGGCCCTCAGATCGAACCCTGGTTCGAGTCTGAGCCTTCTCAGCGGGTATAGCACCCGGAAATAAATACTGATCGGTATTTATAAATTAGTTCCTGCTTTTAACGGGGGGTCTTAACGATTTGTTTTTCAACTCTTAACTGTAACCGTAACGGTCATTTTTCTTGAAAAATAGTACTTTTTTTACAAGATTTTTATGTTTATTTGCATTAATTCAAGACTTCATCCTTTTGCATCAACAGAAACTACGTAAATTTAAAGAGTCTTGGAATACTAATTAATAATTAAGAATATTGATAGAGTCTTCCATCCACAAACCCCAACCACCTACCCTGGCCGTCGCATTTAACTTGGCAATTTTTCGGAAATTCTTTAAGTGGTGACTCAAAACACAAGTTTCGTTAGATTAAATGGGGGAAGTGCTAGACTTAAAACATTTTTCAAGATTCTTTAAGTGGTGATCTTATCCAGACTTTCTTTCAACGAGCAGACAGTTTCGGTTCTTAAAATGATGGACAACGGATATACTTTTAGACGGGACTAACTACATTGCCTGGGTCCTAGACTGAGTACACGAGACCCTTTAAATTTGGTCCCCCCCCAGACTCATTGTAAAATTTTAATGCCAGAAAACGGAAAGTATTAAATTTAAAAGCAAACCCACCATCAACTTATCTGAGTAGATACGTCCTTTCATAGGCTGCTAAACAATTATTCAGGAATCTAAAAACACATAAAGGACAAAACAAGAAATACAAATAAAAGAAAATACTATCATAAGCCAAGGCCCGTTCATAATAAAACAGTACATAGAAATTTAAGTTAAGAATCAATTTCATGGTGTGAGTAAAATATGAGCATATGTATATATGGAGTTAGATCTATCACAGCTAATTAGTTGTCTAATAAAGTTTGAAGATATACAATTCTGAAGGCGTTGTCTAAGCTTAGGAAACAAGGGACAACCTTTCCAGGAAGTTCCAACAGTTTTGCAGTTGATGCAAACACGATTTTCTTCTGTAACTTCTGGGGTGGGACAGTCCTTGAGGGGATGAAGATCGCCGCATTTTAGGCATCTTTTCCTCATATAGCAGTTTTTGGCGATACCACTGCAAGAAAACACAGAATTAGATCAAGATGCTCACGGGCAGGACGTTCAACACTGATGCTGATAGATAAGATTTCTTTCACCTATAAAATGGATTTTTGTCATTCATCAAAAGTTCCACCTTAAAAAGTGGCATGAGACTTGGGTTCATCATCTGCTCACACTTGGTAATTGAGAATCCTTTGTCTTCGAGATCGGAGATAATCTCGAGATGTGAGGTGGTGAAGGGAACTCCCAGAATGACAGTTCTGATTGGTCTCTCAGTTTTTCTTGATATTTCTAAGAACTCAGAGTCGTTTTCCGTAAGGATTTTAACAGTTTGAAGGTGCTGGGTGTTAGAATTTGGCTGTATTGTAAGAATTGGTCTCTGGAACGTGCCGTAATATCGGAGCCAGTCGTAGACTTCATTGTTTTCATCTATTGGTGGCGATATTCGAAGTACTTCATCATTATTGGTGGTGGTGTAGAGGGACCATCACCATCTGTTCACACTTGGTAATTGAGAATCCTTTGTCCCCATATCATCCTTGCCTTTTGTGAATTAAATCTGTTCTTGGAATGCGCAGTTCATTCCAGCAGATAGTGGAGGACTAATCAATTGTCACCACTTTTTCTATTATAGTCGGCTAGACTAGTTCTTGCCCTCCGCTCCCTCGAGTTACCTTGCTATGCCGTGCTGATGAGTCCTAACAAGGACGAAACCGGTCCATGGCTGGAGCTCGTGGGGCGGTAGTGCATTGGGAGGTGAGGTCCTTGGTAACACAGTAATTTCTTTCGTAATTCTGCGCTTGACAAGAAGGCTAAGGTGGACCAGTTGAGCGTCTTGGGTGGTAGTTGATACCCACGAGTTGTTAGACAGGGCTGGTTTAGAACTTGTTGCTACGGTCTCTGGACTTGGTCTTTTGCTTCTTAGTCACTGGGAACATAAACGTAGATAGGTCAATGAAAGCATCCTTGTTGCAGGACTCTGGAGGGTCATCGAAACCAAGGGCTAAGTCGATCGGGAAAGAGAAGCCAAAATCATTTTTCTTCTTTTTAGACATATCGGTTGTTTTCAGTTATCAGCCTATGGATAGATAGATACAAGACTTCAAAGCACGTTAGAACAAGAACAAGCATGAATGTTTTGACTCGCCACATGAGCAAAAATCTCGACCAATAAGAAGAGATAACAAAGATGCTAAACCTAATAACTTTTTCCCTAATTTTAAAAGTGGTTACTATCTATCTCTATCTATAAAGTACTTCACATAAAAACAAACCTGTTTCAGTGCCAAACTATTTCGCAAGTGGTTAAGAAAAGAATGGCAAAATGTTATCAGAACCATTTCAATTGTTGAGTAGGTACTAAAATGCAGAATGGATGGCCTATAGTCATACCGCCAGGTGAAAAACTTTTGATGCCTTTCAATATTGTTGCGATTGTTATGGGAACGGATTTTCCCACTCAATTTCAGGGGTGACGGTAATTTATAAACGTTGAAAAAATGTTTCGTGCAAAATCTGCGTGGTTATCATTTGGCTTTGTACTTCTTTTCAGAGTTTGGGATTTTCTGTTAAAGTTTTTCTTTCGGCTGTATGACTATAGATACCCAGCGTGAAATTGGCGGTGGTCCGCTGGTCCGAGACCACTGAAAAACAGCTCGGACCACTACCGTCAGAAAATCACAGGTCCGGCGGACCAGTGGTGAAAAAATATCCCACTCTCCCGTTCTAGCTTCTTTTTTTTTTTTTTGCTTCGAAACTGATTAGAATTTTTATGTCAATTAGTGCAGTACTAACATTTTATCAAGATAGGTACTTATTTAATTAATACTTAATTTAACTAGTAAGATACTTTCAAACTGATTTGTTAAGTTCAGTTTTATAAAATAAATTATTTAAGAGCAGTCCTTTTTAACCAGTAATTTATTCAAAACACCGATGAGGAAGCTTAAGTGATGAAAGGGGACTAAGGATGCTAAATCTAATACTTTTTTCCTTAATTTTAAAAGTGGTGACTATCCATAAGAACGTCATATAAACAACAACCGAAACTTTTGTAGCAGAATATTTCACAAGATAGGGAAAGGATTCTGAACACTGTTATGTTATACTAACAGAACCCGCTGTGCATGTTAATTGTTAATTTTTAAACTTTTTTTAAAAGCAAGGTATTTGAACAACGGAACTTATTCCAGTCAGTCTCGCATTCACTGAGCCATCGACTTACATATGCTGGAAAATATTTTAATAAATATGTTTAAAAAAAGATACTATCGAAAAAAAAAACACGTTAGGTTGACATCCCAATATCTATTGACCAAATAATAACTTTCATTTAAAAAAAAATACTGGACTTCATTATAAGAATGAAAGTTTTCCAGCTTGTTAAACAAAATTCCGAAATATAATCAGTGTTAACAACAGTAATCTTAATGAATCTAGTCTTCTTTACTTGATATCCTTCACAGCAAATGATAGACTATTTACTTTCAAATTCAAATTGAATTATTGAAATAGCATTTGTTCACAACTAAATAGAACTCATAATCTTTTTTTTTTTTTTGCAATCCTTGCTTCGCTTTTCAAGCATTTTAAGAGGACTCAGTACCATCAAATCGGTCAAAGCATAGATTTAGAGATTTTGCTCTCAAAGTGATGTTTTTCTCTTAAATTGATTCTGTAAAGTTTCAGAGTAATGCGCAAATTCTAATTATAATAATTCTTCAATTTTCCTTGAGCTTAGTTACCCAATAATTTTTTAAATAATTTTTTTTCAAAACTACTGTTTTGGCATTTAAAACTTTGTATATATATATATATATATATATATATATATATATATATATATATATATATATATATTAGATACAATGCTTTCAATAAAAGTATGCATTCAAATTAGGGATTTAGAGTACAGAAAAAAATATAAGTGGTGAAAAAGAGTGTTTATTTTTGTAATATTTTGAGAAAATTTGAAGTTGTTTGAGAAAAAACTTGTTTTATTAAAATGTATTATAAGTATCAAATATCGGAATGCATAGTTCTATAGACAATAACTTAGTATACATTGGGTAAAAATTTCATACCAAAATTATCAAAATTGAATAAGAAGTAGGCTTTTAAAAATTGGTCTAAATTTTTGATAATTTTAAAATTTCTCAAAAACTGCTTTTTTAAAAGTAAATTTTTTGCTTGGGTTATGTTTAAATGGCCATTACAAGTGTTTTGACACTAAAGAACTTCAAAAAATTTGTAAATTAAAGAAAATATAAATTTTGGTACTGAGTCCCCTTAAATAATTACTTAAAGTTTGTGTTTAACTAAGGGCTGTAGAAAAATTCATTTTACTCCCAAAGCTTTAAATAGGGGAAAGTCGGGCAAAACCGGGACCCTAACAGTTTTTTCTTAATATCCACCTTTAAAATGACCAAAACAGTCAAAATTGGTGCTAAAACGATAAAGTGATTCCTTATGAAGGATCATAACCAATAGCAATATAGGTCATAAAAATATTTTTAGAGGAGTAAAAATACCCGGTTTTGTCCCACCTAGTCGCTCGGTTTCTTGAAAAATATTAAGTTTAATCATAAATCAAAATAAAGATTGTAATTTTCATCTTTTATTAATAAATAGAGAAACAACAACCAATCAGGGGAATTTTCGACCACTTATGTAATTATATAACTTAATTATATTTTATAATTACATTTAATCCCCCCCCCAAAAAAAGGTGTATTTTTCTAAAGCCTATGCTTAAATAGTTTCAGAGATATGTTTACATAAAGTTCATGATTTTACGTCTTTTTCGCCAAAACTCTGGACTGAAAAGCAACTTAATCAGCGTAAACGGAATGGAAACGCACGTTTTATTGTAGAAACATTAAGAAACCATGATTTTAAAATAAGTTTTAAACATGTTAAATTTCAACTTTCTGTCAAGCTAGTCCGTTTCATAGCTTTTATTTAGAACCAACGTCAAATTTTAACTAAAATTTTAACAAAGACAAACTTTTACTAAAAAATTGAAGAAACTTGCAAATTTGCTAACTTTTTCTTTTTTGAGGCCTAAAAAAGTGCTATTTTCACTTGTCAATATCTTCTCAAATATTGTAGATATTTTTGTTGTTTTTTCTGTGTGTTTTTTATAACATTGCCAACAATATTCTCATTTAAGTTTTTGCTCTATCTCCTTTAGTTTTTTTAAATATAATTTTTTATTTTGTTATTTCGCCGCGAGGAGAACTGAAATTCATCTCAATGAATTCTCCATAATCACTTACCTAGGGGTACACCTTACTTTCATGAACCTAGAAGACGTTGGTTACAAATAATAGCCGTGAAACGGAATTTTGAAACATCTTGTATAAAGATTTCTATACTAACATTTTGAATTGGCTCACCACTATTTCTGAGGGTAGAGTTTTAATATAGTCATATTTCTTCTAACCACGACCAAAAAATATAAGCATTTTTTATCTATTAGTATTTAACAAATAAATGTTAGTCATACTAACATTCTCACTTTTATAACAAAATCCTTAAACAATTGAGAGTTATGCTATGAAAATAGGATTGAACACTATTTAAAAAGTTAGAATAATTTTTTTGCTAGGAAGAAAAAAGTTAAATGTTCTGTAAAAATGTCCTATAAAACATACAAATAAGTTCTTTAAAAAACAGATTACTTTACACTACACATTGGCTAAAGATATTTTCTCAAAACAAAAAATTTGGGTTCGACACGTTTCTGAAATAAACAATTCAATTGCTCAACACGGAAAATAGACAGTGTTCAGAAAACAAGAGTATGTTTAACCCAATATAAATCAAGTACTTTTCATTTTCAAGTATTATTAAGGTTCTTTTAAGTTTGTCATGAACTAACATAGAAAGGTGGAAAAGCCATATTAAAGAAACTAGCTCTTTTTAGTACCTCTAATTCAGAAGACTACTTCTCTTATAAACTTATCATAGTATAGTTAGGACTAAATTTATAACAATTCACATATTTAATAATTTCAAACATATTTCCAATAATCACTTATGTTACAGGGAAGTCTTAAACAGAAGAATTAAAGTAGCAAAGTTATGTTTCTGTTCTACAATTTAAAAAAAAAATCCTGTTCGAGTTCAATTAATGGAGCCAAACATTCACTTGATAAAAATGGTAAAAACATTTTTAAATTAAATTTAAAAAGATTTAAAATAACAAAGAATAATAAATAAAAACAAATAAACTTAAATTTCAAATTAAATAATCAATTAATAATTGATTATAAGGGGTTGTATCTGCGTATCAGGGAGTTATTTTTCAGTCTTCCCACTCATGTGTAGAGCGAAGCTTGGAGATTTTTTTTTTTAGCATAAATAGTCAATTTGTCATCTCTCTTTTGGACTTATTCCCTTTTTAAACAGACGATTCAATTTAGTTATTAGTTTGCTACTTTAATAAATACCTAAAATATTTCTTTTTAATTTTGATTTTTATTTAAAGATTACCTCTTGAGGGTATTAACAATGTATTTTTATTAATTTTAACATTGTTTCTGTAAATTCTACAAAACTTAAATTTTAAACAAATTAAAGTTTTGAACATGGGAAGAACTTGCTTTCGAAATTAAGTCGGGTAAATTTTAAAATTTTGTGTAATTTCAACAAATTTTGGCGTATCGTATTGGAACAACTACTATTTGAAGTTTTATTTTTGAAAAATCTGCTGATCTGCTGTCGAGTTGCTTCTATTAGATATTACCGGTCACAATAGTTAGGGGAGAGTGGGTCACATTGGAACAAACACCACTTATCTCTATGTGGAATTCAATTTAAAAATCTGAAAAAAAATACCAATAGGTAGTTGTATCAGTACGATTCTTTGCCTGAATTTTCAAAGCAGTGGGCTGGCTCATTGGAGCTCTTAGTATTTGAACATTGCTTGATGCTTTGAAAGGTGCAAAGTAAATTTTCTTCTCCTTTTATTCGTGTGAAAATTTAATCAAGATTTAATGTAGAAATTTTGCCTTGAATTCTATTGTGGCATCAATAAAGTTAAGTCCAAAAAAAGTTTGTTTCCCAATTTCGATTACAAATATCTATTTTTACTCTTAAAGTTGGAGATGGTAGATAGGAACACAAAAAGTTGGGGCATTTCTCAGTAAACTTAAGTAAAATCAAGTCATTAAAAACATTTTTCTTTAAATTACTTAGTTTTTTTTTCAAATCCAAATTATTAGTGCATCTGGTATAAAAATATAATACTCCTCGATGTGCAAATGAGGCAGTCATTTCTGATGACGACGAGGAATATATGGGTATTAGAAATTGTAAACAGTGTGAATTTCCATTCCCTACATTTTCCAAGGACGGAAGACCTTCATTCAACCCAGGGTCGTATAAAAGGGGGATTTGGGGTGCTCGATCTCTTTAAAATTTTGATGAATTATGATAAATTTTACTAAAAAAATTCGGCAGTGTACAAGGAGGGGGTCAGCTTCCTGTTTCATCCAAAGCCAAATGTTCCAAACACTACTTTTAAGGGTAAAATTTCAAAAAGTGGCTTAGGTGAATTTAATTTGTCATGATTAAATTTAGAAACCACAATAACCTATTAAATGATGTGTTAACTTGCCTATTCCATTTTGTCCAGTTTTTTATTGGTAATAATCCACGACTGCGCCCGTAATTGTAAAACAAAATTAAGGGCCTGATTTTTTCCCTACATATAAAACCACCTTCAAAACCGTATCTAGAGAAATATTCTGTCATAAAATTCATTTACCACTACTTTTCATTTTTCTACCCCCAGTCCCAAAAAAGAAAAATCCAATGATCTTCTAATTCCCTCATACGATTTGGGTAAAAAAACTGGGTATTGAGATATATTTTGGTAGTAAAATTGTAAATGTTTTTGCTATTTTACTATAGGCTGTTACACATAGAAAACTTCTTTGATAGATTTTTAAATTTTGCTCTTAACTTAGTCTATAAGGGTAGTAAAGGGAAAATGGGAAAGAACTGTATAAAAAATTCCCTGGCTATTGATTTAAAGGGATGCCCTAAAGGCAGAGTTCTTAAAATAATTTTAATAATAATAAAGTTTTAATGTTCATTTTTTCAAGGATTGTGGAGACTCACCTTTTGGAACTGAATTTAAATCGACTCACTTCTTCATCTAAGGGACATCGGTATTTTATTAAAACCCCTCCCCATCTCCAGAGATTTTATAGGATAAATAAAAAAGTTGGTGGAGTAAAAACTATTTTATTTAAATCTAAATCAAGGGATAATTTTTAAAATAAAAACATCCTATAAGTAATGATTAGAGGAAAGGGTATGTTATAAATCAAGGTTTTCCTCCAATTATATAACTAAGTTATTATAATTTGAGCCATCAATGAGAAATACTTCACAAGCAAGCCATTAGTTGAGAATATATCTATCTCTGAATAAATTCCAGTCCATTTTTCCACAATACAACAAACGCGATTAGCCGATTTTACCGACGGCTACTGCGTGTAAAGTCATCTTCTCCTCACCTTTAGGATGCATTGCGGTAAAGACAAGAAAATATTTTTCAAAAGTTGTTTTTTCGCAATGCAACCAACAGCCGATAAGAAGCCGTTTTTACAGGCCGATTCGCTGTGATAAGCAGATCAGTGCGTAAGTATTAAGTAGAACTTCAATTATCCGAATCAATTGGGACCAGACCCCATTCGAATAATTAGATTTTTTTTTCAGAAAAAAAGGGTCTATTTTAATTAATTACTGAATGTTTTTTTAAAAGGGGAGAATAAACTGTCCAAGAGATTTTTGGTGCTTTTTCACATCAGGGATGAAAATTCGTCGTACCACTCGGTAAAAAATGCTAGTCATTCAAGCCTTGGATTAGTTTTTTCAAATTTTTAAATGCTATTGGGCTTTTTGACTTCCCATGACAGTACATTTCTGTCTTATTTTTTTTAAATTCTGAAAACGATTCGGATAATCAGCGATTCGGATAGTTGGAGTTCGGATAATTGGAGTTCTACGTAGTTAAAATGGACTCACAAACCACGAAATCGTAAAAAATTCTAAGATTTTGCGAATTTTTTCTTGCAAATAATCATTAAAGCTAATTTGAATTTTGTGAAAGGGCCCCAATTGTCGGCCCTACACCTTTACATTGCAGTTAGCTAGTTGTTACTGCAAGTACTTCAATTGATACTTTCTCTGGAAGAGGAGGAAAAAACCCACAAACATCCTTACCTAGTACGGTTTTTCACAAAATATGATAAAGAACCAAAGTTTATAAAAAGAAAAACAACTTTTATTTACATCAAGCAACAATTTTAAATTATTAGTACAGTTAGCAGTTGATTTTATTAGGAAAATGTATTACCCATTAAAGTTTGTAACAATGTGATAAAAGCACATATGGACTATAAATAGCAATAAGCTTTCATCTCAGGTAAAATATATTAAGTACAACATTATATTGACTATTTACAAAGAGACTAGCTTATTATATTGAGAAAATGTCCTGGTTCTTTTCATAAATATAATTCTTACATGCATGACTTCAGTAGGGCTTATGCCTAACATTAGAAAAATAATTAAGAAATTACTTTCATATAGATGAAATAAAGAGATTTCTACAATTGATATAAAATTAGATCCTCCTAATAAATTTTTCACTTGTAAATGCATACAAATTACTACCTTCAGTTTCACAAAACTCAAGCTTTTTGTCATTCACTTAATACTTGTACACCAGACCCCATTTCCTATTCTTAAAATAAACTCTCACTCACATTCAAAAGTTTAAATTTTCTCACATAGAAATCAAATTTCTAAGATTATTCAGGAAAAAGTTAAAGCAAAATGGATCAGTTTTAAATACAGATTGGGGCAGAAAAAATCAATTTAAAGACATCTCACTTCAATTTTGCATGTTGGGAAATATAAAGATGAAGCTCTGAACACGAGTTTGATAGTAAAATCATAGCTTCACGAGTATCTAAAAGATTGTTTGAATTTATGGCACCCTAAAATATGAATAAAAACTGACAGAATCAGTCTCAAAAACATTCAAAGCTGTATAAGACTTGCATATAAATAATTTGAAAATCAAAATAATTACCTTAGTTTTAACATGAAAACCAAAGGAGCAATTGAAAGAATTTTTTTAATAAAAAAACCATGTAAATAAACTTAAACACACAAAGTTCATCATAACATTTAGTTTGTACACTTAAATCTCACTTCTCAACAGTTCTCAGTAGAAAAAACAATTTAACAAACACATCGCCTAATTTTATAGCCTTGTATTTACTAGTTGAACTCAAAAGCACAGATACAAATCTAATGGCAGATGCATTAATATATGCTGTGAAGATAGTGCAGTTAGATCCATGGTTATCCAAAACCGAGCATGGATTGAGTTTAAAAATCGAAGTGGCAAAACAAAGTTAGTATTTTGGTAAAACAATTAAGTTTAAATTGAGCTATCCTAAGTACAATTGAAAGGGCAGGTCGCACCCCTTAGAGAAGGAAGACTTTATTGCATTAGACTTCATCATAAAAAGCTGTGATGCAAATAACCTATCATACAAGGTCTACCTTAAGTGATAAGATTTTCCAATCTAGTCACAAGTCTATTTGTGTCTATCTATTGAGATGTAAAGTGATGTGGAATGTTAACATGGAGTGTTAGGAACAGCAGCTAATAACAAATTCCAGTAAAGACAATATTGCTGTATAATATTAATGGAGCTCACTCATGACGCACTGGAATGTAAAAAATGACTAATATTACAACATGGTCATACTGTTCTTCCCGAGGCACTCTAAAATTTATGATTTAATTAATTTACTACATACTTGATAGATTACAAATAGCAACATTCGGTCAAAAAATGACTAGTCACCCTAATGTCAACACAACCAAACAACAGTCCCAAACCCTGTTTAGGTGGTGTCAAATGTTTATGCATAAACAAAGAAAAAATATATTCAAGAGTCCAGCTCTTGACCTTATGAGAGGGTGAAAGCTCCCAAGAGCCCTCACCTGGAAAAATTTACAGCTAGCCTATGAGGCACACCTGTTTTGGACTAGGTCCCTGTACATAACACACTGTATGCACAACCTGTAGCTTTGTCAGTCTTATCACTTAACACCGAATATATTACATCTGAAATAAATTAGAGATACAACAAATGGCATGGGGCAAGCAGTCAACATTCTATATACAAATGATCATTTAATAAAAGTTCTGGAAAATGTGCTAGCAAGTTCACATGTAAAAATTCCCTGAAAGAAATGTTTGTATCAAAAACTGCAATGAACTAACTGAAAGATGATCATAACTTAGAGGTACTCGAAAACATGAATCTGTAGTTATTGAAACCTATAGTGCACAAATTGCAGTCCATCATCTGCCCTGCAGATGAGCGACTTTTTCCAACATCCAATCACTGACAATATTGTAAGAAGACAAGATGCTTCAATTCAGTCATTTTAGTAAACATAGTTCTTAAGTACTATTGCCAGCACTAACCAGGCAGAAGGAATTGAATTTCATTTCACAACTCCTAACTTGGGAAAAGAAGAGGGGTGGCTGTTATCTTCGGAACCAAATGAAGAGCCTGGAACATTAGCACCTTTGACAAAAGCACCATTTAGTTGTGAAGTCAGCTTCATATTTCCAAAGACCGGAGTGGATTTCTTAATGCTCTTTAGAGAATCCCGACCTTCTTTGTTCCTCTTTTGCACACGATCAGTGTCTGAGAAGTTCTTTGAATTTGCAAACAAAAGAGATAACAGTCTTCTAGTTTTGGAAGTATGGATAGAATAAGTGGATTGAGAAGCTTTCGGACGCACCCCAGAATTTTTATTAGAAGAATCAATATTGTTTGTGGCAGTATCAGTAATTCGTAGAAAGGAAGAAGTGGAACCATCACTAGAAATACAAGTGCTATTGTACTTGCAGCACAGAAATCCACCCTAATAATGAAAAAAAAATCTTGTTAATTTAAGAAATGAATGCTTTTACTAGCAGTAGTGCAACATGCAAGAATCAGCAAAGCAGTGTGAAAAGAATCATGACAAAGTATCAAACCACTAGCAAAATAAAATTACACACATAGAATATTAATGTTTTCAAAATGCAGAGAGTGTAAAATAGGTTACCAAGATTATTGATGACAAACCAGATATTCATAAAGGCACCAAGTCCTACTAGGTATCCAATACATTTAAATGCCCCATATATTTTGAAATTGTTGAGCTTTCTTACGATATTTCTTTCTTTACAAAAAGATTAGGCTTAACCTTACTTGATACAGATATTTTGGGTAGTAAAAAGTATTTGCTATGCTAACTGCTAGTTTGTGAATTAGCTGAAATATCCTTAAAGAAATGCCTTTGACAAAATAAAATTAAGACTATACAGTTCATTACTGATTGCCTGAAAATATCTCAATAAAACTTCTGCATACTACAAGATCTGTCAACCAGAAAAAAGACAATGGAATACTTGTTTAGGCTTATTGTAGAAGATTAAATACAAACTGTGAAAATGTGTACAGTATGATAAAAAGGATATAAGTATTTGTATCACATTTTTACGTACAATACATTCAAGTTTTTTCAAAGCTTGAACAATTTTCATCTCAATTCCCCTCATCTTATGACTTTTTTGGGATTTATGTGATTTTCATTATTGGCAGCACTTGCCCCACCCAACCCCATGGTCAATAGAGTTTACTGTACTATAAACCAACCTTTTAATTCCCTGTAATCCACACACAATCTACCAATAAAAGAAATCAATCTTGAAACCTTAATTATTACATGCTAACATTGAATTCCAAGAGACAAAACTAAACAAAATAAAGGGACTAAATGTCATCACTTGAGTAAAATAAAAACTCAATATAATCTAAGAAAAGAACAGAAAGGAAATTTTTGTGCAGCTATGCAGACAGTAATATTAAAATTGATTACCGGTGGGAACTATAACCCATATTGCTCACTGAATGTTGACAGTATGGTACCTGGAACAGGATTGTTAGCAATGTAGGTGTCAGTAGAATAAACATGCTTATAGTTAGTATATTAATTAGTTAATATTTCAAGATTCCAAAAAAAATTAGAACATAGTAACAAAAGTTTGTAACTGTTTAAAAAAGAAATGTTAAAGAATTATTAGGCAATAACAGAATAAATTTGAATTATACATTATATTTTGTTAGTATGTCTGAAAATGCAGGAGAAAAATCTTAATACCTATATAACTAAACAAAACTATTTTGAAAGTATTAGAACATGGTTAATATAAATCAAATTTTTAACAATAGCCAGCATTTGTTTAATAGATGAATATACAATATTAGTATTGCATGATGATTTATTGCTAAACATAAATATTGGAAAGTATTAACGATTTATTAAGTGTTTTGGAATCATACAATTAATCATTTTAAAAGAATAATTAAGTTTTCATTAGAACTGAACTTAATATCTAAAATTAAGTAGTTAAAAGAACAACTGGATTAGAAAGTGAAAAAGGAAAGACTTTGAGAGTATTAATATTCAGAGCAATACAGGGGACATAACTTCCCTACAAAGAATTTTTGTAATGAATTCTGACGTTTTAATGCATAAGAGGTTACAGTGTGTAACACATTTATTTTTAACATAAGGTGACTGTCCTTACTTATGAAGAATGGGGGAAAACACTAAATATTGTCATGTGAAAAACAACCAGTGATAAATTTAAAATTTACAGTTGATACCTTAAGTATGAATTACTAAGAAATTAAAGTGAAATTACTTAATCATTAAGTATATTGTTACTTTACATACTTTTAAATATACTAACATTTACATTAAAGAAATTAATATTCGTATAGCTTAATAAAGCATACATCAACAATAATTTTCATGGCACTATTTAAAATTTATTCCCATGGAAACTGTTTGGGGTATTTCCTCACCTGAAATTCACCTGTCAAACCTTGAACAGAAATTTTTTATAGAATGTATTCAAGTTATGAATAAATCCCTGAATACATTCAACAAGGTACCAATTTATTTCAATTCCATTATTAGGTTTATTTTACTGATTTTGAGATTTTTAAAATTATTTTCATGGAAAGTCAAACAACAACTGATGCAAGAAAATTTAGTTAGAAGCAGTTTCACTCATTTTTAAAGTGATGAATTTAGTAGCACCATCACTCAGATAAGTTATATACCAGAAAAAAATTCTCGAGTGAAAATATGTTCAAGGTACAACAGGCTCACCTACTTATAATCATTTAAATACCAAAACCTTTCATTCAAATAATCATATTCAAGCTTAACTTTTAAGGATCTTTCTAAATTCAAATCTTAAAAAAAATCTAAAAATAATTCCCAAATGTATTTATAAAACGAGACAACAATATTAAACTAATAAAAAATGTACATTCCCAAGATATGCCTATTTGCAATGAACCAGAGGAGTTTGACTAAAAGTAACTAGAAACCAGTAAAAATTTAAAAAATAACTAAAACGACTCCTTGACAAAAAAAAGCATCAATTTCGTTTGTATTTTTCTAACACTTAGATGAAAATCTATTGAGTGAAAGTGCCTTATTTGGTAAAAGTTAGAGTTTGATTGCTTGGGGCATTCCAACAGAAAGTACCTTCATTTTTTGAAAGAGTAAAGGATTCAAATAAACTAACACCTAAAAATGTGCTTTTAAAATTAAAAAGAACTCTACTAATACACATCAATATGATGAGTAGTTGGAAGTTTTTAAGAAATAAGCGCTAGAGTCATAAAGTATATCCCTACAATCACACACAAAACTAAAACTCAAGTTTAACTTTAAGAGAGAAGTTAATATGTTTAGGTTAAGTTACTTTTTTATATGTTTACACAATGACCATTTGAAACACATTTAATTATAAATATTTTGAGTAAAATCAATGGTGCCCTCCATGTGCACATATAGTGAAAACTTATATTTTTTTACTTTACATATACATTTACTTATGTTTGTTCTGTTTACTTATGTTTAGTAGTTCTGTTAGTTTATGCTATGTTTAGCATAAAAATTTTTAATACACATTTCTATTTTTCATGTATGTTTTCAAACAATTAGAGTTGAATATCTGCTAGGTATAAATGTTGTTTTCCAGCAAAAATTTCACCTTAAACCTTTAGATGGCACCACCATAACCGAGTTTGGGAAACCAATTTAAGAGTTTAGGGTTTTTTCACACAATTCCCTAAGCTAGTTTAAATCTACACACATTAGAGCTAGAAACTAGCTCAACTTTTAATATGTTGTCCTAATGTTAGAAAGGTAAGTTGGAAAGGTACACCAAGTGTTTTCTTAATACAAACAAAAGTGAAGAAATTGACAGGAGTGTTGTATAAAACCTATTATCAAATATTAGAAAGTAGTATTACAGTTTATACTTAAGGCTAAAAACTACAGCCTTATTAAAAAATTTAAAGATTAAGATGGAACAAGCAAAATTACTTCAATCAACACTGTTAAATAAAGCAAATGTGATCAATAGGGTACATAGAACATTCATAGCTATCTCCAAAACACATTTGGTATAACAAACAGGTAATATAGTTACCTAAATTTTTAAGACGAGGATATGCCAAATCACCTTATATTAATCTTAATGCCTTCATTAGTTTTACTTTGCAATGCTGCCCAAAAATTTAGCAGGATAATCTCAACACTTTAGTTGAGCTTATCCAAAATACTAAAATGTAACCTCTAGATAAGTAAAGTACAAGCAGAAAGATGAACTAAAGACTGCTAAATATAACAGATAGCACAATTTTGCATGTTTAAAAATCCTAATACTAACAAGATATACAACTAAATCAATATTTCATGAGTAGATCCACTGAGCTTTTATCACATTAAATTTACAAACTTATGTTAATTATTGTGTTAAAAAGGTAAGGTAAGGTAAGTATAGATTGAATAGAACATAAATAATTTCAAATTTTTAATCATCTGGTAGAAACCTATCAATAGAATTCTATTCTGAGGTATAAAAAGAGCCGATATTTTCTTCAGAAAAACTTGGGAAACAAATTACAAATAAAATAGGAAGTAAAAGGACTATTCTTTTTACTATCAGAGCATAAATAAGCATAAAAAGTACTTGATTTACACATGGTGGGTTTTTATAAGATATTTTAAGTTACTATCTTATACTTGCATTTCTCTAGACTAAATTAAATAAAAAGTAGTTTATATACTTTTCTACAGATCAAGTTTGTACTATCATATTTTAAATATATAACTCTACCCCTCATGCTTAGTTATTTCAATTCATGCTTTCTAACACATAAAGGAAATTATTCATTAATTTCAAACTTGTTTGCAAGGAGAAGGTTTTTTGGGTTAAATTAGAAGTGCAAAAATATCTTACTTGACAATGACATGAAGAACAAGGATCTTGAACAAGAGGAACTTTTTCACCAGGTTTATAAATAACCCCGTTGTAAGCACAACCTTTAGTTTCACTGTGGGTGGAATTAGTAGGAAGATTACAGGGATCGGTGTCGCATCTCAAGCAACAATCACCTGGATTCCGCACTGGATTCTCACAGTTGACTGGGGGACATTCTAGTTCCCAACAATCAATTTCTGTATGCTGAAATAATTATTTAATCATAAGTCATTAGAACAGTTAAAATTATTAAGAAAATATTTGTTCTAAACAACAGTTTCAGTCTAACAAAGAAATTCGTGACTTGTTTAAATGTTACACTGAATATTGTCATGCATAATGAAAGAATTAGAAAATATAAAGTAACAAAAATAACAGCTGAAATTTCTGTTACTAGTTTGAATGCTTATGAATTTCCACCAATTTAGTATTAAACAAGTTTTTACTTCAAGTATATTTTTAGTTTCAATGGTTTTTTTTTAAAATATTCTTATTAGATTTCTAGGATGATACATAGGATTTGATTGGTGAAAGTTTAAAATTATGATGGAATCTTTTGGGATAATTTTGGTTGATTTCTGACAACCTTTGCTAATTGAGGTTATAATTAGCTTTTAATTGCTAAAAACAAAACACAAAGTTGGGCATCTGCAAGAGTAAACTTACATCAATTAGTCTTTAACCATTTAATGAACATATGAGTAACTGCTTATTTTATGTTCAAGAAAATTATGTAAGAATAGTACTGATTAAAGAAGATGTCAGTACTATTCAGTTAAACTAAAAACAGTTTGGTTTTGCCATCTGGTGTATCAAATGAGAAATAACTTTTCCAAGCATAATAAATTGATTGTTTTGATCTTTTTGGCTTGGAAATATCACAGGTATGAAAAATAAGGGGGGAAGCTCACACCATGATTTTTTATGAAAATATTGAAGGTGTAAGGACTTTTAACAATTAAAAGAACATTTCTATATAGTACTAAAAGAGAAATGTTCTTCAATTTTAGTTAATAATTTTTCTATATAAAAAATAGAAACTTGAAATGAAAGATTAAAAGATATAATCAATCATGGAACAAAGAAGAATGCCATGAAACATTTTAAGCACAAAAAGATACAATAGTACAATGAGGAAAGAAATAAAAAGCTCAAGATCTTACCAAACATTCACAGGTTTGGCACTGATAAATCCATTGATCACCATTATGAAATGATTTATCCTGATGCTTACATACTGATGAATGATCACAATGAGGACAACACTCCAAGTTCACATTTGGTTGTGTGCAATCACATTCCACAGGTTGGCAAGACACAACACCTTCTGTACAGCGGCACTCAGTACACGACTGACTGTACCAAGAATCTCCACTCAATCGGACTTGTTTGTTATATAGGCAACCTAAACACGAAAAAGATTATTAGATAAGGTACCAAAAGTTCAACTTTATCATGAGCAGAACTGAGAGATGGTAGAGGTCATGTTTCAGACCACCTTCAGGTTTAAGGGAAGCAAATTTAAACAGAGTGAGATACTGTACCGTGCTGAGATACTGTATTTCATGTGTACAGTCATCAAGATTTGAATTAAGAGAAGAATGCAAAGTTTCAAAACTCTAGTTAATCAAGAATTTAGTTGAAAGTTGGTTTTAAAATTCCCCTCTTTAAGACAGAGAGAAAACAGAGAAAGCAAGCTATACTAGACTGCAGTGCTTCTTGACCCTATGATATCACTACGTGAAAGGAAAAACTGAGTAAACACAGAAAGCTGGGTTGCTAGGAGTTTTGGTACCCAAATTGTAATATAAAGATTCTTTATATACATGGGTTTAACAAACTAATCATTTCTAAATTTATGTTCTTAATTTCACTCAAAATTCAGACACAGCACTGAGAACTACTTTCTTTTGTTTTGTTTCTCCAGGGTCAAGTAATGTTGAAGTTTAGGTAGTATAGTAAAAATGCAGTAAAAAAACAAGGTCAATGGATGAAAATCTAATAAGTGAAGGGATGAGTGAAAAAAGGATGTACGTATAACAAAAAGCTTGTTTTGTAATATTTGACCTTACAGATCTTTTGTTTGTACCTTTTGTGGTCACATTCCTCCTTCATGACACATATTTTTTTTGTAAATGGTCTTGGATCATGGTGTGTACTAAAATGTAGGTCTAACCATACCCTATTTGTCCATTGCAATAACCCCCCCATACCTCCTTCTTCCAGTCACTCCTCCAATTAAAGGATTTGGTAGATGAAGGCAAGGGGCTATGTTACATTTTTTGAAAATACAATCTAATTCAATGGATGAAAGAGTTATGTCCAGAAGTGTTATGTAGCAAAATATGAATATTTCAAAACAGCTAGAAACAAAGATATGAAGAAGATGAAGGGGCTATGTAACATTAAACATTATGAAACTTTGAACCTAAATTACTCGAAATTAGGGTATTGTTACATAACCCCTTCATCTCCCAAGCCCTTCAATTATCAATGAGAACTTGTTTTTTTTTTGTTTCAACATTCTTTCTGGTACTTTTCTAGAAAAGGGGCGCCAAGCAGATTTTTTGGCGAGAGCGTTACCGATGAAGAAATTTCCCCGTTGAAATTGTAGAATGTGGAGGCAAAGGGTTTCCCCAGCGGTGATATTCTGTTTGGCGCTGTTTGCATCATATTGGCAACTTTATTGCTTGGCAAGATTTGCGCCCCTTTTCTAGAAAAGTACCTTCTTTCTTTTACAACCAAGCTTATTTATAAAAAATAATCATACTTAGGGAACAGGAACTATTTTCCAGGCATTCACAGTGGTATCCACCTTCATCATTCACACATAAAGCTGTTGAATCATCACAAGTATGGCTGCCAGTGAGACATTCATCAATGTCTAGAGAAAAACAATTCAAACAATGGTTAAGCAAATTAAAAAGGTTTTAATTGAGTATTAAGAGGTGTTAAAAAAGGTTTTAAACGAGTAGCATAGCTGTTAAAAAAGGTTTGACATTTATATAGCACCTTTAAAACAGAATATAAACAGAGTCGTAAAAATTCTATTACAATTACCAAAAGGTGTATATTATAGTATAAATGATGAAATTAAAATTCCTCAAAAAGCTATGAACATAAATCTTTGATTTAGCTCAGTTCAGGTTAAATGGACCAACCTTGCTCAGCTTCAAGCCGGTAGTTGGTCAACATTAATCGTATTTCTATCACATTACAAAAACAAAAGAGTAATGCTGTTTACTATACTATATGTTACAAGAACATTAATGTTAGTGAAGATAATAGATAACATAAGGATGAAGATACAACTAAAATACCTTGACAGAAAGCTCCTAGATTGTCTTCGGGTCTACTTTCATACCCTGGTATACACTGGCAATAGTACCAGCCAGGCATATTAATGCATTGTGAATTTGAATGGCACATATGAAGGCCTAGTGAGCATTCATCTACATCTGTAAGAGAAATATAGATTTAATTGGCATTCTTACTACTAGTAATGTAGTTTTTGGTAAAAAATATGTAACTTTTCATACTAGAAATACCTTTGAATTAATAGAAAGTGTAAATATTAAGTAAATTCATCCCACTTTTAAAAGACTGAAAGTGTGAAACTTTTTTACACCCTACGAATTAAAATCTTAATGGAAATTCTAATAATTCCTTTTAATTTACTATATTGAGAAAAAGATTTTGAATAGCTTTTAAAAGGTTCCACATTGAAAAATAAACACTGCTAACCGAATTAAACGAAAAATACTAATCACAAAAAACACTAATCCTATTGAACAATAAAAACACTTCATTAAGAGAGGAATCGTTTTTCTTCGTGTTTGACAATAATGTTTTAAGTTATCAGTTAAAAAATGACAGAAATATATTGATTCCAATACTCATATCCTTCAAAACTTACACCATGGACTATGGCATTCTTTGTTTGTTTACGTTTCGAACTTCGAACGCGAAGAACGTACTCCGGGTCTCGACCAATCAACGCATTGGAATATCCCGCGTTAGCGGCCGGCATTGTGCGCATGCGTGCGCTAGTTTCAGCTTTTGTAGTTTCATTTTTCGTTAGGAGTTTTCCATAAATTCTAACGACATTTTTACTGAACATTTTCTCAGTTAAAAGTAACAATTAAGTAACACCGATAATTAATCTAAAACATTATTATATAAACGGCGAATTATAAAAGAAAAACTCTGCACGAATATTTACGAAAATAAAAAAGCTTGAAAATTTGACTGGACTACAAACACGGCTGTCACGCTGTAAAAGTACTTTTGTTTCGGCGTGTTTTTTTTTTATCAAATACTTTTTTACTCTTTTAATTTTCTCTCTCTTTTTTTTCCTCTGTTACGTGAATTTAAGAAGATTCCCTTTGATAAATATAGCATTGTCAAAACCAAGGAGTTTTTCCAGAGAAAAGTTTCACAAAACATAATTACCTATCTCACAGTTCATTCCCGTGTATCCATGCAAACAGGAACAAATTTCTGGAGCGATGCATCGACCACCATTCAGACATGGAATGGAGCAAACAGCTGCAATTACAGAACCTTTTACTAAAGCAATTACAGAAATTACATAAGCATTTTTTTTTCAATGTGTACTGATTTACACGCTACAGATTTGCTTGTCAGCCATTCACTAAAGGGAAATAGAACTGCAAAGGAATGGAAGTTTAACATATTTACTGATACTAACGTATTGCAAATGTGCCAGTATTAACTGTAGCGTTTAAAAACAGCAAACTTAATTTTTGTAACGAATCATAATTTGTTTCTGGCAATATAGTATTGAACTTGCTTTGGGGTCAATATACGTTAAACAATATTGCACTATTGTTAAATATTACCCGTTTTCTTTATTTAGTATTTATGAAATCAGCTGAATTTACAGTGATAGCATGGAAATCAGTCTTTATATAAACAGGATTGAAGCTGAATCATAAATCATGTTAAACCTTAACACTGAAACTCGTGAGCAGTGATTCAGTAGAAAATAAAACGTTTTTAAAATGTTCATTCATTTTAAAGATTCCCAGATTTTCTTAATAATACACGCAGTCTACACATTTTTGTAAAGAAAAACTACTTTTTCTTTTTAATTTCACCCGGCTTTGGATTCGTTAATCAAAAAACCGTAAATTAAAAAAACGGGATGGGGGAGAGAGTAAAGAGTGAAAAGGAGTAAATAGAGAGAAGAGGTAAATATACACAAGGGGTAAATAGAAGGTGTAAATAGGAAGAAGGGGCAAATAGAGAAAAGGGGGTAAGGAGAGAGAAGGCGTAAAGAGTGATGGAAGAGGGTAAAGAGAGAAAAATGACTATAAGAAGACGGAAAGAAAAGTGTATGAGTAGAAAAGGAGAAAGAGAGAAGTGGAAAGACAGAAAAGCAGAAAAAGGAGAGGGAAGCGAAAAAGAAGAAAAAAGAGTGGCACAGGATAGAAAGAAGTTGAAAGGAGATATAAATGGAAAGATGGAGACACAGAGAGAGAAGCGGGAATAAGAGACAGACGCTGGAAAGAAAGAGAGAAAATTGGAGAGTAAAGTGAAAAAGGGGGAGAAAATTGAAGAATTGAACGTTGCGAGGGTAATCATGAGGAATGCCATGCTTCCATATGTTTCTAGCCTGCCCCAACAGTTTCTTTCCTGAATCCGCTACTGGGGGAAAGGGAAGAGAGAAAAGGAGAGAATCGAGAAGGAAAGGAAAGGGAGATGAGAAAGAGTGAAGAAAAATATGCAGAGATAGGAGAAAAAGGACAGAGATAAACCTACCTTCCGGAATGCTATTCCACCCAAACTAAATCATTGCTCACAAGTGAAACAACACAATCATTTTCAGGTACTCAAACTAACTAATAACGTTTCTTACGATCGCATTCATGTCCATCTCCAGAATACCCGTCGAAGCACTCGCAAGTGTAGCTGCCCGCCGTGTTGATACACAGCGCATTCTCATCGCACGTATGGCCCCCCGTTGTGCACTCGTCGATCTCCACGCAATTGTATTTATCAGCTCTTTCGTAACCCGGAAGGCACTCACACACGTAGTCACCCCGACGATTCACACACACGGTATTGTCCCGACAGTGGTGACCGTCGTGTCCCCCTTCTCTTTGGCACTCGTCGATGTCCTCGCAGTTCCTGCCGTCGCCGTCGAAGCCTCGGTTGCATTGGCATTTGTAGTGGGTGTTGAGGTTCATGCAGGAGGCGTTGTGATGGCAGTCGTGGCCTTTTCCGCAGTAGTCCACACCTGGAAAGCAAATAAAGAAATTTAAGACTCTGTTTTATTTGATAAATTAAAAGCTGAGAGAGTAGTTGTTCCGTAAATCCAGCATCTTCTCTGTCCGCACAAGATATTCGTAAATATTCAAAATATTTGTTCGCATTTCTCTTTAATTTATAGGAAAGAATTGAAGACATTC
Source organism: Tetragnatha montana (assembly GCA_963680715.1). Lineage (NCBI taxonomy): Eukaryota > Metazoa > Arthropoda > Arachnida > Araneae > Tetragnathidae > Tetragnatha > Tetragnatha montana. The sequence goes on from OY796679.1 coordinate 54,482,604, forward strand.
AACTTGTGTGATAGAGTACAAGTATACCGTACTAAATAGAAAGACCATGCGCAGCGTATGCCAGTGACAAGATTTCCCGTAGCTGCCCTTGACTATACCGATACCCCGAAGGGCAAAAGAGATCGAGGACGACCGAGAAAGCGGTGGACTGACCAATGAAGCCGGAAGAGGCATTCTGCCTACTCCTTGTAGTTGATGATGATGATCCCTTTAATTCTGTTAGTATAGCCCCCAAAACTCTCAAACTCGTCCATTATAGTCCAAGGGTGGGTTTATGTGGAGCGATTAGAAAGAACTGAACCACGTGACGTTAATCCTATTCAAATCGAACTATAAAAAACAAGGGGATACTTGAAGGAGTACCTTGCTCGTTAGACCTTCAAACTCCAATAAAACTAACCGCACTGGGTGAGGGCATGAGCAGAGCTGTTACAGAACGTGTGACTGAAAGTCACAGTCAGCTGAAGCAAAGCCACTTGTTTCTCCAAGTTAACTTGGCCCTCCGTTTATTGTCCCCGGAAGGATGAAAGGCTGAGTCTGCCTTGCTCAACACGAGAACAGAACTCGGGTCTGTGAAGTGGCTGCGAGATGCACTACCACTACGCCACTGGGGTTCAAATGGAACTATAGTTTTGTTAAATGCCGGCGTATTGGCCTAGCGTTTAGGTTAGAGTATCTGACTACGAAGCCAGGCGTCTGGGGGTTCGAATCTCCGTTCAGACATGGGAGTTCATTACTGTTCCTGTGGGGATGGGTTCATGTGGCTTAATTCCTTGTAAAAAATGGGGTTGGGTGAGCCGATATGTGTGTGGCGCGGTCAACAGTACTTCAACTCCGTGGTTTCGGTCCAATTATGTCTTTTGGGTTTTCTAAAGTATTATGTGTTGATATCTGCTTGGCATACGGATAATATCAACAAGTATCCATCATTGGCTAAAAAAATGCAAAATTGCAAAGGTGTTCGCGATAAGTTTCAAACTTTGACACAAGTAAGGGAATAAAGATGACTATATGCAATGAAGTGCCTTCAGAAGCTACACCAAAGATATTTAGGCAGGATATTAACGTTTTTAACCTACACTGTGGTTGAAACCAGTTTGCTATACAATAAATAATACCTAAAGTTTATTAAGGTAAGGTAAGTTTATGGGTCCCATTAGGGCGCACCAACGTTTCATTTTATGGCCGTGACGGGTGATCGAAATTGGACAGAAGCTAAAACATTTAAAGAAAGCTTAATTGAAAAAATACTATCTTAAAATTGGCTAGAAATAAGAGTCATAATTACCCGGACAAAAATTGCAACACTCATCTGGTGTACTGAATTCCTCTTCTTTGGAACAAGTAAGAGGCGGGCAGCTGGTTTCTGGGTCTATTCTTCTGCAGTGCATGCTGCCGTTCTAAAATGATAAAAAAAAATACAATTTAACTCTTTTACTTTTCCATACTGTCTGATAAAGTTTAAATTCATTAAACATAGTGACTCGTGTTCTAATTACACGAGTTCTATACTCGACAGCAATGTTTCCTGAACCTATGACGTCACTACCCGGAAGCAGAAACTGCGTAAACAGAAAGCCTGTGGGGTTGCTAGGAGGAGTTTCGGTACGCAAAATTAATTTAATTAATAATTTAAGAAAATTATGACTTTGAAACATATTTCTTTTTTTACTCTATTTATAATTAAGCAATCTATGCTGTGTCAGCGCTTGAAGCTATCTTGACACAAACACGAATACAATACAAGAAAAATACAATACACGAATACAATACAAGATCAATTTTTCTTGTATTACTTTCTATGTTTCCAAATTTTTCAAAATTAATTTTAATTTTCTTTTTTTCTTAAGAAAATTATCATGTTTTTAATTGACGTTCTTCATTTCACTAAAATTTCAGTCACCGCGCTGGGAACTATTTTGTTTTGTTTCTCCAAGGTCAACTAACGTTGCAGTCTAGTATAGTAACAACTTCTTCATAAACTTCTAAGAACAAATAAAATTACATGACTTTCGCCAAAATGTCTTTTCCTTCAGTACAAGACGATTTTTCTGGGGGAGAGAAGCGTGAAAATTCCTAAAGCAACGACGCAAAATTGGGAAAATAATAACGTCTCATAATAATAATAAAATATAACCTCATAAAAACGTGGCATTTATCCTATAATTTTTCAGAAACACACTCTTGCACAAAAAAGCAAGAATTACCAGATCTTCTACGATTCATGGATAATGCAAACTCACTTATATTATACCAGTACCTATACAAATAATTTTGTTTTTAAAAATGGTGGTTAAAATAATTTAATGTTAACTTGGAAAAATATTAGAGGTAACTTATTTTCTCCGACATCAAAGAAACTATTGAGTAACAACTAATATTTCAAACTGCTATTAGGGTCAGGAAGCGTTGCAGTATAGTATAGCAATATATTTAGAGATCTGAAAACATTACTTACTATACACGTGCACTTCGCACATTTTAATGGATTTGTTTCTTCCCCATGTTCATATAATGTATTTTCAAACAGACATTTTTCTGGAAAGAAAAAGCTTGGTCAAGTACATAGATTTGATGTAGCATTACTATATAGCATAATATAGTCATTAACATAAACATTTATCGGCATAATTTTCTGACATGAGTTTCACACGTTGGTACTATAAAAATTGCATTCATAGTTTGTTATAAACACACACCTTTTATTTAAGTATTATTAGCTGAATTGTTTTTTAATTTAACTTTGGTGGATAGTGGCATAAGCAAAAAATCGACAAACAAATAGTACTTCTTAAATTACAGAAAATATTAATTGTAAAGGAAATAGGCTATTTGATTGTTAAATTTTTTACGTTCTGTAGAGGTCGTACCTCATCTTTTTTTTTCTCTCTAAGAATTTTGTCTCTTTACTTTTTATGCAGAACTTATCTAGCAAATTCGGAAATATACGGTTTTTCTTCCTGTTTATGTTCTAAATTTACATGACATAAAGATGGTCTAAATTTCTGTTAATATATAGAAGTTCAAGCAGGGCCTTATACAAAGGGGAGGTTTAGAGGTTCATCCCCCCCCAAAAAAAAAAAAATTAGGGCATAAATTTTTATACTGTTTTTTCCCTTGAAAATTATGTGTCAAGGAGCGGTGTAACCAAAAGGGTCTCAAAATGAGTCCAAACACCACTTTTTTAAGGGTTAAAAATATTTCTTAATTTTTTCTGAGGGAGGACCCCTAGCCCCCTCCAAAGTCTGGTTACGGTCCTGAGTTGAGTTCAAGGTCTTGTAATGGTATGGCATGACAGAGAACAGAAATTTCGAAGGTTATTCTTAATAAAACTTATTTTACATTAGAATAACAAACATCAACAATGAACAAGATTCGCCGACACGACAGTCTGCGGAGAAAAGTTGTTCAATACCGCGTGCATCATAAATTCCATAAATTTAAATACCACGGGGAAAAATCTTTGTTTTTACAATGCGAAATGGGCTGGAATGCAATGCGTAAAACTTCATAAAATGAAAAAAAAAAATAGAATAGAATGTCTTTTTAAAATCATGTAGAAAGCATGGCCTTGACTAGGTGCATGCTGTACTAACATCCGGATCAAACTGAGGCACGGAACCATTTCAGAAATGAAATAACTTCAAAATGCTTCTACTCCGGGTATTAGATTGAAATAAAGGAAACTAATTTTCATTCTCTATCTATACCCTAGTGCAGGGGTACTCAAACTTTTGAACATCGTGACGTGTGGGGATTGGTCACCAATTATTTTGTTACAATAATAAATTACATGTATGTATTGGAGGTTAAATTCATTAATTAGACAATTAAAAGAAAGGGTTTAAATCTGAGCGTATCAAATTGTTTAATTATAAGAGCAACAATGAGCTCTACAATAAAAAAGTAATGTGGGATAAATTGCGTTTAGAATATCATTTCCCAAGCAAATTATTAAAATTTGTATAGCTCCCTCCCCTCTATCGCTTGGACACACTGATTTTTTTTCTCAAATATTATTTGAATAACCAACAAATTATAAGTTGAGGAAAATATTGTTATTTTTACTGGTGACTCTGTTATACCCACTAACTAAACAGCTGAAAATCATCAACATAATTCAACATAATCATTCAACATAATTCAGGGCTAGAGGGGATTTGATTCAACTTTTTAAAATCTTAAAACAAGGGGACACAGAGGGACTAGATTTCTGTACGGGTAATAGAACGAGGGGTCACAGTTTAAAATTGAATAAGGCAAGTTTTAAACGGGATTGTAGGAAGCATTATTTTTTTAATAGAGTAGTGGATAAATGGAATGCATTACCTGAATCGATAGTTAACTCAAGTGGGGTGGACGAGTTTAAAAGAAAAGTAGACGAATACTGGAAATCGGGGGGAGGTTGAATTGAATAGACTGGATCAACCTTGCTGGGCTTTTAGCCTGTAGTTGATCGACTATATTTGTATTTGTATTTGTATTTGTATTCGATTTATTCTTAAGATATTGGAAAAAATTTTGCGTGCTACTATTAGTAATCCCTTCACGGACCACTTAGAAGGGTCTCACGAATTGCCGGTTGGGAACCACTGCTTTAAAAGGTTAACCGAACTGATATAAGTTCGTTTTTTATTAAATTGACTTTTTCAAAAGGTAGTGATAACCTTCGCTTATATTTTAATTATATTTTAGTTTTAATTTTTTTTCAGGCCAATTAAAACCGATCTAGATTCGCGGACCTCTTCTAAAGATATCACGGACCACCATTTGGGAACCACTCGCTATACGAGAACCATTTTAATCTTACAGCTACCTATTACTTAATGCAGCAGAACTTGAATAAAACAAGACAACTCTTATTTGGAGTTTGATGGTTCAGATAATGAAATGGGCTAGGAAAATTTCTAAATGATCAATTCGTAAAGGCTGGATGAGGTATAACAGAAATTATTCATTCTGAAGTCTCAGGGGTAGACTATCTCAACCCATATACAACAATACACTTAACAGAATAATGATGTAGTTAAGAAACCTGATATTTTATTTATCATGGTACTCTCGTAATGAGCGATAGGCGTGATCAAGATAGAAGTACTAGTATAATGAAATTGTAGTCAAAAGCAGAAAAAGGTAATGTTAAAGTAGTTGTAATTTTGTTTGGACTAGAGAGAGAACATGGTATACCGATGATTAAAAAAGAATTTTTCAGCGTAGTTTAAAAAAAAAAGAAATGTTTAAGTACTTTTGGATGTAATATTTTAGTGTAAGAAATTTTTCAGAGATAGTTGGCAATTTTTTTTTTTTGGCAGTTTGCAAAAATATCAATAAATACAAAAAAGAAGGTATCCCAGTTTTTACATTTTCTTGACCACAATGGAAGTTAACTCTTATGAACTTGCTTGCTCTATATATTCCCCAAACCCCGTTTCTGTGTTTGAGGAGCCCAATATTTTAACGATATTATTTCTCAAACTCAAGGGAAAAATCTTAATGTTTATTTCCCAAAATACTAAGTAAATGTTGATTTTACAGTATAATATTTTGTGTAATTCTTTGAGTTTTAGATATAGAATATAAGAGAATTTTTTAAACTTATTTCAACTATAGAAAAAAAAAACCGGATAGAATTTAAGTTTCAAACGTTGCACCCTATGTAATATTTAAAAAATGTCAAGCTTGATGCGTAAAGTGAAGATATTAGCCAATTTTTAAAATTCTGGCGTGGTTTTTCTTCTGATTACATAATGTAAATTTTTCCAAAATTTTGGTTAAATATGAAACAAAATATAAAATCACAACAAAATAGACAATAGAAAGTCTCCCGATCATTATATCCACAATGTATCGTAAGTACTACATTAGTTCATACTCTACCTGTTTGGTAATAAACCATTCTGCTTTGCTCCTGTCTTAAAAAATGGTAAAACCACGCTACTTACGTATTTTCTTCTAACTTCACTAAAAAGAAGAATGACTCAAAATAAATTTAATGAACTTACTTAAACACACAGGACAGCATTCCCCAGGAACTTGGACAGGATTTTTACATTGTACGTTACACGAAACGGGTAGGCATTTTGCTTCACCGTGCTGAAACGAAAAGATAAAAATTCTACCCCTTGTTTTATAATTATCTTTCTTTTTCTAATTAATAATAAATAGTTTTAGCTGACATACCACGCAGGAACATATTTCACATCCATGCGTCCAGGTAGAGCCATCTGGGTGCCTCGTCCCATTTACAGAACAGCTTTTCTCACATTCACATTCATTTAACATAGAAATGTGATTTTCAGCGTGTTCTAGCTGTGCAGAAAAAGCAGAAAGAATTCTTTAAGAGAAGATAAATGGTTAACTCCATTGGAATACGTGTAAAACAAATTATATAGAGTAGTGTAGAGGAGAAGAATGGGATAAAAATGGGGGATAGCATTTTAAAAGAAGCATATGGCCCTTAAGGCCATGGGCGGACTTATGGGGGTCATGGAGGGCAATGTTCCCCCCCCCCCCAACTTTTTAAGAAAATTACATTTTTGCAAAGGAAAATCGTGTTTCCAAAGCCATCAGGGACAGCTTGCCCCCCCCCCAAAGTTTCCAGTTTGCCCCCCCAGGGTCCACCACCTAAATCAGCCCATGCTTGCGGTGCCACCTTCTCGGTATAATACCAAGATTGGATGCTCCGAAGCAAAGTAACCTTTATGTTTAACCCTCTGTAAAGTAACCTTTGGATTATTGTCCCAAAAAATTAAATGAAAATCCCTTGACGAGACACATTTTTACAAGATCTCAATAGACTAGAAACGTATATACTTCGATGTTTAACAGACATGGATAATTCAAATTAAGAGGTCAACCATAGATCTCCTCTACTTCCCTGTAAAGCGGAGGTTTCCAAACTTCTTGAGACGGAAAATTTTCTTGACAGAAATTACTCAAGGTAATTTTTCTATAAAACTTCGTAAGTGAAAGATAACTTCTAAAGAGAGAAAGGAAGAAGAACGAATGTTTTCGCGCGCGAAGCACTTTTGAAGAGAAATATTTAGAGAAGCAAATGGCACGTGGATTAAAGGAGATTTTACAGGATGGAGCAGTTTGGGAACCTCTGCTTTTTAAGATAATTGGAAATAGCACGTTAAACTCTCACATTCAAACGCCTAAGGTGAAGAAAAATAGATTTTTTATGGATTGTATTTTGTCAATATGCTAAGTAAGATTTTGATTATTCATACGCACTTGTTTCCTTAAAAACAAAACTGGAAATGCCGACAATCCTATTGACAAAAAGGATTTTGAGGGACCAATCAAGTTGTTCTTCATGCATTACAGAAGTGGAATTCCTGCATTTTCCTTTCGCCCAATCAAAATGGAATAGGAAAATGTAATTTTAAGACTGAAGCATTTCCAATTTTAATTTAGAAGATAGGAAGTTTTTATTTAAACCCAATCCAAAAATGCTTGAGAGTTTAAAATGAAAATAAAAATCATTTGATGCAAAGGATCATTTTTTGAATGAAACCATTTTATACTCATTCAATTCAATAATGAAAAATGTGCAAACTTCACCGTAAATTACAATGCATAAAACTTCAAACTCACTAGAATAAGAAATTTTTTTGAATTCAATATAAGATCTTCTGGCATAAAAATACACATGCAATACCATAAAAAACTAAAACATCTCGCATATTAAATACAAAGTTAGAATAAATTATGAAAAAATGAATTAAACAGATTAAGCTTTAATCATAAAAGTAGATAACTGTTAAACCAATAATTCTAATATAAAAAATAATATTTTGAGCCTTAATTATTTTACACTATTTTCAATTAAAAGGACATCAGTAAAAAACCTCGGTAAGAATTTCGAATAATAGATTTATATCCTTACCGTAATTTTAAAAAGTGAATGCTTGAAGATGACCTCCTTACCTTAAAAACCTTTCTCTCCCATTCCGGTTAACATTGAAAGAAATCATTCACAATAACTGAAGCCCAATTGATTGAAAAATAACTGTTATTTTGTGTACAATTTACCCATGGGCAGATTTAAGGAAGACATAGGTATAGTCCGACCGCCACGAGAAAAACCTTTGATCAATTATTTGAAGGGTGTTTAGGGATACGGGTTATTCCACTTAATTTTGGGGGTGATAGTAATTCATAAACGCTGAAAAAACGTTTTGTGTCAAATCTGTGTGACTACATTTAAATTTGAACTTCTTTTAAAAGTTATGTTTTTCTGGGATTTCGGTCGGACTATACACATTCTCCCCTTATTACTTCAGGATGTTCTCCATTTGTCTTGTAAGGCGTGTGTCCTAGGTGTCAGGTTCAGCTTGTCTCTTAGAAGAGCTTCAATCTACATATATCCGCCCATGAGTATCTCAAATATCATACATTAATTTCACTCCAATACAAATAAAACGATACATCATCTAAATAGAATGGCACAAAATATCGGATGATCACAACACAAAAAAAGAGAATAAAACACAAGAACATCGAAACATACTCTCTTTGTCAGAATTTCGATGTAATTTTCTAGTTGCTGTACAGATTTTTGGAGCTGCTTAAACTGACCACAGGTGGGGCAGTCAGTATCCAAATCAGGACACTGGACAGTATACCCATGAGCTTCGGCAGCAATTTTAACATCTTGTAAATACCCCTAAAACAACGGAAATGAATCCAATGAGTGCAACCATTCAGCCATTCGCATACTCCTGATGGTTAGAATGAATGAATAGGAAGGGTTACCTTATACATAAAATGATGAGCGTTCCGCTGCCCAAGCCACAATGAAATGTTCCGACTAGAAAAATTGTAATCAATGTCATTAATTATCCTCCTATAAATGCGACTACAGTCTACATAAAGGTCTATTGTGTTTCCGCTCACGCTTAAGGCAACTAAGTGATAATTGTTATCAGTTAAATGATATCGAAACGTCTCGACGAAAGTTGAATTCGCATGTGTGTAATGAAGTCTTATTTCATCTTTTCGTCCACTGCTTTGCAGTTCCAAAAATCGGTCATTTCCTTCAGAAAAAGAAATTATTGTCCCAGTGTTCTTCTCTTCTTGCTTTAGTGTAGCCATGAAACAAAACTCGTTCGTCTCGGACAGACGCTTGGAAATCTTTTCGAACATGTCTGGAGGAAGTTTGAGGTGCCTTGAGTCACCTGAAAAAGAGAGATCTCAGTCTTAACCCAAACTGGAAGAAAAAGCGTGGAAAGAATAGTGTTCGGCACTAGTTAACTAGAACTAGTTGCAACTAGTAGTTAACTACCGATCAACTAGTAGTTTAACTACTTTTGGTTTAAACTAGTTTAACTAGTAGTTGAACTACTTTTTTTAATAACTACTAGTTGAAACTACTTTCAAATTTTCAACTACTTTAAAAAAAAATTTTGTTTAAATTTCAAAAATATTAAAAATTTTTATCAAAATATACAAAAAATTACACTGCTATTTATAACTACAATGTCATGGTAGAGTACTCAAATACAAATACCATAACCAGAAATAAAGCGCCGTTTTGAGCGAAGCAAAGTTTTTTGTGATATAGATAAGAAAGATGTATTAGAATTTGGGAAAAAATAGGTTATGAAATTAAATAGACTAGTTAACTAGTAGTTAACTACTTTGGGAAATAGTTAACTACTAGTTGCAACTAGTCCCAGGAAAAAATAGTTAACTACTAGTTGCAACTAGATTTTCCCAAACTAGTTAGTAGTTGGTAGTTAACTACTTTTTGACCACTAGTTGCCGAACACTAGGAAAGAAACGAAGTAATTTAGTATGGTGGTAACCAAGTTTAAAGTTATAGATAACCATACCACATAATAAGTCTACTGATACAGTCGACTCCGCTTAATGTGATCACGGTTAATGTTATCAATCGGATAATATTATCGATACTGACTGGTGCCGACCACTTCCATCTTAATTAATACAAAATGTATCGTTTTATGTTAACAGTATATCGTTTAATGTTATCAAAATTTGATGAAATCCCTTAAAAACATTCTTTTTTCCTCCGTTGGAAGGTCAAATTTATTACATAAACATACAAAATGTGTCATTAATGCAGTAGCGTTATATTGTCCGCTTTTACATGTTTCTTTAAAAATATTTAAGTTGAAAAATACATACTAGAAAAAAATTATTTTAAGTACTTAAATTAGGACTACACACACACAGTCGTAATTTTAATGCAAACACTCGTGTATCATTGTTTGCGCCTTTTTATTTACCGCTTTTTTTATACTAGAACCGCTTATTATTATCAATCGGATATTGTTATCATACTGATCTTGGACAACAACAATATTTTAAAGCAATTTATGAATTGTGTTTCCAAAATAGATGCTAATTGTTAATCTCAGCCGTCTAAATTTTTAGTCATTGAGGTGATGAAAGTCCATTAACTGCCTATTAAAAGAAAATATAATCCGTTTTAACCATAACTAATTTATTCTGAAATAGAAATATATGCGCTCCCGAATAGCATAAAAAACTATCATTTTCAGATTCCATGAGGAGTAAATTTATACCGAAAAAAAATCTGACCAATAACTTTTTTCTTACGAGTAAATTCTTCACGTACAACAATCATTGAATTTCATAATTGTAGAACGTTTTTTTTGCGGTTTGAAGTTGCCTGTCTTTCTCTTCAATCGAAGTCCACGTAAGAGTATTTACCATTACCAAAAAATACCACCGCCGTAGTTCGAAGAACTGGTGTAAAATTAGGACGATGAATATCATGAAAGCCGTTGCTAAGCAACGGCTGGACGAAGCGTTTAGTTTGGGTTTCCTGGTTCATTTTCCGAGTGCTGAAAGAAGGTGTGTTGCGTTCATAAAATTTTTGTTTTGATTACAGGTGTTACTACGACACCCCAGATACATCTATTAAAGTTTAATTCCCATAAAACAAAAGGTTCAATTCCGTTAGAGTTCCCGCTAAATATCACCCGGTTCTTTAAGACAACAAAAAGTAGAAATATTCATAAATAATTTCAAACTCCTGAATTAAAATGATTAGATCAATAACTATTCAGTTTATTAATAAAAGCTAGAAAAATTTGTTGATATTTGGATATATTTAGCGATTTGGATATTTGCGATATTTAGCGGAAACTCGAACGGAATTGTACCAAACAAAAATTAGAAATTTAAGTTCTTTTAAATTCACACACATGTAATTTCTTTAGTATATGGTTCACAGATTTATTAAAAAATCTAAAAAAAAATATGTGATTGTGTTTTTTTGACACATAATAAATTTAAGAAAAGTTTCTTTTCTATTATCCATCTTTTTTTAAGTATTTATTATTTCAATTTCGTCTTCAGACTTTTCTGTAAAATTTTTTTTGGATTTAAATATACTTTCAATTAAAATCCCAAAAACAGTCCGTGTCTTTTAAGTTTTAGAAGCAGGGCTTCCAAAATATTTTTTTATTCAGTCAAACACTGAATTCCCAAGTTCAAATAATTTTTTACAGTTGGATACTTTTTCTCATGTGTTTTCTCCAAATACTAAAACTCAATTCTAACATTTATATAAATATTTTATACCCAAGAGAACCAAATATAGTAGGTATTAATGCTTAATAATACGATTATCACCTACTCACTCATTAAAAGAACAAATAAATGAATTTTGTATTTTTTCCACACATAATAATGAACTCTCACTTTGGAAATATAAATTGAGTTTTATACTTATTCATAATTTAAATTACTTTAGGTCTTGTGCCTACATTTTAGAAAAGCTATATAAGGAATCTCCTAATAAAGTAAAACATTTAAATTATAAAATATCATTAAAACTGAATACCTCCTAATAACGATAAAAATGATAGATTTACAATTGCAAAAATCATGGTAAAAATGTATCGCACTTTCGTAAATAAAAAAACACACTTCTAATAAATACTATAAAAAAATAACCAAACTCTTCCAACTAGCATTATTCATAATAAAAGCCTGGAGAAGGAAGACAATTGGAGGACTTGGGATCCCCCATAAAATTAAAAAACTGGTAAAAGGGGGGAAATTATCAAAGATCTCTAAAACATTGTTCGAGTTTCCCAACGTCCGTCCCCTAGGACCTAACACCTGTGGATTCAATCATTTTTTGTGTGAATAAAAGTTGTTAAATAATAATTTATCCTACTCAGATTCCTAAAAGGATAAAGAGTTACCATCAATCTTTGCGGGAGAATATAATGGATTAAAGATTGATTTATGGTTCAAAATGCAATCCATCAATTCAAATAGTTTTTTTTCTTGTGTAAAGGGGTATGGTAGGTACACATAAAAAATATTTTTCATCAATTTTAGGATTTTGAAATACATAAAAGAATAATCATCAAAGAAGAACAAATCAAGATGCAAAACATTAAAAAAATTATTTTATATTCTCGGAAAAACAGAGAAGATTTAATGTTGCTAAAACTCAAAATATTATTAATCAATTTTCAAAATTTTCACAGAATTAAACAGAAATATATTACTTTTAATTTAGAACTGGGACCTTTAAAAAAATATTGACTGAATTAAAAAATCGAAAAAATTAAGTAAAAAATTCCTTAAAATTTCATTTTAAAGTAATCAAAAATTAATTAATCATTTCTTTGCAGAAGTTGTAAAATCATTTGTTTTAAATAATTTGTACTCTTTTTGAAAACCGGTGTTTGAAATCTAAACCCGGTCGTCATCTTTAGCACTCAACTTGAAACATGGTTTTCGATGTTGTATGTAGATGGCAGCACCAAATTCAGATGGTTTCGGTTTCTAAATTTTAATTGAATTATCCTACTTTAATTTTCATTTCAAAAATTATGGATTGAATTATTTAAATTTTATTTTTATGAAATTTTTAACTTTTATTAAAGGAGATTTTAACTTTTAAAAATGCCACACGAAAGCTATAAAACATTTCAAACTCTGAGGAAAAACTATAGGTATTTTACAAGAAAAATATTAACACATTTTTTTAATGATTGTTAGCTAGCTTTCTAGATAGCTCGATTCACATTAATTTAGTACCATATAACATAGTCAAAATCTCGTTTTTTCTTTTATTCCCTGCATTTTAAAGAAGTAAGTATTTTTAAATTTTCAGAGGTAATTTAACGCTAGCCACATTGATAATTTTTTTATTTAATTGATAATTTCGTAATATTAGAGTTTATGTAAAATTGATGAATACAAAATATTTCAAAATAATTATCACATAATTTTATACTTATTTGTTGATATTTGAGATATAAACAGATACTCTATCATGCAAATATACGAGGTGATCGGAAAATATTGCCAAATTTTAAAGGGATGTCGACTATGAACCCAAAGATAATTCAGAATCGCATAAAAAATTGGGTTTCAAACGTAGTCTTGAGATGCTATAAAGCAGAAAAAGTTTTCAGGAGCATTAAAAGAGGAGTTATGGTAGGCCTCTTTAAAATTCACAATAATAACTTTGGGTTCGTTGTATTGTAAATGCCGCATTTTGAAGACTATCGCTCTAAGGCGGAAAAAATGTCGCACTTTTTTAATAAATAAGTTATTAAATAACGGTAAACTGGCTCATTTAGTTTTACACTCCTTAAAATTTGGCTAAATATTTTCTTATCACAATGTATTTTAATTGCAGTAGACTCCGCTTATTGTGATCACGGTTAATGTTATCAATCGGATAATGTTATCAAAATTGATCGGTCCCGATCACTCCTATTTAAATTCCTATTAAATATATCTTTTTATGTTATCAATGATCAATATATCGCTTAATGTCAACAGAATATGGTGAAATCCCCTAAAAAACTTCATTATTCCCGTTTGGAGGCCAATTTTAATACATAATCATACAAAATGAGTCATTACTTTATTAGTGTTATATGTTCCACTCTCAAATTTATCATTAAGAAAGTAAAAGTTGCAAAATTCATACTAAGGTAATCGTTTTTGTTATCAATCAGCTATTATTATCATTCTACTCTTGGATAAAAGTGATCACATTAAGCGGAGTCAACTGTATAGTGTTTCTGCGTTCATAGAAAGCTGTACAAAGAAATGAAATAACTGATAAATTAATAATTTACCTTTTAACAAAACAGCAGGCGAGAGATGATGAATTCCTTCAACAACAGTCAGACCTCTATAAGTGTTATTTAGGACCCCAAGCCCTTCAATGAGGTCGAATTGGCGCTTGGAGTCGACGTGAAAACCTAAGGCTGAAAAGAACACACTTATCAGAGTTCATTCATAAAAACATAATAGTAAACGAGCCCTCTTAAACCAAAGTGGGGTTTTCGCAGTCTGCACTGTTTTTTAACTATAGATACGAAGTTGTGTCAAGAACTTGCTCCATTGAAATTATTATGTAAGGAAATATCTATTTTAAATTTATTTATCATTTTAATTCCTTATTATTTTTTCTTACTTATTTTGTTGCGTTATTTTCTCATATTATTTCCATTTTAGTATTCCATTCTTATCACATTTTGTATTTATATAAGTATTATTTTTCTTAGTTACCTTGTCGGATTTGCTCCCCGTGGTAACAAATACGCTTTTTTATGTTTTAAGTTCTGTAGTTCTGTTATTATAAACAATGGTAAAAAATAATGATTACGTAATAATTATTCGTTTTCGGGACATCATAAGAATTCAAAAATAAAAGTTAAGGCTGAATAAGTTCTAGCCCAAATTTCCCTTTTTGTAAAACAGAAAACAGTTAATGCATAATTTTAAAGAGAATGCTTTAGAATCAATTTAATGGTTGATCCATGATGTATCGAGTTATCGCCACTGAAACTTTAAGACGGTATTTGACTGTTTTGTCACTTACAACGAATAGTTCTGACTGAATTTATCACCCTGCCAAAGCTTAAAAGCCTGACAAATTATCCGAAATTTTATATTCTTGTCATTTTACACGTTTTCGCTTTTTTCAAAGGTTGTTGGGTTAGAAGTATTATGTGGAACAGTTTATGTGGATTATGTGGAACACAAATCAATGGCGTGATACAAATCAAGCATTTTTTTAACCATTTTTCATACCAGCTTAGCTCCCTACTTTATATTTATAGGGGGTCATAAATATCTCCTTTCGAAATTGAAACAATCATTTTTACTGAAAATAAATTCAAATTTGTTAAGATATAAATTTCAAATACTTTTTAGTTAGTAAAATATTTGAACATGTGTTAATATAAATATTTACGTAGAGTTAATAATAATTTTATCCAACTAATATGGCTGATAACGGATGATTAAATTTTAAACTTCTTTAAAATGACCAAGGGCAGCAATCTTGAAAATTTAGCAAATTTATTTTGACCCATCTTTAAGCACACGGATTGAAAAAGTAAAAGGATGTTTAAGATAAGGATGATTTATCTAATTATACAAGTTTAGGGTCAATATTGCAATGACCAGTTTATTAACTATTAATTTCATAAAGCTTAAGTTTTTAAGCAACGTAATGCTTTCTTTAAGAAAAAATACTTACAAAAACATTTTAAGTCATAGCGATAATTTTGACAAAAAATTATTTTAAAATAGTATCCATAAAATTGTACTTTAGAATGATTAAATATTTTATACCGAAAGATTTTTTTATTATTTACAATGTACCTTTTTACAATTTATATTCAATGTATTTTTGATAGTTTGATGCTTCAATAAAATTTGAACAACTTTATTTTTATTGTGAGAGGCATGATACGCAAATGAAAATATCTTGTGGATATTCTAACAGTATTATCAACTAAATATCAATTTAAAACAATTTTGAAATAAAGAATATCTTTAATTTCGCTTCAGGTTTTCTTAAAATTGGAAATATTTTAGTCATAATTTGATCCATATTTACATTTGATATTAAACGAATTGGTTAGAAAATTCAAATATTTGAAAGGTAATAAAATTAATACGTTATTTTTAAGATACATATTTTATAAATTCCTATCGGGTTAGTTAAATATTGTATTGATAACAAGTTTGTAAATTGTTTAGGTTAGCTAATTAACCAATGAATTCAAAAGACATTCGTATCTGGTTTTAATTTTTAAATTCATAGAAAAAAAGTATTAAAATAAGCTTATTTATTTCACTTAATAAGCATTACATTGATATTTTACTTTTTAAACCAATACTGTATCTTAAAATTATTTCTTTTAAGATACAGTAAAAAGTAAACCTTTTTTGTAATAATTATACAGTTATAAATAAACTTTTGTACTCATTTAACGAGGGAATGATCAATCGCAAACAAATAAAATTCCATTTTAAACAAATTTCTTAACATAATTGTAAAACTTCCTTAGCTCTTGACATACAAATAATAAAAAGTTAAATACTATTTAAAACAACTGTCCATTTAAAGTAACGTAAAAATCTTAAGTACTTCATCTACTTTTTAATGATGTTATGTTATATTCAGGGATTTTTTTTTTAAAAATAGATATTCATGCATGATGTTATTTTTATAAAGACACCATTTTAGAGTAAAGTGAAGCAAGTACTAAACAATATTATCACATCAGAAACCCATGCCATAAAAAAAATACAATGTTATCTCTAAACTGAAATTTTAGTAGTAGTATAGTTGCGAGATCGACGTAAGCATTTAAATCAAATAAACTAAAAGTAAAATTTAATAATAGCGCATACCCGTTTGATTAAGGTTAAAAATAAGCATAATAAACAAAAAGTTCTGTTTAAAACAGTTACCTGTACAAGAGCCTGTTTAATTGAAAAAAAATTAGTTTGGGTTTATTCCTAAATTTTATCATGTAACTATACAACAAGAAGTAATGTTACTTAAGTAGTTTTAATAAAATATATTTAAAAAAAGTCCACTTAAATAAAGAAAATAGCTAGCTGCAAGACCCACGTGTACAACTTAACTAATACTTATATAAAGTAGTTAATTGGGTGAAAGCCTATTTAATTGAAATTTAAAAAATACGTTTGAGTTCTTTCATAAACTAATTGAATTTAAGAAATTCATTCATTTCATTAAAACAATATGAATAACTAAACCGAGTATAATAATCGAGAATGAATAACCCAGTAACTAAATTATATGAAATTTATTTTATCATATGTTACTTATATGACATTTCAATTACATGTAATAAAATAAATTTTATATCATGCTACTAAAATGTAGCTTCGCTGAAACACATTTATTTAAAAAAAATCCCACTTACAGAGCAAATAGCACTATGAGGGGTTCCACTTACCCCCTAAGTTCTTCCCGTTTATTCAAGATAGAAAAAAAATATTTACTGCACCCTCTTAAAGAGACAAAAATAAGTACATCGCGAAATGATTCCCTTTCGTGAAAATCGTTAAAGGGGGGGGGGGGCAAAACCCCCTAACCCCCTTCGGTGGGTGGGAGGCATCAACCGCATTCCTTTATTCGAATGCAACAACGTTGTTTTTACTGCCGAGATTTTATGCCTTGGTGAAAGTGCAGCATATTTTGCAATACTGAGTCACATGAATATGAAGGGAGAGTAAGAGCTGCCCATAAATGACGTAACACGAACGGAGTAAGGAGTAAGGAATTCGGGAAGAGTAGAAGATAAGACTCGTGGAAGATTTATGGAATTTGAATTTAAATGTTTGTTGTGATTTTGAAAGCTTTTTGTTTTGTGTGTTATGAATATCTTTCAGTTTTAATACCTAGGATTACTTATGAAAATTTGGGTTTGTATGTACTTTAAGTTTTAGTGTTGATTTTTCTGATTTAATGAAATTAGGAAGGATATTAAATAATCAAGGAGATAAATAAACATTTTTTTTTGGAGAATTTCTTTTTTCGATTTTGGTATCGGGTAGTTTTTATAACGTAAATTATAATTTCAGCTTCATATTTCAGTGCTATTATTGTGTGTTGTAAAATAAGGAACAGTTTATAGAAAAATAGGGGACAAATAGGGAGTAGTTAATAGGTGACAAATAGGAAATAGTTTTAATAAAGATTATTAATGGGTTTTTGATTAATGCATAAAAAAAAATTATTGACATTTCCAAATGGTCTCCACACAAAATTATAAAACCATAGCTTATGATATACCCAGAAAATATGCAGTTATATTGAAAAGTAATTATAAATTGTTAATAAATTAATATCACTAATAAAATTTTTATAATAATAAAGTTTGAAGAGAACATTACGTAGTTTGTTAGTTAAATAGTTTATATATATTCAAAAATATCATGTTCAAAATAACCATTAATGAGCTAATTAAGAAATACTACCGATAACATTAACAAGCTCTGCGAAAATTAAACGAACGTATTAAGATTTAAAAGAGTGATATGAAATAAAAATATGGAATGAGAAACAATTTTAGATACCTATTTTTAATTAAAAATAAATCGAGTAGTAAAAATAATCTTAAATTATAATATTCAATAGATATTTATTCAATTAAAGATTCAAAGATAATATCACTTCTATTGACTGTTATCATTTCCTTGATTCTTTAGTGTATAAAGATAGCATCTCCGCTCATAAAAAATTTTATATAGAACACAGAAAACTTCAAATAATACGGAAAATGAGTAAAACATCAGATTAGAGAAAAAATGAATAAATTAGACAAATTTACAATGAAAAATTATTATAGAAGTTATAAGAATGAAACTATGTTTATACTTCTATATTTGAATGTCGTACTATAAAAATATGCACCTTACCACAAATTTCTAAAAAATAAATATTTCAAGAAAACACCCCCAGTTTACTCAAGTATACTTTTAAAAATTAACTAGCATTATACCTTACAAGGTTTCATTGTCAGGAGAAAATTATATAAAAATGTATTAACATAACAGGAAGTTAATTAGATTGTAAAATGAAACCTTTTCCGTGGAAAAAAAGTTACAAAAGTCTACAAGATAACTATAAAAGCTTGTTTATAAGTAAGAATGTCAATAAATAATATAATAAAAAGCATCTTAAGGTTGAAATTTCCAGAAACCGAAAAACTCCGCTTAAATCTAATGAATATTTTAGGATTCAATTAACTTTTCAATCAATGTTTGTCATATTAAAAATCTATAATCTATATTATAAAAGTAGATCATTTGTGCTGTGAACTAAGCAGAAATATAATTTAATTGTCAATTAAAGTGATTTTCAGATTTTTTAAACTGAAATTTCATAAGGCTGAATGTTTGAAAAAATACCATTAATAACCTTTTCTTTTTTACTACATTTTATTAAAACAGATATGGTTAAAGGTTCATTTGAATAATTTTGAAAATGAAACGTATGCAGTTCAAATTAGAATGATGAGTATCTTTATTCAAGCTTATAAAGAAATTTGTTTTAGACCCGGCTAATCTATTCAGTAAAACCTTTGCATAATAATGTAACGGTAACAACTTTATATATTTTTCTCCGTTTATAAGCCATTGCTTCAGTTACGTTTTAGTGAAATTCTGCAAAAATTTAATAACTCCAAACATTAATATAAACAAATCTCTCCAATTGCATATAATTCTATAATATCTGCACCTGAGTTTAAACTACAAAAAAAAGCTAAAATAGAAGTGAAAAAAGCTTAAGCAAAATGATAAAATAACAAAAATTTTAGGTGGAAAAATTGAATTAACAGAAGCTACAACAAAGAACTAAGAACAAACTAAGAAAATATTTCTTCAAAATCTGTTACGTTATTTATAATAACTACAAATATTTTCATAAAGTTCAGATTTTTCTTCGCATTTTTGCTAAATATTTGAGTTTTTATTTCGCAATTTCTTAAAAAAAAAGCCGCCACAGTGGAATCCCATATGAATCCGTATCAATAAAAGCCACATCCACCGCATCCCCAGGGATGCTTTGAACTCGAATGAACGAGGTTCCGGGGATTTCCCCCTCCCGAATCTAGACTCCAGAGTTCGTTCTTTTTTCAAATAAAAAGACAGACAGAAACAATGCCAAGCCCCGACAAAAGTCGGCCAAGTGACAGGAGCTGTTAATCTTGCCAGGCCATTCGTTTTAGGCGTCGTTAGTAAAACGATGTGTCCGCTCGAGCAGTTGGATTTTCGGGTAGTCAAGACAGATGATGAAGGGAGAAACGTGAACACAAGCCGTTACTGATGAATTGGCAACATCAGACCAAGAGAAAAACCGCGACAATAGTAAGGTTGACAATTAGCTCAAGCGAGGGGCGCCGCTTAATTGTGAGGCATGTTTAGAAAAACATCAACGGGGCTTTGGAGGCAAAGAAAGCGCATCATTAACTTCTTGTTGTACAAAGGCGCGCGTGGCGTGACTTTATGTAAGCATCGGATTTGAAATAAGTGCAGTGATACTGATCTAAAGCGTTTTAATGATGGAACAGACTATTTTCAGGGCGCGAGGAAGTTGCATTGTTTGTATATGAATTAGACATAAAGCAGGTTTTTGTCTTTAGAAATCGTAATTTTAGATGGTTTTCTTAGAGTGTTACCCTTTCTAAATGTTTTGTTTTTCCATATTGCACTTAACTTCTATCGTAATAAATTTCTATTTATTTAAGTTTAAAGAAAAACTTTATAACTAAGTGAATAGAAATAAATCAAATTCCGAAGTTTTTCAAATTTTCTATAAAATTCTATTTATTTCATTATTATTATCGTCGTACGGAATCTATATTTTCTCACTTGTCACTTCATTGAAGCACATTACTTTGTTATCCAGCTCTAGCTCTTACAGTCTATATAATTAACATATTTGTCAAGTAGTTTTACTTTATATGTTTCTGTATTTTACTACAAAACTTTTCTTCTTCCTTTTTCTTCTGCAGTTTGCGTTACATTCTGAAAACGGCGTTTGCAAAATTGAGTAAATAAACCTCAAAACTGAGTACTTCACAAACTCAAACTGGCTCAGAATCAAATTTACTCAAGTTTGAAGCATATGTATAAACTCATTTCTGGAAATATGCAAGTACTGAAAAATTATACATCATGTCCTCACTGAGCAAGTGCATGTTTCAGGAATATAAAGCATTGGCCTGGCCAGTATCCGTCTGACAATATCGGCCGTTGTCAAAATTACCCCCATCGATAGTACAGAATTTGATCAGAATGTGGGTAATTTGAGTGTGATGCCCCATCTGGGTGAGACAACAAACTCACCAAACAAAACAAAAACAAGAAAAACAAGTGAGAAACAAAAACAAGCACTACTGAATTCTATAGCCCATAAACTGCAAAGTTCATAATAAAAGAAAACAACATTTAATTTAAGTGGTGATTATTGAATTGTTTGAAACTGAGTATTTCTGGTACATTTCAAAATTGAAAGAATCCTGTCTTCATATTTGAAACAAAAAGTTTAATATCAAATTGAAACTATGTATTCAAAATTGAAATCGCAATTTCTCTCAGTGTAATTTCTCTCTTTTGCCTGGACGGGATTTTTTTTTAATTATCCCCTGGTGTTACATATGGCTTTTTGGAAACTTTTTGTTTAGAACTATAATAAAGATAATGATTATTATCATCATATACTGGGGGAAAATACGAAGTTATTGGATAAAAGGGTCAATTTATTCAGTTATTGTGGATTAAAGGCAAATTAGACTAGCATCAACCTACTATACAGAATAAAATGTCTTTAAAAAATGAACAGACATTGAATTTTAAAGAAGGGTATAAATATTATACACTGTAATTTTACGAAGCGTACTTCAAGAAATCGTTGAATTTTTAAATTACATGAGTTGAAATAAGTTTCTGAATATATTCTAATAAGAATCTAAATAAAATACTTATGATAAAAAATTAAGTTATGTTGTATTGGACCTGTATACCGCAATGGCTCTAAACACTTAGCGTTGTTCTTGGTGTTACAAACACTCCCTAAATCATCATGTTACTCAACTTCCGGGGCCGTCAGTAAGGAGTTAGGCAATGATTGGTTGTTTGATTGTTGTTGTCTTATTCTAAGAGGGTCAAAAGAACAAGGGTACTTCCATATAGGATATCGTAATTGGAAATTTTGATTCCTAGAGCTCTGTAAATTGAAATAAGCCTAAAAGCTTAAATGTGTTGGAAAAGGAGGCGTGATAATTACATCATAAGAATTAAGGCTTATTCTGAATAATTCTACACGTTGTTTTACTGACCCTAAACTAAAGTGTAAATTTCCTCGTTATATATTAAAGGTTTTACTAAGTTTTTGAAATTGATAAAGTGAGAAATTATTTCACTTCAACGTAAAAAAATGGCAAAAAAAAGTTTGAGAAATTTCAAAGAAATTTCACTAAAATTTAACCCAATAAACTACCTTGCACTGTGTTTGATACTTATTGACGATCTTAACAAAAATATTGTAACTATCTAATAATCTATTAAATTAAATTGATTATATCGATCTATTATACGAAAAATATTGCTAACGTTTTCTTGCACTCTAACGCTTTAACTCTTTATATACTAACTATTTTTTCCCAAATAACATTTCGTTACATTGACCAATATTATAAATTTCTTACTAGAGACCATTCACAAGTTACGTCACACGGTTAGGAGGCTGAAGGTGTCTTGTAAGTGTGGCACATTGTATCAAGGGGGAGGGAGAGTTCATACATTTGTGAAAAAAAACTGTAAAACGTTTTAAACTGCTGTTTCAGATTCAGTACTAATCGATCAAATTACCCTACCTTTCCAAAAAAAAAACCAAATTTTGAGAAAATTGAAAAAAAACTGTAGGTATTAGTAACGGAATTTTCATTGTATAAAAACCACATTTTTACTGGAAATTCAGAATCCTATTTAAAATACTGAAAAGTCATCGAAAAATATAAGTATATATTCATAAAAATATTGTACAGTTAAAAAAAAGTTGATGGACTTATCCCCTTTTTCAAACTTATGAAATTTAAGCTGGAAAAATCTTAAAAACGACTTAAATTGACAATTAAAATGTATTTCTGCTTACTTTTCAGCACAAATGTGAGAAAGAGTAAGACCAATAAAATTTAAAAGTTTTATGAAACTGAGTTATTAAGACAGTTTAATGAACATCAAATGGAGTCAACGTGTGTGTGTTCCCTGGATAAATAAGGTAAAATCTTTTTAAAATAAAAACAAATTTTGTTTTGGCTTAGTTTACAGAACAAAGAATAGAAAAAGAAAGACAAATAAACGTAAATTTCAAATTAAATAAAAACATACAATGAATGGACATCGATTTCTAGAGTCAAAAGGGTAGCATCTCAATGGAGGTCACTGAAATGTGGGAAATTTGTGAATAGTCCCTTACCGAGCCATAGAGGCAAACAGCTTCAGATGCTAGTAGTAAGAAGTAAGTGAATAGTCCCTTATAATAAAGTATAATATAACTTCTCATTACAATAGATATTTTCAATTCGTAGTCAAAAGGTTTATATGATTTAATGAGACCCACACACATTTGTTAGTTTTGATCTAATTTGCTAACAAGAAAGAAAATAAGACAAACTATTGAATAAAATCGTAGTCAAGGAGTTCAAGTATTAATTAATCCTTTCACAATATACAGCCGATACCGCTTAATGTGATCACATTTATTGTTATCAATCGGATAATGTTATCAAAATGGACCAGTCCCGATCACTCTTATTTAATTGAATGTAAAATGCGTCGCTTAATGTGATCAACATTTTGCTTAATATTATCAACATTTGGTAAAGTCCCTTAAAAACCTTTTTTCCGTTTGAATGCCAATTTTAATACATAAACACACAAAATGAGTCATTAATTTATCAGTAATATATGTTCCACTCCCATATTTTTCCTTAAGAATGTATAATTTGCAAAATACAATCTAGGGAATCATTTTAAATACTTCAATTAGGACTACATAGTTGTGATTCTAATGCAACACTCGAGTTACGCTGTTTGAAACTTCCCAGTATCAAATCACTAATATTCTTATCATTCTACTCATGGACAAAGTTGATCACATTAAGCCGAGTCAACTGTATTCAATTTAAAGTACGACTGGAAAAAAGGACTTCGATGGATTTTTGGGAAACTGAAGAAATCGTTGGACCCTGAGGAAGGCTCTTACTACACATCCAGCTGAAGCAAGAAGAAGGATCTTAAAGAAGAAAAATCATCGTAGGATGAGAAAGGGGGACAACTTGAAAAGCGATGCACTTAGAGCAAGGGGATGATTTACAACCTGCTGCAAATATCCCAGCCAACAAATGGCTATTTGTCTGGAAAAAGCAGTCTAGCATAAAGGCTGTCTAGATGGCTCTTAGGCACCGAGTGCTTAGAAAAGTAAGTTTTAACCACTTTCAATTTAAAGTACTAAATATTTGAAATTTATAAATATATACTTTTTGGTTATACAGACAACTACTCCACCGTCTTAATGCAAATATTTGTTTTAAAAATATGTTGGATCTTTAACACATTAAGGGAACGTCGGATATAGTAAAATGATATAGAAACAAGTTTTATGTTACGATATAGTAATTTTATAAATGTTAGTAGAACATTTCATTTGGACTCAAAAACTATGTAACACTTTCAAACCGACAGAAAATTTTACTTTTTTAAAGAAAATTTAATTCAAAGATTTCAATTTGAATACATATCATCCATGTTTTTAAAGAGAAGTTTAAACACCTGGGAAAGGTTTTAGACAATTAATTGCCTGAACAATAATATCTTGTATAAACATCAGTATACTGTTTCAAAAATACCATCTTGCATAAATTTTCTAAGTGTTAATGTAAAACAGATATTTGCATTAAAGTCGTATAACATTAAGTATACTACTTTATGATCAACTGCTACATTGCCTATGAGTGAGTTAAGATATAAGGGATACATTGAGTCTGGGGAAAAACTTCTATATACGCGGTATATTAGCAAACAAATAGTTTAATAATTTTCCGTGACTTCCAAAAGTAATTTAATAGCATTCATTAAACAAAGTCCCAAGTATCAAGTCCCAGAGCTTGTTACTTTAAATTTTCAGTTTTCACGATTTGATCCACCACGCCTAATAAACTTTCCACACATTGTTACTTGTACTTGTACCATTTGGCTTCTCACAAAATCATAATTTAATAGTTATAACTGTCTTAAATACGAATGAATGAGTAGTTGATCCCTTTTTCCTAGTATTTATTCGTGTATTTATTTATTTAGACCCGTTCTAATAACGTCTCATCCATTCAACAATAATAAAATCAATTTTATTAACTTAACAATACGAATTTATTGATTAATTAGCATTTAATTATAACATTAATAAAAAAATACTCTTCCCTAAGTTATCTCCAATACGTAAATATCGATTCGGTAGTAAACAGAGACGGGGAAGGTGGTAAAATAAGAGGGAAACATTTAAAAAGAGTAGAAGCGGCGTTCGGGTGTAATAAATATTCAGTTGATGTAGTCTGGGTAGCACGAAGGGCAAAAGCCAATACCCAGACAGAAAAGAAACGCCCCCGAGACATCTCGTGTTTTCTTAAGTTCAATTTCAGCGGTAATAAGTCTTAAAAATCTGCTTATTTTGGAACAGTCAGTTCGTCTGTTTGTGTCTACGACTGTTTATCCATGTGTCTGTTCATTCCCGCCAAGAGTTACAATTTTTATGAATAGATAGTGTGTGTCCATGATTAAAGAACCTCTTTAAAAGTCGCGGATGGGGAAACCGATTTTCAGGGTGGCTGTGAAAATTGTGAAATGCAAGGATTTCATTACTATAGTGCACTTTTGTTCGCTCTTTCAGATATATTTATTCACATTACATTCTACGAACTTCAGGTAGTACAGGTAACTTTAGGTGGGGAAAAATACAAGTTGCTTAGATGTACAGATATAAAATAATCAAAACACCGTTTGAAAACATCAGTTGAGTTACGTGGCACAGAAGTCTGTTAACTAGTGACCATGAAAAGGATTATGTTGTTAGGGGCCATTCATTAATTACGTAAGGATGATTTTGGCAATTTTTGACCCCACCTTTCCCCATGTAAGGGTACGTAAGATTTCTCAAACCCCTCCTCCCCTATTCTTACGTAAGATTCCATTTCGTTTTCGTTAATGTTAGAAAAGGATCAGTTACACTAAAACTTTCACTTTGACGTAAATCAAAGATTTTTATTTTTCAGCAGTTAAATAATATTCTTGCTGTCAACTACATAGTACCATTATATTATCGTCAGCATTTTTAAGTTTTTCTGGGGTTATTCAATAGTAATTTGATTAGAGTAATTGGAATTTGTTGACAATAACTTGGAAAATCTTACGTAAGAATGGGTTTGACCCCCCACCCCCCAAGTAAGGGTATATAGAGATTTTTCCAACCCCCCCCCCCTCGTAATCCTTACGTAATTAATGAATGGCCCCTTATGGAAAAGGCCATATTATGTCTCTTAGCCAAAAGGGGATTTAGACACATATCCCTCTTGAAAGTAAGGAATTTAACATTTTTATTAAAGAAAACAAATAAACATACTCCCTATCCTTCCTCCTGAATTCCAATGTCTCCGAAAAAAAAATTATTTCTTTTGTTGTTGTTGTTTCGTTAGTTACACTGATACTCGTTTTGTTCATGTTGAATAAACTTTGTTTTTAAATATGTGGTTTTATTACATCAGGCCCCACACCACAATGGACGCATTTAATGTATTAGTCTAAAGGGGTCAATTTACCTACGAACAAATTTTTAACTTCTGAAGCATTTTGAGTAAAGAACCAGATTAAAACGATTCTGTGATATAAAAATTAGGATATCTCATTACTTTTCCTTAATTTCACCCCTTTTGTTTCAATAAAACTGGCTGATTCGGTGTAAAAAGAATTTGAAGTATTATTTTCATTTATTTATTATTATTTTTTGAAAATCATGATTGATGTACATATCTAAAATGTTATGAAATTTTCAATTTAAAAAGAATGAAGAAGCTTAAAGCTGATTGATGTACATATCTAAAATGTTATGAAATTTTCAATTTAAAAAGAATGAAGAAGCTTAAAGCCATTTCTTGAGAATTTTTTAAGAAAACTGTTCACATATTTTTATTTTTATTCCTTAACATAAAACAAATAAACAAACTTGCCATCATATCGGTAAAAAAATCATATCGGTAGTGTTTAAAAAATGTCAACCTCTATTTTCAAACTCAATTGAATTTATTGTTTTTTGCATAGTCTCAAAAAATATATCTGGTAAGTAAACTAGTTATCTAACAAATTTTTTCACAACCAATATTATTTCAATATGTCTCATACACATATTTCACTTTTCTACGATAGTTAAAATTTTTATTTTCAAAAGTTTTTCATTCAATAAAATGAAATGATAGAAAATATCTTTTAAACTACATTAAACTATCTTTTGTAAAACCAAACTTCAAAAATAAATTATACTTTCTCTTTGGAAATGAAAGTACGGAAAGTGCATCCAACGCCTTAAGCAAACAAGATTTGAAAAAGAAACATAAAAGTTTGAGGTGAATGAGTACACGAAATGTGAAAGTGAGATTGTAACTAAGGTATTGCATTTCTCTTATCACTGTCAACAAATGAGGTAATTTTAGAGGCGAGGAAATAAATTCTTCGAAATCTTGAACTGATTAAAGCATCCGGTGCTACAGGCGTGTAGGTATTCCATTTTTTTATTCTACATACTTCAATATGCATTTACATAAGTTGATTTTAGTTATATAGTGTAAACCTAAGATTTTTTAAATGAGAATATTGAATTACTAAAAAATGTTTTTAGTGGTTTCAAGTTTTATCTAAATTAAATCTATCAATCTATCATCAAAACAACAATAAGGTATATTTATTTATGTAATAAAATTTTTAGAATGCTTTCACAATAAATAACAGTTTTACACAAAACAAATATTTTATAACAAAAAAAAATCAAACGGGAAATAATATATTTGAAAAAAAATTAGAACTAATGTATAGAAATTTTCCAATAAATTCAAGCAGAAAGCAAGATAAAAGATGTTTCGGAAAAAAGATATTTTGAATTTTAAAATCTTGAAAATTAATTAAGTTTCAGTTTCAGTTTCACTTTCGTTTTAGGGAAGTGTATGCATACTTGGGTCATAAAAGTTTTTTTATTTTTCTCCAAAACACAAGAAAACACACAGAAAAACACCAGAAGACATTTTTGTGGATAAAAATCAAAATGGAAATATCCGAAATAGGATTTTTGATGCTAAATACTTAGAAAAAATTCATACTGTGTTTATAGAAAAAAAAAGAAACCATAAGAATACAAACTTCAATTTCAGATAAAGAAAATTGCTTTTTGCAATAAAAGTACACAAGTTTCATTTTTACTTTACTTTAGAAAAGATTCTAGTGAAATATTTAAAAATGAAAGAAGTAAAGTCATCACTCTTTGATACTTCCTTAAAAATGTTTAAACCAATTGATGTTATCAAAATTTACCTATGGTTTTTTAATTTTATTAACTTTTCAATAATAAATTGATAATTAAACTTAATTTTAAAAGCACAAAAACACTTTTGAGATATTTTATACCGACAAAAATACTAATTGATCTAAAAAGAAAGATGCAAACTACTGTTGATAATTTTAATGAAAATTTAGTCAATTTTGTACTAAAAAATTAGTATTCTACTAAATTTAATATAGCTTGGGGCGAAAACAATAAACACCAAAACTTAAAACAAATAAAATGGTAAGTTAATATTACTAAATATATTATGAGTTATAGCATTTAATAACTTCTAATGATCAAATAACAGAAATGTGTAAACAATATAACTTTAAATTTTTTTTCATTATTTTCATTATTTAGTTCTCCTTAATTTACATTTTAGAAATAAGTACAAAAGTTAAATTAATTATTGCTCAAATTATTGCTTACTCCTAAAAATTTGAGTAAATTATACAAAATAAATGAAATATCGGATAAGTATCTTAAGTTTTTTTCCTCCGAAGGAACAAAGAGTATCATAAAAATTGCTAATGATTACCTCTCAAGAGATAATAAATTAAGATTCTAAGCCTATAATTAGCGAGAACTTTAACAATTAGAGCTTCTAATGACTCTTTAATGTTTATTCAATGACTTTTAATATTTTTTTTAGTGAAACTTGCACTTTAATAGTAACATTAAAAATTTATTCCCATAGATATAATCTGTTAACATTAATCTAATCATTTACTTTAAGATAAGAAAGCTTATTTTTATGGTAAATTTTTTTTTAACTATTTCGAGGGGGGGTTCATAAAATTGCTCTCTAAATGAGTTATAATAAGATTTAAATTGCACCAATTTCCTAGCAAATTTCAAAACTATGCTTATTTACATTTTGAAACGGATATAAAAGAAAAACTAAGCTATTGATCTTATAAAGCAAACCTTGGAATATTCATCTAAACAGTATCCGAAAATGTTTATAAACACCATGACTCACATTTATTATAAAATACTAATTTTAAACAAAATTATCATGGACATTTTTCAAGAGAAAAAGTAATATATTTGTAAACAATTTTTCAAATATTTATTGTTAGAAATATTTAAGATTCATAGTCTAATCATATTAACCTTCATCTCATAGAATATCATCACTGATTAAACTTTTAGCAATGTTTTTAACTAATTATTAGCAATGTTTTAACAGTAATTATTAGCATGTTTTAACAGTAATTATTAGCAATGTTTTAAGAGTAATTATTAGCAATGTTTTAACAGTAATTATTAGCTATTTTTAACAGTAATTATAAGCAATGTTATTAACGACAATAATTATTTAAAATACAAGTAGTATTAGTGATGTTGAGATTAAGTTTGGTTAAAACATTTGTTCTTTCTTTTTTTTACACTCACAACTTAAAAAGTAAACACGACAAACAGTTTAATCTCTTTTAGATCCTCAAACTATTACATTTCAGTCGAAAACGTTATCAAAACATCTACCGGAGTAAACACTATGAAAGTTAAGGGCACTTTCAAAAACAACCCAACATCAAAAATAACCATAAACCAGATATCCGCTCTCTTACATAGTGTAAGAAATGTGAGAATTGCGTCATCCAACACCATGAATTTGGTCCTTTCGTGACTGAGCTAAATCAATCAAAAATCCATTCAGATCAATCAGGATAGACCCTCGTATACAAGGGGACATCCGTGCTTTTGGGAAAGGTCCATTAATTTTGAGAGGTGTGAGTAACCACAATCTAAACCGTTTTCACTCGCAGCGGCTTTTATCTTATGGGATGGTACTACGAGGTCATACTAGATGCAGCTGAAGACACTTTGGAATCCAAACAAATCTCTCTCGGTGAGTCATGTGAACTAAGGGAGTAGATTTGGATCAAGAATTATTGTGTTTTGGGATTGTAAACTGTGGAAACGTATGTGCTGTGATGGTCATTGTTTCCTATGTAAATAGGTTGGTTAGTTGGTTGGTTGTTTTGGGTTTTATGAACGGTTTTATGTTTTATCGGACAATTTGCGTCAAACACAAGATTAATAGTTAAAAATATATTTAAAATTAAAAGTTATGTCTGTTTCCATCCAATGTCAAAAGATGAAGTTTATTAAAAAGGTTTATAAGATGAGGGCGTGAACCTATGTAAATAGGATGTTGTTTATAGAAAGTTACAGTCGGGGTTTGTATGGAGGAGAAATCACCCATTTTGCATTTTTTAAAAATATTTTAGGTTATAAAAAGTTATAAGTAAGCAATATAGCTCTAGATGTTTATCAAATTGTGGGGAACACCTATAGTTTTACAAAATATCAAAGAAAATACCAGGCTTTAAAATTACTTTTTTTTATATTTTTTACAGAAATACTACAAAACACTTTTTTACTAAATCGCATTAACCCCCCCCAAACGTATTTATAAATCAAATCTTAACCTGCCTTAAATTATAAAAAGGCCTACCAGTGTTATTTTCATCCATAGAGGATATTCAGCCGGCATTATTCTAAATATATTCTAACAAATTATGTATGGTTTAATAACTCTTTGACGATTAAATCATTATCATTTTCTAAATAATGTATTTAAATTAAATCGATAAAAAAATCGAGTGTATGTGGAACCTAAATAATCCCAAGGAAAACATTTGGGTTTGGTTTGGTTATTGTTTTATGGCGCAAAAACCAAATATGATCACATTGCGCCAGAAAACATTTGGGATAAAAGACAAATTTTGAAATCTGTTCATCGTATCAACAAATACATTCATGCTAAATTACTTTTAAAAACTCGAAATGAAAACTTAATTTAAACAAAACGTATGCATTTAAACTACAGCACTTTTAATTTTAAACACTACAGTGGATCATAAACTTCTTAAGCATTGATAAACCAATACAAAAAAGCTTGATAATCAACAAGATAATAATACCTAACAAAATATTTAGTCTGAATAGAATGATGCAAAATAATTATAATTATCTTCTTAATTTCCTATCCGATATTAATCAACTTAAGCGTTTAATGGGCGTAAAATGTTTTATATCAAAATAAAAAGCTAAATAAATTCTGTCACAGAAACATACTTTGAGCGCATACTTTATAAAACCGGCGCATAAAAGCTTAAGCAATTTTCTAACTTAACGATTCCTCAGCTTCTAAGAAATAGCATCTAGCCAAATCAACCCTGCAGTTAAGCTTTCCCGCACTAATAGCGCAGAGGAAGAAATGTTATTATTTCCTTCGGGCTCTTAAGCGCGCACCGATAAACCAATGTAAAGGTAGCTTGGTGTTATGAGGGAAAGTTTCATACCCCGTAATAAAGTGTTATTTTGGTGATCAACGTGTAAATAAAACACAGTCGTGACGCTCGTCTTTACGAACTTATAGGGAAAACGGAAATAGTTCGTAAAATAAAAAACATACAGAAATAATAAAACACATAGAAAAGTGAATAAAATTTTAGTTTCATTTTTTTTTAAACTGGTACATTGTTTGTTCTGATACGTGAAATCTTGAAACTTAATTTTTAGACCTTTTTTTGTTGTTAATGGATATAAAATACGAATAAATTACGAATATGTTTTAAAAGTATTTTAGTGATGAATGCGAAAAATTACGTTAGAAAACATATGAGTAGTTTACAAAAAACAATATACTCCGTTAAAAGTTTTTATAACTCTAGAAATGGTTTTTCATAAGAGTTTTCATAAGAGTTTGCAATTTGGAAAATATTTTTTATACGTGGCTACGCTTTGATCCGTTTTACTGATCTCTACGAACTAAAGTTGACTGAATTATTCAAAGAGAAGTTTATATAGTTTTCACAAAAAAAAAATCCAGTTTAAAGAATTGTCTTTCTTTTAATCCCATTTCCCAGTAGCATCGCTGAACAAATTTAAGCAAAGAATTTATTAGGTTTTAAGCTTATTTGCAAAAGAAGCTTTAGGAAGCTTTTTTTTTAGGGGAAACTTCCGCAACAAAATAAAATCCACCATTTCTGTAAATAAGACTTCAATCAAAACCAGATGAGAAATTATTAGGGCTTTGGCAAATAGTCAAAACTTTCTTTTTGAGGCAAGAAGAAAGGCTTGATCGATATTAAAAAAGAAAATAAACTGGACCAAAAATAATCTACTGCAACGATGTCTAGCCCGCGCCAAGTCTTATTAAACTCCAAAAGAAGGAAGGAGCAAACTCATATGCGAGGTGTCATATTAATATTCCTATGGGTCTTTTCAAAACTTCTGCATATGTCAAACCTAGCTATGAATCATTAAGATTAGTTGTGGCAGCTCATAAAGTGGATTTATCTAAGCAAGATTTTTCATGAACCAATATAGTTGAAACGTCAGTTTTTTGAAGGGAATAAAGATGACTACTTTACTTGTGATTTTAAGTATTTCCAAGCCTCGCGTGAATTCTAAGAAGGTAAAAACAACTAACCCTATAGATATAAATAAACGGATAAAATTTTAAACAAAACAAGAAATTCTCCAATTCAGAATTATTCGATTTAATATCAAAATAATTTCATAAATCTATAGTAAAAATAACATTCAATTAAAATCATCATACTGAAACTCGTTTAAAACTTTTAGAGTTAAGTATGGTTTTTCTGTAGAAAAGTAATTCCAGGGTTTATAAAACCATCTAATTTATTAACAGACACCTTATTAATGTCAAAGTAAACGACACAAAAAGAGAATCAACTCTAAAAAGGTTTAATCCTTAAACTATGATAAATAAACACTTTTACAGGAAGTATAACGATACATGAAAGGTAAATATTAAAAACATTTTAGCAATAAATTTGATTTAACTAAAGTTAAAAACCCAAAAAAATAGTGTGCCATCAAACACAAATGAGTTGGTAATAAAAAAAACTCCTGAATAATTATTATTAATAAAAATAATTGCTGATAAAACTTAGTTTATATGGTCGAAAATAAAAGTGTAAAAAGGCACCTGAGTAAACTCTCTTCGCGTAAAGGCGCCAAGACTCCTTAAACCCGGCGTTCGATATTCTCACGTGTCTCCTGTTAAATCCTCGTTTTGGGGAAGAAGTTATCAACGAAATAACTTTTCCAAAGGTTGTTAATTTTCATTACCGATAGGAATTACTACTTGGGTCTAGCAATTAAATATAACTAAAAAATTTTTATATTTTTTGCCGTTGTCTTATACTTTTTAAGTATTGTTTTTAGGTAAATTTGATTTATTTTTCCTAAAATACTCTTTGCATTTGTTACTGGTATTGCATTGCGACTTTAATCAACGTCATTTCATTAGGAAATTTAAGGAGTTTTGCACTTATTCGTTTTGGCAACATTAGAAAAATTTACAGGTACATATTGGTAGCTCTAAATGGACATTTTATGGTTTTTTACCTCAAAAGAAATAATAAACTTAGGAATGCAAGATATTACAGAAATTTAAAATAAAACACTCACAGTCTTAAGAGATTTTAACATAATCACTTCAGAAAAATAGGCACTACCAAGCAAATTTTAAGAACAATTTCCTCATTTAAATTCTCACTTAGAACACATTCAACTTTATCACTTTTTAAGGAGATGAACATCCAAAACAACTTTTTCCAGGCAAAACCCGCACGCTGGACACAATTAAAAGATTTTCTTCACTACACAGACATCACAAACAGCATGCAACTAATCAATCACAAGACAAACCGAGGTCTTAATGACATTTCCTTTATAAAAAAACAACAACCTTCCAGACACAATCTGAAACATCTCAGGTACCATGCCTCTCTAAATGGAAGGGGTAGTGCCAGCAAAAGCAAAGAAGCCGGCAAACCGGCGCCAGAGCTCAAGAGAGAAAAAGATGCAGAAAAAGGAGAAATCTTTACCTTTAACCGAAAAGCAGGTGAAGTGGAAGAGCAAAATTTCAACCCCTAGCACTGCATGCATCATATCCAAATCATGGGGCTTCCATCCGTAGGGTCGCCGCGGTAGCGGAACCGAAATCAGCAGCGTGCAGCCAGAGCGAGCGCCGCACGCCAACTGACGCCACGCGCTTGGCGCGCTTGGCGACACCAACTTTCTTTCGCAGGAGCGGCAACCTTCAGCGCTCAAATGCCGAGGCTGCTGCAGTGGAGCTTCTGTAGGATGCAAATGCCTTCGGGGGAGAGAAAAACGATTTCAGAAACTTTTCTCCGCTATTGGTGCTTTCACAAAAGAATAATAATCAACTATAACACTAAAAGAGTCCTTGATTTACCATTAGGCCTATAGGCCCCCCAAAAATCTTAAAATTGTCTAAACATTTAAAACATAGCTTTTCAAACTTACTGGAATGCATTTTTTTTACTGAATTGAAAGTAAAAATCGTAACTAAACTGTTGTAAGACTTGGTGACATTTTTGATACAGTCAACAGGATAATACGAAATTACCAATTATTGTATGTTATGAAGTTTAATT
The DNA here is from genome assembly GCA_963680715.1 of Tetragnatha montana. Taxonomy (NCBI): domain Eukaryota; kingdom Metazoa; phylum Arthropoda; class Arachnida; order Araneae; family Tetragnathidae; genus Tetragnatha; species Tetragnatha montana. Next base: position 54,517,506 of record OY796679.1, read on the forward strand.
TTATGACGAAAGTATAATTATCTCCGCTATTTGCTTAAGTGCAATTGGTGCTTTCACAAAAGAATAATGAACAAAAACAATAAAAGAGTCATTCTGAAGGAACTACAGAACTTAGACCCTGATTTACCATTAGCCCTGTGAGGCCCGGGCCTAAGGGCCCCCAAAATCTTAAAATTGTCTAAACATTTAAAACATAGCTTTTTAAACGTATTGGAATGCATTTTTTTCTTGAACTGACGGTACATTAGGAGAAAATTTGAAAGGAAAATATATGAGTCATCAATATGAGTTCAGTTTTTCAATATTTCTTTTAACCTTCAGTTTTATCACACATTCTAAAAACGGTTAAGATTATGTTCACTGGAAATACATAATGATAAACAGTTTTAAAAATAACAGTAAAATGAAACATAAAAACATTTAAATGTGATAGAGTTTAATAACACAACAAAATAAGTTTGTAGAATGTTTTTAACACAATGTTGCTGAACCGGAAATTTCGCATTGATAATTTTTTTATAATAATATCGTAATTATAATTGGAGGTAAAATCAATATTTGTGAAAATATGTATTTTTAATTCGTTTTTTTATATGTAAAGCGTGTAAAAAAAACAGGTACCCCATTTTAACAAAATAGATAAACTAGAAAACAGTTTCTGTATTTAGAAGAAAAAAAAAGCACTATTAGTAAAAAATACTTTTATAAAAGTTTTAATTAATGTTTTATAAATTAATATTATATTAAAACATCCAACATTACACTTGATAGAAACTACAATATTATACTAATATCCAAAAGGAAATAACACGCATAAAAGCTATCAAAAATATGGAGATATTTGGTTCAAATTAGTTAAGAACAAAATCGTAATTATAATAAGTAATACGCTTAAATTTGAACATTTTGAGCAATAACGAGACACGACTCACTTTCTAATAAGTATCCACCATTTCTTATTCAGAAAAAAACGATTTCTAAGACCCGATAATTACGCCCAGCGCTATAAATAACTCAACTCCGACACGAACTGAAGCACGATAATTACTGATTAAATGTCTCCTCATATATCTACAAGATTTTAAGCATTGCGAACGGAAGTCATTGACTTTCACCAAATCGAGTCCCGAAATTAGGTTTCTGATCCAAAAGCATGTTCGGAAACCACCCTTCGAATTTATTCACCCGCGAAACAGGGAGCACGACCGGGGATCACGTGATGCTACAATAGAACAGATGTCACACGCTATGTGCGGAAGAACCGACCAGGATTTGGATGGCAATGGGAGATAACTTTAAACAAAGTGAACAGTGATACCAAATTCTTTTTGAATTAAACATCCTTTTGGACCCAATAGCGGTGATGGTGTTTTTGTTTAAATACTTTTGCGGATTGCAGCTGTTCTTTATGAATTTAGATAGTACTGGTGTACCAAAGAAATCAGATTTCTAATTGTAAGAGAGACTGTAGTAGGGCAGTGGTTCCCGAGCTTTCAAGGATTTTAATTCACTTTTCGGAAACCAAATGTATGCCAAAGCATTTCATTTTACTAAAGTTTACATAATCGAGATTATAGGCGCAAAATATGCACTGTACACTTCTGTGAGGAAAAGAATATTTGATGTAATTTTAATGGTAATTTTACAAATTAAACTATTTGTTACAATACTTGAGAAAAAGAGCAAGTTTGTTTACCATTGCTGTAAATTGACAATTTAAGTTGTTTCAGGTCGAGTTATCTCTTAGAAGGTTTTAAGATCTTCTTTTTTGTATATAGCAAATTAAACCAATAGAATTTAGCTGTTGCGACCCACCTAAATTGACTGGGGACCCATCAGTGGGTTGTGACGCACAGTTGTTAGAGAATGTCTAAAACAGGATTGTTGAAATTATTTGCTTTAAGGCATATTTATTTCCAACCATATTAAATGCTTTTCAAGCTACTTATGAAAAAAAATTGATGCACATTAAAAGGCTTTTGAAGTACATTATAAAAATTAGTTTGCAAATAGTAAAATAATTTTGAATTAAAATAAGTTGTTCCAAAGCTCAGCACATTGAAATAGTTAATATATTGATTTATATCGAAGTAAGTTTTAAATAATATTTAATTTAATTCACCTACTGGATTCATTTGTTTTCATATTGAAGATTATGTGTAATGCATTGTTAACTAACAATATCACAATGATAATATTGGTTAATATTTTATTCTAATAAAGTTTACAAATATGCTCAGTAATTTAAACTTATCTTGGTTACATAAATTAATTGAGAGAGTGAGATAAATTAATGAGATAAATTAATAAATATAAATTCCATTTTAATACACAAAGTTCAAGGTATTGGTTACACTACAGGTTCTCTTCAGAAACAAATTTTTATCCTTACTTCTTTTGAATTCTAATGTATTGTATTCTATATGTATTAAGAAAACATTGGTTGTAAGTTTGATTGAAAGTACTTTAAAAAACATCATTGAAAATATAATTAGAACAAGCGTATGAAAAGATTATTAATTAAAACAGAACAACCTTTGATATTTTTTTAGTTACATGTGTAGAAATAAACAACAATTACATGTGATGCCAAAAGATGCATATGGTCTGGTGTGAGCCTCTCGCCTTAAAAAAACCAAACCAACCAATCTAAATAGCCTAAATATCAAAAAGAATGAATGTGGAAAAGGTTAAGAGAGAGAGAGGGAATATCTTTCATAAGATCGGTTAGGGCATAGGTTCAAATACTATGCCCTAACTGGTATCAAAAGTCAGTAACTCCAAGATTTCCCGTGGGTTGTTTGCCAATCAAAAAGTATCGAGAGAACTACAAAAGCGGCTTTTTACCACGCCAACCACATTCCCATATAATAAAAAGGGTGCTCGCGGCTCCCCACTTTCGTGTCATGGGTCGGGATTCAACCACCGCAGCGATTCCCGTGGGTGGATTTCGAATGAAAACTTTAGCACTGAGACGCAACGGATGATGGAAACGGAAGCAGCTGAAAAATGCGCACAGGTGGTGTATGGCAAACAAGCCTTGCTTTGTTAACATGGCATTTACTTGTCAATTCAAATTTCACTGTGGTGAAAAGTCTTCGAATTCCGGTGACAGAATACTTTCACCTATCGCCATCGGTGTTTTGCGCGGGAAATGTTGGGAAACGGTTCTTCTCTATAACGAAAATGGATCGCGGGATGCATAGGGTCTGATAATGCGAGATTTTGATTTTTTTAAGGGCAGAAAGGTAGAATGTTTGGTAAACTTTTTTGAAATTGCTGTAGAATTGTAATTTAATAATTGAAGAATTTCGGTATTTTTTTTAAGGATTATAACATTTTATAAGAAAAATTATCACCGCAGAATATTTAACATCCTTAATAGATATTTTTCCATTTTTCAATTTAAAGAAAACAGATGAAAAATTTTTGGTATAGCCACAATTAATATTTTTTGTTATAAATTTATCAACAATGTTAAAACCGGAGAGATCTCCCCTAATAAAGAAGTTACTTTCAGACAGGAATGCTTAAGTACTTGGATATAACTATAGTTTACTAGTCCTATATGCTAAATTTTTCTTTGATTAACTAAATAACATATTCCATTAATTTTAAATTACCTAAATAGTAAATACTGATGTCTATTTATAAGGTACTTTAATAAGTCTCTTAAATTTCAAAATAGTTTCTACCAAATTTCAATGACAGATATGCCTAATTTTAAAATATTTTTTGTCTTAATTAAATACTTTTGATACTTAGTTATATCAATTACAAATTTAATTTTATATTATATTCAAATTATTTGAGTTAAACGGCTGTTTTGCGTGATATATCTGCATAATAGTTAGAAAATAATTGAAGGTTGCAAAAGTAGCGAAATATTTATTTCTGTTGTTTTTATTGATGCATTCTTAAAAGTGAAGATTAAGTAGTTGTTTTATTTATCTTGAAATTCTGTGACAGTACACAATTTATAGCATAGTTATTTGTATAAATAAAATTGATACTGTTAATTTTGCATCTAAATCACTCATAATTTTCGAGATATTTACTACTGCTAAAATATCAGAGAAGAAACTGGTATTCAAACTAAGATCTCAATAAAGATAAAATTTTATACCTACATTAATTTTCCTGCTTAAAACTTTTTAAAATTTTTAAAACCATTAAGATATAAAGCATCCAAGTTCAATTTATTAAAGGTATAAATACTAATAACCAATAATAATCAATAAAATATACTGTAACATCAATATAATATGTTTACCTTTTAAAAAGATCAAACATATGTACTTTAAGAAATAATATCTTTCTTAAAATTATTTAAACTTTAATGCAAGAACTCGTAAAAAATGTAGGGTTTATTAATAAACAAGGTAAAATGAATTTAACTATCCGGAATTAAATATTTAGTCAAGTTTTAGTTAATTGCGGTTTTTAAAGAATATGTTAACGTTAAGTTTAATAATTAACGAAATATTGGTTTTGGCTTTGAATGAACCAGATAATTTAAAAGTTACTTATCCTTATTAAACGCATATTTTTTTCCTAATGACCATTAACTAAAAATCATATCAAATCGTATAGCATTTTCACTTATCAAACATTTATATAAAATTTTACTTAGCTTTGTAATTTGTTTAATTCCATTTTATAATAGGTTATTCGAAATTACAATATATTAATTTCGAAATTAAATAAATACCACTTCGAACACATACATTTATCAATTTTATAACAATTTACCAATGATTATAAAACTATATTATGCAGAAAATCTTTGAAACAAAAGTAATCTTTGGGTTATTTCAAAGATTTTGAGTATTAAATCATTTATGTAAATATAAATAAATAATTAGCATATATATATATTAATTACCAGAATACGAATAAATAAAACAATAGTGCAAAAATCTTATAAGCTGTTAAGAAATTGTTTAACGTTTCATCAAGAATTAATTACCATTTTTGCTATATGATTCAATCATTAAAATTTAGCGAAACTAAAACTAGATATTAGCAACAATAAATGGGATGAAACGTTAAGCTGTCTTTTTTAAAAATAAATCATTTCAACATTTTAAACTTTAAATGTTAAAATTACACAGTAAAACCTTGCTTTTACGTTTGATTATGGGACCACCAAATCAGCCGTAAAAAGTATAAATTGTGAAACATTAATCTTAGTGCTTTACAAAATAAAGAAGGAATCATCCTAAAGAACTGTTTTTGTTTTTGAATGTTTAAACAAATTTTTCTCCCGAGAAGAAAAAAGGTTAAGTTTGCACTAACTACATTTTATAAAATTTCGTTTAAGAACTAAATAATAACTTTAAAGTACATATTTTACTTTTTTTTACATCACTTACTTTTTAGTAACATTTAACTTTAAAAAACATCTATATACAAAACAATCTCATATAAAGAAATTATATTTTACTTTGCTTTTGATTCCTATTAATATTTTAAGTTAATAAAAATGGGTAGTGAAGATAAATGAGGATTGTATAATTTCATTGGTGGAGGTTAAAGCAAACCCCAAAAAATAGTGCATGTTTAAAAACAGCTTAGTACTCCTTTAAGGCAGATTAAGGATTAAAATTTAAGGATTAAATCTTTATTTAAAGGTTTCTCTTGTAATCAAAACAAGATCTGAAAGTAATTTGTAATTAATAAAACCTTTAAGGAAAACATCTTATATTGTCATTTCCCAACATTGTGTTCCCCTTTAAAGCTGCCTTTGTAATCAATTCAATTTGGACAAACCACATATAAAACACTAAATGTGACTATAAATTTCAATAAAACACCAAATGGGTTAAAACACAAAAACAAGGTTTAACAATAAGGTTAATAATTCATTAAAATATTTCTACTTCACAAAACGTTCAACTCTAGTTTTAGAAAGCAAACTAAAATACTCCTGGGCAGTCCTGAAGGCTCGAAAGAGGTTGGTTCCTTAGTTATATGTCTTAAATAAAACGAGGCCTCTACATTTTTTCAAAAGCCATGCCAAAAAGCCAACTATAAGTGATCATCACGTTTGTTCTAACTCATAACAGATCTATTCTAATTTTTTCACTGTATTTTTTTCCTATTTGACAATTTTTTCTGTGTGTCCCTCTAAAACTAGAGTTGAAAACGACACCAGTTCTTAAAAAAGTGAGAAGACATACCCGCACGAAGCTTGTCGAGCCTTCTGCAGGACTTCCCAGGCCACCTACAAAGAATTACGATGGGTGTTATAGCCTTTCAAAATATGCCGATAAATCAGAATTTCCACAATTAATGATCAAAAGCATCACAACATAAATTAAATCATCAGTTTGAAAATGGGAATAAGACCAAAAAATCAGAAATTGACTTTTTTGTGCTCAAAAAAATCTCCAAGCTTTGCATGAGTGGAAAGAGGGGGGAAATAACTACCACCTATAGGGAGATATACCCCCTTGAAGTTGCGAAATCGATGTCCATTCATTGTATTTTTACAGTTAATTTGGAATTAAAGTTAATTTGTCTTTATGTTCGTATTCTTTGTGCTGCAAACTAAGCCGAAATAAAATTTAAAAGTGCTTTTAATTTTTTTTTATCCAGGGAATGTTGGACTCCATTCATATTCACTTACTCCATTGATACTCCCTTAATGACCCAGTTTCATAATAATTTTGAATTTTATTTGTCGTAGTCTGTCTATTTCTCACTTTTGTGCTGTGAACTAAGCAGAAATATAATTTAAAGATGAATTTGAGAGGTTTTTAAGATTTTCCTTCGCAATGTTGAAAAAGTCCATCAACTTTTTTCAAATGTAAAATACTTTTGAATGCACTTATATTTTTTTTCCGAAGATTGCCCTTTTTTCTAAATAAGTTCCTGAATTTCCAGTAAAAATTTGGTGGGTAATACAACAAAAATTCCATTATTTATACAGGGGTTTTTTTTTCGATTTTCTCAAAACTTGGTTTTTGGACTTATTCCCTTCTTTGAACTGACGATTCAATTTTAGAACCATGTTAATAGTTTCAAGACCAATTTAATTCAGTGAACGTACATTTCCGAGTGCCATTTGATCGTTTGGTAAAGATGTGATGAGTAAAATCAACTGTTAAATTTTGACCGTTTCAAGTTCGTACCTAAAGCTGGAATTGCCTTTCCATATTCGTAAGGTTTTGAATCATCCCAGCGTTGAGCGAAGGGCTTTGAACTTAATTGTGTACGGAGCGTTTCTATGGATACGGAGTCACGACCTTGAAATCCACGTGCTTCTCATTTACCCTACATTGGTCGAGTATCCCCTCTGGATACCTTTGTTTTAACCAGGCTTTAAATGAGTCATTTGAATACAAAAATTAAAACTTCCGACGAATTAAGTGTGACAATTATTACGGTCACGCAATGTCATCTTTAGAATTTATTACATTAGTTTTAACCAAATTTCGCCAGCAATTAAGTTCAGAACATTGTTACATGCATACCTTTTTTTTTCATTTGTTATTTTCACTTTAAAAGCATTTTTAGGCGTGGACTGAATGTGAATGTATAGAAAATGTTTAATTTCACTCGTAAAAACGCATTTGAAGAAAAATAACATCAAGTAAAGTAATTAATATTCAACCTGTAAACATGATAGAGTAATTAAGATAATAATAGAGTAATGACATAAAAAAGTAATTCAGGTAATATGTTAATAATTTTATGATAGAAATAAGAACTATGGCATGGTTAAAAATTGTAATTAACAGTAAGGAAATAAGAATAAGATACAGTCATAATAGAATTTCAGATTTGTGTATTTGAGGTTTCAGATTATGTTTTATCTACATAGTATACTTTTATCCATGCGATTAACTTAAAGTTTACTAAAAAATATATATATTATTAATCACTTAGGAAATCAATAATTTTATAAAAAGGTTATGGGAATAATCTCGTAAGTTTGAACGATGATCAAGCTATTTTTTAAAATAACATACTAACTCCTCGATCTAAGTGAATATTTAAAGACATTGTTTCAACCTGTGGCCGTTTATAAGCAAGATTCTGATCCAGATGACGTAAATAAATTTCGGTGACAATCAGATAGAAGCATCACTACACTAATGCCATTACTTAACGTGGAAAAAATAAATAGGACTGTTTCATTTTAATTTCTTCTGGTCATTCTCCCTGTCTAGATTTTCTAAGGCTTCTAATGCATGCGCCACAAAAGAGGAGATAGTATTTATTCATTCATGAAATTGAGCCTTATGCACGAAAGGTTTCTATTACACGAACTACGACTTTTTTTTATATTTTTGCTAATGAATCAATTTGAGAATGCTAATGAATCAATGAATGTTATCCGAATTTCTCCAATTTAGTTGTATTACCTTTCAACAATAAAATTAGCTACAAAATTTCTAACGTACTCAAAGATTTTGGTTTTCATATTGTATTTTCCCCTGTGAATAAAATCCCTTTTAGCAACCTTAAAGACCCTATAGATAAATTTAATCTCTGTGGCATCTACAAAATCCAGTGCCAGTGTGGTCTTTCATATATTGGACAGACTAGACGGGCGTTAAAATTTAGACTGAAGGAGCATCAAAATTACATTAAAAAACAAGAACTCGAAAAGTCATCAATGGCGAAACACTCGTGGGATTCTAACCATATTTTTGATTTTAATTCTGCATCTATCATATTAAATTGCAATAAACCTATTGACTTGGATTTTTTTGAAGCATTTGTTATCCATAAGAACTCTAGTATGTTAGTAAATGATTTTTCAAGTGTGCCCCCCCTTTCTGATGTTTGGAAATCTTGATTTTTGTATTTATTATTTGGGTTTTTTGTTTCCCTGTAGGTTATAACTGTATCTTTAACCCAATTGCTTGACTATATATTTGTGTTTGATCAGAGTGTTGGTTTCCTGCTGACGAAGGGGATCTTAAGTATCCCCGAAACAATTGTACAATTTTAACATTTTATTAAAAGTGCAAATACAAAACCGCTGCCTTTTTTCATTTTTGAATCCCATATAAGTTGTAGTGTTTGAGCTCCGAAAAATTGAAGTATAAAACGTGAAATTGTACTAAACTTATTAATTTGGTAATTGAATTTTTAAATTATGTACGCTTAAATTTGAAACACAAAGCATATTTTTGGTTATAATATGTATTATAGTCAGTATTTTAATCATCTGTAAAAACGGCACCCAACTAAACATCAAAACAAACACTTTTGCCCGCATTTCTTTGAAAACTATTTACCGCTTCCGCTGGGAAATTGACTTTTAAAAAGTAAAATTTTGGAAAATCTTCCTTATTAAATTTTACTTAGTTTGAAAAATTAAATATTATAAATTTATATAAATACTAAAATACTTAAACAGATGGGATATTCAAAAGGCTTTGAATTCCATACCCTTCACACATACCCTATATTGTTACAATTCCGTATATTATGAGATGGGTAAAATGTGAGTAGGTATATGGGCGAAAAGCATGGCGGAATTCCCGTTTGAAAAGGGCCAATGGAAAGGGAGCGTAGCATGCAGCTGGCTGCTGTGGCCACCAAGCGTAACCCAGCTGGACACAGAACGTGCAATAACTAGCTTAGTGTTATTCTTTTCGGACTTTCACTTTTTCACTTGAATTGGAATAACGGAAGTAAAGGACCGAGATAAAGGTTTTGAAGTTTAGATGCCGTTTAGAGATTTAGTTAAGTGGAGTAGACTCGGGAAGGAGATTACATCACGTTCGCAGGATGCGAGAATTGTAGCTCCAGTTGCTTCCTTTTCTGCTGTAGTAGCGGATATCAATCGATATTGGTTTGATATAAATCGGTGTTATATCTTTACAATGTCAGAAATATTGGTTAATATTGTGGGATACTGGGGAACTAGTACTGATAGATGATTTCTTTATCTTTTCCTAAAATCCTGAAAATAAGTTTTATTTTTCTTTGCAAATTTTTACTACATTTTTAATGTTTTACGAATAAAATAGTCTAAGTTAAATTCTTATTTAAATCATCATTAAATTTTTATTTAAGCATGCACTTGCAAGGGATGCAAATCTCCTAAGTGTACAGATTTAATTTTTATCTCTCCTTTTGTTGTTGCTAATGTTGTATATATGTAAATAAACTAAAAAAAAATAAATAAACAGCCAAGAAGTGGAATTTCTGTGTAAGAACGAATCTCTTGTTTAAAATCCCAAATTCGTACTCTTACGCTTTATGCGAGAAACAACTTAAGTACGATGGTTGATTCACAAAATTTTATACATCGAAAGCCTTATACTACTTAATACTTATATACTTATTACTTGTAGGTTACTGAATATATTAGTTGACTTTTAAAGAGATTGCCACCAAGAGGTAATTTTAGCTTTTCACAAAATTTTATGCATCGAAAGCCTTATACTACTTACAACTTATTATTATTGTTATTAACTTATTATTATTATTACTATTAGGTTACTGAATGTATGGTTAGTTGGCTTTTAAAGAGATTACAACAAGAGGTAATTTTAGCTCTCCAAGACTGAGTAGAGCTTGCAACGAAAAATAATGCCAGCTAACAACACAATGCTACAAAATATTAAAAATGCATTTAACATTTATTTATCACAAAAATTGAATACACGCCAGAAAGCTCAATGCCTCTCTCATTTCTCCTAAAAATCTTACCCGATAAAAAAATACTTTGATATTTATTCAACCTTCCGCATTATCTAGATAGAATAAAACGAAAAGAATTTATATTTCTATCTTCTCTGTTGCAATGGGAAAATGAAATTGCGTGGAAAGATAGGTCACACACAACAAATGTCATTTGTGTTTCTATTAATGCTCGATAGGAGTGTCAAAGCCATTTGGCGTCGTGTGCTGAGGTCTGTCTACGTGATTAAGCCACCCATGTCTCGAAACTGATTACTCGGCTAGACATCCTTAAAATAATGCAGTCTATACATACATGTAATAAAAGTCTCGTCACTATAATAATTCTCTAATCCAGGGTGTTTCAGATAAATTTGTCAAAACTTCTAGGAGGGCACACCTAGGCGACTCAGAATTATATAGGAATGAGGGGGGTTTGAAATGTACCTCTAACGACCTAGGGGTTTTTAGAAGCGGGCATGGGAGGTTGTTTAATCCCCAGTGGAAATTGACGCGTAACCTTTGAAAATTGGATTAAAAACAGAAAAATTGTTAGATTCCGGCATTTATTAAATAAAAACCAATTTAAGATCTGAAATTTCAGTGAATTCTTCACCAGACGTATTGTAATTTATCAATTTTAAGAGCTAGTAATGGGTCAGGACTTATCTTAAGCCTTAAAATCTTAACTTTGAAATTACGACTGAAATTTCATCTCTTTAATTGATTTTATGTCATAAGTGCTGGAATCTAACGATTTATCTGTATGGGTGGACTGTGTTAATGAGGATTTAAAAAAAATAAGTATTAGCAATTGCAGAACCCTATCCAAGAGGAGAAAAGAATGGAGGATGATTCTTAGGAAGGCCCATAAAGGGCTGTGGTTTCAATACATCTTAAAAGGTTACATGTCAATATCATTGGAGTTTAGAGAACCTCCCATATGCCCGCTTATAAAAACCCCAGGTAGTTAGGGGTGAATTTCAGACCCCCCATTCTCGTGTGATTCTGAGTCATCTAGCCCCTCCTAGAAGTTCTAAAACATTTATCTGAAACTCCCTGTATTATCCGTACATGTTTTACGGATACTAAACCAAAACCTCTTTCATTTCCCCCATTAGGAGTTCCAACCATTCTCAATGGTTTACCCTTTCCCATTCTTGGCTTTTACAGCATTAGTGTAAATGAAGCCACTAAGAAAAGATATAATACACAAACAACTGTGAAATTGATAAGGAAATGAACAAACTTCATAGTTCTGAGTTTCAAAAGGAAATTGAATTAATATACGGTCTAGTGAACTTAAAATTAGAATCTTAATTTCTAGACAACATTTTCTATTAAAAGCAGACATAAGGACAAGTTCCAGACTTAGAGGTCGTACTTTGACTTACAAGTCTATATATAAGTTCTATTTAATTTGACCTTTGAAAAGAGCAATCTATAGTAGACGCCCAGCCCTTTTTAATTGTATAAGGGTAATCTAGCTCTCATTGATTTATTGGTAAAGACTATGGTATACAAGGTCTGGTATCCAAACAGTGCTATTTTATGCTATAAGATAATCCCTAAGAAACTTAAGATCATCCATTTTATGTAAAATTAACTTGTTTTTCGTCAAAACGTATGAATAGTTCACATAGTGCATTCAGGATTTTATGTCAATATATTATGCTACTTGAAATTTTATTTATTTAAAGATTCAAATGATTTAGCCTGCCGAGTTTTATCATAATAAATAAAAAATGTGTTGCACAATTTCTTAAATATTTTAATAGGCATACATATAATCGTGTTTGTGATATAAGAGGTCCACCCAAAACAAAATCTCTAAAATATGAAATTAAGATTTATTAATACAAACTTACCAAATTTTTCTCAAAATTAATATTTTTTATTATAATAATTTTATATTTATTATTTAATTGCATAAATAAAGAACATAAATTATTTTATGTAAAACTTATTTTTGTACTTAATATTTCGATAAAAATTAAGTTTATATCTTCCCTTTTTATAACACAGTTTGTTTTCTTCAAACACTAAACAATTTGAGAAAATGTTAATAAAATATTATTCAATTTCGTGACTTAAGCTACATAGCACATTTTCTATTTAAGTAAAATATTTACTACATTGCCGTTACGTATTTTTGCGTTAGGAGGTGTAATGGGAATTTATATAATAATGCCCAAGTTTTATGACTTTTGATACATAAAAGATGTTGTCGCATCTTGCCCACAGGTGGGAGGATTTATTACCCAAGGGGTCGTTCAACAATAGAATGCCTACCTGAGTGACCACATCCCCCAACGTTTGATACCACCTCACCTACTCGCAAGTTTGGGAGAAAAGCATTTTAACATGTGGAGATTTCTATCAGTTCGTTATTTGATTGTTCGCAAATGATTTCAGAGACATTTCCATGAAAAATTTTAAGTGAATGTTTAAAATAAGAATTATGGTTCAAATTGGAGTTACTGCAAAAGACATTATTGATGTTAATAAATTATTTTATATAAAGAAATTGTCTATAATTTTACCGAAATTATGACAATTACAAATAAAACAAATTAATTTTACTTATAAAACAAGAAATGTCGGTTACTTTTAGCTTAATGTTCAGAAAGTATTAACTTTTAACTGTATATGTACTTGTCCCTAAAGAAGTAGAGTTTCAAAGAAATATAGGGTAAAACATGAAAAAGTAAAACAAATCAAAATCGCTTGAAATTTCTTTTTTTCTGCCATTAAATTACTTCGACCAAAAAAATTAATAACATATCATATAATAATTAAGTGCACATCATTGCACTATTAGAATTGCTTAAAATTACTCTTTTAGTCTGAAAGACTAGTTTAGAGAGTAGAGAGGATCTAAAAGAGATAAAGGATCTAAAAAGAGACAAGTCTCTTTTAGATCTTCTATGCATCGCGGTATATTCTATACTCGACAGCAACGTTACTGGAGTTACCATGGAGAAACAAAACAAAGTAGTTCCCAGAGCAGTGTCTGAATTTTGAGTGAAATGAACAGCGTCGATTTAAAAATATAATTAGTTTGTTAAACCCATGTTTATATAGCACCTAAACTCCTCCTAGCAACCCAACAGACTTTCTGTTTACCCATTTTCTCCTTCCGTGTAGTGACGAACTGGGTTCAAGAAACGTTGCTGTCGAGTATAACGTTCTATGGACTTAAACCACTATTTTCCTTCCGGGCAGCTCATTTCAACATACAAAGATAAGAAATAACGTATTATTAGCGCAACGGGATGAACCAGATTGGGATCAAACTGAATTTCCCGGGATCTTGATAATCCCGGGATAGGTCCCTCCAAACAAATCCACTGAAATCCCGAGAAACATCCCCACAGCTTAGTTCGCCCTCCATTTTATGGCAGTTTATCTACCCGCAACGTCCCCAGACACTTCCCCCAATTCAGTGTCTGGGGACGCAGCATCCTGAAGGATGATAGGAAGCAATATAAATGGCTGCAGGGCGCTTCCCACCCTTAATACGGTTCGGGGTTGGGGGGCTAATGCATTTTACACCCGTAAGTTCGGCGGACCGCAGAAAATATCGAATCGAAATGAAGAATGCCACCGAGGATGGATCGTGTGATGAAAACCCCCTCGGGTTGTGAACCGCTCTTCCCCCATGGTGGAAGCCATTCATTGAGTTGAGTTGTAAGGCTTCTCGCTGAGGCAGCACATTTTCGGTGCGAAATTTTAGATGACGAGCTTTTTCTCAATGTGAAATGACAGTTTAGCCCAGACCCACGGAAAAAGGAGGCGCGGGAGTTTTTGCCTGTGGAAAAACGTGTCGGGAATTTCTTGGGCTTATTGGATTAGGTTGTCTTATTTTATTATTAGGGTGTAAAGAAATTGTGGGGTGGTTAGGGGAAGGAGTCTGGATGGATCCCTTTTTTCAAATGTGATTAGAAGTTTATCTTTGTTTCCCTCTTTTTAGCTTGTGTTGTTTTTGTTAAGCTAAAGCTACATATTAAACTGTTGAGAATTGAAAAGGTATTAAAACCCATTAACATAATAATAAAGTAAACCGCAATTAACAAAAGTTAACATAAAACAGCAATTCTTTTTTTCCTTACAATGTATTAATATGTATTTTCTCTGTCACCTGAGTGGTTATTTTCCCCCTTGGTGACTCATACTATTTTTTTTTATTTCTGTAATGTTTATACTATTTACTATTTATACTATTTATTTGTTTACTGCCATACAGAAAAAAATCCAATTACATGGCAGAAGAGCGAAAAGACACATACCATGACAAAACAATAGTAAATACAAAATACACATAAAACAGTAAAATACACAGATGTTAAAAATACAATCACAAATTCAAATAAGCTATCAAGTCATTTTTTAACTTAAAATAAGAATCAAAGAAAAGATCACTTTTGTTGGACATATTGTTTAGCAATTTAAAAAACACATATATTGACTGATTTAAGATATAATTTTTAGTGGAAGAAGGCATTTTAAAAATAAATTTTTTTCTTGTCGAATATTGTGGGACATAAAAATTAAATTCATTAAGTAATTCTGGGCAATCAATGCTGCCGTTTAGCAACTCATAGAAAAATTTAAAAACAGATAAACATCGTCTTTGTTCAAGGGTTTTAGTATGAGGCATCACATAAGTTTTGAAATAAAGAAAACGAAGGAATATATTTTGAATTTTCTCTATAGAGTTAATTTGAAGTTTATTTGAAGGATACCAAACAGCACAGTTATATTCAAGAACCGAACGAACTAGGCTATTAAAAAGATTTAACAAAACAAAACTATCAGTGAAATCATGAGTGGTTCGCTTTAAAATCCCTAGTTTTTTTATTGCGTTAAGTCTGATGTTTTGAATGTGCATATTGAAACAAAAATTTGATTCATAAATTACACCTAGATCATTAGCATGAGATTTTCTAGTTATAGTCAAATTATCAATAGTGTAGTTTTTTAGAAACGGGTTTGATCGACCTGCAAATGTTACAACAAAACATTTATCTATATTTAAATATAATTTGTTCTGAGAGCACCAATTATTTAATTTTTTAAGCTCAGATTGCAAAGATTCAAGATCATTATAAGAGGATATTTGTTTCATAATTTTTAAATCATCAGCGAAAAGAAGACAAAAATTAAAAAGGGTAGTGATGTCATTAATTGTTTATATGCATGTATGTAAATAAAGCTCATTATCATTATCAATAAGTTTTTAAAATAATATGCATTGAGCATTAGAACCTAAGTTATGAGTAAAAGTAGCAATATTAAAACTTAAATTTTTATCTCAGATGAATGTTCAAATCATATAATTTTTTTCAACGTGAGGCAGTGAAGTTTGTAAAGTTATCAAGAGAGAATAAGTTTACAAAAAGTGTAAAAGTTGCTCAAAAAGTTATGCCAAATGTGTTTCTCAAGTTGCGCATTTATAAAAACTAATAACTTTTTCTTGAACATTTTAGTTAATGATAAGGTATAATTAGTACCTATATCTAAATTTCATTTAAGATTCCCACCACTTTTTCTTTAAAAATTTAATCTTTTGCTTCTCCTAGTTAAAACTATTTAAAGTAAGTTTTTTAACCTAAAGGAAATAAAAAATATACACATAATATAATAACTTGATGTATTATTTAAACTAAACAGACTAATTTTTTTAAGTTATCCAGCTCGCAACATCAAAATCATGCATTGAAAAAAAAAGACTGAACTATTTTTCTCCTCTATTAAATTCAACACATAGTTAAATGCTATTATTTTAGGTTAACTTTCATTTTTACTCTAAATTCTCGAATGCTGTTTGCATTTAAAATAATATACAAACTGGGATAAGTTTTTAAATCACATTTTTGAAGGTTTACGACCAACAGAAAAAGCGGTCTGCCTAAGAATTGAAAGGCGAGACGGGTTCTTGCTAAACTCAAGACAGAAAAGCTAACTTGCCCAACAGATTTGACGTGGTATTAGATCTTTAGATCTTTGATACTAAGATTTAAATGCATTAGTCTAGCCAACCAGGCATGCGAAAATCGGTGACATCGGCACCAAGAGTCTCAGCTCTCTTATTAAAGAGACAAATTCGAATCTCTAAACAACTTTTTTCTTTAACTTTGTTTAACTTTTAATCAAAAAATACATTTTTTTCATATAATTAATAAAAAAAGTTTTACTAATTTTTGATAAATCTAAGTGAAAGGAATTAAATTTTTTCTAGTTTTATAGGACTCAAGACAATTCAATTGTTTTATTAATACATTTACTTGAGGCAATTTGTGTATGAGATGCACTAAACTATGTCATTCATTAAATACTTTTTAAATTTTCGCAAAACAATTTGTTATGAAATTATTCTATTTAATTGATTTGTTTTTCAAAAAAATTAAAGAAATCGAGCAAAAGCCTGGGTAATTTTTACATCTAATGATTATAAATGTTTTATATGTGAAAAAGGAAATATAAAATTTAGAAACAAATGAGCTTAGAGAATGCAAGCAACTTAAAGGAAGCATTTTTTATGTTATACGTTTAGAATAGTGTTAAATTTGTTTTCAAAACATTTAAATTATCATACAATTATCTTACTTCAAAATACTAATTATTCTTTCCACCTTTATTTTAGTTCTGCAGTTTAAAGGAAGCATTTTTATACTAATAGAATGTTAAATTTGTTTTCAATACATTAAAACTATCATACAATTCTCTTACTACAAAATACTGATTAATTATACACTCTCCATCTTTATTTTAATTCATAAATCACTGTTTGAAAAGAAAATTATAGTTAAGAAAAGTAAATGGTTAAAAAGTATTAAGAGAAATAAAGTACTAATAACTTCATATTTTATTTTAAAAACTTAATAATTTGGTTTCTCTGTACGAGCTGTTTTCAAAATAAAAAACGTCTATGCCTATTTTTAATTTACTAATTCAGAAGAACTATTAAAGGTAATAAGGAATGTTATATTAGTAACCGAAAATCCCCATTTATTCTCCAAATTTGTAAAAAAAAATTCCTAAAATTCAGGACAAACTTCATTAAACTTTTCACCTAAAATTTCAACATAAAAAAAAATCAAAATACTTTCAACAAAGATACTCACACACTTCACACAACATTCCTACTTTTTCCACTTAAAAAAATACAAAAATACTAACTTAGAGGCTCAGCTCTCCCGAAAAACTTCGTCCAAAAGGCCAGCCTTGAATGAAATAACAAAAACACGTCGAGTCTGCATGGAACAAATAGTGTCTGCTACAAATGTGGCATTCACACGGAAAAAATCGATTTGTTCCCAAAGGTATTTTTATGACGTGGAGAGCGTAATCGAGTGGAAGCAGCGTTTTAGATGGCCTTTTGAACATGAGAAGACTTTTTTCTCTTTCGCTTGGTGCTAGGTTTGAAGAGTACTCTAGAGAGGGAGTGCGTTTTTAACTGAGTGAGTGGAGTGCTACGAAATGTAATTAGCCGGTTAGGCGTTTTGAATGCGTGAAAGCGTTATTTTTCAAATGATGCGTTTTTTGCAACGGCTGTGAGGCGTTCCAGATACGGACGGTGAATTCATTAAAAGGGAATAGGGGAAAAAAGTGGGTTGGAAAGTTTCATATAAGAGCGAAATCCATAAGTATTAAAAGGTAAAGAGCGATCTCCAACGTAACAAATATTGCCTTAGAATTCTCTTAAGATTTTTAGTTGGAGTGATGAAAAACTTATCTTGTTTTTAAGTTGTATTAAACCTTTCGTATCCAAAACATCTAAACATTCAATAAAAAAACTGAATGTGGATATCCTGTATTTACCTCTGTATACTTATTATATAAATTATGATAATTTCTTTTTATTAACATTAAACTAACTATTTATTTTATTGCTAAAATTTTTGATAAAGTTTTTGACTTTAAATTTATGTGAAAATAATTTTTAAGAGTAAGATTATCACCTACCCCATTAAAAATTCAACTAAATAATGCGTATGAAGGAAAATCTCTTGTAAAAGTAGTTCATATTTGATAGGGTTCAAAAACAAAGTTTAAACTTCCTGTATATCGATAAATAAAATAGTATTTTTATAAAAACCTGTTTTTTTCCATACGCGTTATTTAATGTATTTTTTCAGGAGAAAAAGTGAGACTTCAAGTTTAAGTACTCTTACTCCTTACATTTTTGTTCTCAAAAATTTTGAAGATTAAATATTTTATTAATAACTTAAGTAACAAAATAACTTGTAAATATAATGGTAATCAAAAGAGCGAATGCAGTTTTAGATAGTAAGTAAAACTTTACCTTTAATAGTTTTATGTCATTTAAGAAGCAAATTTAAATTTAACTTAACACAAATCAAAGAAACTTGTAATTCATCCTACAGACCACAGGTTGAGAATCACTAGTCACCAGGGACACATAATCTGAACCAGTGTATCCCAACTTGGGGCGCACGCCCCACCGGGGGGCAATATGAACTTCTAGGGGGGGGGCAATTTGAAAATTTTTAACCAAATTACCCCCCAGGTGGGGCATGGACCACCAGATTTTATTTACTTCTCAAGAAGGATTTTCGAAAAAATAAAGGACATAGGGGACATGAAAAATTTCGAAAGGCTTTGGTGGGGCATGGACCGAAAAAGGTTGGGAAACACTGATCTAAACAGTGATTATCAACCTGGGGCGATTTGGTTTATCAGGGGGGCGATAAATAAGTGGGGGGCAATTGGGGGGCTATGAATATTCAAAGGGGGAAATTAAAATAATAGTATAGTAAGGTTTACTGATCACCTTGACCAGTTAAAACTGACATGGAATCAAGATTTAAAGATTTGACCAAGTTACAAATTCCGGATTGGATTCTAGATCCATTCTCGTTTGAAGCTGTGGATAAGCTTGATGACTCATTGCAGAATGAGTTTCCAGACTTGAAGTATGATGTGAGGTGAAAATCATTTTCAAGAAGAGCAGCTACGAGTTAGCCTGGGTGAAGCTCATGGACCTTTATCCATCAACTGTGTGGAAAAACTGAACCATTTCTCATCTTGTTCCTGTCAACATTTTTAGTTGAAAAAGGGTTTAATTTTGTTGTCCAGCTCCTCACAAAACAAATAAGTTGGACATTTACCTCAAAGGAGATTTGCGCCTAAACTCGACGAACATAAAGCCGGATATTCAAGCTTTAACTGAAGTCCACTAAGCACAAGGCAGCCATTGAAAGGATAATTTAAATTTCCAACAATAAATAATACAATAAAATATCAAATTTTCAATTATTATTACAAATTTTAACAGTCAACTTTCTAAATTTTTCGAGATTCAAATTTAAGAGTGACCTGATAAAACTGCTTTGGTTGTTTTTATATACGGTAATAAAATTGTTTTATTATTAACACTTTACTTCAAATTAAAATTAGACATACAATGAGAATGAAAAGGGGGCAATAGGTGTTAGTCAACCTCCAGAAAGGGGGCTATGGGCCACAAAAGATTGGGAACCACTGATCTAAACAGTGATTATCAACCTTTTCATACTCATGGACCACTAGATAATTTATCAAATCAAAGAAACTTGTAATCCTCCCTCGAACCAAGATTGAGAATCACTGGTCTACACCCCTTTAAAAAGTTCACTGACCTTTCAAAACACCTTGTATAGTAGTGATGAAGTAGCCCGATACAACGTGTTCAGACACTATTGTGTGTGCCACACGACAAAAAAAACTGAAAATGTCATTTCTGAACGAAACGACAGAATTCGGAACGTCACCATTCTTTCGGGGTTTGTAAGGAATGCTGCCCCTTTTTAATTCATTCGGAATAAATAAACCCTTTAAAGTACCACCCACCTGGAGCACCTGTGAGAAGGAATTCGGAGGCACTCCCTTTCCCTCGACCCTGTTATGGCTGTTTATGGCTTTTTCGCAGGTGCCCGTTGAAAAGCCGCCGGAATTCTTAATTATATGGTGGCGGGTCCGACTTTTATGAACCACTTTCCATTGTCGCGTGGCAGACATGGAGATGTACCGAAGAATGGCGTTGCGTGCGATTTGCGGTATCGGTATATGAGGGGGGTTTTGATGTAACTTCTTGGTATTCCTTTTCTAGTATTTCAGGTGTCTGGATACCCTGTGTTGAGCGAATGCCGCTTGAAATGAAAATTTTGAGGTGGTATGAATGAGGGGATTGCGTGTTTTGAGGTTTCTCGTATTTTCGTAATTTTTTTGTTTGAGGAGACGCAGTTTTTCTTCCCTGGAATTGGAATCTACTTTTTTTCGGTATAGTAACATTAGAATGTCAAAAAAATTTTATTAAAACCTTTTACAAAACAAGAATCTTTTGGAAGTATCTTGAAAATAATCGAATCGAAAATAATACTTTTGCACGAAAGTAATAATTGAAATACATTAAAATTTCATTCTTTTAATTTAATTAAAGTTAAATTTGCTTGTTAAATTATATTAAACTATTAAAACTAAATGAAGGTAAGGCTGAGGTCAATGAATGGTTTTTACGTTGTTTTTTAGAGTTTCGATGAGAAGTACTTATTATTTTACTTATTATTACTTATTTACTTATTTAATTATTATTATTTATTTATTATTTTAAGTTAATCTAGTAGTCCATGGGTATGAAAAGGTTGAGAATCACTAGTTTAGATTATATGTCCCTTTAAAGAGGTGTAGACTAGTGATTCTCAACTTGTGGTCTGTAGGATGAATTACAAGTTTCTTTGATTTGATAAAGAATCTAGTGGTCAGTTGAACGGTCAGTTGGGAATCACTAGTTTAGATTATGTGTCATTTCAACTTGTGGTCTGTGGGAGGATTTCAGGTTTTTCCGTGGGTATGAAAAAGTTGAGAATCACTGTTTAAGACTACCTAAGACAGATCGGGATCACAAATGAAAGTGAGGCCGCAAACGCACTCCTGACCTGCTAGAGAGCGGAGAAAAGTTTCCAGAAGCAATAGAGGGTGGTTTGTGAGAAAATTATGAAATTCAAATTAATATAAACACGAAAGCTTTCACAGCCGGAGTTATGGTTTCATAGTTCAAGATTCATTTTTATAATAGAATTTCCTTTATTAAAAGGTTGAGTGATATACTACATAATATCCTATGACAATTTTTTAAAGCAAGGTTTAAAGTTCCATTTTGATTTATAACACAAGGTGGCATGTTATAAGTCCGTTTAAAACCTTTTGATTCGGTACAGTTTCGTATAGTCAGGATGAAATGTTTCCCTTTAGTAAAATGTTCATTATTTAAATTCATTGTAAAAGTTTTCAGAGCTAAAGTTACATAGAAAAGAAGTTCACAAAAATAAACCGAAAAGTAAAGAAGATGAACCAAAAAGTTCAATATAAAAAATTTGTGCACTAATCTTATAAAAGCACAAAAGAAGGAAATGATCTGTAAAGATTTATTATATCATTATCTATAGTTAAATTTGTTGAAATTTCTATCACAAATATCTCCAAATGGAGAGAAATTGAACTCACCTATACCTTTAAAAAGGAGTTACCCTAAGAGTTAAACAAAGTTTTGCAAAGTTCCTTTCAATTAAAATAATGTATTAGCAATTAGAATCTTCGAAAGCATGTTCGAAAGCCTCCATGTTTCTTTTGAAAAAGAAATTAACCTTATCTTACATCGAAGATAAGTATAGAGAACCTACCGCGCGTTTAAAAGGCTAACTATCACTAATCAATCGACTGAATACTATCTAATACCATCTTTTATAAAAGTAGGAACGTAGAGGCACACTATTGATTCAGCTCTATTAAAATAGATGTATTGATTCCCTAGAATGCACTCAATTTACTTGATGGGTACTGACTGAACTACTCAACCTAAAAACTACTTAATTATGCAAGTGCAACTTCAAAAAACTTTTGATGGAAAGCAGCGATGGCCGATTTAATATTTCTCAGTTATTGGATCAGAATTATTTTTCTTTCATGAGACGGTTAGAATCGCATATTTAACCTAGTTATATTTTTTGGTATGCTTTAGAACTTAGTTATGAAAATTGCTTTTGATGCCACTCAACTTTTTTTTACTATTGTGACGTAAAAACATTAAAGAGATCTATGTTTGAAAAGTTCTTCTTTCAGTAAGTAGAAAGTAAAAAGGCGATTTCGACTTTTTATTCCATAAGTCCTTGAATGCTCATACTTTTGGTTATCTATGGTAGAGTATAATATTTTACTAATTGAATTAAACTGAGATATAGATTTTTACTTAATTTTGTTTATTTTATATTCTGCTTTTATCGTCCATGTATATTATAGGGTAACTTCATACAGATATACATACGAATTAAATATAAATTGCTTATTTAACAAAATAAAAAATACTCTACAAGTTCAAACACCTTAATATATTACTTTCTTGTTATTATTCAAAAACTAATATTATATTTTTTGGACGGTAAACCCAAAATGTTTATTTGATAGTAATAGTAACTGGTCATTTACACTTATTAGGTCACTTATTAATCTCAATCAAATTTTTAGTTTTCTACAATTTTTTAATAACAAAAATGCGGAAAGATAGGTAGACAAATTTAGTTTTTTCTGGGAATCATTTCTTTGCACTAATTCACATCTTTATATTTAGTAAATTTATTTAAAATATCATTGATTATCTTGGTTCTTCATCATTTTTATCCATGTGTATTATGAAATTTTAGTTATTAAGCTTTAAAAATACTTTTAAATTACCCTGAGGCAAAAATATTTCTTAAATAAATCACTACATTTGATTTTTTCCTACCACCAATTTATGCGATGATTATTAGCACTATTCTTGATAGAAAACAAATATGTATAAAGAATACTATAAAATTATCATTTTTCTAATGTGTGGACGATGTAAGAATTAAGTGCCCAATTGTTCAAATAATAAAAAATTGTTTGGAGACCTTATACTGTATAAATAAAAAAAACCCCTTTATTAAATGTTAAATAATTTCTCATCTTTGTTAATCTATTATTAATATCTAAAAATAAAGTGTTTAAGTACCTTGCTTTGTATAATTAGGAAACTCCTTACCCAATTTTAAATATTTTTATTAAAATGAAATTTTGATCAATTTTGATATGAAACAGTTTAAAATTCGAAATGCAGGTAGATTTTTAATAATCTCACACTACAAGGTTTTAGGAAAATTCTCTAAATAATTGTCAATTTCAAAATAACTCGAATTCTATAAACTTAAATAGCGATTGTAAGTGGAAAAGCCTTTTTTTTCTTCCTACCTTTTCAAGGAAAGCGACCATCTGCACATTTTAGAGAATGAGTCAAACAAATTCCTCAACGAATGAACTGAAATGGAGAATACAAGGGTGTCTTATTCGGAACATCTTTGTTATGAAATATGCCTCAAATATTTGGTTAATAAAAAGTAAAATATTTTTTATCAACACTCTTGACTGACAAGAACTTAGAAGATGGTCTTAAAAAAAACTTGAGGGGGAAATGCTATTCATTCTTTTTCATCAGAATTTCAACTAAAGATATAAATGGTTTTATAGATTCGAGTAAATTATAATAAAATCTTGAGAAATTTCTTAAGATTATAAATTACATGTATCATTAACATTTTGCAGCAAATTTTTTTATGAAGAAAATAACGGAATTAATTTTTTAGAGACACAAACCCAATAGGGAAGCATTTGGGATGAGATAGTTTACTTTAACACATTGTTTTATAGTTAAACGTTAACCTTTAGAGACAGAAAAATATTAGTTTAAAGATGGAAGATGTAAGGAAGTTTACATTTAGAGTAAAATAGTTCTAGAACATCGTTTTAGAGAAAATCTAACCAACGAATTCCAGTTTTTCTTGTATCCTAATTGTAAGTAATTTAAAAGGGAATACAACCACAAAAATATTTAAACAGGAATTACAATTTCAAGAATAAAGTTTTATTCATGTATTGTAAGGAAGAAAATTTTTATCATTGACTTTTTTTAATTGAAGTTTGATTTATTACTTTAAAAAATAACTTTTATACCTTAAGTTTTATAGGTGTTTAATACTTCTATGGAACAGAATCTGAATAACGAAGACAATTAAAAACTTCATAGTTATAACAAAATTATAAAAAGCGTTTATACCTCATTGAGTGCATTTTATGATAATTAGAATAATTAGTTAAACCAATAACTGAAAAATTACTATCTTGGTTTTTATTATTGTACACTCCCTTTAAATCCCTCACTCTGTTTCTCAGTATTTTGATCCCTTTTTCGATGAAATATCATTTTAAAAGAAACAATTTTATTGTTCTCACTTTTTATTGTAATCCCTCTATTATTTGCTTTTCTCCAGATTCTCGACCGTAGACACATTTATTTTGGTAAACGTAAGGAAAGATGTAATTCAAATAGAACGATGTTGTTTATATAACCAGCTATAGAATATTTCGTTTGAGTTTTAGGTGCATATGTACCCAAGTTATTTATAAGCATATGGGCGTAAAAAGAAACATTCAAAAACTGCTTTGATACTTGGGGATTATTGTTCTCTCTTTTAGCAATACTTATTTTCATAAACTGAAACACACAAATAAATTTTTCAATGATATTTTGCGTTTAACATAATTTGAAAGTTAAAAATATTACGTATGTTTTTACGTAAAGTATTATCATTATATTATTTTAAATTGTAATTAAAAATTAAACCTGCCAAAATAAAAGGGTTTATTGATCATATAACAGTGCGCAATAAATACAATGTGCATTAAAGGAAAACATAAAAATGATTTTATCTATGTAAAACAAGCATTGATTCTTAACCTGTTGGATCTCAATACAATCTTAATAAAAAGATAAACTAATTTCCTCATAAATATCCAATTAAATCTATCTAAAACCTTATATAAATCTAAGTTTGATACAATTTATTTAAATTATTCCACTGAAGAAAACACACTTAAAAATGACAGATTTTATAAAATTAATTTATTTAGGATAAATAGAGAAAAAAACATCTCTCATCCCTTTTAAGTGATTTATTTCAGCTGAAATAATCTTTCAGAATTCAGTTTAAATGTTTGAAAAAAGATAGGAGGTGACCAAGCACAACCCAAAATAAAAATTTAAATTAAACTTTATTACCTACTGAGTTTGTCAATGTGGCTCGACGTGAATTTAGCATTTAACATAAAAAAAATCCATTTATTTAATCTATTTGTGATATCATAACAAGTTTTGCAATTTTTTTCCTTTTAGTTTGAAAAACTCTCACTCTCTCAATAGTGAAGTTTATAAACATTTGTTTTTTACAAATACTCAGATGAATACGAGTATTATAAAACATCAAACCATCATTTTTGTGCACAATACGGTATTTAATTAGGCTCCATTAAATCTTTATTAATTGATTGATTTTTAATTTGATTTTTTAAAGTTTTGTGACAAAAAAATAATCAATTTCCTTGATGCTAAAGTTGTTAATTGTGTCTAACTTGTTTTAAATAAGTTGAAAAACCGATGATTTTGATACAATAAATAGACAGATAAATTTATTCATATAGAGAGTATCAGGAAAACTGTAAACATTGCAGGGTAGGAAAAAATTTAGACAAAGGGATTATCTCGCTTTAAAATAATACATACTAAAGGTCCCCCTTATAATACACCAGTATATCGCTCATAAATAGTTATGATAAAGTGGTGTGAGTCACGAAATTTTAGCTAATAGTATCGCCTTAGTACATTAGCGAGTTAGTTTTGTAGATAGGAGATAACATTTTTTAAGTGCTTATTTGAATGAATAAGGAAAACTTTTCTTAATTGAAATTGTACCCTAAAGGGTCCGTATTCGATTTTTTGGCAGTTTCTCAGACTCAGTTTTAATTTGGACCATCGTATTAGTGTCTCTTTTTTCATGAAACTTTACAATCCTAAGTCCGTGTCTAAGAGGAAAATTTAACGAAATAGCCTACGTGGACACTTTTCGAATCACCCAGCACACATGCTGATCTTAAAACAATGTTGATAAAAGATAAAAATTCCACGTATCGATAAAAAGAATCAAATCGATATCCCCTCCCAAAGGCTTTTAACAATCGTCGATACAAGCGATCCAAAAAAGAGACTGAATGGAATTAATTCCACCACTGGGAAGACAGGACGAGATCTTAAGCTTTCTCAATCGATTTTTTGAAACCCATTAAGCGCAAAGATCCGAAAAGAAAAACGAAAAGCTCTTCCGAAAAGAGGATGTCTGGGCAGTCAGACTCGGGAAATTTTTATCCGTTCGAATACTTATTTTCTAGGTGGAACACGTGGTCTTTCGCGATAGCAATCGATACTGGCTGAACACCAAGGACTTGTTAGATCCACTTTTTTAGAGTGGATATTTCAGAAATATTTTGCTTTAAGGCGGATATATACTTTCATGGTGCAGTTAAGAGGTTTCAAATCAAAGTATTTGCATTTTGAAACTTATACCCGTTTAAAAATGCTTCTTGTTTTTTCTAGTATTAACAAAGTTTATAAAGTTAGGAGCTAATTAAAGCTTTACAGACAAAAAAAAGCTGAATGATGTTAAAAAAGAAAAGTTATGTTTTTTTTTAATGTTTGATGCGTTTAGAAATGTGTTACCTTCCGCCTTCAAATTAACGATGTAAAAATGTATCACATTTTCCTTATTTAATACTAACTTATAGTTTTATTATATGTTACTACTTTTTTTAATTTTTATGAAAAAAGAGAATATACTGTATCTAATAATTTTCCAAACTCAAAAAATAAATTAATTCACAGCTAAAATTATTTTATAAGTTTTCTTCATCGACTAAAAATTATAATAAAATCTTCATTTTTCAAATTAGAGCAATAAAATGAATTTTCTTGAAATGGGATGTTTGATATTATGATTTATAATACAGAAATTATATTCTGTAATGCTAAAAAATTTACAGAATATAGGCTCTAAATCTAACATAAAATGAAACATATATGGGTAGTCTAACAAATAAGGAGATCTAGAAATGGAATGATAAATAGAAGTAATTAATTAATTAGGAAGGATTTTAAATGAGTTAAAAATAAAAAATGACAAATTTCTTTCATGAAGAGTATTTATACGAACAACAGTTTTCAAAAATGTAAACCGGAAAATTTATTTTTATTGAAAGATAGAAATTTATCATTGTATTTGGAAAACATCCAACAAAATATTTTATACCACGAGGTCATCAACTTATTCAACAACGTACCATGCGATTTCAGATGATGAATGAAAATATGGTTAAAAGTTCTTTTGGCATTTGTTTAGAAAATTATGCAAGTTGATTTAAAGAACAATGGACTAGCATTTAAAAAATAGATTACAAAAAATATTAAAAGACTGGAGGAAAATGTAACCTATAGGTCAGTGCAAAACCTAAACTAAATAACGGCCGTATTCACCGCTAACCTGACGGTTAACCGGGAGTCAAACCTCTGATTAGCGAAAAGTTATAGTTTTCCTTCTTTAACTGCCAGTCCGAAGTTTAACTGCCGTTTTCGCGTTTCCCAGACAGTTCTAGAACACCCCATAAACTCAGAGAGCAATCCCCAGATTTCAGAAATGTGTTCAAATATTATCTTCGTTCATTCCATTAATATTGTAAAACAGTTTAAAAGTAAATCCCGCCCTGTTGCAAAGAATGGCGAATCCCCGCATTGGAATTGCAACTAATGGTTGTGCATTGAGGGTGGGGGCGACCTCTGATTCATTGCTGCTGAATCATTTAGAAATCGCTCGGGGATTCGGGGGCGAAATTGGAATCCGGTATAAAGCGATTCATACTTTTGATAGCGAAATATTGAATGCCAGAAATTTATTTTGCCCATACTAAGTCAGAGCTTTCAATTTAGAAGGAGAAATTGCATTTCAAAAGGGTCGTATATACTGAAAGGAAGGAAGATAGTTGAACAGCAGGCTTGCCCAACTTTTACTGAGGGGTGAACTGATGAGGGCCAAACTATGCCATGCTCACTTCACGCTGGCTAAAAAGTAGATTCAAGCCGAATTTGAGGGCCTAAATATCAATATAAACTGAGGCATTGAGGAAAATTGCAAGTACTAACTGAATAAAGGAGAAAAAAGAATACCGTAAAATTTATGTTTAAAATCTCCTTCAAGTTTGTAAAGTTCCTTTAAATTTCAATAAAATTTCTATATTTTTGAGGATTTCCAGTTTTGTTAAATATTTGAAATCTGCCTCCTCTTCATTTAAAAACTAGTTAAATATGAAGATTGACATTTTCCCGTGGTGAACTATTTTGCAAAGCTCACAAAAATTAATCTATTTAATCAAAATTTCCTAAAGTTTTAGAATCCTTATAGACTTGTTGGATTAATGAAGAAAATTGGTGGGCCATATGGCAGCCAGCGTACTATAAGACCTTTTGTAAAGGAAGGATCTGATGTAGAACTAAAAGTTCACATTAATTCCATTTGCAGAACTTTCTTTTATCCATTTAAAATTGCCTTGACTAATTTCCTTCTCTTAACCTTTAACTGTTACTGATCTCCGTTCACACGGCAACAATGATGCAAAACGTTCAAACGTAACATAAGGTAGCACTGTACTATAACATATTGCACCTTCCGACCTTATGCCACTTCAGTGACATAAGGTCGGAAGGAGTTACAATAACACCATAACTGTGAGACAATATTTATGAATGAACCCCTGTGTGTTAGGTTATGGACTAACGATCACGCATGATCCAAGAGTTACGCACGAACGCGGAAATGCACCACTTAATCAAAAACAGCTCGAATTATTACGACCACTTTCCAGAAACTTGTAAAATTTTACAAGTATTTTAGTCAACTGTACAAATTCCAACAAAGCTTTAAAAAAACCTTGTTTTGCGCGAAATATTTACAATGAAAGTTAAAAACTTTCCACAGAGGTAAAATATTTCCTTTAAATTGAAACATTTTAAAACTTAGTATCCAGTTACTTCTTAGTAGTTTGCTTCTGCTGTTGAAATATTGTATTTTCTTTAAAAAAGCAATGAGAGAATAAAGTTACAGGACTATAATTGTCGCATTGAGACATTCGAGACTAGACACACATTGAGACAAGACACAAACTCCGGTTGGCGTCAAAAGACAACCACATATGTTCATAAAACCACTCATAAAAATAAAGATAGCTTTGCCGCTATGCCGAGTATACAATGTATAAAAGACTAGAATCTTTTCAATTTGAAGACTTATCTAAGGAATAGCTTTCAGGAAACAAGAGTTTTGAAATCATCAGCTCTGAAGCGTATAATTTACGAGCGACTAGAGTGGTTAGTGCATATAAGTCGCTCCAGCACTTTAGATGCACTTATATCGAAAGGGAATATCGAGACTAAAAAGACAGACGAAAAAAAATGGTCATTCCTACTGTTTACTCCACTTCGTAAGATATAGCCTAATTTAATAGAATAGTTTTCTCATGAAAGGAGCCCCATGATAAATTTAGGTCTTCCAATGTGAGCAGTTGTCGTCTGGGAAGAATGCCCTGGTCCGTTGCCAACTCTTTCAATTCAAAGTCATCGGCGAAATCGGTTCAGGTCATCTTGGATGATCTGTTCTTGCCCATTCATTATACGCATAAATATGCGTCTGGACTGCTTCCGAAGGGGAAATGCTGGAATTTAAATTATCCGAGCTGATGAAAAAATAAATTAATAACGTTTCCGAATATTCATTTTAACGCATGTCAAACATGTGCCACATACAGCTTCATTTCCATATACACAATTGGGAAATGCAATCCATCATCCGGTTTATTTGAAATTAAACGCAGACGGTCAATTTGTATTACTGAAAAAAATAAGCGTCTGGACTTCTCCCAAAGCTCAAAGTTTAAAAGTTATGACACATAAAAAGAAATGGTCCATTATTAAGTTTCCGTATATTTTTGAACAAATATTCCAACTTAAAAACAGACTGTGCGCTTAATTTTTCATGCATTCAATTACAAATTTAAATATTCCATTATAATTATTGAAGAAATATACCTTTCACATAAAACAAATTTCATTTTGTGCCAACAGAATCGACAATCTCCAACTGAGTTGCGCCAATTCCCGAGAGTACGCTCGAGGTTCATTACAGAACACTTAATTTTTCATGCATTTAAATATTCCAGTACAAATATAGAAGAAATATACCCTTCACATAAAACAAATTTCATTTTGTGCCAACCGAATCGACTATCTCCAACTAACTGAGTTGCGCCAATTCCCGCGAGAACGCGCGAGGTTCATTACCCTCTGTTGGAGTGTTGTCTTTGACGCAACTCCCGAGACAATTCCAAGGGGTGTTCCCTCCCAAACGTAATTTGCATGCAAGGCCCAAGTATTTTGAGTCACAGTGACATATAACGTGAAAAAATGGCCGAGAAAGAACGTGTAAGAGAGCTGAGTAGGTGTTGCGCAGGTGTCGGAACAGTTTGCGCAGCTGTTGCCAAGACAATACCGCTTCGAAATGGCAGCTGTTGTGTCTGGCTTCCGCTTGTCTCAAAAGAATCACTACTGACAGTTGCGCCCAGAAACATGCCAAATCAACATTCATTTACAACAAGGATTACTTACACTAGACCACGGTTGGATGTCAACGACGTATTATTGCGAACCTGGTAATTTGGCGACTTGGGCAGTTGCGCATAAAACTCAGCTCCAGATAGTTGGACTGGTGAACCGGGGCATTTTTTATGCCATCAAACTTGTTTGATCTGGCTTCTGGGAATTAAATGACAATAACGGCTCTATATAAATAGATTGGATTCACCTGGAACGTTTACTCTTCAGATTATGTAAGATAAATGTGGAACTTGAGAGCATAAGTTTTCTTCAGAGTGAAAACTTTGAGAATGCATGTGAAAATAGTTTTTCTCTTCGAGTTATAGTTAATAGTAGGTACGATTTTTGTATCTGAAATAAAGACTAAATTTAAAAAGTTTTTTACACACATTTTCATTTTTAAAAAGCTTTTCCCAAGTTTCCCAGCAGCAAGCCAAATTTCAGTCTTTATCGATAGAACTTAAATTTTTTGTTTGGCTTATAAATTTTTAGTATTATCATGTTTCTTCATATACATTATCAAATAGTTGAACTATACGAGTAATGTAAAATTATTTTATTTATAAAAATTAACTACATTATATTGACAAAACGTTTCTGTCAAAAGACTGAAAACATTGGGCAACTTAATTGTTAAAACTTAGCACTCAATTTGGATAACTACCAATAAAACAGGTTTAATGTGGACATCAAGATTACATATACCATTATTTATTGAGCAACACACTAACACTTCGATAAAATGTGAATGGAAAAAGTCAAATAAATAAAATCCAAAGTTCATGATAAAAAAAAGTTAAGTTTAATGGAATATACATGCTGTGAGGAAGAATATTTTAAGATCTAATTTTATTAAAGTCTTTAATTGCAGTAGTTTTACTTTAATAGGATTCATATTTCGTCTATACTTTTAATGTTTTAAATAATGTTTAGTAAAATTTAAAAAGCTAAATATTTTTGGCCAAATGGTTTCAATAAAACGTGTAAAAAATTTCAGTTTAATGCAACATTTTTTTCTAATTTTGGGGCGCATGTCAAAAGTGGAAAAAATTATTGTCGCATCGAGCTGAAATTTTTATGCGCTTTATAGAAACCATTTGGCTCAACACATCCATCCTAAACTCAAATAGATTTAAAATAAAGTCATTTTTACAGAATTTATTTAGAAAATAACGTGGGGTTTTTTTTGTTAACTTTCCTTTCTTAGGGGGGCAAGTCGGTAGTAGAAGGAATTTTCGTATTGAGCTGTATTTTTTTTTTGCGTTTTATTGAAGCCATTTTGACAAAAATCCCCGCTACCCGTAAGCGGATTTTTTTAAAGTGTTTTTTTGACCCACTCTAATGACTACTGACCAGTGTATTAAAATCCAAGTACCTATTGAGCTTAACTATTTTAAGTATAACTTAAATATGACATAGCTTTACTCTTCTATTCTATTTTTGTTGATGAAATAAGCTTGACAAGGAAAATAGGCGGTTTGAATAGTTGTCACGTGTTGAGGGTGGAGTACACGTGACCGCTTTGAATTCTTGAAGATTGGTTATTTTGGTTTTAACTCAAAAGTGACAATCTCATTTTCACATTAGCTTACTTTTCCATTTTAAATAGATTTTATACCTAAACCTGTCGTCTGAAAGAAACCGATTCTTAGTTCACCATGCTTACAAACAAACCTAATAACTTACCAGAGCGATACAACTCTTACGCAACTTCGAGGTTTGCTTTAACCGACCATCGCCATTGGCCTATCCGATTTCTACGTCACAACTGTCCCTTTTTCTCTTCAATAGCACACTTAAGGGTCGGTTGTTTTAGTTTAATGGCGCAACGTCCCGAGGACACACTACGAAGAGCAAAGAGTAGATAGAAATAATCCAAAGCAACCAACGGAAGTAATCACGCCAAGACTTAAGAGTTGATGCACAATGAGTAAATATTTTAAATGGAAAGTGACTGAAAGCACATTTAGGGCTATAACTGAGTTGGAGAGAGCCACTTAGGTAATGAAATCTCAGAGGTAACTCGAAATTGAGAGGATGAATGGCGTAAGTACGTGATGCCACCCACGTACCTGCAATCGCTGGAACAAATATTTAAACAGAATGTATCGTAAAGGCCGCTCGATTGCGTCGAACTAACTTCGAAGAAACTCGTCTGGATGCATCAAGTTAAAGGTTGTTGCTTCGGTTACTCCATCTTCACAAAAGCTCAGTTTTACAGTGAAAACTAACTCAAGATAATGAACGAAAATTTAGATGCAAATAACATCAAAAGCAAACTATTGGGAAAAATATATTTATGCGAATTAACTACGAATTCTTGATAACTAATGTCTAATGGTAAACAAATATCTTAACCCTGTTGAAAAGTCTCTCAAGAATGATTTTCTTTTAATTTACATCAACCATTAATTTTTTAACTTATGACTTAGTTATCCATACCAGCCTATGCCAGTAACCTTTCCAAGTACTTTTCCATTTTTAGGAAGTGCCTAAAAGATAAATAAATAATAATAATACATATGAATAATATATATTAATATAAATAAATAATAACATAAAAGGATTTTAGATGCCAAAAATTCCATACGAACAAAAAAGATTACAATTCGAAGGTCATCTATGAAAGAAGAGGGCCAAGAGGTTAATCAGATGAAAAAAATTCAGATTTGTTAAAGTATGGTTGAAAGTGTACTAGCACATTCTGTATATCATTGGGACTGTGCAAGTAGTATTTTACATACAGTAGCACTCATGAGTATATTTTGACAAAAGACAACTATTTAAGTTAAAACTATTTTAATATTTCTATATTTCTATTAGTATCTTAATTGCTTCTGTGCAGCAAAAACATACTTTGTCAAAATACTTTTGAACGCAATGGAGTACCATTTTAGATCCAATTTTAAAAAATAATTTATTAAATTTTAAATCACTAGTTTTTTAATTACTGCGTTCATTGACTAACATCTCAAAGAGAAAAGGTTTTATTCAGAGTGTTAAAATTCTCATATCCGGAAAAATGAGTTTGTCAAAATACTTAAAACATTAGATGGAGAGCAAGTCATGTCAACCTTCAAAACAAAACATGCGAAGTTAATGCTAAAGCTAGAGATAAAAGCTTAATGTTTTACATACTGCTATCTTTAAAAGTGTAATCTAATCCCAGTTTGCTAGAATAATTTGCTGCATCTTTAAAAATCGATGTTTCGATTTTGAATTAAGTACGTCTTTTCTATTTATATTCCTTTAATCTAACCTTAACCGCATACACACAAGCTACTATTTTCCATATAAAGCGAAAGAAAATCCCTCATATACATCTCCTTTAGCATATGAAGAAAAGAAATAATGTTTTTCTTTAAAAGCGGTTAACCAACTTTTAAATAGTAACAGAGAAAACAGAAAAAGCTACTTTTCCAAATAATGTATTCAATTTTTAATTAAAATAAGTATAAAAATGTATGCAAAACTAAATGTATACAATTAGAAAGTTTCGCTACACTGCCTAGTTATGACTTACAACCACCGCTAAAATCATTAGTTACTAAGAAAAGAATGTAATGTAATTTTAACTCCTCTCTCCCTTAAAAGTTTGCTACTTAAAGTTATTAAAGAACATTCAATTATAGAAAATAATTTGAATAATAGAGAATGAAATATGTTTAAACATAAAATATTATACGGTCCCAAT
This sequence comes from Tetragnatha montana, assembly GCA_963680715.1. Taxonomy (NCBI): domain Eukaryota; kingdom Metazoa; phylum Arthropoda; class Arachnida; order Araneae; family Tetragnathidae; genus Tetragnatha; species Tetragnatha montana. Next base: position 54,552,446 of record OY796679.1, read on the forward strand.
CCTCCAGTAGTAAAGACACATTCAGTAGAACTAACTTTGAAGAGCGAAACTCCTTTGTTTATACAATGAAAACAAATTAACAGTTATTTTATAATTATTTTTTAGTTGCTCAACTATAAGGAATTAATTAAAATTTAAAACCATTTCTATCATTTTATTAAAAAAATAGGCAATTTTTATATTTCGTGTAAAATTATAAGTTAATATTCAGATTTATAAAAATGCAGTAATTTCTCTCTTTCATAAAAGGCATTTTCAGGCATAAGCACTGTTTGTCGATATGACCAAAAAATCATTAATTTTTAAGAAATTTAAAGCACATGGGTCATATTGCCCCATAAAAAATTCGTAGGAAAAGACCTCCATTTGTTATTTTATTGTGAATAAGAAGCTCATTATATCCAACGGGCTTCAAAGTTTATTTTTTTAACTCCTTTGATGTTTTTAGGTGTATAAACCCCCCCCCCAGGTGTTAGTTTATAAACCAGCTATCAGTTAACGTTAGAAATAGACTATACGTAATGCTTTATATTTAATATGAATGTTATAAAATATATACGAGTGCAAATTCTGTAAATCTTTCTTTACAAAATATGTATATTTATGAATAACTTACTGTTACAGTTATTGTTGGTATTTAGATTTACGCTAAAAGAAAATTATGATAAAAATTTTTTGCGAATATTCTTCAAAATAATGTTTAAATTTTAATTAAATTTATATCTAATCATTGCGATTTTGATAAAAATAACACTCAATAAAGTAACAGTACAAAAGCAGATGTATATCGATAAGGCCACATAATATCGCTGAAACCAGTGAAGCTTCGTTGGATAAATATTTTTCTTCAGACACCCCCCATGCTACGCCTATATACACTCACATCCAAAATAATTTAAAGTTTTTATGACAAACAATACTTTATATTTAGTTATGAGATAATTCAATAAGATTTTACTCAGTCCAGAAACTTCTTTAAAGTTATTTTTAATTTTTTTACATCGATTCAAAATTACGCATTCTTTCCCAAATTAGATTATTATAATAATAAAATAATCATTTCTTTAAAATTTATAAAATACAATTAATTTTAAATTGTTCAAAGAAACTACTTCAAACTTAAATCTTTTATTCAAATATTTACACTCTAAAAAGAAACTAAGCATAAGTATATTAGAAAACTGGAATTAATTTTAGCTCAAAACAGATGCTTAACTTCCAAAGCGTATCCCACTTCTTTCAAGAGTAGAAGAAATGTCTCTGAAAGATTCCGACTTCATTAGCATCCATACATTTGAGATGAGATCTTTATTCAGCGCCGCCGGGCTGCTGTTGCCCATTTGGCGAATTTATTGCCCTCGATCTGGATTTCTGCGGGAAGCGCTGAGGCGAAAAATCCGCCAGCTGGTTTACGGCAGAAAACGGGCAAATCGTTATTTCTTTCTAGCGAGGTTTTTATAGTAAAAGCTGGATTGATCAGATGTCGTATTGCCCTGAGTTTTTATTGGTGTGTTTTATTTTATAATTTTTAAGGCGTTTAAAAGTTTATGAACTCGAATGACTTTAAAACCTTTGGTTAAAACCGGTTTGACTGTGTCATACAAAGTTGTGATGCCAATATTTAGTAATTAATAATGCTTTAATTTTTTAGTAATTTTATATTTTTAAGACTTAATACCTATTTTAAAAGCTAAGCTTTATATTTTTAGTTTTAAAATGAGTTTCCTGTTTTAGTAAAAATATTTGAAACAAATTTATTTGTTTCAAGGGATATTTTTTTAAATAAAACTTGTATCCACATCAAAATTTTATTTTTCATTCTTTTTAGGTTTTTGTTTATATAATTTATTTTTATTCCATTTAATATTAAAATCCGTAAATGCAAAAAAAAAATATTTTAAATTAGTGTAACGGCAATCTGAAACTTCTTCTATTTTCCCCTTTGATATTCTCAATTCCATCTATTCAAAATTACTTTTGTGCTTCATTTTTAAATCCACTCCAAATTTATGTCCACATCTGTCATAACGAAATGAGTTCCTTTGAGTGAAAAAAAAGTAGTTTCGTTTATAATTTAAAATAAACAATATTTTAAAAAAAGTCGTACTTCATAACTTAAAAAACCAACAACACTAGATAAACTAGTAAAATTCAAAATAGTTTTAAAAGATAAAATTCGTGCCTCTAGATTTTATGAAATGTAAAAAAAAAAATTAAATTCCTTAACTTCAATAATACAAAAGAAAATTTACCCATATAGAAAGGTACAATTTCAAATACAACTTAATACCGTATAAAACGATAAAAAGCGTACTCTATGATTGCACGAAAAAAAAATTTACAAATACACTAAACGAAGAAAGAAAGTTATACAAATACAAATATTGACGACCAACTACAGGCGTGAAACCCAGCGAGGTTGGTCCATTTAACTTAAGCTACCGGATTCCCAGAATTTGTCAACTTTTTCCTTAAACTCCCATACTCCAGTGGAACTAACTACCGTTTCTAACTATTGTTTTCAAACCATTCCATCTATCCACAACCCTGTTAAAAAAAATAATGTTTTCTCCTTTCCCGATTAAAATGTGCCTTATTCTCATCACAAATCCCAAATAAAACGTTAAAAAGTTATCTAAAATAAAACAATCTTTTTAAAACGATAAAAATCTTCACCTATAATTACCCAAACTCAACAACACCAAAAAAACAACATAGAAATACCTCAAAAAATAGCCACATAATCTAAATACAAAGAGTAGGTACTTAAGTACCGTACGATGCGCATTTACCCGTGAAAACCGAAACGAGAGAAGAAGCAGTGAAGCCAATCTAGCGGCTTTGACTCAGCAAGCAGCACGTGGCTGGTTGGCAGAAAAAAAAGTGGGGAGATCTTCCCCTCCGCACTACATTAATTCCCCTTTACTCGGCGGTTGGTTCTACACAAATAGCGTATCAAATATATGCTGTTTTTTTGCGATCGCTGCTATTTTTTACCCATTTATATTTTTACCTCGTATGAATATTTTACAACAGCAGATAAGTGTACCCCAACTCGCTGAATCAGTGGAGAATGGTATGAATTATGTTTAGGGTATTATTTCGAAGCGTTTTTTCGCTTCGTCAGCTTATGTTGTAGATAATGTTTGAGTTGTGATAAACTTATTTAGCCAAGAAAATTATGTAAAGATGGGAAGATGTTTTTAATAAAAGATTGGATTAAAATATAGTCTATCAGGAATAATTTGTTGGAAATAAGTATTGAGTATATAAAGTATTGAGGTTATTATATTGATGGAAGTGTTGGAATAGCAAGCCCCACGTCGGTAATAATACAATAAATCCCATTCATTTGTTCTAAAAATTAAATTATTTGAGATAAAACTAAGGGAATTCGTGCGATAATGTATTAAATGAAAATTAAAGGAAATCTGTGGGTAAAACTCCAACAAAAAAAGTTTTTAAAAGAAAAAGCTAATTTTGTGCTATAAAAATGGAATAGATTCGATACAGGTCCTCCACGGCGATCGCCAACTGGATCAGTCGCCAAGTTACCGACTGCCCTATGGAAGCAGACATTCTGCCGGTATCCAGTTCTTGGCGACCATCGCCCCCTTTTTTGCAATGGAGGACCTCTATCGAATCTGTTCCTAAAAAATATTTCAAAATATTTATTTTATTTTCATCTTTTAAAACATGACAAACATGACAGCTTACATGAAATTCTGGGATAATTTTAAAATCTTCTTACTTAAAGCCCCTAAATTAACTACAACATTTTGCCAGTTTGCATTTTAATGTGTGCATAACTACTCTAAGCCTAACTGAGAAAGGTTAAAGAAAAATAAATTGGTGGAACAGCTATACTAAGGATCTTTTCCAAGATACTATTAGAATATCAGGCATCGAGCTTTCCATTGTAAAGTATAACTTCAAGAAAGAACTCTTGGCTTTTAAACCCTTCTTTCAGCCTAAATTATCTATTCTCAAAAAGCAAAGGGGTGCTTTTCTTTATGCTTTTTCTCTCTACAAACTCGTGTTTGATCTATCGTGCCCTGTGTGCCAAAAGCAACAATTGGAAACAATCCAAAGTAACCTCACTCGTTTCGTGTGTACTCAACCACGTTTCTGTGATTGATACTTCTTTGAAACTCTCCTAGGATCCTCACAGTTGCAAATCACATCCAGCAAGAAAAGCTTCTTGAAAAAAGGGAGCGTGGGGAGAATTTTCAAAGTGGTTCGGGGATCAGATTGCACGATATGGCTTACAGTTTTCTCGGCATTTATGTATTCAAAATATAATAACAAAATGTAAAAAGTTTTCAAAACTGTGACAAAATCTAGTCCGGATTAAAGATCATAACCTGGATCTTTATATTTGTTTCGGTTTAAAATGAATATTTTTAGATCCTAGTTTTATTTAAGTGTTAAGCAACAACGAAAGAACACTTAAGACAAAATTTTGGTGATACAACTTGACAAATAAGTTGATCTTAACGTGCATCCTAAACATCATATTTATCATGCTTTTGATGGCGCAAGTGGTATTAGTTTTGCATATAATAACTACTGCATCGTAAGATTAGTAATTATTGGATTTAATTATATCAGTAAAACCATCATTTAGATGCATAAAAGCATGACACAGTTTTGAGGAAATAACTAGTCAAATAAGTTGATACTGATGCACATTTCCAGGCATCATATTTACAGTGCTTTTGATCGCGCACAGCATATTACTTTTAAGAATTGGCATTGGGATATAGGAAAGATAAGATCTGTAATTAGTATAAGAATAAAACTATCATTTTGATGCCGAGACGCATCATGACACTTAGATTCAACAGACAGCAAAACCGATGCATAACACGATCTACTTAACTAAACCGGCACTCATCATATGCACTACAAGATCTACTTAACTAAACCGGCAATCATCAGATGCATCTCTAAACCGCATGTCGGAAGAAAGATCGAGAAAACTTCTCGCCGCTGCAGAAAAAAAAACCGCTTACCGGCCGTCATTCCACATCGCTACCGTTACATGCCTATTGATCGGCCAGTGGGCAGCATGGTGCAATGTGGTAAGAAGAAGAGAGCTGGGTGATGGGAATGAAATAAGGGGACTTACCGAGCGCGCAGAGCTCCAACGTGATGAGAACCTTGGCCATGTCGACTGGTGTAGCCGCCCCACGCGGTCGCGGGGCCATCGATCCTGTCGCAGCGCCCTCTTGGCCTCCCTGCCGCGACCTTCAAATGGGGGCAGACACCGCAGACGACTCAAAAACAATCGCTTATTTACAACAACCGACGATCCGCTAACGCACCACCGAGACACAAGTTCAGATTGAAGTTTTTAATTAATGTTACAGGGGAAGCCTGTTGGTTTGTAAACATTCGCATTGGCGGTTATGGTTCCACTCGTTAGAGTGGAAATAAATTCGGTTGGAAGTCTGGTAGACACAAGACACTGTAGCCGGCAAATATACAACTAAACTCTACTCTTTTTTACTGCCCGGCAACGGTTCTGATTGGAGCGCCGGGACTGCTACGTAACCGCGAGACCTACGGCGCATGCGCCAACAGCCGGTTTTGCCGTCCAAATAGACACTTTCTAGATGGGGTCAACCTCTATGCCAAAGAGTTGACAAGACCCTTAATCGCAGGCTGTCACTTTTAGCCGAGTCTGCTCTGATTGGTTGATTGAAATTTCTCTTGGAAAATATAAGTTTTTTTAGTAAAATAATACACGGGGAAAGAACCCAGGAACTGCTGCGTGCTAGGCAAGCATCCTACCACTGCTCCAGCGGGTATTCAGTAAACTTAAAACTTATTATAAGATCTTCCTTATTGGGTTAACTTTTGACGCAGGCGCAGTGTGGAGGATTGCGAAAAGTGACAGCCTGCGAATATAGTCTAATAAAGAGACATTCATAGCGAAGAGCGATTCGAACTCTTGTCCCTCTCTCTTCCCTAGTCAGCTCATACCAAATACATCAAGTTTACCTAACTGCAACAAGAAGTAAACGAAATTTGGCCATCATGACAAAAATTGGACGAATCTTGAACGTTTGTGCTGCTTAGTTTACTGCCGTATTCACCATTAACCTAACCTAACCTAATGTTCACCTGGAATCAAAACTTCTAATTGGTAGTTGAAGAAGGGAAACACAAGTTTTAAGCCAATCAAGTTGTCGATAAAGCACAGATTGAAAAAGTCGTACTTGATTCCAAGTTAACTTTAGATTAAGTTAGTGGTGAATAGAGCCGTTAGAAGGTAGCAATGCAGTTAGCTGAAGAGGAAAGGAATTTTTAACACTTAAGCATTACCTAAATAGAACTTTCCCAAACCATAGCAAGGCTAAAAGGTTCACCCGTAACCACCGTGAGAATATGACCAGAGCACTAAAACGACAGTAATGATTTGTCTGTAGCCTTCCAAGCACGCTTATATTTGCTCAAAAGTTTCCTAGTAAGCATAAAACTGTCTAAGCAAAAATGAAAATGCTTGGAATTCTACAGCCACGTCATTTATGTGACATAGTACTTCAGCTATTTAGATCTGGGGTATTCTATTAAAGTTTAATGTAAATATATACAACATAGAGTAGTAATTTGATGTATCATTGCTTTTATCACATTGCAAGTAGCAATCATTAATAGCTCCATCACGAAAGCGCAATAATAATAAAAGATTTACTCTTAATTTCACGCTTTCTCTATCATAATTGTGTCTCATTGCTCAATGCAATCGGCACGCATATTTTCTAATCTTACTTCGAAAGGTTTCACCATCACTTAAGGACCAATTGGAGCAACTATAGGAATTCCTTATTTGGAATTAAAACTATCTGACAAACCAATCACAGCTCTCTCTAACACCTTACAAAGTGGAATTGGAAAATGGACAATAATAGGATTATATTGTTCAATTATATTGGCTTCATCTGTTCATCAATATTGGTATCATCAATATTGGCTTACATTGTTACATAGCCCAACTTAGATACTTTTACAATAGTACTATTTGTTTGGATTGTCAGAGCTCATTTCCTTTTTAATCCAGCTAATCAATGTAGAAACTACCTACTATCTCGGCCAATAAAGGACTGAAACCCTGCGAGAACCGGCGTAATGAAAGACAACTCCCAATAGGAGTCCTGCTCCTAGGAAGACAATATAATAGAGGGGAGGAAGATATTGGAAAAGTGAGGAAGGAAGCAATAGGCGAGATGTGTGAGCCCGTCTTCCGTTCTGCTAAATGCCTACGAGCTATAAAGGGGGGTTCTTGCAATTCTATTGCTGCGCTTTCTCTCTTTATCAAATAAGCGAAATTTTTGGGGGAGTTTTTTCAAGCTATGTCAGCAAATTTACCGAGGGGGGGGTATTTGAATTTTGCATGTAAATTAAAAGTAGGTAGTTCACTTAGTAAATGAATAAACTCCAAATAGAAATAGAGAATGGCAAGTTCAATGAGCATGAAAGTCTTAAAAGGAATTAGTCTATTGGTGTTTGGAAGTAAGGAAAAGTTCTTATTGAAATTCTTATTTGATAATTGATTTAAGAAAATTATAGGGTTTAATGTCCTACTATAATACGTTCGATATTGATTCATCCTTCGGTTAAATATAAGAAGTTTTTTAACAAACTAAAATAAATAACACTTGAAAATTGAATTCTGTCTGTAGTATCCTATTTTATATGTAAGGAAAGGCATACCTTCACAGACTAGAGAAGGAATACAGTTAACGGATAAAAAAGAAACTATAATTTAAGATTTTACGTTTATATTTTATACTCATTGGTTGATTTCAAACAAGTCTACCTTCCTAAAGAGATAAGTGCATGATTTGGAACTCACATCAAAAGTTAATAAAAAAGAAATTAATATTTCAGGGTTTTCTAAACGCAGTTTGCTTGAACTTACTTTTAGTTTCATCGAACTCAATTAGCAATTTTTAATTTAAATCAAAACAAAAAATAAAATTTTAAATACATTACTCTAAAAAGAATTGGTGTATCAAACGTTTAATTAACTTAAGAAAAACACTTCGTTAAATCTTTTTTATCTCTACATAGACGTCTTTCCCCCTCATATTCCATTATATAAAATCAAACACAACAGACATATGACTAACGGTAAATATAAATCTCCATCCCCTTTCTGAGTTTGCATTTTTTATAAAGCGATATACCCCCATATTTACCACAAGCATATGAGATCCATGCATAATTTGGTAGCATAAAAAACAAAGTAAAATTAGACTTTTTACATGCAAAGAGGGAGAAACCATCCCCTTCAAAATATTACACCAAACACCGGCTCTTTTTTATAGCGATCAACAAGCGGGATGGCAGACGATTCGAACCACTCAGCCCTGAGGACCCCCTGCATTGCTGATGGGGGGGGAATAAAGCCTGCAAGGGCTTGGGGGTTAGAGTCGTTTTGCACTTCACTAGCTGCGTGTGAGTTATAAAAAGGGCAAAGGTTTGAGTGCGTCTGCTGTAATTGCTACACGGGATCATCCTTAATTTTGACATGTGGAGAATAGGATGCTAACGCGTAAATTGAATTGTTAGTTTGTAAAAGGAAATGAGTTCAAAAACCAAGTTTTCTTGGGAAAATCGAAAAACTGTGTATTTAATGGAATTTTCGTTGCAATGTCACTTAATTTTTATTGGAAATTCGGGACTTAGAATACAGAATAATCATCGAAAAAATGTAATATATTCACGCAAAAATGTTTCACAGTTGAAAAAAGTTGATGGAATTAGTCCCTTTTTCAACCTTATGAAATTTCAGATGAAGAAATCTCATAAACCCCTTTAATCTCGGCAATTAAATTATAATGCTTATTACTTCAGAGCACAAAAGTAAAAAATAGAAAGAATAAGATGAAAAAAAAGGTTCTTAAAAAAAGTTTAAAAAGGTTCTTAAACTTTAGTTGTTTTATAGTCTTAAGAATTTAATTAGTTTTTAATTCTGATATAATGTATTGCATTTCTTGATAGTAGTAAATTAAATTACTACTTATTATTGGGGGGAAAACTTATTTGGCTCCTAAGGCCATCATTTGTCCAGTTTAGGTAGGGTGCAAGAAAAAGCATTAGTTCAGTTATAAAGTAATACACAAATTTTTAAAAGTTAAAAATATCAGAATTTCAATAAATTAAATTAAATAGTTTTAAATTTGAGGTAATTTTAAAATGGCGATTGGCGATTATGTATGAATATAATAGTTTGCTTAAATGCCACAAACCTCCGATTTTCTATAATATGTTAAAATTTAATTTGTGTGATTAAAAAACACAAAAAACGTTCTATTCCTTATAATATCAATCTCATATGCAACCTTTTTATAAAATATCCTGCAAAGAGAGTAAAAAATTTCAACAAAACAAAAAAAAACTTAAAAAAGTTATATCGAAATTACCCGGAGAATTCTGATCATTACTTCAGCCTAACAGATTTATAACTGTAGTAAACATGCTTCAAAATATTTTAGAAGTATAAAATAAATTATTTTATTGCATTATAATTTTATAGATAAAAACTTATAGAGAATTGCCTAAGAAAATATTATTACAAACATCATATCACGAGAATTATATTTAGGTGTGTGTATAAGCCAACGAAAATATTTTCTTCCCGCAATAGTAAATCATCCATCGGCAATGGACCTCAAATTTCCGGGATACTTACCGAAAAAAACTCTGCCTCGATATTCCATTTATCATAGCGATGCCCGGATGTAAGCATTAATGATCTGGCTCCAGATCGAAACTGAAGAGGTGGTCACACCCCAACTAATACCATCAAGAAAGGCCCATCAATGCCCTGTGACGTCACGTAAAAGGGAAAAATCTCCTCCATCATTATGTAGGGAACTGGACAAAAAAGATCAAACCAACAAGTTTGAAGCAATAGGAGCTGAAAAAGAGAAAATATTTTACTTATAACAGCTCAAAAATAACAAAATGTTCATATATTATTCATTTCATATATATATAATTCATTAAACACGATCAATATAATGTAAGGATTTCTTTCTTCCTCGTAAATTATAAACTTAACTTCATTAAATATGATACGTTGAGGTCATGTAATTTCTTATTAATTCCTTATTAAAAGTCTCTGCAGCTCCAGTGAAATAATAATTTGTCACTTGAAACTTTAATTAGCAGCAGTGGCTAGGAAACCACCAGGGCTTTGATCATAATATCTTCTTTTCTTTTCGTCATTACCGGTACAGGGGGGGGGGAATCTTTTGGGGTTTTTTTATTTCTATAAAAGCCTGGAAAGACGTTTATATACAACTTCAAGCGTTTTTATATTTAAAAATGAAAAAAAAAAACGTTTAAATGCACAGGTGATACGAAACAAGGACAAAACTGTTTAGTAGGTTTAGGGAATGCTTGGAAGCATTTTATTTCTATAAGAGCCTGGCAAGACGTTTATATACAACTTTAAGCGTTTTTAATCTTTCAAAATGTTTTTTTAAAAAAAAAAAACAATGTTTAAATGCACAGGTGATAAAAACCAGGAAAAAGCTGTTTAGAGAATGCTTGGAAGCATTTTATTTGAAGCCCGTTGCTAAAACGTGGGGGAAAAATTATTTTTGCTTATTTGACATGTTATGAAGCCTTTATCAAAAGGAATGGGTGAAATGTTTTTTGTAAAATAGATGAAATTTTTAATTAAAAAACCTTAATCAAAGTATTATAAGTGCTTTTCACTATTATTTGAAGTTAGAATGATTAGAAATATCTAAAGATTATTCTACAAACTTCCATTCCTTAAAAAACACCATAAAGAAATTATTGTGCATATTTTTTTCTAAATTAAAAAAAAATTCTAACCAAATTTGATATTTATATACTGGTTTTAAATCAGATTTTATATTCTTTTATAACTTTGAACTTTAATAGCTAGTATTTTAATATACTTTTATCATATATTTTAATAATAGAAACATCCACAACATTTAAAAGGCCTCTCAACAAGACCCACCGCGTGCAAGGGAGAGAAAGCAGCTAGGCCTTCCAAAGATGACGTCACGGAACGCCCAGTAACAAAGGCCTTGCGCCTCTTGCCTCGATTATTACGCCCCTGCCCGATCATCACTCCTCCATGATATTTAAATGGCTATTTTTCTTGTACAGTTGACAGGTTACTCCAGCAGGATTGACTCCGGCTAGTCACGAAAAGCCCATGCTGCACATGACAAGTGACGCTAATCTCTGCTCCCCACTGCAGATACCCCCCAGAGTATTTTCTCCCCGCGTTTAATCATATTTTTAAAAGCGACTTTATACTTCCCTACTCCTTGAAGAGAGGCGGTCAATATGCACTGTGTGCCTTTATTTGTCAAGGTGTCTGAATATGTTGAATTCTTTTTCACGGGGAAATACAGGGTGCTTTTGTATTGTGTATTTGCGAACTTTTTGTTTTTGAAGCCCGAAAAAGTGCTATTTTCTCTCGCTAATACCTACTCGAATATTTAAGATACTTTAATGAAACATTTTGTGCCTTTATCATGATTATTGCAAGCATTTTTTTAACTGAAGTGTTTGTTCTATAACCTTTAAGTTTTTTTTTAACATTCTTATTTTGCCGCAGAAGGTCGGCAAAATGGTCTTAATAGTTCACAAGAGACGTTGTTTCCAAATAAAAGCCATGAAACAAAGTTTTGAGGCACCCATATAAAGGGTCAAAGTATTATCTCGGACAACTCTCTACGACTCTTTCATGCAAAAAATGTCTTTCTTTTTTTTAAGGAATTAGTTATTTTTACCTTTGTTTCCCACTGGTTTCACTAGGAAGAGAAGTTTTTCAGTGGAAGTGGGTCTCAATACGATATGAAGTTATATTGAACGTTTTCTTTTTAGAAATTAATTTAACTTGATACCGTTGCAAGGAATTTGATCTACCTGATTCTGGAATGAATAACTAATTGTTCGCATGTTATATTTCGGGGTATAAAAAAAAATTTGGAATTTAGTTGAAAATCCAAATTGAAATTCACTATAAGCTAAATTTCTTTCTGGGAAGGTTACAATAAACTTAAAATAATATTGAATAAACAGAAATTCAGTAGAAACCTGCAAAAAAAGATTACTCCATTCCGGATTCCGATCACTCCATTCTTTACAACATATCCTTAAACAAATAAACTTTCGAAATTTTCATTAAAGTAATCAGTTAAAACAACTATTTAATTCGCTCTCCCTAACTAAAAAATAGTAAATTGCTCCACAACGATGTAGAAATTAAAACAATTCTACATTAATCCAATCCAAAACAAACAATAACTTCCGAAATACCAACATCAACAACACATATTGCACATTTACATACTTGTGTGGGTCATTAGGCCATATTTCGTAGTTAAAAACAAATCTCCATCGGTAATGGGTCAAAGAAATCCGAGCTCAGTAAACCCAATCCAAATTATCATCCTATACTGATTACGAGATACATCACATATTGTAACCTTGTCTACATCAAAGAGCCCCAGCGAACGAAAATAGAGCTCATCGTGCTAATAGGTGACGCCCTGATTCGAAATTTTATACTTGAGTGGCTTTTTTCAGTTTTTTCCCTCGCCCCATTGAAGCCAGATGGTAAAGGGTCGACACAGCAGCCAGGCTAGCTGGAGCGAATACCACCAGTTAGGGGTGGGGGGAGGCTCGTGGCTTTGAACGCATGATTAAATTCACAAATGGCTGCTGGGGTATGATTCCCTAAGGTCCTCATGAGGGTTTTTTTTCGTAAGACTTATTTGTAACTAAAAACTGCTGTTTGATCATTTAGTGCAGGGGTATGGTATAGGCAAATAGTGCTCTGCCGAGAGATTTTGGTGGTTCACCAAGACAGTCAGAAATAGGCAATACAAAATCCCAAAAAGTAGCTCGAAACACTTTTTTTGCATGGCAAAAATGAAAAATTGTTTCAGAGGAGGACTCCCCAACCTCCCCCCTCAGAGGAGGGCTTAGGAAATGATATTCTTTAGACTTATCTATGGTAAAAAATGGAAATTTCCTTGCAGAATGGAAATTCTCCCCTTACTACACAAGGGGAGCAATCAACCCCAAGTATCACCCAAGAGGTCTCAGTTACAAAAAAAATAGAAAAACACTATTTTTGAAATGAAATTTCCAATCATTTTCTGGTATAGAAACTTCCAGATAGGCCTTTTGCTTAAAACTTGATATTACCCTCACAATTTATAAAACCAAGGCCCGACTTATGTTGTATAAAAATCTACTTTTTATCTACCTATTATGCGAGCACGAAATTAATTGCCGAAAACAATTTAGAAAAGGTATATTTCTAGTTACCATAATAGGTTTTATATTACAGTTATTAAACTTTATCTAAAATGCAATGATAACTGATAGACACTATCATTTTAAGAGGCGCTTTGAATAACATTTCAAAACCTAAAAATTATTTTGTCAAGCTATAAATAACCCACTAGTTCATGAATCCTAAGTATTTGAACTGATCCAAGAAAGTACCAGCTTTGATAATCACCAAGACACAGATTTACACAAAAGGAACCCAGCAGAAATGCAAAATTCATTTCACTTTATTTCTTTCGTGAGCCGATTTTTTTCCCTGGCGATCATTTCCCAAAGCTCGTCCATGGCAATATAATAATGCAGGTACTGCCATAAATGTCAACATCCTCCCTGTGTCTCCAGGATTTTCTTGGGTGATTGCGTCGTTCTGTCACGAATACCAGCTATCACGAGAAGTCTGGACCAATCAAATATTTTCCAAATCTGTAAAAAGCAGGAACTTTTTATCATTGTTGATCCACCCATCCATTCTACAGTGGACTGCTCCACATAGATAGGTGATCGATTCTGGCCACTTTCTATCATGAGGAATGAGTCACTACCTGCATCTTGTGCCTAATGAAAAACGGAACCAATCCATTTGCGGGAGGGGGACAGGGCCCTCCGCAAGGCAGTTTCCGGCCAAACCTTCAGATGGAAGAGGAACTCTTCATAAATTACGTACTTGCGGACTTCTGTATTGTTCCTGCGTGACAAGCTACTATTTTTAAAGCTTTCATTCAATTGGATTGCTGCTGAAACTTCACGAGAATTTCGTCCCAGAAAATGCATAGCTATCGTCGGATTTGAGCAATAATAACACAAATTCTTAGAATTACTCTCTAAAAAAACGAAAATGAATGGTCATTAAATGTGTGAGCAGGCCTCTTTATTCTGTTGATATGTACTGAGTCCTACACAGAAAAAAGATTTAGTAACATTTTGATGTCTAACCCTCTAGCTGCCGAGGGCCACATTGGGGAAAGACTGACATATTAAGGATGCATTGAAAGAATAGATCTTTTGGTCCCTGGGGAAAATAGATAAAATACTACTTTCAAAGTTCTCCTATCAATAATTTTCAACAAAATCTCAATATTAAACTAATAGGAATTCTTTTCTATTTAGGATATATTTCAATTTTGATAATATAGGTGAGAATGAGGCATATTTTACACACAAAAGGGAAAGTTTTCCAACTCCCTTTAGTTTGTAAATGAGTCATTAGCCCACACCACAAATGAACTAACTCAAGTAGTAATACATATTACATGTATCATTAAGAGCATATTACATCTATCAATTACGTATTTACCAGCATACGGGGCACAGCAAATTTTCCAACATGAAATGATCAAACTTAACTATTTGCTGTCATGTAAACTCCTATTTAGTAATGGTATGAAAAATAATAATAGAGAGAAAAGGTTTTTAGATTGATGTATGAGAAATACACGATGATATCCTCTTTGGTACTAACCTAAAGTACCTAGATAAAAATATAAAATTAAAATTACAAAAATCGGGAAGTTTACCCTGAAATGTATACTACATTGTGAGGTAGACAAGAATGTAAACTTCTGTAAATAAAGAAAGACATCGTAAAAAATGAGTTAGTCCAAGAAGCAAATAATGAAAATCTAATTAAATGTTGTCAAAAATATTATTTGATTAAATCTCCTAATTAACGTGAAATATAAACAGCTTTTTGAATCTCACACGAAACGTGAAGTTATTACCTGTATAGCACTTCACCTGTATCTTATGGTTCAAGTGCATTCCTAATAAACCCAAGGGGATAAATCACAAAGGATCAAAGGTTTTCTGAATTAGGCCATCGGGGGAACTTCCCAACGGGGTATCACATAAAGGGGACCGTCCCCAAAAAAGCCCCCAAAGGGAAGTCTACTCCCCTCCATGTCATTTTAACATCGCATTTTGATTTTAGGCAAGTCCCCTCCTTTATTACTACTATAGGATACATTCTCTGCTTTTCAAGGCTACACTCGACTTAACTCGAGTCAAGAAGTGAATTAGCGTCACATTGTCAGTTTTGAGGCGGTTGATTATTGACAGCCCCTCACCGAGGAGGGATTCCCCCCCCCCCCAAGTTTCCCCCTAATTGAGACCCGAAATCAGATGACTAAGGCAGGTTTAAATATTAATGAATAAGGGGAACGGAATTAAAGGTGCATGGGGGTGTAGGTAGGGTAAAACGTCGTTTATTTTGTTTTTAGTGGGTTTTTACGATGCCTTTATTAGCTCATATTGTCTGAGAATCGTGCAATCAGCTTTTCATTGATTTTTGAGAGTTGCCGGCTTCATAATTTTACGGTATAGAAGTATATTTGAATCGTCAGTTTTAAAAAGGGAATAAGTCCAAAAACCAAGTTATGAGAAAATCGAAAAGAAGCTGTATAATTAATGGATTTGTCATTGTATGATCACCAAATTTTTACTGGAAATTAAGAACCTTATTTAGAATTCAGAACAACAATGGAAAATATATAACTACATTCAAAAATACTGTAGAAATAAAAAAAATTGATGGACTTATTCCCTTTTTCAACCTTATGAAATTTCAGCTGACGAAAAATCTTAAAAACCACTTTATTCGACAATTAAACCAATGCCTGCTTAGTTCACGGCACACAAGTGAAAAATAGAAAGAGAGAGACAAATAAATTTAAAAAAAGGCACTATCAATGGAGTAAGTGAATAACAATAGTCATATATTCACTGGATAAAACAAGGTGAAAACACTTTTGAATTAAAAGTAAATTTTATTTTAACTTAGTTTACAGCACATTGATAATTATTAAAGAAAGACAAATTTAACTAATAATATAAAATTAATTTTAATTTTAATTAATTATTAATCTATTTAATTAATATTTAATTAATTTCAAATTTAATCAAAAAATACAATGAATGGAGAATAATTTTTCCACTTCAAGGGGCTATATCTGCCGATAGGGGGTAGTTATTTTTTCCCTCTTTACACTTATGTGTAGAGCAAAGCTTGGAGATTTTTACGTAGAAAAAGTCAATTTCCCATTTTAAGGACTTATTTCCTTTTTCAAACTGGCGATTCATTTATAACTGCTTATTAAATATTTTAACAATCTTATCACCAGTAAAAAATTACAATAAATAACATAATAATGGCGACCTAAATAAATACAACTGAGAACGATGGCTTTCAATGAATGATTCATGAAAAATCACCGACCACTCGTTTGGGTGTTGAATTTTGTCACAAGTATAACACTCCTCATAGAACATTTATCCGTTTCACTTACACATGTACGGTAACTCTTAACTTACTTAAGAAAGTATTTTCAAACTATATCTGCACTGGAAAAGAGGATGTTTTTTTCTGATTATCACATGCTATCGCTGAAACCCCGTGGCTTTTCATCAATTTTTTATTTTGTGGAATTTTTATAGTATAATTTTAGAGGCATTTCTGAAGGTATTGAAACCTGTTTGAGTTCGTAAAGATACGTTCAAGTGGTTGTAATCGTTAAGTAAGAAGTAAAATATAAATAACACTAACATTTTCACGATAAACCTAAATCTAAACTTCATTGGTAGCAGAGATTCTCTCTCCTCAAAAATCTGATTAATAATTACGTATAACTGTTTAATAAAATATTTAAACAATCACCAGTAAAAAAATCAAATAAAGACCTGATAAAGTCAACTTTAGTATTTGATATTGCTCTGAGAAGTCACACGTGATGCACATCACGAAAATCACCTTCGACTGGGTTGGGTGAGGAATTTTGTAACAAATATATAACACTCCTTATGGAACCTTTATCCGTTTCATTCTGAAATCTTTTTAATTTACACATTTACGGTAACACTAATTTATTTTTGAAAGTATTTTCAAGCTATATCTCCAATGGGAACAGGGTTTTTTTATATGATTATCACATACTATCGCTGAAAACGAGGCCTATACATTTCTGGAGTCATTTAGGTCTCCAAACGATACACCCCGTGGCTTTTCATCCATTTTTTATTTAGTGGAATTTTTATATAAATTAGATGCATTTCAGAAGCCATTGAAACCTATCTTATTTTAAAAACATACGTTCAAGTGGTTGTAATTGTTAAATTAGAATTTAAAATATAAATAGCACTTAAATTGTCAAGATAAACAACTAAATCTAAACTGCATAAGTAGCAAAGAATATCTGTCCTTAAAATCTAATTAATGCAGTAGAACCTCGACATATCGATAATTAGGGTCCTTATAAAGAAGGGACGTTTTATCGGAATTGGAAAAAAACAATTAGAACATCAAAGAAATAAAATATGGATATTTCTTTGATGATTTGAACTAGTAGTAGTTCTTTTTTCTTCAGTAACAAAATCCATGTGCAAAACATGCTTTTGTTATATTGATGTTTAAGTTAGCAACTATCTTTAATATTTTTGATGGAGTAATGACCGATTGTTGTTCTCCTAGCATTAAAATAATTTTTAGTTTTGTCCTTCAAATGCAAAATTTATTTTCGTTTGTATTAGATGTAAACGATTATTTAAATTAATAAATTTTTTATAACAAGTTTTTATTTCGATAATTATGCTAGATTTAGTTTAGTTGTTCAATACAATTTTTTCACTAAAGAGCTTAGATATTAGATATATGGGAAATACTCTTAAGTATTATTTTTCGTAAACCTTCTTTATTAAATTTTTATGTAATTAGAAAATAATTGTGATTCTTATATTGTTTTTTAAGTCTTATATCGAGCTTTGAAAAGTTTTATAGGTAATACAACGTCTATCAATAATATCATATAAAATCCAGTTATTTTACATCGTAATAGATGAACTTAGTTTAAAAGTTTAAATTAAGAATCGAGATAATAGAAATGAATTAAATTTTTCAAGCATAATTCATGAACAGATAAAAGTTAATATATTCAAATAATTGATAATACCTTGGTAAATACAATAAAATAATAATGCATTTTTAAGTTTAAGAAATTTAATTCTGATAATATACACTAATTTTGAATTACTTTCAAAGCAAGTTTTTAAAAAAATTAACTTTTTAAAAATGGCTAATGGATATTTCTAAATTAATGTTTTTGTTTAATTACATTAAATTAAATAAAAATGGATGTGTAATTAAATTTATTTATTTACATTGAAAGTGTATCTAGGTATTCAATCGAAACATTTTTACTTGAAATATAAAAGTGTCAATCTCATTCTGGTATAAATAAATATTATTTTCTTACCAAGATAGCCAAATTTATTATGATACCTTCTATGTAATTAACTTTTAAAAATTCTTGGAAAAATTATCTATTATATAAAATTAATATTACTTTTTATCTGAAAATGTTTTTTCGGTTACCCGTATGGGCCTATGACCCCAGGGTAACTCATATGTTAGTTCAATTTTGTGTTTTCTTATGTAACACATGGTGTGCAAATAAATAAATTGTTATTAAAAAATTATGTTTATCACAATTTATTTTGCTAAATGAAAAATACCAATAAACTATAGACACTGCAGATCCAGTCAGAAAAATAACAGGTGTAATTCAGTAGAAAAAGTTACTCAAATTGTAAAATCTAGTTATTTTACAGTTTGATTTTATTATACAATTAACTTTTGTTTTTCACTCTATTGAAATTATAGTATCTGTCTTCGCGCATAACTGTCACTATTAACCACTTAAAATAAAATTTTCAACAAAATAAAACGAGAGTATACTTATTTTAAGAATTTCATATAATAAATATATCCATATAACTGAACTTATTAATTGTTACTTTACTTTTTTTACTTTGTGAAATACTATTCATAACTACGGCCATATAAAACTAATAATTATATAATATTATTTACAATTAATTTAATAAAATTACTTTGATTGTGGGTACACTATCTAAATTTTTCATGACCAAATTCAAAGAATTTTATCCTCATATTTTTGTAATCTCTAACATTTTCATAGCTTTGTCGTGTATTGCAAAATACTATCTTGCCGACATTCTTCGTTATTACAATTTTCTAATGTTTTGTTTCCATTGAACATATTTGCTGCCATGACAAATTCCCAGGACATTATCTCTAATGGTGTCACACAATGCTGTAATATGATGTAGAAAAGGCAGTTAAAAAGATAAAAACAGATCACTCTTAGATGTAACTGCAATTTAGATCTTCTATGTAGTTAATGTGTTTGTTTTACAATTATTGTAATTTATGTGAGAAACGAAAGATATTATTATGTATTTATATGCTATTTCATAAAGTATGTTCAGGGTTTTATTTATAAATTTCAGAAACCAAATACATTAATATCGAAAGAATTTAACATACTAGTGTAGAATAATATTAATATTACTTATGTATAATTTCAAAACAAATTACTATACAAAAAATATTTAGTAAAATTATTAAAAGCTTTAATGATCTTTAATTGAATTTCTGAATTTTATGGCACCATTATCAAAATCAATTGAAATTTAAGTTAATATAACTTCAAAATATTTCGAGTTTATTAAAACTCCGGATATAGTAATATACTCTTGAAAAATACGTGTTTTTTTTTAAGTAAAGTTATATTATACAACCATTTTTACTCAGCAATGTATGAAAAATGCTGTACGGAGCGAATTACGGATAAAATTTATAAATGAAATACAAAGAAAAGTTTTTAATATTTTTCAACAGACAATACATATCAGAAAAATGGTCTTCCTATGTCTCACTTTCCCACACTCTAATTTACCCTCAAAATCTTTATAAAAACATTCAAAAGTTTTTAACCAAAAATATAATTCTTCCTTCTCTTGAAACAGCGATAGCAAAATCGCTAGTCCGATGAGCCCCTCTTATACAGTGCTGCCACACACACTCTTGTTCTCTGGTAGTACAGAGTAACTTTTAAAAACTCCCCCTTCTCCTGGAGTTTTTTTTAAATGAAAATTACCAAAATAAATGCTGTATAATGACAATGTGCGTGCCACCATAGCTCAGTGGTTAGAGCACTGGTCTCGTAAACCAGGGGTCGTGAGTTCGAACCTCACTGGTGGCTTCTTCATGGGCTATAAATGTAAATTTCATTCAAATTTTTGGGTAAGTATAAATGAAATAAACCAAGCTAACACTAATTAAATGTTAAAAATGAACGATGAAATTAAAGAATCTGAATTAAGATGAACATGAGAGAAATATTATCGAATTATTTTCACTTAAATGTTAAAAAAAAATATTCTATTTGCAATGTAATGTTAAAATATTACGATATCAAATTTCATTTGTAGAGATGAATAAAGAATCTTTTTATTCACACAAAAAAGTTCGCATTTTTATTCCTGCTTAATCATATCCTGTTTAAATTTGTTTCTCAAACATCAAATGTGAATTTTTATTTTATGAACAGATGGCAGCACGTTTTTCTGCATCTCCCACAGAAAGAATATTGCCCTTGTAACGAGTCATTGCAGCTGCAAATCCTAGTGACGTTATCTGACGTGATATCGTCATACGTCACTGCATTTAATCACTACTATCTTTTCAAGGACATGAATGTGTGATTTTTCCTCTTTCATTTCTCTCATCTCCGCCTGTAGGTGGCGCAATTTGATTGGAGAGAAACTTTCAAGTGAAAATGAAGTTTTCGGAAAGGAACACGCACGAGATACTAATAATCAGTGGCGTATATAAGGGGGGGCCGAGGGGGCCCTGCCCCCCCCCCCCCGAAATTCGGACAGGTGTACCAAAACAAGTTAAAACCTTGTATTTTAGGGTCAAATTTCAAAAAAGTTTCTGGGGGAGGACCCCCAAACCCCCCTTTTGTACTTAGAATTTTATTATTAAACCCCTGTTTTTAAGGGTAAAGTTCCCAAACTTTTCTGGGGAAGGACCCCCAGATCCCCTTTTGTACTTGGAACTCTATTTTAATAATTTTTTTAAATATTAAGTACATAAAAAATGTGCATCCAAAATTTGGACTTTGTGTACCAAAACTAGTTAAAAACCTGGTTTTTTTAGTTAAACTTACAAAAATTTTCTGGAGGAAGACCCCCCAGACCCCCCTTTGGTACTTGTATTTTTATTACTAACAACTTTTCCTATATGAAATTTTTAGAACCCAAATTATCACCTAAAAAACTACATTGGACCTATTAAATATGTGGGGGAGGGATTGGGGAGTAATTTTGGGCCCCTCCCGAAATAAATTCCTATATACGCCACTGCTAATAATTAATTAAATTAGTGTCATATGGACATCTAAATCCGTATGATTAGTGTCATATACCCCATTTTTGTTCCAAATTAATTTTTTAAATACTATTCTGAATTTATTTTACATTTGGCGAGGAACTAGATTACTGTTATCATTTGAGAGATGGATAACTTGTAGAGTCAATCTGTAAAACTTAAAAAAATTTCGGGGTTTTATTTTGAAGATTATAAACTACTTTTAAAAAATTTAAATATTGAAGAATTTTTTGAAATGGGAATAACGATCGGATATATCATTAATATGTTCCTAAGTATATTATTTCCATTGCCAATTTTTCAATTTTCGTCTAACAACGGCTTCATGCTTAAGGAGTCTTGGGTCTAAGTTTAAAAGTTACTGTTCTGTTCTGAAGAGAGAAAAAAGTTCTGTTTAAAAGTTTAAAAGTCCGGTAAAAAACATGATGCTTTGATAAAGAAAACTGAAGCTGATAGTTAAAGTTTAAGCTTATTTTCACAAAACAAATGTTAAGATAAGACTTTCATAAAGACCTGATGCAAGTAAAATCAAAACCTTTGTGCTTATTCAAAAAATGTACTAGGGTGAAAAATGGCACAACTACGTATATCCTTTACTTTACAAGAATCCTAGTGAGCGTTTTATCTTGGTCTAGCTTCTCTGGGTTTCTCTTGTTCTTCACACTCCTTTCTAAAAAACATAGGGGAAGAGGAAGGGATAAATCTGGACACAACTGGATCTGCTCTTTTCCATTATCTCTAAGGATCAAAATGGATCGTTTTATCAATGGGTTTCTTAGTAGAGAGCGTTTTATTTTGGGACTCTCTTTTGTATCTTGATGATCTTCTGCATCCTCTCGAAATACCCAAAAGAGGGTTCCCTTTGGAGACATACTCTTCTGCATTCTCTCATCCTGGTGATTCTCTTGCTCTTCTCCATCCTCTCTGAAGATCGCAGATGGCGTTTTCTTTGTCTTCTCGCGCGGGCTTCTCTTTCTCTTCAAATGCCTCTGTTTTGAGAGAGAGAGAGTTATCTTGATTCCCTTGCTTGCTCTTGAAGAGCCTAAAAGTATAACTGTTGTTGTTGTTTCTAATGCCACTTCTAATGTTCCAAGCTCCATCCGCAAAGAAAAGTTTGTTATTTTCTCGTGTTATTTTCATTCAACCTTTGAAGGATTCTCTTGCTCTTTTCTCTTCTTTCTAAAGTATCGTCGGGAGGATTGTCTCATATGGTGGATTCGATGGCTCTACTACATCCTCTCTTAAGGCGCTATGAAGCGTTTTATCTATTTGTTTCATCGGGTGTCTTATTTTGGGACCTCTCAAAATACCCAAAAGAGGTTTCCCTCTCGTGAAAGAGGATTCTCTTGCTCTTCAGCATTCCCTCAAAAGACCGTTTCATCTAGTTGATTCCCTTGCTCTGTGAAGATTGTAGAGATCATTCACACGCGAGCTTCTCTTGCTCTTCAGATTTCTCTCTAAGGACTGCAGCAAGGAATCTATCTGCACCATCTCAATGAACACTTCTCTTGCTATTTAGCATTCAACCTGATAACCACAGAGACTGCTTCCTGGGGGAGGGATTTTCCTGCTATTTCTTACTTCTCCAAGCCTTCTTCTCTTCTTTCTCTTCAGCCTCCTCTCAAAACAACGAAAAAAGGGATCCATCTGGAGACTGTAAAATGTTTTAAGGGTGGGGAGTAGGGTGTCCCAAAAAAAAAATCATTTTTTTTAAATCCCAGGTCTTACCCTCCAAAATTCTGTGAATGTAAGACACCATGAATTTTTTCAGAATTTTTAAAAAATATTTAGAGGTCCCTCAAGGTCATTAAAGTTTCATAAAAAGGGTCAAAATAGTGTAAAATGCGGATTTTTTTAATTTCATTTTTACAAACTTATAATGTTATAAGTACATTATTTTCATTTATGAAAGCTACTTAAATATTGTTTCAAACCAGTTCTGTATTAATTATCTGGGTAGGGAGAATCATAAAATATTATAGAAATTAAGAAAAATAGGATTTTTTAGACATCTTTAGTCTTTACCTTTTGATACAAAAAGTGAACCAAGGTAAAAATCTATCTTAAAATTGGTTGTCAAACCAGTGAGGAATAATTTATCAATGATTTACAGTGTTTATTTACACCTTTTTTACACATTCACACATTATTTTGTGGCGGCGCTAGCGTCACCCCGAGCTACGTGGTCGCTCTGTGATTATTGTGACTCTGTGACTGTGACTCTGGCTATAAATAAGCTCACCTGCGTGTGACGATAGACTCACTTTATTTATTTCACATGTGTGATGCCGCGGTATTTTGTTCAGTTATCTTAGGTTCTTGTGTATGTCTTTTTAAGTGTTGTTAACACCCTTGTTATGTTTGTTGTTAGAAATAATAAATTAGATGTTACCTTAAGCTGGTGTAGTCTATGCTAGGGGGTTAACCACAATTTCATTGTCTTATTCCAACTTATTCATATTAATTTCTAATTGTAGACAATTGTAGTATTTTTGTAGACTATTATACCAGAAAATGCCCACAGGTGAATTACAACTTAAAATTGTGGTAAATAAAACCAATGGGGAATTCCTCTTCTGCCTCCTCTCAAAAGACGTTCTAGAGAAGCCTCTAAAAAGGGATTCTCCCCCTGTTCTACATCTCATCTAGGAACAATAAAAAATGGTTTATCGTCTGCATCCTCTTTAAAGACATATACTATAATATTGCCAGTTTGAAAAAGGGAATAAGTCCATCAACTTTTTTTGCATGGAATAAAAATAAATTTTAAAGCAACAGTCCCAAGCAACTTGCAAATTAGGCGATCTAAACGAAGAAACCTCAGTTAGTGCAGAAACCAGCCAAGCGACGTCGTTTCTACACTCAAGCTGAAATTTAACATGTTAGAAAATTATTTTAAAATCACATTATTTTTATTATTCTTACACTAAAATGTGCCTTTACCCCTACAAAATCCCATGACACCAATAACTCATTTTTGAAAAGAGTGTCGTTTAACACGTTTTAGAAAGAAGCGATTCAATTATCAACTTCAAACCTACGTAATTTTAATAATAAAAAACTTACCTTTTTATAAAAAAGTAATCCATGAGGGAAAATGGGACAAGGGAACACTGAAATTTGAGATATTCTAGTATATATGTTTTTAAGATATATTGTGTTACTGGTGAGCATGGCCAGGAGGGTTTAAAATTTCATATAGAAGAGGATTTTCACTCCCTTCAACTTTGAATATCCGAAATCTGTGACTTGTTTCTTAGGTTTTAGGTTAGTTTTTTTAATATATAATTAAATTATTTATTTAATTTGTCATTTTATATTGTTATTCGTCTGATTGCTGATTATAATTTCAAATGTGTTTTGTAATCCCATTTTTGCGTGTTTTCTTTTTTCATATATTTATTAATTTATAATTTCCTTCTTTTTTTAATTTATGCTTTACTTTTTCTTACCACTGGACAGAGTTTTAATATTTCTCCTTGGCGTTTCATATGTTTTTATATATGTATTCTGAAAAGTTTAATTTTGGTTAGCAATTATTAATTATTCATTCAAAGATTTAATGAAGATTTC
Organism: Tetragnatha montana; assembly: GCA_963680715.1. Lineage (NCBI taxonomy): Eukaryota > Metazoa > Arthropoda > Arachnida > Araneae > Tetragnathidae > Tetragnatha > Tetragnatha montana. The sequence continues at coordinate 54,577,626 of OY796679.1, forward strand.
TTCTAATGATGATCATAAAAATGTTATTCCCCTCAAAAATAACTAATTTAATCCTCTGCGTATCAGTATTTTGCGTATATCAGGCGAAATGAACAGTTTTGATGAAACCAAATTTCAGTTACTATTTTTCGCTCGATATCTTTAAAAGAAAATAAGACGCACTGGCAAAACATACCTAGTGAACGGTATCAATTTGTATTCATCAATCGGTTAGGTTATCCTTGTAGATATCGACTAGAAATGGAAAAAAATATGGTGTATAAATATGGAATAGAATATGACCTTTTTCCTGTTTTTCAAACAGCCAACGATATCTCATGAAGACGGGTATAGAATTGACAAATAAATCAAAACAGCGGAACCAAGGATTCTCTTCTCTTTATTTTTCTCTTATTAGGATGAGAGTGAGATAGTTACATATCGATGATTAATATTTTGATTAAATGATTAACTTAATAAATGAAAGTATAAAAAGCTATGGGTTCTGGGGTAACACTGGGAAATAATTTTTGACGAAATTCGTGTAAAAATAATAAAATTAGCCATTTAATGTTGATTTTATGTGCTAAACATGAATATCACCATAAAAATGCTGGGTTGGTTCTTGTTTCAGAAATACAGAGGGGGCATGATATACTGTGCCTAATGCTGAAATATCGTAATTTTTGAAAATTATTCTGAATAATTTTATAATTTAGGTATACTATTGAGTAATATTTATTTAGAATACAGTCATTTTGGTGGAGGACCAGTAAGATTGGCAAAGCAGTGGTCCGCAGCTTGGGTTGTTTTTTTTTTCCTTCAATTTCTAACGCTGCTCTTAAGAAATGTAATCTTACCATCTCAATACATAAGATCATCTCTAAGGTTCTTAACCCTTTTTTGTGAGCGTTTGATAAGTTTAAATTAAAGGTCATGTTCACGGCACGAATAGGCTTTTCATCAGAGATATCTTTAAAGCCACAAATTTTTTATAACTAGATAATTTAGGGAGGTATTTCTAAGATAGTCTATAAATAAGATTTAGCAAAGTAATCAGAACAGGATAAAAATAGTCTACGCTTTCCGTTGCGGACAACTACTGGACGATTTTTAGATAAATTTTAGACTTTGAATATACAAGTCTAACCAAAAAAGCGAACCTTTCAGTTATATTTTGGCAAGATTCCATTTTATGTTGTATTGGTTATTTCTTTAACATCACTTAAGGAGGGGATAGGTGCACAATTTCAACCAAAAACCTATATTTCAATTTTTGCGCTTTCGTTAAGTATAGAGCATTTTCAATCACATGACTCGGACCTAACAACGGCCTTAGCAACGTTGTTATTCGTCCAAGTGACGTCATGTGCGAATGCTTCTATTGGATGCTTCTATTTCCCGCCCCTAACAACAGCCCTAGCAACGTTGTTTATTCGTCCAAGTGACGTCATGTGCGAATGCTCTATTAAGTTTTATAAACTGGTTGAAACACATCGTTATTTATTTGCACAATATAAATTTAAATTTAAATTTATATTATGCAAATAAATATCGTTACTGGTTGAAACACAGCGTTATTTATTTGCACAATACAAATTTAAATTTAAATTGATATTGTGCAAATAAATAACGTTGTGTTTCAACCAGTTTGTCATCAATTGCGCAAGATTTTTCGCTAGAAAGTTTTATGCTCCCAACGATACCAAAATTAGAATTTTACGCGGGGTAAAAGTAATTTTAATTATTTTTTTATAAAAATGGTTAAAAATGCCTAACCAGCTGGGATCGTGATGCCATGCCCCCACAAACCAAAAAGAAAAACATTTTGCCACAGGTTTAGCTTCGGAATTTCTGTCCTTTCTAAGTATTATGTTGTTTTAATATTATAGCTATGGTGCTGATAAGTTTAGTAAGTTTTATACTAAATTTCATTTTTCTCAAAACTGTATTTTTTACCATCTCCATAAGGAACATTTTCTCGAAACCTATTCGAGCAAGCAACTTATAACTTGTTATTATAATTTATGATACTATCAGTGATATTTTTAACTCCTCTGAGAGAGTAGTTCACTCCTTGAAAATCGAAAATACTCTTTAAAAAACTAGCCAGGAGTATTTTCACTCTTTGAATATTTCACAAAGGTTTAGGTTAAAAAATGCACCGTGCCTTCACCGAATTTTTTTTTCAGTGATTCCAATCAATTAGACTTTGCAAATACCAATGAAATTTAACTTTATATAAATGGTTTGTGGTCATACTGGCGTAGCCGGAAAAAAATTTTGAAAGATTGGATCTACTTTTGGTCGTTTTAGGAGAGGAATACATTATATTTTTTCACTTATTGTTCTGATGCTTAGGGAGTTTGATTGCGATTTTCGTGTCTCTGTATATGTTGTTTATGCTATTTCCGTATTTCACTCCTCATAATTGAATTTCACTCCTTCTAAAAAAGTCAAGGAGTATTTTTACTCCTCCTAAAAAAGTCAAGGAGTATTTTTACTCCTCCAAAACAATCCTTTGAATAACACTGGATACTATATATTATGTTACAAATTTTAACACAGAGTTTTCTTAAAAAATTCATTCAAACTGAAGTTATAGCATGAAACATTGTGGAATTTCAATCTCTTTGAGGAAAACCTTAAGTACATGCAGAGAGTAATTTAAAAAAAATAACCAAGCATCATAGCCCTAAAACTCGTTTTAAAGTATGTAATATAATCCAGGGAATACTCAGAAAAAAAATTCGGAAAATTTGATTCTGTAGATTTTTTTTAAAATGTTCCTTAAAAGTCCTTATTTTTAATGTTACGGAGATAGGGATTTTGTTTCGAGTACATACCCCCTTCACTTAAAAGTCAATTTAACCGAGTTCTTGTGCTTCTATCATACATAGTAAAATCTCAACTTAACGTAAAAAACGGAACGAAGATCGGATTTTTATTGCAATATTCCTATTTAGGAGGCTGAAATTACCTACAATTAGACACTTTTATCCATTTTACATTTTCACTGTTGCACAGTGTAATTAGAATTTCATAAAGATGTTGATTTTACACAGACATGATAGACAAAACCCAAATTCCCAAATGATTTTAAAGAATTTTGAATTGAATTTTATTGAATAAGGCACAAACTTTATATGAACTGAAACAAGAGTCTCAAATCTAGTAGTTTCCCACAAAATATTTCCGCTTCGGGGCTGTGAAAAGAAATTAATTAAATTAAATTATTAATTTTCTTAAATTTAGTAATTTAAATTGATAAAATTAACTCATTTTAAAATTTAAGAAACAAGAGTCGCTTTATGTAAATTCACCAACGTGAACGCACATGTTTGTGTATCTTAAAAAGTATCATACCCTCTATCAGATAAGGAATATGTTTGGAACTTTGTAGAATATTAGTAAAAAAAAACGTTTAAGAGGAATTCCAGTTGATACCGAATTCCAAAAATACTGGTCTTACTTAGGATAGCTCATCAATTTTTTAAATGTCTCATTTATATGCATTCGATCAATCATCTTTCAAGGGTGATAACGAAACTCGATGATATAAATGATATAAACGCTCGTTTTATCTTTTTGTAACAAATATCAATTCAGGCGAAGTTTATCTTTTTTAAGTTCCGCTGCGTTTTCGGATTCATTGATAAAACTCGGAATTGCGCGATTTGTGCTTATTTGAGATACTATCGAGTAGAAAGTGATGAACGGGATTTGAAATGGCGCACTCTAGTTCAAGGGCACCTGATAAGAAAAGCTGCGTCAAAGGAGTCATAAACGCAACTTTTTACGCTTTATTTCCAGTCCTTGTGACCCCGCTCAAGGCTTTTCCTTATACAATTCTCATCTTCACATTGACATTTTGACAAAAGAAGAAGAATTAACTTTCAAAACTGGTTTAGAAGTGAGACCTTACCCATAAAGATAATCTCACAATCTTTTTTTTTTTTGCTTGAAGTTAAATTAATTAGAGTCGGTATAGAGATTTGAATAGAAAGTATGATTAAACTCCGGTCCATGTTGGAGGTTAGGTAAAGGATGTAAATGCGGTTGAAAAATAAATTTAAGAAAATGGATACAGAATATCAATTACTGTAATTATAATGCGAAGGAAGGTTTGAAATTTCGAAATCGCAGACCGAACATCCTCAATCTTGTGTTAGGAAAAAAATCGTAGTCCTTGGACAATCTTTTCAAAGCTTAGTTATTTCTTGAATCGCAATACAGTAGACTCAATTTTAATTGGCTCAAATGCGACCGAACACAAACCAGGCGCGGATACAGCACGGCTCCAAGGTAGAGCACTTTTTCAGACCATCACCTTTACCTTTTGAGAAAAATGTCAAAATATTGGGAATTTCATAAAAATATCACCCCTTTTGGTACCGATGAGGGGGTATGGGGGTCCTCTCCCAGAAAAAAATTTTGAAATTTGACCTGTGAAGGTAGGGCTTTAACTCATTTTGAGTACCTTTTTTTTGGTCCAGAGTGCCCCCCCCCCTTGCCCCTTGGATACTCAGTTGGATGATGAAATCTGTAATAAGTATATAACACCCCTTATGGAACCTTTATCCGTTTCACTCCGAAATCTTTTTCATTTACAGTATTTTCAAACTATATCTCCAATGGGAAAAAGTGGGTGTTTTTCTGATTATCACATACTATTGCTGAAAACGAGGCCTATAGATTTCAAGAATCATTTAGAGTCACGTCTCCAAACTATACACCCCGTGGCTTTTCATCTATATTTCATTTTGGGGAATTTTTAAGTAATTTAGAGGAATTTAAGAAAGCACACATTGAAACCTATTTTAGTTTGAAAACGTACTTACAAGTGGTTGTAATTGTTAAATTAGGAGTTAAAATATAAATAAAACTTGCATTTTCACGCATTTTCATGCTAAACAACTAAATCTAAACGTTATTGGTATAGCAAAGATTCTCTCTCAAAAATCTGATTCATATTTATAACTTCTTATTAAAATATTTTAACAATCACCAGTAAAAAATTCTAATAAACAACATGATAATATCAACCATTACCACAATCATAATACTTAAGTTGATAGATTCTTCTTCTTCTTCAGGTAAATCACCTATCATTCGGTTGGGTGATAAAATTTGTAACAAGTATGGCATCTTGTAGAAACTCTACCCGTTTTATTCCGAAATCCATTTCATTTACACATTTACATTACCTCTAACTTATTTAAGAAAGTATTATAAAACTATATCTCCACCGAGAGAGAAATAGGTTTATTTTCTGAATATTACACACTATTGCTGAAAACGAGACCTATCATTTCTGGAGTCATTTAAGGTCACGACGTCTCTAAATTATAGGGGAACGTCTTGTACCACGGACCTACACTGTTTTTAGCTTACTTTATGGTAGTTTGGAAACAATACATATGCAGTTAGCATCCTTACAACCAGAGCTCTCAGTCTAGCTAAATTAATTTTTTTAAATGAACAATTTGAGATAATATAGGTCAAAAACTGATTTCACCCATCAAAAGTAAGTTTTTAAGTTTGGTTTCTAGGTTATAGTTAAAAAAAATACAGATTATGTTTCGATTTAGAGTAATAAAATTACCTTTTGTAGATGAGTTCAACCGGAAATTGTTTGAACAAACGCCCCGAGCACTTCAAATGTGTATTCCATTACAGAAGATAAACCGTACTTACGATTCTTCTAAGTATCCCGAACTATAAATTAAAAACGGCTTTCAAATTACTGAAGTTAAAGCGAGCCAATTCTCCAAACTGGGGTTTGGAATTGATAATACTACTTATGGAAATGAAGAACAAATTGAAATTTCCCCCCCCCCCTATAAAAAATTTTATTTCTCTCTGTTATATACAGGGTGAATCTAATATCGTGCAACAAATTTTAAAGGATGATAGGAGTCATCAAGACGAACAAGAATTAGTGTAGAACAGAGGGTAGCAAATGGGGTTTAAGGAGTTCAAATCATGAAAATAATATTAAAGCATTGAACCCTCGAAAAAAGAAAGAACCTCTCGTTCAGATAAAGAAATTTCTTTAAAGTAAAGCTAAAAAAACATGGTAATAAACCGCTTGGTTCCAGCATTTACTACTCAAAACCAATTGAAATGCGTACAATTCTATTTTTCGAAACCTTCTGGAATGTACAGTTCCTGAAGCAAAAATCGACTCAATCCCTATTTTTCTTGAACGACTTTTAATAGAAAGACAGATCAGAGTGCCAGTGCACAGATTTCGGAATAAGAGTTTCAGAGAAGGATCGAAAAAAAGGATCTTTAAGGAATTCGTTAAATCAGGTTAAATAACACCTTATTTGTCTTTCTATCATAAGTTTTTTTCATAAAAATTAGAGAATTAGTCGATTTTTGCTTTAGGAACTGAACATTTGGGCAGATTGTACGTATTGCAGTCAGTTTTGGATAATAAATGCTGCAACCAAGCGTTTTTACCATGTTCTTTTTAACTTAATGAAATGTCTTTTTCTGAACGTATTTGCAATGGTTTACAGCTTTAATTATTCTCGTGATTTTCACCCCTAAAACCCCATTTGCGACCCCCGGTTTTGTACCAACTCTTGTTCGTCTTGATGATCCCTGTCATCCCTTAAAGTTTATTGCACGATTTCAGATGCACCTTGTAACACTCCTTGAAAAATCTTTTTCCGTTTTATTTGGAAATAGTTTTCATTTACAGCTACACAAAGTTATTTAGGAAATTAACTTAAAAATATATCTTCACTGAAAATGTTTTTTTTTTTTTGAATATCATACTCTATCGCTGAAAACGAGGCTTATACATTTCTAGATTCATTTAGGGTCACGTCTCTCCAAACTGTACACGCACTGTAGCTTTTCATCCATTTATAATTTTGTGGAATTTTTGTAGTATAATTTAGAGGCATTTCAGAAGGCATTTAAACCTATTTGGGTTTGAAAAGAGATGTTCAAGTGGTTATAACCGTAACGTAAAGTAATCTAACCGTCATTGGTAGCAAAGAATATCTCTTCTAAAAATTCTATTCATATTTATAACTTTTTATTAAAATATTTGAACAATCACCAGTAAAAAAATTAAAATAAAGACCTGATAAAGTCATCCTGAATAACTGACATTGCCATCGGCCCAAGTTATAGGTCTCTATTCACGTAAATCGCCTTCCATTCGGTTGGGTGATGAAATTTGTTACGGGTAGCTATGTATCTCTCATTAATATTGTAGCGAATTAAAAATAACTATTTAATCCTATTAACCAGCGTTAGAAATTGGGAAAATAAAACAGTGGTCCTGCGGACAAGTGCTTTGCCAATCTTACTGGTCCGCAACAAAAATCACTGGTCCGATAAAATTAAAAAGGATCGGTTTAAATATATAAAGTAACTATTGCACTGAATGTGAGTACCAAATAGTAATATTAAAAATCAATACATATTTAATAATATTTTTTCTCTTTCGCCGGGGACTCCCCATCACCACATTTCAGGTTCTGTCAAAAATATGTACTTGCTTCACCAAATTCAATCATCAAACGAACTTAAAATACCACTATCACTATACAAATCGTCTAAATTATTTTACATGAGCTTGAGAAATCACTGGTCCCCCGGACCAGTGATTTTCTGATTCCACTAGTCCGAGTCGTTTTTTAGTTGTCCCGGACCAGCAAAACACCCCAATTTCGAACGCTGCTATTAACTATGGATAAAATACTCTGTACTTTTTACAGTAATACTCTGTACAGTAAAGAGGGGAATATTAAAGATAGATAAATTATAAAGAGATTCTATTATATTTGTTGTTGTTTTCTTGCCATAGATAGAGAGCGTAGATGGGTCCTATAGCGTCGAAGGTCCAGACAACTGCGGCCGCTATAGCTACGGTGCCCTCATACTGATGGCGGCTTTACACCAGGCGATTTGCTGCAATAGCGACAGTTTTCGAGGCTTCATATTGGTTCCTTCGAATTGCGGTTGTCGAAATTTGTCGCAAACCTCTAATGTGCTAACATGCCCAGTTCCAGAATGTGCGGCGTGTTAGCGGGGTTTCAGGGCAATTTTTAAAATAAATATATGACCTTGTATTGTCCGGATCATTACTGTATTTATAACTGTTTATTAGAATATTTTAACAATCACCAGTAAAAATAATGTATTACTTTTTTATATAATGATAATATTAACCTAGGATAATGCTTTCTTGAATATTTCGATTTCTTCACGTAAATCATCTACCATTCGGTTGGGGGATGAAATTTGTAACAAGTATAGATTATCTCTCCTCAAAAATATCTCTAATATTTATAGTCGTTTATAAAATATTTTTTCAATCACCAGTAAAAAATCCTAATAAACAACAGGATAAAGTCAACCTGAGTATCCGTTACTTTATCGAGGTTCAGGAACTGAGATATGTTCTAAAATAAGGTTAGACCTTGCTTTTTTTAACCATATATTTCTGACCTATGGGTAGTTACACTGGATATATTTCAGGAAACCCTTTTTAACAGAAAAATGATTCGTTCCAAAAAAAAAAAGAGAGACATGAAACAAAATCCCGTTAATGGTTTTAGCTATTGACCTCGATGCGCTACTTAAGAACAGTGTAGCGTATTAAAGTGACGTTAATTCATACTTTCCTTCCATGTATGATGTTGATTGCAGTGAAAATGCCGCTTGAAGGAAATAATCGATATAATTCAGTCTCATTCATATACATGAGAAAATTGAGGACTTTCGTTAGAAGGTCTTTAGTATAGCGTGCAGAACAAGAACACGATTTGGCATCCAAAACACCATGATATATTTTGGTGAACAAAAAAGCCAGGACAAATTCTATTGTTTATTACTAATCAGTATCATATGGTAAGATAAGAGTTCATACCACTAATGCAATTATTACACACCTATTTTAAACGGCAATGATGTGATAACAAAAGAATTAAATTCGCAATTCATTGTGATTAAAACTAAATATAAATTACCTCATTGGGGATTGATCAAGACATTATATAAGTATCTGATAAAAAGAAATATCCATGTCAATTTAATATTAGGCAATTTTCCCACTATACTTTAATTTCCATTTCCTACCCTTATAAAGAGTAAAGAAACGTGTAAGACTACAGAGTTCAATTTTCATGCTATAACGTATTTTAATAGTATGCAAATATTTCCCCCAAAGTGTTCGAATAAAATGCGACATCCAAAAACTAATGCTTGTTCTATGTTATGAAATTTTAGATTTTAACCAGAAATATTTCGAATCACAAATATGTGCAATATTTGTTTTCCAAAAATGTATTATTTTTTTAATTCTTATCAAAATATTTCCAAACCTTTCTTAACATTTCTGATAATTCAGGAAGCAAATTTGATTCCTGTATATATTAGTATTTTGATTATGCATAAAAAAATAGTCATCCTATTTCATTCATTTTTGAGAATGGATCCAAACTGCTTATAAAACTCAGAGAAAATATTGCTTCATTTTCTTTTAAATTTTAATATTCATTTTATTTTCTATTCAAAATTAGAACGTGCCAATATCCAAAATAAGAATAACTGGAATTTAAAATAAATGTTTTCAGCATGAAAGTTATATATGTATAAGCGTTGTCTTGAGGAGCTATGTGTTGAGGGGTAGTTTCTTTTACCCCAGAAAAAGATTTGTCTAGGTCTAGTTTATGGTCTTGAACTCATTGAGTTTTAATAATGATGAATGTCATGACTGAATTCTTTAAAAAGATAAAATTAATAAACCAGTTTTTCTAATGCAAAACAATGCTACACTTTAAACAAACAAATAGTGTAAATAATTAGAAAAATTATATTTTCTGTCCTTCTTTTCTGTTCTTTCTTTCTTACCCCCCCCCCCTCAAATTATACAGCTAGCTTCATTTGATGGAGATTTCATGATGCTTGAGATATTTTAAAACTATTTTTGACTTTTGACTTAATCCGAAATAAAGTGCAAATATCCTTTAATAAAAGTATAAAGTAAATTAGCTAATTTTTAGTACCTCTCCTTTTTTGCTAGTGAGTTTAAACTCCCAGTTCCTTAACCATTTTAAGTAGATATTATAATTCTATAAAAGGGGCACAATCAATGTATTTGATATGGTAGCCCCTCATTTTTATTGGTTCTTCCCATTTTACAAACCCTTACAAAAATTAGATATTTTGAGATCCCCCTAAAGATATTTAATTTTATTAAATAAATTATGACTAAATTAAATTTGAACATCAGTAATATCACTTTACATGATATACCTACTTGAAAAATTCGTAAATTTAAGGACGACATTCCTTTATGTATTTATAATTTCATGAAAGATTTCCTGTGCTATAATTATGATAATATCCACATTTTTAATTTTTCTTTTACTATTTCAATTTTTTATTACTTCCTTATTTTGCCCCTATAATCAGTCTAAATGAGTTCAGCATGGTTACTTTATTACACTTAACTTAATTTCTTCCTTGATGAGTTGTTGCTTGCCCCGAAACGGACTTTTCGGATAACCCTGCAACTAGTTCCTGATTGCTTTTTTAAAAGAAATCCTTGCTTGAATACAACATAATTAATAATAATTAACCATTCTCTAATTTTATCTTGGTAAGAATATAACGCTCTTAAAAATTTATAATCTTACAAAACTCTATTAGAATTACGCTCAATCTCTTATACCTTGTTATAGATGGCGCAACGGGTAGGTCCATCGCATTGGTCGAAAAAAAATCGAAAATTTTAAAATCCATGATAAAGTAAAAACTACTCTTATGAAATTATCCACTTATTATCTTAAGTTCTTTCATTTGGCTGGAGCATTTTTAGCTTTGAGTCTAGTTGGCAACTGTCTTTTCTAGGGCAGGGCCGCTGAAAAGTGTGAGTAAGATTTACCTGCGTAGAGCAGAGCCTTTAAAAATCACCAGGCTATCTCTGCCCCATTTATTTAAGAGGTTCGGGGGTTTACTGTCTCTGACCTACTTAATGACATTTTGTTTCGGTTTCTATATCGACTTTTACGCAAGTTTGTTTCGGTAGTTTGGCATTGCCGGCGTCGCAACCAGTTCAATAGCAGAGGAAAAATCCCTTTTGTAAAGATCGGTGAAAGGTCCAGATATTTGGCTGTTTCTCGCTCTTGATCTGAATTCAGGTAACCAAACTGCATTTTCCTTCAAAAGAAATCCACGTTTTTATGTAGGTTGCCCCCCGGTCCTTTTACCTCAAAAACATTCTTAAACTTTAGAAAATCTTGAAAAGATATTCTGAAAGAGAGTCTAATCTGAACACCTTTAGAAGGGAAGTAATACAACTGAAACAAAACAGTTTTGGATGCTTAGGTTTTTTCATGGTTAACTTAACCTGAATTTACTGAACAAACATAATTTATGCATTTCATAAAAGAAATTCGAACTACTTTCCTTTCTTAGAGTCTTGGAGTTTAAAAGAAAAAAAATTGGTAATAATTTTAAAACTGAATGAAAGATGGGTTAATTACTCTTTAGTGGATTTCATCATCCCTGAGTATAAAATTTAAAACCAAAAACTTAAATATTATATGATAAATACTTAAACTGATTAAAATTTAAAATAGTTACCTCATAATCCAATTGTTAGCTTAAGACAATTCAAATATTAAAGTAAAGTAAGCAAAGTAATTGGAGAAAATTGTTGGGTTTTTTTGCAGTTGTTAAACAACTTTTTATTTTTCCTGAATTTTTTAAATGGATAAAAGTTCAATTCATGCAATGACTTTAAAAAGTTTGGAAATAGGTGAAAAGTAATGACAAAATGTGCAACATAAAAATCTTCTACAGTTTTATAGTTAACAACTGTAAAAATTAAATGAATTAGTAAAGAATATGAGATGGTATTATTACATAAATTATAATTATACGTCTAAATGCAAGCCCTTAAATCTTTGAAAAGTTATTAGTTTGAGAATGGTAAATAAAGTATAATAAGGAGTTAATTGAAACCTTTTCCCCTAGATTGGGTTCGCGAGTGAGTTCATTTTAAGTGGACATTTCAGAAATCTAAATTAGGAAATAGGAGTTTAAATTGTTGCGTATTGCTTTCCTTATTGTTATACTAATGGAAACGCAAGTACTAACAGCAAATTAAAACGCAATATGACTATAAAAGGTTTCTCGACAATGGTAGTGACATTCTTTTCTTTGTAGACACTAAGTTAAAATATGAATTGCATTTTCTCTAGTATGTTTAACGAATTTCCAAACTCAGTGTTTCATATAATAACTTGAACGGAGATTGGTCTCGTATTGTGTAATATCTCAGCATTGATCGCATGCTATATCCTTTAATAAATACCAGGATTAAAACCAGGAGACTTAATACGTAAACGAACCAAGGAAAGCAGGAATTGAAAACTCGTTCTACTTCAATTGCTTTAGCAACCAAGAAATAAATTACCAAGGTGTTGATTTATACTTGCGAATATTTCATAATATGGAGAAAATATTCTTTAAGATATTAGACGATGATTTTTTTTTATTTGGCATTTCATGCAAATGCAAACAAGAAAAACTACCCATAAACTTAAAAAATAACTGGAACCAGAAATAAAGAAGGTTTTTCAATTTTATATTTCTTTGAAAACATTAAAAAGGCAGATAATTGACATTATCAAGAGGGAAAAGTATCATTTCAAATAGCTACAAATTAAAATATTTTTAATGTAACTTATTTTATATCGGGGTTTGAAATTGATAATTATGGAGATAAAAAAAATCTCAAAATCGAATTAAAATTTTTATTTGCCACTTTAAAAATCAGGCAACAGTTTTCATCAAACACGGATTATCGTTAGGCGATCAGAAAAAAAAGTCGTGTCGTAATCATTACTGGTTAGGTTATCATAATTTTAATTATTATCTGTGATCATTATTTTCTGAGTAATACATTTGCTTAATTTTTTTTATCGAAACCTTTTTCATCATAATTATTATTATCATAGTAAAACCGTATGTATAGCTCAAAAGCAGTTATTATTTTGAATCGAAATCAATAAAACTCAAAATCCGATCATGAGTTTTTTGCCCCAAACCAGGGCCAATTTTTTAGATTTTACACAAAATTTAATCATTAAACCAAGTTTTGGCAATCAACCGTGTTTTATAACTAGTGGTTATTAATTTTGAACTAATTTTAATCTGTCTCTTTTACATAATACTGATATCTAATTGCTATCTAGTAGATATTTGTTATCTAGTGACTCGAAGAATTTGGATTTACCATTAAAGTGAAAGGGGAAATGCGATTCATATCCGTATAAGTTCCTACTCGTGACTGTAATACATAATACTGTATTACAGTCACAAGTTATTACAGTCTGAAAGGAATGGGCAATATTTCTTTAATATCTACGTTCCTTGGATATTACATAACAGTTATTTAATTTTAAAAATTTTAACTGAGACGTTTAACTGATTATTTAATTTAAAAACTCAATAAACCTAAAATAGGACAGATAATATTCATACAATTTAAAGCACATATCATTTCAACAATGTACCTACATTTAAAAAGGATAATTAATAAGTAAAATCCAATAAAACAATGTTATTTTTTAAATTAATTTAATTTTAAGGGAAAATATATAATTCAAATTTTAAAAATTAAATTAATTTTTAATTTTTGTTGCTTTTTTATTTATTTTTTACATAATTTTACACTCATATTAGAATTTTTTTGCTTACTTAGATAATTTCTAAAGAATATTGTTTACTACGTAGGCTAAAGGTATAAACGTGAGTTATTATTATTTGTTTAATTATATAACAATTTATCTACATCATCCACGTAAAAATAGCCACAAAAATGCTTCGAAAGTTTTTGTTAAAAAGTATTTTTTAAATATTTTATCGACACATCGGAAAACTTAGATAAGATTTAGATTTCCCATTAGATTGTATTGATTGATTTCCACAAAGGTGTATTATTTATCTCATTTGTAAATGAAAGACGTTGGAATTGCGTTTGTTTCAATTTTTTTAGAAATTAATGTTTGTTTTACTGTTTTCAATTATGTAATTCATAAAAAAATATTCAATAGGTATTTTCTTCAATCAAATAAAATATATGTAAAACGCATTAAAAATATTATTTAAATAGGTAGTAAGATGGCTCTTTCACAGTTATGATTCTTTTACAATTTAATAAAAAATTTAAACATTTTCGATGGCTGAAAGCTATTAAAAATAAAAAGTTCGGAAAACTGTTTCTATCATTATTTGGGAACAAGTTAATTCATTGGACTATGATTACTTTTACCTTCTTTAACGTTTGAAGGAAAGCTTTGATATATTTTCTCTCGGAAAATATTTTTAATTGAGACAAAAAAAAAATGAAAACAAAATGCTTGAGTACCCAATCTCTATTTAAAAATTTAAAACAATAGTACAGCTAAAAAAAGCACTCAATAATTAACAAAATAATTCAGCTTAACTCTTTTGTTGGTGAATAGGCTTGTTGTACTAACATGCAGGTAAATTCATAAAATAAAATAATAAATTTAAATCACAATTTTATATTTATTTTTTTGGGGGGAAGAGTTCACCTAGTTATCTTTCTATGTGCATCGTTTGAGTATAGTTTGAGAATGAAAAAGGCTTCTCTGTATGGGTTTTCATTAAAAAAAAGAGGTTTTTCTTCTCCAGAAATACCAAACACATAAAACTATTCAAATTTGCCTTTTATTAAGGATTTTAAGTTTAAAATTTTTAATTTACCCGAGTTGCTACCTAACTGATTTTAACCATCCGATGTCTTTACTTAATTTATGTCAATAAATGCTCATTAAGGCGGTGTTAGTACCTTTAATAATAATTTTTTGAGTGCTTAGATAAATTATTTTATCAAATGTTTGGAGTTTCAAAAGCCCCAAAAATTTCTCGGAATGTAGGAATTTTATCTTCTCAAGGCTAGCAGACGAAAGTTAAAAAAAAAACATTGAAAACGGTCAAAAATACACCATCTAATCCAAATCATTCTAGAATTTCTTGCAAGATCTGATTAAAAAATTACTCCTTCACGTGCAAACCGGCACTTGGCGATAAGGGATTCACGCTCTGAAAACGAAACTAGCCAAAGAAAGCGGCAACCCTGTTATGTTCCCTTTGTTGATTAGTAACACCACCGCTCACATCACATCACCATACAGACAGGCCTACGCTTATGGTTGCGTAATGCCTAGCATGGTTTTCACTTATACAGGATGTTTTGCAATCTATTTTTAAAATGTGTAGCTTCTTACCGACCGGCAAGTTCTATCAAATCTATTCATCTGTTAGATGACCCTTTTCTTTGGAACATTTTAATTCCGAATAAATCTTGGGTGTCAATCTCAGTCTCATTTTGCATACCACACACGGTAAGTGAAATAAGTATTTCCTAAATATTGACAGAACTTGTAATCCATTTACCTGCTTGTGAAAAACTTTGTTAATAGTTCTGTTCGTTTTTATTTACATAATCGTTTGTCATTGTTCCCAACTTTTCTTTAGAAGTTCTGAATTAGGCAGGAATTAAACCGACATCTCTCGATACCGTTAATTAATTAGCGTAATAGATTTTTAAACCAATGTGTATCATTACAATTTTGAGCTTTGTGAAAGAAGTTGTGTTAAAAATATTGAATGCCACCCGTGTCTTTTTTAGAACATTTGTGATCCTTGTCTTATTACATAATTTTATTCTATTTGCATATTAGACCGGTTTTCAAATACCGGCATTTTTATTACCAACATCTTCTCTCCCTACACTCTACTTAACAATTTTAACCATTTCACTTTTAGTTCATATGTTTTCCTTCATCAAATTTGTCCTTTAACATATTTGTTTACCTGAATGACACCTTTCATAATCATTTTATTGCAGGACTTAACAAAAAAAATTTGAATAATAAGTAATTAAATTCATTCATGAGTTATTTTATTTATAAATTATCTTATTGGTGAATTATATATTAATGAATGAAACAAGTAGTCTATTAGTTTATTTCTCTCACAGTTACATATTTTAATGTAATTTTTTACTTTTAGGTGACCTAAAGATTTATTAACTCTGCTAATTTAACCAAGACTCTATGGAAAAGGATACTTATAAAAATGCTGTTATTATTGGTATTTATGTGTTTATATATTTTAAGCTAAAAAAGTTTGATTACTGGATGATTTGTAAAGAATTATGGCACATATTTGAAACAGGTCCTCCATGGTAAATGCCAACTAGAGCAGTGGAAAATCTTCCATTCTCTGCGATCCATTTCCCTTTTTGCCATGGAGATTTGTTTCAAATCTGTGCCAGAATTATATAATTTATGTGCATGTAAATAAGTTACCATATCAACAAATGCACAACAAACAATCTTGGTTTCTTCATACTTCAGGTCATAGGCTCTGATTTTTTTATTAAAAAATTAGTTGTATTTTACTTTTGCATCAAGTAAATATTTAGTTCCAACCTTGCCAGTATTCAGTGCTATAGGGACCAAGGGAAATCTTTGAAGTAAAGATCAATGGGTTGATCTTTGTCAACCGTGCTGCTGAATCTGAAAGCGTTTTCAAAGCCCAATGATTGTTCTCAGGGCTTAAATTCTAACCAAAGAAGTACCGGAGCGATACTATTTCAGCATTACAAATATTTACTGATTAATAAATAAATATCAGTAAATATTCACTAAAAACGTACCGGAGCTCCACTCCGGTGCAATTTAAGCCCTGATTGTTCTATATAGCTGGACAGCTGAACGGTTGACGGTATAATACACAAGTACTGACGTTTGAGTTATCCAAGTTGCACTGTATCTATTATAATGCGAGAAATATAAATTAATATACTTATTTATTATCAATTCTGTAAAAAATTGTTGGATCAGCTGGAATAACAGCCATATTCACGACCATCAGCGTTGGTGTTAACCAGCAGCTAAAGAAAGAAAAATTTGCTTTTCGGTAACTCTGATTGGTGGAATCCTTCTTCGACCAAGGATTTAACACCGACAATGATGGCTATGAATATGACTGTTAGAGTCCTCCATTTGACCAACTATACCGCCAACTGTACACTATAACTAAGCGTGCCACTAACTTCTGTACCGCCAAATGGAGGACTCTTATTCCAGCTGTGCCAAATTGTTTTCTGTGCATATTTTCTACATATGTTTATGTATTATTATAAAACTAAATTTATGTCTAATATCCTTAACTTAGATTCTATACCGTTCAAAGAAATTGCATTTCAGGAAATGGTTAGGAAAAAGTACAAGTGTGGACCCTGTCTAAAGCCAGGGTTTTTTTTTTAATTTTTAATATGACAAGTAACTAGATTTGGATAGGGAGAAACTTGCAATTTTTAGCAGACTTCTCTTGATTTTCATAGCACACCTAGTTTGATAATCTTTGAATTAAGAGAATTCTATTTTCATTTTTAGTTTATTAGTTCAGTACAATTCTGTTATACTATGTCCTGTTGAAAATCACCATGTTGTTTTAGACAAAAATAACACTAAAGTTAAAGCAGGGGTAGAAGTCGTCCTATATTTCCTATAAATCCTATATTTTCAAAAAACATGAAAAAAACGTCCTATAAATCCTATATTTCAAAAAATAATCCTATATTCCATAAAATGAACTTACTTTCAAGTTCAGCAATTACGGAATTGCCAATAATTGGTGAAGTTTCAACCATGACTTGGACTGTAAAGTCATCTTTTTTACTGCTTTTTTTTACTTTTTTCGGGAGATATTCTTGGATAAAAAGCTTGCTTTTCAACAGTTTTTAGGTTGTTGCCTTAAATACCTTATAAGTCTTTGAATTTCAAAATTTAAATTCGATGCCTTGGAATATCCTTGAAAAATATTTTTCAATACATACCAAATCCCTGGAATTTTAATTTTTGGATGGCCCTATAATTATTACAGGATGTTTTCTGATCACGCAGAAGTTCCGATATCGTGCCCACGGTCCGGAATTCTCTTGAAAGTTAATTAGTTTTCAATTATTCTTCGGGCTCTTGCCTATAAAGTTTATTTTTCCGATTTGATGAGGGCAGGATACAGGATTACTTAAATAGCAATACAGTATTACTATTTTAAGTATTAATCAACAGTTTTTTTTATCAGGAAAACTCTCTTAAAAATATTTTCTGGGTATTTTTGGGGATTTTAAAAATACTGGAATTTGTGGTTGGGGGGGGGGTTAAAGAGATGTTAAGAGTTTTTTTTAGATTTTTTAATTTCAGAATTTTTTAGATTCATGCATTTTTACTTTATGAGTTATAGATTAAATTAACTATGATTTTACTAAAAGTATTTTTACTACTTATGAAGTCAATTAAATTCCATCTCCAGGAAGCTTTATTTTTGCGTTTGCACATGCTTTTTTCACATTGCAGTATTAGGTTTTGTTCTTGTTTATGCCTCGTAGTTACTTATAATTTTATGCTTGTTAATAGTTTGGTGTATTCATTTTATTTCTAAACTAAAGGATAGTACTAAAATGCAATTTTTCCTGCTACTAAATCGAATAGTAACAAAAATGTTGTAAGCACTAATACAAAAAACACTTAATTTTCCACCCCTTATTTATTGTGCATTTCTCGTTTTTGTCCTATATATATTTTTTAAAATTCCTATATACTTTTATTTGGTCACTTCTACCCCTGGTTTACTGTATAAAAATTTTGTGTACTTCTGTACTATACCATCAACCGTGTCACTGAATCCGAAGTTGCATAGCCAAAACCCATTCCACTTAAACTGACGGCCAGGGCCGTAACCAGACTTTTGTTTCGGGGGGGGGGTTGACTCAAATATTTTCTGAGGTACCTCCTTACGGGTACTTTAATACGTTAAGTTTTAGATGACAACACTGGATTGAAATTTTGATGCACTAAATTTCAAAATTGTATAAACAATATGAATTCGAAGTAAAAGGAGGGTCTGGGGGTCCTCCCCCATAAAATTTTTTTAAATTTTCCCCTCAAAAGAGTGTTTTAGCTCATTTCTGAGACCCTTTAGATTACACCCATAGAGCACCACTCATTGTAAGCGGCCGAATTTTCAAGGTAAAAAGAAGGTATATTGTAATAAATATGACAAAATGTTAAGGAGGTTTTTAGGTTCCTACTCCAGAAAATGTTTTGAATTTTTCCCCTAAAAGTGGCATTTTAACTCATTTTGAGACACTTTAGGTTACATTAAAGAGGACCACTCCTTGTAAATCACACAAGTTTGAAGGAAAAACCCGTATACTTAATAGATTTCAAAATTTTGAGGGGGGTTGGGGGTCCTCCCCCAGAAAAATTTTGGAAATTTTACCCTTAAAAGTAGGGTTTTGACTCATTTTGAGACCCTTTGGGTTATACCCGAAGAGAATATCGCTCCTTGTGAGACATAATTTCAAGAAAAATAGCAGTATAAAAATTGATGTCAAAATTTCGGGGGGGGGGGTTGAACCCCTAAACCCCCCCCCTTGGATACGACCCTGCTGACGGCTGACAAGATAATAGTTAAGAATGAAATTAAGTGATACTTAAATATTTGGCATTTAAAATATTCTGATGATTTTCAACAGAATTGTACCCAAAGGTATTTTATGGGTTACTTGTGAAGATTTTAACCATTCAAATGTTCTTTTAGGGAATGGACCATCAGCAATCACACTGTCTTATATGTTAAGTGGTAACTGGCCTTACTACAATGGATCATCTCATCCAATTGATTTTCTACAATACAGACTGTCTGAAAATAGAGATAAATCTTTGCTTGAACAGGTATGTTACATGCATTTCTTGATTTCTTTTGCTTAATTGAAATGAAATTACGTTTTATGTGCTGTTACATTGAATTACCAATATTTAATCTAATTTTTTTGTTAAAATTATAAATAAGAACTAAAGTAGCTGTGGCATGGCTATAACTTTGATGCTTTCTTAAGAATTTGCTAAAACTTTTAAAATTCATACCAAATACTTTAAAAATTATCAACTTTATTGTCAGCTTCTCCTTTTAACATCTGAAAATGAAAAAAAATATATGTCAATGTGATAAATCAGTCTCTAAAAACACTAAAGAAAAAGTAAAAAATGAGTTAGTTGTGTGGTTGAAATAAAAATTCTCAGCAAAATTCCTTATTGATACATATAGGGTGTAGCAAAATTGACAGAGCTGTTTAAAAATTAAGTATAATAGATAAAAGGGGGCAGTTTGTAGCTACAAGAAAGCTTAGAATGTGTGACCGAGACCAAGAAATTTTTTGCTCAAACATTTTAGTTAAAAAGTAATTGGACCAATGGGTAAAGGGAAGCTAGATTTTGGCATGTTCTGTTCCAAAGTTAAAACCAGGCTGTTTGTCAGTTACTTTGACAGACATTTTCACTGTTTCTGAAATAAGTGGGGCAGTAATATATTTATATTTAAACACCTCAAACACTTTGTCAAATAGATATATTTGATTTGTATTACACTTTTCTAAGCTTAAACGTCTTTTTGACAGCCTTTTCCCTATAGAAATACCTGAAGCACTTAATATTTTATAGATGGTAACTTAAATTGGATAAATTTTATCACTCGTAACTACAGACATATGATGCATGTACCAGCACTTTATCCAAGCGGTGTTTTACTTCCAAGGTTCCCCCTGCCTCCCTCCCCCCATAAAACAGAAAATTTGAGGATTATTTATCTGCTGATTTTTTCCTCTAAAAATTTTGCGATATACAAGGGGAGATACTACATTGAGTGATGTCTTGTTATGGCCCTGATAATAAGTTATTTAGATAATATTTAGGCCCTCCAAAAAAAAATTTCTATATACACCACTGTTTTGCAAACTAGTTTTGAAAATCAATTGACTGTTTAAATATGTATTTTTTACTTCCATAGGACTTGGCCTATCTCTCTGAGGGCCTAGAAGGACGATCTCTTAATCCTGTGTCTGTGTTATTTGATGTGCTTCAGCACCCTGAAGCTGATCTTGGAGTAGAAAATCCATCTGTTCTATCATGGAGTAAAGAGGAGTCAAAAGCTATAAATCATGTTGTTCTTGGAAGAGGAATCCCAGGAGGTTCTTGGCAAGTAAGATACTTTCTGTATAGAAACATGACAATGGTTTTAAAATGAAAAATAAATTTTAGTTTCTTTGTTAAAGGCTGCCATAATTTAAGTATTATGCATAAGGTTGTATTTCTAATTTTACAAGTTATGCATATCTTGTTCAGGGGTTTTTTGTGTGTCTTTCCTAAATTGATTCTGCTCTGCAACCTTGAAATTGACTATATAATCATATTATAATTTGTTTTCATAGTTAACATGCTAACATCAACCTTGCCTCTAAAAGGTGATGTAAGCAATCATTGAGAGGCAATTATCTATTTTGTTATACCTAGACACTAGACACCTTTAAGAGAAACCAGCAATAGGTGTTCCACAGTTAAGGGCCAAAGGACAATATTTAGGACATACTGTTTATATTTCCTTGTTATGGCTTGTATAAAAGGTATACCAAAAGTAATGGAAGAAAGTTGTACCATGCTTGTGTGGGAGCGGGAATGCAAGGTTTACGCACAAATATGACTTATGAAACGCCCTGGTCCTTTCAAAAATATCTAGCTGTCTTATTTTTCCGGCTTTATGTTTTTGTACATTATATAGTTTTTATCATCATGAATATAACAGCACATTATTCTGAATTGCCATTACTGTACAGACATTTTAATGTGTTAAAAATATTTTAAGACAAGTATGAATAACCTTACATACGAAACCTCCACAGAAAATGGATGGATCCACCTTAACTCTCAGCCTTGGCTCTTGGATGGAGTTACCTAACTTTAGCATACATGAATGGAATCTTACGAGAAATAGGTAGCTAATTTTATTCACTCTCTTAAACTTATTTGTTTAATTATTATATTTTGTTAACAAAAAGCTCTACTTTTAAGTTATATGTATTATTATGTATTTTCTAGTATAATTTTTTTTAATTTCTGAAGTAACATGATAAATATGATTATATTTATCATGTGTTTTCTGAAGTAAATCTTTTAATTTGATAAACTTTTGATTGATTTGTTTTTTGTGTCCTATTCATCTCAATTGAAAATGTAATTTTCGCCTTGTTTCAGATTATATTCCGTACAGTCAGGCTTGCGTCAGAATAGAGCTACTGTGGGAACTGTTGCTCAGTATTACCACTGTTATGTGCATTCCAAAGGACTTGGATCCTATTTTGTTAATAATGCTGTCGTGACATCTGTTTCACCTCTTAGTTATCAAGCATTTGACACACAGTTTGAAAATCTTTGGAAAGTTGAAGGATACACTGAATCTTCATTTGAAAAGAAACCCTTTGCCTACATATCTCCAAACGTCATATTGGCTACTGGAAATTCTGATCAACCCAATAAGCTTAATATTGAAGGTGAACACTTGCCATTTGTTCTTCATTCTCTTTCAGATTTTGAAGATCTTGTTCGTAATAAGGTGCTGAGTGGTGGAAACAGCCACGTTCTTATCATTGGAGCTGGACTTAGTGCCGCAGATGCGGTTATTACATCTCGCTTTTATGGTATTCCTATATCCCACGTTTTTCGGCGATCTGTCAGCGATCCCGATCTTGTTTTCAACAAACTTCCTCAGAATATATATCCTGAGTATCACAAAGTTCATCAGATGATGAAGGCTTCAAAGAATACTTGTTATGACGGATATAAAGCGTATCCATCTTGTAAAGTTCATGCAATCAAACCGGATGGTACCGTCATAGTTGGTTCGTGCAATAGTGATAATGTATCAAGTTTTAAAGTTTCGCATGTGCTTGTTCTGATAGGAAGGCATCCCGACTTGTCTTTCATTACGGAAAATGGTTTGAAACTGGGTGTGCTTCCTGAAGCACCCATTGATACCAAGAGAAATCCCATTAATATTAAGTTGTTTAATCATGAAAGTGTTCTGAACCCTGGACTATATGCTGTTGGTCCCATTGTTGGTGATAATTTTGTGAGATTTGTCCAAGGTGGCTGCCTTGCAGTAGCTGGTCATATTGTTAAGAAGTTAAAAATGGAGGATACTTAATATACACATGCATCTCTGATGTATACCTTTATAATCTCACTAGTGGTTGAGGGTTTTTGAATTTATTTCAATGTTGATCTTTTGTGATCATTTTCTATATATCTTTTGTAACTCTTCTAACTTTGTTGGAATTTCAAATATTATTTCTTTTGTGCAATTTAAATTGGACCTAGTCTTATATCTGTTATCTGTTTAATCAGAGTACTTGTCACAATTTATAAAACAATGATTTTAATGATCATGATAAGAGCCTAAATTACTTGAACATTTTGAATTTTAATAAACTGTTAACATAAAAAAAACAGTCATACATTATTAATCTTACATTATTTAGAGTGTAATTTTTGTTTCTTTTATAATGTTAACATAAAAAAACTACATGGTACTCTAAAATTATTTGTGATGTATGTAGTATTAAAAAAAATAGGTATATTTTTTGAACATCTGTTGTGACAATTTTGATAAAATACAGTAGAAACCAGTGATTATCTGTCATTGTTGACATTGAAGTTGAGAGAGCTTTTGTGATATGGTTAACTTATGTGTTTGTGGTTACTTTGCCATCAAAGAAACTAATGTATAAACCATTGTTGTTACTCGAATATGCAGTAGTTACTGTTAGTGATAAGAGTAAATCTAGGAAACAAAGAATTGGACTGAGGTTACTGAAAAAAGTTTTTGGGCTTTCTTTTGAATTGCTGTTTAAACTAAAATGACTAACCTATGCACAAGGTACTGATGAAAATTTTGAAATGGATTAGTGTCTGCATTGTGTGCCTTGTCAAAAATTTCAGTAATTTAAATCAGTCTGCAATGCCCAGAGAATAGTTCCTTAAAAAGTTATTATTTTCATTTTTTTTTTTATTTCTTCATTTAGTGACCAATGCATAACTCTGTCTTGCTGATAGAATCTAGACCAAATTTTAGGAAATATTTCTGGAAGAATTCCCTTTTTGGGATTTGTTGTATATATTTACTTTTTGTTGTGTTGTTTTTCAATGACATGTGTTTATTTAAAGGTTGACATAATTAAGTTTGCCTTTAAATATTTTGTTACAGTAGAATCTCTCTTAAAAGCCCCAAATGGGACTAGTGATAAGCCAGCTAAGCAAAATCTTGTTAAAAGTGGAAAAGGGGGGAAAATAGTTTTGTTATTATTAAGTCTTGCTTTTTCATGGTTAGCAAAGCATTTATTAAGTATGTCAATTCATTATTACAAAAGGATTGTCTTAAAAATTTCTGCTGAAGCTTGAAATTTGATGACTTGCTGCTCTTACTCCATTAAAAGTAAATAATTTCAAAATTTTCTTTTTAAATCAAAGACTGGTTAAGAGGGAGTCATCTGTATTATCATTTATATTTTAACTTTGGTGTTTTTAGAGTCAGGTAACTTTTATGTCTAAAAGATTTGTATATTAATAATAGCAATACTTTAACTTTAAACACAGATATTTTCTTTGGCTTACAATTTTAAGGGGACTTGGTACCAAAAAAATATTTTTCTTTAATAACTGGATTTTATTACCTTTAAAGGTGTTAAATTATGTATTTACTTCATACTAATTCATATTTAGCCCAAAAAGCAAGTTCAAAAATTTATTTTTTTGAAAAATTACAAAAAACTTCAAAAAAATGCCCGAAATGACCCTATATTTAAATTGTATCTCCTCCCTTAATATATGTTATTTTGACTTGATTTTTTTTCTTAACATATATCATACATATATAGTCACTTGTAGGCATGGAAATTTGATTATCTATAAAAGTTTCTGAAAAATAAAAAAAACTGTGAAATTTGGCATCTTTTTCGAAAAAATACCCTAAGTTTCCACTTTAATGCTCCGTAAAAAAAATTGTAATAAATATATTATAAAATCCATGCCTGAAGATGTTAAACAGGTGTTACTGATAATGACTACAAAGTTTGAAGTGGTTTGGATGATTAGAAAAAAAGCCTTTAGATTTTAAACATTAAAAACCTTGTTTTGAGAAAAAGCCGTTTAAAGATAGAAAACTAGGCTTCTTAAGCCTATCTACGCCTCAGAAACCTCAAAATTTTTAAGCTTAGAATCCCCATATCATTATGAAACTTGGTAGGAATAATTATGAGTGTACTATCTTCACTTTTATTGCAAAATCTCAAATTTGATATTTTGACCAAATTTTGGTACCAAGTCCCCTTAATCCAGCTAAATTTTGCACTTAGACATTTTACCTGTTCTCATCCATTCTTATTACTTTCAGTTTTAATTTTGTACTATTTGATAAAAGAAATTAGAATTCAACAATTTTAAGTTTGACATTACATTTTATATTCAATAAATTTAGGATGACTATTTGCTGAGATTTACCAAAATTCATTAAATGGGTCACATTTTAACTTTCTATGAATTAGTTTACATCTAGGAAAAAATGCTATAACATTTTAAACTTTCCTTTCTCCTTTTTTTTTTTCAATACTTTCTTTAAAAATAAAAACACTTACATTACTTTTCCTAAATAATGAGCTGAAGCTATTAACTCATTAACATACTTGTTTTTTATTACTTCCCATTAATAAACTTTGACGACAATAAAAATTATAAATAACTTTATTAATTGAGATTTTATTATTTATGATTTATAAAATTTATAGATTTTGTCCTCAGTGCAACGTCCTCTTACTTTCATAAAAGTATTTATATAGATATTACTGCTCTCATCTAAATATTTAAATAAAACAAGGTTCACTAACTCTTAATTTAGGTGCCTGGTGACTTCATTTTCCCTTCTTTTGAAGACATAGTTAACTGTGTTGATTTAAAACATTAAAATGCATCGCCTGTTTCCTAGTTATAGTAAAATATAACACACAGCTCATTATGAGAAAAGTGCCTTTTAGCTTATTTAATTTTATCACACTGTTTATTTTTATTTCATGTGAATCTGATTACATGTGTTGATCCCATGGGGAACTTGTCCCTCACAATGCTTAAGAACTTAATTTTAAAAATAATAAATTTTATAACAGAGTGGGAGAATCTTATGTTAAAATCGCATGTTAGTTTATTCCCACTCAATTTATTGGTTAAGACATCAATGAGAGTATGGTTATACTGCATTGATATAGAAAATTTTTAGAGTATACTTTTCATTTTAGAAGTGATTTAAATATAGATAAATCACTTTATGACATTAAGTAAAAGATAATGTAAAATTAAAGTCACATCTCCATGAATACAAGATTTTAATTAAACTGTTACAGAATCCAATAAAAAGTTCCTTATTTGCTTTTTTGGAAATACTTAACTTCTACAGTTTTTAAACTTAAGAGTTTATTGATGTTTTTGTATTTTTGAGTCAAAATCTGTAGTTGGGTATAAGTGTGGCCATGAAAGATATACTTAATTAGCAAGACTCCTTACAGTCTGGTAGGTAGCTTTGGCATACCCTTGTAGATAGTAAATGCTGTTAAAACAACTGTGCCCCTTATCAACTAGGGCTTGCTGAAGCACTTTTGTGGTCACAATTTGTTTCCAAATGTATCAAAGCTTTTTATTTATTAAATTTAATTCATTTTAGCACTCACTTGACTTATACCACAATATTCAAGTGCTTTTTAACACTTGACTTTAAAAAGTTTCATTTGTCTCTATTAGAGTGTATAATAAATGTGTAAGCATTTAAAGTTGATCAATTTAAAATGTACTTATCACTTTTCGAAAATAAATTACTTTATCTTTTAATTGAAGATTTATAAAGTCAGAGACCAATGTTTTTTATATCAAACTGTTTGTGATTTGTTTTTTAAACTTCTTTTGTGATAGTGTCAATACTATTTATCAAATGAATAGTTTGATTGAATTTTATTTTAATCAAAGTAAACATTCACCTGTGCATAATGGCATTTTATTTCTTCTGTTGTATTGAGACATTTTACCATTCTTGAATGTTTTATTCGACAGCTTTAAATGCATTTATAACTATTATAAGCAAGTACTTAATTATTGATTTTTACTTACTTTTTTGAAATCTTGTAGTTTGTTGAATGTTGATTTATTTAAATTTTTATTTAAAAATTTCGTTGACCTGTGAATTGTTTCAATTTCTTAAAACTTTATGGAGTAAAAAATTATTACTTGTTAGTGAGAATATTGACATTACATTCCTTTATAATGGTATGATTTGTAAAACAAACTATGTTATTTGTTACTACTGTTAACATCATTGTTTTTATGTTAAAATTTTATTAAAGTTGAATTTTTTATAAATATTTTGTGATTTTTTACTGCTCTTCCCTTTGTTTCTTACTTCAAAAGCAGGACTTGTTAAATTCTACTTTAGGTATACTTAAGTTCATCAGTTTATACACTCAGATTGCCAAATGTGTGTTATCAATACTAGTACAACATTTATGAAATTTCAAAACAATTAAGCAAAAGTTTTTTGTGTGTTAGATATTTCACATTCTTTTGTTGGTTCTTGATTCTTTTCTTGAATTCGGAATTGATACATGGGGTTTGATCCCATGCTATTGATTAC
The DNA here is from genome assembly GCA_963680715.1 of Tetragnatha montana. Taxonomy (NCBI): domain Eukaryota; kingdom Metazoa; phylum Arthropoda; class Arachnida; order Araneae; family Tetragnathidae; genus Tetragnatha; species Tetragnatha montana. The sequence goes on from OY796679.1 coordinate 54,605,241, forward strand.
AATTTGTTACTAGTATTAACTTCCTAGGGCATGGATCAAATTAAAAGAAATAAGTAGGAATATTATTTCCTAAGAGTATTATATCAATTTTTCATACTTATTCTGACTGTTTAATTCAACATTTAGTTATTTTGAACAAATTTAAAATACATTACCCCTGAATTCAAGTACTGTTCTGTTATATATATTATATCAAGACATTTTCTTTCAAAAAAATTATCCCAAATTTGAACTTTAGTTTTCTTATTGACTTCTAGGATTTCTATTTAAAAATTCTTACTTTGGAATCAAAATTTCTAATAATGGAATAAACTTTTTTATTAATAACTACCTGATATTTAGAAAACAATTAGGTTGGAAGCTATGTTATTCCAGCCTAGAGGGTCCTTTCAAGAGAACATATTTACTAAAATAAGTAAAAAAAATTATAAGGTTTGGGGGATACTTATAATTTATATGCAATGGCATATATAGAAATTTATTTCTGGAGGTTTACATACTATATGGGGGCTTCCTTCAGAAAATGTTGGGAAATTTCACCCTAAAAAATCAAGGTTTTAACTCGTTTTGGTACACAGTCTGAATTCCAGAGGGGGTGGTTCTCCTTTGGTTATAGGTAATTTCATTATTTTTTGTTATTTGCAATTATGATAGTTGATTTTAAAAATATCCATCAATTAAGTAATGCACTTGATTCGAGGAATAAATTAACTTATAGAAGATAAACTTATTCCTCCAAGTTTAGTTTTTAACTGGAAGAGTTAAGATTGGTTTCAAGGAATTAAAAAAATAATTCTGAAGTTAAAAATTTAAAGTTGTTTTAGTGTAAAAAAATTGGTTCAGTTTTAAAAATCAAAAGGAGGTATTTAGAAATTTTTTTTCAGGAAGGGCCTAAATATCCTCTGAAAAAATTTAGTCACTATCAGGCCCAAAGCTAGCTTTTTGCACAGAGAGGGAGACGGGACCCAAAATTTTTCCTAAGCCTCCTACCATGCATGTTTAAATGTTCAATGTAGCTTTTTAATACATTTATAGGTATGATTTGCATATTGATCAGTGGATGATCCACAGACACGATTTGGGAGGGGCGATTCTGTTGCAGCTTCAGCATCATAACTAGATTAATTAACAAAATTATATTTATGCCCCCTTTAGCTTCCAATATAGGTTAAAAGTAGCCTTTTAGAACACTTACAGAAATAATATAGACAAGCACGATAAAAGGCGTCTGAGGGTCCACTTAGTCCAAATTTCATGGATACGTCCCTACTGGAATGTTTTAAATTTTGGTGTATTGAATTAAAAGTTTTATAGTTTCCGGCAAAAAGGGGAATCTGGGGGTTGTCCCCCAGATAAATTTTGAAATGTGTGGCTCTATGAAAGTAGTGTTTTTTGGCTCCTTTGCATCTGACAGGGGCGGGTCCAGGGGGGGGGGCCCTGGGGGCCATGGCCCCCCCCCGAGAAACCCTAACAAATAGCTTAAAAAACACTTTCTTAATGTTAAAATTCAAAAAATTTTCTGGGGGAGAACCCCCAACCCCCCTTTAATATTTTGACATCCATAGGCGCCAACTTTCATAAAATATTGGGGGGGGAGGGCCCGTACAAGACATTAAAAAACATAAAATTAAAAGAAACAACCATTAAGTTTACGTGCCTAATTACCTAATTTTGTATCAGATGTATAGATTAAATTTCGTTACATGTCCCTTTAAATATCGCCAAGGTGTGATATTTTGAGGTGCATTTAATGTAAAAGTTTTGTGTAATTATTGCGAGCTCGAAATAAGATGGGGGTCTGGGGGATCTCTCCCAGAAAAATTTTAGAAATTTCTCTGTTAAAAGTAGCATTTCAGCTTAATTCGAAAGTTTGGGGTCTCTCCCCAAGAAAATTTTTAAAATTTGACCCTTAAAAGAAATTTTTAACACATTCTGAGACCTTTTGTGGGTTACCCTCTTCCCAAATAACCACTCTTGAAGGGGATTCCAAACCAGATAATATCCAAACATTACAAAATATTGGGGGGGGGCTTAGCCCCCCTTCAGCTAACATTGGATGGGGCTCAAGCCCTCTCAAACCGGTAATATTATGGTAAAAATACGCGTATTTGCAAAAATTTTCAGGAGAGGACCCCCGGCCCTTTTCAAAATTGGGCATCTATTTATAATTTCATCCTTGAAAATTCTGTGGTTTACATGCTTTTAAAATGAGCTGAAACTTTATTTTTAGAGGCAAATTTTCAAAAATTTTCTTGGGGGCACCCCCCAGACCCCCTATTAATTTCTCATGGTTACTTATTTACTGTTTTCTCCTTGAACTTGTTTCTCTCCTCTCATTTTAGGAGTGTAAGAAGTTACCCTCTTTAGGTGTTATCCAATGGATACCAACTGTACAAAAATGAGTAGTAAAACTTCTATTTGAAGCCAAATTTCACAAAAATTTCTGGGGGAGGACCCCCAGACCCCCCCACATTTGCTTTCGAGCTAGCATTATCTGAAGAAACCTTTATAACTTAAACAAAGTTTCGCATTTTATTTATGTTATACTCGGAAAATTGGGAGCCAAACACCTCGCGAACACAAGTATTATTATGGCCTTACAAAAATGTTTCACCCCCCCACTTTCTAAAACAATGGCACGGGCCCTGGATATCCTCTAAGTTACTATAAACCCCTAAAAAGCTGCATAAAAGCAAGCATTCTTCAAAAAATTTTCTGAGGCACTGAAAATTTCGAATGTAATACCCTCCGACTTTGACATGGCCCCCCCCGAAAATCTGGTCTGGAACCGCCCTTGGCATCTGATGGGTATTTTGTGACTTCTTTTCCCAGGGTCTGTGTTGGGAGGCAATCCGCCCACCCCGTGAATCTTGAATCCGCCACTGATCTTAATAAACTTAAAAAAAAATATTAATATTTGAGTTCCAAAAGTACACAAGGGGCATTGGAGGGGGTCCTCCCATTGAAAAGTTTAAGATATTTGACTAAACAACAGGGTTTTAACTCATTTTGGTACATCTAGAGTAGTCCAAAGTTCGGTGGGGGCACTGAAATTGGTTGATAATTGGTAAAAAAAAAATTCCTTATAGGAGGTGTCTAGCTGTGTTTGCCCTTCGAATTCGGACAGATATGAACATCGTCCATCCGGGGACGCCGCGGTCCATCCGATATGTGGTGCTGCTATCTAGTGCAGCTTTAACACACTATTAGATATCGTAGTTTCAATATTAATCACAACCTCTTCTTATTTTTAATTTTGATAGGACAGTTTTTCGTATTTGGTTTCTCTAAAAAGATATATGTTTCTTCATCATTTACGGAAGCTCTATTTTAAAGCTTTTGCCATAAAACAATAACTAAACCAAACCTCCTCTAATACACACTTCTTTTGTCAATCACATGTGGTGCTTCCATCTGTTTTAATTTCTTCAAACTATTATTTATTGTATTTTCTTAAAGTTTCCAACTATAGTTATATTTATATTTAATTAAAATTTCTGTTTCTCCTCATTTTAAATTAGGATAAGAAAGAAAATTTTCTGAGATGCTCTTTTCCTCATGAAAATGCTGATGTTTTATTTTCCTTCAAATTTAATATTCGGTTTACAGGAGCGGATTCAGGAGGGGGGGGGAATCCGGAAAGTGCCCCCTCCTTGGGCTGAAAAAGAAAGGGAAAGAAGAGAGAAAAGGCGTAAACAGAAGAAAATAGGTTCTGAAAGTAAGCTTTACTTTTAAAAGAACTATTTTGTTAAATTGATATTCTCAAGGGCGTGAACGAGAGGGTATTTAGGGTTTTACCCTCCTCCCCATGAGAGTCGGAAATTTTCTCTTTTAGGTACAGGAAAGGAATTAAATTTACCCTATATAGGCCTTTGAAATTTCAATATCCCCTTCCAAAAAATTTTTCCGGCTACGCCTCTACATGCTTACATCTAAGATACTTCGTTGATTTGGTGCAAATAATTATTCTTTATAATTTAGTTCTGCGATGTAAATTAATTCAACTAGGTAATATTGAAATCTAAATGACGACAGGAAACAGGAGACAAAATCATCCTATAAAATAATTTTATTTAAATAGAAAATAAATGCATTTTATTTAACTTCAATTGCTGCTAGGGAAAATGTGTTTGATAATTTAAAAACTAATTTCTAAAGAAACGTTATTCGCAATTTCTTGTCTTGAAAAGAAATAGAGGAGTGATAGTGATAAATCTTAAATTTATTTTAAATTAATTCCATTACCTAATTTGTAACATCAAAAATCATTTACCCTTAGAAAACATAAAATATATTTTATTTTGCTTTCAGCAAACACCATCTGTAGAATCTCATTTCGTAAAAGCAAATTTGATTAAAATTTATGAACTTTTTTTTGCAGACAGTAAGAGTACAGAGCGATGATAATGTTTGCATTAAATATTGCTCAAAAATTTTATATTTTTAATTTAGAACACACACAGGGCTCTCCAAAGTATGGCCCGCGATAATCGAAATATCTTCGATCTTCCTCTGGATTTCAGACTCGATATTCCCTCGACTATGTTATGTTCGATTTGAGGGGAGGAATTCGCTTACTTTTCTCGGAGCTTAGGTCCTTCACATTAATATTTTACCTATTACTTAATTCTTCAAACCTTTTGGAAAATAAAACTACTATAAAAAGCATGCATTTTTTATAGCAAGATTTTTAGTTGAACGTTTTTTATTTTAGTTACTACATTAACCTAGTAGCATGAGTCAATCCTGCTCCATTTCCCCCGGTTCTAGTTTTTTTGATTTTTTTTACTCTTAGTTTTACTCTTTTAATTCATTTTTAAAAATTTGAAACGTTAATGCATTTTTCTCATTTTCACTCACTTCTCACTTTCACTCGCTTTTGACTCATCTAAAAAAAACTCTAAAACTTAAGAAAAACTTTTTTATAGGGCATCGCTAGAATTTTGGCCTGCCAAATATACTTGTTAAATTGGCCCTCTGCCTCTGGCTAAAAAGTTTGGAGACCCCCCCCCTGCTTTAGAATATAAAAATTCTAAAGGAGAAAATTTTTTTGAGTTAACAGCCAAATGAGTTACTTCAATTATCGAGTATTAATTCTTGGAATACGTTTGGAACACCTTCTGAGAGGTCTTCTAGGTTTTTTTTTAATTTTATTTTTGAGGTTGAATTAGTTAGTTAAACGCGGGTGTCTTTCTTTACACCGTTCCTATTGCTATAAGTATATAGAAGTGATAGGAGACATTTGAATTTTGACGCATTCCAATAATGGACAAGTAAATACGCAAAAGATACCTTCATAGGAAACATTGCATTTGTCTCCTTAAGTTGGGGTTATCATACATAAAAATTGTTTAATAAATAAATTATATTCAAAGTGAAAGCAAAGCATTGTCACTTGAAAAAAAATTTTGATAAATTATTTTAGTAAGTATTAATTTTAGGGATGTTATTATTGTTGTTTCTTATGCCACTAGGAATATCCATTATCCAAGCTCCATCCGCAAAGAATTTTAGGGATACGTTTACCTTGTTTTCTAAAAAAAAATCTCTGCGTTTTTTTTTTTAATTTAAAATATGAAGTTGAATTATTCAGTTAAACGTGGTGGTCTTTCTTGAACTTGCTCTTATTGGTGAAATAGAAGTGACAGGAGACATTTGATGTATTCCAATAATGGACGAAAAATACGCAGAACACCTTTGATAAGAAAGACTGCGTTTGCGTGCCTCCCTTAGCATCCCATCACCCGATCTTTAAGGTCCATATTTTATCCATATGATCCCCTTTTCCAAACCGACGGACGCCCGACGCCATATTTGTGATGAAAAAAAAATCTTCTTGGAAACTTTTTACAAAGAACGGGGAATTTCTACCATAAACTGGTAGAAATAAACAAGAACAAGTTTCTAACCTTTTGGTAAAAGTGTTAATAACAATGCTTTTCCCGCCCAAAAGAGAAGAATTAAAAGAAATCGGTAAAAAAAAAAACCGCCCCAACTTTTCTCTATTTAGTAGTGGCAACACCGAGAAGGTGGGTTTCTTTTTTGTTAGTTTTGGTTCCTTCGCGTTTCCGTCCGCCGTTCCATTGAGTGGGCAAAAAGCCTCCGAAGTTGCCAAGCAACCGTTTGAACGAAAGCTAGTCAAGCGTCGCTGTCTGGCAGCTGTGTTCCTTTGTTCCACGACAGAGGAAGCAGCCGGTCCCCCCATGCCATTCAAGCATTTGCCCTGGAGTTTTGACTTCGCTCTCGCCGACCGTGCACGCAACTTTAGAACAAAGTAAGTTTCACTTTTGTCTTTTAATTTTGATACTTTCATTAATGATTGCAGCCAAACTTGAACGAAATCTTTGCGGCGCGCCGAGGGCTTTGAACTTGTTTTTCTAAATTTTCCATTGGAGAACTGTCAAGAGTTAGGTTCGTAGCCGGAGAGTGGAGGAATGATGTAAGATCGCAAATTAAATTAGTGCTTTTAAAGCTTTCTATATTTTTATGGACGGTGATTTGCAGCCGAAGGTAACCACTTTTTTCTGAAAATGAAATAGGTTTAAAATTATTAAATAAGCGTGTGAGCCGAGCTTAGTAAAATAACTTTGTTTTCTATACACGTGCTTATTACACTAAATAATACACAAGTATTTTCTCTGTCCGGTGCTATCATTTTTTAGACAAAATATGGATAGCATTAAACTTCACATTTGAAAAACATCCGGTAATATCAACACAATTTCTTGTGTGTGTTAGAAATAAGAAAGATCATAGAGTTAATGGTATTAAAAGAACTGATATTTATGAAGTTGTTTGTTAAAAATGGAATTATTTTTGCACTGTTAAATATTAATAATGATGTTGGTAATCCCTTATTTTGATTATTTTATCATTAATTTATATCAATGAAGTTAAAAGAATGTTCTTGCTTGACTTATACTTATTTTAAATGTAGTGAACTCTTTACTTTTTAGTAAATTATTAAATTAAATCTGGTACCTTTCAAATTACTTTATACAATATTAAATTTCATCTTTTATGTATTTAATTTTTTACAGTGTAGCAGGGGTATTCATATGAAAATAATGTCTATTAATAATGTAAATGTAAAGTGTGAAAAAGTATGATAATAAAAATTATATTCATTCATTCTTCTCAGCCAAAGAATAAAATAAAATTAACAAAATCTGAAATTCATTGATATCCAACATGTTAATTAAATTAAATTTCATTATTGTATCTAAAACAAACTTTCCATATAATCAAAATTTCTCTCAAAAACCCATACAACTTATTAGTAATTAGTATTTAATTTCAATTTATGTTTTTAGTTGAATTAGTCATTGAATGTAAACTGATAAAAACATCTCTTTCAGATTTGATATGTCAGCCCAACTTCAAAGTACTCCTCGTCATCTTGCTTTTATTTCCCTTGCTCTTGGATTTCTTGTGATATGGACAGCAGTTCTAGCTGGAGTTTTAATGTCTCGTACTTTAAAAGTAAGTGTTTTCTCCTTCATTAATAAATTATATTTTAAGTAATATTGTGTTTTAAAGAACTTATGAGTTGGGTGGTTTATCAGGAATCAAAGGTAAACAAATGTATTTGTTTACTACTTAGACTTCATGTTATATGTAAAAATTAGTTATTGTATTGATCATTTTTAAAAAATAACATTTATTTTTTCTATTGAATCTTTTAATTTAATATACATATATTTTTTAATATCTATAATAGTGTTTGAATAATTTTAACTATTTAGTCGTGCATCTTTATCAGATAGACAACAAAAAAATAAAAATTAACTGTCCAATATTTTGAAGTAACATAGTTCTAACTTTAAACTAATTTATGATGCATTAATGCTTGAAAAAATAAGTCAGTAAATTAAAAAAAGTAGTGGTGTAAAAAAAACACTAATTTATTTCTTGGGGTGTGTGATAAATTTAGTCCATTCCTATGATCAGATAAGGACATTTTCTGACAATGTAATACTTTTGTGATTTTACAATGTCTTCAAGCCTCTTTTAAGAACAAAACCAACCTTTTTAAATCCAATATTTCTGTTCTTAACATGTAACTCATTGTTTAAAATGCTGTATATTGTATAATGATAAGGAGTTTCTTGATAGTGGTATGATAATTTTTGAAAGTGTATTTACTAATTATCACCATGGCTGTGACCAAAATTCTCAATTTTCCATTTGAAGGGGATGGTAATCAGGGCATATCTCCAATTTAAATCATGAAAATATATTGTTAAAACATGTTTTCTTGTTTTAAAAGCCCCCTGGTACCCCTAAAATTATATAATGCAGTATTATAGTCTTGATAACCCAGAGTTGAAGGAATAAGAGGATTTTTTTAAGATAATTACCAAATTTCACAACTTTAAAAAATAAGAAAATTTAAAGACATTTTTATGTTGGGATAAAACTAGTGATTTTATTTTTTTCTTTGCTCATCTGTTTCTTTTAATTGTTTGCCTTTTTTAATGTTGTTTAAATTGAGGTTGTAAATTCTTAGCAATTTTTCCTTTTTTCCCCCTCAACTGCCCTTTTGACAGACCCTTGTAATAAAATTGAAACACAATTTATAACCAACCAATAAGAACAAGTGAAAATAACAACTGAAATGGAAAAGAGCAACTTATAGGTAAAATGTCAGATGCTAAATAATATATCACATGTTTGTGTACCCAAGACAGTGGCATAGCCAGAAAAATTTTTGGGAGGGGATAAGGAGTAAATTTATTCCTTTTCTATGGTCAAAAAAGGTAAATTTTTGAATTTCAAGGGGGTATATAACCCCAAAGCCCCCTTCTGGCTACACCTCTGGCCCCCAAGACTTTCTTTTAAGTCATGCCTCTAAATTTGCTTTGAAGAGCTAAATCAGCACCTGGACAATTTGCAACCTTCTGGGAAAAATTTATTTTTTGTGTATGCATAAAGGTTTAATGCACAAAGTGTTTTAACAAAATATTTTCAACAAAAGTATGTTAAATATCATTAGAAAAATATGTAATGTTAAGCAGACTTCTTTTTAGATATGAAAGTAAATTGGGATAACCAAGTTAATATCTTTATGGTTAAGACAATATAAGACACCTAGTATGCTGTTTATGAAGTGAACCTGTCACTTATAATGCTCAAACCTTTTAGGATGAAGCTAGTGCAAAAGAAACTACACGGGTATTTTATACACATGAAGATGTTGGGAAGTTGCTGTTTGCCCTTGGTCATGAATTAGGTAAGTCACCTTATTAAAATGTTACTATTACTTAAAGAAAAATATTAATTGCCTGTAAACAGTTTATAATGTGATTTTTTAACCCTTTTTTCTCTAAAAAGAGAAAGATGTTGGGAGGAGAAAAATTCTATTTAAAAATTATTTTTATCTGAGGTAGTTTCTAAACATGTTCAGATTTTTCTTGTTCATTGAAACTCTGACTTTATAAAAATTAATATAGTTCAACTTTTTATCACAGAAAATGTTAATTTCAGAATAATAAATTTAATTACTAATTACCAATTTTAATTACTAATAAATTAATAAATTGTTCTTTAAATAAATTTTCATAAACAATAATGATGCTAATAATAATAATGCTAAATAATAATAAAATTACAGTAAAAGGATTAAAAAATATATAAAAGTTATAAAATTTTCTAATTAAAAAGGGAATTGCTTGAAATATTTATCTTATAAATTTGTTTACTCTTTCAGTCTCTACTGTCGACTGGATGCTTTCAACTGATGATAAGACAAAAGTCGACAACCTTGTGGTGACGTGGAAAATAACCAATAGCATGATAGTAAAAGTGAAAGAAGAAACAGCGGATCGCTGGGTCCCCAGTGTGACATCCATGCTGGACACTCTACAGGAAAGACTAGCCATCTTCAGGGAAACTGTGCCTGAAACCAAGTCCAACCCCTTATCTTCAGTCGAGTTTTACCTCGATCTCAGTGAGTGGATATTGCAAAGGTGCTTTTTGCTTGATTATGCTGGACAGCATTTACCTGTTCCAAGCTTGCCTTACACCCTGTTTGTGCGTGGGATGAGCCAGAGATTTGGAGAACTGGCTCTCGGCACCATCTATGTTAAATCTGACCTCCCCATCAACGGTTCCGAGTTGCTACGGTTGCGAACTGGTAGCGAGGAACTCATGGATGCCTCTTTCCACTTCACTCCCAGAGCCCGTACCAAATGGTTGGAACTTCAGGAACCGAGAGTTACAGCAGTGCTTAACGCTGTAGTGGAGGATATTCTGGCAGGAAGCACTCTTCGCGGCCAGAAAGAACTGGCCAACAACTACCTCGATGGTGTGAAGGAGCAAATCGCCATGCTGCTACTTACCAAAGAAGTGCTAAATGCATCACTGGCCTCATGGATTGAGAGGCTGTCTTTGAGATCTCATAACACATTGTCTTTTCATATGTCCATTGCCATTGTGGCTGTTATCGCTGTTGTTCTCTGCCTGATTGTTACCAGCTGTTCATGTACTCACTTAAGCAAAGGTGCGCCTGATCTCGAGAAGCATTTGCCCTATAGTGTTTTACAGAAATCCAGTTCAAATATGAAACCACAGTGCTATATGTAAGTACCATGGTAGCATGTAGTATAGTATTTATTTTTGTACAAATTTGTATGTAGATTTAATAAATGTTTATATTCTATATGATTTTTTTTTTATTTTGAGATGGCACACTGGGTAAGGCAGTTTAAAATTACTCTTTTGTATTTACCCATAGAAAATCATCAACACTTCTATATTCTGATGAATGGATCTATCTTTAGCTTAAAGAGATTGACACATGTTATAAAGGGTGAATTTCTCAAGAGTCTTAAAATAAACTTTGATTGAAGAAGGTAAGGGGAAAAAGATATAAGAATCTGTGGTGGTCACATCTTCCTAGTAATAGGCTATCCATAAGGTAAGGTGAAGTCTAGAAAGAAAACCAGGTACAAAAAAGTGGCATTCACACATGGTAAGTATGCTTCGAATATTATTATTCTTTCTTTTGCAGGAATGATCTTAAAGTGTAGAAGTTATTTTTAGTAACTTAGGTTTCATTTCCAACCCAATTAGTAGTTAAAAGAATTATGCAATATTGTTTATAAAGGATTGTTTAATTTTTTAACGATTCTATGTGATTGTCGTTTCTTTGATCCTTCATTTTAAGAAGAAAATAATGTGAAAAACTTGCAGTTACTTCAAAAGATAGTATAAAAACTGGTATTTTATAGTACAGTGGTATCTCAAAGAGAGTGAGAAACTTCTTTAGTGGTAAAAGTTTGGGAGTATTCCCCACCCGACTTCCTTCCGTTTTCTTTAAAAATTTCTGTAGCGTTTGTTGTGTCTGACGGAAACGAGAGATTATGAGGTCAGGGGCGTATCCGGTGGGGGGATGCGATCCCCCAAATTCTCTAGACTTCTCCCTTTCCCCTGAGCGGAATAACGATCTCTACATTTTTATACGTCTTATGTTCATTTCCTCCTTCGAAATTTTTCCCACTTCCACTCAAAGAGTTTTAAAAAAAAATAACTATAAAACTTCGTTGGACTTTTACCATACACTGATACGATACCCCTTATATTCCTGCACTTTTCAATTGCAAAGTATATTTTGATCTTTTCTATTATAAACTATTGTGCTCTCCCCCTTTTCAGTAATTCTTCAGTGTAGAGATGTGAGTCGAGAATATTCTCCGGAGAATATTCTCGGAGAACGAGAATATTCTGAGAATATTCTCCAGGAGCGAGAATTTTGAGAATAATCGAGAATATTCTATTTTTTGATTGATAAATGGAAATAAATGTAAAAATTTTTGATAATATGAAATGGTCATGTAGTATTAGTGTTAGAAACCTGAAAATAATAACAAATTCAATGAAACTTACCATTTAAAAGTCACCCTACAGTTCAGAGAATATTCTCTGAACTGTAATTTCATTATTTCGCAAATTTTTTTTAAATAAGTTAATTTTATTTAATAGAATATAAAATATTTTTTAAAATATTAGAAGCAAGTTTTACTGGGAGAAAATACTCATACAATTAAAAGAGGAGTCTAAATTATTTTTATATAGTTGTTAAAAGCAAATGTAATAATACCAATAGTTGTCAAACTGAAGGACCTTTTGAACCTGACATTTAGTTAATTTTGATAGAACTTTGTAAAATTAGGAGACGAGAATAGTCTTAAAAGAAAGAATATCACATTAGAACTATCTGTAATATTATCTGTAATAATTACTTTACCTATCAAACATGTTGTCTTATCAATTAAGTAGTGATTTTAAAATATTTTTCAATTTAATTTGGCTTTCTTTTATTTATGATAACTTCTCATTGTAAAATCTTTAATATTCTTCTAATTTGAAGTTGATATATCCCTTATAATTTTTTTTTTTCAAAAAAAAAAAAAATATTTTAGTATTTAGTAGCTTCTAGGAGAATATTCTCGAAAATTCTCCTCTTGGAGAATATTCTCGAGAATATTCCCGAGAATATTCTCCAAAAGATTATTACCGATAATTTTACATCTCTACTTCAGTGTATAGAATACACAAATATCAAGCTTCAATGTCAATAATTTAGTTTATCATTTTTTACAAAATATTTTTAGTTCATAATTTTGCAAAGAAAAGCTGAATTAAAATTAAAGGGAAAAAGCTATAAAATTGCATCATTGGACAAAGTTTCTTAATTTTTATCCTTTAGTATGAAATGAAGTTAATAACTTATTTTCTCAAATTACTGGAGATATTCCTCTCTGTTCCACTTTCTACTAAATTATGCAATTTCAAATTACAAAATATTGTTTTTCCAACTCGAATGATGTGATAACCTTTTCTGGAAAATAAATTCATTTTTAAGAGTGGAGGAAAAAGGTATTATTTCAAACATAATTTCAAACATATTTCAAATTGAAAGACTTAAGAAGTTAAATATGTTCACTTTAGAGAAAAGAAGGGCTAGAGGGGATTTGATTCAACTTTTTAAAATGATAAAACAAGGGGACATAGAGGGACTAGATTTCTGTACGGGTAATAGAACGAGGGGTCACAGTTTAAAATTGAATAAGGCAAGTTTTAAACGGGATTTTAGGAAGCATTATTTTTTTAATAGAGTAGTGGATAAATGGAATGCATTACCTGAATCGATAGTTAACTCAAGTGGGGTGGACGAGTTTAAAAGAAAAGTAGACGAATACTGGAAATCGGGGGGAGGTTGAATTGAATAGACTGGATCAACCTTGCTGGGCTTTTAGCCTGTAGTTGATCGACTATATTTGTATTTGTATTTGTATTAATAACTAAAACACTTGTTATGTTTACCAGGGATTCGATTTTTCAGACTTTAATTTTGTAGGATTTTCAGACTTTTTTGAAATTAGTATAATGAAAGTTTCAGACTTTTACGTTTAAAAAAAATCAGCTTATGAACTAAAATTTTTTCTAAATTCAAGTTGATCTTGACTTATGAGGCTCTTTTATTTGGTAAATTTTCATATTTAGCCAATTAAATATTAACTAATTGTTATTAGTTTTTCCGATTTATTCTGAATTTAAGAGATCAAATGTAGTTCGCGCAGTTTTCAGACTTATTGCTTTTTTGGCAATCTCATCCCTGGTTTACTAGCAACCCCAAATTAATATTATTGTTTTACGCTACTTCTTAGAATAAAATAAGATACTTCTTAGAATAAAATAAGATACTTCTTAGAATAAAATAAGATACTTCTTAGGAAGAAAGAGGATGGGGCGTCTCCCTTAGCACTGTTGAAATGAAAATAACTGTTAATTTAGTAAGTATAGTATAGGATAGCTTAAATTTGTAAAAACATAAAATCTCCTGAATATACTACAGAAGAAAAAGGGAGAATTTTCTTATTAAGACTACAATTATTTTTCACTTATTCTGATTTACTGAAGGACAGCAAAACTACCCTCTTTGTTAAACTTAGGATATCTCCTTCGGACTATGATTTCGGGATTTACTAATAGATTTTTTTTTCAAGTAATAATCCCTCTAAATTACGCACCAAACACCATTCTCTTGAAAATAAATAAAACCCTGTTTGGGTGACCATTATCTTACCATAAAGTTAAATTTACTGACTTTAAAACCTCTATTTTTATGGGCTCCTTCTTCCTCATGAAACCAATAATTATATACTCAGGAAGCACAAAAACACTGGTCGATATTGTTCTGTCAATAATAGCAATATCGATGTTGGCCAATATTGTGTCTCTAATTCTACTGTCATTCCAATATTTATTCCTTAGAACCAGTGTTATTCCTAGGATTTTTTTGGAGGAGTAAAAATACTCCTTGACTTTTTTAGGAGTGAAATTCAATTATGAGGAGTTAAATACGGAAATATTATTATAAACTGCATATATAGAGACACAAAAACCGCAATCAAACTCCCTAAGCATAAGAACAATAAATGAAAAAAACAATCTATTCCTCTCCTAAAACGACCAAAAGTAGATCCAATCTTTCCAAAAAAAAATGTCCTGCTACACCATTATGGCCACAAACCATTTATACGTATAAAGTTAAGTTTCATAGGTATTTGCAAAGTCTGTTTGATTGGAATTACTGCAAACAAATTTCGGTGGGGCACGGTGCATTTTTTAAGCTAAACCTTTGTGGAAAACCCAAAGAGTGAAAATACTCCTGGCTAGTTTTTTAAAGAGTATTTCCGATTTTCAAGGAGTAAAATACGCTCTCAGAGGAGTTCAAAATATCACTGCTTAGAACTAATGTAAAATAATAGAGAAGTGTAGTTTGGTGACAATTCTGCAGAGGAAACCAGCACGCCCCTCAGTGTCAATCAGCTGGGACCCCCTCCAGCTGTCACTTCCTCCAGGTGTGCCAGTGGAAGTCGGTTCTACGGTTGAAAACGAAGATTTCGGAAGTGGGTTTTTTATACTTCCTTAGGCGCAGTCAAGCTTTAAAAAAAGCCTCCCCCCACCCCAAATTATGCCCACTCGTGCTGAATAATGGAGACTACATAAAGATGCATAATGGTTGTGTTTTATGGAAAGAAAAGTCACGCTTCGCTTCCTGTGTCAAGGGAAGTTACACAACCGAAGGGATTTTGAGAGTCCTTTTGTGTTAAGTACCTTGGCAAACAATTGAGAGGATAGTTATTTGGTTAAATAATGGAAGTTTGGATGTTTTTGTTGGTTTGCACAGTTTTATTTTGTGGGTGATATTAAGTAGGTGGACGTGATTTAGAAAATATTTTCCATATTTTTATTTATTATTTTCTTTTTATTACGATGATTAAGACTTCAATTTGATTCAAAGATGATCCTGAAATACTTTAAATAGGGAGAGTTTTGAGAAGTGTTTATAGATTTGTTTGATTTATTGTTTCTATAAATATCTATGAGACATTGATTATTATGTAAATTTCAGTAGTGTTAAGAGTTTTTCAGACAAAGTGGAGGGAATAATTTTCAAAATAATTTTATAAAGGAAAAGATTGAAAAGTTTACAACTCCTGATACTAGCTGAATGTAGCCTATAGCCTAGCTGAATGCCTATAGATGAAATAGTAAATGTATCTACTGGATACTCGTTATAGTAAAAAGAAATGCTTTATTAGAGAGTAGAATTTTACAAGATGCTTCTATTCGGTTCTTTTATTAAGAGATGAATAGAATGCGTGTTCGTTCTATTACTGTTGAAAGCTTCTTTTATTGTCGAGGTCTGCTGTTTACTGTGTGGGTTTTTTTCCACATTCATCTAAATGCTTTTATGTCAGGGACTAGATTTTTTGACTGCGGCCGAGACTGGATGATTTATTCTCTCGTGCAATATTTTTGCTTTTTTTCATACTTTACAGGTTAAATGAAATTACCATGAAACTTTAGGAAAAAGTGTGTTAAAAATATAGAGGAGTAAAAAAGTACTATTTAAAACAACAATAGTTTGAAGGAAGACTCTTCTATGGATATAGGTACTACACTAATTGAAACTAAAAGATACAGTGCAGATACTCTTTATTATTAAAAATCCTTTTTATATAATACAGAGAGGGAAAAGTAACTTAGCGCAGGAGGATAAGTGATATATGAATCATGTATTTTTAAACAATTTATTCAAAAAAATTATCTCAAAAACAAGTATTAGAATTTCAAAGAAAAGAAAATAATATTTTTTAAAATGACAAATACAAATCTGTCGTGAAATAGATTATTAGCTCTAGCTCTTGCCTGAAACCATGGGGTCAGATCAAACTTCCTAACATAAAACCTTGATAATTGTTTTTTTCACCGCTGTTGAAATGCTGAAAGAGGTATTTCTCCCACTGCTTAACTGTAAAATAGTATCTAATTACTACTAAATTCTACAATTTGGTTAAATTTTAATGTTTCAAAAGTGTGACATCTCAGTAGGAGGAAGTATTTCATATATAGGGCCTGACGAGAGAGGGGGGGCGAGGGGGTACGATACACCCGGGCCCGGGCCGGTAGGGGGCCCGGTACCCAAAGCTTTTCATATTGAGTACTAAAATGGATATCATTTTGAATATTTTGGAAATTAATTTGTTCACATAAAGGTCCAAAAATGAGTAAATTCCCAGTTTTCTAGGGCATATTTTCAAAAATTTTCTGAGGGAAGACCCCAGACCCCCTTTATTACTTGTTACTCATCGTATTAACAAGAAAACGATACTTTTAAGTTGAGTGAAATTCAGCTCTTGCCTAGAAATATTCTAAAAATTACATTAAGCCTATGAATGCATGGGTGGAGGTACTTCAGAAAATTTCACCCCCTACCTCGAAATGAGAATATGTCATTGGGGGCCCGCTTCTCAACCTTGAACCCGGGGCCCGACTTGGCTCTCGGCGGCTCTGTATAGAGGGAGGGTAAAGTGTATAATCATTGAAAACTAATTTGAGAATGGCTCTTGAACATATCCTTTCTAAAATTTTCTTCCAACTACTAACTCTACAGCCCCAAATCAATTTTCATAAAAATGAATTTATTTTTAAAAAACAATCTTCAAAATGAGTGGTCCGTGTCCCCTTCAGCTTTGAGATACTTAAGCCCGGTAGGGATAGTTGCTCCTTCGGGTCGTTTGTCAGTCCCCCAGGTGAGAATATGGGTGAAAGTCCAAAGTCTTTGAGACCCATCTTTGTCGCAGTTCCGCTCGCAGTGTCCATTGCAAATATTGATACCGCAGGTAACGTGAACCTCTGCCATACTTGACAGATTGAAGGAGGGCTTCACCCAGGGCCGGCCCTAGCCATTTAGGCGCTCCGGGCAAAACCTTAATTTTGCGCCCCCCCCCCTCTCCGTTTTTTTAACCTTCCTACCCTCTTGAGAACAAAGTCACATATTCCCCCTTGTGGGGTCTAATAGACCCCATGCGTAAAACGTGCCAATGGCTCTAATTTTTAGGGTAAAAATATCTTAAAATGCAAGGAACTATCATTAATACCTCATAAAAGATTTTTTCAGAATAATTTGTCTAATTTTTTTTTATCGTTTTTTGTCCTTTTAAGGCGTTATTTGGTTTCTTTTCATACACGTTTCTTTTCAACTCTAGAATAATTAAATTAGAGAAATTAACTATAATTCAGTTGGTTTATTTGAAATGTTTTATTATTACACTTCTTGAAATGTATTATCTGATATACCCGAACTTGTATGGGAAGCATTTATTAGTT
The DNA here is from genome assembly GCA_963680715.1 of Tetragnatha montana. Taxonomy (NCBI): domain Eukaryota; kingdom Metazoa; phylum Arthropoda; class Arachnida; order Araneae; family Tetragnathidae; genus Tetragnatha; species Tetragnatha montana. The sequence goes on from OY796679.1 coordinate 54,622,923, forward strand.
AATTTTTAAAGATTTATGGAGTTGCGTATCTTAATAGACGACATTAGTGTGACGTCACTTGCTTGTTTGGAAACGTTGATTCTATCCGTGATTGGTTTGGTTATTGGAAGTAAATCCGTACGGAACCAATCACGGATGGAATCAACGTTTCCAAACAAGCAAGTGACGTAATGACTAATGTCGTCTATTTTCTTGCATTAGCAGCTACCTTTCATCCTACATTAATTTATTTAGTATTTGAAATCATATTAAATGTGGATTTACCTTTTTATAATTCAGAAAATGAAACAAAAATGATCGGTTCAAAAATATTAGTGAAGTAAGTTTCTCGCTTGTGAAACTTAGTTTTCAAAGCAAATTTAGCTTTTTCCTTTAAAAATTCTTCGAAATCGCATTCTGAATTTCTGTAAATACTCTTGAATCATAGGAAACATTCTTATTTTTCCAAGAAAACTGAATATTTTTTTTACAAAGCATTATATTTATACATTTTTTTAAATAGTTTAGTCCACAGGAAATCGCGGTGCCAGCTGTCTGAGGATTTTTTTTTTTTTGCTTCCACTATCAATTCCTGAAAAGAATTATATAAACAGCTTACAATTTTCAGAATATGAAACAAAATGTCAATATATAAGGATCGATTCAAAGCGTTTTAACCATGGTTTTAACCAAATCTTCTTTTTAATAAAAAAATGAAAATACTGGCATATAACCTTCTGAGAAATCCATAAACATCTTAAAATAAAGTAAATACTCTAATTTACATATAATAAAAGAAACATATAAAATATTGTGTTTTATTTCTTATTTATTTAATCTTTCTTATTTATCAACCATCCGATAACAAGACAAGCAATTTAGCACTTAAGGCAAAATAACAAAAGTTAAAATGTAGTAATGCTAACTGAACTAATATCCCATATTATAATTAAATTCTAACTAACCGAAGTAATTAAAATGCTTTTTTTCTAACTTTTCTTTCGGCAAACTCACGAACCAGTGATTTCAAGTCAAATAATTGATAATTACAAAGTTGACACAATATTAATGAGATTTTTTCGCTTGATGTATGTACGATAAAGAGAAAACATAAAATAGAGAACTAAAGCAGGCACGGATTAAGAAACTTTTCAAGGGGGGCGGTCCGATTTTTTTAGGGTAATTTTAATTTTATGATTATTCTGCATGTTGAAAGTTAATTTAAGGATTAAATTGTTAAAACATTAAATAACTACTCAAACCCTTTTAAGCATTCGTATCTCCTGTTGACTTTATAAGAGCATTATGTTTTAAAATTCTTCCACATACATAATAATAATTTATTTACAACAAAAAGCTTTCCTGTAATGCAATTATTTTCAGTAATTCTTTGTTTGATATTAAAAATCTCAAGTTCAAACCATAAATTTCTATTTGCCTTCTTGCAAACAACAAGAAATTACTCCAATATTTTTTTTAATTTTCCAGCTAAATATTGGACATAATATTTGAACTACAAAAAGCGAACACTTTCTCCAAAAACAAGCATTTAAAGCCAAGGATATTGATACGCGATCGCGAACCTTCATGTATGAAAATTCGGGATTTTTCATAGAAATTCCGGATTGTTATAAGATTTCCGGACTTAAACATAATCAGTCGACACCCTGAAATCTTTTATAAAGCCTTTTAGAAATTAAAATTCTAGGATATTCCAGGTTTTTAGTACAAAAGTTCGCGAGCCAAAAATTTCAAGGATTTTCAATGATCTTAGGGTGAAATACGTTTTTTCAAGGATTTTCAAGGCCTTGAATTCAAAAATTTGAAAATTCCAAGGACTTTTAAGGTTTTCAAGGCAGCGTACGAACCCTGGGAGAAAAGGATAGAGTGAAGGAGGAAAACTTTTTTTCTCCGTGGAAAAAAGATACTTTGAGGAAAATAGTTGAAAAAGCGGAACTTAATAGAAAAAGTAAAAAAAAAAACGGAATTCCGCCGAAAATTAGCATTGGGTTCACTAAATTTCATCTACAATATTAGATTCATAAAGTTATACTTGATTTTAAAAATTTGTGATTATTGATGACAAATCTAAAATTGGATGAATTGAATAAGTAGCAAAGCGCTTAAATATGTAAAAACATGTGAATAAACCGAAGTATGTAACATAAAGCTAGTATAAATCGATCAAAAATCCCTTGAAACGTGTATTATTCGAAACAGAACTCTTCAAAATAATAATTATAAAATAAATGTAATAACATGAAACTTCCACACCTAGTCATAATTTTAAGTACATGAAACAAACATTCTTTTAAAAGAGTTGAGTATAAACTTACATTTTTCTCCTTGCGTATAGAAAAATATATAGGCAAACGCTTGAAGTTCTCCAACAGCAATGACAATTTTCATTTGAGACCCAAAGCACTGAAATCGTCTCATTAGGCAGTGACCACTGGTGTTTGAGAAGCACCAATCATGTGAATATTTTCCCTAGAAGCCTAGAAGGGGGGGCGATATCCCCAACCGAGAACTTCCTGCATTCCTTGCCACCTATCCCCCCCCCTCTCTCTCTCTCTATTAGTTCCTCAGAGGAAACAAGAAACCCTAAAACAACATAGGGGACGGGAGTGCAGATAAACAAACGACAGAACGACTGTCCGGTTATCTTGTTTGAATGACCTCTTCAAGGTGACAGCCAAGGTTAAAGGGGGCCTGTTTGCATTTATCGCTCAAAATTATGAACTTGCTCCAATCTTTTTTTGAAAATTTATTTTCATTTTCCATGATTTTGGCGCCCCTAGATCATTGCGCTCCGGGCGGCCGCCCGGAGCGCCCTGCCCTGGGGCCGGCCCTGCTTCACCTTAGACAATGCTATCATCTGAGGATTATCCTCGCTTCCATTGAGTACGACAAAGGGGTGTAGGAATTCAGATTCCTCGTCACAACCGAAGTAGTCGTTCATTTGGGTTAGTTGGGTATCGTTGCCTATGTGCTTGCTGTTGTGAGCAATGCAGTTCCTCACTACCATGTCTTTGTCGTACACCCCATCCACAAGTGCCAACAAGTATATGGCTCCGGCGTCGATGTTTACTTGATCATCTAATTGACCCGACAAGACGTTGCCGATCTCGAAGAACAGTCGAGCATTCAACGCACGGTAAGTCGGGATGCTTTGGACGAAGTAAGGACGCCGGACGAATGATTTGGGACGATCGGTTTTGCACGAGATGTTCAATTGGATGTCGAAGTCGGATGGAATCATGTGATGGGTGTGAATATTGATACGGTTCGAAATGCGGGTCCCGACTTCCGAATTGGTGCTTTTTAAACCACTGCCGCAAAAGTAGTACGGGATCTCTAGGACAGCTGTGGTCACAGGAGCCCCAGGTTGAATGTGAAGACTGAAATTATTGGAGAAGAAATAGATAGTTTATTTGAGAAATGATATATTTCTCACTATTATTTTTTTCAATTAAAATATCTGTCGTGAAAAATTAATCGTCTTTATGAAATACTTATTTTTTTGGATAACAAATATAATTCATTCGTTTTAGGTTTTTAAGTTTTCTCAGTAAAAATACTTGTTATAATCTCCGAAGTATGCTGGTGTTCTTTAAAGATAATGTTGTGTTTTTTCTGGTACTAAGCAGTGTAGAAAAAAATTCATGTCTACATTATATGCATTAGTTCGGGAAAGTTGAGAAAGTTTTTTTAATCTTATAAAACTGAATATTTGCAGGCATGGTAAAATTGATCTGCCTCTGTATCTAAGTATTTACTCAATGTGTCTTCCATCCATTACAACCTTCATATTTATTTTGATTTGAAGTGATAGTGTTTCAAATAAAATGCACAATTGTTAAGTGGCATTCAGCAACTACCCACACACAAATTTATTTATTTAAGACAAAACATCTAAAAAATATTCTCTTAATATTTCTCTTAGATAAAAAAATCTAAGAAAAATATTTAACAAAACAGAAATAAAGTTCTAAGATGGACACAAAGCGTACCTTTTCATATTCAGTGATTAAGAAAATTGCTTAAGAAGTAATTCCACTTAACATCTTAAAAGTAAACTAGTAATAGTTTACCCTAAGAACAATGACGATGTCAAATCTGAGTACATCGGTAGCACAGATCGGTAGTTTCATTCTGGTATGAAACTTTTTGTTTCAAATATAAAAACCCATTTCTTTCAATTTTAAAATACCAGAAATACGAAGTTTCAAACAATTCAGTAGTCACCACTCAAATTATATGTATTTTTGTTTAATATTTGCATTTTATATGGGTTGTATGGGTGTTCCTTTTTTTTGTATCGGAATTTAAAAACGTGATGGCCCGCCTCGCTTAGGTGCGGCATCACACTCAAATTACAAGTAGATCAGTCACATTCTGATCAAATACTGTTGTACCATCGAAGGGGGTTATTTAATTTTGACAAAGGTCATGAGGACATGATGTATCATTTTTGAGTACCTGCGTATTTTCAGATATGAGTTTATGCGTGTTTTCAAACTTGAGTAATTTTGATTCGGAGCCAGTTGTAGTTTGTGAAATACTCAGATTTGAGTATTTTTTACTCCGTTTTGAATATGCCGTTTAAAAGAGTGTACTTACGAGCACAAAGGTACATGGAAGAAATTTTTTGGGAAAATGAGTCCTGCAAAAGGTCTAGAAAAGTTGAACTGTATTCTCATGTGATGATTTTTGCAAAATGCCTTAGCTTCAACTGTGTTATGGTAAGGACTCAAAATTTGAGTCGACACCTCTATAGTTGTGTCATTTGAACTTGATATAGAAATCTGAAAGAAAAGTCACTATACCTTCAATTAATCATTTAAGTTTCACTTAATTTTTGTCTTATCTTAAATTTTAATAGTATCAAATCTTAATATTTTTAGTCTTTAGTTTCTTATCTTTCTTTTTTGCATTCTTAATGAGTTCTTAGGTTTATAAAAACCCTTCTTTGTAAAAACTTACAACCCGAGCTTTTCATAAGCGTGTATTTGTTTTCCAATTTTATAGTAAACTTTGAGTCTACTCTCTTACTTTTTAGTTAAACATTTAAGGTTAACTTCAAATCTATAATCTATTTGATTTAATGCTTAGATTGATTGAAAAGGGTCCTAAGCTTCAAAGAAAATCACCTCAACTACTTCTCAACTTTTCATTTCATTGTATTTTAGAAGTCCTTTGTTAGTAGTTGCTTTCTTGCAGATTTTTAACAAGTTCAGAAAATAAAAGTTAAACGTCAGGTTACTTACCAAAACCGACAGTAAAATCAGGATTTGCATGTTTCCATGTACGGGAACAATGTTCTAAAAGAAAACGCAATCCATTTACCTGAATAATTTTTCTGAGTCCATTAAGGAAATTAAAAGTAAGAGTATGTTTTATCTCTATATGTGGTGTGCATATTTTTTTAACTATTAGCCACGTTCAGATTATAAAAATAAGGTTATTTGGATCCAAATAATCCAGAGGAATGTATGATACTCAAACGCTTACTAGTATATGAGCAAAAAAGTCTTGTAATTAAAATTAATAAGATAACGATTTACGAAACAATTATGAACTTATTTTCAACTTTTATTTTTAAAAACAGTGTTTTTATTTTATTAATCATTTTTGTTATGCCTCAACCTCAGGTAATAATCTTGACTTACCATAAATTTGTAGAACAACTCTGAGCTCTGGTAACGGTCTGTTTATAATAGAGAAATCAGGATGTATGGAACAAAAATGATTGTAAACACTTGTTTTGTTTGGATAAGCCGAATCCTTTGACATTTTCTATTATATGGGAAAAAAATTTATTAATGGAAATTTCTAAATTTTGTCATACCTTATGAAATTTGACTTAAGTCATGAAAAAAGCTGCTTGAGAAAAACTGAAATGCTTTTATTAGATTTAAGAACTTGATGGACATTTGAATATGAATAAAACTGGCATGAGGTATTACGGAAAAAAGATATTTTAGAAGAATCCAGACTTGTGTTCTAAAGTTCTAAAACGCTTTAGGTAATTTAAGTAATTTTAATAAAATATTTTCTCAGATTATAAATAATTTGTTTCAAATTCTTCTAATTTATACTATAATGAGCTGAAAATATTCATAATATATCTAAAGAGACTGCTGATACTCTGTGTTATAAAAATTCCTTTTACAATATATAGAGATAGAAAAGAAATCGGAGCTTAGGATAATAAGTGTGATTTGCTTTGAAAAGGAAACTTTTATGCTTTGTATCATCATTATGCTGTGCTTATACTATAACTATAAGGATGACTTAATCATATTCTATGCGTTCGTTTAAAAGCTTTATTCTTAAAACAAGCTGATAAAGGAAAATCCTGTATTTTCAAACCATTTATCCTAGAAAAAATATCTCAAAAACTAGTGTCAGAATTTCAAATAAAACATAGTATTTTTTAATCACTGTAAAGATATTTTTACAACAAATCTCTGTCTTAAAATAAATTGCTTGCTCTTAAATTGTTTTTTCACTGCTGTTAAAATACTGAAAGAGGTATTTCTCTCACTGTTTGTTTTAATTGAACTGTAAAATATAGTATCTAATTCCCCAATTAAATTTAAATTCATTAATTTATTAAATTTTAAAGTTTAAAAAGTATGACATCACAGTAGGTGGAAGTGTGACATAGTATAGTATAGGGGGAAAGGAAAGGTGTAAAATGATTGAATACTAATTTGTGAATGGCCCTTAAGCAGATCCTTTCGAAAACTCTACAGCCCAATTTTCATAAAAATAAATTTATTTAATAAAAAATAAACAATCTTCAAAATTAGTTGTATTTCAGTCCGTTTCATCTACGAGATATTTAAGTCCGGTAGGGATAGTTGCTCCTTTGGGCCGTTTGCTAGCTTTCCAGGTGAGAATTTGAGTGAAAGTTCCCAGTCTTTGAGACTCATCTTTGTCACAGTTCCGCTCGCAGTGTCCATTGCAAATATTGATACCGCAGGAAATATGCACCTCTGCCATACTTCTCAGAATGAAGGAGGGCTTCATCTTAGACAATGCTACCATCTGAGGGTTATCCTCGCTTCCATTGAGAACAACAAAGGGGTGTAGGAATTCAGATTCGTCGTCGCAACCGAAGAAGTCGTTCATTTGGGTTATTTGGGTAGCCTGGCCAATGTGCTTGCTGTTGTGAGCAATGCAGTTCCTCACTACCATGTCTTTGCCGTACACACCATTCACAAGCGCCAGCAAGTATAGGGCTTCGGTGTCGATGTCACTTGGATCATCTAATTTATCCGACAAGGCGTCACCGATCTCGAAGAACAGTCGAGCATTCAATGGGATGCTTTGGATGAAGTAAGGACTCCGGATAAATGACTTGGGATGATGGGTTTTGCAGGAGATGTTCAATTGGATGTCGAAATAGGATGGAATTATGAGATGGGTGCGAATATTGATATGATTCCAAATGCTGGTCCCAACTCCCGAATTGGTACTTTTTAAACCACTGCCGCAAGAATAATACGGGATCTCTAAGACAGCTGTGGTTACAGGAGCCTCGAGTGGAATGTGAAGACTGAAATTATTGGAGAAGAATTAGATAGTTTATTTGGGAAATGATATATTTCTCACTATTAAATTTTTTCAATTAAAATATCTGTCATGAGAGAATTAAACTTCTTTTTAAAATGTTTAATTTTTGGATAACAAAATAATATTCATTCGTTTTAGGGTTTTAAGTTTACACAGTAAAAAATATGTGTTATAAACTCCGAAGTATATGCTGGTGTTCTTTAAAGATGATGTACTTTTCTGATCCTTAGCATTGCAGAAAAAAATTAATGTCTCTATATTATACATGTATTAGTTCGGGAAAGTTGAGAAACTTATTTTAATCTTATAAAACTGAATATTTGTAGGCATGGTATAAAATGGATCTGCACTCTGTATCTGAGTATTTACTCAGGTCATGTGTCTTCTATTCATTACAACCTTCAAATTTATTTTGATTTTCAGTGATATGGTTTCAATAAAAAGCACAATTGTTAAGTTGCATTTAACAACTAACCAAATCTAAGAGAAACATTTAGCAAAACAGAGAAATAAAGTATTAAGACTTACGAGCACAAATGTTCATGGAAGAAATCTTTCGGGAAAATGTGTCCTGCAAAAGGTCTTGGGAAATTGAACTGTATTCTCATGTAATGATCTTTGCAAAATGCCTTAGCTTCAACTGTCTTATGATAAGGACTCAACATTTTTGTCGAAACCTCTATAGTTGCGTCATTTGAAGTTGATATAGAAATCTGAAAGAAAAGTCACCTACTTTCAATCAGTCATTTAAGTCTGACTTAATTTTTAATAATCTCAAATCTTAATTTTTTAGTCTTTAGTTTTTTTATCTTTCTTGTTTTCCCAAAAATTGTCTGGGGAACGAATCATTTTGTTTTTAACAGAATTTAAAAGAAGAATATTATTCAAGGAAAATATTATACCTTTTCAAAAAAAAATTCCTTCTTGAAATTTTTGTTTTTGAAGTTCTTAGGTTTATAAAACCCCCTTCCTTACAAATACTTACAACCCAAGATTTTCATTAACGTGTATGTGTTTTACAATTTTATAGTAAACTTTGAGTCTTCTCTCTTACTTTTGACTTAAACATTTAAGGTTCACTTCAAATCTATATTTTATTTGATTTAGTGCTTAAAACGATTGAAAAGGCTCCTCGGCTTCAAAAAAAAATCCCCTCTACTACTTCTCAACTTTTCATTTCATAGTATTTTAGAAATCCTTTGTTAGTAGTTGCTTTGTTGTAGATTTTTAACAAGTTCAAAAGTTAAATGTAAACGCCAGGTTACTTACCAAAACCGACAGCAAAATCAGGATTTTCATGTTTCCATATGCAGAGACAATGTTCTAAAAGAAAACGCAATTCATATGAATCATTTTTCCATTAAGGAAGCTAACAGGAAATATGTGGTGCTTATTTTTTTTAACTACTAGCCACCTTTAGATTATAAAATTAAGGTAATTTGGATCCAAATAATCCAGGAGAAACGCTTACTTATGTGCAAAAAAGTCTTGTAATTAAAATTAATAAGGTTACTATTAATCGTCAGTTACAAGAAGGAATAAGTCCAAAAACGAAGTTTTGAGAAAATTGAAAAAAAACTGTATAAGTAATGAAATTTTTATCCTATAGCCACCAAAATTTTACAGGAAAAATTCATGACACTGTTAAGAGTACAGAACAATCATCGAAAAAATTGTAAATGTATTTAAAAAGGTTTTACAGTTAAAAAAAGATGATGGACTTATTTCCTTCTTAAACCTTATGAAATTTCAGCTGAACAAAAATCTTAAAAACCACTTAAATTAACAATTTAATTAAATTTATGTTTAGTTCACAGCACAAAAGTGAAAGATAAAAAGACAGACGAATAAAATTAAAAATTATTATGAAACTGAGTCATTAAGGCGCTATCAATGGAGTAAGTTAATATCAATGGAGTCAAACATTCATTGGTTAAAAAAAAGGAAGAACGCTTTTAAATTCAAATCAAATCTTAGTTTACAGGCCAAAGAATAAGAACAACAAGACAAATTAACTTTAATTCCAAATTAACTGAAAAAATACAATGAATGGACATTGATTTCGCAACTTCAAGGGGCTATATCTCCCTACAGGGGGTAGTTATTTTCCCCCTCTTTCCACTCATGTGTAGAGCAATGCTTGGAGATTGTTTTGAGCACAAAAAGTCAATTTGTCATTTTTTGGACTTATTCCCTTTTTAAAACTGAGGATTCAATTATGAACGTATTTTCAACTTTCATGTAAAAACAGTGTTTTTAATTTGCTAATCAGTGATAAATTCATCACTGAAAAATCATTTTTGTAAAACCTCAGGTAATAATATTAACTTACCATAAATTTGTTCAATAACTTTGAGCTCTCTGTTAACGGCCTGTTTAAAATTGAGAAATAAGGATTATGCAACAACAATGATAGGAAACACTTGTTTTATTTGGATAAACCAAAGCTTTTGACATTTTCCATGAAATGAAATTTTTTTTTCCATTAATAGAAATTTCAAAATTTTCTCATACCTTATGAAATTTGTAAGTCAAGAAAAAAGCTGCTTGAAAAAAACTAAAATGCTTTTATTTGATAGAAGATGTTTATTAGCATTTGAATATTAATACATCTAACATGAGGTATTCTGGAAAATGCGTATTTTTAGAAGAATCCCAGACTTGCGTTCTTAAGTTCTAAGTACCTCAGAAATAATTTTTATAGAACGCATCTTTTAATTCATAAAAAAGTGCGTGTTCTCTCCACCGTCCCTATTCTTGTTTTATTTATCTAGTCAAAAAATATGAAAGTTCTTGTTAAGAGAGTTAAAATTTCCGATTTTGATGAGAAAACCCTTAATGTAGGTTAAAAATGTTTTAAAGGGAGCCGCGGTCCTGATTTTACTTTTTAGGATAATGTGACTAGATTTTTTTTTAATCTAAAAAGCTGGACATTTCATAGGGGAGGTTATAGTTTATTTAAATTTTCAATATTTTAATGAAACGGAGGATTTTAATTATCACATGGGAATAAATTTTGCAAGAAACTCACTCATAAAGTTTTTGTGTCGGAATGAGTGTAAACCAACCAATACCCTTTATAAACGCTGATCTCCCCCCACACACCTAACAAGGTAAAGGTTGCTTTAAGATCACCAAAAGAGATTTAAATTTTGTATTTAGTTTAGTAATTATACGGTATTACCTTTACCTTTAATCTGCCAAATAAGGGGGCCTGGGGGTCCTCCCCCAGAAAAGTTTGTAAATTTGACTCCTTGAAATGGTGATTCAACTCATTTTCAGACAATTGGGATATAATGACTCTTTGCTACGCAACAAAATTTTTGAAAGGAAAAAAACTACAAAACTAAACGCAAAAGGGGGTTGGTTAAACCTTATAAGAAGAGCACCCTGAACGCATACCCTTCATGATACTTTATCAAACTTACTTAGATACTTATCCAGTTGTAGAATCTGATTTAACATACCGTGGAGTAATTGTTAACTTAAAATTTTTAAAGGTTAGTTACATTTTTTATACAAGCAAAGCATTACGTACCTTATGTATAATTGAAAATTATTTGTCGAATTCCTTGAAACAAGTTCTTTTCACATAAAAAACTTATTTTTACGAACGACTTTTTTTTTCTCAATTTCTGAGAAATTTGCCAATCATGAATTAGGGGTCGTTAATATTAAGTAAACACATTTTGTGGGTTTTTTGACCCCTCCGTCTCCCGTCATCAAAAATAAGCAAATCATAAACCCCCTCGTAAAATTAAGTAAAAACGTATAATCTCGTAAACAAACCGCCAACCTCTCACTTTTTTTTGTACAAAACACTATAGTAATAATATAATTATAAAAACATAGAAATTAATTTAAGAACTAAAATGTATGTTTAGTCTCCTTAAAATTTTGATAAGAATATCCCACATTTTATCGAAATTTTTAAAAACTTATTTATAAGATAAGATATACCTACTTATTACTTATTCAAAAGATTTTGACCGCAACAATTTCTTATACAGGTCTTGATTAAATTTAACGGCGAAAAAGACCTTTCTGCCTCTGCAGTTGAAACCGGAAGATATAAGCACATTAACCTGATGTAAGGGAAATATTTCATGGGTGCAATACGGCAAACAATCAACTGCATATCCCGTCGGTAAAGGGAGTTTGCTGTTCAATTCCATTTAACAACAAATAATTAAAATATGTTTTATATTTGGTTCATTTCATGAAAAAAATGTATTATAAAAAATAACTTTCAGGGGCCGTTTAAATATTACGTAAGAACCTAAGGGGGGAGGGGATTTGCTATTTGCTTATTTTTCCTGACAAGAGGGGGGGGAGTATGAGTGATGCTAATGTAAGATGACAAACACTGCAATTTCGAAAATCTCTTGTTTCTTGCATAAATAATTTCAAAATTCAACCAAAAATAAATTTTAAAAAAACTGAACTAGGAAAAAAAAATTAGGCATTTTTCACAAGGAAAGTTTTAACGATAGGTTAAGTGTTCATGAAGAACAATAAATTTCAGAAATCTCAGAAATTCAGAAATTTCAGAATCAAAAATGACCTAAAACTTGCTTACATAATATTTGAACGGCCCCTAACCAATATGGAACGAACAGAAATGGCCATCTAATGGTTCATATGCCTTCAACATCATTAGTCATCATATTTATCTATCATGAAACAAAAATTCTTTAAAAGAATCAAATATGAAACTTACATTTTTTTCTCCTTAAGTTTAGAAAGGTATAGAATGGTAAACGATTCAGTTCTAGAAGACTGAAAAATATCCTGAACACTCCCGACCCAAAGCACTGAGAAATTATCTCATCAGGAATTAGATCAAGTCCACCAGACGACATAGAGATGAAATCACAAAACAAACACTGAGTGTAGAGATAAACAGGGTTCTCTTGTTTGAGTGAACCTTTCAAGGTTAAAGGGGACAGCCCCCTTTTCGTGACCCTTCAACTGACCCTTCTCGCTTCCTTACTTTACAGAAAGCTACTTTACCTCTGAGAAATTTATGAACAAAATATTTTTGTTCTTTGGAACCATAAAATGTTTTTTTGTCATTTTATTTCATTTTAATAATTTAAAATATATTTTGTCATTTTATTTTAAATATTTTCATAAAAATAAGGGTGGATCGCCCCCACCGCCCACCCTTAATCCGTCCCTGCTCTTATAAGAAATTGATTTCATTTGGGGCTTTTTTACCTACTTTACCATTATTCACCATTCATTAACTTCACTTTCTTTCACATACCAAAATAAACGGATTAAATATAGTTTGGTAAATCCTAAGTAGATGGCAGCACCAAAATTTGATGCACACTGCAGTCCTTTATTTGGGAATCATGACATAAGGTTCTACGATTTCTTTTCTTGAATCTGGATGTAAATATACCTCAGGGACGTATCCTAGGGGATGTTATAGGATTCAAACTTCCTTCTCGAAATTTTTGTAATTATTTATGAACGTTTTTTTTTTCTTGAATATTTTGTGGCGTACCAGCAGTCTTTTTTGAATGTTTCCAAATGGGGGTACGCTTTTTGGGTATTCATCCTAGAAGGTTCCAAAAAATCCAAAAATTTGTTCAAACACCCAAATTTAGGAGTCAGATTTCAAAACATTTTTCAGATCCATAGGTTTGCTTCTAACTCAATATCTATAAAACCTTTAGCATTAAGTACGCCATGATTAAAATCCTACCTGTAAGCGTTCTAAAAAAAGAAACATTAACCAATAACACGCGGGAGAAGGGAACCTTTCTAATAATTTTTTAACCAAACCCAAAAGAAATTTCTTAGTCTTCAAAGAAATGAAAATTAAATTGCTTTTAGTTCATTAAACAGCGAACAGATGTTCAAAATAACAGGATTCAAGAGGAAAAACTATATGACGAGTCTTTATAGAGAATTTTGAAGCCTATCTTTGAGAAATAAAATTAGGTTAGATTTTTTGTCAGATTTGAGCCAAAGTAGTGTTTAGGTTTTTTTTCTTTTTATTTTTGTAAAAATCTAATTATCCGCATTAAATAATCGAAATGCAGATCGATGATGAGACTAGAATCAAATCGTCAAAAATATTACCCAGTGAAAGTTCCTAAAAATATAAAACTTAAAGCTATTTCTAAACTTTTGCCATCTCATAATAAAATTAAATTTCCATTAAAAATTCTTAATCGATGTGTTTGCCTTACTTAAGTATAATATTGTTCAATACAATTAAGATCTATGAAAATTACTAATTTTAAGGGAAGTATAAATTTTTATCTCAACTAGTTTTAATGCCCTATTTTGCTTCAACGTAAAAATTAACCCAAAAATTATATTCTTATGATAGAAAACACTTTTATGCAATGAAAAATATGACTACTTATAAGGATACAGGATATTTATTACACAATATAAGGTACAAGTTTCCATGTCTTTTATATTAAAAAAATCAACGACATTAATTATACACTAATGACCCGTGCTTTTAGTTGAGTTTTAAAAACAGTGCCATAACTCAAAGTTCATATAGTAATGCAATTATTCACACTATATTTGTCAATAGTAAAATAGTTAAAAACGAAGCATTAAATTCTATTCACACAAGTATTTCAATAGAAGTTATAAAGTAAAAAGTTATCAATAGAATGTCTTTTCTTCTCTTTTCTGATGTGAAGAATTAGCCCGAAAACAGTTACAATTAAAGTGAATACAATAAAGCCCAACAAAATTGAAACTACCAGGAATGTATATCGTGAGACATCAAAACCCTTTTGAAGCTGTGACAGCTTTTGTTCATAGTTGGTTTTCTCTGCAGAGGCAATTTCGGGAGATTTGCTCACACATTCCGTGAAATTTTCTTGTGTATCACGAGATTCCGTAGAAGATACAGGGAAAAGTTCTTGTGGAGTAGTTTCTGAGAAATCATCTTGGGTGTCACGAGGCTCCATAGAAGATACAGGGAAAAGGTCTTGCTCAGTGGTTTCTGTGAAATCATCTTGGGTGTCATGAGGTTCCATAGAAGATACAGGGAAAAGATCTTTCTCAGTGGTTTCTGTGAAATTTTCTTCAAGATGAGGTTCCGTAGAAGATAGAGGGAAAAGTCCTTGTGAAATGGTCTGGACAAGTGTGGGTTGGGGAGTCAAGTCTATTACAGAAATTATTGAAATTGCATCGGTCGATTGCTTCAACTCATCTTGGTGCGTACTTCTTGAAAGTAATTCTTCTGACGGCTCTGTAGCTTCTTGCAATACGTCTTCCGTGGTAGACATTTCGTCAAGATCGAACTCTGAAACTCCTTGAAGGGATGCAGTTACTTCAAAGTTGTCCAGTTTGCTCCTTTTGTTCTTAACGCTTTTACGACTTACTGATTCAGATGCGGCGTTATGATCCATTTCATTGTCTGTAGGGAAAATTGACTCACTCTCATCAGGAGTTTCTAAAAGAAATCCATCCATAGGGAAGTTTTCCTCTTTGGCGGTTTTAATAAGGTCCTTAAACTTTTCGTTGTGCTCTTTCAGTTTCTGAGAGCGACTGGCTAGTTTTCGCGCCAAATCCTTCATCAGGGTGCGATTTTTGGCGCTCAATTTCTTTTGACCTCCTTTTTGCGATTTGATAAAGTTCTGAGACTGTACTTTCGTTAAAAAGGAAGGCGAAGTCTCTGCCTCTTTAGTAGATTTCGATAACATACGGGATTCTCTCAGCTGTTCCGGTGTCTTGTAAAAATCTTCGAATGTCATCAATGGACCTTTGTCAAACTGGCCTCTGAATTCTGGAAGATGTTCGTTTGATCTTCCTTCCTTGTAAAAATCTTCTAATGTCATCAATGGACTTTGATCAGATGTTTCTTCATCTTCAGATCTTTTTTGAAAGGAGCTATTCAGCGAGTTTTCTCTTATTCTCTGCAAGAACCTGTTATTCAAGACACTAACCGTGGCTTTCAAAAGTCTGTCCCTGAGTCCGGACGGTTGTTTTGTAGAAGACTGTTCAGTTTCCTCCTCAAGAATAGATCTCTTTGATATTTGGTGAGTAGCAACTGCTTTGAAGAGATCATTGGACGCCTTATTGGTACACTTGCGCTTACACATCTTCCTGCAAAGTTGGGCGCCGCACGTTATGTGTATATTTTGGACCCGTGAAAGTTGGCCTAAGAGCCGCAACTTTGCGAACGCAACCAACTCATTGGGGTCGGTTGCGTTAAATAATTGAAATGTAGATACTATTTCAGTATGTGGATCATCACATTCGTTTGGGTGGGACACCTGATAAACCAAAGAATCGCCTCCTAAAACTTTGTTCGCGTGGATTATGCAACTTTTAACATCCATATCTCGATAGCCACCAGTATTTTTTGCTCGGAAAACTAGGATAGGTTTGTTGAAAAGATTAAGTTCTTTGGCCAAATTAGAACCCAAAAAGTCTTGGCCTATGTTCAGTTCCAAGCTAGGTGCAATGTTTAGCTCATCAGCTTCATGATCTTCCAGTTTATTGGAGTTTAATTTAGAAAAGGACTCGTCAAGACCTAGAATGCTGCATGAAACTGGATTTGTGGTATCGTTAGCAGTTCTAAGTATTCTTTGTTGCTGTACTCTGATTGAGTTCGAAATTATCGAATGCCCATTCGGTACGTAGTCTATATGTGTTCCGCATGTGACGTATGGAATCTTCAAGGTGATTTGCATTACATCAGTCGATAGAGGCACTTGAAAGCTGAAAAAAAAATTATTTTAGTTTTCAAATTTATCAACTAAAAAGGTTCAAATAAAAAAACATTGTCAAACCGTCAAAACATAGCATTAATAAACGATACCAATTAACGATTTAACTAAAATTTAAGGTATCGATGTAGTGTGTGCGGCCTATCACATTTTAGTTGGCTGAATTTTGGTTACATATTATATTTGGTTTGAATATTGGAAATTTATCAACAATATTGCGCTTTATCGAGCAATCCAACAACTAACAACCAACATTATCAATCAATTTTATAATCAAAACCCAAACAACTAAAAAGTTGTAAGCCGCACTCTATACACCAATGCTAAGTTAATAAAAAATTACAAGTTGAAAACAAGTTAAGCTTTAAACCCATTAAAACTGCATCTCTTGTGTGTTTTAAATTAATCCATAAAGACATCGATAAAATATTTAAAAATTTGCAGTCTTTTGAGAGTAAAATGTAATAAATTTTATCAGTTTATCGAAACATTCTAGTTTATGCCAGTATCGTGAGTAGTTCCTAGTTAATTACCTATCTCAATACTATCCGCAATCTAAACACCTGAAGTCTTCGGCAAACTAATAATTTAAAATAGGTTTGCAGTAAATGAGCTGTCTTATTACTTTCGAGTTATTTCGGTAGGTACTGCTTTAAATCCACCTTCAAAAACTTTTGGAAATACACATACGTGTAAAAATGGAATTTAAAGATTTCAGATCATTAAGAGCATACCTGCAAGCTGGATTCCAAGGATAATCAGTTGTATAAACCATTCCTTTGAAAGGGCGTTGAAATTTAAATCGAATTTTCATTAATTCAGATTCACAGGTCACTTCAATTCGAGGAACGTTGTCAATCCAACAATAAACAGAAGGAAGTCCCTAGAATTGCAAAGATTGACTAAATTTCTGAAGCTTCTTATTGTTAAGAAAGGTAGAGTCCACCAGCCGCCATGTTTACCCACAGCTCAAATTATGACCGACAACCATTGAGATCTAATTGTTAATATTTATTAGATCCTAAAATAATAGTAATATAGATTGTTAGAGATCTAATAGTACTATTAGATGCTGATAACACTTAATCATGTTGATATGGTTAAACATGGCGACTGGATAACTCTTTCTAAAGCTGTTCTCAATCATGAAGTTCTTTATCTTTTCGATACAGCTTTAGAAAGAAGACTCCGGTCGCCATGTGTCATGTGTAACCACAGCTCGCACAGCAACATTCGTAAGTGTTGTCATCATTTGAGCTGTGGAGAAACATGGCAGCTGGAGGACTCTTTCTAAAGCTGTTCCATATTTTCTATTGATATATTTATTGTTTTTTTTTCTTTCACTAACCACAGGGGGAAAATACCGGGCTAGTACGTATTAAGCCTTCGACCATGATGCTGAATCTGAAGAACATTACCAAATCTCAGACTGCCGTTGAAGAACCGAAAAATCTTCGAAAATGGCTGCATTAACCTACTAGGTAAGTTCATATTTGCTCATATTTATATTCACTTGCTCATATTTAAAATAAATCGGTTAAGCTATTGCGAGAACTTGCCTCTTTGCAAATACACAAATTTCAAAGAATACAGCTTTAGATATGGTTATACTTTAAAAGATTTGAACTGATTTATATTTTGATTGGCAAATTGCGTACTTTGATACGATGGAAAAATCAATAACAAATAACATTTTTACATAAAAATTACTGAGTGATTGAAATCTTAAAGCAACACTAAATTCTAAACTTACTATTATCACACAAATTAGGACTTGTTTAAAAATACCAAAAGATCTTTCCCTGTAAAAAAAACCACAAATTATTTCAGTTGGTAAATTTTTAGGGTAATCCAAAGAATTCGGGCTTGGTGCGAAAATGGTGATAAAATGTGGATTTTGGCAACATAATTATGTAGTTAACTTGCTTATTTGCCAAAAAAACGGCATTGGCAAACCAAATTTTGCCAAAAATGTCACCCAGGCCCGTATTGTTTGGATTTACCATTTTAAATAAGCATTATAAGTGATCAATCAAATGAAATTTTTGAATGTGGTCTATAATTAAAGGTTTAAGAATAACGATAAGTACTAATAAAGCATCTTACATCTTTAGATGACAATTATTTCAAAAAAGCTAATTGCTCGGCAGTTGGACACCGAAGAGTACAGAGATTCTCTATTGACTAAAATCATAAACATAAACGACTCCCGAACTAAAATTCACTGTAGTACTTCTAAAAAAAATTCCAATCCGTTGCCAAAAATTAAACTGAAATATAAATAGGAATGAAATCTGAGGTAGTATAATAAATATTTTTTGTCCTGAAAATTCTATCTTGAAGGATCGTTAAATTACTAACGATCTGAATACTCTTTGCATTAGTGTACTGAAAAATGAGTTATCGTGTACCAGTGTTTAATTTTTCGTCCTTTAATTTTAAACTTTATTTCATTAAAATTTTAAATTGATCGTTAAAGAAATATTTGTGATAAATAATGAATAGTGCAGCTGTATTGCGACTTAAATTTCTAAATAACATTTTAAGTTGCAATGTGTTGCAATGTGCGAACTAGGACTGGGCGATATATCGATATATCGGAAAATATCGATATCAATCCAATATCGATATATCGATATTGAAATCGATATTTTTTCGATATATCGTCATATCGATATTTTTTCGATATATCGTCATTTCGGTATTTTTTCGATATATCGTCATATCGATATTTTTTCGATATATCGTCATTTCGATATTTTTTCGATATATCGTCATTTCGGTATTTTTTCGATATATCGTCATTTCACGATATATCGTCTATTCACGATATATCGTCTACTCACGATATATCGTCTTTATCGATATGTCTCGATTTACCGTCGCCTTCGATTTATCGTGAATGGCGATATTTCTCGATACATCGTCGACTTCGATATATCGTGATGTTCTCCATAACGGAGCGTTTGCCCGACTCACTTTGGTCTCTAATTATAAATATGGGCTTTCTAATTAGGTTTCGTGTTGCTTGACCACTGGTCAAGATTGCTCTATATGGTTAAAATTCATTATTAAATAAATGTTGGAGTTGCTAATTGATATTTTGAATTCCCTATTCTTATAACATGTCTCTTTTGTTCCGGTTGACCATTGGTCAATCCGATCAAGTTTTTACTACTTCTATGCTTTGGCATTAGAGATGCAAAATTCCCGCAGTTTTTGAAACATGGGAAAAAACCCGGGAATTTTGGGGAATAAACCCGGAATTTTGGGGAATATTGGGAATTTTGAGGAAGTTTTGAATATAAACAAAGACGGCCATCTTTAGGCTTAAGGTTAAAATTTTCACTTCAAGAATTCTCGTAGATAAGAGTTATTTCGTTATTTCAAACTATTTTTTCTCAAAACTTGTTATTTTTAACTTATTAGTTTCTGTAACTTTAACATTATAGTTCAAGCGATTCGAATCGAACATAAAATGGAATCATTCATGTCCATGTGGGCACCAAACCATGACAAAAACAGAAAAAAAAAATATATGTAGATCGGTGATTTGGTATTTGTCAGATAATTATTTCAATTATTCAATTGTTTAAATTTGAATATATTTTCTAAAGGTCACAACGCAGATTTTCCCTGTTTATGATATGAAGTTCAAAATAAATTTTAGTCATCATATTAAGCATAATTTTGATATTTTACTACCCGTGTCTTAAAATTTGCTAACTCCCGGGAATTTTTAATACTCCACATTGAAGAGAAAATCAACATAAACACGATTTCTTAAGCGAGTTCAGATGTTTTTTCCTTCTCCCGTGTCAAAAGTCAAAATTCCCGAAAACTCCCGGAAATTTTCAAAATTCCCTTCCCAAAAAACCAGGTTTATTCCCGGGTTTAAACCGGGTTTTTTCCAGCCTTTGCAACACAGTTTGGCATTGAAGTAGGTCAAGTGGGGGCTCAAACCAAACGCCTTGGACGTGCATCATTTTGGTCTTGACCAGTGGTCATATATCGATATATCGTGAATATCGATAATTTCGATATATCGTGGTTCTCACGATGATTGGAAACATCGGAATGTTTTCGATAACTCGTCTTTGTTCTCTGAAAGCCAATTTCACGCCCAACACTAACTGCAAAGTTTATAGAGCACATAATTAAAAAATAATTCGGATTTTATATACTTACGGTCCTTGGCTTCAAGTAAACCTAGAATATTCAGAAATTCTATTAAAAATTTCGACGATTAAAAAAGATTGCGAAAATGAGAATTTCGGTAAACAAGCTATTAGGTTTATGAGAAGGCATTTTTACTAATTAAATATTTTTAGTAACAAAAAAATACTTGATCTTGTATAAAATGTATGCAGTATAGTTTTATGCTTTAATGTTTAATCTGGGTTTTACATAATTAATTAGCCGATTGATTAGGATTTGAAAAGTCGCTTCTCAACAACTTAAGAGGATTTAAACGCAGATCTTTAGTTATGGCGTTGTATTTGCTGTTCTTTATAAAAAAATGATTTGCTTAAAATTTTTAATCCTACTTGAAAAATTATACTGTACTTATGTTGTTTCGACCCTTATATTCAATTTTCCGTAAAAAAGCTTCGACTTTCATGAGAAATTTCGAAGATGAATTAGGATTGCTGAAACGTAAATTCAATTTCGAAAAAGGAACTCCCCTGCTGGCATACACGAAGAAGTTCAGCAATGGCGGCGGCGGGGATTCCCCTTTTTCGAAATGAAGAGCTTCTGAACTGAATTTACGTTTTAGCAATCTTAATTAATCGTCGAAATTTGTTATGCAAGTCCTAACTTTTTTTTAGACATATTTGAAAATAAAGGCTGTAAGAACATAAGTACAGTATAATTTTTCAAGTAGGATAAATAATTTTAATCAAATCATCCAACAGCAAATACTACATTGCTTAAGAAGACTGGCGTTTCGAACATCAAAACAGTTGAAAAGATATATATACTTTTCAAATCCAAATCAATCGCCTCATTAATTATGCAAAACACTGATTAACCATTAAAATACAAATATTTACAGCATAAATTTTGTTTTAGATTAAGTATTTTTATTATTAAATACGTAATAATAATGCCCCCTCAGAAATTTTCGTACTTCCTATCCTGGCAGCTCGTTTAACGAAATTCTCATTTTTGCAATCTTTTTTAATCCTTGAAATATTAATTAGAATTTCTAAATAATTTATGTTTACTTGAAGTTAAGGATCCTAAGAATATAAAATCCCTATAATTTTTTAAGTATGTGCACTACATTTTATTAGCCATCCATCATAAAAGTGAGACATGACAATAGTTTGTTGAGACCATGGAACTCCCCTGAATTTCATAGGTCTTTCCCGCCTAATCTTCTAAAGCGCGGATTTACTTTCGGATATTCTCAAAAAGGGGTCAGCCAAAAATTCTCAAAAATTCAAAAAAATTAAAGTTCAGAAAAACATCAGTCGTAACCAAAGACACATGTCATAACAATAGAGATTACAAAATATCAGTTAGCAACTCCAACATTTATTTTGTAATGAATTTTAGCTATCTTGACCAGTGGTCAAATGGGGTTTCCATAGATCAGGGAACCCCAAAACAACCACGAGACTGAAACAGATGGTCAGAAAGGTTACATATAGCGAGAAAAAATGGATTGACCACTGGTCAAGAGATCTTGACCAGTTCTCAAGACCAAAATGTTGCACGTCCCAAGGCGTTTGGTTTGAGCTCCCCATGGAGGAACATGGAGCCCCCACAGCATTGACGATATGACGATATTTCACCGATATATCGAAATTGACGATATTTCGACGATATACCGAAATAGACGATATATCGAAATTGACGATATATCGACGATATACCGAAATAGACGATATATCGAAATTGACGATATATCGAAATTGACGATATATCGACGATATACCGAAATAGACGATATACCGAAATAGACGATATATCGAAATTGACGATATATCGAAATTGACGATATATTGAAATTGACTATATTTCGACGATATATCGATATTTTGACGAAATATCGATATATCGTGAAATACCGATATTTGATCGACGATATATCGCGATATCAAAATTTCAATATCGCCCAGTCCTAGTGCGAACATTTTAAGTTTTCTTTCTTCAACCTTCCAAAAAACCTTTCCTCCTATTAAATCCTCCAGTAACTTCTTATTCCTAAATCATGTATAAAAATGTTGGAATATAATTTTAAACCCATTGAAACAGTATGAGCTCGGTTAAAAATCTTGCTCTGATACAATGGTAAACAGTTTCCTAGTAATCAAACAAAATATCTCTTGAGGACCTTTTATTTACTGAATTAAGTTGTTAAGCCAGTTTTTTTTCAGTCGTTCTTTCTCCTTTTCAATATTTATAAAATTAGTTTCCGTTTCTGGCAGGCTGGGTGTGGCGGTGTGGGTCAATCGTTAAAGCCTTTCATTTTTCATAAGGTTTAAGTTAGTGAGATCCTTTGTGGGGTCACCTAGCAAAAGCAGCATCTTCCAGCAATTAATTAAAGAGTTGTGACCTCGATAGTGTTGACTGTGAGGTCCGGAAGAAAAATCCCCGCTAAAAATGTAGTGTTCGGCACTAGTTAACTAGAACTAGTTGCAACTAGTAGTTAACTACCGATCAACTAGTAGTTTAACTACTTTTAGTTTAAAGTAGTTCAACTATTAGTTTAACTACTTTTTTAATTAACTACTAGTTAAAACTACTTTCAAATTTTCAACTAGTACTTCAAAAAAAATTTTATTTAAAATTTAAAAAGATATTTAAAATTTTTATCAAAGGTAGAGTACTCAAATACCATAACCTTGATTAAAGACCATTTTTGCGCGAAGTATAAACGTTTTTTGTGACATAGATAAGAAAGATGTATTAGAATTTTGCCAAAAAGTAGGTTATGAAATTAAATAGGCTAGTTAACTAGTAGTTAACTACTTTGGGAAATAGTTAACTACTAGTTGCAACTAGTCTCAGGAAAAAATAGTTAACTACTAGTTACAACTACAACTTCCCAATCTAGTTGGTAGTTGGTAGTTAACTATTTTTTGACCACTAGTTGTCGAACACTATAAAAATGACGGCGGCTAAGTTTTCTTTCGACCGGGAATGAGATGAGCTGGAGGGCTGGCGAGGCGACTTTGTTGGGGGGGGGGTGATTGCCCCAATCGCCCCCCGTGACCTGTGGATTCGTCAGTGCATAAGCACGTTTTGTTTTTGATAACATCTTTGATAAAAAGCAACAGGCTAATATTAACTACCAAATTAACATATAATAATTTGTTTTCATGATTAACCTGGGATGGACGCCCCTTCGGTCCCCCCCCCGAGATGGGCCTACTACAAAAATTTTCTAAATCGGGCCCTGATAGGCAGAGCATATTGACTAAAATAGAAATTCTTAAGAGACGAGTTGAAGAGCTGGCATCTTAGGTAAAACTGGGCCAATTTCACGCTCCAATAATCTTTTTTTCGGACCGCTATTTCGGCAGAACCACTCCTTGAACTTGTTGCTGTGTTCTCAGCTAAGGGTATCGCCGTGATCGTATAGTGGTTAGTACATTGCGTTGTGGCCGCAATAACCCAGGTTCGAATCCTGGTCACGGCACTTTTTTAATGTTGAGGGAAGCCGTTGTGTGGGGTCATAATTTTGATATTGGAATTAGATGGCGTGTTTTAAATTATTTTTGCCTTCGCTTTAAAAATATTTATATCTACTAAAAATGGCATTAAATATTGTAAAAATGCAAATAGTTTTAAGTATTTTGATCCTAAAATTACCTAAATAATACCTTAAAATTGGCCGAATACTAATTAACATAAATTCAACTTTTTTTTAATTTTATAAATATGTAGCTAAAAAATTTCTTTTAAACTATTTTTTGTAAAAATACAAATAGTTTTAAGTATTTTACTTCTAAAATTTTCTAAATAATAACTTACAACTGCCCGAATACTAATTAACATAAATTCAACTTTTTATTTTATAAATATATGGATAAAATAACTTTTTTTAATTATGTGTTTTCTACAGTTAGCAATTTCTTGATTCAATTATAGAGGAAAAATTAAAAAACGATTAGAAAAATAATTTTTATTAATTATAGTCCGTCAAAAAAATGAAACAAAGCCCCGAAATTGCAAAAAAAAGCAACAAATTCTTATAATAGATATAATCCCAATATTACTTAAAAACGACACGGATAATAACGTTTCTAAAATTGAACCAAATCTTCCGTTTATTAATACATATTTGTAATTATTATTTAAGTTTTCAATTTTTTAAAAGACATCGTACATTAGCAAGCCTGTTTAATTTTTTAAATTCTTTTCTTAAAAACTGCTTATTTATTGTATTCCATGTCCCCCCCGTCAATCCTTACTATTTCTGAACCAAGAATCAGTTTCATTCTCTGATTGATTTGGTTCATTTATTTACTATTCATGAACAATAAAATTACGTTGGAAGTATTTATTTAAATTATTTAATTAAAGTATAGCACTAACTAAAAACATTAATTTTATAAGTGTTTATTTTTCACTTACTAGCAATATCTACTTAATGAGAATCGAAAAATGCGGATAATTTTACACTGTATTCAATAATTTAAATCAGTGGTTCCCAAAGTGGGTTCCACGAAAAAAATTAGGGGTTCCGCGTGACAAATTTTATTTCCTCTAAAGAAAATAAGAATGGTGTTTTTTTATATTAAGTTCATCAAACTGCAAATCCTACCAAAAATATGTATTAAATTCTTAAAAATGTATGTCCGAAATTCGGATTAGGGGTGTACCAAAACAAGTTAAAACCCTCTTTTTATCGTAAAATTTCCAAAAAATTTTCTGGTGGAGGACCCCCAGACCCCCCTGGAACCACCCCTTGGAACTCGCTTAATCACAACTTTTTTAACATTAAGTTGGCTTGTTTCATTTAATACCAGATATTAAATTTTGAAAAGTCGTTGATTAAAAAATATTCAGGGTTCCGCGATCATTGGCAACAAATTGGGGGATTCCACGAGCAAAATAGTTTAGGAACCACTGACTTAAATTAACGAAATGAAACATTCATTAACCCTGGCATGCGCTTCATCTTATATCACGGAAACGCTTGGCGGGCTTCTCAAGCTCTGCAGACAGTTTACCCCCCTAAAAATGTAGTAATTGTGATAATTTCCATGAAAGCAGTAAACTTCTCATAAATCGATCATTTGAAGATGCTTTGAAAACATTTTAGGAGAGATAATTTTTAAAGAGAAAAAAAATAGAAGACTTGCTAGTAAATAAGCAAATATTAGACTGTATTTTTTGAAACGCACTAAAACCGCTAAAAACATGCGAATTTAAAAATTTAAAGGTAATTTTTCTATGGAGTTTGTGTACTAATATTGTTATATATTATTTAAGTATAATATCTATCTGGTGTAATCTCTCAAATTCATATGATACCTGACATTGTCAAAAAGTGGTTAAACGGTTTCATAAGCTGATTTTTAAATTCAAATTCAAAAGAAAAATTGTTTTTCTCTTGAAAAAAGAGGAACACATTACATTAAAGGTGGTTGTTTAAAGTTTAGTACGTATAAGTGTCCGGCCTCGCAAGCCCAGCGTGCGTCTTCGCGGGTTAAACTTATATTTAAATATTTTGAACTATCGGAAAAATTTTAAAACGTTATGTAGAAAAATGAGAAATTAAATTTTTTTCTTCTTTTAAAAACATTTTCCTCAGGATTTTAGATAAAACGTTTACAATATTTTAAATTCGGTTTAAAAATTATTTATTATTTGTGTTGTTTATTTGTGTAAAATCATAAGACTTCAGTTAATAACAATAGTTTTAAAAATACATTTTAGGTACTTATTTGAAATCATCCTTTAATCCACTCGTCATTAATGAGACACATAAAGGATAAAAATTAGCCAAGAAAACTTTCAAAACGAATTCCTTTACAAAAATATCAGTTCAATGAAACAAATAAGCTGTTTAGTGAGATTGACAAGTCCAAAATTAGGAAATTTCTAGTAGTCATGGATTTTTAGATATTTTTATACTCTTTTTTAGTGCGGCAGTTGCCTGAATCACCTGGCGCCGCGTTACAGAAAATC
Source organism: Tetragnatha montana (assembly GCA_963680715.1). Taxonomy (NCBI): domain Eukaryota; kingdom Metazoa; phylum Arthropoda; class Arachnida; order Araneae; family Tetragnathidae; genus Tetragnatha; species Tetragnatha montana. The sequence goes on from OY796679.1 coordinate 54,649,352, forward strand.
TTCCTTAAAACTATGGTCAGTTCGCTACTGTCACTCTAAGCAAACTAAAATAGTGTAATACTCAATGAATAAATTAAAATTTGAAAAAAAAACTCGTTTTAATTGTTTAGGAAATTGAATTATAAATGCTAGAAAAGTTTGTATTACTTTCGAAAATGAGCTGAAGCTTATACAATTCTCCACTAGATAGCAGCACCACAACTAAAAATGACACCGCTGAAGAGTCTTGGATTTTGAATGTGGTTCCTTCGACCAGGAGAAATGGTAAATTAATAATGTTTACTTAGTACCTAAATAGTAGAGTACTTGCATGTACTTATTTTTCTCATAAGTTGTATCCCAAATATAAAATATATTTAACGTAAACAACCGAGAGCTGTGATTTTGCTCAACCGAACCAGCGTTTCGGGAAATATTTACAATTTTAATAAGGTAGAATTCAGTGAATATTCGTTTTAAAAGGTTAGAACTGAATGGAGCCAGAATATAAGTTAGTAATAGTGAAATAGTCTAAATTATGTGGTCAACACAATTTAGACTGAAACTTACTGATGGGAATAAATACGTATTAGCCTTGCATTTTATAACCCAGTTATAACTTCGAAGGGGTCATCTAATAATATAAGGCTTTGGTGGTTCTGTTTGTTTTCATGTAGTACATAAAATTTACGTAGTAATTAATTATGTAACTAAATTTTGTTTATCCCTGAAAATAATAGTCTGACGCAAACTTTCCAAATGTCATGTGTCTCATTGGAAAATAAGTATTAATATTTTTTTATTTCAAATTTGAAGCCTTTGTATGTGAAAAAATCTTATCTTAAGAATGATAAATATTTTCTTAAATAAGATTAGAAGATTTAATGGGAATTGCCTGAAAAATCTCAAATATAGCAAAGTAATGACAAAGATTGAAAACTAAAATATTTTATTATATAAAGCTTACAATAAAAATTACTCAGTTTCACTCAACAAAAAAAGATACAAGAGTACCCTATATAATAATAAACAAGAAAAAACACAAATTAATTATTAAACTCAGTTTATGATAAAGAAAGTAAAAAAATTCTTTACATAATACGATATAAAGTACACGTAAAGTACAAGTATGAAGTACACGTTTAACAAAATAAATCACTGTAAAAAAACATATTTTTTTGTAAAACAGAAATATTCACATAAAACTGAAACAAACAATTATTGTGTTAATATAACACAATTAAAAGCTACATCAATGTTCAATATTAAACATGACTCGCTATATTTAGTTAATATAACTAAAATTCTCAATACAGTGTTTGGCACTGTGAAACTAAAAAAACCTTTTATTCGACTTTCTTTTGAATAAAGTGGATGTAAAAAGCAGGATCCTTGATTTTATTCAATGGTTGGAAATCTCCATAGACGCTATGCTTGCTGTTCTGACCGAACACTTCCTTCAGAATGTTAGTAAAAGATTCCAAGCGATGAGGATAATACGATAATCTGAAGTGACTGAAAAAAAACCCAAATAATTAAGCTCTTATAACACTATGAATATATATTATACACTATGGCTATTAATTGAATTGTATTTTTTCCAAGTTGCTCAAGCGCTGGAATTAGATTAATCTTTTGAATTAATTTTGAAATTAATAAATCTTCTTGTATTATAACACTATCCATATACTCTGACAGCATATATGATTACTTAATTATTGGTTGGAGGGTAAGGGACATTCACTAATTAAATAATTGTTTAAGGAGAGGGAGGGGGTCGTGTATGACATGCAGGGCCTAGTCACATTGTGACTAGGGTGAGGGGAAGGTTAAACTTTGTGATATCATACCTTAAAAACTGTTCTTTCACTGTTGTTAAAATACTTAGAGATAATTTTATTCCACTGTTTAAGTTGACTTAGCATTAAAAAAGTTTTCAAGTTATGAATATAGTTAAAAGATATTTAAACTCTTCAATTTTGTTAAATTTTGAAGTTTCAAAAGTGTGACACCCCAGTAAGGGAGAGAGTCACTGAAAGGTGCGACTTGGGGGATGGGAGGGGGTAAAACCCTTAAAAACTGTGTGACGTCATTTTTAAATAGCCCCTTATAACCTTTTAATTTAGCTTCATCTTTAAAAATCATGGATTCAGACTGTATTTATGTAAGCTTATTTCATGCTATGCGTCAATTAATACTACAGTAGGGGTTTCTGAAATAATTTTTTTAAATTTTAATTCAATAATTTAATTAATTAAATTTTTAGTAAAAACTTGCACTTACTCCACAGGGGATCCATGGTATCTTCCCTTCTTGGTGTATTCTGAGTCAGTGCGGTCAAAACTTCCAACAATGTCGGATATATCCATTGTGTAATCCAGCATTACCATTATTGGGTTCTCTCCAACGTATAACACAGAAGTTGAAATATCTTTTATGTGCTTGCTCTGTTGAAAAATGATAACAAATTTAAGCACAATAATATATACATTTTTGTAGGAGTGCTGCAGAAATCAAACTTCTTAAGTAACGTTCATTAAACATTAATCTAATCTAATATATGTAGCATTTTAATATACCAATCTAATAACTTTCTTGTACCTATTCAAAATAAATGTGTATAGAATTTTAGATTTTAATCAAATTTGAGTAAATATTTTATGCGTTAAATTTATCTATCAATTTTTTGCAATAAACAGGATTTAATTTCTCTGCAATAATTAATTTCTATCTTTCTTCTCTATATCCATCACTAAAATTTACTAATAAAATGTCATTGCAAGTAAGAGAATTACAAAAACCAATATAGAGATAAAATTTATAAAGCTTAGTCATGTTTTGATTTTTTAAAAAAAATCATTGAGTGCTTTTGAACTAACGCATTTTATTTCGAAATCTTCCTGAAAAGTACCGTCTGGAGATTGATAAGATTACATTTTATTTGTCACTCAAGAACGATAGATAGTTTCGGAATCTGATGCTTGTGAACGAACTTTTTACATATTGATAAAAGAATGAACTCAAAAAGATAAGATGAATATCTCAACATTACAGCGATACGAGATAAAAAACTTTTAGTGCTTCGGAGTTTGAGTACGAAACTTTTAAAAACAAACGTTATTGTTGAGTTCTGCCGAATAATAATGAATTTGGAAGAATAAATATATTTCTTCAACAAAATTTATTTTTCATTTAAAAAATAAATATCGATGGGTACGAATTTTGGTAATTTTCGTTATAATTATTTAAAAAATTGACGACTCGTTCATTATGAATACCTGTGCAAAAATAGACCGCCATCTTAATTAATTTCCATAATTTAATTTTTAATCAGAAACCCCTCTCGCTCATTGCTTTTTTCTCCATTTCAGGAGTGAGGATCAAACATACAACTCAGAACTAAAAGCTAGAGCAGTGCTGGTCCTCAAAATTTTTATTTATAAGTGGAGAACAAAAAGGGGAAAACATCACAGCTAGGGTGAAAGGCTATGGGGCTACAGCTGCAGCTCTCCCGGAGAGTTAAAGAATTCTTTCTATTTAAGTAAAATTTTCTTGCTTAAATTTAAAAAATGAAGTGATTTGAAAATTATCGGTATTATTATGAACCTCAAGAAAAAAAATGCATGCACGTGCTTTTAAATTAGGATTAGGAACAAAATATGCTTTTCAAAAATGCAATGATCCCATGTTAAGTCTATGGCTGAACAAATATTGTTTAAGCTTTCAAATCGCTTCATTTTTTTAAATAATTTTTTTCTAACTGTTTTGATATTTTTTGCTCTTTTTTGGGTAGATTATAATGAAGAATAACATACTATGTTGGTATAATTTTTGTTTGGCTTTTGCACGTGGAATTTAGCCATATAGGAGGTATACTAGTGCAAATTTGTTGGGTGTACGAATACTTCCTGATGGAGTGTGGAGTGACTGTATTTCATTACTAACAGAACTCGAACTCACGTTGTAGTATATGCTCTGCGCAGGTGTCGTGCCATGCTTCAGCGTATAGTCGTAGTTCCTGTGGTCAATCATGAGGTATCCACCAGGTGCCAGCATGTCGTGGAAGTTCCGGATGGCCAGTTTGATGTCCGCCATGTCCCCACGGAGGTCAAACAGGTGGGCGAAAGAGTTGCCCAGGCAAATGACCGCATCGAAGCCAGATGCAGGCTTGTGGATGTCCTCAGGTAGGGTCAACCAGTTGGCTTCTTCAATAACTAGGAAATGAAAAAACTTTAATTAGTTTTATTAAGTCGTGTGCTTTACCATAGGTCCATAGGTAGTTTGTATTAGGATTATGGGGCCATCCATAAATGATGTCACACTTTTTTTCAACATTTTTGACCCCCTCCCTCCCCTATGTCACAAAGTGTCACACTTCACAATACTCCCTCTTCCCCCTTTGTCACGTCACGGACTGTTACCAATAATAGGTTCAGAATAAGGTTAGTAAGAATTTAGGACTATGTTTTTATTGAAGTTTAAGTGCACCCCACCTTAAAAGTTCAAAGTGAACTGTTATTTCGTTGGTATGAATCTTATAATAATGTTATTAAAGCTAAATTTTCCAGAAAAAATTTGTTATTTAGTTTTATTTTTGATTTTTAATGTGTGATGTCACAATTCTTGAACACACACAATTCACAATTCTTGTCATGAAGTGTCATAGATTGATGAACCCCTTCCCTCCCCTCTAAGCGTGACGTCATTTATGGACGGCCCCTATGACTTTATTCAGATTCAAAAGCCTGCGGTGGCAAATGATAATATAAGTATTGGCTTATAACTCCTAAAAATAATTGTTATTTTGTAAAATTGTGTAAGAAGCTCCCTTGCCTAAGGAGATGCTGCATTAGGTTGGAGCACTGAAAGGCAAGTTAAAAATATTTTGATTTTTAAGGAATAAACATCTGAGCAGCATGTTATTAAACTGTAATTCACAAATTAAATCTATTTTTGTTTCTAAATCTATTTTGCTAATAAAGTTTTCTGCGCTCCATTTCAGTGCTTCAACCTGATACAAAATCTCAGCCCTCGTTCTCCACATTTAAAAGCGGTTATTTCGACCATACATAAAATATTTCCAATGATAATAATCTTGCAACTCGATTGTAAAGAATTACTCAATTCTTAATCAGCCTTTATATCAGTGATTCTGATAGGAAAGAAGTTTCTGATGCCGTTTTCTCATCAACAACTAACATCTTTAGAAATCTGTTGCGTTATAGTTAGGAAATACTAGATTGGGGCTTTCAACTTACCCCAGTTTTGAAAGGCTGGTTCATTTCGACGGTTCCATCGTTCTTTCAATGCATATTTTAACATTTTATCACTGGCATCCACACTCATCATTTTGAAGCCTTCCTCCAAAAGCAAGATAGAATCAATTCTGAAAATAAACATCATAATTTTAACGTCAATAATTTTATATGCATCTACAAAGATGCATTCGTAAAATGTTCACAATAAAAATTTAAAAATTAGTTATGTAACATTTTTGGCCCAAATATAAATTTCGGATGTGGTATGTGGAGTTCCGTATCTGAAATTGCGTTAGGAAAAATTAAAAATAGTTATTAATTGTGTACTTAAAATGTGTAAATGTATCTGCAAATTGTGTATTAAGAAAATACTAAGCGCATTTTCTTTTTAATGTGACACTATGGAAGAAAAATCCTTTACCTGCACTTTTTTAACAAACATATTTTGCAACACAATCTTACGTCAAATCGTGTTAATTGAGGAAAATATAAAAAATTACTCGCCAACTTATTCAGTTTATTATTAAGAGCTTTCCTTGTGGTAGTGCCTGTATAATACAGAAAGAAATCCATAAAAAATGTAACTTTTTCTGTCATTTTGACTCTCTCCCCCAATGTCACAAAGTGTCACACTTTACCATACCCCCACTCTCCCCTATGTCACTTGTCACACTCTCCTACCAACAATATGCTAAGCCCAAGACCCTGGGTCCCGACAGTTTTAGTCAAGCTGAACTGAAATGAACTCTTTTATTTTGATAGCATAATTTTGTTACATTTTCCAAGGAAGGGAAATTGGAATTGTTTTAATTGACTTACAGTGTGTGATGTCACAATTTTTGTAACCTCCCTCTTCCCCTTGTCACAAATTGTTACAGATCGATAACCCCCTCCCTCTCCTCCAATTTTAGCATATTTTCCAAATTTTTCGTCTTCCGATGTTTTCTAACAACGAATGATAACGGTGTTTTCTAAAATCTTTGAAAACAAAACTCCACGGTATCAATTCCTTATCAGAGCGTTGAGTTTTTTGTTCGGATAACAATTTTTGCGATAAAATCAAAAAGGCACGACTTGATTAAAGAGGTTATCAGGTCTTAAAAAAAGTAGAACTCATTGTACTTACGAAGAATCAACAAACTTACTATACTTATCTCTTTATGATCTTGATTGTTTTGAAAAATCAGCTTATTACAAAATTTTTCCACTTGGGATAACAATTTAAATTATCTGAGCTTGTATTTCTGAATCATGTTTTTCAAAAAGTTTGTAACACAGTTTTGACTACCTTGCTGATTGTGAAAATTTTGCTTTTATTTTTCAACCACACATATGCATTCGGTTACAAAAGTTATCGATCTTTACTTTGAAAAATATTATGGTCAAACAGTGTTTTTCCCCTCAAAATTTTGTGTTTTGAGATTACTTATTTTTCGTGGTCAGACGCAAAAGCGTAACATCACCTCGTTAGGTCGATATTAGTTATTAGTATAAACATTTTAATAATGAGACTAAGGGCCAGTTTCTTAGCTTAGACTTAGGGGGCGTCCATAAATTACGTGAGGTGCTTTTTTCAAGTTTTGGAACCCTCCCTCCCCCTTGATGAGATTTAGTGAAATTTTGATGGACCCCCACCCCCTCAAATTCTCACGTGAGATTTGTCTCTAACTTTTAAATAGCTAAATTTCTGAAATATGTTCTAGCCACATTTGTTTTGTCTTGTCGCTTGTCAGCACAACGCTTAATTACAAAAGTATTGATAAAAATCCAAGTTGAATTTTAAAACATGGTCTTATACTTGTAATTATCACGACTGACTGGTAATGATTCAACGTTTTGACTAATGTGCACATTTTTCCTAAACATTTGATAAAAAAGATAAAAGAAAAAAACGTATATTCTCTAAACAAAAAGGTGAAAAGGTTGAAATTTTAACTGACTCCACCCTAGTGAGATTTGATGAGATTTTGCTATACCCCCTCACCCCTTTTTGACCTCACGTAGTTTATGGATGTCCCCTTAGCCAAAGAGTCCAGATTCTTTAAATTTTCGTAAATATCTTGAATTTTATTCAATATCAAAACTTTTTTATGCACCTCTCCTTGCATTTTGTGAAATATACACAAAATATGTCTCACTAAAAAAATTAAATGTAAAATATTAAATATTTTTTTTGTCTACAACCGAGTTTAGGTCTCCTCTGCAGTACAAAGATTCATGAAAGCAGGAATGGAATAGTTGGATAGCCAAGTTAGAATAAGAGATGAGGTCAAGAGAAAATGCGGGAACCATTCTTTTTATCCAAGCTTTAAGTGCACCTCATCCTATCATTTCAGTGAAAGCTTTTTCGGTTGGTATATATATATTTTTAAATAATGCCCTTTTAAATCCTCCCTCAAATATTTATATCTAATCCATATGTTGGATGTTACATGCTCTATAAGTAATTATACGCGTTTTACACGTAATCTGTTAAGATTTCTGCAACACTATGACGAAAAATGTAAGACTACTCATGCAGTGCAATAATTGAATTTTTCTTATAAATGAATCAGACGTTTAAGAAACATACGGAAAAATTTTCGAACGACATTCATTAGACATCCTTAATATGAAAAAAATGAAGCACTCTAAACAAAAGTATGTTTAAGATCACTTAAAGTATTATAAGGAGATTGATAGAACCCTGAACGAGCTAAAAGATTATAATTTCTGTTAATCATATAGTATTTTTTTGAAAATATATTCCAGAGTGAAAGGCCACCTAGCAGTCCTTGGAAGGCCAACTTCTTTTCCTTTTTACTTCTATAAAACCTCTAGAGATGTACAAAAAGGAAGAGAAATGATAAGTTTAGCTCATTCTACTTTAAAATATGACAGAGCACATGTGAAGGGTCTCGAAAATGGGACGTTAGGGGCTGATTTAAGAGGAAGACGGGTAGAGATTAGAGAGTATGCTCTTGGTGCAGGGCCGTATCCCAGAAGGACTTAGTTAGGCGTTCAACTCCCCCCTCCCGAAGTTTTGACCATTAGTATATATTGTTTTTATTTGGCTCCTAGACGAAAACCCCCCCTCTCAAACCCACTCGAAATTTTGACGTCTATTTTATACATACACTGTTGTTTTTTTTCATTGAAAACTCTGCTACTAACAAGAACCGGTTACAAGAATACAAAGAACAAGTTAGACCCATAGTGTCTCAAAACGAAGCAAAACTCTTCTTTTAAGGGGTAAATGTCCAAAACTTTTCTGCGGGTGGCCCCACAGACCCCTCTTTTTACTTCAGGGTATACATTCATTCATTCATTGTTTACAAATAATTTTGCCATTAAGTTCACCAAGGTTCAAATCCAATCTGTAAATGTTCTAAACTCTAAAGTATTGTTTCCCAACCTTTTTCGGACCATGCCCCACCAAAGCCTTTCTAAATTTTCCATGCCCCCCATGTCTATTTTTATTTCAAACACCCTTCTTGGAAAGTAAATAAAATCTGGTGGTCCGTGCCCCACCTAAGGGGCAATTCAGTTTAAAATTTTCAAATTGACCCCTAGAAATTCATATTGCCCCCCGGTGGGGCGTGCGCCCCACGTTGGGAAACACCGGAAAGCGTATAAAAGTACTCTTGTGGCTTGTGGGGGTACCGTAGAAATAATGTTGAGTCAAACCCCCGTACAAAAATAAACAAAAGTCTAGTCGGGCCAGCATTGAAGGCTTTGTACCGTTAAAAAGTGGAATATTCTATAAATTTGGAGGGGGAATCCCCCCCCCCAAGGTCCCCTTCTATGAACATGACACAGTGAACTGTGGTAAAATACAGCTTGTATGCCGTGATTCAAAGGCGTGGTTGATATTGAATCTTACCCTGTCCCGCATGCAACGTCCAGAATGAGATTGCAGTTGTGGTCTTTTAGGAGGCGGGTCAGGAAGTCCCGGTAATGCTTGGTCCGGTCATTTTTCTCCCCAATGTACACCTCCCAGACCTTGGCAGCTTTTCCGTCCGCATACTGGTCAGGCAGTCCTTCCGTCGCTACACCCAAAGACCTCGATCGGAAGATGGTATCGGCCATTTCTTCGCTCAAGTCAGCTTTTGCTTTGACACTACTTTTCGGTTTCGTATTTATAAAGGTCATTGACGTCACTGTGTGTTTACGAGGCGAAAGAATGAACGCTTATCTGGCTTGATAACATTTAATTTTTAAGACGTTTCGGTGTTGTGAAACGGGGTTCCGCAACCACCAAGGGGTGGGAAACTTCGTTAGGATTTGGGCATTTTTCGGATAACGCGCTCTTATCGTTTGTTTTGGAGGGTTCACATGACAAGGCGTCTGAATCGGAATGCATTGCGAAAGCTGAGAAAAGCAAAGAAATGCAGCGATTATCTGTTTCTATCCGGTGATTTCTCATTTTAGGTAAAACCGCCTATTTGCTTCTTTTTCGTTCGAATCAACACGGGGCCATGAATCCTGAATCCCAGCAACTATAGATATTTTTGATCGTAAATTTAATAGTTACCCATTCACAGTGAATTTAATTTAAAAATGCATCGATTTTGCTCGAGGAGAAATCACATTTAATAAGTAAGTGTTTTCGGATGTAAAAAAAAAATTGGTATTTTCAATGCACTAATACTGTAAGTACTTCACTTTTTTAACTGTTAGTTTAGTGGTGATGTTTTTAGACATCAATCTTCGCTAGGGCCCCAAAATTTAAAATCAACGAAAATTTAATTTTAGAGGAATCCAGGCCAACAGCAAAAAAAAAGTCATATCGAGATGAAATTCCTTGTTTTATTGAAGTCATTTGTGGCCAAAAATCCACCTTAACCGCAAGCGTATTTCAAATAATCTGATTTTGTACCGGATTTAAACTTTTTTTCCTTTATTTCCCAATTCTAGGGTGCAAGTCTATAGCAGAAGGAATTGTCATTTCAAGTTGAATTTTGTACACCTTTAGGGGCTGTTCAAATATTACGTATGTATATTTTTGATCATTTTTGACTCCCCCTCCACCTTTTCAGCAAAAATAAATAAACCGCAACCCCCCCCCCTCATAATTAAAAGAAGTATAAGAAAACTGTCCCTCATAAGAAAACTACCCGACCCCCTTTGTTCTTATGTACAAAATGTTTAACAGTGCCAAAAAAATGTAAATTTTTATAAATTTATTTTTGGTTGAATTTTAAAATTATTTCCGCAAAAAACAAGAGATTTGAGAAAACCCAGTGTTTGTAACATCTTACGTAAGCATCACTCATACCCTCCCCCTCCCTTAGTCAGGAAAAATAAGCAAAGAGAAAACCCCTTCCCCCCTTGGTGCCTACGTAATATTTGAATGGCCCCTTATTGAAATTATTTGACCAAAAATCCACTCTACCGCTAAGCGGATTTGAAAACAAGATTTTTAAAGAAAATACTACTGTAAAATAATGTTTTTTTCAAATTGTGACGCAACCGCAAATTGGAAGAAAAAAATCGTCCTATCGAGCTGAAATTTTTACACGATTTATTGAAATTATTTGGCCAAAAATTCGCACTACTGCTAACGGATTTCACAAAAAAGTTTTTTCCGACCCACTCTAATGATCAGATTACTCTTACAGAACACATTACGAAGATTGGAGTGGGACGAATAGGGAACGCCGTCTCTCTCTTTTGAGCCTTCACCCAATATATGGAGTTTTTGATCGAAAACAACATGAGGAAAAAGTGAATAAACAAACAAAAAAAAAGAATGCGTCCCTCCAAAAATTCCTTCTAACTACAGCACTACTACAGCAGCACAATCTCGGGTGTTAAAATATTTATAGCATTTTTACAAAGATGGCAGCACGATTAGTTTATCTTTGTTTTACTCTCTAATTCAGTAGTCTAATTTAGTTGATTTCTATACATGCAGAAAGAAAAAAAAATTGTAACACATTATTTAAAAAAATTACTTTTTTAGCATTCTAGTTTGACTTTTATGCAAAATGGCAATTTGGGGCATCCTATAGCACAATCAGGGGTGCTACCTTTTATCCGGAATGGTCCAAAATCCGGAACGGAACTCCGGAACAAATCTCAAATGTGGATCGAACTCTATCATCTAGTGGTATTTATGTTAGTATTTTTTTTCATTCTTGAATTTGTATATTAACCTTAAAATTAAAGACTTAAACAAGTGGTTGCAGGGATATATTGCAATATCATATCATATGATGACATGGTTGATGGTTTATGCTCTGCCATTTAATTTAACTGCGTAAGAATTTAACTGCATTTATCCCATATTACTAAAAAAAGAGTTGAAACCCTATTCAAATTCTATCGTTACTTATATCTTCTATTGTTATTCTATTTGTTACTTATGGTTTTGTGCTTTTTCGTACATACTTATATGACCGAAAATATGTAATAATTTACGGACACCCTGTTTACCACTCTTGTGTTTTTTATTCTTTTAACTATTATTTGATCACCTAAATGGACCGAGAGGTCCCAGGCAACTATGTTTATTGTTCTTGTGTTATTTTTGTTTCAAAATAAACAAATATTTAAAGTAAAAAACATATCAAAACTCTCTCTGGGGGTGGACCCCCAGATTTCCTTTCTACTTCATACGCTTAGGTTCAAAATCCTTCCTCTTAATTTTCTTAAAAGTTAATTTAATCTCTAATACATGCATGTATGTAATTTATTATTGTAACAAATAGACGACATTAGTGTGACGTCACTTGCTTGTTTGGAAACGTTGATTCTATCCGTGATTGGTTCCGTGATTGGAGGTAAATCCGTACCAATCCGTACGGAACCAATCACGGATGGAATCTACGTTTCCAAACAAGCAAGTGACGTTTTGACTAATGTCGTCTATTAAATATCCACGTTCAGTATATTTATTAAAAGTGGATCGCGATGCTCCCCAAAGTTTGAGAAACACGAGTGGTTGCAGGAGTGGATGGCTTGGTGTCAGGGTTCGTACGGGTAATGGAAATCCTGGAATAAAAATTTGAAGTCAAATTGAAAGAAATAAAACATGTATAATGTATAATTTTAATTAAACAATTATGGTATTGTGTTAATATGTTTAAGTCACTGTAAATAAAATTTAAATTTATTCAAACTTAGTTGTTGTTATTTATTGTAAACTGTTGTTATTGTTGGATAAACCGTGGATCGAACCCGTCATCTACTTATGTTAGTATTTTTTTCTCATTCTTGAATTTGTATATTAACTTTAAATTAAAGACGGGAACCAGTCGTTACAGGGATATACGGCATGGTTGGGAAACGCACTGACATCCTGTCTAGATGGTCGCGGGTTCAATCCTCGGAATTTCTTTTTTATTTTAAATGGTGAAGTACCAACTTCAAATTACTTAGAGAACATCACCGGTTGAGGAACGGATGGCTTGGGTGGTAGTGCACCAGAATCCCATCAACAAAACGCTCAGATCGAACCCGAGTACATAGCACTTCCTGGGTTCTATCCCCAGTTATTATTTTATTAAACTTTATGTGCAGTAGACGCGGCGCAGCACCTTAATCTCTATGCCTCACACGATGCTGGCGCCATCTATGATATAAAAAGTTAAATAAATTTTCTAACAACATGGGGGAATATTAACTTTAAATTAATTAGAAGATTATCACAGCTGCAGGAACGGATGGCTTGGTGTACTTGCTCGCCAGTCTGCCATCCCAAAGGCCCTCAGATCGAACCCTGGTTCGAGTCTGAGCCTTCTCAGCGGGTATAGCACCCGGAAATAAATACTGATTGGTATTTATAAATTAGTTCCTGCTATTCACGGGGGATCCTAATTTGTCCTATTTTTGAAATTAACTGTAACCGTAACGGACAAATTCTTGAAAAATATTACTGTTTTTCTATGTTTTTAATGTTTATTTGCCATAATTCAAGACTTTATCCTTTTGCATCGACAGAAACTACGTAACTTTAAAGAGTCTAGGAATACTAATTAATAATTAAGAACATTAATAGAGTCTTCCATCCACAAACCCCAACCACCTACCCTGGCCGTCGCATTTAACTTGGCAATTTTTCGGAAATTCTAAAAGTGGTGACTCAAAGCGCAGGTACCGTTACACTTAATGGAAATATGCTAGACTTAATATTTTTTTCTCTCATTCTTTAAACGGTGATTAGGAAAATCTAATTTCTATAACAACCCTATCCTGAACTTTATTTTCAACGGCCAAATGAAATAGGAAGATGCTTCTCTTAAAATATTTTCCATTCAAACTTACTTTTTGATGCTATTATTAATAGATAAAGTTGTCTATATTTCTCTTATCTCCTGGTGATAAAGGTTGACTTAAGCCCTTATAACCCAGGGGAAACATCAGAGTATACTACCTTTTTCCGAAACAACAAACTTTATATTTTTCACCTTAGAAAATGACCTAAACTATTCTGTAACCAAAGAAATAAATACAGGTTTCGGGGGTCCTCAGAAAAGTTTTGAATTTTAGTATGCTAAAAAGTGTTCAGAAGCTACTTTTAGGAGGCCGCCAGTTTATAAATCGCTGTGATAGACACTGATAGAAGGCTCGGAGAGGAAACCGCTCAAAGGCCAAAGCTAATAAGACCAGAAGAAAGATCCAGTATGCGATCTTTATTAGTTACCAAGAATAACGATCAGCATGACATCCTGTAAAGAAGGTATTAGTTAATAAAACAGACAACACTTCATTAATAAGTATTTATTAAGCCTCATTTAAGAGTTCTCATTTCTGTAACAACCTTGTCCTGAACCTCTTGAAACGATTAGATAAAATATTGGTCTAGAAACTCATCTTTTGAATTTTTACACATGCTAATAGAAAAAAAATCTTACATGTTCTTCTTGTTATCCTTAACTAAACCTTTTCACGATTTTTGAGTGGTGACTTTGAAATTCGTTACAAATAGCACTTGAGAGAAATTCTCAGGTGTGCAATAAGTCAGTCTACAAACCCACCGAAAGGTGGAACGGCGTTGGAGCACCTAGACCCGAAGGGCCTTCAATCTCCCGTAGAGCTGACGCCTTAGTTTAGCTTTGAATGATGTCGTGTCCATGGATTGAAAAATTCAAACCTACCTTAGTTTAGTCTGAAACAGAATAAAGTTAGTAACATTAAATAGCACTAAATATAAGGAAGAAGAGGTCTGGGACAAAAAAAACTCATCCTTGCTTTTACGGAGGTGCAAAGGACTAGTAAGTCCACCGAGCAGTAGATACCCAAGGAAGGGAGGATAGTAAAGGTGATAAAAACCAGCCTCGCTTCTGATATATCAGGGGTTTCCTATTTTTTTTTTATACTTACAAGTGCTCGGGGGCAGCAATCGAAAGCACAATGACGGGCCGTAAAGTATAATCAGGCTTCTTTCGTATCCGTGATATATTTTTGGGGGGAGGGTCTTTAATATGGTAACTTTTCTGGAGAAAGAGGGATGAAGGTCAGTCCCTCAGTCAGAATGAAATGAAACAGAACCTTTAGTATTAGAACAGTCAGAACTTTAGGAGTTTTACTTTTAACAGTTAGAACAGTCAGTACTAAATTATTTTCAAACATTTCAGAGGATAAATAGAATTTTGGTCCTTCCTCATTAAAATTCTGAGTTTTACGTAAAAGTGGAGTCTTCCTCCAGAAAATTTTGGAATATTTTCCTAAAAAATATTGTTTTACCTTATTCATACTGGAACCCCGTGTGATTAAAGGTTGACCTAAGCCCAATAACTCCTTGTCAGGATATACTTCCCCCGAAACTTCAACAAGCTTCTCTTTTTTTTACCATAGAAACTACTATATAATATGAGAAAGAGGAAAATGGGTGGGGGTTCGGAGGTCCTCCACCAAAATAATTTTGAGTGATAGAAGGCTCGGAGAGGAGACCGCTAGGCGCTAGGAAATATCAGTTTGGCGAAGCCTTTATTAGTTAGGGGCCGTTCAAATATTACGTAAGCACCTAAGGGGGGGAGGGTTTTGCTATTTGCTTATTTTTCCTGACAAGGGGGGAGGGGGAGTATGAGTGAGGCTTATGTAAGATGTTACAAACACTGCATTTTTGAAAATCTCTTGTTTCTTGCATAGATAATTTCAAAATTAAACCAAAAATAAATTTCTCATAAAAACTGAACTAGGAAAAAAATATAAACATTTCTTACAAGGAAAGTTTTAAAGACAGGTTAAGTGTTCATGGAGACCAATGAATTTCAGAAATCTAAGCATTACTAAATATTTTGTACAAAAAAAAGAACAAAGGGGGTCGGGCAGTTTACTTAAGTAATTATGAGAGGGGGTTTGTGGTTTGCTTATTTTTGCTGACAAGGGGGAAGGGGGTCAAAAATTACTAAAAACTTGCTTACGTAATATTTGAACGACTCCTTACCAAGAATAACGATCAACATGATATCCTGTAAACAGTGTTATTCCTAGTATTTTTTGGAGGAGTAAAAATACTCCTTGACTGTTTTAGGAGGAGTGAAATTCAATTGTGAGGAGTGTAATACGGAAATAGCATAAACTACATATACAGAGACAAAATTTCTTTTAAAAACGCTTACATTTTAATGGGCAAAATGAAATTGAAAAAAAAAAATGAGGATGCTATTTTCGGCTATTTCAATCAAACTCCCTAAGCATCAGAGCAATAAATGAAAAAAAAAAAATACTATTGCTGTATGAAAACACAATTAAAAAGTATGATAATTAGGATGCCGTGGCTGAAAGTTTAAGCTAAACCTTTGTGAAAAAATTCCAAGAGTGAAAATACTCCCGTCTAGTTTTTTAAAGAGTATTTCCGATTTTCAAGTAGTGAAATACTCTCTCGGAGGAGTTAAAAGTATCTCTGCCTGTTATGAAGGTATTAGTTAATAGACAACACTGCATTATTAAGTTAGGTATTCATTATTATTTAAGCCCTGAGAGATTCAGATAGTCTAGTCAAAAACCTGAAAATTAAGAGTTTTCAGATTATTTATCTTCATCACTCCCTGAAAGAGAACGTCTCAGGAAGTCAATAAGGAGTCTACAAAGAGAACAGTTTCTTTCCGAGAAGAGTGGACTGCCCAGGTAAGGTTAGGTAGGAGGGAAGGATGCTTCCCCTAAAAACTTTTTCTTCACAGATTTAGTGGTGACTTTGAATTTCCTTAGTAAAATTCTTTTGAAAATTCTCAAGTAGGAAGTAAACTCACGATTGTCATGTAGGAAATTAACTTATCTTTGACTGCAGCAGGAGTACTATACTGATTTCAACTCAAAATCCCGAAAAATTATTAGAGTAACGAACTTTTATGCGGAAGACTCTAAAATCCGGATCGTTTCAAGATTTTTCTTTTGTCCCCTCAAAACTTAGAGAAAATTTCTTTTAGAATGACGTATACTACGTAATTGCGTTAAGGCCGTTAAGAACTTATGATAGGGCCGGTTTCTTTCATATAAAATGTTATTAATGCTGCAGCTCTGCATTTATTTCTTTTATTAGACTTGATTTTACGCTTTTTTGTTGAGCTCAATATTTCCGAAAATTTCGATAAAATTCCCGGATTTCATGCAGCTGTTAAAAAAAAACGGATTTCCGGGTCTACCCCAGAAAAGTAGCACCCTTGCATTAATAAGTTTAATGGTTCTTACAATTAGTGGCTTTACGGAAATTACTCAGTTAAACAAAACTTCACCTTCACCATTTCCAAAACTATTAAAATTTCCTTTGTTTTCCAAAATACCCTGTATACATCCCCTCAAAAAGTCGTAACTGATTATTATTTTTATCAAACTGAAGTCTAAAAATATTTTTCATGAGAAATTTTTTGTTTCACGGCTTTTTTTGAAACCACGTCTCCTAAGGGCAGTGGTTCCCAACCGGTGGTCCGCGAGAGTCTTGGAAGTGGTCCGTGAGGGGCCCGGCGAACCACAAAAAAATCCATTAAATACAAATTTGAGCGAATTGAACAAGAAAAGATAGAATTGTTTCGCTGAGTAATTTATGGGGATAAGGATAATAGTCACCACTTAATTATTAACAATATTTTTGTGTACTATAAATATTTGAAGTGTAACTTAGAGCTCTGAAAAAAAACACGGCCCGAAGATTTTAATTCATAACAAAAATTATAATTTTTTTTTTAAATAGAATAATAATTCATAGCATTATATAAATTTACACGCTTAATTAGGGAATATAAACTTTCATCTTGCAATTTTGAGAGGGTAAAGGATTTTAAGCGATAGTACAGGGTGGTCCGTGAAGTTTCCAATTTTAAACTTAGTGGTCCGCGGACTTCTCCAAGTTGTGAACCACTGCTTTAGGGTGATGAAGTAAGGTGTAATCCTAGGTAAGTTACCATATGCTGAATCCATTAAGTCGGCTTACAATGCCCCTAGGGGCGAAATAAGAAAGTTGGAATAAAAACTGCGGGGGAAGGGGAACAGTGATGCGCAGTGATGAAATTTTGCCCCCAAAGGGTGAAAGATAAATTTCTGAGGACCCAGAGACTTCGTGATGATCGAGGCTCAAAAAAACTGACCCGAAATCATGGTCTAATTTCACATAGCTTTGAGGGACAATCAATCTCTTCCGCCCCCACCTTATAGCCCTGTGTACTTCCTGTTGTGGGCAGGGAATGTTGAGATTGAGAGGGTTTCTCGCGATACACGTGTTCTCGGTCCAAATTCGAAGAAAGGGTGTCCCTCCGTTGTTTTTTTTCTTCATTTTTTAGGTTTTTTTTGCTCCTCTTCACTCCTTCGGGGCCGGCAATGCCCATGCCCTCATTAAAAGTCTCTTTTAATGAAGAAAATCTAAATCTTTTCCCTTAAATTTTTGCTGTCTCAATCCTAAAAACGCTTTTTTCATCAAGTTTTCCCCACGAGAAACCCCCAGACCCTCTTTTACCTGGTATGGCTTTCCCTAGTTATAAAAGGATCCCTGCATCCTACTCTTGATGCCCCCTCAACGTCAACCTAAAAGAGTAGTTAGACCAGCGAGAGGGCTAACGAAATATTAAAGGACTATTGCCCATGCACTGCAAAAAAAGGCCAGTGAAATGGACTTTTGAAACACTATACACCAGGCAGGGCCGTATCCAAGGGGGGGGGGTTTAGGGGTTCAACCCCCCCCCCCCCGAAATTTTGACATCAATTTTTATACTGCTATTTTTCTTGAAAATTATGTCTCACAAGGAGCGATGTCCTCTTCGGGTATAATCCAAAGGGTCTCAAAATGAGTCAAAACCCTACTTTTAAGGGTAAAATTTCCAAAATTTTTCTGGGGGAGGACCCTCAAACCCCCTCGAAATTTTGAAATCTATTAAGTATACGGTTTTTCCTTCAAACTTGTGTGATTTACAAGGAGTGGTCCTCTTTAATGTAACCTAAAGTGTCTCAAAATGAGTTAAAATGCCACTTTTATGGGGAAAATTCAAAAAATTTTCTGGAGTAGGAACCTAAAACCCCCCTTAACATTTTGCTATTTATTACAATATACCTTCTTTTTACCTTGAAAATTCGGCCGCTTACAATGAGTGGTGCTCTATGGGTGTAATCTAAAGGGTCTCAGAAATGAGCTAAAACACTCTTTTGAGGGGCAAATTTCCAAAAATTTTTATGGGGGAGGACCCCCAGACCCCCCCTTTTACTTCGAAATCATATTGTTTATACAATTTTGAAATTTAGTGCATCAAAATTTCAATCCAGTGTTGTCATCTAAAACTTAACATATAAAAGTACCCGTAAGGAGGTACCTCAGAAAATATTTGAGTCAATCCCCCCCCCGAAACAAAAGTCTGGTTACGGCCCTGACCAGGTATTTAAACTATAACCGAACCCACGTTGATAAACCATTAATACGATGATTTTTTAAAAGAAACCTCCCACAAGTTCCACACCACGCCCCTAAGTTTTAATGTTTACATGCCCCCAGTGGCGTATACAGCCCAAAATCATCCCTCAGCCCTTCCAATGCATATTTAATAGGTAATGTATTTTTTAAAACATTTTTGGGTAGGATTTGTGTTTTAAAGAACTTAATAAAAGTAATAAAATTTCCACATACCAAGGGGGGTTTGGGGGTCCTCCTCCAGAAATATTTTGCAAATTTGACCCTTAAAAACAGGGTTTCAACTTGTTTTTGGTACACCTAGTCCGAATTTCGGTCAAACATTTTTAGGTAGGATTTTGATGTGGATGAACCCTTTTTACCCTATGGAATAAGAATAAATTGTGAGAAATGTCAGGAACAAAAATACTGTATCCCAATTTAAAATTTAAGGTAAAAAAAGAGTACTGTATTTATGGGGGTCATTGAGAGCAATGCCCCCCCCCTAAAAAAAAACTTTTTGAAAAAATTCATCTTTAATGGTTAATCATAGCCAACAACTTACTCCTCTCAAATTTTGAACAATCAGTAGAAGTACAGGATACCTAAGTTACAGTTCCCACAAAATGCTGCAATAAATCAACATATATTTTTAAGATAATTTCGTAGAAGTTATTTCAAAGAATTTGTCAATAAAGTATCAATACTTTTATTTAGGTATCAAGTACATAAGTTTTTGGTATCGATACCTGCGCATTACTACTGTTATTGTGTTTTGATATACCTAATCCAAATTTGGGGGGAGGCTGCTTTTTATATCTCAATTACATGCATGCATTAAGTGTATAGTTTTTTTTTAAATTAAAAAAATATTGAATCTGGTTGAATAAAGTTTTTAAATTTTGTGGGTTACCCCGAGTCTTCCATTCAAAAAGTTTTTGAAATTTGATTCTTTCGTCGCAATTTTAACTTTTAAAAAGTAATTTAGAGTAATTGCATTCACAAAATTTCTCACATTTGTAATTGCCCTCTATGGGGTGGTAATTAACAAGTAGTTCTGTGAACTTAGATATAATTACATTAATTTTAAAACGATCTGTACAACCTTTTAACGATTCCTATTAAAAAAGTATTCTAAACCTTGACATAAAATTAGTATAGGTCTTTCTGTAAAACAATTTAGATGCATTGTGTAATTTCAGTTTTGGATTTTTAGGAACATATGGAAACAGTTGTAATAAAACAAAGAAATCCATGGATTTTACTTTCTCATTTAATTTTTAAGTACAACATTTGATGATGCATTTACATTTGAATATTTTACAACAGTGTCATTCTATTTATATTTACTGACTAAGTTTTTATTAGCAAAATGTACTTCCAAAGTGATTTTAATTGGTATAAAAATATACTTCAAGGATAGGCTTACCATATTTTCTTAGGTCCAACCCAGGACATTTTTTTAAGTTACTCAAAAAGTACCATGATGCATTACTCATCAATGAATAAAAACTAAATAAAACACTCAAACTAAAGAAGTATTTAAAACAGATTTGAACTTTTCATTCACTTCATTTGAACTTTTCACTTCAATTACTTTTTCCCAAAAGTTGTTAATTTGACTTGATTTCATCATAAAATTCACAAAAAATTCTGAATTAATTTTTACATTCAGAAGATGTTTTACAGAAGATACAGAAAGTCTACCCCTTTCAGCAGATCAAATCTTTCCCATGATTGAAAAAACTACCTCAACTGGAGCAAACTCAATTATTTTAGAAATATTTGCATTTTTGAACACCTGAAATATTACATTCCACTTTTCTTCAATAGTAGCTGGTACCTTTTCAGAACTAGAACCACAATCTACACTTTTTTTTAAATAACATGGTCTAACAATGTACCGTTCATCAAATAGGTTATCAAAACAAAGCAACATTAAACATTGTGGTCAGTATTTGTTTTTAGGAAAATATCTCTCAAATCTTAAATGTATGAAAAACCGGACATCTTAGGGACCCCAGATTTTCCCCCGGACAGCATTAAAAACCCAGGACTTATGGTAAGCCTATTCAAGGAACTATTTCTTCAAAATAAAGTCTTTACACTTACCAACCTGAATTACAATAATACTAACTATATCAATATATACATACAAAATAACTTTGTTTCTAGAATGTCAGTAATTTAAGTGCAAAGATATAAATATTTATCACTCCATCACAAAAAAAACTAGTAACAGCAATAACACAAAGAACAACTTTTTCAACTTTCAAGATTGAAAACAAAAGTTTCATCACATGGAATTATTATTTTTTTAACAGGGTTCCCCTTCAATTTTGAAGAATTTCAAGTAAAAACAACTAACGATCCACAGCATTTTTCAGATATTTCAAACATACATTTTCAATATCTAGCATATTTTTTCTTTTCCAGAGCCAAAAATGAGACACAGACAATAAAAATTGAACACTTTCAGGTGTTCTGTATGATTTTCCAGCTTTTAGGCAAACCCAAGCAAATTTTCCCGACCTTTTATGGTGAAATTAAAATTCCTTGACTTTTTAAGGTTTTCCAGGCATTTTCTGACCCATGGGTTTTACTTATTTGAAACATGGGGCACTGTTTTAATATTAGTAGTTTTAAAATTCTGATATGAGCAAGTACTCATTATAAGATTAAAAACCCTCTTCATTGAAATTTCAAACAGAAGTACAAATTATACTTAAAAGAAATAAAACCATGTTAGTAAACTTTGCTTTCATTGTGACCATTTAAAAAATGACTAGAGACTAGAGAGCTACAAAAAAGTGACCAACAATTTTTCAAAAAATGTAATTACATTAAGAAACAAAAACAAAAAAAATATGTAAACCCCTGAAAAAAACTCAATGTTATATAGCTTTAATTTTTAAGAATTAATTCAATCAATTTTAAAAATGTACACTACATTAAAATGCTTAAAACTATTCAAGGTACTTTAATATTTTAAAATGTCATGATATCAAAATTAAATGTTTTTTTTAGCAGTTTTCATTTAATAAAAACTGCAAAATGAATAATCTTTAAATTATAAATATCACAAGCAACATGAGCCAAATATATATTACAACCAATAATGTGCTTTAATATACTGTTTCTAAAGAAGCATGGCTCATTCTGAATGTTAATGACTTTCACTATAATTACTTCAGCAGAATCTTAAAATTCCTTAATAACTCTTTCAGTCAATGGCAATATCACACAGTCTAGATCCGAAAGAACTCAAGTTCAAAACCAAGAGTTATGTAACACAATTCAGAACAATATTCTTAATAAATAATTTTTGTACACAAAACTTGTCATAAAAAACAGTTATTCAACATATTCCATACACTTTCCAGGAAAAAAAAAGTTTCAAAACAAAAACAAACATAGAGAGGATATCCGTAGCACCACTTGAAGACAACCTTTAGTTTATAAGATGTTATTACATTTAAATAAATCTATCACGCTTCCTTTGATGTGTACAAGTTTTTTTTAGAATCAAAGCAGCAACTAAAATCATTAACACACTGATGAGTACTAAAGGGACAAACACACCTAACGAGACCACTGGGCTAGATGGTAATGCATCAGGTATATCATTAGTAGCGTTGATCATAAATCCTAAAGCCCAGTCAAGATCTGTGTCCCCAATCTGAAAGAAATTTTAAATAAAACTTCAATACATAAAGCTTAACAGTTTTAAGGCTTAACAGACTGATATTATAAATTCAAGAAAATTAAATACACTTTGATTTACAAGGCCATGTTTAGGACTACAGGGAAGTGTTTTTTACTTAAATAAACCATTTTCTATTAAAATATAACTGAGTGTTTAAATTTTGTTTACTATCGTACACACCTCTTTCATAAAACTTATATTACTCCAAGATGCAGAATCAAATCCATATTTTGTGGTTAAAAGTTCAATAATGTACACTGAAGCAAAGCAGTATCTTGATACATGCTCATACTCTGATTCTGGTACTTTTTTCTTTATCTATAACAGAAAGACATTATTAATTAGAAATACAATAACTAATAATTTTCTCTATGACATTTTCTACTTTACAAAATACTTATAACATGAAAAACATATTAAACCATAAGGCAGGCTGAAGACAAGAACAATAATTTAGGAAATTTAGAATGAATCAGGGGTTCCTTTAGAAAGAAAATGGGTCTGTTTAAGGACCCTCCACAAAATTCTGATACTCAATCAAAATTCTTATCTTCAAAACAGGACCCTTTACAACATTCCAATACCCCAAAACAGACTCTTCACAAAAGATCAAAAGTGGCTTGGAAAGTGTTTTCAAAATGTGCTTCTATCATTTTGGGAAAGAATTTGCCAGTTTTGGTCCCCTTCCATAAGTTATGAATGCTGTGATCAGGGCCGTTCCGGCCGGGCGTGCTGGCCGTGCCTGCACGGAGGCGCCGACCGATGAAGAGGCGCCTTAGAAAATTTTTTTGACCCCTAACTTTAAGGGAAAAATATTCCGTTACGTCCTGACTCAAAAGAAACAAACCTAAACAGTAAGCTAGATCTCCTTTCCTTTACAAAAAAAAGCTTCAAAAGGCGCCTACAAACGAGTAAAGAGCGCCCTTACTGGGTTATACACACCCGTCCCCTTAAGAGAACTAATATAGGCGCCTTTTAAGAGAAGTGTGCATTTTGAACTTTTTGTGTGGGGCGCCCTCATCTAGTGAATCTATTAAAGGGTGCCAACTCTTAACAAAAATTTTAACATGCCCGACTTTGAAAGCTATAAGGAAGACTCCTTTTAGCTTTCAAATTGTATGGGGCGCCCCATCAAATAAATATATATTCAAAGCGCCCACCCTGAGAGAAAAATTGAACACACCGACTTTGAAATATGTAAGGCGTCTTACTTAGCTAAACCAAATTGTATGAGTTGTCTTAATTAAATGGATTTATCAAAGACCGCCAGACCTGCGAGTGAAAATTTTAACATTCCCAACTTTAAAAGCTATACCATATTGTATGGGCGCTCCCATCAAATGAATCTATCCAGGGCGCCCAGCGCGCCCATTCTGAGTGAGTGAAAATTTAAACACTCCGGACTTGAAAGCTGTAAGGCGTCTTAGAAAAACTGAATTGTATGAATCTATTAATAGGCGCCCTCCTTGGATGAAGATTTGATTCACCAGTTATTAAATAGCTATCAAGCGTTTGCCTCAAATCATATTTTAATAGATGTCCCTTAAAAATTTCTATATAATAGGCCCTTGACTTGTGAAAAATGTTTTGAAGAAGACTATTGTAAAAAACCGAATGGATATCTCTTACGTAAATTTATTAGGTGCACCTGCTCTTGAATATCTCACACAAATAAATTTGTTGGAAGCACACACCTGAGGAACTATTTTTTTTTATTTATTAATTTTGATTTAATTGTATTTATACATATGCTTTCAAAATAAAATACAGTTAGACCAAAAAATAAATATAAAGTGATTTATTATGCTTTTAATTTGGAGTATAAATCTAGGAATTTAAATTCATTTTCAATGAATGGTCGGCCCGCGGCCCGGTACCATTTGATCCACGGACCGGGGAATGGGGACCACTGCTCTAGATCCATCCATACAAATATTTGGAGAAGATGATGAAAAGGTGTTCTCATCATTACATAAAAACAAAAAAAAAATAGTGCTCTCAAGTTCAGAAGCGTCCTTGTTTATTTCACTCAATATACGAGGGGGCAGAAAACATAAAAAATTCCCGCCATTTTTGTGAGGGTGGCGACTGGGGGACCTCCGGGCTTTTGCCCGAGCACGGAGAATTTTTACTGGGAGGGTGTTGACGGATGTCGCGCAGCTGAGAGAGAGAGAGTACCGCCGGGATGAAGTACATAGTTGAGTTTTTGGTGTCGTGCTCTTTGGTTTAAAAATGGCATGGCTGCAGAAAGTGAAAGGAATCAGGTTAGTCGCTAGTGACTCACTCCATTTTAATTCTCTCTCCCTCTCACTTTTTAAAAAATAAAAGTTAAACTATAAAAAAGATAATTAAATGACAGACGTGTTTAAGAAAAATATTTCTGAATCTCAAATAAAAACAGAACAAGCTAACTGGACTAGCTGGATAACATATAACATCCAGTATCATTCAGAAGATAAATAAACAAAAACTTTTGAATAAATCTATTATTAAACTAAATTAATCAGTTTTTAGTAGATTGTTTTCCATATTTTTATGTATCATACCTGTTATGCAACTGGATCTTTTTGTCTAAATTTAATCTAAAATATTTCGATACAATGGGTATTAAAGTTTCATATAAAGCAGCACAGAGAAATAAATTTTGGTACTTATATACCGTCGACCGTTCAGCAGCCGTTAAATTCAGCGGTACAGCTATAGAGTAGTCAATAGGATTTGATAACGTTTTCGGATTCGGATTCAGCGGCACGGTAGACGGCATAATACGTGAATGTTCTAAAAAGTTCTCCTTATTGGATTTTTAAGATTGATATTTTGCTTTCTTTGTATCAGCAGCTGTTTTTCATTTATACCTAATTATAAGCTTAATTTATTAAAGGTATTTCAAATTTTGAGTTATTGGTGCCAAAATTTCTCGGGGTGTCTGTTACTGGTGCCGCTACCATGCCAACTTAAAAATATTTTAAAAATAGAAAATAATTACTTTTTCAAACAAATTGTTCTCTAGATAAATATTGAAACTTCATTTAATTTTTCAAAACAAAAAGTTTTTTCAGGATAGCTTTATTAAGTAGCAATAGCTAATTAATTTTTATATTGTTCTTAAAGTGTCAATTACTGGTAACCATCAGTTACTGGTTAGATAAATAGCCAAACCATACAGCCTCTATCGAGAACTAAGAGAAAATTGAGTAATCCTAAGTGAATATTTTTGAGTTTATGGCCCAGGGCCGTATCGAAGGGGGGTTCTAGGGGTTCAAACCCCTCCCGAAATTTTGACATCAATTTTTATACTGTATTTCATTGAAAATTCTGCAAATTTATAAGGAGCAATTCTCTTCGGTTGTTAGCTAAAGGGTCTCAAAACGAGTTAAAACACTACTTTTAGGGGTCAAATTTCAGAAATTTTTCTTGGGGGAAAACCCCCAACCCCCCCCCTACCACCAAAAAATTAGCTTATCATTATTCTTTAAAAACTGAAAACTGTAAAAATTCCCCACAATATAGTGAAAAAAGCTTGATTTATTTTAACTGAAAACTAATTTTAATTAAATAAGTAATGCCAATATTATTTATTTATTAATAAGTAGAACCCCTTTACAACGATCCTCTGTTATAGCAACCCTTGCGTTACAACAACCGGTAATAAAAACACCTTTTTATTACAATATTGTTAATTTTATTCGTTAAAACGTCCGCATTTTTTTGGCACCATAAGGAGTCGCTTTATCAAAGTTCTACTGTATCATTAAGTTAAGTAATATCAAATTTGTTTAAAGTAATTATTAATTAGTTAAAATTAACAAATAATTTAAAATAAGTGATTAATTAATTATAAATTAATTCAAAGTAAAAATTAATTAACTTAGAATTAATTATTAATGGGGGTGAGGTGTAAGGGGCCCCGTAATTTATTGGCACGGAGACGCCTTCATACCCAGGAACGGGCCTGGCTGTGATTGTACCCTTCATTTTCCCAAAATTCCATTTGATTTTTCACAAAATTCCATTTGATTTTTCCCAAAATTCCATTTGATTTTTCACAAAATTCCATTTGATTTTTCACAAAATTCCATTTGATTTTTCACAAAATTCCATTTGATTTTTCACAAAATTCCATTTGATTTTTCACAAAATTCCATTTGATTTTTCACAAAATTCCATTTGATTTTTCACAAAATTCCATTTGATTTTTCACAAAATTCCATTTGATTTTTCACAAAATTCCATTTGATTTTTCACAAAATTCCATTTACTTTTCACAAAATTCTTAAAACAGAACCCTGGCCTGGCAGAAAAACCTGGATGAATTGAACACCAGTGAATAGAATACACAACCTATCTAGACCTTGCTACCAAAATCACCTCAAAATCCCTGAGAGTAATTATTAGAGTAATGAAACTTTTACCCGGAATGCTCCAAAATTCAGAATTTTTACAAATTTAAAATAATTTGTCTTGGCGAAAAATTTCGAATTTTTTATTGCCTAGGAAAAAAAGATCAACAGAAAGCTTTTAGTTTTAGATGTGCCACTTTTATAGAAACAAAATTTTATTTATAATGCAGCCTTATTGTTTTTGTCAAAATGATGTAGCTACTATGTAATTGTGTTTAGAATGGATGGTATGACCAGATTCTTAAAGATAAAAGATGTTCTTAATGCTTCAACCCTGCACTTATTTTTTAATTGGGCCTAATTTTGCACTTTCTTGTTGAGCTCGAGATCTTCGAACATTTTAATAAAACTCTGAATTCCAGGATTCATGCTGTTGAAAAATTGTCATTGCAATCAAAATACAAGAAGCTGAGTAAATGATCAGGCACTCACCACAAAAACTTGTGGACAAAAAAAAACCCAATATAAATACAAAGAGCATACAAAAAAATCTGCAGATTCTCAAATACTTTTCTGAATCTACATAATCACCCCTGAACATGGCTTGCGTGTTTCAGAGTCAATACCAAAAACACTTTCTTACCGTTGATGTTTAGAATATGTATTCTAGAAGTACCCGAGTAACTTTTTTCATGATTAGATAATTTTATTTGCATTCTTTCAAAAGTTTTAGCTTCAATTTAACTGAGTAATGAAATCCAAAATGATTACAACATAAATAAGAGGTACAAGGTGAACCTGATTTTTCCACATATTATAGATCTACTTACTTCCTCCCATGAAAGATTGCACCAATCTTCAGATTTGGTTACAAGTTGTTCTAAAGTTTTGGCTTTAAAGAAGTCGACTACATAATAAAATCCTGAAATAGCCTGTAAGAAAAAGCAACATGAAAAAACTTATTACATTTCTTTCAAGTAACGGTTATATTAAATGCATTTGAAACACCAAAAAAAAAAAAAGGCAAAACGTACCACGAATTTCATATTGAGATCCTTTAAATTAAAGCTAGAAATACAGTCTTTAAAACCAATTTCAGCACAAAGGTTCTCATCAAGAACATCAGGCATAGCTTTCTTGCATTCACTATAATTGCTGGAACCATTAACTATCAATTGATCCTAAAATAAATCATTAACATTATTTAGTCAGAAAATAAATAGGAACAGACAACAGGTCATTGTTAGTAGTTTATTTTAATTAAAAATAAACTTTAGTGGCAAATGGTTAAATAAGCTTTCATTTGCTTTTATGCACTTCAAGGCAATAGATCTTTTAAAACATGACCTTTTAATGCATTTTTGCAATGTATTATGTAGCAAATTTCAATAAAAAATAAGTGTTATAATTAAATGAAAATTAAATAAATGATACAGAATTTTTAATAAGTAGTAACAAGAACTCAAAAACTTAACAAGCTTCCATATGTTTTACTCAGTTTTTTTTTTAAATATTAGTGTTAAAAATCTTGTTTTTCAAAACCCCTATTTAATTTATCTTTGAATAAGCCTTGTTCCTGATCACATTTTAAGACTAGAGATCAATTAAACAGATGCATAAAAATGAACCAACTAACAAGCCAACTATTTCATTAGATAAATTATTTATCATTTGAATAAGATAAACAAGTCTTACAATTGATGGATCACTTTGCAGCCACATGCTAAAATTTTTATTTTCAACACATTGATGCTTAGATAATACATTGGCTTTGAATTCTTGATTCCATCCAAAAGGAGAGCAAGCAGAAACAATTGTGGGAGTTTTATACTTCTGAAAATTTTAAAACTGTATAATATAAAATTTCAAAACATTTCAATTTTATAAAAATTTATTTGATACTTCATAATGCAAAGACCTAAACTCTTTCTTGGCCAGCATTGCATATCAAATGATGAAGAGAAAAGACACACTATTGCAAATTGCCACATTTCAATAATAAATTCAGAAGTTATAATTTATTTCAGATTATTATAAAATGAATTATTAAATGAATAAATGGAATTGTTGTCATTTTCCCCACATTACTACTTTGATATTTCAACATAAGAAAGGGAATTATATTGAAGTATACACCAGGCATGTAAAAGATAGAGGAAGAATTCTAACACTTAGAGGAAGAATTCTAACACTTAATATACTTATTATTACTAATTAACTTTTAATACCTTTTATAATCAAACTTTTATACCCATATTTTTTATAATCTAAATTATAACAAAACTATCAACAAAATCAATTTTAATACTTACTAAGAACAACAAAGTTTCAAAACGATCCATGGCTTCATAGTAACCAAAACATAGAAAACTCTGGGATGCCACCTTGTATGTTTGACTGTAAAGTGTTAAGTTTTTAGTAATGGGTAAATTTAGTGCATTAGCATTATCATCATTTACAGCAAATGCATACTGGGTAGAAGCTCCACCCAAGTCTAAAGCTCCAAATGTATCCAGTACCTAAAATTGAAATAAATCTTAAAATTATACTGATGAACCAAACTTTATCTTAATTCTTCACATACTTCAATTTCACAAGGGTTGTTCTGATAGATTTTTTTTTTGTTTTGTTTTACATGCAAACTTTATTGCCAAAAAAAAAATACACCATGGCAACTTGAACTACTTTGCAGGGCACCGAGAGAGACCAGAGAAGTTTCTTCAGATTGCATGCAATCACAAATGTGTTAATGTCAGGGGCAACTATGCCAAAAAATAATGAAAGGTGAAAATTTCACGGTGCCTTGATGTATTTATTTGGCAATAATGTTTTCTCATGGAAAAAATTATGAAACACTTTTGGAACAACTCTCGTATTTTAACGAATAAAAAATACCCTTTTCAAAAGATTTCAATATTTTAAATAAATTATACACACATATTTCAGAAATGGTGAGGTCCATGAGTGAAAATGATTCTAGTTTATCAGAAACCAAAGACATTTAGATTTTGAATATTGTGGAATTGCTCAAATTTGTCATGAAAATATCAAAAAATGTCTAAATAACTAAAATAATAAGTATACTTAAAAATATTCATGTTGATTTTGATATGTCCTGATGACAAAATAAATATTGACATCAAGACAGATTAAAATTAAGGATATCTAAGTACATTAAATTCACAATATTTGGTAGAATACTTAAAAGAATTATTCTTAACATAAAATGCATGCCAAAAGTTCAGGATTGTACTAAATAAACATGTTTATATGCATAAGTACCTTTCTGTTATTTAGCGTATTGGATAGAAAGTTTATGGTAATCCAAGAATACACAGCTTCATCTTCTCCTGGAATAATTTCAATATCTTTCACTAAAGCTGAACTAGTCCCTAATGCATATTTCAGAGTCTTCAAAATTAAATCAGCATCAACAGGGTTGGTCAGACTGAAAGAGTTATGCATGTTAATCACACCTTTTAAAGCTAATAATTTTAGTTCAAGAAATAAATTTTTAGCTTGAAGATTTTCAGAAGCAGGATTAAAATTGGAAAAATACCTACACTTGAAAGTCTTTTACATTAACACAAATTATGTATGATAAAAACTGTATATGATAAAAAATTACTCGAAATATTTACTTGAGAAGTCTCATCCCAGCAGTTGCTCCTAAGAACAATTGTGGAGTAGATGTTCCTGATGGTATCATAGAAGTAACATTATTCACACAGGAGATAATTTGATCAGGGTCAAATCTTTTAGCGATGCCAACTAAAAAATTCAAAACAAAGTTCAGTACCTTCCTTGATTATAAAGAAAAAAATACTGAATAAGGAATAAAAAAATTAGTTAACAAGTTTTTTAACCATCAATATTAAATATACTTAAGAACAAGTATTACTCTAAACTTTAATAAATAGACATCAGTGTTGCCCATGTTTTAGTCTTTATGCAATGCCTTCTCCATGAAAATTCATAATCCTAGCAAAATTTTAATCCAATCTCTTATGTTAACCCAAAATCCTGGAGGGTCAATTGCACCTTTTGCATGAAAAATTACTAAGAGCTTCCTCCAGGTGGTACAGAAAGGAAGAAAAGGATTATTTCTTTCAAGACTAAGGTGGTCCTTATTTTTTAAGTTGTAGTTTTCATAACATCCCCTCCCAATTTGTTCCATTATGAAAATAAATTATTATTACAATTTAACTATCAACATCAACCCATACACCAGAAAACTAACCTTCCCAGTGGAGAAGAATATCTTCAAGTGTTTAGCAAAATCACTATTCAGTTTTTCCTAAATGGTGAATTTGAAATTTGGTGTAAAACTAGTTTTGACTGCTGATGAAAAATGTGCATCAAATTTTGGCATGGAGAAAGCAGTGAATTTCAGTATAGTGTCAAAATCTACCCCGTATGTAGCTTATCCATACAAATGTACAGTACAGAAATGATATTTAAGAAGAAAATCATGGAGGTTTTTAATTACCTTCATATTCACAGTAATCTTCTTGATGAACTTCTCCAGTTCCATGATCTTTGGCACCAGGCCATCGATATAAATACACTTCAGTATGAGTTGATCCAGCATCAATCACTAATCCAAACTACATAAAAAATATGTATGTCATTTCTTAATACATTAATAAAATAATACATGCATATCCTACATTAAATCAGGAAAATTTTAATATTGAGAAGCATGGTAAAAAATAATGAACACAAATAACTAAATTGAATGGAAAAATCCTCTTTAATCCATACACTAAGTTCAAGTCTGCATGCCCAGTGTTAGTAAACTACTGCATGCTTTTCATTGATAACATATCATTAAGAAAGCCTTATTTACCCTACCAATACCTCACATTGGCCTACAGATGAAATGGGTTTGTGATGTCACCTTAACTCTGATTTGGATCAAACAAAAAACTTTCCTTGCAGAAAGTTTCCATTGTAAATTTTATGAAAATTAAACAAGTGATGCAATCTTTTAAATTTTAACTTTAAATATAATGACAGTGACATGCATCAAAGCTCTGTGATAATACTTATTTTATAAAAAAAACAGTTCAAAGATGGATGTCCTGTCCATTTACTATCCATTTAATGTCCATTTACTATCAAAATGTTTAGTTTTTTAAAAAATCCACAAAACTTCAAAGCTTTCTGTGACATGTTTGCATCCCTTTTATCCTAGCCTGCTTACCTCCAGTACAAGTTCGTCGCAATATTTATGGTTTAATGTATAATCTTCCCCTAGTAGTTTTTTTTTTTGCTTTTTAAGACCAGAATTCTTTGTTTTTACTCTTGATGATTTGATCACATTATAGGGTTTGAAATGTTCTCATTTATTATTTAAAACATTTAAAATTACTAAAAGTAAAAGTTGAGGCACTTACTTTAAATGGAAATGAGCCTCCTGTTGAGGAGAATAAAACTGAAGTAACAAGAAGAAGAACAGCACCCATCAAGAATGTGGCTGTACCAATGAGAGTTATTTGATAAGGCTTCAAGGAATGAGTTCCTACAACAAGAAGAGAAAGCATTAACTGAAAATCCTGAACAAAAGAGGTTTGGCAAAAAAGAAATAAAAATTGTTCCTTTGTAATCTCGATAACAAATAGAAAAATTGTTTTATTTTCCAGGTAATGATGTAAATTAGATGTCGGGGAGGTTCTTTAAAAATAGTAGTACAGTAATTTTGAAATTATCTCAACCATAAAAATTGAGGTCAATTGGAAGAAACTTCCCTTGTACCCTTGTACAATACAACTATATGAAGCATATCAATGATTATGATTCTTATGTACTGTCTTGCATGTTAATACTGACTCATTTCTATATGAAGTTTTGAGTTGCCCACCATAGGGAGAAATGGGAAACCCTGATGATTGCACAAAGCTGCTTTGGAAACAATCTTGCAGCCTAACACTATAGCTGATTTGAGATATTTAATTTAAATCAAAAAATTTAATTCAGTTTTTCTGATTAACTTTTAATCTGGATATAATAACTAGTTTAAATTGTTGTTAGAAATAAATTTACTTAATTAATAAACTGTAAAAGGCCTTTAAAAATAAAGCTGAATTTCTCTCTTCACTATTTTGTTTAATCAGATTTGAACAAGAAACAGGTTCTCCATGGGGGGAAAGGCGATGGTTGCCAAGAACTGGCGACCAACCTAATGGCTGCTGCTATACATCAGTTGCCAATTTGGAAACTACTCTAAATGGTTGTCACCATGGAGGATGTGTTTCTAAATCTATTTCATTTTTAAAATTTAAAAACAGTACAAAAAAGTTCCAGATACACCCATATTGTGTGTAGGAATACTTGTAAGTTTTTACATGTTAACTTTAGGTTTTAATAAGTTTAAGCTGTCAATTGTTTTCCATTAAGAAACCTAAAAAATCTTTGGCAGTATTGTATAAAACTAAAAAGTTTCAAGATTTTTCCAACTTTTCCACTTATTTCATGAGGGGTAACAGATTTCAGCCAGGGATTTTATGATTTCTGCCTCTGTGAAGTGTGGTAAAACTTTTAATCTAAACACAATTGAACATTACACAGCCCAAATCCGTAGCTGGTATGAAATATTTAATTTAAATCAGGAAAGTCTGAATTTTAGGCAAACATACATGTATCGCCACACAAACACCAATAGACCTTCACCGCTCTCGTTGTAGGATGTCACCAGGGGTAAAGTGTGAGTTCTAAACAGGGGGAGCACTACATAACACATGATCAAAATCATATTTCATCTTCTACTCTCATGTGAAATTAGAAAATTCAAACAAAATTGTAAAAAACTAATCTTACGATCAAATCAAATTGATCGGCTAGATTGCAATCAGCTTCCAGCACTTCCCTTGTTTACATTTCACACTTTGCCACTGGATGTCATCAATTTTGAAATATAGATAGCACATGTGGCATCTTATGTGACAACATTTCTTATTTACAAAAATGTTATTTTGAAATTAAAGTAATTTTGGAACAGTTTTAGAAAGAGTCCTCCAGCGGCCATGTTTACCCACAGCTCAAATTATGACAACACTTAAGCATGTTGCTGTGGGAGCTGTGGTTACACATGGTGGTGCGGAGGCCTTTTTCTAAAGCTGTTCCGTAATTTCTTTTCACTTAAAATCCAACACACTAAATTATATCTTTTATTAATTTGTAAATTCATGTATGTGTAAGACTCGTGTATTTGTATCAGAGTATTATATAACCTTTCCGACTTCTTAAATTAGCCTGTTTGGCACCAGTTTTCTCAGATTAAGACTTCGTAACAGAATATTTTTGTACTAGAAATATTTTAAAAATCTTTTAATTATATGAGAGAGTTTTGAAATGCAATGCAAAGTAAAAAGTTGTGAAAATAAGTTATAATTACATACTTTCATGACCAATGTAAAGTTTTGCTCCATCAGTAACTCCTTGAGATTCCACAGTAGCATCCCATTCCAATCTGTTATAGTGCTTATCAAAGACGGCTAATCCTTCAGATTCATTTTGAAGATGAAACAAAAATTTGCTGACAATTTCTCTAACACTATCTCGGGGATTAACTTCCACAGCTACATTCCCTGACAGAGGAGTTGCCAAATTACTTTCTATATATACAGTAAACATGCTTGACAGAAGAGGCTCAGTCTCTTCCCTGAAAAAAGGGAGAAGGATTAGTGAAAGATCCAGACACAGGATCAACGAAACACATTAAGTAAATTCGGCACAGCTTCGATAAGAATCTTCCAGTCACCACGTTTACCCATAAGCTCAAATAATGACAACTTTTAAGCATATTTCTGTGGGAGCTGTGGATAAACATGGCGGCTAGACGACTTATCAAAGCTGTGCCGTAAAAGTGTTCAATATTATCCCACCGACTGTGGCTCTGAGAATGAAAATGCATAGCCAAAGCACCTCCTTAACTGTGCCACTGAAATTGATGGTTGACAGGATAATACGCAAGAACCAAAAGTTAGAATAAAATTAGGGCTCAGATAGTATTATACTTTCAATAAAAAAAAAAGATGATTATCGGACAATTCCTCCAATGGATTACTACATTATTTGGTGCTTACTTATTATCCAGTCAACCAACAGTTTCAGCAGCACAGTTAATGGGCTTTCGCTATACATCAGATTCATCGGCAGGGTCGATGGGATAATATGGAAGTACTCATTATGTAGCTTTTAAAAATATTACTCAGAAGGTCGAATTTTATAAAGAAAACTTGGTTCTTATGTATTATCCCGTCGACCATTCAGCAACCGTCAGATTCAGCAGCATCATCCATAAGATTTGGCAGTGCTCTTGGGGTTCAGTGGCTCAGTCAATGGGATAATGCATAAGTACCAAAAACACAAACCTTACATAAGTTGAATAGATGTAGATGTAGAACTAATTAAATAAAAGCAAAAGAAATCAGAGCAATCATTATAAACTGACATTATAAAAACTTAAAACCTATAAATAAATCAAAGTTTATATAAACTGTGGATGTTTTTTTAAACTGCCATTTTTACCTATAAGCTCAAATTAAGACAATACTTAAGCATATTGTTGTGGGAGCTGTGGATAAACATGGTGGCTGGAGGACTTTTTTCAAAGCTGTGCCTAAACTATAATAATCATGCATGAAAGTTAAAAGTTCCCTTTTACTGATATTTGTTTAATAATAAAAATCTTATAATGACAGTGCAAAAATGCTTCATTTCACCAAAAAAATATGAAATTATACTTAGTTTAAATATGGAAAAACATGGTTAGAGGGAACATTACTTTTTTAGAAAATTATTACTTTCAAATTATTGAAAAGTTCCAGCAAAAAAGCAAAAATTGATGTTGCATTCAAAAGCCATATAAGTGTAGGCCACAAAATTACACTCACTTATTTCCTAACTCTATTTCTGAAAGGAATATGTATTGAAAAATTAGTTTCAAACACAATGTTCACAAACTGCTTTGTAATGTAAAAAGAAGAAGAAAGTAAACCATAAAGACATATTACCAAGCATTAATTTCCCTAACACGAGTTTCCCGGTTTAGCCGCTGATTGGCACGTGCTTATTATTTGTATAAAATTACAAGAAACACCCACCACCTTACCTTCGAAGCATGGTGTTTAATAGTTTATAATAACCCTAAGAAATAAACACAAGATCTTGAAAAATAAGGCTAATGGCACACATTTGTCGCCAAAAACACGACCACCTCGCCAAAGAACAAAGGACAGAATGTAAACAAACAGAAACACATGAAGATGACGAAGATTGAAAAAAGGCCGTATCACCGTTGCGCATGCGCGATTTTTTTTTTCAGCTGCGGACAAAAATAATCTCAGGAAATAATTAAAAGATTTCCTGGATCTATTTACAATTTTTTCCGGTAGAACTATCTAAAAAATGGAAATTTATTGTCTTTTAATACTTTTTATTTCTTAAGTTATCAATTTATTAACCTGATTAACCATTTTCAAAAATGAAAATAAATAATTCCCATTCTAATTATTTCAATATAAGTGAAAAATAGAACATCTATGTAACTTTTGGGAAGTTTGATATTTGAAATGAATTTTTTACTAAGGGTTTTTTACTGTTTCAATCGCGTATTTCATTAAGATATTTCCATTTTTATCCAGCAGTTTTCATATCGCCTCCCCTCTTTACGTTTAACTGAAGCTCTTCAGTCTATTGATAGATGGCAGCACCACAAGAGAGCCATTCTTGTGAATGAAAAGGTGGGTATTTTAAATACGACAAAAAGCTGTCAACGGTGATTTTTTTTTAGCAATAATCAACGTTTTATACGAAGCAGCTTTTTTATTTTTCAATACCTTGTTTTGTTATTAATGAAAGCAGAAATAGTATGAAGTCAAATTTTAGATAGTATTATACTTGGATTATAATGAAACTATAATTTAAACATTAAGAAAAAATTACTCTTATCAAATGATGAACATGAAATAAAGAAAAAAATAGCTGAATCTCATTTTCTGAATCAGAGGATATTAATTAATGGAATCCTCTGAAGGTTCACTTTAACAATGCATGCTTTGCTTTACCAATTTTATTAAAACTTTAATACTTGATGAGTTGGCAAAATGTCTAATTCGTCCAAACCCTGGAGTATTTTTTTATCATAATTGAACTATTTTCTTAGAGAAGTAGATCATTCTCATTTCGAATAATACTTCTTTTTTTATCAATAAATGAAATTTGATTCTGTAATAAAGTACTAACGAATTTACATGTCGTAGAATGAATGTCTAATTAGGTCATCTTTTGGGATTTAGTTTAGATTTTTCTTTGTAAATCTTGAAAGTAAGCTGAGGCGAATAAAAAATATTATTTTTCTCTCTATATTTTCTGCAACTTACTCTTACCCTTACAACTTACTCTGCGAGTCACTCTTTTAAAATATTTTATGTATCAGAATATTTTCAAACTCTTAATTCCTTCCCTTGTCTATATAATTTAAAGTTAACTTGACAACATTTGAGTAACGTTGATCTCAGTTACATACTAGAACTATCTATTCTTAACATTTAGAAGAATAATGTTATGTTATTTCCTGGACCTCCAAAGTATGTTAAAAATCATTAATATGTACTACTTTTATACAAAGAATTAGTTTTCCTTTTATCAATCATTTTTCCCCCTTTTTAATATAAAGCTATTAAAAACTACCATGATTAATTCCATGGTTATTAAAATAAGTTAATTCCATGGTTTTGAATCTTATAATTTAGGAGGAATGCTGAAAAGTAAAAAGTACATTCTCTTATACGTCTTACTTATTCTTAAAAGTACAGTTCCTTGAAGTTAAATAAATCAAGGCTTTGGGAAACCTTCTAAGGAGGAATCCCAAATTCCAGGGCCATCCCCTCAACATTCTCTTGCTGATGAAATCATTTCGTTTTAGTGATAGCATTATCAATGCTTTGTGATGATGATGATGATGATGTCGTTACCACCACGTCAAAAACACGAATCTGCTATTCTTATACATAGCAGGTTTCGTGTTTTTACCGTGGTAGTAACTATGTCGTGTCCACGACTAGTCCAAATCAAATATTGTCATGGGCGGATGGACTCATCATAGAAAGGGGTTGCCATTACCCCGGAAAGTTGAACTTACCTATTTTACCTATTTTAGTCGCCTTTTACGACATGCATAGGTTACATTGGGACTATTCTTTATACCCGGTCACCACACGGGTTCAAAGCTTTTTTAAATATATTATAAGTAAATTTGATTTTTAGGTAGTGATGCTGTGATGTGAAATGGATTGAACTGCAATCTGCAATTAACGAGAGTTTTGTTTAATTTAACAATTTAATTAAGAATATAGCGTACACTGCTCAAATTACATCTATGTAAAAGTATGAGTATCTGTAAAAAAGAATTTAAAACTAATTAAGTATCTTTCCCTGATATAGATGATGAACCTTTGAATACTCCATGGGATGAGGAAATTGTTTTATAGAAAACTACTTGTTTTTGTTAAAATCCGTAAAAAGTAATCTCACAAACCAAATCAAAAATGATCATTTCATATTTTATTACTTTCTATGTATTGAAGTCATACATGCTTTCACAAATAAATTATTGACCATAATTTCTAGGTATTAAAAAATGAACACATACGGTTTCTAGTCTTTCTTTAAAGACTTCATTGCTACAGAACATCAGATAGTCTATAGGGGGAAATAGGAACCTTGAGGAAAAGGTGGTCGTTCATGGAAGATGGAAGTGAATATAACTGTATTAAATTTAACAATTTATTTAACTGTATTAGAATCTTTTCATAAATTTAATTCTAATCTTCCATATTTCATATGTTCCCTATAAGACTCAACAATTTTCTGTTCATAAAGAATTCCTCATTATAAAATGTTTAAATGGATGATTCTTCAAAGTAAAGTTAATGCTGGAATGGAACATGAATTTTCACCATAAAGTAAATAAGCATTGCTAAACAAATCAGATAAAATACCTCTAAAAGATGCCATGGATTTTAAGTCAAAAAATTAAATTACATTTTTTCAAACCAGTGAAGGAACTTAAACAGGATACTACAATACTGGGTTGGAAAGATTGACATTTGCAATGGTTTACATACACAAACATTCCAAAAACATTCAGAATAAATTACTCAACTCAATAGCTACAAACTTTTTTAAATTGACAAAATCCTAAAACACACACATTCTACACTCTACTAACTACAATACTGCTTAATGTTAGGATGAGCTTTTCACAACACATTTAAATTTCATACATCAGATCCGATTACCAAACTGGAACTTTAAATACTTCAAACTCTTAGTCTTTTGGATAAAATCGCCTACCTTCACCAACTGCCCCCGGCTGATCAACACAACATCTACAAGAAATTATAAATGATAAAAAAAATTAAAAATTGGCAGTGTAATATAAATAAAAACAAATAATAAAAAACTGGTCTTACCCAAAATATTCTTTTGCATTAGGTCAAAATAACGTAGGAATAGATGGATTTTTTTAGTCTGTAGAAAATTTTTAAAAATTACCTTTTATGTGTCTTGAAAAAACTTTATTTCATTATGTTTTAGTTTCAAAGTTCCCGAATTTTGGCCCAAGAATGTGCTGTTAGAAAAAAAATAAAATATACACTCATTAACAGTTTTTAAAACTTTAAGTGATAGCATGAATTGTATTTTAAGGAAATTAATTTAAAACCCGGGACGTGCGTCATAGCTAGATAGCACTCAGTTTGGGAGTTTGGCATAGCATTGGAAAACTGTTACCTTCCTTTCAAATTAAAACTTGGAAGACTTACGAAAAAATTATTTTTTAAAGGGGAAGGGACCAGGATTCCACAGGGAAATTTTATAGTTTTGGTGTTATTTCTATATGTTTTAACTTATCTTTTTATATTCAAACCAGGCAAGATCCCCAGGGTCGAACAAAGGACTAGTGAAATAGTATCTTCCTTGAAAATTTAGAATTATTACAATTCAGAGACAGGTGATTTTCCCAGTAAAAAAACAGGCCTTTTTGCTCTTAATGGAAGTATTACATCGTGAATTGTGTTTTTAAGATAAAAAAAAACAGATAACACTGGTCTACAAAAAAAAACCTTTTTTTCTGATGCCGGGAATATTAAAGCTGATTCTGTATATATTTGACCTCCTGATTCAGAATATGGCATCCATTTTTGCTCATCAGCTCTAGTTTTAGAGATATTCCACAATTAAGTTTTTACGACTTTTGCTCCACCTTTTTTACAATATGGTGATATAAAGATGTCTTAAAATATAAAAAACCAAACACTCCAAGGCTTTTCCTATTCCTTAGGGTCCCAATAGATAGTGTATGCAGCTTCAGCCCCCTAAGTTATTTTTAAGGGGTACCTATAGGGCCCTAAAGTTGAAAAAAAGTGGAAGAAACGGTATTTTTTTCAGACTTTTTTAAAAAATATTTTTGAGTTTGCTAATGTGATAAAACTGGCTAGTATATGTTATTTAGAACTTATTTAAGCAGGATAAAATAATTTTTACTTTTAAACTGCACCGCAAAAGACCTATTTTCTAATTTTAGGCGAAAAATAGGGTCATTTCGCTCAAAAACGCTAAATACCAATAATGGTGGTTGAAACGAATAAATTCCAAATTTTTTTTAAGAAAGTCCTCAAAAAAATGTCATTTGAGGTAAAACTGAAAATTCATTTGATAAAGATCAGTGAAATAACAATAGAAACTGCTCTCAAGCTTTCAAGCCCTACAATTTTAAGAAAAAGGAAAAATTCCCTTTTTAATTTTTTTTTCAGTTTTACATCAAAAAACATCTTTTTTGAGGACTTACTTCTGAAAAATTCGAAATTTATTCGTTTCAACCACCATTATTGGTATTTAGCGTTTTTGAGCGAAATGACCCTATTTTTCGCCTAAAATTAGAAAATAGGTCTTTGCGGTGCAGTTTAAAAGTAAAAATTATTTTATCCTGCTTAAATAAGTTCTAAATAACATATATTAGCCAGTTTTATCACATTAGCAAACTCAAAAATATTTTTTTAAAAATTCTGAAAAAAAGACCGTTTTTCCACTTTTTTTCAACTTTAGGGCCCTATAGGTACCCCTTAAAAATAACTTAGGGGGCTGAAGCTGCATACACTATCTATTGGGACCCTAAGAAATAGGAAAAGCCTTGGAGTGTTTGGTTTTTTATATTTTAAGACATCTTTATATCTCCATATTGTAAAAAAGGTAGAGCAAAAGTCGTAAAAACTTAATTGTGGAATATCTCTAAAACTAGAGCTGATGAGCAAAAATGGATGCCATATTCTGAATCAGGAGGTCAAATATATACAAAATCAGCTTTAATATTCCCGGCATCAAAATGAGTGTTGACCAGTGTAATTATAAATTGGGGGCCCGTTTGTTTCTATGTTTTCCCGTATTTAACTTTTAATAATTCTACTTATATGCCCCTGTAGTGTAAAATATTGTTCTTAATAGTGATTTCCTCACAATTCATGACCTCTTTGTTGTCATTAAACTGAACATCGTTTTCCTGTCTGAATTAGGGGTATTAACCTTGCTCTACTTATTCTCTTTTGTTATAAATGATCGTGTTGGGTTTTTTTACTACTTTGTCTTTCTGTAAATTTCAAGTTCGTTTGTAAATGCAAACTTAATTATACTGACCATATGAATTGTTATCATCTTCCTCTTCATCTGAATCTTCCTCGCTCTGATCACAACTGCCCTCTTCCGTATTATCTTCATCGTTTTTTCCTCTGTCCGCATCGCGTTTTTCTATGTTCTTCGCTTCCTCCATAACCTTTTCTTTTTCTTCTCCACCATCCTTTTTTCCAGAATGCGCCGCGTAAATGGATTTTGCTAGGGGAAGTGCCCACTGCATATTTTCAATATATCTCCACTCATTTGATACGACTACTGGATTTAACCTCAATTCTGAA
Source organism: Tetragnatha montana (assembly GCA_963680715.1). NCBI lineage: Eukaryota > Metazoa > Arthropoda > Arachnida > Araneae > Tetragnathidae > Tetragnatha > Tetragnatha montana. The sequence continues at coordinate 54,691,402 of OY796679.1, forward strand.
AGGGAAAAAAATAAAGTGGGAAGGACACCAGATAGACTTTTGTTTCGGGAGGGGTTTTTACTCAACATTATTTCTAAGGTAACCTCAATCGAGTACATTTATATGTTAAGTTTAAGATCCCTTAAATTAAAAATTTTGCAATGTGAATTCCAAGTAAATATGGGGGCGTGGGGGTTTTTCCCCAGAAAAATTTGGAAATTTTGCCTCTAAAAATAGCATTTTAGCTCCATTTTAAGACTCTTTGGGTTCCATCCGAAAAAGCTCCTCGTAAACTACCGATTTTACAAGGGGGAAAATTATAAGTAGATGTTAAAATTTTGAGGGGGTCTAGGAATCCTCTCCCAGAAATTTTTTTGAGATTTGCCCCTTTAAACTAGTGCTTTATATCATTTTGAAACCTCCTCTTTGGTGAACACCCCACCAAAAGGAACTGCTTCTTTTAAGCGGCAGATTTCACAAGGGAAAGAGACACTGTATAAAGCAGCGTTAGAAATTTGGAGAAAAGAACCACTGGCAGGGCCGGATTATCCAATAGGCATAGTAGGCAACTGCCTAGGGGCCCCGCGTCAGCCAGGGGCCCACTGGTCTAAGATTTTTTAAAATTTTCTTTAAGTGGAAATTTAACATGAAGATCAGTATGTGGGCCTCGGTTTAATCAGAAACGGGCCCCTCTAAGTAGGGACCATTCAAGCGAGCCTAATCAGAAAGGGGTTCACCTGTCAGTGTTGATGTATGTGCGCTACTATACCCACACTTCCAGATAAGCGAGGAAAAGGGTCGAAATACCGCGGTCATAAATCGTTCGGACATTTTCACCGGGGGGCCCCCTATTCATCGGGAATGTTTTGTTTATTTTGGGAACTATTTCCAATTAAGGGGTCGAGTTTCAGATAGGGGTCTGTTCTGTCCTTGGACAGAAAGAGGTTGAAAATGTACACGTGACCTGCATGTCTAGACCAATGGACACTTGTTAATAGGCGTACTTCAGAAGAATTCACAAAGTAAAGAGTGTCCTTTGGAAGTATATATTGTATGAACGTGCTGTTGGTCGTACATTCGTATTCGTGTCTTTTTTATACTAATTCTCGAGAAGTAAAGGGTAAGTCACAAATTCGACTCATTAAAAGTATGTTTGTTTCATGTGTATATCGTAGAAAAATACTATCGAACTTGGAACGGCAGTGGATCTGTTAAAATCATTGGTGGATTTTTTAACATCCCAGAGAGATTTATTTGACCATTATGAGAAAAAGGCGTAAGAAAAAACAAATTGCAGTTATGAAAATCAGCGTATTAGAAAAAGAAAAAGGCAACACGATGAGGGATCCGCCCGCCGATGACGTGTTTCACACTGGAAAGAACACACTTCAAACTTGTGTGATTTACAAGGATTGGTCCTCTTTAATGTTACCTATATCTCAAAATGAGTTAAAATGCCACTATTAGGGGAAAAATTCAAAAACTTTTCTGGAGTAGGAACCTAAAAACCCCCTTAACATTTCGCCATTTATTACAATATACCTTCTTTTTACCTTGAAAATTCGGCCGTTTACAATGAGTGGTGCTCTATGGGTGTAATCTAAATTCTAAAGGGTCTCAGAAATGAGCTAAAGCACTCTTTTGAGGGGCAAATTTCCAAAAAATTTCTGGGGGAGGACCCCCAGACCCCCCTTTTACTTCGAATTCATATTGTTTAAACAATTGTGAAATGTAGTGCATCAAAATTTAAATCCAGTGTTGTCATCTAAAACTTAACATATAAAAGTACCCGTAAGAAGGTACCTCAGAAATTTTTTGAGTCAAACCCCCCCCCCCCCCCGAAACAAAAGTCTGGTTACGGCCCTGCTAAAGAGTTAAACCAACTTATTGTAAATAATATGGTGCAATCTACATTCCCAAATGTAATGACTGCCTTGCAGATCTACAGATGCCTGATGATTACGAACGCCTCCGGTGAAAGAAACTTTTCAAAATTAAAACTCATCAAAAACTGTCTTCGTTCATCGATGGCTCAAAATAGATTAAATTCATTGTCTATAATGTCAATAGAATATGATGTATTAGAACGCATTAGTTTTGAAGAGGTTTTGAAAGATTTTGCTTCCAAAAAAGCTAGAAGGGTAAACATTTAAATGTAATAAAATTTACAGAATTTAAACATAGGGGGAAAAGTTACATTTGTTTTTATCTCTAGGAGTTTACTTTTCCTATTTTTCCATATTATTCTGTTTCCTGGTTTTTATTGTTTTATCAAGCTAAGTTTAAAATTACTTGTTTCCTCCTTTTCACAGACAACTGTAAGGTATAAGAAGCTAATTTACTCCTCACTTAAATTTTAAAATGCATTTTTGTAAAATAATTCATCAAAATAGCTCATTTTAATTTCAAGTATTGTGAATAAAATAAATCAATTTGTCTCCCCAAATGAAAACAGAGAAGAATTTTATTTGTAACGTCTCATATTTTTTTAATTGTTATAAATAAAAATATTGAGTTGTGTGAAACTTTTTTTTTTGCTTAACTTTTAACTGACTGAGTATTTATATTTGTTTTCATGACTAAATTTGGCAAAATACCTTGTTTCTTACTACCCCTCATAGAGTAAAGGGTAATAAGTTAATAATTTCTTTTAAGTTTATAAAAAGTCTGCAAGAAATCTGCACAGAAAAATGAAGGAAAACTACAGAATAACCTCAAAAACTGAAGGGAATTGAAACCTTTTGCCTTAAATTTTAGTCTGCAGAATAAATCTACAGTCTGTCTGCAGAATCGGTGTAAATTCTTTAAAATTTCTGCAAAAAAACTGCGGAACAATGTGCCTAATAACTTTAAAGTATTTTGAGGCAGTTTTCTCATTTAAGGCCTTTTATTGCAGATTTTATGCAGACTTTTCTGGCTGGGGTTGGTGCATTATTTTTAAATAATGATATCTGCATATTTTTTGCACGTTTGTACTTGTTACAAACTTTTCCTTAAGTTATATTCAAACTAAATAATTTAATAAAAAAAATATTTTCATTTGTTTCAATTTTTCTTGATCTGGTTTAACTAGCGTTTATTGCAAAACATTGAAACAAATGAAAATAAACGTCTCTATTTCGTATCTACAACGTAGTGATTATCAGTAAAAGTTCGTTGTGGTGGGAAAAAATATTTCAGGGGGAAAAGGGGCCCCGAGACATGCACTGCCTAGTGTCCCCGACATGGTTAATCCGGCCCTGACCACTGGTACTGCGGACCAGTGCTTTGCCAATCTTACTGGTCCGCAACAAAAATCACTGGTCCGACAAATTAAAAAGGACCAGTTTAAATATTATTATAAATTAACTATTGCATTGAATGTGAGTACCAAATAGTAATGTTAAAAATTGATACATATTCAATAATATTTTTTCTCTTACGCCGAGGGCTCCCCTATCCCATATCGCCACATTTTGGGTTCTGTCAAAAATATGTACTTGCTTCACCAAATGCAATCATCAAACGCACTTCTTTTACCGCTAAAACTGGAGGGTGTGATATTTTTTCACCACACACACACTGGTCCGGCGGACCAGTGAATTTCTGATTCCACTGTCCGAGCCGTTTTTAGTCGTCACAGACCATCAGCAAACCACCCCAATTTCGAACGCTGGTTTAAAGACGTCATATTTCTGGAGGAGGTTTGGGGGTTCTCCCCAAGAAAAAAATATTAACGCTTAAATATTAAAAGGCATGAAGTAAAATAGATGAGTCCACGTATCGAAGATATTTATTTTTTTAAAAACCTCCTCACGGTAATTAATTAACATGCATAAATCATTATATATACATTACATTATAATGTCATGCAATGTCAAAGCAAAATAAATGTGCAAAAGCTTTCTTAACTTACTAGCATTTAAAAAGACTGTTGTTATCGCATCAGTAATATCTGTAACAAATTACACGCGTTTACAAAAAGACAATACAAGAAATTTAAAAAAGCACGAAAGAGAATAAGATGGAGCATGATAGAAAATTTGGGAGAAAGCGAAATAGAAAACTTGGAAGAGAGTGAAAAAAAAACTTGGAAGAGAGTGAGATAAAAATTATTTTGTAAAAAACCATGCACATAATACTTTGTACATAAAACTATTGTATATTTATGGAAAATGAAAGAAGTTAGAGTATGTGTAAAAAATGTTCGTCTCTTTGCCCAAAATTTTTTGTGGTATTTTTACGAAAATTTTCTGTACGCTTTGAAATGTTGTTTTCCCCGTGAATTTTCTTTAAATAGAATTTAGATCTAATAAAATCAGCACTAAGAGTATAAAGTTTAAAAATATAAATATGGAATAAAGTTTTCTATGAATGAGTAGGAGGTAAGTGACTTAATCGTAAATCCAATGCATGATTTCAAACATTAAAAAAGCTATGGTTCTGTCTTTCAGTTTGGAGGATTGCTTAAAAAATGTTTGTAAAGCTTTAAAAAAAATTTTATGGCAAAAAAACTTGCTTCTGGGGCATGTATTTTTTTTTATTTGTCTCAAAGGCAATTTGAACTTTTCCCCGGAAACAGTGTTATTCCTAGGATTCTTTTGGAGGAGTAAAAATACTCCTTGGCTTTTTTAGGAGGAGTGAAATACGGAAATAGCATAAACTACATATACAGAGACAAAATTTCTATTACAAATGCTTACTTTTTAATGGACAAAATGAAATTGGAAAAACAAATGAGGATGCTATTTTGGGTTTTAATCAATCAAACTACCTAATCATCAGAACAATAAATGAAAAAAATTACTATGGCTGTATGAAAACACAATTAAAAAGTATGATAATTAAGATGCTGTAGCTGAAGGTTTAAGCTAAACCTTTGTGAAGTTAAATACCAGGGCCAGGGTATTAGTTAGTTAGTATAGTGTATTCCGTTTAATTGGGACACTATAGGATTTGGGGCATTTTTCACCGCGGTTAGTGGATTTCTGAAAAAATTCTAAAACCTATGCAATACTAACTGAAACTCATACAGTTTATTGTATTCCCAATAAAAAAACCTCCTGGTTTTCAGGTATGATCGTCATTTATATTTATTTTTTATATTGCTTTATTTATTTTTATTTAAAAATGTGTACTTATAGGTGTGACGTGACAGGCAAAAAGAAGGAACGACTTCCAAAGAACGAAACATTTATTTAAAAAGCCATTTAAAAACTATCATAAAATTTAACACAATCCGACCAGCAGATTGCGGAGGACTCTCTCGACTCAGCCAGCCCTCCCGAGCCACGAGCTCAGCTTCTTTATAAAGTACGCTGATGCGTTAATATGACGTCACATTAGTTGTCTTCTTCTTGGCTTGGTACGTCACATACCCCCCTTACGTACAAAAGAAAAGCCCTGGTTTTCTTGGAGGGAAAAAAAGTCTGTCAGACTCGAAAAAAAAATCACCGTTCTTTAATGGGACGCAATCCAGCCAATCTCCTGTAGTCCACAAGCTCCCTCACTCTTCCAGACCTTCTGGACCCAGGACTCTGACTGTGGGACGTCAATGGATCCTCGTCTGTAGTCTCCCTCGGGTGTAAGCTTGCCTCCGGTCCCCCGTCCTCCACCGACTCGACCTCCAAGGGGCCCTCCTCCAGCGAAAGAACATCCAGGTCCGCTGACTGTGAATCCCCGGAGAGCTCCAATGGAGCATTCGTAGAATCAGGCGCGTCCCGCAGATCGACATCCTCCGGTGAAATGGACTGCTCACCGTCAGCAGGGCCTCGTTCTGAAAAAGCTTTCAAGTCAACAATATTATGAGAACCAAGCATAGCTCCACCCTCAACCTCCTGCAACTCATAGACTAAGGGAGAAAACTTAACTATAATCCGTCCCCGCCATCGAGGCATAAACTTAGCTATTCGATGGTGATCTGCACTCGATATTGGTCTCAAACCAAATCTCCCACCTTGAACTCCCGGTTATCCCTGTGTTTATCATAGTTGCGCTTTTGGCGCGTCTGTGCTAGCTTCACCTTTGAATTCACTAAATCTGTCAAAACCCGAGCAACTCGTCAGCCCGAGTCCAGACATCCGCTCCACACATGGCATCCCAAGGGAGGGCTATCTCACGACCCAGTGGTCTCTGAAGCTGTCGTTCTCAAGGCGAATGCCAGAGCCTCCAGGTGGGCATCCCAAGTGCCATGCCGCTGGCCCACGTAACTTAAAATCATTCTACCCAACGTTCTATTTACCCTCTCGGTCAGATTCGTTTGGGGATGGTATATGGGCTGGTAAATTTTCTACGAATACCAAATAACCGGCAAACCTCCGCATAAATTTCTCCAACAAACTGAGGCCCATTATCCGACAAGAAAGATTTGGGACAGCCAAACCTAGAAAATACGTCTCTCATTAAGCACCTAGCAATAGCTGGAGCCGTAGCCCGGCGAAGTGGAAACAACTCCACCCATTTTGAGTAATAATCCACCAAAACCAGACAGAAGACATTACCCCTCTGAGAAACCGGCAAGGGTCCCATCAAGTCAACCCCCATCATCTCGCCCGGCGCGGTCACCTCCGTGGACTTGAGTAACCCGTGTTTCCTCTTTTGACTAAATTTAAGACTCTGGCATATTCGGCAGGACGCAACAAACCTCCGCATATCCTGCTTCTGACCCGGCCAGTAGGTCCTCTCCCGACACTTTCTATAGGTATTTTTAAAACCGAGATGCCCCGCCACTGGAGGATCGGGAAATTCCGTTATCACCCCAGGTATTAAACTCTTCGGTGTGGCTATTCTCCAAACATCCACTTTCCGACTCTGGAACTCCAATACTTCCCCGCGTTGCACACGGAACGACCAATAATCATAGAAGCCCGGGGAAGGTCACCGTCCCTCAGATAGGATACGATCTCCTGGTAACACGGGTCTAGTTTCTGGTTCTCAGCAATCTCCTCCAGACTAACACACTGAGCCACCAGCACCATGGCGTCCGGACCTGCAGTCTGCTCGGGAGACCCAACGGGATTCCGTGATAGAGCATCGGCGGTAACCATCTGCGTTCCCTTCCGTGGTATGATATTAAGGCTAAACTCTTGCAATTCAATGGCCCATCGAGCCAGTCTACCTTTCAATTCTCTCTTTGTTTGAAGCCAAGCCAACGCAGCGTGATCAGTAAAAACCCGAAACGGGCGGGAAAGATATATTCGAAGCCGTTCACAAGCCCATACTAATGCAAGACCCTTTCTCTGTTACAGAATAATTCCATTCCGGCGGTCTGAGGGTACGGCTGGCATAAGCCAAAACCTCATAAGTACCATCCGACTTTCTTTGCCCCAATTCAGCTCCCAAACCTGTATCTGATGCAATTCCAGCGAAGAAGTCTCGTCCGGCAATCCGAGCACGGGTCAGCAATTCCTTTAGCCGATCAAAAGCAGCCTGCTCCTCCACGCCCCAATGCCAACGCTGCTTCTTCTTGGTGAGGGCATACAGTGGGCCAGCCATATCGGTGTAGTGAGGTATAAAAGCCTTGTGCCAAGAGCACAATCCCAAGAATTGCCTGACCTGTCGAACTTTTTGTACCTTGTCAGTCTGCGGCCGCATCCCCTCCCCCGAAAGGTGGTAGCCGAGGAAGTCTAGCTCCGTCCGGAAGAAGTGACACTTCTCGGGCTTCAGAGTCAATCCTGCCCCATGCAGCAATTCCAGAACTTGGCGAACATCTTTGTGATGCTCCTCAATACTAGACGAGTAGATCACGATGTCATCCAAATAACACTCACAAGTCTTCTCCATAACCGGACGCAAAATCCGATGGATCATCCTCTGAAACGTGCTGGGTGCATTTCTTAACCCGAAGGGCATCACCCGAAATTGGTATAATCCCTCAGGAGTAATGAACGCTGTCTTGGGCCTATCCTCACCTGCCAGTAGCCCGACTGCAGGTCGAGGGAAGACCAAACTTTGGCGTTACTAACCTTGCGCAAGACCACAGGAATCAAAGGCAGGGGATACCGATCTTCACGGGTAACATTATTTAACAGCCGATAGTCCACGCAAAACCGCGAGGTTCCATCCTTCTTTGGTACCAAGACCACAGGTGCAGCCCAAGGAGAATCCGACGGCTCAATGATGCCTGCCCCCAACATTTCCTGTACCTGTCTACGCACTATCTCTGCCTTGTCTCGTGACAAAGGGTAAGGATGCCGATAAACAGGAGGAGCATCACCCGTCTCAATCCTATGTTCCGTTTCTGCAACCATCCCAGGGCATGCACAAAATAGCTCGGGGAAACACCCTCAGAAGACGTTCACCCTGGTCACCGGCCCTTGCAGCCAGCTCCACCATCTTTTCCTCATCAATATCTCCCTGTCTAACCGGGGTGCAAGCGGAGATTTCCCTTCTGCCAAAATCTATCCTCACCTTCCAAGCGACCAATGCATCGACACCCAGTAACACAGGAACAGGCAAACCCCGAACCACCAGAAACTCTTGCTCCTTTTTGATACCCTTCCACTCTAAAACGCCACATATCACACCCTCAGAAGGAGTGGCCTCCCCACCGATGTTCCAAAGCTCCCGATGTTCGGCTTTGTAGCCCACCATTCCTGACCTCCTCAATTGGATGGCCCAAGATTGGCTAATTAAAGAGCGATCAGCCCCAGTACCTATTCGGGCCCCCAAAGACAGACCCCCAAATTGAACGCAAGGCATCAGGAATTCAAGGAAAGGGGAAGCAGTGCTCCCGAGGACCATCTCCAGCTCTACCAAAGCGATGTCCCGCCGACTGCTCGCCGAGTGTCCACTGCCTCTCAGGTTCCTGCCGGGGCGGCAACGCCTCAGAATCCACCGGAGCCTCGCCACTAAGCTCGGGACCGAAAGTTCATCAGGCTCAGTGGAAGGCGCTGAGCGTCTGCCAACCGTTCGACTAGTGCCTCAGCCACCTCAGACTCAGAGGCATCAGGCCTCCATTCCACATACATATCCCGGAATCTCCAAGCGAATGCCTCAAAATCATCCCCAATTTTGAATCGTCTCTGCCCCACTCAACGGTGAACCCGAACAACAGTAGTGTTCCCGCAACCACCGCTTGAACGTAGGCCATGTAAGTTCCTCTGGCATAAAAGCCATAAATTCGTACCACCTAGCCGCATTTCCAGCCAAACTCTCGACCGCCAGCTGCACTGTAGCCCTATCACTCAAGTCCGAGAGAGAAGCCTCTACATTCACCTTACGAACAAATTCATCCACGAACTCCCTCGGAGTACCTGTAAAAGTTAATATGGACTTATGCCGCACGGGGCGATCGGGATCAGCGAGACGATGGGGACTCCCAGGCCCATCCTTCCTAAGGCTAAAAGTCAACAAAAAGACGACCAAAAGTGACAAAATACCACCAAGCAACCCACAGACAACCAACTCGAACATCATAGCAGTAAAAGATGGTTAAAACCAAAAAGTCTTAAAATTCCAATCAGCATCGAATACTGGCTGGCTCGCCAAAACTCTATCACATGTGACGTGACAGGCAAAAAGAAGGAACGACTTCCAAAGAACGAAACATTTATTTAAAAAGTCATTTAAAAACTATCATAAAATTTAACACAATCCGACCAGCAGATTGCGGAGGACTCTCTCGACACAGCCAGCCCTCCCGAGCCACGAGCTCAGCTTCTTTATATAGTACGCTGATGCGTTAATATGACGTCACACTAGTTGTCTTCTTCTTCCCTGGTCGTCTTCTTGGCTTGGTACGTCACATAGGTACTATTATTTACTTTTTTTGTTTAACTAATCAAAAAGGTGTCCAAAGAGATTTCTTTGAACTCCTAGCGTTTTGTCCCAATGAGCCCAAATGAGATTTCCCAATAAACTGCCGATGCCGTCTCTAAAAGGCCACTGCATTAACTACAATTTTTTTAGTGTGTGTTTTTCTTGTATTTTTTTTGGTTAAATTATATTTATTGTGTAATTAAATTGGAAAATTAATCTGTCACCTAGACGGGACTTGGTCCACTTGGTGATGAATATGTTTTTACTTCATAAATTTCTGTAATTAATTGCTATGTTAAAAAATAAATAAAATGCTATTAGTAAATCACACATACCGTCCTCTATCTGATCGGCTAGTTCTAAAAAACGTTCGTTGAAGTTGTTGTTTGGTGTAGGTGCCATGTAGTCTGCAGCTTTCCTCAGCATATGGACTGTTTCTTGCATTTCTTTCAGTTCTATCTGCGATGCTTTAGTTATCATATTTCGCATAGAGCTTGAACCTACAAAAAAAGAGAATCGGAAAAAGAGAGAAGAGAAAGAGGGGAAAGACAATTTAGATTAACTTCTGGGATCACATATGTAGTGTTCGGCAACTAGTGGGCAAAAAATAGTTAACTACCAACTACTAACTAGTCTGGGAAATTGTAGTTTTAACTAGTAGTTAACTATTTTTTCCTGGGCCTAGTTGCAACTAGTAGTTAAATATTTCCCAAAGTAGTTAACTAGTCTATTTAATTTCATAACCTACTTTTTGGCAAAATTCTTAATACATCTTTCTAATCTATATCACAAAAAAAAGTTTATACTTCGTGCAAAAATGGTCTTTATTTCTGGTTATGGTATTTGAGTACTCTACCTTTGATAAAAATTTTAAATATCTCTTTAAATTTTAAATAAATTTTTTTTTGAAGTAGTTGAAAATTTGAAAGTAGTTTTAACTAGTAGTTAGTTAAAAAAGTAGTTAAACTAATAGTTGAACTACTTTAAACTAAAAGTAGTTAAACTACTAGTTGCAACTAGTTCTAGTTTGGACATCCTTAGGGATAGTCGTTGGTGGCCATTGGCCACTAGGGCCTATCAGGGACACCGAGCTATCGAGGCAAACAGCCTCGGATGCTCTTAATAAGAAGTAAGAAGTAACTAGTTCTAGTTAACTAGGGCCGAACACTACACATATGGCATATTAAGCTTTCATTAGGGTCGGGGGGGGGGGCTGTAATCATATTTATCCATGCATCATCTGTCAAAACCCATGTTTAGTAGGGAATGAGAAATGATATTCTGTTTACCTTTTAATGAATAAAAGTAAAAAATATTTTCAAATAAAATTATGAAAAAATAAAATCATTGCCCTAGTCTCCCCTACTATAAGGGGCCGTTTAAATACTACAAAAGCACCTAAGGGGGAGGGGTGTTACAAGACATCAAACATTCAATTTAAAAATTAATTAGGGGCCATTCATTAATTACGTAAGGATGATTTTGGCCATTTTTAACCCCCCCCTTACCCCCATGTAAGGGTACGTAAGATTTTTCAAACCCCTCCCCCTATTCTTACGTAAGATTTCTCTCTTTTTGCTTTTGTTTTGTTTCGACTTTTGACAACTGGAAGATGGATTCAACAGTTTTATTTTGTATCTTAATTTAATGCTACTCCAATAAAAAAGATACATATGATATACCTTCATTTTGTTTGAAAAATTAAAGCTTCGATAACATACCGAGATCGTCAGCATTTTTAAGTTTTTCTGGGGTTATTTAATAGTAATTTGATTAGAATAATTGGAATTTGTTTACATTAACTTGGAAAATCTTACGTAAAAATGGGTTTGAACCCCACCCCCCAAGTAAGAGTATGTAGAGATTTTTCCAACCCCCCCTCCCCCTCGGGTCCTTTATGTAATTAATGAATGGCCCCTTATGGAGTTAAGAAAAATGTTTGTTCCAAGTCCAAGTAAGTTTTTTCATAAAATTTTTTAAGTTCTAAATTTTTAAAAAGTAGATCCGCACCGAAGGTTTTGTAAAAGAAAAAAACGACTGTTGGGGCAGGTGTTGGGCAGTCTCTTACGCAATTACAGAGGGGTAAATGATTTGCTTATTTTCTGCTGACAAGGGGGAAATAATAAAAATCTCCAAAAATACTTCCGTAATATTTGAACGACCCCATAAACATCCATCGATGTTTGTATTTGTAAATTTATTGCTCTTTGATTTTTTTTAAACTTACTTTCTTGAGCTTGAGTTGAGGTTCCTGGCCTTCTGGGTTCTGTTGGGGGAAGAAATGGCTCAATTAATTAACACGTTGCAAAACTGTGACGTCATTTTTTAAGAACAACTTCGGCACGAGAGATCGCGGTTCTCTCATGGCGCAATTAATATTTGTTCAAATCAAATCCTTCTTAATTCTGAAATTAACCACATTAATAGCTGTTGCAATAGATAAAGATTTTAGAGAACAATCATAATGCTAAAACCAAACAAACTGTAAATAACTTAATTGTTTTGCCCTTTTTACTCTAAAATAAGTTCCCGTATTTCTAATGTACTAAAAAAGTATGGTTTTAATGCAGTTTTTTCACTTAATTTCACTTTTCAAATATTTTAAGATCCTATTGAAACCCTTAATAAATCTGGTATTTACAGATTTTTTTGTATTTTATTGGTCAAACAAAACGCGCTTTAAAATTTATAGAATCAGAGAGCACGAGGGCTACGTCAGAAAATAGGAATTTGGTAAGTCATCTATAGCTAAATATGTTTGTGGGACCATAATCATACTTTTAAATTTTCATCTGCCACCCTAATTAAGAACTGAAATATACCTAGTGACGGATTTTTATGAATCTTTTTATATAAGCAAATTTCTGATGTTCTTGTTAATGATTTTAGTAGTATTCCTTATTTTTCACCCATTTGGATATCCTATGACTGATTTTTTGTAATTTCAAATAATCCAAGCTACACACTGTAAAAAATTCCCGTAAAATTTACGGTTTTAAACTGGCAGCTGGGTTGGTTGTGGAAAACCGTAAAAATTACGAAGTAAATCCGTAAAAACAATGGCGTTTTACCATTTTATTCCATGTTTTCTGTTTTATAAGGTAAAACGCCGTTGTTTTTACGGATTTACTTCGTAATTTTTACGGTTTTCCACAACCAACCCAGCTGCCAGTTTAAAACCGTAAATTTTACGGGATTTTTTTTAACAGTGCATGCAATCCTTGGAAACATAGAGAAAGGGATTAACACAAATACGAAAGATAACGCGTAACCATCCCACTCCACACTTATCACTCGCGATCAATTAAGTTGAAAAGCGGTCCAAATAAGTATGAATAAGGTTAAACTGAGAAAAACATGGAATTTGGTAGAATTGCATGGAAAGATAGGTATAATAAGAATGGGGTGTTGGTTTTGGTACGCAATAAATAAACGAAATGCAAACTGATATAAGAGTGAAGACAAATAAATGATAAGTAGGGGAAAAATGGAAATTGAGAAATGATTGCTTACTGATTCTCAGTAGTAGAAAGCGTAGCTTAAGCATGAATATTAATTTTACTAAAGATGCCATGAGAGCGAAAAATAATAATATTGGGAGAAAAAAAATTTTGAAGTAATTTTTTTTACATGAGTGACAAAAGATGTAGTCTATAGAGCATAGGAAAAACTTTCAGATAGGTATATATTTTGAAGAATTCAATTATATTGTTATTTGAATGCTATAAGTAATTAGTATAATGAGCATAATGTTGTGTAGAACGAGATAAATTAACGAATATAATGGCATGTGTGAAACACTGATTGTTTGATAATTAACATAATACACATTTTGAACTGTGAAATATTTCTAGATTAGGAATCAGAAATACACTTAGAGATAAGATGGTAGGTAACAAATTTAGACATAATAAAATGAGGCTTAACTTAAATTAAACAATTCTATAATTATTTTGAATGTGTGGATGGTTTAAGGAGAGGGATTACGTTTACTTTGTATGTATCTTAACGACAGTAGCATCCTCTGCATAACAAGTGCTTCAATTGAAGAATTGAATTGAAAAAAGAACAATTGAAGAATTGGGAAGAATTGAGTCAAAGTTTTTGTTTAATTATTAATTTGATTTAAATAAATGTAAATATGTACACAATTCCATTGTCCTTCTTCCATAACTCTCTCATAATAAATTGTCTCTGGGTACTATCCTATCGATCAATTGGCTAAATGAAGTTATAAACTTTTATTATTATAATCCCCAAATATCAGGTTTTAGCCCTTGAACACTACACCCACTGCACTTAAATGTTAAAATTTTATCATTCCATCTTAATTGAGACCCTTATGGGACGTCCATGAATTACTAAAGGTCAAAAAGGGGGGGGGAGAGGGTGTCCAGCAATATCTCACCAATTCTCACCGGGGGGAGGGAGTAGTCAATTAAAATCTCACGTCAACTTTTAGTTTAGAAAATATGCGTTTTTTTCTGTTATATTTTTAGCACAAGTTTAGGAAAATGCGTAAAACAGCGAATCATTAGCCACTTAATCATGATAATAATTTCAAGTTAAGACCAATTTTTGATTTTAACATGTAGTTAGATTTGCATCAAAATAGAACGAAACATAGTACATGGCTAGAACATACCAACGGAATTAATGTTTTTTGAAATTATGGAGAAAATCTCACGTCAGAATTAGAGGGGGGGGTCGAGCAAAATCTCACCATGAGGGAGGGAGGGGTCCAAAATTTGGAATAAACCTCACGTAATTTATGGACGCCCCTTTAGGGTGACACCCGAACACAACCGAATTTTAAAGAAGAAAAAACGGTATATTAAAAGAAATAAAAATTTTGTGAAGGAGTTGAATACCCCCTGGTTTCTATCTCTACTTTGTAAGAACTTTTGTGAATAAAAAATTAAGGTTAAATAATTTTTTTGGTGTTATTCAGAAAATTTCCCTTTAAGAAGGTAAATTTTTATTATTCAGATAAAAATACTATCGGAATTCTTTATCCCTAGTACAACTGAATTTAATGAGAAAAAGTGTAGTAGGTAATTGAAAAAAAAATTATTAATCGTTAACTTAAATATTTTTTTACCTTGAGTAAAAGGCACCTTCCTGGCGGCATCGGCACCTTCCTGGCACTTAAGGCACTTTCCTGGCCTACTGGGTACTGTTGGGGGAAGAAATGGTTCAATAAATAAACTATGCTGTCATTTTTTAAGAACAACTTCGACACTTTAATAATTGTCTTAAATGTTATTTTACTACAATACCTGAATATTAAAATACGTGTTTCTATCAGGGTGGCTCAATATCTTTATAAAGTATACACCCCGTTACGTGTACATTATAAGTCAAATGTACTGTTTAATGTATCGAAACTTTTTTCAGGCTATCTTACGCAGAAATACTTTTAACTCCTCCGAGAGAGTATTACACTCCTTGAAAATCGGAAATACTCTTTAAAAAACTAGACGGGAGTATTTTCACTCTTGGAATTTTTTCACAAAGGTTTAGCTTAAACTTTCAGCCACGGCATCCTAATTATCATACTTTTTAATTGTTTTTTCATACAGCAATAGTATTTTTTTTTCATTTATTGCTCTGATGCTTAGGGAGTTTGATTGATTGAAACCCAAAATAGCATCCTCATTCTTTTTTTCAATTTCATTTTGCCCATTAAAATGTGAGCGTTTTTAAAAGAAATTTTGTCTCTGTACATGTAGTTTATGCTATTTCCGTATTACACTCCCCAGGTCAAAATTTTATGCTGGAACTAGCAAAGAAATATGCTAGATTTTGCTAGTTTTTGCTATGTATGCTAGATGTTTATGCTAGGTTATGCTTTTTTATGCTTGCCAGCATGGAATGCTATGGAGAGCTAGGTAGCTTGATCTGCTATTTTATGCTTTTTTATGCTTGCCAGCATGGGATGCTATGTAGCTAGCTTACGAAAAAATAGCATGACATGCTGGATAACAAGTATCCAATGCTTTTTAGCAAACCAAGCTATCTTCATAGCATGGAGAGCTAGGTAGCTTTATCTGCTATTTTATGCTTTTTTATGCTTGCCAGCATGTGATGCTATGTAGCTAGCTTACGAAAAAATAGCATGACATGCTAGATAACAAGTATCCAATGCTTTTTAGCAAACCAAGCTATCTTCATAGCACGGATAGCTAGGTACCTAGATGTGCTATTTTATGCTTTCCAGTCTTTCCACCATGGGATGCTATGTAGCTAGCTTACCCAACAAGAGCATGGCATGCTAGGTAACAAGCATCCAATGCTTTTAAGCTGTTAAAGCTACTTTCATAGCATCCAGCCGAAACAATTTTTGGTACAGCCATCTAGCGGAAAAATTAAGAGTTATTTGTACGGATTTATTTAATTATTTTTAAAAGAGAATATTAAAAAAAAAACCTTTTTTATTAAACCGATTTTTTTGTTAAACGTAGTTCAAACTAAGTTGTTTTTTTTTTTAATTGTTTCAGAATAAGTCATCTTACAATAGCAGTGATAATAGTATAGTAGTAGCAGTATAATTGAGTTGTAAATGTGACATTTATTTCAGGGGTTAATTATAATTGATTAGTTTATTTTAATTAGTTAAATAAAATAATATTAATTTGTTTAAAAAAAATTTCTCGAAAAATAAAGAAATTTTGATACCAATTCCAAAACATACTGGATAATTCGATACGAAAATTTTTGGAAATATTGATGCATCCCTATGTAAAAACTTACAGAAATTTGTTTCGGACAATATAATCTGGCTTATAATATATTGCAATAAACTGTGCAAATATACTCAATCGGTATTTTTAGAGCTAAGGGGCGAAAATCGTTGTGTTTGGCTGGAACAAACCCCTCGTGGTGCGTTAAGCCTAATACACATGCTAACTTTAACGCTGAATAACTACGGATTTATTATGATCACAGCGATTTATATTTTATGAAAGCTTTTATAGTGGGCTTCGAACAGTATGACTTACTATGAAATGAAGTGGTGTAAAAATTACGTGATCCAGACAATTAAATTAATTGTTTGGTTTTCTAAGACGGTTTTTCACATATTTCTTTAGAAATAACTGTCAGAAAGCTTAGCAGTAACCAGATTCTTGAAGAACTCTTAAAAACCTTTAAGAACCATGTTAGAAAGACTGGAAAAAAGAACCAGAGGGGTGTTAGATTAAAATTTTGGAAATATTGATACCAATATAAAAACATACAGAATTGTGTTTCAGACAATCTAATCTGGCTTAATGTATTACAATAAACTGTGTAAATGTATACTCGATCGGTACTTTTAGGGCTAAGTGTCGAAAACAGTAGTGTTTGGCAGGAACAGACCTCTCGTGGACCGTGGTGCTTTAAGCCTAACACAAGCTCACTTAACGCTGAATAGCTCCGGATCTATTTTGATCACAGCTTAGTGATTTATATTTTATGAAAGCATTTAAAGTGGGGATTCGAACATTAGGAATCACTAAGAAAAAGTGTAAAAATTGCGTGATCCAGAGACAATTCAATTCATTGTTTGGTTTCCAAGACGGTTTTTCACAGATTTCTTTAGAAATAATCGTCGGAAAGCTTAGCAGTAACCAGATTCTCGAAGAACTCTTAAGGCCTTTCTACATGGAGCCTTTTTTGCCGGATGACGGGCCGCGATCCGTCTTGGCGCGATGGTTGGCGACAAGAAAAATCCCTATTTTTGAGGCAGAAAGCGGATCAACCAAACCGGGTGGTCACGTGAGCACGCGGACCAATGGCTAGGCGTGATACGCCCGACATCGCGGACCGCGAAAAAGTGCAGGCAGCTCGCACTTTTTCTCGGGCCGTCAAAAACGGAGGGGGTCACGTGATTGAAATTCACCAATCTCCGAAACACCGAAGAGAACATCGTATTCGTATCGTATGCAATGGTGTTTTGTTTACAAAAGTAAACTAAGCTTAATTTTACGAAAAAAGCTTCATCTGTTGATTTTTACTAAAAATAATCAATGAAAAACAAGTTGAACACGTTCTGTTACCATTAAAATATAAAAGGTTTTGTAGAATTTGAAAAAAATAGTACTGAGAATCTATATGTTTTCCGTAGTATTGTATGTTTTGCTTTTAGTTTTATAGTCATAGAAGTAAAATTTAAAGGATAATTTACTTTTAAAGCAAACTAAAGTACCATTTAAATACCCTACTTCAAGTTTATATATCAAAACTTACTTTAAACACTTTCCCTAAAAACTATATCTTCTTGTACTTCCAAGTTCGATAGAAAAGCCTATATACTATAATTATTTACTCCACACATTTTTTATGTGCTGGGATGTTAGGCAGTGTTATGTTTTAAATAGATTGAAGTATTTGTTGTATGTTATTAATTTCAGAACCTGATAGTTATACCACATAGACATGAGACAATAATAAAAGAAATTAAATTGATTTTACATGTTTTCTTCCTCGATTAATTGAAAATTATGTTGCTCATAACATAAATCTCAGAAAATAAAAATTGGTCAGGAGGACAAGGCATATTTACGTATTCTCACAAAATACCCTGCAATAATGTCACATTCTCGCAAGTGTGATGTATGTGAAAGAATTTGCTTTTTTATGAGTATGACTTGTTTTGGATACAGATTTAATTATTAATTTTACCCTAATATCAAGACCTGATTATCTGGGCCTGATTTAGAAAATTTTCCACATAGTAGGCACACTGCGTTGCAAGGGGTCCCCTTGATGTTTTTTTATAAAAACAAATTTCACAACACACAATAATTGGTAGGTATACTTATGTACTGTTGTAAAACCATTTATTTTAGGCTTTTATTTTCCAATTTCAATTTCTTCAAGAAATATGAAGTAAGTTTTGTTTTATGAGTTAAGATACTTTTGAGATTTAGGGTTATGTTTTGAATAGATTCAAGTATTTGTATGTTATTAATTTCAGAACCTGATAGCTATACCACGTAGATATGAGAAAATAATAAAAGAAATTAAATTGATTTTACATGTTTTTTTCCTCGATTAATTGAAAATTATGTTGCTCATAACATAAATCTCAGAAAATAAAAATTGGTCAGTAGTATTAGGCATATTTACGTATTCTCACAAAACACCCTGCAATAATGTCACATTCTCACAAGTGTGATGTAAGTGAAAGAATTTGCTTTTTTTATGATTATGACTATTGTTTTGGATAGATTTAATTATTAATTTCATCCTAATATCAAGACCTGATTTAGAAAATTTTCCACATAGTAGGCACACTGCGTTGCAAGGAGTCCCCTTGATGTTTTTTTATAAAAACAAATTTCACAACACGCAATAATTGGTACTTATGTACTGTTGTAAAACCATTTATTTTAGGCTTTTATTTTCCAATTTCAATTTCTTCAATAAATAAGAAGTAAGTTTTGTTTTATGCGTTAAGATACTTTTGAGATTTAGGGTTATGTTTTGAATAGATTCAAGTATTTGTATGTTATTAATTTTATAACCTGATAGTTATACCACATAGACATGAAACTATAATAAAAAAATTAGATTGATTTTACATGTTTTCTTCCTCAATTAATTGAAAACTATTTTGCTCATAACATAAACCTCAGAAAATAAAAATTGGTCAGTAGTACTAGAAATATTTATGTATTCTCACAAAATACCCGCAGATGTATGTGAAAGAATTTGCTTTTTTGTGATTATGAGTATTGTTTTGGATACAGATTTAATTATTAATTTTAAGATACTTTTAAGATTTAGGAAGGCCAGGTCTCGTAGGCCTAATGGTAAATCAAAGGAGAACGAACAATAATAAAAGACCAATCAAGGCTTACCCAGCTTGAGTTTGTACTACGCGTAGTTCATTAACGCCAAGACCATGGCCCTATAGCCTGGAAGACTAATCTTGTAATATAAAAGAAATTAACTTGCTTTACATATGTTTTCTTCAACTCAATGTCAATATGAAAATTTTATTTTGGTCATAAAAAATATCTTGCCCCACAGGAAGTGATGCCTGGGAGTCAAATTTGCTTATCGAATGAACGAGTATTGTTTTTGATGAAGATTTAATTATTAAAGTTAACAACATCAAAACCTGCTGAAATTTAAATACTTATACATGTACTACTTCCCTCTATTATTAAAAAAATTATTTTGCCTAGTGGAGTACAATTGTAAAGGGTGGTTAGTAAAATAAATTTTTAGAACAAATTATGGGAATTGTGCAATTAAACTCTGCTTTCTTTATATTTGGGTTTAGGTCGGTGCATTTTAACATAGTACCAATGAGTTATTTTTATCAAGTCAAGAAACAAGGTTCTCATTATGCCTTAATTTGTTATAAGCAGGTTCAGCGGTATGCTGAAAATTTAACTAGTTTATTGTATGATCATTACAATATTCAGCTTTACATTTTACTCATTAGATATTATTAAAGACAAATTATCTTCAACACAAGAATTTATCAAAGATTAGTTTACTGACAGGAATCTTTTTACCATATATTTTTAAAAAGCATTTTTCAAGGGTAATTCATCAATCAATTTTTTCTTAGGACTAAAATATTAGCTCGAAAACTATTGTAAATTTCTGTACAAGAAATCCTAGAAAATACAGAAAAAGCTACACATAAATTAACCCCCCCCCTGTTTTGTAGAAAATATTATTCTAGTGTATTTTTATTTTTAAAGTTAAAGATGATTTTCATGTTCAAGAGAGTAACCTGGAGTATTTTTATTTTTAAAGTTAAAGATGATTTTCATGGTCAAGAGAGTAACCTGGAATGTTTTATTTTAATTTAAAGCACTATCAATTGTTAGGACAAAATAAAAAAAATCTATACTTTTCATTCTGTAGTAAAGTTGAATGTTAGAGCTTCCCATACATTTGAAGCAGCAAAAATATTTATTTTCCAAAATTTAAAAAGAATAATTTTTTACTGTCAATAGAGATAAATATTAATTTAAGCATATATGCATTTACAAGTAAATCAAAATTTTAAAAAATTTCTAATTTTTATTATTTAAAATTAGTGACAGCTACTAATTTTTTAATACCCAAAAATATTTTACAGCCATATTCACAGTCATCAGTGCTGCAGTACAACAAGGATAATTCAAAGCTGAAGGAGCCATCAAAATTGTTCCAATGAATTAAAAAGTAAAAATTAATAGAAAAATGAAGGCATTTAAAAGCATGTGTTAAGAAATAGTAATGAATCAATTTTGTATTTGGGATCGAAAAGTTAGTTAAGAAAAAAGAGAAATCTTTGAACTATCCTCAACTTTTAAATGAAGATCCTTTCCTTGATCTATCAAAGTTGCACTGTATTTCAAATGAAACAAACTAAAAAATTTTTACTAAGAAAACAATATTTTATTTGTTCAGAAAAAGTTAAAGAAAACTTGGAATTAAAAAATCATTCGACACATGTCCATATATAAAAAATAATCCTTTAATTGTAACCAAAAATAATTTAGAGGCTGTATATTACATAAACTAAACAAACTTACAGTTTTTCATTGTTTTATAGTCTATTAATTAGGTATTTGAACAAAACACCAGACTTTATCAACTATTCATAGATTTTAAACAGGCGTATGACTGTATAAATAGAGAGAAACTGTACCACATCTTGAATGATTTTGAAGTACCAGGAAAAATAATAAGACTTGTGAAAATGACACTGTTAAATACAGAATCTAAGGTTAGGGTACAGGGAAAGCTCTCGAGAAATTTTGGAATTAATACAGGGTTAAGACAGGGTGATGTGCTATCCACGACACTTTTTAACTTCTGTTTAGAACACATTATAAGGAAAATTTATTCCAGTCGAGGAGGCACAATTATAAACCGATCCTTGCAAATTTTTGCATTCGCAGATGATGTGGACTTGATGTCTAGAACAGAAAAATGTCTCATTGAAAGCTATAGAGATTTAGAAAGAGAGGCAAAGACTGTGGGACTGTTGGTTAACAGAGAAAAAACCAAATATGTTGTCATGTTGTTGTCGTATGCCACTTGGAATATCCAAGCTCCATCCGCAAAGCGGATAGGATTTAAGGCAAATGGGGTGCGGCTCCTGAGAAAGTGAGGCCCATGAAATGGCAGGAGTCCGACTTAAGCCTCGGATGATAGATGTCGCCACCATCTATCGCCACCTCCTCAATTTTGCCATGTCTGAAGGGGAGGGAAATAGTCTCCAGACATCTGGACCCGTGGTAAACTGCGCCATGACGGACCACAGGACTTTCGGACCCACAGATTTAACGAGCACGTACTCCGCATATACTCGGTGGGTCTTCAGCGGTGTCGGTGGAAACAGATGTTATTTTTCAATGATAAAGTTGTTTAAATCCTCTCTGCTGTCAAGAAAGTTAAAACTAAAATTATATAAAACAATAGTCAGACCTATCGTTACATATGGAGCAGAAACTTGGACAACCACGCAGAATGAAGAGAAAACACTTATTACATTTGAAAGAAAGATATTAAGGAAAATATATGGACCAGTCAAAGATGGAGAGGTTTGGAGAATTAGGAGCAATTTAGAGTTAAGTGGACTGTATAAAGAAAAAGATATTGTCAATATAATAAAATCTAAAAGAATACAATGGCTTGGACATCTGGAGAGAATGAGTGACGAGAGAGCTACAAAGAAAATCTACAGAGGAAAAATAGAGGGTAAGAGGAAGATCGGACGTCCTAGAAAGAGATGGCTGGACGAGGTTGAAGAAGATTTGAGGAAATTAAGGGTGAGAAATTGGAAGACAAGAGCCAGGGATCGGAGAGGGTGGAGCTGCCTTGTGAGGGAGGCCATGGTCCTACATGGACTGTAGAGCCGAGGAGGAAGGAGGAAGGATTAATTAGGTATACCAATTTGAAGGCAGAATGTAATAAACAAATTACTAAATGTAATGCAAACACAAAAATATATATTAAACAATAAATTTTAAAAGGGTTCCATCTTGATCTTCAATTATTTATATTCCAATGATAAAACTGGTCTTTAATCAAAAACCTAAGGGAAAATATTAAATACACACTTTAAATTACATGTAAATTCAATTAGAGGAAAAACACAAAAAATATTGAATACATTAAGTACATTAGTAATCAAACTCACTATGCTTCATACAGTTCAGTTCTAGAGATCAGAGATTAAGAGTTTAACAATATCTTAATTGCATATTAACTCCATTTTCTGGAATTAATGATAGTGTCGATTTGAAATTTTCTCCAGATGTTTCGCCCTCTTCTTCGGAAGGAATCCTCAGTGGAAACACAAAGGGAAACATTAGGAGAAAAATTCCAATCGACATGACTATCAATCCTGGAAAATGAAATTAGTATGCAATTTTCAGCGCGGAAGTTCTTGTTATTTTATAATCTTAATTGATTGTTAGATAATTAATAAACTAAAACTTTATCATACTTTGTTCATTATAAACTAATTTCAATTACATGCAATTTTTGTAACACAAGATATACCAACAATGATAAAATTGAAAGTAATATCAATAACTCATTACAAATTACAATAAAACCTAAAAAAATAAAAAACTATCCCAACTGAATTATTTAAAAATTTGGACAGTTTGTAATGTAACCCTCAGATATGGTGCATACCATTTCAGAGGTGGTGTGTAGCACCTTGGGCATCAAATACCGAGTACTACCGTGAGGTTGGCAAGTGTAACCTCAAAAATTCTGCGTACCACCTACTTGGGAATGGTGTGAAACATCTCAAGGGTGTTATGTAGTAGTTCGGGGAAGAGGGTGTACGACCTTCAGGATGGCTTGCAACTGAGAGTGGTTTGTACCACCTCGGGAACTGCATGTAATACCTCATAGGGGGTGTACCACCTCAGGACTTGCGGTAAAATGCTTTATAAAAATCCCAAGGTATTACACACCACCCTTTTGAAGTTATACCCAAACCCCGAGAGGTTTCACACCACCCTCATAAAGTTTCCCAAGAGAAGTTTGAAATGGTACTTTCCATTGGATACCCGAGAAATTTAGTTTTATAACCATTAATATAAATAATTAATTTAATTGTGAGATTGTTACTCGATTGCATTTTTGAAAAAGTGAACCCCCACTTGAACTACCCAAAAGCCACCAGTCATTTGGTGACACACAGGGCCACCGAGAGCCAAGTCGGGCCCCGGGTAAAAGGTTGAGAAGCGGGCCCCCAATGACATATTCTCATTTCGAAGTAGGGGGTGAAATTTTCTAATGTACCTCCACCCATGCATTCATACGCTTAATGTAATTTTTAGAATATTTCTAGGCAAGATCTGAATTACACTCAACTTAAAAATATCGTTTTCTTGATAATATGATGAGTAACAAGTAATAAAAGGGGTCTCGGGGTTTTCCCCCAGAAAATTTTTGAAAATATGCCCCTAGAAAACTGGGAATTTACTCATTTTTGGACCTTTATGTGAACAAATTAATTTCTAAAATATTCAAAATGATATCTGTCTTAGTACTCAATATGAAAAGATTTGGGTACCGGGCCCCGGGGTATCGTACCCCCTCGCCCCCCTCTCTCGTCAGGCCTGGTGACACACATAGAAGCAGTGGCGAAGCAAAGTAAAAAATTTAATGGAGGGGGATAGGAGTAGTTTAGTGGTTTTCTATGATCAAAAATTTTTCTGAGTTTCCAGGAGAATACGCCCTAACATTTTCAAAGTAAAAGAACCTGTGAATAAATAGTTATAAAAATTTCAAAGGGTTGTTGAACCCTATACTCATTCTCTACATACTGCTATACTTACATGCATAAAAAGCTTTTTATCTTTTAAAAAAAATTGGGAAGAAATGTAGAAATCATTCTCGAAATTCTTTTTTCCAATATCTTGACTCGACACCGTTAGTAAGAACCTGTTGAATAGAATAAACAGAAATATAAAAGGAATTAAGCAACAGTACCAGTGTTGTTACTAAAAAAATCAGATGGCGATATTGGCAATTTTTATGTATGGGGAGAATTTTACTTATTTCAACTGCACTATGTTACAACAGGTCACAGGTTGATGTGAGGTGACGACAGACTTTCTGGCTATCTAATAGGTGAAAAAGACAGAGCAAGCGAGAGTCATCTCTGACTTGTCAATTAGGTAGCTAGAAAGTGTGGAGTCTTCTTACATCAACCCGTGACCCGTCACTGACAAGAAACATAATCTAGTATAATTCATAATAAATTTTTAGTTTTGGGAATGAGTACTACAACCCCAACACCCACTGGCTACACCACCAGTAAATAATGTGTTACCACAACCATACCGGGAAATTTGGTGTTTTTGCTTGACTTTGGTAAACATAAATTAGCATCTAATTCTAAAGTATTGTGCAAAGCAAGCACACGCACTATAAGTTGTGCTGTAAGAAACAGTCTCACAAAATAATACCGAGCAAAAAAAACTGCAATGTACAGAAAACTTTGGTAACAAATATTGACCTTTCATTTCGAAAGGTATGGAGTGGAATCTTATCCCGGATAAAGTTGAAAATGTTTTTATTTCTTTTTCATGTATTGCTAGGGGTTCACATACTTCGAATGACCTGCCACTGTGAGTGGCAAATAATATAAATAAAATTTAAGATTTGCAATTAAAAAGGTGAAAAAAGCTTGGATGCATTGCTATAAGAATAGAAATTTACTGCACTTAGCCAGTCATCTCATTCAGGATAAATATCTTCTTCAGTTTCAGACTACATAAGATAATATTCTAAACTTCTGTGGAAGAGAAAAATAATTGAAATGCTAAACAATTGTACAGAAATAATATTAATTGAATCACAAACTAAGAAGAATATTAGTAACAGACATTCAATAGCGAAATACAATACAATTAAATAACAATGTCTTTACATACCTAGCAGGTTCAATTTTAATTATTATGAATAAATATTTGTATTTCGCTAATAGCACCTAAAAGTAAATGTTAAACTTTAAATAACTTAGTCATTTAAGCAACAACTTCTAGAGATCTACAGGGGCTATAATAGGATTTTTTAAGTAAGGTAAAAATGCTTTTTTCTATACTTTAAACATGCATATTCTGGATGGGCAAGAAGCGATTCCTAAAAGAATGTAAAATATGTAACGGTAATTATTCTAGTTAAGTGGTAGAGCAACGCCCCTTCTAAAATATGCGAGAGTATTGGGTAAAAGCGACTAAAAAGCAACATATTTCTTTTTAGCGCCAAGCTTGGTCAGGTATATCCTGGTATGAAATCACTGTCTCTAACCACTAATAAACCATCATACCGCCTGGACAAAAAGTTTCAACAACTGCCTGAATCGGGATATCAACCATTAGATCAATCTCATACCTAATATAATTAAAAACATTGTCTATACAACCAGTTCTGATTCTGGGGGGACATAGGGAGGCGTCGTCACAAAATATTTTTTAGACAGTCCCCGAAATGTTTTAGCCATCATCTTAAACTGCTATATACACCGAGTAGATTCAATTTAAAATCAAATAAATAAATAATTATTTTTCGGTACAGCTTTAGAGACTTCAGCCGCCTTTTTTACCCACAGCCTCAATTATAACAACCATTTAGGTCCAATTTTAAGTATTATTACTAGATCCTAAAATAGTAGTAATTGCTATTATTATTAGAGACAGGGCCCGATTTAGAAAATTTAGAACACTAGGCCCAACATGCAGGAAGGGGCCCCCCGTTGCCATATTTGGTGCTATATAAATGTAGATGCGTTAAAATTATTGTTTGATTAGTATGAAAATTCACTATCGTCAGGGTCAGACATGTTCTCGGTTATCTTTTACGTTTTTTACATTGCTAAAAAGTTTTGGATTTTTATTTTCGAGTTAAAAAATGTAATGAAAAAACATTCAAGGAAGTATAGAAAGTTATTTCTACTATAATTTTTTGTTAACTTTTTAAAATTAGGGGGCCCCCAAATTGTGGGGCCCCTAGGCCCGGGCCTAATGGTAAATCAGGCCCTGGTTAGAGATAGACAACACTCAATCGTTGTTGCTGTGGGAGATGTGGTTACACATTACAGATGTGGTGACTGGAGGACTATTTCTAAAGCTGTTTCCAACGATATAATACAAAACAAGATAAACGTGATCACACGCGATATCAAGCTTTATTATCTGTTTATAGCAGTGTCTCTTCTACAGGAAACAGAATCTGTTTCATAAAATGATGCAATTTCTTTTTTAGCATGAACATTAACTTGTAATCAGTGCTGAAATTGGAGGGAAACGCCGTCCCCCAAAGTATTTTTACCGTCCCCGTTCCCTAAAATATTTGTTTCCACGAAAAAAATTATAAATTTAAGGGTAGATTTAAATACGAAAGAAAATTTATTTTTTTCTGACCTAAATTCCCATTTGAATGAGTGTTCGGATTCGCCTATCAGCGTGCCAGCAGTCTCCCCGTATTCCGATTCGCAAATATATTCGTATTCGGATTTTTAGGGTCAAATTTCCAAAAACGTTCTGGGGAGGACCCCCAAGACCCCCTTCAAGTATTTTAATCTCTATTACTCACGATTTGCTGTGCAAAAAATGAGTAAAAACCCTGTTTTTAGTCTAATTTCGAAAAAAAATTTAAAAAAAAACCCACATTTTTATACCCCAAAAACATATCCTGGATTCGCCACTACTAACATAAAGATGAATAATGTTTTTTTTTCTTTCCATCAATATTTGTAATGAATACTTAAATGTTACATAGTTTTAAGGTTATAAAAATTATAATAACTGCATTTATGCTTTTATTCTAGCATTTAAAAAATTTCCCATTAGCCCCCACTTTCCCCTAAACTATGCAATTAAATGTAATCTATAATTTGATTATCAATTCAAGTAGGTACTACTAAAAATTAGTCATATTTTACCCTCCATCAATCATCTACTCTGTAAAAAGGTGAGGGTGAGTCCCCCCAAATATTTTTCTCCAATTTCAGCACTGCTTGTAATGCAAATTACATACAGAAAACAACGCCAGTATTACGATCGAAATCAATCGCGAGAACAAGTACTTTGTTTGTTTTAAATCAGAAATCACAATCATTTTCAATTGAAATACACTTTAAACCAAGAGAAACGAAAATTGAACTTACGCCATGTTTGTAGTTTATTGTTGTTGTTGATGTTCTATCTTCGCGGCTGCCGATGACGGAAAGCAAAACTTTTTTTGCTCCCGTTTTCACGGGCCGCGTTTGGTTGTTCAATGCGACCGCAGCGCCACCACTTTTTGCCAACCAAAGGGATTTTTCTGATGGCGGATCAAGCAAACGCGGCCCGTCATCCGCGAAAACTGGTCCATGTAGAACCAGCTTTAAAGACCTTTAAGAACCGTGTTAGAAAGACCGGGAAAAAGAAGCAGGGGCGTTAGGAAGTGAAATTTAGAACGAGCACATGTACCCGAAACCTCAAAATATGGGTACTACCCCTTAGTGTGTTACATTGTTCTAAAGGGAATTTTGAGGAAGTAAAAATACTAAAATTTTAGACTTTCAGCTCTAAAACTCCGGGCTTGACGCCCAGATTCAGTTTTTCAATAAAACCGGAAAAACTCCCGAAATATGGGACCTACCCCCTCATACTTTACATATTCTTAATCTACTAATCAAAGGGAATACCGTAATGTAAAACACTTGGGGGTTCATTCATATTTTTCCCCTTTCCCCCTTTTTCTATACTTCCAAAAAATGCAATGGATTCTTATAAAGACAAGTAGACCTCTTTTGTGTTTAAAAATTCCTGGATGACGTCAGAATCACCATGGCAACCCGAATTTCTGGAAAAAGCTTACCACATTACTTAACTACAAAAATAAAAATTGAAAGAAATTCAAACTTATTATTAAATACCAATTTTTAGGCCTTTTCGAACTTGTGTTTTTTATTCAAAAAACTGTTTTTTCCCCGACTCTGAAAATCTGCCTAATTAAACATCAAATTGCACAAAAATTTGATATTTATTATATTTTGAGGTCCTTTAAAAGTTTATTCAATTGAAATGTTTTTTAAAAATCGTTTACAGGGTCTTTGATGCCAAAAAACTCATTATTTTCACCTGGTAATACCATAGTAATGATAAATTGCCCTCTCTATAGATTACAAAAAAAAAATGTTTGCATTAATATTGAAATGCATTGAAAATAATGTCATAATTTGAATGATTTAATCTGTTGTAAAAAATAAAGGGGGATTATTTTATTCTTTAATCTGAGCCTCATGCACAGCAAAGATTTTGATTTATTGGATTTATTTCTGGAAATGGCAACACAAATCGTTTGTTGACCAATATATCCCGCCCGAAGCCGAAGCATGCAGCATGGCTTGATCTTCTCTTTTCAAGTAAGTTCAATATTATTAATTAGAATTAGTATCCTCTTTTTCTTTTCAGAAAAATAAAAACAGTGCTGCTTTTAATTTCTAGAACACCTAAACAAAATCCGATTTGTTATCATTGGGGCAGACTGAACTTAAGTAACGAAGATTTATGCGATGCATTCATTTCTTGTTTATTCTTCCTCCAAATACATATAATGTTTATATATATTTAAATTGGGAAAACTAATATTTTGACTTTAGGACTATGTTTTCCACTCACTCTGCCTCATTCCCCCCCCCCACTGGATCCACCCCTGATAAGGTGTGTTGCTGTGAAAAAATTGAATGGTTAGGGTTCATTATTAACCTATATTAATATAATAATCAGGGGCGCCGACTCCGGGGGTGGTTGAGCAACCCCTAAAATTTATGTGGAGGTGCGAAGCACCCCCATGAAAAACTTCTTGTCTAAAATTTTTTTTTATGAGCTAACAAAAAAAACTTGACACAGGCACTCTTAATGAGAGTATTTTTGTCCCCAAAGTCATCAATATCACACAACGGGATCCAGTGTCAAAGAAAAGGCACCCCCATGCCCCATGGCAGGGCCACCCAAGGGGGTGGTTTTAGGGGTTCAAACCCTTCCCGAAATTTGGACATCAATTTTTTATTTTCTGCTTCCCCTTAAAAATTATGTGACTCACAAGGAGCGGTGATTTTGGAAAATTTTCAAACCTTAACCCCCCTCAAAAATTTTTGTTTATATTACTGGGTTTCTTCAAAGATTCTGCCGCTTACAAGGACTCGTGCTCTTAAGGTGTATAATCCAAAAGACCTATTTAAAATTCACATTGTTAGTAAAATTTTAAAATTAACATCACTAAAATTAATATAAAATGTGCAAGTCATCTAAAACTTGACATAAAAAAGTACTCGTATCGTAAGGAGATACCTCCGAATAAATGTTTGATCAGCAAAACCCCACCCGAAACAAAGGTCTGGTTACGGCCCTGCCCCATTGGACATTTTTCTAGCTTGTCTCAAGTATGAATTACTATTGTTTTTTCTTTGAAAATTATGCAACTTACAAGGAAGGGTCTTCTTCGCATGCAACCCAAAAGGTCTTAAAATGAATTAAAACACTACTATTAATATTTTTTTCCCTGAAATTTCTGCCGCTTTCAAAAGGCTTCTTTGAGGGTAGTACAAAGGTGCACAAATAAAATAAAACTACTTTCTAGGGGCTAATTTCAAAATATTTTTGGTAGGAGAGAGCCCACTAACCCCCCTGCAATTTTTAAACCTATTTATGTACTACTTTTCCCATTTATATGCTACTAGCGGTTCTGTTCGGGTCTAACCCAAAGAGTCTCAAAATGAGCTAAAACACTACCTCTGGACCCTCCTTTTTACTTAGAGTTCAAATTTCAAAAATTTTGATGTTTAGTGCTCAAAAGTTAAAATTCTTCGTGTAAAAGTACTCGTCACAGCACTCTGACTTCATAAAATGAATATGAGCAACCCCACTGATTTTCAAAACCCGGCACCTCTGATAATAATTAAAGGTACAGCTTTAGAAAAGGTCCGCTTTTCGCCATGTTTAACCATAGGTCAATTTATGACTGACACGACAACCATTGAGATCTAATTGTTAATATTATTATTAGAAATAATAGTAATTAGTATAATATTGTTAGAGATCTAATAGTACGATTAGGTAGATCTCTATACTGACAACACTTAATCATGATGTTGTCGGAGCTGTGGTTAAACATGGAGGCAAGCAGACCTTTTCTAAAGCTGTTCCTAATTAAATTAAGACACTAATTCAATAAAATATTTATTTGCTTGGTTTATTGGACCTTTTTTATAAAAAAAAAGCCTGAATTTAAATCACCTTTTCCACATTTGAATCCACTTTGTTAATGTTTTATATTTTTTAGGATAAGAAGAAATTACCGTAAAAATACTACTTGAAGCACAAGTATCACTGGATGCCCACCAGATTGCTAAAAGTCAAAGCTCAACTAAGCTGCCGAGACTGACGGGATGATATATTATGTATAGTAAGTACAGAATAATTTGCTTTCTAGTTCAATTGTGATTTACTTTTTGTTAAATACCGCCAAGTTGATGTGGACAACAAATATTTAAAAGTCAACAAATCTTTGTGATTCTCATTAATATTAGTCATAGAAGCTGTATTACTTTTTTGGTTAGTTACAATTTTTGGCAATACTTCTAATTTTTAATGTCCCAAACAGATTAAAGCAATATTAAATGAGAGAGATAATGTAGTTGAACCTACTTTTGTTTTGAAAAAAAAATATCTGAATATTTGGGTTTTCACTTTTCAGTCTAAAGCACTACTAGGGGTGGTTGATAAGAATTGGTTGCTATAAAATTTCCAGGCAGTTAAATGCTATATAAACCCTTTTCACAACTTCGTACAAGATGCCTTAGTGTGATTCTGATTTTGAAAATATAGGATGAAGTATAAAGAATTTTAAATGCAATGCTTTTAAAGGGGTCTACTTGACTTTCAAAATTACCAATTTAATTTACAAGATGGAGATTTTACCCTTTAATTTTTGTTTAAAGAATATGTGGTTATAGAGTTGGGATCAATGACAAAAATAAAATATGTATATAGTGGTCAATGAATATAAAAAGTTTGGGGATTTGTTTGGGTTTTGGAAGCACTCATACCCAGTCCTGGAAATTATTCTTTAATGTATTGTGTTTTTGACAACAGGCAAATGCTTGATGAGCATGGGTGCCACTCTTCAGTCCTCAGGACGGAATTCCGTCTTTCTAAAAGTTTTGTGAACGGAATTCCGTCTTGGCTTTAATATGAAAAGTAAAATCGACAGCAATTTGTACTAAATTTTGGTACTTACATAACTCCTTATGCCAAGAAATAATCCTGTTTTACACAGATACAGCTTTAACTTGTAACATTTAAGGACCTGTTCATGTGATATTTTATGGGTTTTTCAGCAATTCAGCATTCAATGTTAGCTTAATTTATTTTCTTTTTCTTCCCCTGTCTTTAATTTGTTGAAATATTTTGCGTATTTAAAAAATATTAAAAAGATAGTTTCAAGTTCAGTCTTAAAATTTTTGAATAGTGGCACCCATGTTGATGAGCTTCTAAAGTTCATATTAAGTGTTCATGTCTATTTAATATTTTTTTTGCTAATTGGTGATTATGTGTGATATTACATATGAATCAAATTGCATGCACTTGTTAATGATTCCCCATTACAACTGTTCACACACACATTACAATACATAGTTCTCTTAATTTTTACGTGCTATCCTTGAACCATAAGTTTCATTACCACATTTAATGGGCTTTAACTGTGCATTTTCATTTTCAGAAGCACTGTGTATAAAATAATATTAAAGTAGTACCAATTTTTAACCTTTTTAAATGTTCTGTACTGACTTCTGTTCTGTTTAGTTCTTGTAGCATTTAATTTGCAATATTTAGCTTAATTTCCCCTGTCTTTAATTTGTTGAAATATTTTGCGTAGTTTTATAATTTATTCCAAAAGATTATTTATTACCATCCTAAGTGTAAATTACCCCTAAATTAAAAGAATCTAATGTGGGTTAATCCTGCGAATTTGGGTTTCACACTAATTATATAGTATTCTTTCTTATAATTGTCATTTTGGTTTCAATGTAATAATACATGCATTATGCTTAATTTTATAATTAAAGGGTCCTTTTTTCTATGGGAGAAAAGACAAAACTAAATTCCTAAGATTAACCACCGACAACCACTGTTCGCTGCTTTTGACGAGGTGGTGTAAATCCACCATCAGCCTTTGGTTTTATTCCTCCGGGGTGATAAAATGAGGACCAAATATATACTTGGGGAAACAAGGGTATTCTACCTCCGATGACTGTGACTTTCATAGTCACACTTTCTGTAACAGCTCTGCTTATGGCCTCACTAAGTGAGGCTGGTTATACTGGAGTTTGAAGGCCTAATGACCTAGGTACTCCCTCAAGTATCCCCCTCATTGTTTCATTAAAGAAATTAATCGATTGAAAGTTATAGATATTCTAACTTTCCAAAAACAAACGACAAATAAGGTTTAACAAATATTATTTCCAAACTATATCTATTCTTTTTTAGCATTTAAATTATGCATGATTATATATTTTGATAGTTTCTCTTAAGTAAATTTCGACTTTAAAGAATTAAGTTGAAATGTTTTCAGGAAATCTTTTTGGATCAAAATACAAAAAGATATTTGAACTAGAGTATCAAATAAGTCTTCCTGTTTTTTTGTTTGTGAATTAAAAGGCTACTTTGTTGAATAAGTGAATTGAGTACCTATAATTAATCACCTATAATTTTATTTTGAGCTATTAATATAAATAATTATAATTGGGATTTAATTAAATATAAACAACCTTTTAAGTGGTTAAAGCCATTTCACATCACAGGAACACGTCAACTGTATGAGATTATGAATGAGATGGCCCAGGAATTCCTGCCCGAAAGATTTACAAAACCCTAATTTATTACCAAAGGTTTTTTTTAAAATTCAGCACCCCGTTTAAATGGTAATATTCATAACTATTGTCTTCTACCTTTAGGCCCACCTCCCCTGCATGAGACTGCCTGCTGAGAATGTCCCCCCAGTATTTACTGCAACTGGGCACTAGGCCAGGACTAATGCCCTGGATAGGCGTTGATTAAGTAAGTAACTTGTCTAAGAGTTTTTATAATTAAGGGTTTTTTTTATTAAAAAGGTTGTTTCTGGTTTCCCCCAGGAAATTTGTTTTCAAAATTTGACCCTCATAATGAAGGTATAGCTAATATGTGTTGTACCATTTTTATAACAACCAATGCTGTTAGAACACTTTTTTTTTGCCTGAAATTAATTATTTTGGAGTGTTTCAGGATTTAAACAAGCATTTTTTTTAAAATAAGACTTTCAAAATGAAGGTATTGGTATAGCTTTATTTTGTTTTTCAAAGAATATGTATTAACAATTAATATTTTAGGGAACAGCTTAAATATTACTAAGTACTATATACTTTTGGGGCTCAACCCAAATCTTAATTAATTGGAGATTAATTCCAATATTTTAATAAAGCACAAATTCTGGGGATGTATTATGAGTGTTTTAAATAAAGTGTAACAATAGACTTTCTTAAAATATCTCCCCTAGACATACTCTCAATTGCAAATCTTCATTTTAAAAAGCAAAGAATTAGATGAGACTAGTTGAAACTCCTTTAGAAAATGCATAAACTAAATTTATTTTTATATGGCCCCTGTAGTTAAAAATTTTCAACTAGCCAATTTTTTTTTATTTTCTAAGTAAGACCCACAAAAAACTCTTATCTCAATATCTTCAAAGTTCACTGAGATATACATGTATAAATTTTTTATGGGCTCTTCACAAATTAATTTTTGAAGTTATTTCTATTACTGCCTAAAAGCAGGTTCAACTTAAATTGGTAGATGAACCCTGTTTGGTTCCATAAAAAGGTGTTATAAAGTGGTATCACCAGTTTTAAATTTTTAGTATCTCAGCAAGATATTGAGGTAGAGGTTATTGTGGCTTTTTCAGGAAATAGTAAAAAAATAAATTAGTTGGAAATTTTAAACTACATGGTCCGTCAAATTTTTTTTCTGCATTTTGTTAAGTAGACCCCCATGGAACATAAACTAAACTAGTTTAATATTTTTCTTCTTTATATGAAACTTTTCTTTACATGAAAACTTGGTAAATGGAAGTATGTGTCTAGGGGAAAATAATTTAATAAATATATTGTTATTGAAACACCCTGTATATTATAATGAAATTGTCCCATTGTAACCATTTAATTAACTTTTGTCGCAGGCCCACCTCCACTGCATTGGGCTGGCTGGTGACGATATGTGCCCTCTCTGCCAGTCCTCCAGGACATTTGCTCGAAAAGCCACAGATGGACATTGGATAAAGTAAAGTAAGAAGTAACTTTAGTCATAAGTTTGGAAACTCCAACTCTCAAGCGTCACCTCCAGCCATGGACCGGTTTCGTCCTTGTTAGGACTCATCAGCACGGCATAGGAAGGTAACGCAAGAGAGTGGAGGAAGGTAACGCAAGAGAGTGGAGGAAGGCTTCTTCCTCCACTCTCTGTAGGAAGGAGGTGACGCTTGAGAGTTGGAGTTTCCAAACCTTTCCCGAACCAGTGGTTATGGTGAAAAATACTCCTTTTCTTAGTCATAAGTGTTTGTAAATTATAATTAGCTTTTTATTAAAAAGAGGGTTTCTGTGTCAGGATTGTTTTTTTGGAAATTTGACTCCTAAGGTAACCGACTGGGTTAGGAAGCATTTTTTAAAAATATGAACTAAATAAATAGTTGTTATTTTCCGAGAGCTAATATTCTAAAACTGAAAATCCTGCAAAAAAGTATTTATTAAAAATTATTTTTTTAATTATTGAGAAATTTGAATAGAAATAATGCCAAATTTAAACTTCTGCCAACAACTACAGAAAATGTTCTTTTATTAGATAAAAATAAACTTTTTGCAGGATTTTAAGCTTAAGACAGAAATGTGTTGGTAACTAAAAAAATATGGGATTTTAAAATAGTAATGAAGTACTGGTGTTTGAAATTAAATTAGAATTCACTTTAATTTCATTAATATATTTGAAAACAATTACCTATAATTAACCCTTGTATAAGCCATTTAGATTTTTTTTTGGCCAAAGGTGGTATTTCAAAAAATTTTAAGCGCATTTTCATTAATCATTTATAGTCATATTTTGTTATTAATTGCTCTATTTCTATTTTAGATCAAATGAAAAGAGAATTGATGAAATAAGAAAAGGACCTGCCTGAGATAAAAAAAAAAGATGTTTTGAAATGTTGAAGCTTTAAATAAATATTTTTAAATGTTAAAGCTTTATTCTTTTTTTATTTAAAAGAAATAAATTTATTTAAATGGTTGAAAAAAAGTTATTAGAATAGTAAAAAATTAGAACAACTGGCAGGTAATAAACATGCTCTTTTAGAAAAAACTGAATTTAGAACTGAAGATTTAGAAAAGTATTGCTACAGCCTATAGCACTATAATAGGCTTATATAAAAAATAAAGGCAACTGATGGTAGAAAAGTAATGCTAAAATAATATAAAAATAACAGCAACTGATGCTAGAAAAGCAATGCTAGAATAATATACAAATTAACAGCATCTGGTGCTAGAAAAATAATACTAGAATAGCAAACCTTTTCCAGTAATACAAGCTAGATTTTGCATGCTAGAATAGCAAGCTTTTTCTAGCAGTACAAGCTAGACTAGCAAGCTTTTAGCAGCACAAGCTAGATTTATTTGCTAGAATCTAGCATATGTTGCTAGAATTTTTAATTAGTTGGTATGTTTAAGCTAGGAAAAATAGCATAAATGTTTGCTAGGTCCACCATAATAACCTAGCATGCCATGTCGTGTATTGGAACACTTTTTATGCTATCTAGCATAGAAAATCTAGCTTCCGTTGCTAGATTTTTTATGCTAACTAGCATACAAAATTAGCTTGTATTGCTAGATTTTTATGCTAGTTAGCATAAAAAATCTAGCAACCGAAGCTAGATTTTCTATGCTAGGTAGCATAAAAAGTGTTCCAATACATGACATGGCATGCTAGGTGATCATGGTGGAACTAGCAAACATTTTTGCTAGTTTATGCTATTTTTCCTAGCTTGAACATAGCATACTATGCTTGTCTAGCAAAGAAATTCCAGCATAAATTTTGACCTGGGTCCTCACAATTGAATTTCACTCCTCCTAAAACAGTCAAGCAGTATTTTTACTCCTCCAAAAAAATACTAGGAATAACACTGATCTTACGAAACTGCATCACTTAAATTAAAATTTTAACAACTCGTCTACTGAGACCCTTTGGGTGACACCCGAAGAACACTGCTCTTTGTACGCTGCAAAAATTTCAAGAAAAAAAACCAATAGAAATAGAAATCAAAACTTCGGGAAGGAGTTAAATCTCCTTAGGCATCAGACCTGGTCTCTATCACAAGTTTGCAAGAACTTTTGTGAATAAAAAATGAAGGTTAAGTAACTTTTTTTTGTTTTATTCAGAGAATTTCCCCTTAAAAGTTTACTAGTGAAATATTTATTGTTCTTAAACTTACATAGCTTACCTTCTTTAGCTTGAGCCGAAGTTCCTGGTATTATGGGTTCTGTTGTGGAAAACAGTCAATTAATTAACACGTAACAAAGCTGTAATACAATATTCCTAAAAACTGCTGTTGAATAGGTATTGGGTGTAATAAAAATAAGATGATTATTTATGAAAGAAGTTAGAGTAGGCATTGTAAAAGAATTCGTCTCTTTGCACTAAATTTTCTAAGCTTGACTTGAGGTTCCTGAGCCCTCTGTACTGTTGGGGTAAGAAATGGCTCAATAAAGTAACACGTTGCAGAACTATGCTGTCATTTTTTAAGAACAGCTTCGGCACCTTAATTACCTTAAATATCTTTTTACTACAATCCCTGAATATTGAAAGGCATCCCTTCAATTGAATCACTTATTTCAGAAACATGTCAAACGCCATTTTTTCAAAAATGAGTTATTGGTGTCATATCATTATGTAGGGGTAAACGCACATTTTAACATAAGAATAATAAAAATAACGGGATTTTAAAGTAGTTTTCCAACATGTTAAATTTCAGCTTTAGTGCAGAAACAAGTCAAACGACGTCGTTTGACTGGTTTCTGCACTTAAATTGAGGAGGATTATTTCGTTCATGCTGTCTCATCTACCGCTTGTTTGGGACTGCAGTTTTTTATTTAATCGCATACAAAAACTATATGTGATTGGAAAAGTCATTCTTTAGAGGTTAGGTCCATCAAGCCATGGTAAAAACCATATTTTTAAAGTTTTTTTACGAATCTCAAGACTAAGGACGATTTGGTAGATGGTATATTTAAAATTTCCATGCTTGTGGCCATTTATCATATCCATGGGATTGATATTTTGGATCTATGAATCACTTTATTAAAGTGGACATCAAATCTATACCCCAGATCATAATATTGAACTAATTAACTAATTTTGTAGGCTTTTAAAGCAAAATCGTCTTACTGTCCACAAAGTTACTTCTAGCAACTATCTAATTGACTTCGAAGATGTTTATATTAACATTTTGAATTGGCTGACTACTATTTTTGAGTCTAGAGTTGAAATCATTTATAAAAATAAGTATTTGTACATCAAATAACCAAGAGAA
Source organism: Tetragnatha montana (assembly GCA_963680715.1). NCBI lineage: Eukaryota > Metazoa > Arthropoda > Arachnida > Araneae > Tetragnathidae > Tetragnatha > Tetragnatha montana. The sequence goes on from OY796679.1 coordinate 54,729,733, forward strand.
AAAAATAAGAACTCTATAATAATTTTATGGGTTAGTATTTAATATGAAAATGCTATTATAAACTAATACTTCCACTTTTATTACCAAATCCTTAAAATATGTAGAGTTAAACTATGAAAATTGACCTGAATACTTTGTTTATTGCAGAAACCTGTAAAATGCAAATATTTCAATATTTTTTTTATGTAAAGAATAAAAATATTTAAAAAATTCTTTTTGTCTGTAAAATACCCAAATGAAGTCTACTTTAAGAAAAAAATTACTAGAAACCTTCATAAAAATGTAGTGAGCATCTATACAGTTTTTCTCGTTTATCTCAAAACAAGAAAAGTGACGTTTGACATGTTTCTGAAATAAGTGATTCAATTAATGCAATGCAATTAATGTATAAATTAATGCCTTATTAAATGCAAAATGTCTCCATCAGACCATTTGTGTCTCTATCAGGGTGGCTCAACATTTTTATAAGGTACACCCCCTTAGTCAAATAGATAAAAATGCTAACAGGTTGAAATTTATTCAAAACTTACTTTCTTGAGTTTGAGTTGAGGTTCCTGGCATTGCTGTTGGAAAAATGAATTATGCAATTAATTTCCACTTTACAACTAACTAGGCTGTCAATTCTTTTGTAAAAGAATAACTTAATTATGTGCTTTAATAGAAAAACAAATAAATTATATGTGAATAATTGCACATGTTTACGTTGCTTAAAAACTTAAGCGAAACATTTTTACGAAATAAAGTAGTATGAAAACTTTTATATTAAAAAAGAATATGAAAAAAAATTATTTCATTTTGTATTGTTGAAATCATTTTTTTACTTAGTTTTTATTATCTTTTCGAAAAGTGTTAAATCTCTTTACAATCATTTTACTAACTAAAATGACTTTGATTTTTGAATTTCAATTCCTTTGTTGAAAAGCACATTTTGAAAATTTAACTGTTTGAAAAGCAGTCTTACCAGAATGATATTCACGCTGTTCTTTTTTGACATTTGTTCCTGTGTGTTTTATCACACCAACGCGAGCTACAAAAATAGAAACAAATAGTATGTATAATATAAATTAAAACACAGCTAAATTATCTACTCCTCTTTATTACTTTATTAAATAAGTACTCAAAAATAAAGTCGAAATGTCGTACTATCTAGAGTAAAGTTTTCTATTTTGGGGCGCTGAAGCCCCCTATTCCGCCCCTGTATCCGCTAGTGCACCGATGTATTAATTTAATAGGTTGTCCTTGAACCAACCCTAAAATTCCCAGCAATTAAATTCTATCGATGCCAAGACGTTGTTCTGAAAGAAATACCTATACCTCACGTTGGTATTCACTTTGAAAGCAATCATTAGTTCTTTATTTACAAAACATTTAATATTCCATCGCAGAAAAATTAAATGCCAACTCAAAGAAACCATATTCAACCAGTATTCCAATTGAGAAACCAACTCAAAGAACCTTATAAATATTATACAGAATGTAATGAAAATAATGACAGTCTTTTAGGATAGCTTTATGATACATGTGGCCATGTGATCATACGAGGGTAGTCCCAAAAGTACCCGGCCTGACCTATAAATGGCGCTACTAAAACAGAAAAAATGACTGGGGTCGAAAGTTCAGTTCTTATGAAGCCCAAATTCTGAGTGAGCGGGGTGAAAGTTGGTTAGTTTCGTCTTGGTTTCTTTTTTAGAAAACAATGTCAGTGAAATTTTGAAGATGGATAGAATTGGGTCATCATTGCTTGATTCTATTCTTTCATTTGAGGGGCTAAACTTCTACCAATATTAAAGCAAAACTGGATTTGAGTCTGGGGGACTCTGGTCTTTCGTTTACCACCGTGAAATACTGGGCGGCAGATTTGAAGAGGGGAGAATGAGTTGAAAAGAAGAACATCACAGAGGGCGACCAAATGAAGGGGAAACCTTCGGAAATGATGAAAAAATCCACAAAAGGGTAATAGGAGATTTTTGATTGAAAGTGCAAAACCTAGCAGACATGGTAGGCATTTGAAAATGCACTGTGCAAAATTTTAAACAGAAAATTTGGACCTGAAAAAGTTTTGGGCAAGATGGCTGCCGCAATCGATGACAATTGACCAAAAGCAGCGTCCATTGTCGTGATGGATAAAATCAATTAAATCAAAGTTTAAATTGCTCAAACGTGCTGTATTCCCCGGATTTCATCCCCACAGGTTATTTTATTGCTTCTAAACCTTAAAAATGGTTCAATGGGGAAAATATTTGCAAAAATGATCGAGTAAAATATGCTGCGAACGGTCATTTCGAGGGCTTTTACGAATCCTTCTAAAAATAGGTCATGGAACCCATGGGACTTCGCTGAAAGAGGTGTGTGGGGCTAAAAGGAGACTATGTAGAAAAATTAAAAAAAATAATTCAAAAATTTTAATTTTTTCATTGTTAGGCCAGGTACTTCTGGGACCACCCTCGTACTTGCTCTATACTGTTGCCAACAGGGAAAAAGAACGCTGCGTACTTTTACTCGACTGAGCACTCTCTTCTTTAATATCTTATAATTTTTCCTTTTCAATTTTTTTTATATGTATGCTGATTTGCTGATTGATTTTGGAGACATTTTTTTCTTTTCAAAAAAGTGTTCAAGTCCTTATAACTCATCGACAATAAAAAGAATCCTATTGTTCATTAAAATGTCCTGGCCCTTCCAAGTGAAACAATGAATTTTTACATAAATGTTCATAAACAGTTGTTATTTTCACCTTCAAGTAAAAGTTTAGAGGTTTGAACCTGATAAAATTAAATACAGAATTTTTTTCAGAAAAACTATCATTAACAATAGTACTTACCAACAGATGTTTTCCAAACTTCATCTATAATTTCTAAAAATTTAAAATAAATCTACATTAATTATTTTTGACTTAAATTAGTTTTTCAATAATTAAAATATTGGTCTGACACGAAACAAACAGTTACCAATTTTCTGAACATTCTTAATTGATTGTAGTACATAAATTTAAATAACACTTAATTAAGTTAGAAAATAGTTCTATTTCTTAAAAACATTCATAAATTTGTCAGAAATACATATAATTTTCTACAACCTTCATGGACTAGTTTCAAATTTATCTTGAAATTCAATTAAATTATCCTAGAAATTTAGGGATAAGATAGTAAGTTCAGTAATTCTTAATTTTGCATTTTTGATGTCTTCTTCCTATGGATATTCACATGTTTTTAAAGGAAAGATCGGATTCCTATATGAATAAAACTATGTGATTATCGATTAAAGTCCCATTAAAATTCATAAAATAAATGTAAAATTTTACTGACTAGGATAAAGCATTGATATATGGTCTTATAATTTTGGCAATTTAACAAAAAATGCAAAAAAAATCAAGGAAAAAATGCAGAATGGAAATAACTGAGCCGGATTCAAGCCCTTACAGGAATTGAAGATTGGTTAATGAAGAAAAACTTAAGGATTAAGGTATAATGATATTGCTTATGTAGTTTACCTATGTGTTTTGCAATATCAAACAAAGTGAAAACGTTTAAAACAAAACAGTAACACAGCATATTTTAAAAAAAATATTACTTATGTCATCGTCGTCATCCTCTTCCATTTTCTCTGGTGGTCCTATAAAAATAAAAAAAGATTGCAATAAATATGAGATTTGGTTGTATTTTCAGATACTAACCGCTAAGTCAATTAGCTTTCTAAAATTACCGTAAACAGATTTAATAAAAATGCTTCCCTTTTCAAAAAAAAAAAAAAAATATTTCGACTCAATATGCGCATCAAACTGTGGTTTAGTTAATCTTTATTAGGAAACGAAAAATTCGGATAAAAAATATACCTTGTATTTGGTCAATTTCTTTTATCCATTCCTGATACTATTTTAATGACGAATCGAAATAAGAATCATAAGTGGAGAAATTCTTTGATTAAAGGAGTAAGTTTTTTACGTTTAAAGAAAACCACCTTTTTCACGGTATTCAATGCTAAAATAGTAGTTTTCCTAATTGCAAACTTTTTAGGAAAAACATGGCCAAGGGTCTATATCTACAGAATATTCAGTCTATTTTCCAATAAATGAATACCTGCTAAACACATTGTACCACGTGGGTGGGTTTTTTTTTTTTGCATACATCTGACATCTCATGAAGGGAAAACTCGGTTTACAGGACTAACCACTCCCCGAGTGTTGTTTTTTCTGCATACTAAGTCATATAGAGGAATAACTCGTTTTACAGGTGAAAAAACCTCTTGTAAATTGTTTTTTCTGCATACTAAACCATTCACAAAACATTAACTATGGTAATAGTTTTTTCTTTCAACGGGCCAAATTTCATCTCAATGGATTCGATTTTATACGACAAAGTAATAAAAAAAGTATATGCAGTATTTAAATGGAGCCAAGAATAACCGATAGTAGTTCAAAATCAATTGTTTATACATATTTCAATACAATTTTATTTGATTTAATACCTTTAACTTTAAATGTAATCGATGAATTTAATGATAAAATACTCTTAGGTATAAGGATGGAACGAAAAAAAAAATGCATTTTTCTTTTTTTCATTTACAAAAGAAAAGACCGAAAAATTCAGGCTGACTACGAGCATTCCCGAGCCAGGTTCGATGCCTTGAAACTTTTGCTTGGGTAGCTGTTTATAGGTCAATTCATCCAGAGGATCGCCCCTTTTTTTTGCAATTTTCAGTGGACTAGTAACTTAGATTTTTGAATAAAATAATTTGTATAAATCATGAAAATTCTCAGAACATTTTTTTTTTCAGTAAAGCTAACCTTTCTCTACTTCTATAAAATCAGTAGCTAATCCATATTTAAAAAAAATTGTACTATAAGTTTTGAAATGTTTTTTGATGACAGGAACTTAAATATTTAGCATCAAAATTTGTTTAACATTATTTGGTTGAGTTATTTTTAAATAAATACAAAGATGTATTCTGCAGATAATTTATTAACTTTACTTTTAGAAACTGCATGGAATAGGTTTTGTTACTTTAATATTATTTATATGAGCACTTTATATGAGCATATTATTTATTTGAGCACTTACCCGCAGTATTCTGTAAACTGTTTTCCTGGAGCTGAACAGCTTCCTCCATTTCTATAAAAAAAGATCCGGATAAAATTTTAAAATAATATGAATCGTCGAAATAACGTTATTACATTTGATTTAATTTAGAATTTATATTACGCAGATAAAATTGGACTCTGGAAGATAGTTAACTAAAACTTTTCATAGGTTTTATTATTTTTAAATTATTTGCATTCACTATATTTTAATGCTCCCTCTTACCCTCGGTATTGTCAGGACGGTATTCCTCCTGCATAAATTGTTCTTCCTCCATTTCTTATAAAATAGTAGGATGTTTAAAAATGTATTAAAATTTCAAAATTTTATAATGACTGGAATATATAATAATATATTAATAATAAAAATGTTTTAAAATTAATAAATTAATTTTTAAATATATTTATATGATAGGATTAGTAAAACATTTTTTGTGTACCTACCCTCAGAATTTTCAGAAATTTCTTCTTTATCTACATCCATTTCTATAAAAATAAATCTAGATTAATTTCCATTCTGTATTCCAAATAATAAAATTGCAAATAAAATAATTCCAAAGAAATCTACTATTTTTCAGATCTGAATACAAATATTCCATATAATTGAAAAAATATCAATTCAAATAATTAATTTAAAAATTATGTCTTTGAAAAATTAAAACATCGCTCTAAACCTAGAAAAATAATGCAAAAGATCAATTCTCACGGTTTTCCTTTAGATATGACCCAAAGAATGACAGAGGCCGTTCAAATATTACGTAAGCAAGTTTTTGGTCATTTTGACCCCCTCCCCTTGTCAGCAAATATAAGCAAAATGCAACCCCCCTCTCATAATTATGTAAGAAAACTGTCCGACCCCCCCTCTTTTTGTCAAATCTTTAGTAATGCTTAGATTTTTTTAAATTCATTGTTCTCCATGAACACTTAACCTATCGTTAAAACTTTCCCTGCGAAAAATGCTTAAAATTCATTCCTAGTTCAGTTTTTTTTCGTGAAATTTAATTTTGGTTGAATTTTGAAATTATTTATGCAAGAAACATATTGATTTTCGGAAATGCACTGTTTGTAAAATCCTACGTAAGCATCACTCATGCTCCTCCTTCCCCCTTGTCAGGAAAAATAAACAAATAGAAAACCCTTTCCCCCTTTACTAATTTATTTTTTTTAATTAATAAATGGAATATTTGTGTTCAGCACAGAAAAATAGCCTATAAACATGCATTATATTTTACATTACGCAACATATTAGCCATTAACATGCACTATTATTACTTTTAGAATCGTTTTCCCTTTTTAAAAATTTAAAAAAATATGAAATTTCCGGCTGATCATTTTTTTTCGAATTTTCGAATGTGTTATAAAAATCATAAAAACCTTTTGTTGTAATTTGTTTCAGGTTTATTTACAGATTCCCTCATATAAAATATCAAATTTTGTGGCGCCATCTATAAAAAGTCAGTCTTACTAACTATCTAGATGAAATCAAACATTGATGTGTTTGCGGCAGCAATAAGCTAACTCCAATGTTAAACTGTTGTGTTGGAGTTGGCACATTGTTGCTGCAAGCATCTTAATTGTTTCCTAATTTAAATTAAATCTGTAATCTATTAAAATTTAGATAAATTTAATTAATTTAAAAAATATACATTGAAAAAAAACCCTTTAAATCTCTTAAATTATTCCATAGAAGATAGAAGGAAGAAAATAATTCCAGAGACCGCATAAATTCGGATTAGGAGGACAGTAATTGGAGAGTTCCCAGGAGCGCTCTCTCTCCGATGCACATTTTCGCCGGTATCAATGCGAGAAATTCCAAGATAGTTTTCACGTATCCCTCTTTTCCCGGAAATATAAAAAAAATCACCTTTATTAAATAAATTAAAATAAGAAATGGAATAAAGTGGAAAGATTTATAAGAAGTTTAATACGAAATAACTGAGAGGGAACGTGATTACTAAACAAGAAAAATAGCGGATATTTTAAAAAAAAAAAGAATAAAGAAAAAAAAAATGTTTAAAAAAACATCTTTTATTTAAAAATGGACAGAAAAATAAACTGATAATTTGAATAATTTTAAAGCTACATCCACCCTCACCTAAGAAGATGGAGCAGGTGGAGCTATCCCTTAACCCTTTGCGCATGCCTTTACGCAATAAATAAACCCTCCAATCGCACGTTCCCATTTAGTGAAAAGGAGGAGTTAAAAACAACTCTTTAGGCTCAGCCATTCAAATTTTTCCAGCTTTAACCGTCACAAAACAAGTTTAGCGATCTTTAAAAAAGTCTTTTCAGTTATTTGAAACTGACGAGGAAGAAAAAAAATTTTATGCTAGGAAATATTTTTCTCTGAAGAGTTAAAAATTACACATTTACGCTCTTTTAATAGGAGAATATGAATGCAAATAATGAAGACTGTATCAAAACGCGATTTATTGGTCTTTGTTCTCCACCAATCAAGAATGAGAGATCTTTATGGGCAGGTGCGCAGAAACTCTTGAAAACTCAAGAGAAAACTCTATGTAATGAGCTTTTATTCTAAAATACTAACAATGCTAAACGAACTGGGACTTAGTTATGTATTGGTCGCATTCACGTATTTAACACTATAGCCATAAACAAAAAAAAAAATGGAACCTTTAAATAAATCACGAATGCGAATCGTTACAATATACTCTTAAATCTGTGAATAATTGCAATACTGGAATATATTGTGACTAAAAATCGATTGATGATACCTAAAAACCCGAATAATAAAAAAAAAAATGTAACAATTGATAACCAAAATTAACATTGATTATTATTATTTAACATGCAATTAAGTTAATCGGCTATTTACAAATATAAAAGCCATACAACAAACCTATGGAGAGAGGTTGTACGCAATCCATCCTCTATAAGTGCGGGCGAAGTGCAAAAATTTTTCACTTTGTTCAATTAATTTGAAAACCTTTTTGAATATAATAATATAGAAGGTAATGGACGAATATCTTGCTTTCAAAACTCATTTTTGGGCTAAGCTCATTTCAAGTGTTTTTATCATGTCATAGGTCATGATGGATCACGTGATGATTGAGGCGAGTTCATTCAGATATTGGTGTTATCCTGTTACGAGGTCTCCATTGATAACACAGAGAACAGATATCAGAGTGAAAACATAAACAGACCACAGTGATTTGAGGGAGAACGTGAAGCACTACAATCCTGTTCTTCTACTCCCGAAAACGTTGCTCGGAAACTTAAGTTGGATAGAAAAAAATTATCATTTAAGGAAACATTTTCTAGGAATCAGAATCCTAGAATCATGTTAAAAATAAAAAAATAAGATTAGTGTTTTTAGATGGCACATTCTTTAAGTATAAAATTATGAAACTGGAATTTTTGCACTTTTCTCATTTGCATATTTAAGTGTCCTTGGGAAGTGCTTTCAGTTTTTGACAATGACCTGTTTTAAAATCATATTGCTTGATGCTTTAATAATTACGAAAAATGTTTAAAAGCATGTAAAACTAGCTTTGGAATGTATTTTCCTTATTGCGTGGAATAAAATCAAATAAAATGAATCACATTCCTTTCGGTTCAGAAAACTTTTCAACAGCAGATTAAAAAATATTTCCACAAATCCTGTTTTAATGATTTCGAAATAGGTCATTGCAGAAATGCTGCCGCGAAAAGCTGGTTCTGTCTTTATTGAGTTGAACTACAAGGTCAACAAGTGGAAATGGGACACTAAGGAGCCTTTACAATTTAGTTCCCTCCCTCGATCTGGCTTCGTTAAAAGCTCTAAATTATACTTTTTTGGTTTCAAAAATCAGTTGTCGTAGAAAATGATCCCTAATTTGATTTGGCATAAGACTCCTAATTACTCTAACTCTAACCTTTCACACCAGCACAGTAGGTGTTTACATTCCTTTGTCCTAACCCAAGAAAAATTTTCATTCAGAAAAAATCGAACGTAGTACATTAGAGTTTTCCCCTAAGCTGTTTGGTGCCCTTTGCGTGATAAAAAAGAATTGAAACTCATCAAAAGATATGTTTTTGTGTCGACAGTGATGAATATTGAGGTACGATCATGCAATGGAGAATATAGTAGGGAACACTCCTCATGATGTATTATGCCCTTCTTGAGGTGAAAAACAAGGGGGGAGCTCCCCTTAGGGGGTCGGGGGTTGCGTGCAGCAACCTGTTGATGATATAGATCAAGAAAAATCAATAGCACATGTTGTACACCCCGGAATCCCATTTCCATGGTTACTCTTATACGCGCATATGTGCCCCTAAGAATTGAGTGATGGTGAAGTATTTTTTTAGTAATAGATAGGTCGATGTCCTGTTGTGTAATGGACAAATACTGAAAGGAAAACAAGTGATACGTATATCTATTTTGAGAACTCTGCCGAGTGGGGATACTAAATTGATGTGGGGGGGACTTTGTTTTCGAGGCTGTTGCCTCTAAGGTTCTACAGAATAAAAGATGAGACAGATTATTTAAGAATTTGATTAAATTTTTTAAGGATACAAAAGTTTAAAAATTCAATGTATTTTAATTGCACAATGTAAAAGATGCAATCGTTAGATATGTCAAAGTGGATCCAATGATCCCTGGAACTTGTATGCTTATACCTTTGACATTAAAACTACGTTTAAAAGTTTAAACGTTTGTATCTTTATTTGCGTAAGCACATTCTGTATTCGTTCAATTAAAGGTTTATAATTTTTTAGTAGGGTAAAAGGATTTCAAGGGGTTTTTAGTGTTTTTATGTAAACAGATGTTTTTAAAAATTGAATGGGATAATATATAAAATACAGTAATTTTTTTAATACTCTATTAAAACTTTAAATTATATTTTAAAACTATGAATGGCATTTCTGATATAATATGATAAAAAATCATATTTCATCACTTTAAAAACACTAGCACTATAGAAGAAACATTTTAAAATTTTATTTTGCAATGAAGTTATGTTTGATTTAAATTTTATTTGTGATTAATTTTAAATTTAAATTTATTTTAAAGTTTAAATTAAATTTGTCTTTATTTTAAAATTTAATTTAAATTAATTATTTTTATTTTTAAGTTTAATTTAAGTTTATTTTTATTTTAAAGTTTAATTTAAATTTAAATTTATTTTAAAGTTTAAATTAAATTTGTCTTTATTTTAAAATTTAATTTAAATTAATTATTTTTATTTTTAAGTTTAATTTAAGTTTATTTTTATTTTAAAGTTTAATTTAAATTTATTTTATTAAAAAAGTCAAACTAATGAATTCAAATTCAATGTATTAATAGTGTATCACTAAACACATGACAAATTTGTAAAGGGATCAATCAAGACCCTCTTTAAAACTGAAGACAGGCCAGAGGAGAGTGGAAGTTATAGTTTGATAGAATTCCTGGAACTCAGGTTTTTTAGAAAATATTTGGAAATATATAATTTAATATTTAGTATTTAAAATTAAATATTAAATTTAAATAAAATAAAATTAAATTAAATTAAAATTAAAATTAATTTAATTAAATTAAAATGTAATTAAATTAAATTTAAAATTAAATATTAAATTTAAATTAAATTAAATTAAATTAAATTAAATAAATTAAATTAAATAAAATAAAAAATTAAAATTAAATATTTAGAAAAATTAAAGTTTTCAAATAAATAACTTTTTCGCAATATTTACACATGAATTAAAGATGATTGATTTTGTTACTTAAACTGAAATAAATTTAAGTTTTATTTTAAGACATGTCGGGGGCCCGCAAATTTTTATTTGGCCTCTCTGAGTATGGTCAAGCCGGACATTGGCCATAATCCAACTCCATATTTACCGAAAAAATGCTTAGAGAATTCTATTTTAGCGCCACCCAAATTCAATGTGTGACCTTTATCAAAAAAATCCACCTTACCTGAAAGATGTCCCTCAGTTGAGTGAGAATCTGGTTCGTTGTTCTCGACGATGATGACAGTCACCTGGTTTGTCCGGTGGGGTCGAGAACAGTTATCTGGACGGTTGAACTGAATAACAGAGATATTACCCCAAAAGGCACCCCTCAAGCGATCTGAGGTGGTGCTATCTAATGGGAGAAATCGGAAACTAAAGCTTCAGGGTAATCAGTTTGTGGAAATTGTTGATCGATATTAGGAAAAAAGAACGTATTTGACGCACAACTTATGCCATGTTTTTTTTGCTTAAACAAATATAATTTTCATGTCAAATACGTTGATTTTTTTGCTATAAAACTAAAGCTTGTTTAATTTTATTTTTTATACCTGGGTACAGCTAAAGTTTTCTAGTAAACTGATTGTTATGTTTATGTTTTTATGATACTTAAAATTTTTTTCTATTGCAGAGAATTTAAAGAAAATGTTAACTACACTTCTTATAATTTTTTTTTATCCAAAAACTTATAAGTGTACGATAATGCATAAAAGGGATACAGTCAGTGGCGGATCTATGGGGGGGGGGGCTATAGGGGCTATAGCCCCCCCCTTGGGACTTAAGTTTACACTACATAAAATTGAACTTTTTCGAAAAAAAAATTAAGTCTTTAGAAAATTTTGTTTAAATTTTCAAAATTTTTAACTTTTTTCAGTTTTTTGTAGCTTTTTTCACAATTCAAAGGGTCTACAAAGCATTAAGCCCCGTCCAAGATCTTTAGCCCCCTGCATTTTTATAAACTCCATTTACTATTTAAGGATTTCTAGAGGTTTTAGCCCTTACAAGTTATTAGCCCCCTGCATGTTTGAAGGTTTGATTTGTAATTTAAAGGGTCCATGAGCTTAAGCCCCTAAAAACATTAGCCTCCTTGCGTTTTTATGTTTGTTACACAAATTAATGAGCTTTAGCCCTATGAAACATTAGCCCCTTCAATGCTTTTCAATAGCCTTTACAAAGCTTTTAGCCCTCTTGTGTTTTTAAATATATTTGGTTCACTATTTAATGAGCTTTAACCCTTATGAATCCTTCCATGATCTTTAGCTCCTACAAGGCTTTTAGCCCTGAGTTTGTGTAGATTCAATTCAGAATTTAAAGGGGTCAATGAGTTTTAGCCCCCATAAAGAATTAGCCTCCTTGCGATGTTTTATAGTATTTAGTTCGCAATTTAATGAGCTTTAGCCTAAAAGCGTTAGCCCCCTCCAAGATCTTTAGCTTTCAGCACTTTAATATAAATGCGATTCAGAACTTGTAGATTCCAATGAGCTTTCTAAGACTTACAAAGCATAACCTCCAAAATACTTAGCCCCTTACATTTTTATAGATTTGTTTCACAACTTAAAGGTTATGAGCTTTAGCCCCTCTTTAAGATCTTAACCTCCCTGGTTTTTATAAGATTCACTTTTAAAAGGGTCTATTTACTCTGTGAAAATAGAGACGGGGTTAGGGGGTTCAAACCACCCCCATGAAATTCTTATATCTTACAGTTCCTTTTTCCTTTGAAAACGAGTACAAGAAATCATCTTTTTCGTGTGACACTCAAAGGGTCCCAAATGACCAAAAATGAGTCAAAACATAACTTTTTAGGGTCAAATTTTCAAAAATTTTCTTGGGGGGGAGGTTCCCCCAAACCCCCTTATGCCTCGGGATGGATGTATTATACGCTAAACATTGAAATTAAGTGCACGAAAATTCACATTTGATCTATATTCTTGGAAAAAAAATATTTGACTCAAATCATCGTAAACAAAACCCTCCCGGTTGACACACCCTTATTAATATTTTGATATATTTAATGATTAACTAATTTAATTTACTAATTAATTAGTTATATTTAACAATACTAGTCATTTACATTCAACACTGCCCTCAATATTTAAGACATTAACGAATATTGTAAAAAGCACGGCTTGTTACTTCATTATCATCCTCAATCAGATTAAGTTAGCCCCCCCCCCTTGCCCATGTTCTAGATCCGCCACTGGATACAGTAATATGTGTTCTCTAATTGTAATTGAAAGAAATTTTCGTTTTGAAGCTCAGTATAAAGAGTTAAAATATAAATTTGATTACTGATCTGGGTAACACAATTTATTGTTGGTAATTGGTATCAAAATGTTCGGATTCTTTTGATGATTCCGAGTGAGCTTTTAAAATTTCTAAAAAAATTCTCAATTCTAAAATATTTCCATTTTTTAGGTAACGGATAAGGTTGCAGTTTCATAGAAGGTAATTGTCCAACAACGTATTATCCATCCAATCACAACGATCAATATATTTATGATGAAACAAATTCCTTTCACGTTTTAAAAATGTTCTTTAAAATACTTTTCTAATTAAATATTTTTCAAAGATTGATAAAAGTGTCCTAGAAACTTACAAATATACTATTCTATTCTAGAATTTCACACATTTTGTCTAAAATTTATAATTTGATACCAAAATCAATCGTTTGCAATTATTGAGTGTCATGTAAGTTTGTCTTTTATTATTTTAAAAGGCTGAAAAGAAAAAGATATTGTTTAACAAGTCTGGGTTGAAACAAAAATATTAATGATAAAACTCTAGGCGTACTGACGAGTTACTAGATGCGATATTAAGTCTAAAAGATTCAATTGCGTATACGTTTTTTCAAGGGCGGATCCAGACCAGATTTTCGGGGGGGGGCCATGTCAGAGTCGGAGGGTATTACATTCGAAATTTCAGAGCCTCAGAATTTTTTTTGAAGAGTGCTTGCTTTTAAGCAGCTTTTTAGGGGTTTATTAGAGGATATCCAGGGCCCGTGCCATTGTTTTAGAAAGTGGGGGGGGATGAAACCTTTTTGTAGGGGCATAACAATACTTAAGTTTCGCGAGGTGTTTGGCTCCCAATTTTCCGAGTATAACATAAATAAAATGCGAAACTTTGTTAAAATTAAAAAGATTTCATAAGGTAATATCAGCTTGAAAGCAAAAGGGGGGTCTGGGGGTCCTCCCCCAGAAAATTTTTGAAATTTGGCTACAAATAGTAACTTTTTTTACTCAATTTTTGTACATTTGGTACCCATTGGATAACACCTAAAGAGGGCAACTTTCTTGTACTCCTAAAAGGAGAGGAGAGAAATAAGTTCAAGGAGAAAACAGTAAATAAGTAACCATGAGAAACTGATAGGGGGTCTGGGGGGTAACCTCCGAGAAAAATTTTGAAACTTTGCCTCCAAAAATAAAGTTTCAGCTCATTTTGAAAGCATGTAAACCACAGAATTTTCAAGGATGAAATTATAAATAGATGCCAAATTTTGAAAAGGGCTGGGGGTCCTCTCCCAGAAAATTTTTGCAAATGCGCCCTTTTAAACTATAGTATTCATCTAATTTAAAACTTCCCAAAAGAGAACAGCTTCTTTTAAGCGGAAGAATTTTCAAGGAAAAAACCCTCTAAAACAGATGTCACATGTCAAAATATTAAAGGGGGATTGGGGGTTCTCCCCCAGAAAATTTTTGAATTTTAGCATTAAGAAAGTGTTTTTTAAGCTATTTGTTAGGGTTTCTCGGGGGGGGCCATGGCCCCCAGGGCCCCCCCTCTGGATCCGCCACTGCGTTTTTTATTTTAGAATGTTGATTGACAATAGTTATTAGAAGACTTGCTGGTTATTTTTATAGGAAAACATTTTGATTAAATTGTGGATAAGTCAGAGTTAAGAAATATTCTTTCATGTTTGGATTAGTTAAATATTTTCAGATTAAAATTTGGAGTACTATGGGGAATAAGGTCTAACATGTATAAGAAATGTAGACCTTTTCGACAGCATTTTCATTGAAGGGTCCCTATTGCAGGTTATTACTTGGTATTAGGTAGGGTCACTTGGGGTAAGTGGGTCCCTGGGGTAAGTGGGTCACCCCCGTCAAACTAAACTATGTAAAGGACATTTCACACTTATTCACATTGATCATGTTACATTTTGTCACACTGATGGGTTTTGCATATATTAGAGTTTTGTGTTATTTTTTTTTAAGATTATAGAACTATTGTAAAAAAATTTCCATAATTTTTTTTTTGGAGAGTTCAAGATGCATTTTTCCAAGAAGTGTTTCCAGGAAAGTTTTCACTATATTTTAATGTTTTTTCAACTGTTGTGCCAGGTTTGACTTAAAATACATACTGCAATTTGAATTTTCACAAAATCTCTTATTTAAAATTTTTTAAGAGGGGGGTCCCACTTACCCCGTAATTTAAGCATAGTAGGGGTAAGTGGGTCCCCTCATTATGGGGTAAGTGGGACACCCTAGACTCACCATTTTAATGTTTATTGAAACATTTATAAGTAATTTATTGAAATTTTATATTAATTTTGCGTTTTAATATAAGGCTGTGGTAAGTAAAGTAAACTATTAAGTTGTGTTTTTTTTTATTCACGTTGCCGAGAAATTAATTAAAACACACAGTGGGGTGGGGGAATAGTTTCGAGGGTTTCTTTATAAGTCTCCCGAACCATTCGAACCTGAAAAAAACATTCTGTACTTGTAGTGTTCCAAAAAGGGGTCCCACTTACCCCAACCAACCCTATTAATTTAAATGTGAGTAGATATCTCCTACATGAATTAAGTTACAATAAAATATTTTGTACCTAAAACTTCTATACTTTATCAAGTAAGACCCACTTACTCCCTCTTAAGTTTTGCTTGCTTTCAATCAAAATAAAGAGGGGGGGACCCACTTACCCCTTCCTATGGGGTAAGTGGGACACCCGTCTCATTTTTTTACAAAAAGACCAGTTAAGAAAAATGTAGAACATTATTTTAGAACCTAATTATAAATTTTTGTTCATAAATAGTGTCTTAAATAAAATATGTCATTAAGTTCAAATTGAGACTCTTCAAAAAAATTTTATGCAGCTTCAAAAATGTACTGTTCCAAAAAGGGGTCCCACTTACCCCAAGTGACCCTATAGGTTACACATATTTTCCGGTCCGGGTTATTACTATTCCTCAATTTGATGCTGTTAGTAAATAATGCCTTTTCTTTTCAACCTGTCCTCTAAAAATAACCTTAACGATATATTTACAAATACTAAGTAACAAAAATGAAATTTGGGAAGCAAAGTTTGAAATTATAAGTTCGAAATTAAAGAAAAATTATTTGAATGAGTAGGGGCATTATTATGAGACTTAGGTAAAAGGAGGGCCTAAAACACCTGAAAATATAAATGCTTAATTTGTGATTGGTCCCTTACTACACGGGAGAAACATTCTCAACACACGAGACAATAAATAATCTGATATTTACATTACTTTATCCAAACAATATACTTTTTCCCGGACCTGGAATTCATACATTGAAAAACACTTCAAAAAGTAAGATTATGATCTAAACACCAGAGCAGGCTTCTAACCCTTTAAATAATAATAACAAATCTCCCCCCCCCCATCGTGTGTAAAAGAAACGTATTACTGGTACTCTGCTATTACCTTTCATCGGTTCCATTTAGGCAGTGTTAGAAAAAATTCGCCGCCTTGTGTCAATTGATGCAGCTGGGTAAACCAATAAATTCACAATCCCTCCGAGGCTTGACTTCTTTAAGACCGGCAAGAATTTCTGAAATGATCAAACGAAATTGACCGTATATCTTCGAACATTTCCCAGATGGAAATAAACAAAACAGACCCAAACCCAAGGAAACACGATTATTCATCTCCCCAAAAGTTATAAACTTACTTTTCAGAAGAGAAATTTTCTCTTTGGGATTGAATTCGATACCCACTTGACTGAGTTGTTTTACAACTTTGACAACAACTGGATGGTGTTGAAAACTTTTATTTGGATGGTGTCAAAAACTTGTTCTTTGTCCCAGGCGCTTGCCGGCCAAAGATAAGAAGTTCATCCTTTCCCCCAGGCTGTGGGTTATATCACTTTCGATACTTCGTTTTCTGCGGTTTTGGACGGTTTTGCCGAAAGAGGACCAGTCATAGCCTGGAGGAACTCAGGAACTATCTCAAAAGGAACTACACCTGATATATTTATGAGGGTTTATTTTCGCAATGGGAACTGGATAGGAGTTAAGAGTGGGGAAAGAGGAGCTAGATTATTGAGTTAACATTTTTATTTGTCAGTATTGGAAAACAGTTTTAATGATAGGGTTGTGAAAAAAAATTAATCATGTGATGTGTTATGGAGCCTCTAGCCACCCCATAGATCCGCCATAGTTACAGGCGCGAATCCAGCATGGCTCCAAGGGGGGCACTTGCACACCATTACTTTTAACCTTTGACATAAAATGTCAAAATGTTGGGAGATTTTCTAAAAAGTATCACTCAGAATCCCCTTTTTGTACCACTGGGGGTATGGAGGCACTCCCCCAGAAAATTTTTGAAAGTAGGGTTTTAACTCATTTCAGGAACTTTTTTTTAGGTCCAAGGGGGGTGGCACTGTCCAGATCCGCCACTTGGATCCGCCACTGCACAGAAATGGAGTATAGGAGATAATTAGTTCTAATGCATGTTTACTATGTAGAGATAAAGGGAACATTATGGGCCACCGTAGACTTTCTGGATGTAATAAAACAATTATCTCCAGGAAGAAACCTGAGTTTATGGCGCCGGTGTCTTCATGTGGTCAATTTTCGACAGCTCTCAGGCGTGAGTGCGAGGGGAGATACAAATAGATTGAGGGAGATAGGGGAGATAAACTGCTGGTGGTCCGGCAGCAAATTGTTTTATTACATCCAGGCACTGGATGTAATAAAACTTTACGGTGACCCTATAGCCCTCTTTTTGTTTTCCAGACCAATTATCCAATTCATTATAGTATCTGAAGAACTATCAGTTAAAGTTCATTTTAAGTGCCTTTCCCTGATCATTTGAGGGAATGAGAAATAGTTTAAATATTTACAACTTATTCAGTTTATAAAGTTTAATTAATGAGATGCTTATAGGTCTAACTTCTAAACACCTGTGGCGGCTACCACTCCACCGGGAATCGAACGAAAGAGCTCTTGCTCTCTCAACCCTTTCCTCTCCTTGGCAAACTGTGACGTCATAGCTTTTATTTGTACACATAGTATTATTTTGTGTAGAGAGGAAGAATACCCCCCTCTCTCTCTCTATAAATTTTATCTTATATAGTACCCTAAATAAACAACTTGGATTTTTATTGCTTATTCTCTCTGCCTCTCACGATACAGACCAGTAGTATAGTATACCTACAACACCCAAAGAACTATATAT
Organism: Tetragnatha montana; assembly: GCA_963680715.1. NCBI lineage: Eukaryota > Metazoa > Arthropoda > Arachnida > Araneae > Tetragnathidae > Tetragnatha > Tetragnatha montana. Next base: position 54,747,937 of record OY796679.1, read on the forward strand.
ACTACTAAGAACAAGAACATGTCTTCAAAAATGAGTATACACAATGAATCAGTAGATAATCCAGGATTCTATCTAGTGGGTTGTGGTTATTAAAATATTCAAATTTTAAAGGATTTCTCTAAAAGAAACATACCAAATTCCCCATTGCTACCTATTTCATAAAATAGTAAAATTCAAATTATTGAAGGAATTTATTCTAAAATTGGAAAAAAAATTAATTCTGGGGGGGCTGCAGCCACATAGCACCTCCCCATGGATTCTCCCGAGAAATGAATTCAAGTAAATAAATGCATTTGTATTCTAAAATGATAAAGGAAAAATTATGGGATTTCTTAAGGTGCTTAGTTTTTTACCTGTGTTAAATAAAAGTAAGAACCAGTTCTTTAACATATTCATTGAACATTAAAAGTTGTTTTTATTCTCTGCAAGTTATCAAACCCAAATACAACAAATTTTTCACTTGTATGAGGAATTTTTTTTAAATGCATGCATAACTTTATTTCGTAATATACTTCATTTATGAAAAGAGCGCAGTTTCATAAAAATACACAAAATGTTACTAAATTACCATTAACCTTCTTTTAAACCAATTAAGGCAATTAATTTCAGGTCTAATTTCATCTATCCAAGTGTCACTTTACCTTATTCTTTTGACCTGGCTCCAGCTTTTTTCTCTTTTCTAAGAAAAGATGCACCTTATATAACGCCATGTTTTCCCCCAAAGAAGCTATCTTCCCATGAACTCTTTATTGTTTAGGTGAATTTACTTTAAAGGTGAGAAAAAAGTTCACATGGATTTGGTCACAGAACCAGAAATAACCGGCCTACTGTCAGGTCATAAGGTAAACCTAGTTTTATCCCTTCAATAACTTCACCACAACATAACACAAGAATTCGATATAGCTCACTATCAGTGTACCAGCATCTCCTTAATAGCAGGATTTTCCATTTTGAGTTTATCCATCCTCGTTCGTACTACGTGTTAGGTCAGTCGAGAGATACCGATTGTCATCACAATTAACTTCTCCAGGATTTGACACAGCCATCGCTAATCTTTATTGTGCTGTTGTGCAACGAAAAACCTTTTAGGCTCTCATTGACCCAACTTAGATAAAGTGATGAAGTTTATTTTGAACATGAGCTTACATTCTATTCCAAAGGTTGACAACTGGCAGACCACGAGAGGTTATTTCCTGAACCGCCAAAGTATTTTGAAAATTAATAACAATCTGTATTTTTTAGACCCTTAAAATTAGTTTGACCTTTATTCAAGGATCGAATTCCCGAAAATATCCTGGGTGAAACCCCCCTGATCCCTTTTCAATATAAAGCTATTAGAAATAATTTACAAGCACTTAAGGCAAAAGTTGATTCAAAGGTTTCGGAACTTATAATCAGTGGCGATTATAAGGGGGGCCGAGGGGGCCCTGCCCCCCCCCCCCGAAATTCGGACTAGGTGTATCAAAACAAGTTAAAACCCTGTATTTTGAGGTCAAATTTCGAAAAAATTTCTGGGGGAGGGCCCCCAAACCCCCTTTTGTACTTGGAATTTTATTATTAACAACTTTATTATAATAAATTCACCAAAATCCAAATCTACCAAAAATATGTGTCCAAAATTCGGACAAAGTGTACCAAAAACAATATAAAACTCTGTTTTTAGGGGTAAAGCTCCAAAAATTTTCTGGGGAAGGACCCCCAGATCCCCATTTGTACTTGGAACTCTATTTTAATAACTTTTTAAATATTAAGTTCATAAAAAATGTACATCCAAAATTCGGTGTTCCAAAACTAGTTAAAAACCTGGTTTTTTTAGTCAAACTTCAAAAAATTTTCTGGGGGAGGACCCCCAGACTCCCCTTTGGTACTTGTATTTTTATTTCTAACAACTTTTACTATATTAAGTTTTTAGGACCTAAATTGTCATCTAAAAAGCTACATTGGACTTATTAAATATGTGGGGGAGAAGCTGGGGAGTAATTTTGGGCCCCTCCCGAAATAAATTCCTATATACGCCACTGCTTATAATTTAGGAGGAAATGTAAAAAATACATTATCTAACCGTATGCTTAAAAGTACCGTTCTTTGTATAGTTAATCAATCAAAGTTTTGGGAATCCTAAGGAGGAATCCCAAATTCTCGGGCCATCCCCTCAACATTCTCTTGATGACGAAATCCATTCGTTTTAGCGACAGCTGAAGCAGAAAAACCTTTTGTCCCTTCTCTAATACTCAATCACGGACGCCAGTAAATAAAATCATATTAATTTACAATCTCTATTTGCACTTTAAAAAAATTCTAAACTAATTACAAATTTATCTAAAATATAAACAAGCTGACTTATGAGTCTCAAGTTATCAACAAAAAAAAAAAAAACAATTATCTTCTAGAAGATTAATAATTAACTGTTGCCAACGTAAAATAATCTGAAAAACAAATAAATATCTACAAACTTAAATTAAAACAATGTCCTTTCAAAAAGTTGGTAACAATTTAAAAAAAAAAAAGTTGGTATATTTCCTAACAATAGCATTATTAATGCTTTTTTAAATATATTATTAGTAAATTTGATGAAATGAATTTACCAACAGTTAACAAGACTTTTGTTTAATTTAACAACTTAATTAAGAAAATAACGTATACTACTCAAATTACAAAAATGTAAAAGTATGTGTATCTAATGATAAGAATGTAAAAATAATTAAGTTCCTTTTTTGTCTGGACCTCGACAAAAATTTTCAAAATTATTTGGACCCCGAGTAAAATTACTTGCCGACCCCTGTTCTATTCTATTATTTTCTATTAAAATTTAAAAGAATACGAAAATATATTGTTCAATTAGTAGTTTTAACTTTTTGTCTTTTGGCTGTTTCTAAACTTGAACCTTCGTTTCACAGGAGGATCCTCCCGAAATTCAGAGGTTTTCCTTGTTCGTAAATAAAAAAGAACTATTTAAACTACCCCGCATACCCCGAAAATAGCAAATTATTTAATGTCAAAATTTTTTTAACATTAATTACATCACCGAACTAAAATGATTACCTAATTAAAATTTATGACAAGTTTTTCCAGTTTTTTATATGTAGTATTCTGTTTATAACTTGTTTTTCTTAACATTAAATATTCAGACCCAAGGCCGTAGCTAGACTTTTGTTTCGGGAGGGGGGTCAACATTATTTTAAAAGTACTCCTTATACTTACAATTTATGCAGGTAGAATTAGAATCATGGTGTACATAATTAAAATTTTTGTGTACAACAGCGAATGAAAACTAAAATAAGGAGTCAGGGGTTTCTCTCTAAATTAATTTCATCCATAAAATTATAATATTTTAACTCGTTTCTAGAAATTTGGGTGATATTATTCGAATAGCACTGCTCCTTGATGTAGGGGAGACCGGGGCTAGTTTTCCAACCTAAATGAATTTTGCTTCCTTACATTTTATTTTTACTTATTTTTGGGTAAACAAAATTTCATCATATTCCTCATACTGTTCTCTACAAAATGTAGCATTCAATTTTCATCAACATTATTAGTTGTTTTACAAAAAAGGTTTAAAGGTGACCATGTCACGTTGGAAAATGTGCCCCGTATGTGGGGCATGTTTTCCAACAGTAAGGGGCAAGTTTTCCTACAGTACTACTATCTGCAGTTATACCGATTGCTGGCAAAAACTCTGATTGGTTAACCGGATGGATGCCATTCCTAACATTCCTTTCTCATTGGTCGGTGCCTCTTCTCTCTCTAAGCCCCAGAATACGATCTTGAGTGTTGGTTGTTTGATTGGTTGTCCGACATAACTCGATTTGTAGCTTTTCAGGTATTAGCTTGGAATAAATGTAGGAATCGAACGACAGTGCCGGTTAAATTAAAAGACTGGTCTTAAAGGGTTAAATCGTAAAACACTTATAGTAAAATTTATTAATTATAGTATAATATGTATTTTTCATATGAAATCATCGTGTTGTAGCTGTGAACTTTACTTGCGTTATAGTAATCTCCAAAAATTAGTTTAGTACCTTAATTGTTTTGTTTATTTGTACAGTCGTAGAGAAAAAAACTGATACAGTTCGCATTGTGAGTGAACTACTGGGGGTAGAATGATAATTTTTGTGTCATTCTTCATGATTTAACGTCTTTTTGAAAATAATCTATAGTTTATGCCCTTAGGGGGCCGTCTACATATTAAACGAAGCACCAACTTTTGTTTTTACTATGGGCGACATCAAAGATTATCCCCGCTTCTAATAGAACACCCCCTAAAACCAAGTTTTGTAATATTTGGCCCTCAAACAAAGCCAGGAGGGGGGGTTTGAAAATTACGGGAACTTTACTTCTAACAGGAAAGATTGGCAACAATTGTCAGGAAATTTAAAACAGATTTGGCTGCTTATCTATACTATGGCACAATTCCCACAAAAGTTAAAACAGATTTGGCTATTTATCTATATTTTGGCGCAATTTTGTCTTTCAATTAGGATACCTAAAGTGGTAGCCTAGTTGGTAGAGTATCAAGCTCGTAATCCCTAGGTTGCAGGTTCTGTCCCCGCAGTTGCCAAATCAGTTACTCATTGTTTTAGGTTAACCGATAGGGATATAGGCAAACACAAAGCAGAATAGATGTTGGATACTGCTTCAAATTTAAAGCATTTGGAAAAATTTATACAATTAAATTTAATTTGGTTAATTATTTAATTCCTGTAAATAGGTAATAAAAATACCACGTATCACGTTAAATTATGAAATAATTATATGGATTCGTATTACGTTAAGTTATTTTACTTCTCAAAAGTTCCTGTCAAAATACTTTAATACAGATATGTTTAGAGGTGTTTTTTTAATATTAATATTTAGAGAATGGTTCTAATAGAACTTTCCCACTTAATAAAAAACATATTTTTCTTTAAAAATTAAAACACTTTCAAAGTTTAAAATTTGCTTATGCATATACTATGAATAAAAGAAAACTCAGATAAAATTTCAAATATGATTATTATGATTCTACGGTCGTGTTTTTAATGATTAATTGAGAGTTATGTATGTTTTATTACATTTCCAGAAACTTCCCATTTGAGGAAATATGTTTTATTAGATTGGGTAAGGAGTTTTAATCATTTTGAACGAAAAACTAAGGAAGTTCCTGAACGTTGTGCTTGGAATAAAATACCAATATAAATATTAATTATGTTAAGAAGTTAAGCATCAAACATCAAATTTACTAAAATTGATTACATAAAATTAATTAACTTAAATCACATCAACGATTAGAAGCTTCTTGATATTTTAACTTATTAGGAGGTTAAGGAAAAATTTGAATCGTCGTGTGGTCATGATAAATTTTTAAAAAAATTTATTTCATTCTGTTTAAAATTTTTAATAATTTAAACACCCACCACACTGACAAAAATAATCCATAAAGAACAGAGTAAGAATGCGTCTTTATAATTATGAGTGAATATTTTTTTTTTTTTGGGGGGAGGGGTTAATCGAGACCTTTTTTCACTGCCAAATATTTGATAATCCTTTATTGTGGAATACGCAAAGCATTGATCCATGGAAACAGTGGGATATCCAGAATAAAAATTTGAGATTGATATTGGAGTTTAATTTTAGGGGGAGGTTTTTTTTTTGTTTTCTGAGGTGAAAGAGAATACTTTCAAGGTGTTTCATGGTTGTGTTATAGGGTAAGGTGGGGTAAAATGATTATAGCGGGCTAAAATAGATATAGGGATTTTAGCAGATTTCAAATTTGTGAAACTCAACGTTAATTGGCATGCTATTTTATCATAAGCCTCAATTAAAATCAGCATCCCAATTAACATTGAATTTTACAAACTGTTAAAATCCTTATAAAATGTATACTCCACCCTTGTCTTAACCATGATTAAAATCTTAGAGAACAGTTTTTAAACCCGATGCCGGCCCTATATCTTATTTACAGCACATGCGGCTGGATCTACTGTACTCCCCAGAGAGTATACGTCGGTAACGGGGTATCAGCATCGTAAGCTGCTCCTGCCCCGTCTGTACTCCCCATTTAAAAGATTGATTATATATAAAAAAGAAAATAAAATTAAAAGTGGTAGCTAAATTTTAATGATAGTGTTAATCTTTTCTTTTGTGTGGCCACCACTGTTTTATTTATAATAGTTTAATTATATATCAGTCCACTACCAAAATCCAGCATCGAGTGTTTAGGGTGCGTTAGATTCTGACATCATCCACCCTGCCGGACGGTAGTAGGCTGTCGGTGCAACCCTGGGATGTCTTTATTACGCCTAAACAGAGTGTGTTTCGAGAGGGGGGGAATATCAATTTTAGCACTACAGTTTTTTTTCTGCAAAGTTATTGCATTTAAGTTAACTTGCATCTTGAGGCGCCATGTTTACCCGTAAGCTCAAATGATGACAACACTTAAGCATATTGCTGAGGGAGATGTGGATAAACATGGCGGCTGGAGGACTCTTATCGAAGCTGTGCCCATCTTTATTATATTTAATAGACAATAAATGTAAGAAGACACCGTTCTTATTAAGTGACGACTTTTCTAAAAGTTTGATTCATATGTAAAACCAAATTCCTTTGTGAAACCTATGTAGAGAAATAATCTTTCTATAGTAAAAAAAAATTTAAAAAATGGTTTAATCTTTTTTTTTGTTTTAGATTTTTATTCATGTAATTCAAAAATACTTCTAATTTAATGCAGGTGAAATTTTTAGTCGAATATTGTAAAGTATCGTTTCAGAATTTTTTCCTCTGAAAAAAATTAGTAACAAGTAAAACATTTTACATACACATAAAAAATAGGTTAATATTTCCTTTTACGGAAATCAATAGTGTAAAAATAACTAATAACTCTACTTTATAAGTAGTTTAAATTTCAGGCATCTTCAAACTTTTTAAAATTAATCAATCATATGGCAGGTATGCCGATTCGAACCTGGTTCTGAAACTTAGAGACCCAGCACACTAACCGTTCGGCCACGCCGGCTGCTGTCAGTAAGTTTTAGTAAATAAATCTGACCAACTATCTGAGTTAGTATATCGTGTTATTGCGGGTTACAGTAATTTTCATAACCTGGCGATTTTCCTTCTAATCTTTGGGGATAAGAGTTTGGCGAAAATTTTCTAAATGAAATTTCCTACATTGTGCACGGGGTTAATGGCTGTAAGGATCAAAATCTATGAAAAACGAGATTTCAATGTAAATTCGACGAACTTCAAACCATAACATTCTAATTTTCAAATTGCAAATCCTTCTAGTGGGTCTGTTTATCTGATTAAACTGTTTATCTGATTAAATGAATATTTGTAAAGGCTTTCATGGTCGTTTTCTTTAAATGTAAGTACTATAAGAACTATATACACTTTAACAATAAGAACACCACCTTTTTTGAAATAAATAGGAAAAAATTTAGAGGGATTCGAACAAACAACTCCTTTGGAATCGTTAGCTTGCGTTATGGATTGGTTGATTGGTTTGAGCTTGAGCCACACAAATGTTGGAATAAGTGCCCCGTCTACTTTTGGAAAACCTGCCCCAACTCACTTTTTGAACTTTGGGAGCCCCTCAACGAGTGGGGGTGTAATATTATTGAAAAACAAAAGCATAGTTTTGTAGAGGAAGAAATCCTCTATCAGAATATGCAATATATGATTAGTCAGTTAAAATTAAAAGGGCTTAATCACATTTTTAATAAAAATCCAAAAGTTTACGCAAAGAGCAAAATATTGAAAAAACCGCTTTTCTGACGAAACTACAAGAGCTAAAATTCTGAAAGTACATCAGAATATGTGAGAAGTCTTTCTTTTTCATCCAGTTCACTCGTTGGGTTGATCTAATTGCTCATTTAAAAATAAAGGGCGTTGGAAAATTTGCCCCAGTGGAAAACTAGCCCCGGTCTCCCCTACCTCGCAGAACTTTCAAGGATAAAACAAACCAGTATATAGATAGACATAAAAATTTCGGGGAGAAGTATGGACCCCAACCCCTCCCCTCAGCAATGAAATATTGAGAATCGGGTTTCCTCCTAGAGATATATTTAAAAAATATCGGTCCCTCAAATATTTTTTCTATTAAAGATTTCAAACATTAAAAAGGGAAACAACTAAAATCAATGAAAAAAGCAAAAACTGGAACATTCTTACGATAAAAACACTGAAAGGGAAAGTCTAATTGACCCAATATTAAAGTTCTACTACTTCCTGTTTTCATATAAGTTTGGACTTTGTGAAACATTTTGTCAAGACGTTATCAAGGGGATATTATATCGACTACTTTATGACCAGTGTTTCTAGGTTATCATAACAGCTAAGGTGATAAGTATTAGTAGACCACCAGGAAACTGCAACAAACGAAAATCTGGCGCCTTCTGAAATAAAGAGTATAGAGAAAAGAAATCCTTCAGACTAGTTTCAAGCTTTTTGTACAATAAAGAGAAAAGCAGAAGATTAAATCACATTAGCTGCTCAGAGCCAAAGTGGCGTAACTCCTCTTTTTGAAAAAATTCAAGGTAAATCTAGTTGTGGTTGTGTTCTTAAAGTACATCTTTTATTTTTTATTTTTCATTCAAGTATTGTGCCATAAAACCCCAAAACAAACCAAAATACCAAAATCTCTTCCTTCAAGTTACTTCAAGTACTCTTAAGTTGTTTGAGAGGCCCTAGCAACTGAGAAAAACCCTGAAAGCTGCATAAAAGATTTTTTCCTAGCCTTAAAGGAAAAAAAAAATATTCAGCCAATAAAACCTTCAGTTCTGCTCGTATGTAATAAAGTAAGTACAAATCGCCAAAAAAGGTTTCGCCATAATAAGTTCTCTCTCTAATACACACAAATCTATCACACACACCCATGAATCGGAATCGCATGATATGCTGGAACTAATTACATTTAAGTTAAAAACTCATAAACCAACTCCGCTTGAAAGCTCCTTATAGATTGTTTATGTGTTAAAATAGCATGTGACGAATCTCTACTGGATTTATGCCTTTCCCGGAGAAAAGTAAATGATATTCGATGAAGGTCAATGCAGTAGCGGTTCCTTTTTCCTTATAAATAAATGATATTGCGATGGAAGTGTTTGAATTTTCAAACGTTTTTTTCTTACTTCGATCCCCATCTGCAAGAGTGTTTATGGACGAAAGTGTCAGTGAGTCAGGATTATTTTTTTTTTAAGGCAAACGCTCCGTCTGGTTTTGGGAAATTTTACGAGACTACTGGGAGAGTGAAAACGTCTGGTTTTCGTCAGGAGTTGAAACTTTTCTTTGGAGGATTTATTTTGTTGCGTAAGAAAGGAATACTGTTTGGTTAAAAGAGAGAGAGAAAGAAAATATAGAGGACTATTCACATAAAACTGGGATACCCCAGAAAAACAAACGGAACAAAATTATCTTGGGGCGTGTTAAATATTTAAAAACTGCACACTTTGAATAACCCTATCACATTTTGAAACTGCTTTCTAGTCATGGGCGTAGCCAGGGAGGGGCAGCTGCCCCCCCTAAATTCAAATTCTCAGTTTAATTTTTTTGAAAAACTTTATCAAAGCAATAGTACATAATTTTCCTTGAAAATTGTGTGGCTTAGAAGAGGTTCTGTTCTGCCCAGAGTCTCAAATGAGCTAAAACACTACTTTGAGGGACGAATTTTATAAAATTTTCTGGGGGAGGACCCCTAGACCCCCATTTTTAAGCTCACATTCATTACTCATATTTTTATGTTAGGTGTGCAAAAGTTCAAAACCTTTGTATAAGTACCCTAAAACTTAGCATGTAAAAGTACTCGCCATGGGGCATGGGGGGGGGGGGTGCTGGGAAATAATGTTGATCGAGTCAACCCCTAGTCACTAGTATTCGCAACATCAAGAGCAAAGGTAAGTATCCTTGCCCCCCCCCCTAACATGAAACCTGGCTACGCCCATGTTTCTAGTGATTCCATTACCTCCTATTTAGATAGCTATCGATATAAATATTATATCGATATATATTTAGATAGCTATTTATTGACATACCTTTGTAGCACCTTGGAAGAATAACACTTAAGTTTCAAACCAGTCTTTATTTGTGGCGAGCAAATCAGAAAATAACATCGGGTGGGAAGCTTATTGCAAAAGGTTTCAAACCCCTTTTTATAGTGTGATACACAGGTTACTTCTCTTTACTTACACTTACTAAAATTAGCACATAAAATAACACATTAAAATATCGTAATTCAGCAATTCAGTTTCATAAAAGAAATAGGGTTAATGGCTTTGGCTACGCCACACCTTGCTATATTTAGAGATTCGTGTGAACTGGAAGTTGACCCCCCCCCACACACACCTTTCAGTAAAATAATACTTTTTCCTAATTTTTTTAAATTTTTGAATAATATAAATGGTATTGGAAACTAAATTAGGGCGTACGACGTATAACAAAGAGGTTCTGAAGTCCATTTCGATTATGCTAAATCATGTTTCAGATAAATCAAAAATAATATTCAAAAAAGGAATAAACATCACATTTCAAACGGGGTTCCCAAAGTGGTCGGTCGACCCACTGGGGATGGCGAGGCTTTGGAAGGGGTCGATAGGGGGTCGAAGAAACAATGGGAGGGTCCTGGAAGATTTAACAGTCAGAATAAAACTTTGGTTAATGTAAGCAAAATGAACTAGTATAAGAAAGTTGTAGCTGATGAGCATGGGCGGATTTAGGTGATGGACCTTGGAGGGGGGGCAAGCTGTCCCTGATGGCTTTGAAAACATGATTTCCCCTTACAAAAACGGAATTTCCTCAAAAAGTTGGGGGGTCATTGCCCCCCATGACCCCCCCATAATTCCACCCATGCTGGCGAGCAGAAAAGCTAGTTGTTTCCTTTTAAATTGACTCCTTTCCTACCAAGGCCGTTTCCAAGGGGATTTAAGGGTTTCAATCCCCCCCCCCCGAAATTTTAAAACCAATTATTTATAATGTACTGTTAAAAGGTGTGACAAAAAAAAAAAGTAGGGTTCAATTCCGTTAGAGTCCCCGCTAAATATCGCCCGGTTCTTTTGGACATATTATATCCAAATATCAAAAAAAAATGTCTGACTTTTATTAATAAACTGAATAGTTATTGATCTAATTAAGCATTTTAGTTCAGGAGTTTGAAATTATTTATGAATATTTCTACTTTTTGTGGTCCAAAAGAACCGGGCGATATTTAGCGGGGACTCTAACGGAATTGAACCAAAAGTAGCTATATAGAAGACTTTTTAGCATACTAAAATTTAAACATTTTTGAAGGAGGACCCCCGAACCTATTTACCCACTTTTTCATTAAGGAGTAACTTTGGTTGGTCGTTTTCTATGGGGAAAAATTTAAAGTTTGAGGTTTCGAAAGAGGGGATGTATACCTTGAAATTCCCTATGAGCGTAGCAAGGGGTTATAAAAGCTTAGGTTAACCTTTATCACGAGGGGGGACAAAATGGAGTATCATAGGCGTAAGTTCCACTTTTTTGATTGGGGGGGGAACCTATAAGACCTCAGGACCAAAGGATTCGTTACTAAACTGTTTTGAAGGGATTCTGGAACCCAAAATGTTTCTAATAGTTTTCCCTTTCCGAGTAAAATGTAGGGCAAATGTGAATTTTTGTGAACTTAATCACAAATTTTTGTGGTTAATACATGCCCTCAAGCAAAAGAGGGGTGTCTGGGTCCTCTCCCAGAAAATTTTATCCAAAAAGTTGTATTTTCACTCATTTTTTGGTTATTTGGGACAGGGACCTTTTTGTTTGGCTGACATAAGGTTTAGGCTATTGGGGGGGGGGTCTGGACCCTCTAACCCCCCCTTATATACGTCCATGCCTGTCGTTTGGGACCATGGGTTCCTATGCAATTCTGAACCCTTATGATGTCTACCTCCCCTAGAAGTTTTCCCATTCATAATGATACACCCTGTATAAACCTAGACTTTTGAATCAAAAACTTATTCTATGGAAAGACAATACTGATCTTTATTATAACCTAGTCCTAGTTTAAGCTGTCAAATAAGCCTATAGGTCTTTTGGTTCACGAGATAAGCAATTTCCCAGAGTATGAAGGTTGTTCATTTACTGGTAAATCTTAGTTTAATTACTCTTTCCAGTATGTGAACACTTGTACTTTCTAATCAACATACCCCGTTCATTTACTGGAAGGACACAATTTTGATCATCGCACATTTTTACATAGTTTAGCTTACATCATTATGAATCAAATAAAACTATAATCATGAGGTTTTACGAAATATGCATTTTCCCCAGTAAATGAACACCTGTTCATTCACTGGGAAATCTCAGTTTGCACTTCCAGTAAGTGAACACCCCCTTATCTATCGCAATTTCAAAAGTACAGCTTTCTGAATTATGCCATATCAAAGATTAAGTCTTTAACATTTGATAAAAAAGAACAAAAATCATAATAAGCGCTATTAATAGTTAGAAAAATATGAATGAATCAAGTCAAATCTTAACTTACCGGAGACTTTTTCATGGGCCTGAAGCTCGAGTATCAGTAAAAAAAATTACACAGACTGAAATCGGAATATACGGTTAAATCAACGATTGCCTGGCCTCTAGGAGGTCTCATTGCAACTACTGAATTTTAGTAATAGTCTTTACAGAGTTCAAATAGCTTAATAATTGAGATTATACGAACATGTGTTCATTCACTGGGAGTGTTCATTCACTGGGCAACCCACCCTATTAAAAAACTAAAAAAAACTTACCTTTTTTTCTGACGAACATAATCCACTTGAATTAATCCACATGAAACTTTGAAACCCAAACAACTTTGAGATTCTAAACATAATGTTTTTAGTTATATTATTTTACTGGTGAGAATGGTCAGGAGAGTTTAATTTCTGAAAGAGGATTTTCACGCCCTTAAAATTCGAATATCAAAAATCTGTTATCTGGTTTTTTTTCAAGATACTTTAGCAAAGATTCATTATAATAAAATGATAAGATTCTGTGAAACTGTAATGTATTTTAAAGATAATTTAAAGATTCTGCTCAGTCTGAAAAATGTCTGCATAACTGTCTTCGAAATTTCTGAAGATAACATTTTGTCTTTAAACATCTGTAAATTGTCTGCAAAAATTCTGAAGACAATTTAAATCTGCAAAATATCTTAAAAGCTTCTGTAGAAAGTAGCTTTTTCTGAAGAAAATCATCAGATTATTTTTAGTGGGGTTTTTCTCCCAACCCCCCTCCTAGAATTTCTTCCTCTAGTTTCGAATCACCCTGTATAATTTTAACAATAAATTAAATTGGTAAACCTTAATTTGATGCACTGATTTAATAAACAAGAAGGATTTTATATTCACATTATTCCTTGCTTCAAAAAAAGACTATTTTGAGTTACTTTTTAAAAAAAATTAACTTAGACTTGAATTTTTAGGATTTTTAAAATTCTCCCAGACATTGGTCTCATAGAAAAGTGCAAGTGAAAAAGAATTAGCGATTTCTCATTTGGCTTTGATCCAACAGAAAGTAGATGATAGTTTTTTCTCTCTTTAATTGCCCAAATCATGTGTTTTGTAATAGTGATTAAATTACTTTCGCAATTGCTGCGTATAATTAGATGATTATTCATGAGGATATTTCCATCGGTTCACTCCTCGCCGGAAATGAAACACACCGAGTATATATCAGTTCACCCCATAGCGTCAGATCTTTCACTGGTATTCTCTTTTGTTAGGGGTATCCTATGGAAGAAAAGGACTTCTGCAGAGAAAAGGACTTCTCCATGAAAAGGTACTGTGCTCTTGAGTGATTAGTGAATTACATAAAAACTTATGAACTACTATTGTTGAATAACGGTGTATGAAATAGAAAATTCTCTTCTTCTGAAATTGTATTTTCCCTACATACAATGGGGGCTGCAGTGTTTGAAATCACAATTCATATTTAGAAACGTTTCATCCCTCGGAGCTATGGTATATTATCAAGATGTAGAATATTAAAAAATGTTTGTGATTTATGAAATCGATGGTTCTCTACCACAAAACTACTTTTCTCTGATTTTGGGAGCCTTCATGAAAACCTACCACTATATCATGAGACTACTATAAGCTTTCTACAGTAGCAGTCTCTCGACCACATTACCTTACACTGTGGCTCGAAATATACAACTCTTATCCAAAATCTACACCATTATAATTATAACCATCAACGACGGGTACTTACCACATTATTTAAAGTAGATGATCGACTTGGGTAGCTCAATTCTTTTTATTATGCCATCTTTCTTGCTATCGATCCCTACGTAATTTGAAAGAGGTAGTACCACCCATTGGGGGGACATCCTTAAGCGAGAACATCTGTTCATTCCAACCTTCTGAAAGCAACCTAGTATTTACTTCACTCCTTTTCATTGAGAGGATCTAGATATTTTTTTTCACCTAACTAACATGGGACCAACTTGACTAACTGAAATATTTGGCCTCACATCTTCTTTTATTTGTGGAAATTGATATTTTTGATATTTATTATTTCTGGCATCTATTTGAACGTTTGGTTAAAAATAACAACGTTTTAAGATTAGCCAAATATTTCATAAAATATGACTCCAAAAAAAGACTAAAGACTTACACCTAAGCTTCCTAAATTTTGGAAAAACAAGTTTTATGGTATTATTACCTAAAATGAAATGTTAACTTCAATACAACTTTAATTAAAAAGAAAAAACCTAGACACTCTTAAACCTAACCTTAAGAAATAGAGAAAAGTTTGTCAATAAAATGCTCCCCAATAAAGCTTTTAAAATACCTATGCTTCTTAATTTTAGAAAAACTATTATTGTTAACCTAAAATCAACTGCCCAACTTGAACCTGAACACAACTCTAACTAAAAAGAAAAACACTCCTTTCCATAATTTACACATTAAAATAGTGTTCACATTAAAATAGTGTTAACAATTATAATTGATTTACCGTCACGTTATGTCTGCTTCCTCTGTCTTCGTGGTTTAATCCAGAAAAATCAGCAACGGTTAAAACACACATATTAATACTAAAAATATGGTATGGGAATCCTTGGATACCCCTTCATCAAAATGCTGGGATTCATCTGTTTCGAAGATAGACTGTGAAAATAATGGTGATGGAGATCTATATAAACACTACAACTATCTTATGAGCTCAAAAATTATGATTTTAAAATTTCGGATTTTCTTACCAATTTTAATTTAGTGATGAGTTAGTTCTTCACAAACATTCTATCTAGAACTAGCTTAAAAAGTGTTAAAGTTTTAGAAAGTATACTTAAACTTTCAGAAAGTTAAGCAATAGCAACCTAAGGAGTCATTCACAAGTTATATGTCACACCTTTTATAGCAGGAGAAGGGGGTCCGGGGGTCCTGTATGTGGTGCCAAGAGGAATAAAAGTTTTTAACTTATGTAACATCACCACTTACTTTTAAAACTTTTTTCACAGCTGTTGCAATGCTATTAAAAAAAAATTTCCACTATCAGTCCCTGATGATTTAAGATGAATAAAAGAGTAATTCTCGAATGTGATATCACAATATGGAAGGTGTTTACTGAAATGAGGAAACCTGGCATAGGGTAGGAAGGGGTCTATAAAACGATTTAAAATTGCATGACGTACTTTGAAAATGGCTCCTGTGTATATATTTTGTATTTATTGCTTCATATAGAGAAATGGAAAGTTGTACATGGTGTCAACCTAAATGTTTTCTGATAGCTAATACAGAAAACGGAATATTTCTTTCGAACACATACCTTCAGTTTCAAAACTTTCTAAGAAACTATGTTTGTAAAGTTGTATTGCTGTATAGAAATTTAAATTTCGTATGCTTAATAATTAACTTTTAAACCGAACACGCATGCAACGTGATTCTTTAACCACATCTTTAAAAACTTGCAAAAATAACGAACAGTTTAGAAATTAGTTTTAACAAAACGTTAGGAGTAGATATCAGGTGTGTTTATATGAGGCAAAATTCCAAACAGAATAAAAAGAAACACTGTTTAATCAACGCAAAAGAACATGCTTTTAAAAACCATTTAAAAATACAGAAAACCCTTACAGAATATTTCGAATTTAAGTGAAGAACTTAGCCTCTTCTGCGGGGGTAACAGATCCTGCAGATCAACTTCCTTTCGTTGTAAGAATAGTAGAACCTTTTCGTACACTGCGCGTGGAAAAAATGTCCACAGGGCAGCTGGAAGTCGATTTTGCTGCTATCCCTACGGCCGCAAATGTCACAACGGATAGGACAGAGACCTGGCATCTGAAATATGAAACCACCTATTATTAAATGTAAAAATTAAGTGGGTTTGGAGTATCGATTGACCATGCCACCTGATTTGACACATTGGGTCATTTTAACGACGCCTTCTGACAACTAGCGGTCAATTTAGCGAACAAAGAAATACCCTCCTCGCACGGGAATACGGGTTATAAACCCCCAAACCACTCAAATTAGCTACCAATTACGCGGCCGGAGAAACCTCAGTCTTATCTCCCCGATCTCTTCGTTTGGTTTGCAGACTCCCGTCCGAGGAGGGGTTTTCTATTGTTCGGTAATTGACTACACAAAGAAACCGGGGCCATAAACTGAGGTTTCTCCGGCCGTAATAAAAGTCTCGGATTCACCTTAAGGGACAAGCCACACCAGAAAAAGCAGAGGCAAGTGCAATAAAAAAGCCATAAATATGTTTATCTAAGACAGGGTATCTAATAAAAGTGAGATAGCCATCTTTATCGCTTTTTTATTGCACTTGCCACTGCTTTTTCTGGTGTGGCTTGTCCCTAAGGTTTTACAACAGTGGAGAAAGCACGATATATAAGGAGGAGGCCAGGAGGGCCCTGCCCCCCCCCCCCCGAAATTTGGACTAGGTATATCGAAACAGGTTGAACCCTATTTTTTTAGGTTAAAATTTCCAAAACAAATTCTGGGGGGAGGATCCCCCAGACCCCCCTTTTGCACTTCTAACTTTATTATTCACAATTTTTTACATCAAAATCCTACCTAAAAATGTATTAAATTCCTAAAAATTAATGCTCGAAATTCTGACTAAGTGTACCAAAAACAAGTTGAAACCCTGTTTTTGGGACCTAATTTACAAAAACATTCTGGGGGAGGACCCTCAGATTCCCCTTTAGTATGTGGAACTTAAAAGTTCTTTAAGACTCAAATTCCACCTAAAAATGTATTAAAAAGCTACATTAAACATGTTAAATATGCATTGAGGTAGGGATACTGAGGGATAATTTTGGAATCCCGAAATAAATTTCTGTATACGGGCAATTCCATGAAAATGTAAACCTGAACATCAAAATTTAAAAGTTAAGAAATGTTAAAAGTAATGATAAAAAATTATATGTAAACAAAACTTGTCAACAGAATATAACCTAGTTTTCTATACTTTAAATTCTAACCACTTGAGTTAACTCTTTTATATCATTTTAGTACACTATTTTGAACTTTTGCATTGGGAGATTCAGAAATGTCAGTCAGTTACCAGACACATGTCAGTCAGTTACCATATTGTAATTACTATCATACTCTATTGTAGCAACATTTTTAAACTCAAATGCCATTTTCTAAAAGCTTATGTATTGTTCTTTATCACTTTGTAACTTAATTGAAAATTCCAATAAATTTCAGAGGAATCTCATATGGACTGTGTTAACTTTTCATAGAGGTTGCATAAATGTCAGTCAGTTACCATGTGTTTAAATATTTTTTAAAAATAAATAAAAATATATCTTGAAAATTTAATTATGCCATTATATATAGCTAACAAGAAAGCAATAAGCTGGGTGGAAAATATCTTCAAAAAAAATATTTTGGGGAAGTAAATCACAAAATACTTATTATTTTCCTTTGTGAATGTCAGTCAGTTACCCGTGGGCTGTTTTTACAATGCTACAAGAGGCACTTCTTCCACTGGTACAGAGTAAATAGAATAGGCGCAGATCAAGGTCACGACTTTGACCTCGTTGCCTTAGCGACGATGCGGCATTACTGTGGAAAAGGAGAGGAAGAAGGTGTGGAAAAAGAGAAAATCGTGTGACCTCAGGACCGTATCCAAGGGGGGGGGTTAGTATTTAGTATTTTTTATTAGTTTAGTACCCGAAATTTTTACATCAATCTTTATTATGTGTTTTTCCTTGAAAATGCTGCAAATTTATAAGGGGCAATCCTCTCTTCGGTTGTAACCCAAAAAGGCAAAAGGTCTCTGAATGAGTTAAAATACACTTTTGGGGGTCAAATTAAAAAAAAAATTTCTTGGGAAGAAACCTCAACCCCCTCCAAAAATATGGCGTCTTTTAAACAATGCTTAAAAGAAGCGATTCACCTAAGAGGAGGTTTTAAAATGATATAAAGCACTAGTTTAAAAGGGCAAGTCTCAAAATTTTTCTGGGGGATGACCCCTAGACCCCACGAGATTTTGACATCTACTTATAATCCCCCCCTTGAAAAATCGGCAGTTTAAGAGGAGCTGTTTCGGATGGAACCCAAAGGGTCTCGAAATGGAGTGTGAAACTCCTTTGGGAGATAAGGTAAAAAAAAGGCAATTTGTTGCATAGGGGGAGCAAAATGTAAAAACTCAGAAAATTGGGCAAAATAATTTGTGAAGGGCCTCATATCTTAAAATAATGGAACAGAGATAAGAAGTTACCCCCTTTTTTAATTCAGTGATAATTAAATTGTTCTTAGTAAAACACCTTTCTGGACATTATAGAAACACTTTTGGAATGAAACAAATACTAAAGCTTTTAAACAAAAACAAAAGAAAGATAAGAATCAATCTTACCTTCTTTTAAGGAACGAAAAAACAGATGTGCAAGAGAGGTATGGAATAACTCTCGGACTGAAGAACTCTTATCAAATCAGACTGAAGAAGGAAGAGTTATCAAATCCTAAAAACATAAATAAATGTTAGACTAAGTAACTGATGAGATTTTTTTTCGTGATTTCTCATTTTTAAAATTTAAGGGTGATATCCCTACCAACCCCTGCTCTAAAGGAAAAATTTTAGCGACACTTATAAATAAAACAAATACTAAGGCCCTTACACAGAAAAATAAATAAAAACAATAAATCTTACCTTTATTGAAGGGAAGAAATAACAGCTGGATAAAAGATCTCAATCAAATGGATGAGAGTGATGCTTTCTCAGCTTTTGTTCCTCAGACTGAAGAAGGAAGATATCAAAAACCTAAAAACACAAATAAATGTTAGATATAAGGTTAGATGTGGGTAAAGTAACCACCTAGCTGATTAATTTTAAATAATACGAGTTAGAGGCATCATATAGCTTTAAAATTCATAGACATTAGATTATGCTATCTGGTAAGCAGTTAAGTAACCACCACATATAAGTTTACAGCCATATTACAATCCAAGGTAATATAATGCAATAATAATGTGGCATCTTATAAGGGATAAGAGATATTCTATTTAATTTAACTGGACTTTACCCCTATAACGAGTGCATCAGGTTGTAGAGTAATTAAATATCCCTTATTTCTGATCTTATTACAATAGGAGGGAAGTTTAGTCCTTATTAAGAAAAGGGAAAGTTAGTCAGAATCTCTCGTTCAGAGTTTTCTGGGGCCCTTATTTTGGATTTCCTATCCTACACTACCCTACACACACATTATTCCTATCCTACACTCTGCTGCGTGAAACCGCAGGTTCCCAACTCCTATTCTAATGTAATGAACACTGTGAACGAGCATGGGCGCCCATGTTTCTTTTTTTAAGTGGGTTGGGTTGGTTCAAATAGTTATTTCAAAGAGGCCCCTCACGTGTACTTAATGCAAAAAAAAATTGCATAAAACACTGGGGTTTCAAGCAATAAGGGAGAGTCTAAGGGCACTCCCCAGAAAAATTTTGAAATTTTATTCTTTTTAACTCATTTGGGTGACTTCTAAAATAGGATCGATCCTACGCCGAGCTCAAAATTTTCAGTAAGAAACTAGTACGTAAATAGTGGTCAACTTATTAGAAACTATATACATTTTGCTTTTGAAATATAGTTAACAATCATAATAAAAAAAGTAATTAAAATCATAATTTATAACTTAAATAGTAAAAACCGATTTAGTCAAAGGAAGATCTTACGTAACTTTTCCAATGCAAGGGGGGGCAGGCTTATGTATGGGCGCCCATGTGAACCAATGTGAACGAGAAAGAGCAAAAGAAATCAAACTAAATGCCTGACCGGTGTTCTTCAATACAGTAGAGAACAGTTTAGAGATAGAAGACGAAATAGCACCTTACCTTTCCCGAGCAGATCGGAAGAGCCAAATAATTGCGACAGTGCTTTTGCGACAGAACCTGATCAAGGACAGCGGGTTGAATTGCGGTCACTCGCAGCTGGGAGGAAGACCCGAAAGCGAAGGAGGATGTTATACTCAGACGGGTGAGGGAAAAAAAAAGCGTTAAAAACAATCCAAAAAATAAAACCGAATCTAGAAGTTCTATTTTCTTCGAAAGCGGGTTAAATGATACGTTACGTAAAAGAATTTATTCGAGATCGATGTTCATAATTTTTTAAATGGTTAGCTCACTTTACTTTTTTTAGATTGTACTATAATCTTTGTTTAACCAATTTTAATTAAGTTGATGAGGATGAAATGCACTGATAAATAACTGTAATTCAGTTAGAGTAAAATTTTGACCCTTAAAAACCGAATTTAAACACATTTTTGTCCACTTGTTAGTGCAAATTTTGGGAGGGCCCTTTAGCCCCCTTGGGGCCGTTCAAATATTACGTAAGCACCTGAGGGGGGAGTGGGTTTGCTCTTTGCTTATTTTTCTGACAAGGGGGAAGGGGTATGAGTTATGCTTACGTAAGATTGTTACAAAAAATGGATTTTTTAAAATCTCTCGTTTCTAGCATAAATAATTTCAAAATTCAACTAAAAGTTGAACTAGAAAAACAATTCCAAGCATCGAAGGGGGGTCGAGCAGTTTTCAGAAGCAGGTCGGGCAGTATGAAGGGGGTTGCGGTTTGCTTATTTTTGCTGACAAGGGGGGAGGGGGGTACAAAAATGACAGAAAACTTGCTTACCTATAATATGTGAATGGCCCCTTATTATATACAACACACCCCAATTATAAATCCTTGAATTATAATAAATTGTATGATATGTATAAAAGATCCTTAGTTTTCGGCAAAATGGGGCTCTGGGGGCCCCCTCTCCTTGAAAATTGTCTTTAATTTTGACTACTTGAAGAAGGCCCCTCCTTATACCACGAATAGTTTAGTCATCTATTGGGGGGGGGGGTGATCCCCCAATCGCTATACCCCCCGCATTGTGTATGATTAATACACTTGCTCAAATCAGAGCACTCTATTCATCCTCGTGGTTTCACATCCTCCCCACAAGATGAAGGGGAGGAAAAAGGGTATAGGGTGACCACTGACCAGACATCCCGGTTTTGTCGAGAGAGACCAGCTTTTTGCCCCTCTGTCGCGCAGACCGAATGTCCCGCTTTTCTGACATAAGTTTCACCAAACGAGAAATATGTAAAGAAACACCTTGATTTATTTTCAATTTTTGGGGGTAATCCTTCAAGCGTTCTAACCTGGTGGCTGAATTCACTTTTTGTTATTTCAAAATTAAAAAAAAATTGATTTTATGAAGAATCTTATTGCAGAAGGGTATGCGTTCAGGATGATGCTCTTATAGGGTTCAACCCCCTCTTGGAAGTTTTGGAGATTAGTTTTGTATATTTTCCCACCTGGAAAGTTCTGTTGAGTAGCAAATAGTCAATCCACTCCAATTATCTAAAATTGAGTTGAAACACTGTTTTAATAAGTCAAATTTACAAAATTTTCTGGGGCGAGGGAACCTCAGACACCCCTATTTGACCATATTAAAGGTAATACTCTAAAATTTAAAACTAATGAGTTTAAAAGCGAGGTTATAACCTAATCCTAATCTCAGTGCTGAATAGCCTTTTTTAGGTATCCTTATGTAATTAACTTTAAATTTAAGGCCTTAATCGACCAACTTGATATGGATACAAAAATGTTTTGCCATTTGAATATAGACCCTTTGATAGTCTGGAGGTATATTTTTCATGTTGATATCTCATTCTTAAAACAAGTTACTCGAGCTTGCCCTTCGTATCTGGAAGGCCTAGCTTAATTACTTTAAACTTCTAAATTACCTTTGTAATTCTTATATAATATAGAACAGTTAACATGAATTCAGACAATACTAAGGTACTTCCTTTAGTATAATAAATTACTCTCTTTTTCAAAATGAAAAATGAAGCTATGTTTTCAAATGAAAGTATTTTATTGCATATCTTCAAGGTTATAAGATACAAATTTTAAAATATACAACGTATGATAAAAGTTACATGAGGCAGAAATCAAACAATTACAGATTTCTAAAATATTATCCCCAATTCAACACAGTCTTTAGACTTAATAAGTATATGAGAAACTATTGATTGATATTCTTTCATTATCCATATAAGTAAGGCAAGTTCAAAGCAGACTAACACAAGGAATTAAATTTAAAGACAGTAATGACATTTTGGCAGAATCACATTGAAATTTAAAATCAAACCATCAAAACAATACATACAAGTTTTTAAAGCATATTTTACTGGAATCAAAAGTATTCCACTTAACAACTAACTACACAGTCATGTCAAGAATCAAGATTTTATCACAAAAATTATTTTTTTGTATTTCATTTAAAATAAATAAGCCCAGCCATATTTTAAAAGTGTGTTTGATAAAATAAATATTTTTCCAGCAAGGTCTTTAAAATACTTTAGAATAATTATCCATTACCAACTGGAGAAATGCCAAAATGGAATTAAAAATAATACAAATTCAAAATCCTCCACCTTTTATATAAAAAGGTGATAATATTGCAAATTTTTTAACATATCATTTAAAACCAAATAAACCCATTAAAAAGACATTAAACAGGAAATGAAAGATAGGATAGCAATGGCCAACTTGAAAAACATCAAAATGTCATCAATGGTAATATGTAGTACACTGTCAAAGTTCTCAATAATTTTTAAAAGAACATCATAAAAATATTTCATCACAATCAAGGTTTTTCCTAATTTAGGTTAATTAAAATAATGTTAAAATGTCTAAACAACAACTGCACAGAGTCAAAATAACAATACTGCAATTATTTCATTTGAAATAAGTAGACCCACAGTCACACATAAAAGACAAAGGTAAGAATGTAACACATTAAGGTCTTCTAATTACTTTAGAATGAATAGCAATTACCAACTAGAAACATGCATAAACATGCATAGAAATACTAACAACACTTAGTCAAAATTGCACTTCAAAAAATTAAGTGTTCTTTACATTTCATTTAAAATAAGCAAGCACCAGGTGAACTAATTATTAGAGTAACTTCTCTATAGGCAAATTCTTAAATTTATTTATAGCTTTTAATTCATACTATTTTGTACATCATCCTTGAATTCTCGAAATTCTATTCTCATTTAGAAAAGTCTCATTTCTACCCTTTATCATGATTGTATATTTTAACTTTAAATCTTAATATTGGGTCATTTATTCCATGTCAAATCAAGCAAAAATTCTCAATTCTCAACCTGAGTCTCTCGGATTTTAACGAAACTTTCAGGAATAGTTCTTTTTTATGATACAATTGAGAAAACGTTTTTATTATTCAATTTTCTTTGTAGTTTTTTTTATTAAAATTTTTGAAAATTCAAAGAAAATCCAATTTTTGGCTTTTTAATCTTATTTTACTCCAGTTCTACTTTGTCAGGAAAAGTAAAAATGAATCCCCTTGTTTTAAAGAAAATCTTACAAGGTTTAATTTGACATAAATTTTGACTATGTCCACAAAAAAAATGTTTTCATGATTTTTTTTATAAAAAAGTTATAAAAAACAATGTTGATGTCCTTGAATATTTTTGAAAATTATACATGTTTTTGCAACATTATAAGGGATAAATTGTGAAAATTTTAGAATGGAACAGCCATGGGATCAAGAGTTATAGCTTATAGCAAAAATAGTAGTTTTATATGTTATATGAACACTTTGTAGGTTAAAAAAGTCATGTAAAAACCAAGGGGAATCCTTGAGAGATTACCTAGGTTTTTACACCTTCAAACTCCAGCAGTGTTACCAGCCTCACTTGGTAAAGCCATGAGAGGAGCTGTTATCGAACCTGTGACTGAAAGTCACACTCAACTGAGGAACAGCATTTATCAGTCAATAAATTATCTGGTAATCATAAACAATTGCTTGCTATTAAAATTGCATGTTTTTAAATTTTTTAACTATAAAATTTATTTTATTTAAAATAAATAAGGGATTTTTTTTTAAAATTCATTAAAACAAACTCGTAAATAATTCTTGAATTTTTTTATAATTTGTATGTATAAATAAAAATATATTTGTGGTGGAAACCAAATATATATATTGGTTAGTACATAGTACACCATATATGGCCATTTTAACCTGTCAAATCAATCAACTCTTTTTGCTATAACTCCTGATCCCATGGCTGTCTCATTCTAAAATTTTCAGAATTTATATCTTATACCTAATATTGAAAAAAAACCTGTATAATTTTCAAAAATATTCAAGGACACCAAAAGTTTTTAAAAACTTTTTTTACATAATTTTTTTTGTGGACATAGTCGAATTTTATATCCAAATTAAACATTGTAAAATTCACTTTAAAAAGAGGGGATACATTTTTCTTGGCCAAGTATAGAACTGAAGATATGTAAGATTAAAGAGACAAAACTAGGATTTTCTTCGAGTTTTCAATAAACCTTATTAAAAAATTACCATGAAAATTGAACAATAAGAACTTTTCTCAATAAAGTTTTTTAAAAAAAAATCCTGAATGTTTCATTGAAATCTGAGAGTGTCAGGCTAAGTGCCTCAGTGATTTGACATGGAATGACCCCATTATTTTTGCTTTCAACTTATGGAAGTTTTATGCAGTTTCAAACCCATGGAAATCTCAATAGGGATAAAAATAACGAATTCCATATAGAGAACTACACAATGGACAATGCATGGTTCTGTCAAGAACCTTCAAAATGCAATTCTTGTGGAAGATGTGTCCACAAAGTAGCAATATGTATATTCTTGATTCTGAGTCTCTACAGAGACTACAATTATTCCATTTCAGAAGATAATCATATACATCCTCATCATAAGAGAGCACTCTTAAATCCATAAGAAGAGAGTGTAAGCGATATTTCTTTTCGGAAACTTCTTCTAAAATAACACTTCCCATCTGTTCCCCATAGGGATACTGAAAAAAAAATCATCATTGTTCAAATCATCATTGTTTTAGTATGTCATCAACAAAAATTATTCTGCACACACACCACAAAATGGCTGTTTCTTTGTATTCCTCTATGAGAGTTGAAAAATGTATGGATTTCAGGCTAACAACATAATTTTTAACCTAATAGAAATATTGTGAAAGATGCATCCACCCAGGGAAGCTCTTGGACTCAATAACAATATGTTAAGTATATGGAGAAAAAGATAAGAATTCACAAATCTCATGACTCTTAAACTTCCAAAATATTTCATAAAGAGTAAACAAAATACACCCATTGAGAATATTATAATTACATTATTTATTTTTTTAGTTAATTTTCAGGCCAAATTTCTTTTATACCTTCATCAAAATATTAATATTTTTTATACCTACTTAATTTAGCTTTCATTTAATCTTGTTAAATTCTATCCATCTTATTACTTAAAAATTTTGATTTCTTCAGATGCATATTTATTTTCTTATGTGGGGGAAAATGAGTGATTGGTGGTGTAAAAAAGGTAACTGTTCAAAACTAAATTATGAAAAATAAATAAAAAATCAATGTATTAATTAATTAATAAAAGGAATGTCTTTTCCTTTTAACTTCAAAATAATGATGCTTAAAATTCTTTGTTGTAAGAAACCATTATTTTAAACAAGAAAAAATTAATAATTTATTATTATTTTAAGTACGACATTGTTTTCTATTAAGACATTTGAGAATGAAATACAATTAATTTTATCTTATACACACTGCAAATGCTCCTACCAAAAGAGACATTATAAACACATTTTTGAACACTTTTTTTATCCTTAAATTAACAACACTCTAGTTATGTATTTAGGTAGAACACTTTACACTTCTATTGTGGTAGAACACTTTACACCTCTATTGTGGTAGAACACTTTACGCCTCTATTGTGGTAGAACACTTTACACCTATCTTGTGGCAGAACACTTTACACCTATCTTGTGGCAGAACACTTTACACCTATTTGTGTTATGATAGTAGTAAAATATGTTTATATTCTATATTTATATTATATATTATATTATATATTTATGTTTTCTATTCATTTCTATTTATATTATATATTTATGTTTATATTATTATATATTAAAGTGCTGTTGCTTCCTGTACCAGAAGTGTTCAAAATAAAAAGCAAAAATTTAAAAACAAGTGGATTACTCCACAAATTCTAAGTGAAATAAATTTGAAGGAAAAATTATACAAAATAAAAAAAAGAAACCCAAAAGATAAAACGGCTCTTTATAATTATTTAAAAACTAATCGATTGATAAGAAAACTAATAAAAGAAGCCAAATCTGACTATTTTAAAAGGGAATTTGATAATTGTGCTGGTAACTCAAAAAAAGAATGGAATATTGTTAACGAAATAATAGGATGCAACTACAATGATTCATCCTCATTTAAATTGTCAGAAACTGAAGTAAACTCGATGAACGATTTTTTCTCAAATGTTGGTTGTAATATAACTAAAACTAACGACAAATATCGGGATTTTGTTTCACACTCATTGAATTCTATTGCTTTTATAGATGATGTGTCTTCAACTGAAACCCAAAATATACTTAAAGATTTAAAAAGTACTAATACTTGTGGCTACGACAACCTAAACTCCAAAATATTTAAAATAGTTGGTAAATATCACAGTGATTTCTTATAATCCATTTTAAATCAGTCAATAAAGGAAGGAAGATTTATAGAAGCCTTGAAATACTCAACTATTGTACCCATATTAAAATCCGGGAAGCCCGAGGTTTATGCTAATTATCGCCCAATATCTTTATTACCAGTTTTTTCAAAAATATTAGAAGATGTAGTATCTAAAAGAGTTCGAAAGTTCTTAAATTACGGCTCCTTTTTTGCACCTAATCAATTTGGTTTTCGTGAAGGTGTAAGTACAACAAATGCACTAATTGAATTCTCATCTCATGTAACTGACAATCTAAACAACAGTTTGAAAACTGCAGCTATTTCATTGGACATCAGTAAAGCTTTCGACAGTGTTAATCATGAGATTTTATTATATAAATTAAACGCAGCTGGTATACGGGGTAACTGTCTTAACTGGTTTCGATCGTTTCTACTATTGCGGAAACACAGAGTAAAATTTAGCAATATTTTCAGTCAGTATGTTTTGGCCAAAAAAGGGGTTCCTCAAGGTTCACGTCTTGGACCACTATTATTTAATATATACATAAATGATTTCTGCAGATTGAAGCTTTTGGGTAGAGTTATCACATTTGCTGATGACACAATAATTATTTACTCAGCTGACTCATATGATTTAATAGAAAGTAAGATAAACCAGGATCTAAGTTTAATTCACAATTGGTTTCTAAGTAACGAATTGAAAATAAATGTCAAGAAAACTAGCTATATTGTCTTTAGTTTGATGAATAATATTGAATCAAATTTGAATTTGTACTTTTGTGACTGCAAAATTAAATTATGTGATCATCTTATTCAGGGGCGTCATTTCAGTTTTTGGTTGGGGGGGGCAAGGATTTTTTTTAAGTGGGGCTGAGCCACGCCGTAACCAGACTTGTTTCTTTTTCGGGGGGGTGACTCAACATCATAAGGTCTAAGTAAAAATGGGGGGTCTGGGGGTCACCCCCAGAAAAATTTTAAAATTTTGCTTCATTTTTACGACATTTAAGTTACATCCGAAGAGAACAGCCCCTTGTAAACCACATAATTTCTAGAGAAAAAAGTTACAAATAAACGTCAAAGTTTCAAGGGGAGCCGGAGGTCCTCCCTCAGAATTTTTTTTGAAAATTACCCTTTAAACTAGGGTTTTATCTCCCTTGCAACCTCGTTGGGGAGCACCCAGAGGGAACTGCTTGTTGTGAGTGGCAGAAATTTCAAGGAAAATATACTGTATAACATAATATATATTTAAAAATTTTAAAGGGGGGTCTGGGGGTCCTCCCCCAGAAAATTTTTTGAAATTTGCCTCTTTAAAGTAGTGTTTCAGCTCATTTTGAGGTCCTTTGGGTTACATTCAAAAAGAACAGTTCCTTGTAAAGCATAGAATTTTCTAGGGGAAAAAAGTTATAAATAAACGTAATTATTTTCAAGGGGGGGGGGCGGAGATCCTCCTCCAGTAAAAATTTTTATAAAATTCCCCTTTAAACCAGACCAGACTCCTAGGGGCTTCAAACTCTTTGGTTCCCAAAGGGAACTGCTTCTTGTAAGCAGCAGAATTTTCAAGGGAGACAAATTGTATAACAGACATCAAAGGTCAGGAGGGGGATTGGGGGTTCTCCCCCAGAAAATTTTGAAATTAGACCCTCAAAAGTAGTGCTTTAACTGCTTTTGGGATGTTTTGAGTTAAATCTGTTGCTCCTTGTGGAAGTTACAAAATTTTCCAGGGACTCTCAGCAATTTTTCATTCAAGAGTGGAAACCTTGGGGGGGGCAATTGCCCCCCCCTGCCCCCCCTAAATGACGCCCATGATCTTATTGAACGTACATCCTCTTTGAAATATTTGGGTATTTTGTTCAACCAGAACTGGAAATTTAAAGACCACATAAACTTAGTTTGCCGTAATCTCAGGTTAATTATATATAAATTTTATCACCTAAAAAAATATATTAATCTTGAATTGCTTTTAAAACTCTACTTTGCTTGGGTTAAATCACGTATTGAATATGGAATAATAATTTGGGGTGGGGATTATTTGAGCAATATAAAACCATTAATTAATCTACAAAAAAAGTTTTTACGATTTTTTCCAGGTAAAGTTCTCTTAAATGTGAGTCAGTTGTTTGTATTTAATACCCTGGTCTTCACAAAGAAGTTCCCGCCTCGAGACACAGTCAGTTCTATTGATTCATATGATTTCCGAAAGCAAAAATTTTACTGTGTACCTGCCCCTCATAAAGAAATATTTAAGAAACATTTCAAATACCTCTCTGCAATCTTATTTAATAAACTACCAAATGAAATCCAATCGGAATCTAATATCCGTTATTTTAAAAAACTTTGCATTTCCTTTATTATATATAATATAAATACAGAGGAAATATTTTAAATCAGTCAGGTTAACATAAAACTCGATTTAACAAATACTTTTACTAAACAAACTCCTTAGCCAGCCAAGTCCCCCCTTTTCTTTTTCTTTTTTATCTTGCTTTTGTATATGTGTAAATAAATATATTTTTTTTTTCTTTTGTTCTGTTATAAGTTAAAAACTCATAAACCTGGAAATCTGTGAACTCATGGACGGGCTGTGGCTCCTTTGGGATGTATTTACAATTGTCTTTTTTCTTTTTTAATTATGTGTAAACTATTGTGATTCTTCTTTAAATTTTGTAATTTGTTTTTTTGTGTTTGCTAATAAATTGATTGATTGATTGATTGATATTCTGAAAGTGTTCTTAAATTTGAATTGAAACACTATAAGAACACAATTTCTATCTTAGTAATATTGTAGCAAAACTCTTAACAGTGCTTTGTTTTCTCACACAACACAATCATTGTATACATACAATTAAAACTTTTTTTTCTTTGGAAGTGTTCATTATCGCTTTTACATAGCATTGCACAAGTGTTTATGCATTTGCAGCACATGAAAAAGATTATGAAATCAGTTTATGGTTAAGAATACAGTAAAATGAATGTTTTAAAAAATGACTTACACAACGAGCCATGCTTCTCAAACTTCTTTTTGAAACACAAGGGTCTAAAAAAAGTTGCATTGAATAAATGACCAATAAAATTAAATCTAAATTAAATTTATTCAATTTTCAACTGTTCAATAGCATAATTTACTATTACAAAACTAAATTTTCTCTATCTGAGACTCAATTTTTTGCTAGAGGTAATAGTGCATAAATTAAAGTAAAAGAATTTTATTTAAATTCTAATTTTATGCTTAGAAAATAAAAACCAACAATACCTAGTGTTTTTATCATAAACAAAACTTTATTGTTAATAAGGTCCAATAGATTCTTATAATTATTAAAAATATAAGTAAATAATAAAACATAATAAAAAACCTTTCTTTTTTCTTAAAAATTCAAATGAGTACCCAAATCAGGGTGATTCACAACTGAGTTATAGGTTTTTTTTCATGTGGTCTTATTAGGAACTAGGCACCTAAAAATTCCAGGGATACCCTCAGAAGTTAAACCTAAAACTGCTTTTGGACCCTGATACTTAATAACTTACTATACAATTAAGATTTATTTACCTGAATAGAGACGAAAATTCTAACAAGATTTTCTTCCTTGGGTTTTTCAATTCTTTTTAGTGCAAGCAGATCTACACTTACTGAGAAAAGTGAAGAGTAGAAAATACACTGCAATATTAAAGCATCAATGTGAAAAAAAACTGAATAATTCAACTTTCTAGAAAGATAGTTATTTTAAAAATATCTAAATTAAAGAACAATGTGAATAAATATTTTAAATCCTCTTTGCCCCAAACCAAAGTCTGTAAAAATTTGACAAGGTGGCAAAACGAGTCAAACCCCTGTTCTGAAGGGTAAAAATTTCCAAAAATTTTATGGGGGCTACCTGCAGATCTTTTTGCAGGGGGATAATGATATTTAACAAAAAAATTACACAGAAAATAACACTTTAAACCTCATACTCCCTTTGATAAATCATAAAATTAAAACGTATGATACACAGGGCTGTAAAAGAGGGGTATAATTTCTGTGCCTTTTTCCTTGAATATTTTGTGGCAGTCTAGACTGGGTGTCCAAAAAGGAGTTTAAACACTTTGTAAAAATGTCAAAGTTTTTAGGGGGGAGGACAACAGACCCCATTTTTTACATAGAACTTTGAATTACCCACAATTTTTTAAAGGTTAATAGAGATGCAAATCCTACTTAAAATTTTTCTAAGATGCTACATTCTTTAACCTTAGGTATATGTATGTATGACAGGGGGAGTAATTATTTTTAGTCAGGGTGCCAAATGGCAAAAAAGGGGTCAACCTCGAAATCGCGTATGGCTTAAATGTTTTGATGGTTTCTGATAGAGTTAATAGTGTAGATTTCAAAACCGGTTGATGCCACTCTGCAATTGTTGAGGAATTTTTAAAAATTAAAAAATTTTAAAAATGGCCCAAAACAAATTTCAAAAAATCAAATTATAGTAATCGGGACTTATAATACAAGTTTATAGGCTATTTTTCAGTGCTGAATACGAATATTCCAATTAAAATTTTAAAATTTCAATTTTTAAAAATTATTTGAAAAATTGGATATTCGAAAAAAATAAAACACCGCTCAAAACCACAAAATAAATGCAAAAGAAGTAATTCAAACGGTTATCCCTTAGAAATGACTTAAATAATGACATACTAAAATTAAAAGAAAATCAGACAATAAAAAGTTTAATTTATTTCAAATTTTCAATTTTTCTGGCCTCAAAAATCGACCTTTTTAAAAATTCTTGTTAAAAACGTTTGAAGCATTTGTTTGCCAAGGTCATTTTTCCATTCCATAAATTCACCAAAATCCAAATCTACCAAAAATACGTGTCCAAAATTCGGACAAAGTGTACCAAAAACAATATAAAACTCTGTTTTTAGGGGTAAAGCTCCAAAAATTTTCTGGGGAAGGACCCCAGATCCCCTTTTATACTTGGAACTCTATTAATAACTTTTTAAATATTAAGTTCATAAAAATGTACATCCGAAATTCGGACTTAGTGTACCAAAACTAGTTACAAACCTGGGTTTTTTTAGTCAAACTTCCAAAAATTTTCTGGGGGAGGACCCCCAGACCCCCCTTTGGTACTTGTATTTTTATTACTAACACCTTTCCTATATTAAATATTTAGAACCTAAGTTATCACCAAGAAAGCTACATTGGACCTATTAAATATGTGGGGGAGGGGCTGGGGAGTAATTTTGGGCCCCTCCCGAAATAAATTCCTATATACGCCACTGGTACTCCTTCAAAATGTGATCGTTGTATCGAAAAGCTACAGCAAACACACACCGTTTGACTTTCAGAGAAATAGAAAGAAAACCCCCCATTCCGCCCCCCCTGTAATCAATTAAAGAGTGATGACCACCCCTAAAAAGGCACTTAAAAAGAATCTTGAGGTCTGCTTATAAGCCGCCCCCCTCAATTTTAGCATAAGAAATTCTTCCAAAAATTTTGGGCAAAATTAAGTTCACTGCAGTGATAGCTAACATACCCTTTTTGGTAATGGTCACTGCTCATTAGCTGATTTTGTCATCTAGATAATGTCGTAAAATTCCATTACATATGTAGATCATACTTAAATGAGACGCCATTGTCAAATCCCGGTAACGGCCATATGTAAACAAGCCATAAGATGACAGGGTCCCACCCTAATGGCTCAACTCGCTTTCTTGGAGGGAGACCCTACCCTTTGGTCATTGGTATCGGCTCTCAAGTTGTTTAGCATAGAATTGGCTTTTCAAGGCCCAAATGCTAAAAGTTGATATCCTTTGTATTTTATAAGTATGAAAAATGTACTAGTTTTCTACTATTCGGAAGGAACACATCTAAAGTTTTTTTTAACAAAATCACCATTTTTTTATATTGTGCCCAGTTACCCTATACAGTTGACTCTGCTTACTAAAACGATTCCCTAGTTTGTATTTTGAAAATTATTAGATACATTCTTAAAGAAAAATGTGAAAGTATAATACTAATAAATAAATGGCTCATTTTGTACATAAAACACATATAACATCACATAAAACGGCGTATTTTGCATTAAATTAAATAAGATTGATCGGAACCGTTCAATTTTGATAATATATTATCGGATTGATAACAATAAGCATGATCATAATAAGCGGAGGTGACTGTATTACAAATCTGATGTGCTATCGGAGTTGATAGAAACTCGGGAGTGTTCGGTTAATCACGGCATACACATACTTTGACACTCGGGTTCCATCCGGCAATTTATGATCCCCTACCCTCTTTGGGCAATCCTCCCCTGTTCCTCTAACAACGAAGCGCTTTTCAAATTTCTCTCAACGGTGATAGCATAAGAGTAAAACAATAAAAAAAAATACAAATTGTTCTTCTTGTGAGCATTTAGAACACCAGCTGTTTTCTTCAACAGCTTATTAAAATGAAATTCTATCAGTTGTTCATAAAAATCTGTTTGGCGTTACCCCGTATCCAAGATATGAGGTTATCTAATGACGCCAGCGATATGTAAAAATTCATTATTTATTTTTGTGTAGAGTTAAATTGAACTTTCTAAAAATAATTCAATAATCTTATCAAATTATGTATAACTGAATATTCCTAAATTACTTTTTGAAAAAATCTTAATTTATGGCTAAATCATTCAACAGTAATTCTATAATTGACAGCTAAAATTAAATAGATATTTGTAAAAAGCATCTCTTACCAACTTGAAGATGTATTTACCAAAAAATAAGTAATCAAAGATGTTGGATATGAGTAAGGAATATTTCCTTAATTGCTTCTCTCAGGTAAGACGATAGATAATAAGTATATCTGAAATATACATATATTTTCACTTTCAAAGAGAAATCAATATAAAACAAAGTAAAATACACTATATGTACTTGTAAAAGTAAAAGAGAGCAAGTATTATTAACGAACCACCTTCTGTAAAACTTAATTTTAGTAGTTTAAATTTTTCCTTTAATATATTTTCACCATTAAAAAATAATCAGCATAATACAATGTAAAAAATACATCTACTTATGAAAGTGAAAGACCAAATATTATTAACGAACCCCTACTGTAAAACTTAATTTTAATAGTCTTAAAATTATTAAAACATGCTGAGAAAAATCTTATTATTTAAATTATTAAAATATAATTAGGAAAAATCTTACTGCAATACAACGAACATACACGATTCCTCTATAAACGTCAACTGACCAAGACAAAATGAGAGAAAGCGCAAAAAACTGTTCGTATTTTACGGGGATAGGTCTAAATATCTAAAAAGTGTAAGAAGGTGAAACGAGCATACGGCTCCACCCACTACTCTAATTTTGGAACGACCCCCTCATAGTTGATTCGCTCGCTGCGAACGAATCGGCTGCTTGGGGTGGATACTGCCCAAATGACCTTGGCAGCTAACAGATGCCATTTATCGCCAAGTGCGCCAAGTCAAGTGTGCGATGTGATAATGCCGATGGTGTTCTCTCTCGCTTTTCAAATAACTTGCGGATACAGTTAAGTGAAATTTAAACTCTTGAAATTTAAATTCCACTGCTGGATTTTTTTTTTATGGTTAAATTTTAAGGCTTGGTCGGTAAAATTTTTATTAGTCAGTAGTGGGGGGCAAAACATATTTAAATTAATATCTTATGTGAATTATATGGTTAAAATATACGGGTTTTCCTCGTTTCTTCCAGTATTAAGCCTGTAAAAATTTCAGAGTGTTTTAATATTTTGAGACATACAAAACCGCAAATTCTGCCTCTGGTTAGGCATTTATTTTATTCCTAATTTTTTATATTATATGTGATTTATTGCGTTTAATTGTGGAGGATTCATTCAATAAAAACTAAAATATATATTGATATTTTCTGACTTACTTTTTAATCAGTTTTAATTGTCAAAATGAAAATCGAAGCATTCTTGAACAGATTAATTAAAACTAATTAATGAAGTACATCAATAAAATAATAACGAGATTGTTTTAAAGAAATTAATTACATACCTCGCAAAGTATAAGTAAAAACCCAGTCTCAATTTCACTTCGTCCACAATGAAAATACTCTGGCCTCTTACATCGTGATTTCATTAGGAGACGACCCCTTAACTTGAAAAAGATTAAAAATCATAAGATATATATGAATTATTCATTTCCTACTAAACCGTTTCTACAACCCTGGAAAAGAAAGTGAGAAACGATTAGTATACAGTGAGGGAAAAAAAATCGCCCGTTCAAAACGTCCTGTCAAATATATAATTTATCCTACTTCAGTTGAACTGAGCTTTTTATTCCGATGTATCTTTCAAAAGAGAAACTTGGTTTTATTCGTTAATCCTTGTTTCGTTCGTTCAACCAAAAGAAGCCGTTTCCTTCCGAGTTGTCATGAAAGTAATTAATTAATAAATATTGTGGAGCATTTGAAAGTATTCTACATCATCAAATAAAAATTATATATTTATTAAAAAAGTTTCAGGTTTGTATGCGCGTAAGCTATGGTTTTTTTTTCAGTTATCATTATTCTTTGAATGATCCGGCATGCATTGAATTACAGGAGAGTGCCTGTAAAACTCTATGGAGGTTCCACATTTGATGCACTTATTCATTGTTCTAATTGAAAATTTCTTAAGGTTTATCAACTGTCAATTTCTACAACTTCCTATTAAAAAAGTATGTCCACCACACACTCTTTTATTTTATAGATTACGATACCCCTTATGAATCCTTTAAATTCAATTTTAACTGTGTAATTTTAATTCTGTGTGCATCTGAGATTATCTGTATCTAGAATTCACAAAACATCAAAACAAATTCCTTTACAATGTCAAGTGTTTCCCCTTTTTATTATCTGCGACCTTTGACCTTGCTTGCGACACGACCATCGGTCAGAAGTCCCGCCCCTTTATTTGCATCATCCAATGGTTGCATATTCAAGGCAAAAGGTGGGTTAACTCGAACGGACTTCTCCAATAGAGACAGGAAAAGATAGTAGCGACTTCCCCATGCATTGTTGTCAGCTGTCCTATAAAGTGTCGATATCTACCGCTGGGATTGGTGGCGTAATCACGGTTTTTGGCATTAAACTTTCGTAGTGCTGTTTAAGAGTGCAGAAAATCGCTGTAAAAATATAAAACTGATTTGTTTTCCAAAATTTCATCCAAACATTTTTATTATTGTAAGATTGTTATTCACATACGGAACTTAGAAATTTTTTTCTCAAGTTTTCAGTCATTATCATTGGACTACGTTGTCCAATAGAAAAGTAAGTGGGGCTTATGACCAATGATTTTTTTCAAAGAAAAGAAGTTTTTTTGAAAAGGAGAAAACTTACTAATGACTGTTGAAGATTATTGCTTTTTTACACGAAATGCAGTGTCTATTTTGGATTCATGTGTGGATCAAAGAAAATAGTTGATTGTTATAATAACACATTAATATACATTTAAGTATAAAAATATTTAAATAATTTTTAATTCCTCCATTCATCTATTTTATTTATTCGTTTTTATTTTTAATGATCTATTTGTAATTGAAGTAGAAAAAAATAGCATTTTAAGAGTGGTATCACTTGCTGCAATGTGAATTATGTGTTTCAATATATTATTTAATTAATTATAATAACGTTATTCGAGAATAAAAAAAATCAATTACTTGCGTTACACAAGTAAAGTTATTAACAGACAGGAACCTTTAAGTGGACTTAATAAAATTTTTAAATATTGCCCTATTACATATACGATATGTGTAAAACATATTTTTATGGAACTTCAAATGAGTTCTCCCAATTGTATTTGTGACTCCTTATTTTCTGTTTAGGTTCGACTTAAAATTTCATTATGGAACAGACTGCTATAAAAGAAATGACCGCTACCTGTGAAGTAAAGGGATTCTACTTATTAACTGCAACCATACCTTATATCCTTCTCTGGCTGAAAATACGTTGGAAAATCTGCAGGTACTAATTTAAATAAATTTTTTTAATTATTATGCATTTTAGAAACTATTATTGTTTCTGTCTTGATTTCAGAAGATCTAAAACTTCATTTGAGTTGCTTGATAGATGTTTTAATGACTGCTTTATTGTTTTTAAATATGGATTAGCTTAGGTACTGTTGATGTTCTGATTCCTTAAAAAAGTTATTGATTAATTTTTTAAAAATATGTTTTATTCTATTTTTCTTGAGAAATTATCTTGATTAGTAATGGTGTAGTATGTGTTAATGTTTCAATTTCTTTAACTTTTGAATTGCTGAATTTTTGGTTTTATGGTAAAGTCGGATGCTACTTGATATTTTGGCGTCGCCAAATAGGGCGATAGTTTATTTTCTAGTAACCCGGCAGGTTTAGAAGAATGGCATCCGACTCTTCCGTTTCATTCATATTGTTCTATTGCACCTGCTTTTCTGATAACCTATTAACTGCAACCATAAGTTATTTTCATTTCGACTGAAAATACGTTGGAAATTCTGCAGGTACTAATTTTAATTAAGAATTTTAATTATTATGCATTTTAGAAACTATTTTTAGTTCAATTTTGATTTCAGAAGATCTAAAACTTCATTTGAGTTGCTTGATAGATGTTTTAATGACTGCTTTGTACTGTTTTTAAATATGTGTTTCGCTAGCTTACTGTTGATATTCTGATTCCTTATAAAAAGTCTTGATTGATTTTTAAAAGTATATTTTATTCTATTTTTCTTAAGAAATTATCTTGATTAGTAATGGTGTAGTATGTGTTAATGTTTCAATTTCTTTAACATTTGAATTGCTGAATTTCTTTTCGGTTTTATGGTACATTCGGATGCTACTTGATATATTGGCGCCGCCAAATAGGGCGATTGTTTATTTTCTAGCAACCCGGCAGGTGTATCGCATTAATCTTATTCTAAGCATTTATCTAAGAATAAGCATTCGCATTATCTAAGAATTCAATTCAAAGAACTGTATTATCAGTTTTTGGAATAATACCTTGTTTAAGAATTAAACAGAATTTGTGCATTTTTTTTTATATCTTTTTCCTAGAAAAATTTTCAAGAAAAACGTTTGAGCCCTGTTGATAGGTATTGATAATAAATTAAGGAAATAAAGAATGTTAGGCACCAAAACACGTTTTAAGTATTTTTTTATAAGCATTGATTTTGAAAAAGGAAAATACCCTTATCTCTACAGTTTAGACTGGGGTGTAGCCAGAGAGGGGGACTTGAGATATATCCCCCCCCCTTGAAACTCAGAAATTTTCTTTTTTTTTTACCATAGAAAACCATTAAAGCTACCTCATATCCACTCCCAAAATATCAATATTCCCCTCCGCAATTTTTTCTGGCTATGCCACTGAATTTGGAAATCCCGTTTGTGCTCAGAGCACATTCTAGCTTGTTCTAGATGTTTCCTTCTGAATATATATATATATTATATATAGAAATATATATGACCAGTCTCCATACAATTCCAGCATTTTTTTTTCTTTTCTTAACAGCCAGTAAGGGAGTATTGTTTTTTTTTTAATTGATATTTTTGTAGCACTGAGGAAGGGGATAGTGGAATCCCTGAAACAGCTGTATGTATTTTATTAATTTCATAATTTGTGCATTATAACATTGTTTTCAATTTCACAAGGATAATTTCCTGTTTCTTAAACATTGATTTTACGCATCTTAAACTTTGAAAGATGTTTTTAAACTCTCTCCTTTTACTTTTGTTTTTCTATTCATAGATTCAAAGAAAGGGTAAAATGGCCCTATCTCATCAGGATTTATATCCAAGATCCCTTGTGAGTACCTCATTCCCCAGAAAAATCACTATTTTCGAGTTGTACATTTATTTGAAAAACTAATAGTCTTAATTTTCTTTTTGACATAGGCAAAGCTAAATCAGTGTCTGAAGGCAACACTGGTTGAATTTTGCGAGCACTTCGACATTGATAGTACAGGTGTGAAAAAGCACCTCGTTGATCGAATTTGGATGGAACTGTATAATCAGATTCTTGGAAAAACTGGTATAACCGATGAATATCTAGCTGGTGAAATAAAAAAACTAATAGAGTAAGTATCCATTATTTAATTATTTCTCTAAGTAATTATTCACTACTCACAATTAGCTTGAAGGTTGGGAATTTTTTATTTTGATTTTTTCGAAATTTATTTATATATTGCTGGTAAAAATAATTTCTTAGTCTTTATTTCACTTCCTGTTTTCATTTACTCTATAAAGTTGGAACCATATTATGCTATTAAGCAGTGGGTTCACCACTTGGTTCCTAACGCCTACTACTGGCGTATCAGATTTCATAGTGAGCAGAAGGAGTTTAGATTAAACTGTAAGTTGCTTTAAAATATTTTTTTCTTCCAAACTTAGCAATTAGTCCAATGAAAAATCTCCACTATTATTTTGTGCTGCAACTCTACCTCTGCTTTATAAATTTGTTATTTTCTTGGATAATAACCAGAATATTACCATAGAAATTTTAAAGCATTCCTCAGAAATACCTAGAATTAGTATTTTTCAGGAACGGTTTTATAACCTTAACTTTTCTGTTATTATCCAGGAACATTACTTCTAAAAAATTGGCTACCCAGCTGTCCAGTTTTGAATTTTTTTAGAGTGTAAAAATTTATTCTTATTAAGTACAAATAATTTAAAACACTTTAGCCCTACTTTGAAGAAAACTGATGATTTAAAATTTTCTTTCAATTTTTTGCAGGACCTCGCGTATTGCAACCTTGCAAAAGAAGGCTGAAAGCCTCACTGTTGATTATCCTCGGTGGATTGAGCATTTCCCCATGTTTGAAGAATGTTTGGACGAGGCAATCGTTCATGGACAAAGATTAGGTAAATAGTATTTGATATAGTGACCCTTACATTACAAAATTATTAAAGTAGGGGTCGCCCTTAAAACGTCATTTCCAAAACTGAGTAAAAAATACTCAAATCTAAGTATTTCATAAACTTAAACTGGCTCCGAATCAAATTTACTCTAGTTTGAAGCTTGCATAAACTCATTTCTGAAAATATGCAGGTTACTCGAACCCCCTTGTCACAAATTGAGATACATACAAGCGCGATATCATTTATGGACGACCTCTAATAGGTTCAATGTAGCTTTTTAATACATATTTAGATAGTATTTGCATCTTTAAGAGCTTAATATAAAAAGTAGTAAATAATATTGTTACAAACCCAAAAGGGAGGGTCTGGGCAATTTACCAGTTGCCCCCCCCTGGATCCGCGCTTGATTTCAGCATGTTTGCCCTGATTCCACACAGTGAGACTCCTTGCATGCCCAAAAACTCTACCTCTACTACATGCCATACCAAACTGTTTCTTACATCTCAATTTCAGATATCGGAAAAAATGCTGTGCAGGTTGTTAAGTTTGTAGTGGACCCTGACCAAATAGATAAAATATTCTTGGCAAATAAGTAAGTATCCAAAATATGTGTACTTACAAAAAGCTGTTTTAATTTTTTTAAATTTATTTTATTATTATTAAAATTTTACTATGAAACTCATCTGACATTATTACTGAAGTAACATTATTTACTAAAAAATAGCCTATAATCCTTAAAAATATAGCAGAAGGGGCAAACCTCTACTTTAAATTTGTTATTTTTAAGTTTTTGTTGTGATTTTAAAATTTAGAATATCTTTGAGGATTTATGAATTAATATTGTTGAAATATATTAGATATCAATTTAATAGTGTCTATTAAGTTAATTTCCTAAGGATTTATATGTCTGTTATGATTTTTTATGTAACAAAAAACTTATAATTGCAGTATCCATGGAAAAATATTAAAAACATAGGTATACTGATTAAAAAATAGCTGAAAATTATTTTTATTTTAGCTTTCTTATGGGGTTAATTTCAATAGATTTTTAGTATGTGTCATTATATAGGCCTCTTTCTTGAAGGGAAAACTGGTGGAATTACTTATGTTCTCAGCTATTTTTTTTAGTTTAGAGCTTTAAGATTTGTTTTTATTAAATCAACCAATTAAATTAATTTTAATTAAAATATTTTTCTTTAATCATAAATGAAATATTTGTATTAAGCCATGTAGAATAGAATGTAATTAGTTTTTAAGTATTAAATTCGCTGGTTATCGATTTTGAGCACCACTTACTGTAGTATTTAGGCGAAATTTTTCTAAGTGAAAACCATTAAAAATATTTCCTTTCAATTTGTTTGAGGTTGAACACTATTGACTATTTACAATGGTATTCATCTACTATACATACATGGTAGGTATTATCAAAGCTAAGAAAATCCCAGTTCTCAGTAGAAACAATTATCCCAAATGGTTAGGATCTGTGAAAATTTCTCTCTATTAATTTCTATTATAATTTTTCAACATACCAATTTTTCCTTGGAATATTATCAACATATTTTCTACATTCATTAAAATCTTGTATTTACCTTTCAGTGCACGTTTCGGTCAAAGAATGGACATAGCTCTGTTTTTCTGGAATGAAGGTCTTAAAGAAATCTGGGAACCTCTGGATATTTGTGTGACCGTAAACAATCAATGTGTCTATGTAAGTTGTATGTTGTATTAGTTTTCTTAAAGTTCAATAACTCCTAAGGTTGTAAAATGGTAACATAACCAATCCTTTATCTCAATTTATTTAGCTTAGTTCCTTTATTAAAGACTGTAAAAAAATCCTGGAACGTTCCAAGGAAGAACTGGGCAGCTGGGTTGCCCATTTTTCTAAGTAATGTTCCTGGAAAATAACAGGAACATTTCCGTAAAATACTGGTATTTTTGATTGATTTTACCGTAACGTTCTTGTTATTTTACTGGAACATTACTTGGAAAAAATGGGCAACCCAGCTGCCCAGATTTTCCAAGGAAAGTGGCAAGATTTTTTTTACAGTGTGGTGTAAAACGGTTACCCGCTTTGGGCCACCTAGTAGGACAAAGCGGTTTTTTGAGGAGTTTTTGATTTCCAGTAATAAATCATTATTTGGCACAATCTGACGTAATCGTGTGTTTTTATTTTATACTTCGATAACTCACCTATCATATGAAATCAAATTTATAATTACAATCAAACAATAACTAATATTTTTGAGCTCTCGAAGTTAGCATACCCCCTTTGAGCTACTCCCTCTATAAGGGAACGCTCCCTGATTTGATTTATAATAGGCTGAACCATGTGCTGAAAGATCCGCACCTGACCTGAACTTCTGTGCAAATTAAACACTGGATCTACACAGAAAAAATAACCGTCAAAAAACAGAAAATCTCTGGTAGCAAAAGTTGAATGGGATTTCTCAGTTCTTTTCACAACTAAAAAGGGACTTATCCATCAGAAAGATTCTATTAATTTATTTAACCACATATTGTCGCTCTACAGGCTGGTGTCTTATTTTTCCCAACCTAGGAAATTTTAGAAGGTTATGACCCTAAATACTTATGCAGTAAAATCGTAGCATTCAGTAAAAGTTCAGTCAACAGAGAAATCCTGTGGAAAGGCAAAGGAAAGCTCTGGCAACTTTTTCTGTTTCTTGACGATAATTTTTTGCTTGGTAGTTATTTAATTTTTGTCACTATAGTATTGAAAATTAAAATGGGGTGTCAGTCTGTAATGCTGGATTGCTTGGAAAAAGACTTTAATTTTAAAAGCTAAAAACTGGAGATCATTAGCAAGAAGAAGACCAGCCTGGGGCAGGGCCGCCGAGAACCAAGTCGGGCCCCGGGTATAAGGTTGAGAAGCGGGGCCCCAATGACACATTCTCATTTCGAGGTAGGGGGCGAAATTTTCTGAAGTACCTCCACCCATGCATTCATAGGCTTAATGTAATTTTCAGAATATTTCTAGGCAAGATCTGAATTTCACTCAACTTAAAAGTATCGTTTTCTTGATAATAAGATGAGTAACAAGTAATAAAGGGGGTCTGGGGGTCTTCCCCCAGAAAATTTGCCCTAGAAAACTGGGAATTTACTCGTTTTTGGACCTTTATGTGAACAAATTAATTTCCAAAATATTCAAAATGATACCCGTCTTAGTACTCTATGAAAAGCTTTGGGTACCGGGCCCGGGGGTATCGTACCCCCTCGCCCTCCCTCTCTCGTCAGGCCTGGCCTGGGGAAAGCTTCTAGAGAAGGCCCACCCTGGGCTGTCCAGCGCCAGCCAGTGATGGTGATGTCAGTCTGTAATTTTAAAATCAGCCTCAGGTGTTCATTCTTGTTCTCTCTGTTGGTGATAGCTGAGTTCTAACGAATTATCACTTTTATAGCCACACAGACCTGGTGATCATGTCTACTTTCTGGAGAAGTACACTGTTATGGGATTTGATGATGTTGAAAATGAACTGGTGATCGCAGGAGATAATGAGTCTTTGAAAGTAAGTTTAAATCTATTTACCCTTTGTTTCTTATTTTGCAACGAAAAACACAGGGCGACAAAAAAGATTTTTCTGATCTTCTGGGCACTTTAATCAGCTTGATTGCAAATTGTATATTATTTGTGTTCGCGCTCGAGGAGGGTTCACTTTTTACCAGTGTCGAAATACGTGGCCGTGGGTGTAATTTAATACCACTCGGGGTGCCGAGGGGTTGCATTCCAGGGAGAGAGGGAGAGTTGTTTGTCAGTTGTGAAGGGACCCCTCTTCAGCGCGGATGTGCCGCCTGCCGTGTTAACGATGAGATAAATAAACGAATATACAGTCCACTGTTTTGTGTTTTGTGTGTGAAATAACATAGTGGTCCGTCGAGCCGGAGCGAATTAGTGACCTATGGAAAAGTTAGTGAATTGTGTGGTGAATTGCGATAAAATTAGTGCAAAAAGAAATTAGTGTGTGTGTGTGGTGAACTGCAAATATAAGATTGTGTTTTACCGAGTGCTGATAATTATTGCTGCTGAGTGGAATTCCAAGGTAAGAGCAATTTGTGTAACTTAGTTGAAAATGTCTATTCTGAATTTGAAAAAAGACGAGTTAGTACTCGTTGCTAAAGAATTGGATCTAGAAGTACCTGCCGGTGC
The DNA here is from genome assembly GCA_963680715.1 of Tetragnatha montana. NCBI lineage: Eukaryota > Metazoa > Arthropoda > Arachnida > Araneae > Tetragnathidae > Tetragnatha > Tetragnatha montana. The sequence continues at coordinate 54,791,884 of OY796679.1, forward strand.
AACTATTTTAAAATTGAAACATTTAATTGAGAATTGTGAAGTGTATAAAAGTGATGTTTCAATTGTTGAATATGTAATCAATGAGGTATTAACTGAAAAGAAAACTAAATTAGAAGCAGAGAGGTTAGAAAGAGAAACTAAATTAGAAGAGATTAGATTAGAAAGGGAATCTAGTGTAGAGTTGGAAAAATTAAAACTAGCTCAATTAGATAAACAGTTAGCTATAGCGCAAATCCGCAAGGATCTGCCACTAAGTGAAACTGATACTAACTTAAGTAATGATCCTGAACCAGTGAATAATATTGAAAATTTAGTGAGGAGTGTAAAAACTTTAACTATTTCTGTCCCAACAAGACCTGAATCGTTTAATATATTTTTCCAGTCTCTTGAGAAGGCTTTTAAAACCAAACAGGTTCCCAATGAACTTAAATCAGAAATATTGTTAAATATTTTGGATGGGAAGGCAAGTAATTTACTAGCATTGTTAAGTGATGAAGAACTGAGTAATTATGACAAACTAAAGGCAGTTATCTTAAAGGAATTTCAACCTACACCACAGGAGTGTTTGAGGCAATTTAATAGATCTCAGAAATTTCACAATGAAACGTACCAACAATTCGCGTCTCGAGTTAGTGCTAATTTTGACTATTACTGTCAACTGAGGAATGTGAATGATTTTAAATCATTATGTGCGTTAATTGTATCTGATAAAATCTTTAGCACTTTAGATAGTGAATTGATGTCCCATATTGCAATAAAACAGGAGGAGTCCTTTTTTCTACCCCATGAGTTAGCGCGTCAGTGTGATATTTATCTTTCTTCTAAAGGAAAAACTAAAATTGATAACTTGAGGAAATTTGAGAAACCAGTGGCTAACAGACCCCAGCAATTTCGCTTTAATAGAAATAACGTATCCCTTATAGCAGAAACTAAACAAGAAAAGTGTGTCTTGTGTAAAAATGATACTTATCATCCTCTGCATGCATGCTCGAAATTTAAAGCACTTTCAGTAATTGAAAGAGAAGAGGTAGTCAGAAATAATAGGCTGTGTTTTAAATGTTTCTCGCCTAGGTGTAACGTTAAGATTTGTAGATCGCGAAATTGTTTCTGTGCGAAACCCCACAACAGCATGCTTCACTATAAGCGAGATTATTATCAGGACCCCTCTGTAAATAAACCTGATACCCCCGTGGCGTTCAACAAGCCCCCAGAAATGCGGCGCGCACCAGAACCTTCGAATTCGAGGTCAGAGGGCTCTGCTTTAAATCCCTCTGCAAATTCCTTTGACCCAAGTGTAATACTGATGAGTAACACATGGAATAAGAAAGTAACGTTCCTTTCGACAGTAATAGGGTACTTGGAGAATGAGAAGGGACAGAGAATAGCAGTTCGATGTGTCTGCGATTCAGGTTCGCAATCGAACTTTATTACGAAAAATTGTGCAGAGCTTATAGAGCTAAAAAGGGAAAAGATTAATTTGTTAGTGTCGGGTTTAAATGACTCAAATATACCAATTAAATTATGTGTTTCAGCTTTGTTAAGCAATGAGAATAAAACCTACGCTAAGGAGATGGATTTCTTAGTAGTACCCCGAATTACTGCTGATTTCATACCTTCTCGTAAAATTGAGATATGTGAGGAAGATTTTCAGGGAATTGAGTTAGCTGACAAAAACTTTAATGTCCCTCAAAAAATTGATGTTTTGATAGGCGCGGCTAGTTTTTATGATCTTTTACGACCAGGACAAATGCGATTGTGTAATTCGGATCTCATTCTTCAGAGAACAGTGTTTGGTTTTGTAGTTTCTGGGAGTATGATAACTGAAAATGAGAATAGAGTTCATTGTGGGTTCGTAAAGGAAGAGATAAACTTAGATAAAACTCTCAAAAGGTTTTGGGAAATTGAAAATTTTGAGGCTGAGTTACCCAAAAGTGAGGAAAGTTTATACTGTGAGGAGCACTTCATGAAAACTCATTATAGGGATAAAAATGGTAAATATGTTGTTAGTCTACCCCTTAATGAAAGCATTAACTTGGGAGAATCGTTCCCTTTGGCCAAAAAGAGAATGGATTCTCTTGTGAACAAGTTAAGTAAAGATGAGGAGTATTCAGCTCTTTATAACAATTTCATGGAGGAATATGAGAAACTGGGTCATATGCAAAAAACTAATGAAAGGGCTGAATATGTTATGCCTCATCATGGTGTTCTGAGACCAGAGAGTTGCAGCACAAAATTGCGCGTAGTTTTTAACGCATCGGCTGTAACAACCTCAGGTAATTCTCTGAACGATCTTTTGAAAAACGGGGAAATACCACAGGATGATTTATTTTCCATTTTAATTAGATTTAGAAAGCATAAGGTGGTATTCATAGCAGATGTTGTTAAAATGTATCGGCAGATATGGATAGATCCATCTCAAACAAAATTACAGTGTATCCTCTGGAAGGATAAAGATAATACTAATGTGAATTTATACAAATTGCTCACAGTTACCTATGGTACTAAATCTGCACCATACCTTGCAACTAGAGTTCTGAAGCAGTTGTGCTTAGATGAGAGGGAAAAGTTCCCGTTGGCAGCTAGTGTTGCACTAAAAGACTTTTATGTAGATGATATCTTAACTGGAACGGACGATTTGCAAAGTGCGTGTGAGTTGCAATCGGAACTTTCAGGCTTAATGAAAGCTGGAGGGATGGAGTTACATAAGTGGTGCTCAAATGATCCCACACTCCTCCAGGCTGTGCACAAAAGAGAAAATGAGGTTTCTTTTAACGAGTCTGGCAGTGATACTGTTAAGACTTTAGGACTGGGTTGGAATCCAAAAGAGGACTATTTTAAGTTGTCACCACAACCAAGTCCTCATTCCATTACAAAACGAGGAATTTTATCGGTGATTGCTAGGCTTTTCGATCCTTTGGGTCTAATTGGCCCAGTTATTGTAAAGGCAAAGGTGTTTATGCAGAAACTTTGGCTACACAAGGTTTCTTGGGATGATGAACTTCCCATTGAGCTGCAAAGGGAATGGAACAGATTTTACGAATCTTTAATTTCGTTAAATGAGGTACAAGTGCCGCGAAGAATTCTCGTTGACTGTTCTACAGTTCAGCTAATCGGGTTTTGTGACGCAAGCAAAGATGCTTTTGGTGCAGTTCTATACGCAAAGAGCAGAAATGAGTTCGGAGAAGTAAAGGTGAAACTTCTCTGCAGCAAATCACGAGTGGCTCCAATAAAGCCACTAACTATTCCTCGCCTTGAGCTGTGTGCTGCCGAACTCTTGGCTAAACTTGTTAAAAAGGTAACATCATCTCTAGAGTTGGAATTAGAACGAGTTATGCTCTATTCTGACTCCACAACTGTCCTTGCTTGGATACGATCGTGTCCAAGTGCTTACAAAGTGTTTGTTGCCAACAGAGTGAAACGTATTCAAGAGTTCACAAAAACATTTGAATGGCATCATATAAAAACTACTGACAATCCCGCGGACTTGGTCTCTCGAGGTGTGTGGCCTGAGAAGATAGCCAATCTTGCCTTATGGTGGGATGGACCACAATGTGTGTATGAGGAGAATGATCAAACTTCTCCTCTGCATTCTTGGTCTCCTGCAATTGATGAAAATTACTCTGCTGAACTGAAGGGGTGTTCAACAGAAAATGTTGAAGGGGAAGTTGTTTATTTTAATTGTGAAGTTAATAATATTTTTGAAATTACAAATTCATTCCTGAAATTAATAAGAATTGTAGCATTTATGTATAGATTTGTATATAACCTTAAATCTAATGTGAAAAAATGTGGCCCTCTCCAGGCAAATGAACTGGAGAAAGCTAGGATCATTATTATAAAATGTGTTCAAATGGAAATGTTTTCTAGAGAATTTAAACTCCTGAAAGAGAATAAATCTCTTCAGGATTCAAACCTAAAAGGTTTAGCTTTGTTTTTAGACGAACAAGATGTAATAAGAGTTGGTGGTCGGTTAAATAATTCAAATTTGTCCTTTGATGCAAAACATCCCTTGTTACTCCCCAAGAGTCATAAGGTGACAAAAATGATATTCGAACATTACCATTTAAATAATTATCATGTTGGTCCACAAACGTTATTGCATATAGTTCGTCAAAGGTATTGGGTTTTAAATGGGAGAAGTGTAGCTAGAAATATAGTTAAGAAATGTGTTGAATGTTTTAAAGCTAATCCAAAGGAAATTAATCAATTAATGGCCCCACTTCCTAAGGATAGAGTGATAATCAGCCCTCCCTTTTGCAAAACCGGATTAGATTGTTGTGGGCCTTTCTTTATTAAATTTAAGAATCAGAGAAAGGGCGTGTTTAATAAAATTTATGTGTGTGTCATGGTTTGTTTTGTGACAAAAGCAGTGCATTTTGAAATATTATGTGAACTAACTGCTGATGCAATGATTGCCTGTTTAAAAAGATTTTTTAGTAGAAGGGGCTTACCTTCCCAATTGTTTTCAGACAATGCTACAAATTTCCGTGGAGCTGCCTCGGAAATTAAAAGGATCTATAAATTATTTCAAAAGGAATCTGTCATTGATTATTTATCTTCTGAAGGTGTTTCTTGGAATTTCATTCCTCCCCGATCTCCTAATTTTGGGGGATTGTGGGAGGCTGGTGTTAAGTCTTTTAAACACCATTTTAAACGTACAGTAGGGGATCATAAGCTGACTTTTGAAGAGTTTCTGACAGTCAGCAATCAAATCGAAGCTATCTTAAATAGCCGACCACTATCACCACTTTCATCTGATCCTAATGATTGTAATGTTTTAACTCCTGGTCATTTTTTAATAGGAAGACCTTTTAATACACTGCCAGAGGTTGACATCTCTTTGATTGATAACAATAGATTGTCAAAATGGCAGTTATTAACTAAATTTATTCAAATTATTTGGAAAAAATGGTCTAGAGACTATTTAAATAATTTGCAACAGAGAACAAAATGGCAGGTTGTTAAGGGTGAAGTAAGACCTGGTATGGTTGTGTTATTAAAGGAAGAAAAGCTTCCACCATGTACATGGATAGTAGGTAAAATTGAAAATGTTATACCAGGTAAGGATGGAAAAATAAGAGTTGTGGAAGTTAAGACTTCTAAAGGCATTTTTAGGAGAAGTATTTCTAATATTTGTATTTTGCCAATCATAGATAATCAAGCTAAGTAAAAAAATATATGTTTACGAATATATTGGTTAATACTTAATTTAATTTTGATAAATAATAACATGATCATTTTGGTGTTGTGTTTGGGTATTTTGTGGTGTAAATGTCTGTTAGAACTATTTTGAGATTGTGAATTTGGTGTATATTGATTTAAGTGTAATTTAAGTGATTTGTACTTGAAACCTTGAGGTTTCAAGGTGGGGAGTGTGTTCGCGCTCGAGGAGGGTTCACTTTTTACCAGTGTCGAAATACGTGGCCGTGGGTGTAATTTAATACCACTCGGGGTGCCGAGGGGTTGCATTCCAGGGAGAGAGGGAGAGTTGTTTGTCAGTTGTGAAGGGACCCCTCTTCAGCGCGGATGTGCCGCCTGCCGTGTTAACGATGAGATAAATAAACGAATATACAGTCCACTGTTTTGTGTTTTGTGTGTGAAATAACAATTTGTGAAGGGCACATTAGCGATCACAGCTGTAACAACCGTCCTTGTGTTAGAAAATCCTGTCCTTTTGTTTCCAACCAAGTTAGAAAATAGCGTGAAGACATTGTAAACAAGACGTTGATTCATTCTGTTTTATTTGTGGCGAATTTATTAAAGTAGGAGGAAAAAATTTTGCTTTGGCAACAAATTTGAAGCTTATGAAATCTATTTATCTTGCATATCAAGAATCTAGATAAAAAATCAGTATACCTCACTTTGCTTATATTTCTCTAGCTCTAAAAAAGCTCTAGTTTCTACAAAAGATTTTTAATTTATTTGTAACGTAGGAGAAACCAAAATTCTGCAGTCAGAAGCCAGGCCCAAAAATCGTGTTGACTTGTGTAATCTACTCAAAGTTCAAAATTTAAATTTGAGTTTTTTTGTGGAAGAACTGGTCTAGAGATAGGACTTTCTTCCGGTATTTCTTTGTCTAATTTACATCATACAAAACTTTTTCAAAATGATTTGTTTACTAATGATATTGAAATTTTTTGGGGGGAACACCCAAATATCCCTCGCCCTATCTTGAGACCCTCAGCTTGATTTTATCTCGTGGGAGATACCAGGACCACCCTAAAATCCCTCTCAGCCCCTCCATGCATTCATATTAGTTTAAAAAGTGTAATTTTTCAGAGCATTTTTTAGTATGATTAGCATAATGTATTAAATTTGTGGCTACTATAAAATTCAAAGTACGAAAGAGGGTCTGCAGGGGTCCTTCCCGATAAAAACATTTTGGAAATTCAACCCTTAAAACAGTATATATACTCGTTTTTGTCCACTTAGTTTAAATTTCGCCCCCCCCCCTTATATACGCCCATAGTTAATTGAATTACTTACATATGGATTTTTTCCCATACACTTCAATTCTCTAACCAATTTTATGTAACTTTCATTTACAGGACTGGTGTTTCCGTATTCGTACCTGTTATGTACGAACTCCTGAAGCTGGGAGTGCGTTTTTCTTTAGTGAGCATGGTGTTGGAAGTACTAGATCTTGCCAACTCGGTAAGAAAGGGGTTTTTATATTTAAGCTTGTTGGTTTTTTTTCCTGCTTAACTTATATACAAATTAATTTTGCTTTGCAGTCAAATTTTCCTTAAAAGTACCATTATGTCATTTTAGCTGCTGATGCCTTCGAAAAGTACCCGACAAACAAATTTGAGTTGTTCTTCAAAAAACCAGTCAAGCCATCAGATAAGCCAGATAAGTCAAAAGTAATTTTTTTATTATAACTAAGATAATGAAGAGATGATGTTACATTTTTCTTGATTTCATCAATAACTAGGATTAAAATAAGAGGAAAGTCAAGTAATGTATCATTAGAAAGGCTCAAGAATAATGGCATTTAGAAATAATGATGTTCCACCATTTAGCTTGTTTTCTTTTCTGTGTTTTCTGTTAGAGATGACTGTTTTGAGGTAATTCAGCTGTCTTATTGTTTGGGATAATCCACTTCAAAAGTCCATATAAGAGAGCCTCTGCATAATGTCTTATAGATGGCTAAAATCATCAACAGGTCGCAAATCTTGCTCTTCCGAAATAAATTCTTATGTTTTCTTTTAATCTTTACTACACAGTATATAGGAAAAAGAGTACAGAGTATAACATTTTTAGGAAGTTTTCTTTGCTGAAATAAATCATTTCTATAATTTGTTTACTAATACTAACACTGTATTAAATTTCTTCCTTAGAAAGAAAAAGAAGAATACAAACCCTGTAAATGGCCTTGTAGAAGTGCTCGTTGTGATCATCTGAGAGTGTTTGATCTGGTGGAGTTTATGGAGGAAAATCGAAACAAGTTCCAATACACTTGTCCTATTTGTGACGTCCTATTCCCTTTCTCCGATCTTGAACCAGATTTGTATGTATTTTAACAACATTAAACTGATAAAATTGCATGTAAATATTTTAACTTCTAATTAATTCCCTTGTTCAGTTCTTCTATCACAAGACCTGTTTATGAAAATGACCCTATAAATTATTTTACAAGAAAACTATGGTATCATATAGATCAGGTTTAAGCTATTCATTTTGAGGTTAATCCTTGCTTAAACAACCCACAGATTTGAATCATTGAAGAATTTTAAAAAAATGTATTTTATACTTGATAGTTGATGCATGTATGTTATGGGAAAAGTGATTCGGCCTGAATCTGAGTTATGATCTCTTGAGTGGTCAGTCGTAAATTGTGAGGGTATTGTGTATAGAGGGGTGGTTTTTTTTGTCGTTATGTAGGGTCAAGATAGCAATTTTTTTTAATTATTTAGGGATCCTAAAATACCTCCCCCTTACTGTTGCACTGCTTTCTCCAGTCCTAGTCTCTTTTATACAAGATGTATATAAGGAAAGACCAAATAAGATAGCAAATTGGTTTTATTTGGCAGTGTAGGAGACCATTATTGATCATCTTTTCTCTTGTCAATTTTTTTTTCCCATAGGAACATTGAAATATTTCATAATCATGTTTTTGGGGATTTTTAACCCCCTCCCTCTTTGTCAGAAAAAATAAGCACATTGTTAAACCCTTTCGTATAATTACACCTATAGCAACTGCCCAACCTTCCCCCCACTGTTTTATGTCGTATAGAAATTCCAGTAAGTCTAATTTTAAAGATTTAGATTTCGGAACTTAATTTGAATGAAACGCTATCTTGACTTGAAACAAAAATATTTTTGTAGATCTAGATGGATTTTAGTTGGATATTTTTAATACGTCTTTAAACTAAAATGAGGATGTTGAGTGTGTTGACGAATGGATGGTGATTTTTGAAATGAATGTGAGAGATGTGTGGTTTCTATAGAGCAAATGTTTTTAGACAAAAAGTAAAAGACCAATCAATGCACTGTGAAAAAATATGAAAATTATAGTAAAAAACAGCCAGCCAAAATAACAGTTTATTTTACAAAAACTTTCTGTAGTTTTACAGATATTTTTTGCTATGCAACAAAATCCTTTTACTTTGACAGAATTTTACTGCAAAAAAATAAAGATGTGTAAAATTTGATCAGACTTTCTGTAAAATGAAACTAGTGTTCTAAATGACAGTTTATTTCTATAAATTTTGCAGATTTTTTTTACAGTGCTAACTTTGGCTATTGCTGTGCCAGAGTATTTTAAATCAGGAAGTTTTGTAGATCCGCTCTTCATAAGACATACCTGGTTTTTGTGGAGTAAAATATTCAATATCTACTGCTATAATCTTTCTTCTATTAAATACTAATTAATATGTTGCAGGTTTATCCGTGGTTGGATTGAATCAGGGGCTAAAGGATTTGACTGTTATAACCGAAAGCTTTACCAGAAGGTAATAATTCTATTTTTCTCTCATGTGTATTTTTCTTAGTAAGTCCTAATGTTCCTAATTGTTGTTGTTTAATAATTGTTCCTAAATGTAGTGGTCTGAACTCTTTCAAAAGAATAGCCACTTGCACTTCAGAGAAAGGTGGGTAAGAGTAGGCACAAAAACTACACATTACAATAATATTTACTTTGAAAGTAATCTCTAAGAAAAATTAGATGCTAACCCAAAAGAAACCATATTTTACCTGATAAGTAAAAGACAATGTATAAAATGATAATGACCGTCTTATCCCCCTTATACTGTTACCATCAGGGGAGAAAACACTGCATATCTTTACCTGAGTGCACACTCTTTCCCCTAAAGCTTTTTATTTAGATGTGTTAAACAAGTGAAAATATAATAATATAAAATGATTTTCTGTCTCTTAGATGCGAGAAGAAGATACTGATTGTATACAGGTATTGGATGTCATTACTCTTGACGACTAATTTGGATCTACAACTTGAGGATTTTGCAAAGACTGAAATGTCTCATTTATTATCTTGTAATAACTTCTTGTGTTTCAATATTCATATACTAACCCCTTGTGTTTGATTTTATTAGTGTTCACACCTCTAGTTGGTTCAATTTTACTAACCCCTTGTGCTTGATTTTATTAGTGTTCACACCTCTAGTTGGTTCAATTTTACTAACCCCTTGTGTTTCATTGTATTAAAATTACTCAATTAATGACCTACTGTGTGTGGCGGTTTTGCCAAGACTGAAATGTCTTATTTGCTTATTAGACTAAATTGTTCATACCTCTTGTAAGTTCCCTTGTACTAACCTCTTGTGTTTCAGTATTCATACTTCTTGTGTTTGACAGTATTAGTGTTCATATACCTCAAGTAGGTTCAATTTTGACTAGTATTTTGTGTTTCATTGTATCAAATTATTCAACTATTGACCTATAATTTTCATTTATTTTGACTTTCAATATTATTGGTAATTTTTTAATCATTATCAGCTTATCTGTATGTAAGAAGTTAGTAAAAATTAAATACTTGTTAAACAAATGACTTAAAACTATTAATCATAACAGACCTTAGACTTAGATCAAATTTGACTTATCAATTTCTTTGTATGTAAGTTTGTGAACATCCATTAAAAATGAACTAATGACCTAAACAGCTCAATTTAGCATATTTTCTGTATGTAATTTGTGAAATTCAACATTGATGTACTAATGACCTGTTAAAACTGTTTTTGAATTGGAAATAATATTTTCTGTTTGCAATTTATGAACAATTAATATTATTGTACTAATGACCTGTTAAACCACAACTGCTTTTGGAATATTTTCTGTATAAGTTTGAAATTTAACATTAATGTACTAATGACATGGTAAAGCTGTTTTTGAATTGGAAATAATATTTTCTGTATGCAATTTGTCAACATTTTATATTAATAATACTAATGACCTGTTAAAACTATTTTTGAATATGAAATATTGTATTTTCTGTATGTAATTTGGGAACAATTAATATTGATGTACTTATGACCTGTAAAATCACAGCTGTTTTTGACATTTTCTGTACAAGTTTGGAATTTCAATAAAGTTGGTAATTTGAAATAGTTTCTTTTTTTTTCTGGGGTTGTCAAATTTTCAACAATTTTGGAAGTTTGTTTAATAAAAAAGAAAAGAAGGAGATTTAGAAATAGTGTAGAATAGAAATTGAATATGATAGTAAACCCTGTGTTAAGTTTTCCTGTTGAATAATGACAAAAATCTTAACAATGTCAGCTTTCCTTTTTCTTACATTTAACAGCTAAAGTGCAATTATTTCATTTGGATTAAAAGCTTGAATGATGCTGAGCAATAGCTTCTGTATAGGACTGAGGAATAGCAATATAAATAAAGCTAATCTAGATACTATTACACCTACATTGAATTTGGATGCAAGAAATGGAAAGTCAAGATTAGATTATAAAGAATAGATAAAATTAGATGTTTGGTAAAACTTATTATTCGGGACAGTAGTGTTTTGACTTTTGAAAAAGTATAAGGCTACCTATTGATCTGGGTATTTGGTTGATGCTATAATGGTTATTTTTTTTTAATTTTCAAAACTTGATTGAAAACTGCTTGGTTCACCAACTTATTATCATCCGAACGGATATAGTATTCCCTCCCCCCTCTCTTTCAAATCTCATTGTAATCTCTTCGCACAATTTTTGATACATAGACGCATACTTTGCAAACCACTTCCGAGCAACAGAACGACCACTGCACCGGTTATAGGAACGACAGTCTAAAACTAAAAGCAATCGTTTAAAATAATAATTTTGTGCGAATAGCTCCTCAACTTATCATTCTTTACTGGCCAGTGGCGGCTCGTCCAAGGAGCACGTGAACCCCCAATAAAAATGAAATAAATCTATAATAACATAAAGCAGTGGTTCTCAACCTTTTTCACGATTGTACCCCCAAAGGAGAAATATATTTCCCTGCGTACCCCTTTCATGCAGTTGCAGGTAAGTTGAAATATCACCTTCGTTTAAAGCATAGGTTCCCAAACCTTTTGGGACCACCGCCCCCTTTTCAAGAAGAAAAACTTCCACCGCCCCCTTACAGATTTTTTCCCCTAATTTGCTTACACTTCGTAGAATTGTATACCAACGTTATGCTATGAAAATAATTCAATTTATAACCGAATGAAATACAATTTTGTAAAGCTATTATGGACAATATTCAAAAGTTAAGTTTTCTATACACCTTAAAATTTAATTTGAAACAGCTAGGATAATAATTCAACTCTACCTTTTTATATAATTTGACTCAAAAGTAATTCTTTATCCTAATTTTGATTATACTGAAACCTCTTGTGTGATACCCAGGGCGTATGCCCCGTTTGCTACCTCCAGAGTATATTTGGAACCTACATCTGAAAATTTCCTGCTTCCACATCTTAAAAATTACTGATATGTCAAACTATATGTAAAAGGGGGTCCTCCCGCAGAAAATTTTTGAATTTCAGCTTACTAAAAAGTGGTTTTAAGCTACTTTTACAGGATTATTGAATACTTGGCGTATACCCCCGGTTGAGAAACACTGACATAAAGGAAACACTAATAAAAATCCACTTATAATTACACTTATAATTGCACTTATTTTCCTTATTCAGGATGAATTTCCACACCCTCTTCTGTTGTAAATTGGGAGATCAATTGTACTTTCAAAATTGATTTGAACTACCCACGAGCCGCCAGTGCATACTGATGCACTCTAAAACTGAATGTGGGGAGTAGAAAAAGAAATCGTGACGCTTTGGAAAAAGATATAGGATAGGGTAATAAAGATTCGCTCGCTGACATTTATTTTAGTCTGATCCCGTAAGCGAGAAAGATTTACGAGGGATGGAACAGAAAAGCCGAAGACCCGTTGAAAGCTACTTTTTGCCTGCCTGGCGAGAAATAGAGACCAATGTTTATTTGACTCGTATCATAACAGTATTTTCAGCCTCGGTTTTGAGGGGGCATCTATGTTGATCTAAAAATCACACCGTGTTTTCTCGTAGTCGAAGAGGCAGGGCACACCTGCGAATTTTTACAAAACCCATGGAAAATTCTGAACCAGGCAGGCGCGGATCCAAGGGGGGGACAGTACCCCCCTGACAAAAATCAATTAAGAAACTAGTATGAAATTTTAAAACCAATTAATTTGATACTAATATTTATTGAGTGTAATTATTACTTTTTTTGGCAATTAATTCTTTTGTTCAGCCCGAGCCAGACATTTGAAACCAGTCAATCCAACACGCCTAAAAGCAATAGTCTTAAAGTTGATATAAAGCTGAAGAAAGGTAACTAAATTCATGGCGAACTTAAACTTGGAAAATTCTAGGCGAACTTAAACAAACTCCCATTCATAGACTTTATTACGCGTCGAAATTTGCAGAGGATCCCTACATCAGCCTTCCATCCGGGTAGAAAGTATCACGTTTAGAGAAATCAGTGAATCATCATTGCTGCTAGAAACATTTTCTTGTTCAGTCAAATGTGTAGGTATACTGTTTCTGGATGGATGTGTGTTTCTGGTTGGGTATGTTAATTTTGAATTTAACTAGTTGTTCTCACACTTCTGATAACTTGGTCATAGAGGACTAGCAAAGCCTCTCCCCTCCAACTTTTTAAAGATATTCAATTTTTTAGTTACGGTAAAAATGTTAAAACGTTCCTTAGAAATACCAGTTCCATGTTTTTTCAGGTATGTATCTAGAAATTCCAGGGGAAACATTGAAATCTTCTATGAATGAATCCTTCCTTCAGAGATCAGTGAGATCATCAAATACCTAAATTCATTTTCTACAAATTAATTGCATCTCTAAATTCACCAATCCCCGGTCAAAATAATTTTTATTGCCGAAACTTAGAAATAAATCTCATGCTACCATCTATGTTTCTGCTGGAAAAGTAAGTGTGCTAAAAGATTTAAGTTTTTTAGGGGGTTATAAATATTGAAGAAAAATATCCCCGAGATAAATGTTGATTTTCAAAATTATTACTTTCTCAGAAAAATAAACAATTAGTTAATTAAACAATTCCTAAACGTTTATCTACTTAGCGCTTTTCTGCATAAATGGTAATGGGGGTGGTCGGTTGACATATACCTAGATTGTAAAGATTAAAACATTCCAATCATAAAAGAATTAATTTTATTAGGCTGGTTATTTATTTTTCCTTTAAAAAATGTATAAAATTTTGTCAAGATATCTTCACGACACCCAATTATAAAAAATATATAGGAATTTTTAATGGTTCTACTTAGTAATTAAATTGAAATTTGTTTTTCAAAAAATATCATGGTTGATTTTAGCACAAAAATGTTCCTAAATGTGGTCAGAGGCTCCGCCCATTAAAAAAGATTAGTTCCATTCGCGTGGTCAGTGGTGGTGACAAATGTCGGGATACGTCCTGTATTCATAGCTCCGCCTTTTAAGGCGGGGTGATGTGACAATCGGCATGACTGTCATTGCTGAGCATACAGAAAGGTAGTACCACCTTTCCTTTGTCAAACTCCGCCCCTCGAGATATTTGACTTCTTTCTCTGATATTTATTTCTTCTTTCTTATTTTTATTATCTTATCTCTCTATTTTCTATCTATTTTCTTATATCTCAATAGATTTTTATTATGTAGGATGGTCACTTCTCTTGTCTTGTGCAGAAGAATTATTTTGAGACCATTTAGTTTACACCCGACCCGAAGAGGACCGCTCTTTGTAAGTTACATAATAATTTTCATGGAAAATACAATTTATTGACAAGGTGATTGACAAATTAGACAGCATTCTAGGTAAAAATGTGTGTGAAATCACGAAATTATTTCACATTAATGTTAATCTCAAATGAAACTAATTAAAGTTTACATAATTAAAATTTCAAATAGTAAGGTTACCATAATTTTCGAAAGGAGACATAAAGCTTTAAATCCTTTATGGCATCCGTAAAAAGTTTGAAATCTGTAACTATGTCTGTAACTGTTAAATCATAACGGTTAATTTATTAACTTTTATGTTTAAATGGACATTGTTCTGATAGCTAATGTACATTTCTGGTCATAAATGCTCCTAATTAACTGTTTTTAGTTAATCTAGATTTTATTTATTGCAGCAAAATGAAGAATGCTATCAAGTAAGGACATTTAAATGATGCATTTTTGTTAAATTATATAATTCAATATAAATATGAAATTGCACTTTTTTTGCAGGGATTTTAGATAGTCTCATGGTATTAAATTTGTCTCCTTGTATTAAATTTATCTAGAATGTATATTTTTTCAAATGTAATAATAATTAAAAAGATAATTTATTATTTATATCAGTTGAATATATAATGTAATTCTTATAGAGATGTGATATCAGTTCTAGAACAATGTGCATTGTGTTCTGATGTCTAAGAATATTATATGATAGGAGACGATAGCATATAGGTTAATAGTATATTACATAGAAGAAATTATCTTTAGTCAACGAAAATTACTTAAAAATTTTAAGTGATGATTGCTTCTCTGCACCAATTTAATAAGCCACCATTTTATAATTTTGTATACATGATAGAAAATGTAAACCAGATAGGTACTATAATAATATATCCATGCATAATGCAACAAGATAATGCAAACTTATTACATTCAAAAATTTTTCTCTGTCCATTAAAATCCTTAATTAGTAAATTTTAGTTTTCTTAATTAAAATTTTTTATGGTTTGAAAAATTTTTGTTGTCCCTTAAGATTTGATTTTTATCCAAGTTATACTGTAATATGATGCAAATAATATTGCTTGTCTTTCCTCGGAAGGCGGCTAAGTATCGCACAATTTTGTATTGTGGAGGGCACGTTTTAGGGTTACACTAACCGCCTCCCGAAAAGAGACTATCAATAATGAATATGAGAAACTGATGCCAATTGTCCAGTGACGAAGCATGAGTTGCCAACATGGGGAAGCGTGAAAGAAACACATGATTCAAATATCCAGAAATCGAGATTCAACATAATCATACCTACAATTACTAATATCGTGAAATTACTAAATTCAGAATAAAGCTGGACTCAAGGGCGGATCCAGACCAGATTTTCGGGGGGGGCCATGTCAGAGTCGGAGGGTATTACATATTACATTCGAAATTTTCAGAGCCTCAGAATTTTTTTGAAGAGTGCTTGCTTTTAAGCAGCTTTTTAGGGGTTTATAGTAACTTAGAGGATACCCAGGGCCTGTGCCATTGTTTTAGAAAGTGGGGGGGATGAAACCTTTTTGTAGGGGCATAACAATACTTAAGTTTCGCGAGGTGTTTGGCTCCCAATTTTCCGAGTATAACATAAATAAAATGCGAAACTTTGTTAAAGTTAAAAAGATTTCATCAGGTAATACTAGCTCGAAAGCAAAAGGGGGGTCTGGGGGTCCTCCCCCAGAAAATTTTTGAAATTTGGCTACAAATAGTAAGTTTTTTTACTCAATTTTTGTACATTTGGTACCCATTGGATAACACCTAAAGAGGGCAACTTTCTTGTACTCCTAAAAGGAGAGGAGAGAAATAAGTTCAAGGAGAAAACAGTAAATAAGTAACCATGAGAAATTGATCGGGGGTCTGGGTGGTAACCCCCGAGAAAAATTTTAAAACTTTGCCTCCAAAAATAAAGTTTCAGCTCATTTTGAAAGTATGTAAAAAAAGTAAGTACAGATAAATGTATAAAGATATGTATGAAAGAAAAGAAAGTATGTACAGAATTTTCAAGGATGAAATTATAAATAGATGCCAAATTTTGAAAAGGGCTGGGGGTCCTCTCCCAGAAAATTTTTGCAAATGCGCCCTTTTAAACTATAATATTCATCTATTTTAAAACTTCCCAAAAGAGAACAGCTTCTTTTAAGCGGAAGAATTTTCAAGGAAAAAACACTCTAAAACAGATGTCACATGTCAAAATATTAAAGGGGGGATTGGGGGTTCTCCCCCAGAAAATTTTTGAATTTTAGCATTAAGAAAGTGTTTCTTAAGCTATTTGTTAGGGTTTCTCGGGGGGGGCCATGGCCCCCAGGGCCCCCCCTCTGGATCCGCCACTGGCTGGACTTACGAGTAAATCGAATTTGGCGGGATTGTAATGTGGGGATGTAATGTTGGTGCCCGACCCTAATTTATTTTATATTCAGAAAGTTCTTGTTCAAGTATAGTCTGTGTATAAAAAGCTTGTAAATAGTGGTATAAAAATGTAATTCTTCCCTTTTTAGCCTTGAAAAGAAAGTATGGAAGAAATTATTTGAAAATCAAGTTGTTTCCCCATTACAAGTAACATAAAGCTTGCATATCAATATTTCCTTTTATTTTTCACAATAAGGTATATATTTTGTCGGCTTACTAGCGAAAGGCACTCTTCTGGCTCAAATACTCTGTATGAGGTTACGCCAAATTTGGCAACAGCCGATCGGTATCTTTTTCGCCATTCCACTTCATCGCCTTACAGCTTGGCGAGATTTGGGGATTGCTGCTAGGCTCTGCTCATTCCTTGGCGCTGTTCTACCACTTTCAAAAGATTCACAAAAAGTCACTTAGTGCCTTTTGCTCGTAAGCCGATGATTCATTGCTATTTTACATTTCATAACAATAATCATTTGAATATACAATACAAATACATATTTTTTGGCCACTTCAATCACCTTTACAAAATCTTAATTTGGCTAATGTGGGGTTAAAAATTTTGCAACTATCTTTTTAGACATTTCCCCCAGGATTCTTTCACTGATACTTTTTGGAATTTCACTGTTTGTGTTCTGAAACCCATATTTTCACCAATTCCGAAAAAAATATTTGGTGGGCTCAGCCTGCTCTCGTGAAACATTGATGGTATTGATTCTAAGCAAATTCAGTTTTACCATTTAGTCAGGTATTTTGCAGAGGCGAAGCATGAGTTGTGAACAGGGGCAGCACTGGATGCTGGTGGCCATTGGAATTGGATTTTTTCAAATTTCGCTAAATTTGGATTTGATGGAAAGCTTAGTTTTTTATAGTTTCATTCCATATTCAGTAATTTTACGTGATATTAGAAGTAAAATCTCAGTTTCTTAAAATGGTTGGAATTCAAATCATATTTTTATGTAGCAATTTTCTTGTTTGCAACTTGTAGTTAACTATTTCCCAAAGTAGTTAACTAGTCTATTTAATTTCATTACCTACTTTTTGGCAAAATTCTAATACATCTTTCTTATCTATGTCACAAAAAACGTTTATACTTAGAGCAAAAATGATCTTTATTTCTGGTTATGGTATTTGAGTACTCTACCTTTGATAAAAATTTTAAATATTTTAAATTTTACATATTTTTTTTGAAGTAGTTGAAAATTTGAAAGTAGTTTTAACTAGTAGTTAATTAAAAAAGTAGTTAAACTAATAGTTGAACTACTTTTCCCTAAAAGTAGTTAAACTACTAGTTAACTACTATAGTTGATCGATCGTTAACTACTAGTTCTAGTTAACTAATGCCGAACACTACTGAATAGGGGCCAAGTTGGAATATATGATTTTAAAATTTAATTTTAATATTTTTTGGCTCCTAAGGAGACTTAGGAAGAGAATGCTAAATATATTCAAAAAAGAAAATGTTAAATAGCTAAGGTAACCGTGCTTGTAAAAAATTTTAATGGTGTTATTTGTTTGATGTGCACTCTTTAATAAAATACTTCTTAACTTTTTATGATTTTTCAATTTTAATTTTATTCCTTAAGAAGAAGTTACTTTTCTTGATATTTTTCAGCTCCATAGGAGACTAAGGAAGATGATGCTCAAGTCTCAAAAAAGAAAATGTTTTTCAAGAAAATGTTTAAAATTCTAGGTTATCATGCTTGTAAAATATTTAAGAGTGTAATTTGTTTTAAATACAATGATTTTTTTTTATCTTTCACAATTTTCCACTTAGTACCCTACCATAGTTATCCACTTAGTAATGATGAAATACATACTCTCTTTAATTGAATACAATTCCTTAACTTTTTATGATATTTAATTTATTTTTATTCCTTAAGAAGTAACTTTTCTTGATATTTTTCAGCTCCATAGGAGACTTAGGAAAGATGATGCTCAAGTCTCAAAAAAGAAACTGTTTAAAATTCTAAGTTATCATGCTTGTAAAAAATATTTAAGAGTAATTTGTTTTAAATGCAATGATTTTTTTTTATATTTCACAATTTTCCACTTAGTACCCTACCATAGTTATCCACTTAGTAATGATGAAATACATACTCTCTTTAATTGAATACTATTCCTTAACTTTTTATGATATTTAATTTATTTTTATTCCTTAAGAAGTTACTTTTCTTAATATTTTTCAGCTCCATAGGAGACTTAGGAAAGATGATGCTCAAGTCTCAAAAAAGAAACTGTTTAAAATTCTAAGTTATCATGCTTGTAAAATATTTAAGAGTAATTTGTTTTAAATGCAATGATTTTTTTTTATATTTCACAATTTTCCACTTAGTACCCTACCATAGTTATCCACTTAGTAATGATGAAATACATACTCTCTTTAATTGAATACTATTCCTTAACTTTTTATGATATTTAATTTATTTTTATTCCTTAAGAAGTTACTTTTCTTAATATTTTTCAGCTCCATAGGAGACTTAGGAAAGATGATGCTCAAGTCTCAAAAAAGAAACTGTTTAAAATTCTAAGTTATCATGCTTGTAAAATATTTAAGAGTAATTTGTTTTAAATGCAATGATTTTTTTTTATATTTCACAATTTTCCACATAGTACCCTACCATAGTTATCCACTTAGTAATGATGAAATACATACTCTCTTTCATTGAATACTATTCCTTAACTTTTTATGATATTTAATTTATTTTTATTCCTTAAGAAGTTACTTTTCTTAATATTTTTCAGCTCCATAGGAGACTTAGGAAAGATGATGCTCAAGTCTCAAAAAAGAAACTGTTTAAAATTCTAAGTTATCATGCTTGTAAAAAATTTTACTAGTGTTATTTGTTTCTAATGACAATTCATTTTTTCAATTTATCTTCCATAATTATCCACTTAGTATCTAAGTACCATAGTTATCCACTTAGTGATAAAAATATGTACTCTTATTTAATTAAATACTTCTTAACTTTTTCTAATTTTTCAATTTTAATTTTACTCCTGAAGTACCTAGTAGTTATACTTTTCTTTATATTTTTCAGCTCCTTAGGAGACTTAAGAAGGGGATGTTAAAGTCTTAAAAAAAGAAAATGTGTAACATGCTAAGTTAATATGCTTGTAAAAAATTTTAAAAGTGTAGTTTGTTTTAAATACATTGAATTTCTTTTGAGTTATCTTTCACAGTTATCTACCTAGTTCCATGTTTTTTTTTAAATATTTTTTCAGCTTAGTTGCATTTACTCTGGAATCTTAAAGACGAATTGAAGCCTAAGAAGAGTAATAGAATTCCTAGTAAAATTGAATGTATTCTTAGTAAACTTATATTATTTATTTTATTTTTAATGCAAAGTTAGGTTTAAGCATGTGTTGAGAGTTTTCTTATTTTACCAATAGTTCTTAATAATTTTTTATTTGTGTCAGGAATTTTGCTTGCTAATGAACAGGAATTTCCAGTAAATTAATTAAAACTCAATTATGTATGCATATGATTTAATTCTGTAATATAAAAAGATATACATATATTTTGTATGACTACACTATTTACCAAATTCAACTTCCTTGTATGTATATATATATATATATATATATCATATGACATTTTATTAGAATGTTTATAAAAATGTCTATAATTTAGTCTTGGTTTTGTAACTCATTTTTGTGTTATCACTGCATATTTATGCTTTATTTGTGTTATTG
The DNA here is from genome assembly GCA_963680715.1 of Tetragnatha montana. Taxonomy (NCBI): domain Eukaryota; kingdom Metazoa; phylum Arthropoda; class Arachnida; order Araneae; family Tetragnathidae; genus Tetragnatha; species Tetragnatha montana. The sequence continues at coordinate 54,812,198 of OY796679.1, forward strand.
TTGAAACTCTTTATGTGTAACTTCATAATTTTTATTCATAATGATATTTCTTTCATTTATTTGCTCATTTTCCATACACCAACTGGTTTTGAGGTATAAAAGACATGAAATATAAATCAAACTTAATAGTTCTAAGGGGTTTTTTATAAAGTATTGCTGTAAGAGTGTCAAGAGAATAATTTATTTAGTTTATAAATTGTTTATCATCTGATTTTGTGAATTGAAAGTTTTATAATTTTATGGGTTCATATCTTGTGGGAACCTGTATGCTTTAACCTGTATGCTTTTTAATTTACTCATATGTTGATTTCAAAATTAGTTTAAAAACCTTTTAGAATACTAACTTATGATCTGTAAGATTATTTTAAAAATACCTTTTCATATAAATGTTCTGCTAATTCTTCTTCCCTATTTAATTAACTTTTGTTTGAAATAAAGATGAAAACATATAGAAATATATATATATATATATATATATTTCTTTTTCAGGCCACCTTCACAGGAATTGGACCACCTTTCTAAGGATTTTGTTTCACTCTTATCCCTTTTCTTACAGCTATTTGTGTTATCACTGCATATTTATGCTTTATTTGTGTTATTGTTGAAACTCTTTATGTGTAACTTCATAATTTTTATTCATAATGATATTTCTTTCATTTATTTGCTCATTTTCCATACACCAACTGGTTTTGAGGTATGAAAGAGAAAGACATGAAATATAAATCAAACTTAATAGTTCTAAGGTTTTTTTTATAAAGTATTGCATTAAGAGTGTCAAGAGAATAATTTATTTAATTTATAAATTGTTTATCATCTGATTTTGTGAATTGAAAGTTTTATAATTTTATGGACTCATATCTTGTGGGAGCCTGTATGCTTTAACCTGTATGCTTTATAATTTACTCATATGTTGATTTCAAAATTAGTTTAAAAACCTTTTATAATTACTAACTTAAGATCAATAAGATTATTTTAAAAATACATTTTTCAGATATATGTTCTGCTAATTCTCCTTCCCTATTTAATTAACTTTTGTTTGAAATAAAGATGAAAAACTTTTGATTCTTTCTTTTTCAGGCCACTTTCATAGGAATTGGACCACATTTCTTAGGATGTTGTTTCACTCTAATGCCTTTTCTTACAGCTATTTATGTTTTACTGTTATTTTAAAGAAAAAAATTATCTATATTGCAAATATAGATATTATTTTATTATACATCTACTATTTATTTTAATTTTATTATTTATTTATATTATTTATTTTTATCTATATTGCAAATATATATTGTTATTTATACTACAAAAAGTTGTGTTCTGATCAATCAAAGATAAATTGAATGTTCTTCTGTCATTGATAAATGAGGCTCATCTTAATCTTCAGGCATAGCTTTTTCCTTTGACTTCACTCTAAAAAATGTCCATTTTGTCTACCAATATGCTTTATTACGTTACATATATCATTCCCATTGCCTCATTATACCAAATGAATGACATATTTAATTTCTGAAATATACCGGTAAAATATTGCTCCAAATGAAACAGTTAAACAAGTTCATTTTTGTGATTTATGATCAGAACACTACTTAAATACAAATTTATACTAAATGTGATCTACTGTTTTCTTATCACAAAAACTAGATCCATTTCAACAATCTTTAATTAGAGAATAGGTATTTTTAGTAAGCACATTTATAGGTACATTTTTCTCAATTACATATGTTGTCTTTAATTCCATTAATTTTTTCTTACAGACCGAGCCCAAGGTGTACCGGCTGATGAGTTCCTTCTTGCTGACTATGGACCCATGGGAAGCACATGCATCAAATGTCTTGGATGTTCAGGCAAAATCTACAAATTGAGATGTGGGCACTTCGCCCACAAAGGTTGTGTCACACGTCAATGGTATCATTTTCGGTTATTTGATGAAAGTTATAAAATCTATTGTACCGAATGTATTGATATTTTTGAAATAGTAGGAGTGTTGCATTTACCATAAGTAATTTTCTAGTGATTTTTTCTCTAACCTCTTTACTATCTAAAAATATTTTAATTATCTTTTAAAATATACACATGAGAGTAAGGAAGAGATTTCTGAATTACATTGTTCATCAAGTTATAGCTTCTTTTGATTTTTCACTCTCAAAGTTTTTTAATAAAAAGCTCAATTTTAAACTTTCATATCACACTATTTGTTTCTAAGACTTAGAAATCTACTAAATCCTATTATAAAACAAAACATCTATCTTTGAAGATAAAGTTATTTTTTTTTAGTTTTTATTAAATTTATTTAACATTTGTATTAGCATTTAACAACATTGCATGTCTAAGAAAAGCTTGCCTGTAATTAACTAAACAGTAAAGTATTGGGCTAAGTCCACACTGAACTCACAAATATTGATAATAGATTTTAAATATATATTAAATTATCCACTCACAAATATTGTGTTTGTATGTAAGTTTGTGAGCATCCATTAAAAATGAACTAATGACCTAAACAGCTCAATTTAGCATCATATTTTCTGTATGTAATTCGTGAAATTTAACATAAATGTACCTACTAATGACCTGTTAAAACTGTTTTTGAATTGGAATTAATATTTTCTGTATGTTTATGACCAATTAGTATTATTGTACTAATGACCTGTTAAACCACAACTGTTTTCAAGATATTTTCTGTATGAGTTTGAAATTTAGCCTTAATGTACTAATGACATGTTAAAGCTGTGTTTGAATTGGAAATAATATTTTCTGTATGCAATTTGTCAACAATTTATATTATTGTACTAAGGACCTGTTAACCCACAACTGTTTTTGGCATATTTTCTTGGGAGTTATTTTGACTTAGTTGGTACTTCTTTTAAGTTTTGAAGTGTATTAGACATCATATGTGATTTCATTGTATACCTACTATTTTTTTAATGATGTTAGGGGCCATTCATTAATTACGTAAGGATGATTTTGGCAGTTTTTGACCCCCCTACCCCCATGTAAGGGTACGTAAGATTTTTCCAACCCCTCCTTCCCTATTCTTACGTAAGATTCCATTTCGTTTTTCAGTTTTATTTTTTACCTTTGCCTAATGCTACTCCAATAAAAAAGATACATCTGATATACCTTCATTTTTTTTTAAATTAAAGCTTCGATATTATACCGTGATCGTCAGCATTTTTAAGTTTTTCGGGGGTTATTCTATATAGTAATTTGATTAAAATAATTGGAATTTGTTTACATTAACTTGGAAAATCTTACGTAAGGCTTGGTTTGTCCCGCCCACCCCAAGTAAGGGTATGTAGAGATTTTTCCAACCCCCCTCCCCCTCGGGACCCTTACATAATTAATGAATGGCCCCTTAAACCAAGTTTCTTGGAATTTATTTTGATATATTTGTTTTTAAGTTTATTAGATGTCAAATGCAATTTCATTGTACTTTTTAATAATGTAAAACAAATTTTCTTGGAAGTCAAATTGACCTTTTTTTATAAGTGAATTAAATCTTAAGTGTGATTTCATCGTATTTTTTAACAATGTGAAACTTCTCTCGACTCTCCCTTATTGAACCTTAAGTGTGACTTTATTGGTTTTTGATGATGTGAAACATTGTAATTGATATGACTACATTGTATTTTCAAATAAATTCACAAAGTTTAAAAAATGTGTACTATTTTACTTAGAAATAAATTACATCTTTAAATGATTTTATTTCCATCCCAATTATTGACTAAGATGAAAGTCTTTTATCATAAGTCATACTTTTAAACACAAATTAAAATGCAATAGAAACTGTTGAAAATAATGCAGCTAACAATTAGCTTAATTTCCCTCTTATATTAGTACTTTAGGGGGATTGCCCATTGATTAGAGAAAATAGAGGGAAAAATTTTCCTTCAAAATCATTCTTCAGAATTGGAAAAAAATTTAAAAATGATATAATGCAGCATTTAATTATTAAATAGTAGTAAAGATACATTTTATGTCAATCTTAGATAGTTTCAACGGGTCCGTGAGAATGTAATGCCTGAAGCAGTATTTCAATAGAGTCATAAAAGAACATGCACCAACCATACCAAATCTTTCAATCTGATGGAGAGGACATTCAATGGAGGAACGGATGTTTGAATTGGAGTGTATTTGAATGGGTGGAACGAATTTACTGAAAGTCCATTGAATGGAATACTGTTTCTTTCCTTTAACAGCTTTAAAACATCTGAAAAAAAAATTATGTGAGTTTGGAAAACTTGATTGCTATAGAAGGGGAGTCAGGGTTTTGCTGGTCGTTGTACAGAGGTATATTTAACATTATGAGAATAGGAGAAAAATCGATATCTTCAAAAACAGGTCGTTTTATAGGGTGTCGCTCCAGTTAGTTTTTTACTTACTATTTTTAACAATCTAGAGTGATACACACATTGAACATTATTATTTTTCTCTGTTCTTCCCAAACATCTAACGAACGGCATCCCTAATTTATACAAATACATAAAGAGTCAGGGACGTTATATATTCCTCCCTCCGAAAGTCAAAAATTGCTTTTTTGACCGTAAAAAAAAAGACTATATATTTATCTCACCGCAACAGGCTTGGAATCCAGCAAGATCGGTCCATTTTACCGAATATCAATATTTTTCTTTAAAACTCACTTCTCTAGAATTTACTATAAATTCTGGTGATGCACTCCATCTATATCTAAAGTAGTATAGTTAAAAAAAATAAGGTCCCTCCCAATTATCCTTCATCATCATGGGGGGTGGAGCATCCTTCGGGGTAGAAGAAAAAGAGCTTAGGCAATAATGCCCATTGCTCTACCGCCGGCTAAGTCCCAATTTTCCTTAGTCCAGTTAAAAGAGCACTCGAAAACATATAGAAAAACGCTGATTGCTTCATCAGAAAAAGTAATAATTTATTATGAAGTAAAAAAAGAATTGGATTTTGGTATCCTGCTCCGTCATAACAGTTACTCAATCCGAAATATGCACGACGCTTTTGCGTTTAAATGACGCTCATTGGCTGCAGATGTGAGTAAAGGTAGTAAAACTCTCTTTTCAATATTGAAAAATCCATTTGGTGGTATTTGAACTTAGGGAAAGGTAATCCAACAGCGCTCCTCTGCCCACGTAATCCTTTTTACTTATCAATCACGTGGAATAATTTATTTGAGCTTCTGGTAAGTGGAAAAATTTGGTTGCTGATTTTGCCAGGTGAGTGAAATGAAAGGAATATTTTTTTGTTACTGTGTATTTTAAGCATTGGAACCAAAATTGTATAATATGATCCCTCTATGAGACCATTAGTGGTTTCCAAGCGGTGGTCCGTGAGAGCTTTGGAAAGGTTCGTGAAAGAGTAGAGTCCAAAAGTGGGTAGGGGAAAGGCACTTTAGCTCAATTACTCTGTAAAGAGATACCCGATCGCCAACCAACTGATCACGTTTGAGCTTGGCGAGATTTTGAAATCTGCTCGATCGTTGGTTGGTTACATAACTGATGCGCGAAGATCCAGTACGGTGGGGAAGGGGCAATTTTCCAGACCATCACCTTTACCTTTTGAGAAAAATGTCATAATGTTAGGGATTTCATAAAAAGTTTACTCGAGATCCCCTTTTGGTACCGCTGGGGGTGGTATGGGAGTCCTTCCCCAGAAAAAATTTTGAAATTTGACCAGTAAAAGTAGGGTTTTAACTCATTTTGAGTACTTTTTTTTGGGCCCAGGGGGGCACTGTCCAGAGTGTCCCCACCTTGGATCCGAGCCTGACTGACGGAGATATTTTACTGAAGAGTTAGGTTATAATTTTTTTTTCAAATGTTCAGTATTTCAATGAAACGGAAGATTTCGAATCTCACATGGGAATAAATTTTGCATGAAACACACTCATAAACTTTTTGTTTCAGAATGAGGGTAAACCCATATTTTTTATAAACACTTATCTCTCACTTAAAAGGACGCCTTTAAAATCATTCAGTTTAGAAATTTTAGGGTGCTCCTTTAATCTGTCAAATAAGGGGATTTGGGGGTCCTTCCTCCCCCAGAAAATGTTTTAAGTGTGACCTTTTTTTCAAATAGTGTTTCCACTCATTTTCAAACAATTGGGATGGACTGACTGCCACGCAACAGTCTTTTTAAGGGGAAAAACTGTATGAACAATCACCAAAATGTCGGGGAAAGAATAGAACGCACACCCTTCTGTGACATAATATTTTATTAAATCAATTGTTTTTAAATTTTTGAAATAAAAACTAATGAATGAGTTTTTTCGTTTGGGGAAATTTTGGAAATTTGACCCAAGAAGCAGGGTTTTAACTCGTTATGGTCCGAGCAATTGACCAGTTTTCCCCCCCCCTGGATCCGCGCTTGGTCTGTTACGGTTCCTGGTTAATCATTATTTAACAATATTTCTGAAAAACCCTGATGTATTTTGCATTCCCCTTCAAACTTCCTTACTGTGACAATCCTTTGAAATTTGACTATATCATGTTTTTCTTTCTTTTTATAGAAATGGATATGAGATCATTTCTTTACCATGACCGCTACTGCATTTTTTTCCGGTGCATGGAATGTTCGCATAACCTAGACCCTATTCTCTACTTATTACGATGTGGGCATTGCGTCCACAAAACATGTACCATCCCATGGGAACCTTGGGAGCCACAGAATTTTTACATGCCTCAGAATGGGCATCTCTACTGCTCTCTGTGCGGATGGTTCCGTCGCATTACTTTAATATACACCAGGTCTCCATATTATGGTAGTGTTTTCTTCTTTTATTCATTTTCTGAAAGTAAATTATAAGTGATGCAAATACTCATTGATAAATGTCATTGAATTTATCACTTTGACCTCACTTCGGGCATTGTGAATAATGCCCAGTTTATCACTTTATATAAATAAAGCATTAAATCTCACTGGGAAAGGAGGGAGAAAATAAGCGCAAAAATGGCTTTTGGGTGAAAAAATTAAGAATTTATACCACTCGAAAACGGGTTACAAGTTTGCTTGCCTTTAGGTTTTTTTTAGTAGATTCAATACGCTGGATGTCCAAAATAGGGGAATAAGCACTGTAAAAAAATTTCATTAGAAAAACTTAGTTCCTTAGAAAAACTGGGCAGCCGGGTTGCTCATATTTTCCAAATAATGTTCTTGGCAAATAACAAAAACCTTAAGGTAAAAATTCAGAAACATTCCAGGAAATAGCAGCTCTAGAGAAATTTTCTGAGAAACGTTTTAAATTTTTTACCGTAATGTTCTTATTTTTTTACTGAGAACATTAATTGGAAAATTAGGCAACCCAACTGCCCAGTTTTTCAAAGAAAAAGTGCATGGATTTTTTTTACTCTACACCCTTAAGGAAGTATTGCACCCTTGAAGTTAATTTAACACATTTGAAAATTTCTACTCAAATTTCTTGTTGCATCATTAAAGCTTTTTTTTTTCAGTTGAGTACTTCATGCCGCATTTGTATGCATCTGAAAGCAATGTAGAGGAGACTACGGTGTAATTCTGCACAGTGCATATGATGAACTGTTTTGTTAACAAAAAACTAAAAGTGAAATCTAATAACGTATTTTCCTGACCCGCTAAAGAAGAACGCCATAGCCATTGTGTTCGGGTATACTGTCTTGAAAAAAAAAACAGTGGACAAAATTTTGTAAGTGAACTGATAGGATTAAGGTTAGAAATATCAAATACTTAGAAATACCAGTATAATTCTGATGAACATTTTAAATTTTTACCGTAATGATCCAGTTATTTTCCTGGAAAACTTAGGAAAAAAATGGGCAACCTAACTGCCCAGTTTTTCCCAAGGAACGTTCGAGATTTTTTTAGAGTGTAGTATTTCTGAGGAACGTTTTGAAATTTTTATCGTAATGTTGGTTGGTTGGTTTTGGTTTTCTGTGCTTATCGTAATGTTGCTGCTATTTCGTAAGAACATTACGTAGAACGGTGTTGCCAGATCGGGCTATAAGTAGCGGATTGGGCTCCTTTTGCGACAAAAATTTTGTTTTGGGTGACAGGCTAAATACTTTTGGGCTACTTAAAAATTAAATTTGGGAACATTTTTAATCCGCGACTTTTGTGCTTTGAGAAAAATTGACACAATAATTACAAATGTACACTTCTAGTGTGGTAAGGTTTCGATGTTCCTTCCAAATTCGGATAGCTGTACCAAAACAAGTTAAAACCCTATGTTTAGGGTCAAATATAATAAAATTTTCTGGGGGAGGACCCCAGACCCCCTTTGGACTAAGAATTTTTTTTGCTCACATCTTTGTACCTAAAAATGTATTAAAAAGTTACATTGGACCTATTAAATATGCATGAGGAGCTTGAGGAATAATTTTGGGCCCCTCCCGAAATAATTTTAGATTAACAATGTATCTAATAGAAGGTTAAAAAAATCGAATGATGTTTTATTGTAAAAATTTGATTTTATGAAAGAGAATTTCGAAAATTTGTTATATTCTAGTTGAAATAGCTTTTAAAAATTTAAAGAATTTTTTAAGTTCTAAAGTATGAGTTTTTATAATAATAATTAATTAACTTTGTTAAAAGTGTGTACCAACAATATTATAACTGATTTAAAATTGTGTATCTAAAAATTTCAAATCCGCGACTTTTTCGTCCAAATGTCTGGCAACACTGACGTAGAAAATAGGCAAACCACAGCTGCCCCTGTTATTATTGTTATGCCCCTGTTACAAACCAGCTCACTTTCTTACTAACTTGTGTATTTCTGAGTAACTCTTGTTCGTCCAATATGTTTACAGCATTCTTTTTTGTATTTGTTATAGTATGTCTATACTATTCTGCTATTTCAGCAATTGTATGTGTTTTAGTTGAAATCATGCTGTTAAGATGGAAGTTGTTGATATTATATATATTGGATTAATCTGGTTTGAATGAAAAGTAATAATACATATCCAATAGTTATAACTCCTGTGTAATGTTTTAATAAAAATTACGTTGATGCATAAAAAGTGTTGTTAATGACAACTTCAAAACTTTTCTATTTTGATTGTTTTATATCAACTTAGTCCATAAGTTTGCTTTTTGTACCTAGTTATATATTCATAATAAATATTTGAAAATCAAAACAGTTATCATTAATGTGAAAAGTTAATAACATTACATACATACATTTCATTACATATACATTAGTGTAAAAAATTTCCTTACCTTAGAGTTAAAAAATTGAAAATGTATCTTTAAAGCAACTTAGTATCCTAAATAGAATGTTTTATATTCTATGTTTTGGTCACATGCAGCTTTCAGGGTGGATAAAAGAAATAAAATTTCATTTCTAATTTCCCTTTTAAACTAAAGTTTTCTATGTTTGTTCAGCAATGACCAAATAAATCATCTTGTTTGATATTAGAACTTCCTTTAAAACTAATTTCAGGTACTTATTTTATGTTTCTAAATTTACCCTAATTTTTAATCATTTTATAGTTGCTGTGTTACTAGTTCACCTTTGACTAACACTGTAGGTAAAACTGTAGGTTTAAGTAATAGATGCATTTAAGAAGGAATGTTTTGAATAATGGAGAGAAACATCCATTAAAGGGAGATCCACTACACATACACATTGGCTCACATACAAGTACCTTAACCTTCTAGAAATAGTTTTAACAAATTTTTCACTGCTTAAAACATAAAGCATCAGGCTTCATAGCTGCCCTATATTTCCTGTATTTTTTCTCCAGTACAAAAACTAGTTTTAAACACTACTTTTTAAAGTTAAAGTTCCAAACTTTTTCTGGGGGAGTACCCCCAGACTCCCATTGTCTACTTGTAACTCTAATATTTTTACACAACATTCATCCAAATGGGTACAAAACCTAGCTTTGGGCCTAATCAAGACTGTATCAAAGGGGGGTAGGGGGGCACATACTTTGAATTCTTACATACCCTACTTTGAATTTTAACATAAAATTTTTGAGCATTTCTTTGATAATTGTGTGACTTACAAGGATGACCCGCTTCAGGTGTAACCCAAAGGGTCTTCAAAATGATTACTTTTAAGGGTAAAAATTCCAAAATTTTTCTGGGGAAGGACTCTTAAACCCATTTGAAATTTAGCTATATACTTCTTATGCTATGCTGTTTTTTCCCAAAAACTTCTGCTGCTTACAATGAGCAGTGTTCTTAGTTTGTAAGTCTAAAGGGTCTCTAAATGAGCTAGAACACTATTTTGAAGAGAAAATTTCCAAACAGTTTCTAGGGGAGGATCCCAGCCCCCCATACTTTACTTAGGAATCACATTTTTAACAGATTTTCTTATTAAGTGCACCAAAATTAAAATCCTATGTGTAAGTAATGTAGAACTTAACACAAAAGTATACGTAGTGAGGTACATCAGAAATAATGTTGAGTCATCCCCCGAAACAAAAAGTTATTTCTAAAAGTCTGGTTTGACTAAATTTTTGTTTGAAATTTGGGCTCCTCCCGAAATAAATTTCTATATCGACCACTATCTCAAAATGAGTTAAAACATTGTTTTTCAGACCATCAAATATTTTTCTGGGAGAGAACCCCAAAACCACCTCCATAACTTTGATGCCAATTTTTTTTACTGTTTTTTTTTCTCTTGAAAATTCTTTCTCTTAAAAATGTGATCCCCTTTGAGTCTAACCCAAAGAATTTGAAAATGAGTAAAACCACTACAAATTTCTAAATTTTTCTGGCGGAGGACCCCTAACACCCCTCAAAATACTTTTACTTCAAATACTTTACATACTTTTTTTCCTTGAAAATTCTGTGGTTTATAAGAACCTTTTTTCTTTGGAACCCATCATAGGGACCAGGGCCGTGTTGTGGAAAAATCGCGCCCGGGGCGGATGGCTTTTTTGGCACCCCCCTGGCTTTTTTGCACCCCCTCCCAAATATAATTTCTTTGCATTATTCTCAAATAGATTCGCAAAAAAATGTTTGGGCAAAAATTTGCCGCCCCCTGAACACGTTCATCGCGTGATTCCGTTGGAAAGTATTGAAGAATCTACGAAGTCCAATGCTAAAATAATTTTAAATTGCAAAATACTAAAATAATAAATTGCAAAAAAAAAAATTCGGGCACAAATTCAGCGCCTCTCTTGAATACCTGAATACTGCGCCCGGGGCGGACGCCCCCTTCGCCCCTCCCTTAACACGGCCCTGATAGGGACTCAAAATAAGGTAAAACTATTTTTGGTGGCAAATTTTCAAAATTTTGATAGGCATGACCCTGCACACCCCCATTTTTACAAAGTTCTTATCGTATACAAAATTTTGACATTTAAGTGCTCCAAGATTCAAACACTACTTGTAGGTGATCTAAAACCTAACACATAATATAAATGTTGTCGATCCTGGGGGCACAAGGATGTGTCCCCCCCAATCATTAAGAACATTGTTTAAAAAAACTTTATATTTTACTTTTGAGGGGGAACGAAAATTTGTTCAATGTGTGTTTCTCCATCAAGTACTGTATATGTATACAGCACTGGTTAAGGAATGGAAAATGTGATTTTTAAATCATGTAATCATAGAACACTGAAAATGAGTTTTAAAAGTTTAACTCCCTCAGACCCCCTTTTATAGAGAAAAGTAAGTTATTTGATTCAGAACCTTAAAATCTAAAGGGGGGGGGCTAAAACAAAAAGAAAATTCTGTTCGGAGTAGTTAATTATGGATTGGTATAAATCCTTTTTGGGAGGAATCCCGAAGGCTTGGGTCGTCCCCCTTAATTTTCAGGAGCTGACGACGCCAAAATGCGTACGGGGTATCTTAGAAATAACGTTGAGTCACCCCCCTGAAACAAAAATCTGGTTATTATGGCCGTGTTACACACTATCCCTGATTATTTACACTTATCTGAGCTTGGTACAGTGCTTTCTGTTAATGTAAGTCATAATTCTAGGTGAGGAAAAAATGTTAGGGGATGCTAGGTGGGGAAAAACCCAAATAAGAAGAAGTATTTCTATTTCTGTGGAATAATAGTGATAGTTGAGCATCCATGTTTAATTACTTAATATTATTGGAAGGGTTGGATTCGTTTCTTAAGTTTTCTTTTTTTTTTTTCTTTCAAACGTAAAAAAAAAAAAAAAAATATGTTATTGATTTTACTTTTTTAACTTTTATTTTATTTGTAAAAGTTTCAGTTTTTATAGTAATTTTTCTACTTCATTTTATTTACATTGTTAGTTCATCTAATAGGTAGGTACACATATTTATAAACAGGAAAAATCAGAGAATTTTGAAATTTTTCTGACATGTCCATTTTTGATGCAAATGTCCTATATTTTTTTTCAAACTGTCGCTATGAACCCTGATAAAGGTATGATCTATATGCTATCCATCATGTCAATCGTTCGTTTTTAGATTAACCCATTCAGTCCTATAGCCCCCAAAATTTACCATAGGATTCAATAACGATTTTGGGCGTTCTATAATATCCGCTCTAAAAAACTTTCCAAGTAATATTTCTGGAAAATAACAGAATTATGATGTCTAGTAACTTTACTATAGGAAAAAATGGGGAACCCCAGCTTCTCAGTTTTTTCAAGGAAAGTGACAGGCTTTTTTTACATCGTTTCTACCGGTCGGAGTGTACCCCAAAACCAATTGTAAGGGTCTATCCTCATTGTAAGGCCACAATTTCCTCAATATTCACAAAAATTCTAATATCTTTCCATCGCACACACTTTAGGATAATATTGCAATGAATAAAAACTTATGCGATTTCAAATCCTGCGTGTTACACCCCTAAAAAGAAAGGGTCTGTGGGGTCCTCTCCTAGAAAAATTTTGTCAATTTTATTTGGGAAGAACAAGAACTCTTTCCTTACAAGAACTCTTTCCACGACAAGGGAAAGGTTATATACTAACCCCCCGCCAAAACCTGAAAATTTTCCTCTTTTTACCATAGTAAACGACTAAAAATACCATATCCTCTTCCAGAAAGTTTTCGAATTTTAACACGCCAAAAAAAGTGCTCTTAAGTTATTTATTGGGGATAGCCAGGAGGTGAGCAGGGTCCCTATGACCCTTCCCTGAAACCAGTGTTTAAATTATGGTGATGAAACTTTTTTGAAAAACGAACGAGCTGTTCGTTCACTGCTTTAAATATTCCCTTCCCATAAATCACACAAAAACTTCCCATTACGCAGTTAAAATAACTCTCCAGGGATTGTGAAAGAGCTTATCCTCTATCATTGGGTTTTTGCAATTACTTCAATTTTGTTTTCTACTGAACGTTTTTGTAATGCCCGTTCATTTAAGGATTGAGCTAGCCAATGACCGCTGGCAAGCACAGGTATGTGATAGTGATGTCATCCTGTTTTGTTCTATAAAATCTCGATTCGTCCAGTTTAATCGCATATTGCTCCTCTCAAACTGACCTTTTCTTCTCACTCACCTCTCTCACTTATTGGTAAGCTTCAATTTTCGATAGATTATAAAATTAACCTTTTAATTTACTCTAACTAAAATTTCATACCTTTTTAATAAATATTGATGATTTAAATGAGTTTTTTTTTTAATTTAGAGAAGCAAAAGTAATTTTTAACGCCTAGCTGTGCCAGTCTTTCTTTATTTGTATGTTTTTGTTATTGGTTTAATTTACATGTCTATCTATATATATTACATTGTTTTCATTTCCCCTTGGTAACGAACATTTTCTTGTTCTATTGCTTTCTGTTTAGTAATGATAATAAAGATTATAATATCATATTATAAAAGTGCTGTGCTCAATTAATCTAATGCTTCATTTTTTATGAATTTGAGTACATAGTAGTTTGTTTGAAATCTCCATGTCCATCGATTTATCTCCTTAACTTTTGAAAGAACCAAAATGAGGTACCTATAGTTTGTGAAATGATAACTGGTGTTTTAAAATATTTGTTTTTAAAAAACAGATATATTTAGTAGTAATATTAGTTTTGGATTAGTTTCTCAATTTTGTCGAGATTCCTTCAAATCGAAATATGTGAAGCTGCTTTTTTTATTTCTGAAATGATATTTTCTCTTAAAGTAAAAATGTTGTTTCTTAAGTTAACGAAATATTTCGAAAGGGTCTAACTACTAACTGCACCTGTTATTATTCTGTTGGTTATCACATCAGCTATACTACCAAGCATCACTCGCAATGATCCGACGTGGAAAGCGTCCTTTCAAATTATTGGAGATTTTTTTTTTTTTGTAAAAGCCTAATTTTTTTACTTATGGCTGAGAGATGTCCAAACAGTTGTCAGTTCATTAATTTGACTGATAAAAACACTAAAATATTTGAGTTAGGCTTTTATATCCCTTGGCTGCTGGTGAAATTTCATTTCCATTTATCAATTCTATACCTAGTGTTTTTATACACTCAGATATTATTTTCTATCGTATTTTTTCTTTCTTTTAACTTTGCGGAGCGTTTGTCCTTGCTCGTGGATTTTCATCCAGTGGCATTCTGACGTCCGCTTTGTACGATTGGTTGGTGTAGTGTCCTTGGGAGAACTAAAGACTAACCACGTGCGTGCAAAACACATGTTTTTAAAATACAGTTTTGCTGGCACAAATTTGGTCTAGAGACCCTTTGGATTACACCCGGAGAGAACTGCTCTTTTTGAGCCACATATTTTTTTTTTTTGGGAAACAAAACAGTTAATAAATAAATGTTGAAATTTTTGGGGGTTGGTTTTTCTTAAGAAGATTTTCTTAAGAAGTTTTTCTTAAAGAAGATTTTTTCTTTAATTCGACCCTTACAAATAGTGTTTTATCTTATTTCGAAACCCGAGCTGCCCATTTTTTCCCCCGAGTTATGATCCTGGAAAAATAACAGAAACATTTAGGTAAAAATCCAAAAATGTTCCTGAAAAGTACCAGTTCTTAGTATTTCTGTTTTTCTCCAAGGAAAGTGCCAAGATTTTCCTTTACAGTTTTGTCAACTACCCTTTACTACGGATTAGGTATTAAAGAGGGATAAAGACAGTGCCAATATACTCCCTTTTTATATGGCTCTACCCTTGTAACCTACTCTTTGTGCCTCACTTAAACTTTTGCAGCAATGGAAGAATCCGGGTTTGAATGCCAAGAGTACGCTGTTCGAGGATTCATGTGCTTCAAATGCCTGAGAGATGGATCGGTGCCTCTGTACGTGCTGTATTGCGGTCACTGCGCCCACCAATTGTGTGTAGAGAAAGTCTGGCACGACTACCTGCTCTTCATGGAAGGAAGAATGTACTGCACCGTGTGCTGTGATACATTCAACATCAGAACTGTGTATAGGAAGATGGAAAGAGGGTGAGTTTACGTCTCTTCTTGGTTATCTTGAGTGATCTAACATTTAATGAGAATTATTTTTGCCTGATGTTTACTTACTTACTTATGCTCCTCACGCCGTATGGCGCATAGGGCATCCAGCCCATCCCTCCATGCCCCTGCCCGGGATTTGCCTCCTCCAATCAACCGATTCCCACTCTCCTAAAATCGGCCAGCATCTGTCTCTGCCACGTTAACTTTGGTCTTCCTCTTTTCCTCCTGCCATCAGGAGCCCAGGAGAGGAGAGCGAGACGTGGGCCACTTTTTC
The DNA here is from genome assembly GCA_963680715.1 of Tetragnatha montana. Taxonomy (NCBI): domain Eukaryota; kingdom Metazoa; phylum Arthropoda; class Arachnida; order Araneae; family Tetragnathidae; genus Tetragnatha; species Tetragnatha montana. The sequence goes on from OY796679.1 coordinate 54,827,735, forward strand.
CCTTGGTGTTCTTAAAACATGGCCATCAGTCCATCGCCACCTCCTATTGTTTAAGTCCTCTTCTATTGTTGTGATGTTGGCTTTTTCCAAAATTATTTCATTTCTCTTTTTAACAGGGCCTGATGTTTGAGTATATTATACTCCCAGTTACAATTCAACTGCATATGAATTCTTGGTAATTTGTAATTAAAATTAAAATATAATCAAAAATATTTCAAAACTTGTCTTCTCTATTTTCCTAACTTGTGAATTTAGTAACTCTTTTATTGATGTTAAATCGAAACCAGCAGAGGTGAAAATGCCTTCTTGCTATTGTAATATAGCCATAAAAATGTTTTAAAGTGTGATGACACAAATAAATGTTCACATCCTCTCCTCATCACATCGAGTCATCCATAGTGGACCATTTTCTCTTCTAAGACGAGTGGCATTTGTGTGAATGGTCTCTTACGAGAAATGATGATTTGTAAATTTTTTATTATTTATTAAAATATAATTTTATTTTTAAAATCTTTTAGCCCTTATCATCCTCGCCGTCCCAAACGTAATTGAAACAAGAAGTATATTATCTTCTACAGCTATGTGAAGATTACCTTATATTACCTTCTACATTCCAGTTCGTCTGTAAAATCTTTTGGGACTTTGGTGCATATTCTTCAACTCAAGACTACTACAATCTACAGACTGAACTTTTAGTATTAGTATTTGTGTTAAACCTTAAAATTTAGGGATGCTACATTTTGATGCAGTGATTGCAATATAAAACAGCATATTATTTTTACCTACTAATCTTTGTACACATTTTAACCTATTTCTTACTGGAAAATATTTCTAGATTTTTTACAAATGTAACTTATTTTTAATTCAAATTTTAATTGTAACTTAATAAAAATTTTAGATGTATTTTGATGTTGTAGACAAAATGATGGGAGAAAATTTTTATGTAAAAGATGAATGATTTTTATATTTGTTACACTTTATATTACACGAAATTTTTAGGTAATAATGTTATTTCATTGTGTTATCATGTATTGCGAAAAATAATAAGTTGTTGACAAAATGTTATGAATGATACTTGTGGCATGTTAAAGTTTTCTTTGAATCATCAACCTATGTCAATCATTTTATTCCTTTTAATTCAATATTATTATGCATTATTAGTAATATTAAGTTCAAATAAGTATTTTTAATAATGATTGTTGACAAAATGTTATGAATGATATTTGAGGCATGTTAAAGTTTTCTTTTAATCATAAATCCAATCAACCTATTTCAATCATTTTATTCTTTTCAGTTCAATATTATTATGCACTATTAGTTTGTTTTTCTGGCTTTTTTCAAGAGTAATAAAAACTTGAAGAGGTACTTTTTTTGTGATTTCTGGCCAATAATACAACTTAATAACCAGTGTTGAGGAACGCTCCATAGAAGAGAATGGACTGTCCGGAGGGCCGTACGGTCTTGTCGAGAAGGTTATCGACTCACGCGGTTGGTCAGAAACCGGTCCTATAATATGAAAGGGTATGTTCCCATAGGAAACTGACCAGCTGAATGGTTTACAACTGCCCACTCCTCAATGGCTGTTTGCATAGAGGTGGAACGGTAGGTAATATTCTTCAATGATTGTTGTGTGGTTTTAGATGGATGACCAACCCTCCTTTCCCAATAGAAGTAAAGCCAAACGGAAAGGTTGACCAATCCGCTTTTATGAACCAGTATAAGTACCTTGTAGAATCAAATGCTATTTTGGAAAACAAAAGATGCAGATTTAGGAGGGATCATAAGCAGCAATGTCCCTTAAACTTTTCGAGGTTGGTTGTTTAATTTTTTATGGCGCAAAGCCCATGACAGGACATAGAGCGCCAAACACAAGACATAAAAAAATATATTTTTAGCTAAACTTTTCCAAGATATTCTATTTTTGATGAAAAGGATGTTTTCAGTGTCCTTAGGGACAGTATGCCCCCAGCGTTCTTCTCCTCTTCTATATCCCCCCCTACTTTGAGCTTACTTATAATAATTCATATTAAAAGGAATATATCAGCCACATAGATAGTTGAATTAGAGCTTATAATTTTCAATAAAGAACACACAAAAACTTTCTGTACAATGCAGAGTTTAATTAAAAACATATATGAGTAGGAGAGATTCGGAAAAACCAAATACAGTTGCATTACCTATTTCTCGTCTCCCAATTGATCAAGTCTCCCCTATTCAATTTCACAAAGCAAATATTATAATTTTGGAATGAAAAATTGAAAAACTTTTTATTTCTTGAACATTTGAAAAACATTTTATTTCGAGTATAGTAAAATACCTTACATTTTCACTTGAAGCATTGCACCCATCAAGCACTATTCAAGTACTATAATTTCTAATATAATTGGTGGGTTTTTTTCCCCACAAGTCTTGAAACGGGCTTCAATAAGGGGACTTCCTGCCAAAAATACCTTATTTCGATAATTGATATCCTAGTGGAGGATATAAAAAAATAATTTTTCTTAAATAAAATAAAATAAATATCCCCCCCAAAAAAGAGTTCTGAAAATTACTGGAACCAGAATCAGATTAATTTTATTTCAAAACCATAAGGAAAACCATCTCGCTAGAGAAAGATGCAGTTTCTCTTCAAATACTGCGGGAACTTCACTAGCCAAAAAAAAAAATTACTTTCTAAAAAAAAAGAACGAGACTAGTCTTCCCCATCGTCCGATACCATTTCTGGGTTAACCGATCGTTTATCATGCTCCTTTGAGCCAACGCGGAAGTGAGAAGTGAGAAATTGAAGGTCGTTTGAGAAAAGGAGCATTTTTCACCATAGCCACTGGTTCGGGAAAATCGAAGGAAAATGAAGGTCGTTTCTTTCTCCTATCGCGTATTTACCAATCCTACTCGGTAAGATGTTGGCGAAGGTTGGTTTTTTGGGGTTTAATGGCGCGAGGTCCATAAAAACGGACAAAAGCGACAGAACGTTGGTTAAGATTTTAAGTTAGGCATGACGGCCATTGTCAGGTGTACTCTACACCGCTTTTAAAAGTCCATAAAAACAAGTTGATGAAATGATGAAAGCGTCCGTAAGGATTTCCACCATTTGCACCATTTCAAGGACGCGATTCTAAGCTTTGAGAGGAGATATTTTTCATCGCTCTTTATTTTTTCATTCACGATGGATTATTTTATATTCCTCGGTAGGAACTTTCTTAGAAATTAAGGCAATCGGGGAGATGTAATAAAGAAAATTCGAGAGTTTGTAAGGATAAGCTATTGGGAGAGGTGTAGTTAATAAGTGAAAACGGTTGAAAAATCTCCTATTTTAATTAGTTAAGGGATTTTTGGGCATTTTTTGCACATTTAAAATAATTATAATTTAGTGAAAGAAGTACAAAGGCAGAAAAAAACACTCGATAGGAAAGATTAGATTGAGAATATGTTACATCACTTTTTGTGGTACGTATTAACAACCAGAGAGGTCCTTCAAACAACACACAATAAGCCAATGGTTTGGACTGAAATTTTTTATGGAGATTAAAATACCATGTTTAATTTTAGTAGACCATTCTTGTATGCGGTAGTATGTAATTACAAGGCTTTTTATGTTTACATTAAATAATATCGCAGTCCCTGCAGTAAAAAAAAAATAATTTAATGTTTAGAATTAAAAAAAAACATTTTTATGGGAGACCTTAGAAACATTCCTTGAGATACATCATCATATTAAGCAACTTAACTTAAAATTGATTTTAACTTTTGATTACCTGAATGTAAAAATAGTAGAGCTTGTTAAAAACGAATTAAAACGGTAACATTGTCATCACGTAATTAAGTGTAATGAAAATTGGAAAGTCAAATGGCAAGATCAAGAATTACATTGGCGTAATATTACAACGTCCCTTGTACACGTTCATTCGTTCCTGCGTTCGTTCGTTTTGACGAATGAGGCGTTTCGTTATTTATGAGTCTGGTGTCTGCTGATGTGACTGGCTTTTCGCCAACCTGGATGTTTGTTTCCCTGCATTTTAGCTTTTCCACCATCAGCGCTGATGTTTTTTCGCCGTAGTATACGATACGTTACATAATACGTAGATTATCCGTATCCGTAGTATACCTAGATTACGTAGTAGAATACATAGGTATTCCGTATTATTATACGTAGGATTACGTAGTGTTTTCAGTAATTGTGAGGAAAAAGTGGAAAAAATTGGAAGTGCTATTTTGAAATTGCTTTTACAAGCTTTTTTTTTTTCTCTCCACCATTGCCATTCTTACTCTTAGTCCATGAGAAGAGTTGTTTTGCCACCGCTGTCTTAAAAAATAAGAAGTGGGAAATTAAATATTAATATTTTATCTGATGGCTACTTTATAAAGAATTTAAGAATTTTTTGTCATTTTCATGGGAGGATCAAATATTAGAATACATTTTATTCTAATAGGTCTAATTTTTAATTGATAAGATTGTAGGTAGACTATTGAAAGGGCGGTGAGGGGTATTCCAAATCAACATCGAAATTATACCCCCTTAAAAAATTTTCTAGATGAGTAATTTTTTAATTGTTTATTGGAGGATGACTCCCTCAGAGTTGTATTGGGTGGAGAGAAACGAGTGAAAAGATGAATTTTGAGGGGTTGTATGTAGACTTTTTGTTTGGGCTACAGGACCATAACAGACTTGTTTCGGCGAGGGTTTAGACCTCTATGGTTTAGACACTCAACATTATTCTAAGATATACCTCCCTCAAGCAGTGGCGGGTCATCCATAGGTGCTGCAGAACTGCTTCCATGGGCGCCCATACATAAGGGCAAAGGGGTGCCCGGCCCCCCCCCCTTGCACCCGAAAGTTTACGTAAAATCTTCCTTTTAGTTTCTGACGTGAAATTTTGCGGCTCGGCGTAGGAGCGATCCTGTTTTAGAAGTCACCCAAATGAGTTAACACACTACTTTTAATAATAAAATTTCGAAACTTTTTCTGGGGAGGACTCTCAGACACCCCTTTTTCCTTAAAACTCCAGTATTTTTTTACAAAATGTTTAGCATTAAGGACTCGTGAGGGGTCCCTTTGAAATAATTATGAACCAACCCCCTTAAAAGGAAACTTCGGTACGGTTGCAAAAATTTTTCTTGGGCCCCCTCCTGAATTCAAAATTATGGGTGCCCATGACTGCAGCACCCCCAACGTATATTTCCCAAATTCCAATTTTTATTAAGAAATTCTAATAATTAATGATCCTATTTCCTTTACTATACTTCCTTCAATCCATTCTCTTTCAATTTATAATCCTTAAGAAAAATGCTAGTAGTCTTTCCCTCCTATATTATATAGGAGAAATAATATCTCCCCATAACTTCAATACAATAGATTTGTTTGCAAAGTGAACCATGGCTCATCAGCCCCCAGAAACATACCGGATGCAGTTTGAAAATGTTGAAAGCATTAGCTTATAAAAATATAAATAATTTATCGCGCGAAACAGCTAAAGAGGTATGCTGATGTCTCGGCAGCTGCAACCTTAGCGCCAAACAAATTGAATAGTTTTTTTCTTTTCGAGTTATGAGGGAGTGTAAGGAGAATGTGTAAGGAGAAAAAAATGTCTTATCATAAATTACATGGGATTCAACCATAGAGGATTCAACTTTTCTCACTCACACATTGCTTTTATTGTTTATTTCTAGTTTTTCATCTTGTTTTTCTTAACTTTTTGTATTCACGTTCATTCTCTTTTTTGTATAATAAGATTATTTCTGGAGAATGTGTAATTTTTCAGTCTCACTCTAGTAAGCGTGCAAGAAAGGATTTCATCGTAGATGGTATAATGTTTAAGGTAAGTGCGGGATTTGAATTTTGAATGAATAATAAGTCGTTGTTGTCGTTTCCATGTTAAGTTGTAACTATAGTATACAGAGTCACAAGCGTTGACAATGAGCGCCGCCAGGTCTGGAGCCCGGAGACTATAAAGCAAGTTCTGTGGTGGTTCGCCAAGTTGAACAAGATATGCAAAAATGGCTGAATATTAAGTATTAGGTGTGTATACAAGTAGGGTTTGAATTTCAGTGAAATTAATGTAAAAATTCTGTACAGCAGCGATTCCAAACAAAGTGAGGGTGCCCCCATAGAAAATTAGTGACATTTGACGCCTAAATGTACTGCAAAAAGAGGACTGCTCCTTGTATCGCAGAAATTTCAAGGATATTTTTTTCAATAAAAATAAAGAATACAGAGAAAAAAAAATAATAATAAACATTGATCATATTTGTCTATCCCAAAGGAGCAACTCCTCGTCCATGGGCATATCTAGAATTAAAATCAGATAAAAAACAGTGGAAGAATTGGAGAAAAATTTATATTTTCATTTACGTTGAAAGAAAAAAAATATAAAATAAAATAAAACGAGAATGGCTTGGCTGGCAATTATAAAATTATATTTTTATAATTATATTTTTGGATGACATTCAATGATAGATTGCCCACTCCATGTAGTTTTCATAGGGAAAAATAAATGTAAATAATCATCAAAATTTTTATGATAGGGGAAATTTTGGCCTATAAACTCTCCTTTGGATGCAGGCCTGCTATGTCAATAAGTCTTTACTGAAAACAAAAAGATGATTTTTTTAATTGAATCTGTAACTAGCATCTCATATACAGAGCATGATCATTTGAGCATGCGCAAAATGAGACGATAGAGATAGTGACTTTTCATTAGTCACAGAGCATGCGCAATAGATTTTTTACAATTATCTGAAGACGCTACTAGATTTTTTCGCCGTGTTCTGTTTCTATTTTTAAAATCTAAAATTGAGCTTTCGAGAGGTAAGTTTTGGAAATAAAATTTTTTGACACTTTTTTCCTTTTACTATTTATGGTTTGTTGAACTATTCTACTAATGGTTTATGATAAAAAAATTCTTAACAAGTAAATAATTATTATTTTATCATGATAGAGATAAAATGATTTTTTCATGATTAAACTGCCATTTTCTATAAAGTATTACCTTTTTCTGAAACTTATGTCTCAAAATGTTAAAAATCACAAGTTTTAGTTTCTTAAAATTTAAATTTCTGCTTTCCAAGACTTATTTTCAAGTTAAAATTATGTAAGAAATTAAGAACATCCTAAATATGTTGAACATACCTTGTATATGTTTCCAATAAGTTTTTAAAGTTCAAAATTCTTTCTTGTGTCTTTTCTTATTTCAGTTTCATCTAAGAGCTAACTACAAGGTGGTTTTTGTCAACCAAGAGTTTCAGAATTGTGAAATAAGTAACTTGATATTTTATGTAGTTTTGAATATTTATACAAAAGCATATAAACTTTCTTAACTAAGCCAAGATGTTAAGACGTTGTACTTTGTTTTAATTATTTCATTAATTCAAATTCTCTTATGTGGCTTTTCTTTCTGTTTCAGTTTGGAACAATTCATCTTAGAACTTATCTGCAAACTAGTTTTTTCAACAAAGAGTTTTTGAGTTTTGAAACAGGTAAATTAATATTTTTCTTCAGTATGTACATTTATACCATAGTAATTTTATAAGGAAAAAAATGCTTTATGAACACTAAAGACATTTGAGATTTAATGTATGACTGTAGTACCTATCTATTATAATTTTTCTTTTTCTGCTGATTGCTTAAGAATCAAATATATCCCGTGACATGGCTTAAAATACACAGCTAGTAAAAATGCATATTGGACTAGTTTTCTATTTTTTGCAGTTTCTTTGGTTAAAGATCTTCTTATTTACCAGAGTATTTTTTCTACATAAGTATAACTAATATTGTTCTACATACTCAGACTGTCATGGTGTAAAAAATCTTCCCCCTTCGCCATAGAACCAATCATTAGTTTAACGGTTATCAAATTCATCACACTTAAAAAATTCCAACTATCATTACTAATGATGTTAATGAATAATATTTTTATTCATCAATATTTGGATTTACTTTGTTTGTAAAAAAACATCTCCATGCCTTTTTCAGAACATATTTAGTTAAATCTGTAATGCATCCTTCTTGGCATTATGATAAGAGTTTAATATACCCTTTCTGAACAATAAATAATGAAGTAACTAATACAACAATAACTATAATGCTAAGGAAGAGTTAAGGCTGAGTAACGTTTTGCATACGTTTTTTTTATATTTTCTCTTAAACCTTCTTATGCCTGGTTTGTGATGGGTTACTTTATTTTAATTTATTTTTTGATCAATGCATCTAATTTATTTTACACAATCCATGGTTCATGGTTTAGTCTTAACAAGTCATAATTAAGCTCTTTTAAATCCTTTACATATCAAGTTAAAAATTAAATGTTGTGTGAAAAGCATACAAATATTTTCTTATAAAACTCAGCTTGTTACCTTATATTTGACTGGTTCTCTATTTTATATGTTTGTTTCCTTTGAATTTTATTGTTGTTCATCTGTGGTATTTTTCATCATCTTACCCAATACTTATTTGTACACACTTATAGACTGTCATATTGTAACACTTCTCCCTTCACCATACAGTACTCATTTGTTTAGCAGTTATCACACATATTCATTAACCTTAAAAAATACAATTTTCATTACCAGTGTAAGTAATTTCTTTTTTTTTCTCATCAATTTGGACTCTCATGAACACATTATAATTAATCCTTTTATACATCCTTCTTGACTTTGATAATGAATGAATTCAGTTTTAGAAGGTCTATATGATTTGTTAAAAGATTTGTATTATTGTGTATAAATTTTACTAAAATAAATAAATAAGTTTCCTATTTAATATCTTTTATAACTTCCAATTTTATTTGTGTATGAGTATCTTAAATGTTTTAAAGATCATGATCTATGTTCCTAATTAATCTAATTTATTTTGCACAGTTCATTTTACAGTCGTGGTTAGTCATATTTATTATATGATCCTATTTTAAGTTCTTTAGAACTAAATTGATGTTTAAAGTTTGTCATATATTTCTTAATTTTTTTCTGAAATACTATTTCTGAAAATTGTTTTGTGTTAGGGATTGAAACATTCTATAATTGAGAAGACCCTTTTTGTTTTTGAAATTTTTAACTCTAGTTTTTAAGTAAATTAAATTATTTTAAGTTTAGATAATGACTTTCTGATTGCTATAATCATTAGGTTGAATTGAAACAGTAAATACCTACTCAATTGAGACAGATCACCATGTGGGAATTAAAATCTTAGTATACCATTTTTTTATAAATATTTTCAAACATTTATTTTGGAATATTGAAGAGTGACACATTTCAAACATTTGTGCGAAAGATATCCCCAATAGATTGCAATTCCAATAAAAGTAATTATACATGTTTTGAAGATCTGAGTCTCAGGAAAATGCTAAATTTCAGCTACCCCTCTAAGGTAAATACAGGGCAAATCTGTTGAGCTAAAGTCATTCATGAATCAAACTATATAAACCCTTTTTCAAGAATTATTTAACTGATTTTCTTTTTAAATTTGCTACTGTCATTTTTTTAGTTACTTTAAGAAAAGTATGGCAATAGAAAACTTATGACAATAGATTAGAAAATTCTTAGGTTCCCTGATAAAATTTGGGAATGTATGACCTAGTGGCCAAAACACAAAACCCTGGATTCCTTTGTGATGAGAATCACCCCTTTTTACCTAAGTTTTGAACACATAGAGGGGTGTTCTTAACACATGTAATTTATTTGATATGTAATAGTCTAAGGTAGTATAAAAGCTATTTGTGAACTAAACGATTTGATAATAATTAATTTGGTTATTATCAACTCAATAATATTTTAATGGACTGAACACATTTCTAGTAAAATTTAGTTTATTTTGAGCTATTCCTGTACAATCTATCAATCTCAATATGTATCTAAGTTTGATACCACAATGGATACAATTTTTTCACTTATTTTTTTACTAATGCAACAAGTGGCTTGGTAATGAAAAATTTATAGTTCATTTACAGACTTTTAAGCATACAAAATTGCTTAACATTGGAACTTTTTTAAACTTATCAAAGATTATTAATACATCAAGAAGAAGTTTTAATGTATGTAATACTATCACATTACACAAAAAAATGTAACAAAAAATTAAGTAAAATGAAAAATACCAACACATTTTTAAAATTCATATTATAATATTAGGACAATGATAGTTTGCTATAAAGTGTTAATACTGAGAAATGCTTTTCATTATAATGAAAAGCATTAGTTTATATATTATTAGTAAAGAATATACAAAAGAATGTTATCAAGATAAATATTACCCACTCCTGAAACAATCTAAGTAGAACAAAACTACTTAGTGTTAATAAACTAATTAGTACTAATCCTTTATGGATTAGGAACTCTTTATCATAATGTTTTTCTATTATAGATTCTTAGCTTATGTATTTATTTTTGTTTCAGGTTGAAGACAGATAAGTTTCCAAAATGCTTTTCAATATTGTGTATTACCCATCATTTATTTCCACTTTAATCATTTTGATGGGGCTTGGATACTTGATATTTATGCACTGGATATATCCCAACTTACCACCACCACCACCAACCCCATTACCAAGATACCCTATTTTGTTTTTTGAGTAATACTTTCAACTTACCATTATGGTTCGTAAAAATGTCAACAGACTTGAATAAAGTAACTTTGAAATATCTTAGTCTCTTCCTTCATGTTCAATGAATTGCTCTCTTTATTCTCAAAATAAACCTCAAAATACCTGTGTGGAGCACATATTTATTTAATTTAGATGAAACTAATTCCATTTGTGTATTTAAAGTTCTTCTTGAGTTTCAATAAAGAGCACTCGGTGGCCTTCGGGTCTTTATACCTCCAAAGTGGGTTGAGATGCTCTTCTGACTTAATGCTTCTCTCAAGTCTCCGGACATGGACAGTTTATAGTGGCTACAGCCACCTGCGTCAAGAACAGCCAAGAATATGAGGCCGCCTAAGGCGGCTCGAGTCGACAGATGTTTGAAGCCCTCCGGGCTAGGTACCTCATCGATACGTCCCCTCCCCCTCGTCTCTCTTGAGTTTCAAAGAAAAAATTTAGTTTTATAATATTTCAAAATGTAATAATGGTAAAAAAGCTCTTTGCTTTTTGGTTTCATTTTAATAGCAGTTAAAATCAGGATATGTACAAAATTACTTATGTTTCTTTATTTTCTGTTATTTGATTTATAAGAAACATTAAAAGGCATTCTTACTAAATGTATATAGACCTAAGAATTTCAGTTTTGAAATTTCACATCAATTAGATAAATCCATTGTGTTGAATGTATGTAACCAGAAAAATTAATTGGGTGGAATATAGACCTTTTTCAAAAGTCTTTATTCAGCTCCCTTCTTCTAGCTCAGGGATGGTCAAAGATGTATTAAGGGGGGGCACAGTAGATCAAGCAATGTAATTATTTTTAAAGTGGGCAACTCAGCTGCCCAGTTTTTCCAAAAGGAAAGGGGCAGATATTTTACAGTGATGATTAACAAATAAGAATATGGGTATGATGGAGGTAGTGAGTTGAAGTTCTCTCCTTTTATTCCTCACTTTCACTCATTTTGTATTTTCTTTCTTTCCCAATTATCCTTTCTATTTTTTTTGTTTCCTATCATTTTTCTTCACTCATTCTTTACCATTTACCACTCGTTCTCTTTCTATCATTCATCTCCCTTTCATTATCTTTCTTCCTCTTCATGTGTTTTCTAATCTCATTCACTTTCCTTTATCTTTTTCTTCTTTCCTTCATACTTCATATTACATCCTTTCTTTCTCTTCTCATTTCTTTCATTTTCTTTCCCTCCTCTTTCTTTAACCTCTCTCTTTTTAAGGAGCACCTAAATGCAAAAAATCAACTCCCCTCAATACCTCAATCATTAGACCATTGTAAGTTTTTTTTATTCAAAAATTCCAGGTGCACCCCCACATATTGTCTCAATTACAAAAACATTTTTTTGACTGCAAATATCCAGGTCTCTAGGCCAAGTTATACTTTTACAACCTGCGAGGAACGGGACATTAAAGGGAGAGTCCCCAAACCTCATAAAAATTTCCCACTTTTTCTTTTAGGGTGGTTTAGAGTTTTACTACACTCGGTTTTATAGCGAAAAAGCTTGCCTGAGAGTAAAAGGGTACGTAACACAATCAAAGAAAAGGATGGGAAGCTCTTTGAGTGGTTTGGAGGTTTCCCTCGAAACTTCCGTGCGAGGAGGCCCTTCCTTTGTTGGCTATTTTGCCCCAGGCGTGGTTTTTGATCATAAAACCAAAGTCCCTCTGAACGCCCCTGCAACTTACTTAGTTTCTCCAACCTCATAACACCTGAGACACCCGAGAGTTCTTCCGATCTGTAGATTTTTACAACCATTGGTTTAAGGCCCAAACGGACAGGTCAAATTTTCAAAATGATAGGGGGCAGTGGCGTATATAAGGGGGGGGGGGCGAGGGGGCCCTGCCCCCCCCCCCCCCGAAATTTGGACTAGGTGTACCAAAACAAGTTAAAACACTGTATTTTAGGGTCAAATTTCAAAAATTTTCTGGGGGAGGACCCCCAAACCCCCCTTTTGTACTAGGAAATTTATTAACAACTTTATTATAATATGTTCATCAAAATCCAAATCCTACCAAAAAATATATGTCCAAAATTCGGACTAAGTGTTCCAAAAACAAGATAAAACCCTGTTTTTAGGGGTAAAGTTCCAAAAATTTTCTGGGGAAGGACCCTAGATCCCCTTTTGTACTTGGAACTCTATTTTAATAACTTTTTAAATATTAAGGTCATAAAAATGTGCATTTAAAATTCGGACTTAAATTCGGACCAGACCCCCCTTTGGTATTCGTACTTTTTATTACTAACAACTTTTCCTATAAGTTTTTAGAACCTAAGTTATCACCTAAAAAGCTACATTGGACCTATTAAATATGTGGGGGAGGGGCTGGGGAGTAATTTTGGGCCCCTCCCGAAATAAATTCCTATATACGCCACTGATAGGGGGTGAGATATATCTAAAAGCTGGAAATTTACATTTAATGAAGATTGATCCGATAACTCAATATCTCCTGCTTTTTAATGAAAAATGTGGTTAGGTTATAAGAAATGCTTATATACACATTGAGAGAAGAGAATTGTCACACTCATTTCTTTTGAATATTCATGCTATTTTTGCAGAAGATAATGAGGAGTTTCTATTCTGTGTGGTGTGTAGCAATTTCTATAAAGTTGGTATATAGCCTCTCCATACATAGAGAAACTCCAAATTCACGGTATTTGGTTTGGTTTAGGGTTTAACGGCACCAGATCCACTTAAGGATATATAGCGCCAAACAAGACAAAGAAGATTAAGAAAATTCAAGGTATAAACTTCTCGAAGAAGTGGGATGCAGGATACCCCATTTACAATTCTGGAATTCTTATATAGGAAGAAGTTACAGACGCAAATAGGCAGCACTAAAATGTAAGAATGCTGCAGACCATGCAAAACGATGAATGAAAAGATACTCTGAAAAATAGTCAATTAAACATGCATCATTTAAATTTCAATCTCAGTCATGTACTAAAAAATAAGTTTCCCATGGATTGATTTACGCCTATTTTTAGTAGAAAATGTTTAGGTAATTTCCAAGTGATAGAGCAGGGGTTCATCATCTAGAAGAAAAAAAGGGTCCGTTTTAGGACTCTTCACAAAATTCACTAAAGTCCAAACATCAAAAATGGTTTGAAAATTTCTTTTCAGGAGTGTTTTTACCATTTTGGAATGGAATTTGCCAGTTATGTACCCAATTCCATAAGTTATGAATGCTGTGGTTGTACTGTGGGCTCTTCATTTTCACAAAATTCCATTTGATTTTTCACAAAATTCCATTTGCTTTTCACAAAATTCCTAAAACAGGACCCTGGCAGGAAAACCGGATGAACCCAGAGCTTTTATTGCAGATTTGTATAAGTCAGGCCCTTCTTGCTGTTTTACAGACTTATCCCTAAAAGGAGGGAATGCATTGACTATACCCATCACTCAAATCTTACCTTTATAATCACTTAGGTCTTACTGGGCTCACCGACCCCTCGGTCGTCGTCGCCTTCCTAATAAACACCCAAAATGTTTTATACACCCTTTTGGGAGTTCAAGTTTTTAAAATTTTTTGTGGGACGGCCCTATTGTACTAGAGAAAAAGGGTATTTTACACTCATTGTAGTAAGGTTTCATTGCATTAAATAATTGACCCCACAGAGCTTCTCTTTCTACTATATATTATTTCTGAAAAAAAAATTTTCACTTTTATCAACACAAAGAACACTAATGGAATTTTTGTACTTACGTATCCTTACTTATCCTATTCCGCACATTGACAGGCTTTACCATTTTTTCAAAAATAAAATGAAATCAAGAAATTTCAAACAATCTAATTGGATAAAAGATTGTATATCAGATAACGGGAGAACTAATACACGTAAATTGATACACGTAAATTTAAAATATTGGAATGAGACAGTCTACATCTAAATCATCACTATAGGAGACGTCTCCCACCCATGTCCCAACAAGGTATATGTAAATAGTGTAGTGTACAGGTATTGCGGATTCCGAATTTACGCAATTTTCACCTACATTACCTCACAGATAGCTAAAGAAATGAATTCATCCAATTCGCTCTCATTAATAAGCGAACTTTTGACCGAGCTGGTGTCTCTTCGTTGGGCTCTGATCAAAATTATTGATCTGCAATTCCCTTTTCCATTCAGCCGTAAGTACCTATCAAATTAACTCTCAACTTATGATGATAGTAATTTTAAGTCGGTTTTCTGACCGAATATCAGCCAAAAACTGGGCTTAATCCCAACAAACCAGCTTCTTTATTCTTTTACCTCTGCACGTTCAACTGTAAACTGTTTAAAAACGGGAACTCCATTTCATCTCATATCCAGCTACAATTCTCCCTCAAAATAATACATTAGAATAATCATTGATTTACAAATGTATTAACCTGCGAGATATTTTAATCTTTCAAACTAATTTTTTTTGTTGTACCTATACTGTGTATTCTTATTTCTATTATTAGATTAAATATGTTTCATTCACCTGTATGAGGTGACCTCACCTCCTTGGTGATATGTTTTCCAATTTTTTGTAATTTAATTGATTGAAAAAAATATAACAGTATTTAGTTTTTGTAACTGTATTTCAAGTAGCTAAGAAAACAATTGCTAGTATAGTTTGTTTGATCTTATCCTGATATTTTGAATACTGTTATACATGGGCGGATTTAGGTGGTGAACCCTGGGGGTGCGTAGTGGAAAACTTGGGGGTGCAAACATTCCCTGATGGCTTTGAAGACATGATTTTCCCTATAAAAATTGAAGTTTCTCAAAAAGTTGGGGGTGCGACGCACCCCCATGCACCCCCTAAAATCCGCCCATGCTGTTATATCATCAACTATTTAAATAATATGGTTCCTTCAAAGAGAAAAATTATTCTATGCCAATATTGGGTGTAAAATGGAAAATCTATAATCTGAAACTGGATATTAACATTTAATAGAGCAGTTTTCATGCAATAGAGATTCTGTACGAGAATGTTCATAGGCGTAACTAGGGGGGGTTATTGGGGTTGTAACCCCCCCCCCAATTACATCGACGGTTTCTAAAACATGAAAAACTGTAAAAAAAGTTCCCTTTACAAGGAAGGCGGTTCACAAGGAACTGTTCTTTTAGGAACTAACCCAAAGGGCCTCAAAATAAGTTTAAACACTACATTGAGAGACAAATTTGTAAAAAAATTCTGGGGGAGAACCCCCAGACCCCCTCTAAAATTTTTACGCCTGTTATAGTGCTATACTGTATTTTCCCTTGAAAATTAAGCCTCTTAGATGAAGTTTTCCCTTCGGAAGTCAAAAAAAGTTGTTTATATTATACCTATATTATGAGACATTTTTAAAAGGGAGTAATATTTTGGAGGGGTTGACTGGTCGGAGTAACACCCCCCCCATGAGTCAACTCTAGTTACGCCACTGAGAATGTTTAATACTGTGTTATAAAGAAAGAAATTTCTGAAATGTCTGTAGGACCCCTCATATTTTTCCACCCCCTTTTCCTAAAAGGGTGGTCAAAAATTGAAGTATTAATATTGACTTGCATATTTCCCTTTCCCATTTTCTAAGATCTCAACCTACAATTAAAGAGCGGTTGCAGAGCGATTATTATCAATGCCATATTTGGAATGACGCATCTTACGAAGTAGGATTGGAAAATATGCTAGGTATATTGACTTCAAATAATGTGAAGATAGTTTACATAAGAAGTGGTTTTTTTTCAGATGGATTTGCGACAAACGCGTCGGTATGTAATCTACAGGGAAGTTTATCAAGGTGTGGTCAAGGTCTTCTTATATCCATGTGGACACAACCTCCATTTCAACCTTTATAGCAATCATGCGAGACGATATGTTTGCCTAGTTTGTGATTTGAATGCCGCTGAGTATGCTAACATCATGCCAAGTAAGTATACAAATAATAATAAAGGGGATACAAATAATATGTCTGTGGGGGGGGGAGAAAGGTAGGGGCGTAACCAGAGGGGGGATTTGAGGTTATATTCCCACCGAAACTTAGAAATTTTCCGGTTTTGAACATAGAAAACCACTAAAATTAAACTAACCTTCCAAAATACCAATATCCCCTTCCAAACTTTTTTCTGGCTGGATTTCACTTAAAAATTTCCAGAAAACAATTTAACACAATAGAAAAATCGGTCTCGAATCAGCCAATTCAAAATTCAATTTTTACAAATGGCATTAAATTTAAAAAAAAAGTGCTATATGGCAGTAAAATAATTACTATAATTATATAATTATTTAATTATATTAGTTGGATAATAATTACTGTTCATGGGATTAGTTTTTGTGGTGATTATATCATTTTGTAAGTAATGAGTCTATATTAAATACAAAAGCTTTCAACATCAAGAAACATCAAGCTTCTTTTTACTAAGTTCTTACAAGTTCAGTGTACCCCACAAGATTTTATTTAGTAAATACAAAAAACTTTAAGAATCCCTGGTAAGCACCTTGACTATACCGTTATATTTTATTGACTTGGAAATAGGATATCTTGCAATAGGATCTTTTTCTCCCATTGACGACTCCCTCGATCAGACATGCGATCAATTATGGATAGACCCTGCATTTCTTCTCTCTTCGTTTTCCATCTCTTTTGCTTCTCTTTGCTTGTGAGCCTCTCTCTCTGCTATGTAGCATCCTTTTAATCAGCGTTCGAAATTGGGGTGGTTTGCTGGTCCGGGACAACTAAAAAACGGCTCGGACCAGTGGAATCAGAAATTCACTGATCCGCCGGACCAGTATGTGTGTGGTGAAAAAATATCACAAACTCCAAGTTCTAGCGGTAAAAAAAGTGCGTTTGATGATTGCATTTGGTGAAGCAAGTACATATTTTTGTCAGAACCCGAAATGTGGCGATATGGGATAGGGGTGCCCTCGGCGAAAGAGAAAAAATATTATTGAATGTGTATTAATTTTTAACATTACTATTTGGCACTCACATTCAATGCAATAGTTATTTATAATAATATTTAAGTCGGTCCTTTTTTAATTTGTTGGACCAGTGATTTTTGTTGCGGATCAGTAAGATTGGCATAGGACCAGTGGGTTTTTTCCCCAATTTCTAACGCTGCTTTTAACCTTTTACCTGCCGATGTTCCCAAATGGGAACATCACTTTAGGGAATTTTTTTCACCACTTAATATTTCATGCAGGAATTTGATACTTGGTTGAAACAAACTCAAAGATATGAAGTTATTTTACATGCAAAAGTTTTTCATGTGCAATTTAATCCTTTTTGTGGAATTTATATCAAAATAATAGATTTTTGGCTCTTCCAAAAGTTGCACAAGTTTCAATTTATGATAAATTTAAATAAATTTAGTTTTAAATAATTATGCTGTGTTTAGGTAGCTTAAGTACACATCTTTTCAATTGGCTTGGCAGAATAGCTCCATATTCCAATTTTGAAGAGTAATTACCAATTTAACGTATATGTTCCCAAATGGGAACATCGGCGTTTGGGGTATAGTTTTTGAGGGTATTTTTATAACATTTAAAAATTCAAATTATTTCTTATTTTCTTTAATTTTTTTAACCTTTTCTGTCTCAAAGGATCTAAACAGGTTAATCATGATGTTTTAAATTTCTAAATCTATAATTTTAATTTTTTCCCCCTGATTTATGGCGGAATAAATGCCAACTCTTTATAGCATATTCCTACTTTTGTATATTTTTCTAACTCCCTGACCGATTAATTTTCAGTAATTATTATTAGGGGTTATGCAAAGGGCATATTTGGAGTACTTCTGAGGACTTGGGCACTTATTTTGTTCAAGTGCTCTTTTTTACATAAAAATTTTAGGTATAAATTTGAAGAATTTTAAAAATAATGAAAAGTGTGTAAATCTAAAAACACTCTTCTAACGTAAGTTGGATATAAGATATATGTTGTTTAGTTTGGAATCTTCCATAAGAAAGGCAGCTTTAACAAATCAATGGAGATAGTTATCATAATCACTTTTGAAAGCTAATTAAATTTGAATGCAATTCATGAATTTTATGCTAGATATCCAGATTGAACAGTAATTAACACTAATTTTTCGAGCAAAAAGATAACTGTTTAGCTTTGAAACGCATGGGAACATTCTTTCGTATTTTTATACCGAAAAATTACCCATTGTGCAATAAAAATGCACGGAAAAGTGTCACGCATGTAATAAATATGTAAATTTTTTCTTATGAAAATCTATAAAATTTTACCCAATCGTCCAACCATGGGAATTAAATATGAAGAAACAGTCCAATATCATAAAATTTTTCAAAATTATTGAGTAGAAACCTATTTCAGTAGTTTTACTTGAATTAATTTTGAAATATATGCCTTTTGGAAATCCCCCTAAAAACTTCACTCCAAACGCCGATGTTCCCAAATGGGAACATCCTCAAAATCATACTTAGGATTTTTTTTCTGCCAAAAAATGTCAAGATTGGTTTTAGTAATGATGAAACAAGCCATTTAAGCCAAAAATCAGAACCTTTAATTTGAAATTTGAATTGCGGCGTTTAAAAGGTTAATCAACAGAATACCTTTATTCTTCAGCATCCTCTTAGCATCACCTTTCTCTTCAGCATCACTCTTCTTCGTAGCAACCCTTTGCTCTCTAACCTCTCTGATGCTTCTTAGCATTACTTTGCACTTCCCCAGTACCCCGTACGTAATGCGCAACAGTAAAAAGAGAGTTTAGGGGGATCTCCCCCGGAAGCGTATATGACAAGTGCACATTCATCTTGCAACAGGGGGAGGGATCTCTCATTTCAACCAATCAGAGCGCAACTGAAAGTGTGTAAACAAAACAAACGCTTTGGCGCGCTGTTCTGATGTCTATTCGCGATTCTTAATAGTGCTGATCGTTGTGTTCTTAAATTTTTACGATGTCTCTAGAAGAGTTATTGCCGCCTGATTACGTTTATAAATTCGTAGAAAAAGAATTTAAAGCTCTTTCCGAGTTTAAATGCGTGATTCGAGCAGATATAAATTCCAGTAAAAATCGCTATTAAAGAAATTTCTAGCTTAGAATACAGCTAACTTAGGTTCATCAAAATTTTTTCATCACTTATAAAACATATTTATATATATTGTGTAATTTAAATAGGTATCTTCTAGTGGACATTGTCTACCAGTCACAGAAATACTTTATCAATTGAACTAAAACAGCAATCGAGCATTTTTAAGTGCCTTAAATAAAAACACTTAAAATATTAGGTAATAAGGGAATTCTGCTCTATTGAAGATCACTATTTCTATTTATTATAAAGATGTCTTTTTTTTTTTTATTTACATGTATGCTAAGTTAAAAGTACAGTGGGAAAACGTAGTCCATTATTGATTTATTTTTATCTGGTAAGTTCAAAAAGACTATTATACCACAAGCTAGTTAATTCTGCTGTTAAGCTAATTCTGCTCTATTGAAGATCACTATTTCTATTTATTATAAAGATGTCTTTTTTTTTATTTACATGTATGCTAAGTTAAAAGTACAGTGGGAAAACGTAGTCCATTATTGATTTATTTTTATCTGGTAAGTTCAAAAAGACTATTATACCACAAGCTAGTAAAAAAAATTGCGCTATTAAAATCAATGACACAATACCTAAGCATGGTTTTAAATGAGGTTCATCGTTGATCACTAATGTTATATCCACTGACATGTTTTGGATTACATTTACAATTAATAAGCGTTTGCGTAGCAATGAATAAAGCAAAAACACGCTTGCATGTTTATTTACTATCTTGTTTCAGCCTTACTTTGATGCCGTTGCGCTCTGATTGGTTGAAATGAGAGATCCCTCCCCCTGTTGCAAGATGAATGTGCACTTGTCAAATACGCCCCCCGGAAGAGTAGGAAATTTTATCGTTAATAACTAGTTTTTAATCAGCCCAAAGAATACTTCCCTAATGCCCCCCCCGGATCCACGCCTCAAAAGAGTTCTTTCAAATGTTATTTGGTGTTCAGATGAAATTGTGCTTACAACCTTACACCGAAATCCCCTTTAATATTTTACGCATCATTCAATGCTATTAAATAAAGGTCTTCTTAATTCCCACTCCTGGAGAAATATCAGAACAGTGTCTCAGAAATCAAAATATTCAGACCAAACCCATTGCACCTCCATGGGGGTTGATTTATTTGAGAATGCATTATACAGGGCAGCCCATAAGTTTCGCGGGCCCACTGACACATATTTTGCATAGGCCCCTATATAAAAAAATACGTTCCCTTCAATGGCGTATGTAGAAATCTTTTCAGGATGGTCCCAAATATTCTTCACAGAAATTTAGCCCATAGTAATAGACCATTTCGCTCAGGAGAATAACCTCCCAAAATAATTTCTTCTCCCTCTCTGCACGCTTATTAGAAAATTGTTCGATCATTTTCTGTATTTGATTTTGTGGAAGAGTCACCAGAATTTTTTTGTAAAATTGTCACTTAAACATAGTGTTCAAACCCACTTTTTCTATTTTTATTTGCTACCCCAAAGTGTTTTTTTTATTGCGATGAGTTTCAAAAATTATTATTAGCTAGCAAAAAGGGGGGGCTTTAGGGTACTCCCATAAAAACTTTGGAAACTTGACCCTTAAAAACTGCGTTTTGACTCATTTATGCCCATCTTGTCCAAATTTCGCAGAAGGGGGCCCGAAACTATAGGGCTCCTGGGCCCCTTGACGTTTGTTTAGAGTCAGTCCCCCTTTATGGGTGGCACTGAATGTATACAGCAGGGTGCTTTCAAAAGTCCGTTTCACGGCTGTTATTTGGAAACTACGTCTGCTAGGGTCTTGTAAATAAGGTTTACCCGTTAGACCATGGGAAATTTATTGAGATCAATTACAGCGCCCCTAGCAGCGAAATAAAAGAATCGAAAGCGATCAGTGTTTTGGCAAAATGAGATGGCGCAAAAGAGAGAGAGAGATCGGATATCTCTAAATTAGGCGAAAAACCTTTAACAGACCGATATAATCTTTTTCCTTCCTCGTTTTACGCTCGCTTTAGTCCCTTTACCCATTTTTAATTTTCTTCTTATATCAGGATGTTCCATTGGATATTCCATTGGATGGATGCAAATGATGCCTTCTATGGATCCAATCCAATCCAATTAAATTATCCTATTAAAACATTTTCTCACATGTTATTCCCTCTCTATTGTTCACTGTTTCTCGTATTTCGCTTCTTCGTATTTTCATATAGTTTTCTTTTACAGGAATCACTAGTCTTTCAGTTCTGGATGCTTTTTCTGACTCTAATGTTTTCTTCAGTCTGGATTTCACAATTGAAATCTAATATAACTTTGAAACAGAAATGTCCTGTGTTTTCAAAGATCAATAAAATTTATCATAGCTAAATTTTCTTTTTTCTTTATTACATTAAATACTCAAAAGCATTTATCATTCATACGTTGTTATTTTTTGCTTAATTCGCAAGAATTTATTAGTTTAAAGAAGGGAATAAGTCCCAAAACCAAGTTTTGGGAAAATAAAAAAAAACTGCATAAGTAATGTAATTTTCATTGCATAACCACGAAACTTTTACTGGAAATTCTGGACCCTATTTAAAATACAGAAGAATCATCGAAAAAATGTAAGTATATTCACATACACAAAATATTGTACAGATAAAAAATTGGTTTGGACTTATTCCCTTTTACAACCTTATGAAATTTCAGATGAAAAAATCTTAAAAACCACTTAAATTTACAATTAAATTATATTTGTACTTGGTTCACAGCACAAAAGTAAAAAATAGAAAGACTTAGACAAATGAAATTCAAAATTATTATGATACTGAGTCATTAAGGCAGTTTAAAGAATGTCAATGGAGTATCAAAGGAGTCACTGGAAAAAAAGGTAAAACACTTTGAAATTGAAAAAAAAAATATTTTGTTACAGGTTAAAAATAAGAAAAGAAAGAGACAAGTTGAAAGTCGAAGTTGAATATACAAGTGGAATCGCTTGGCACCAACATTTTGGTTCTAGTTATCCAGATATTATATTTAGACGAACAATAATAATATTTTTTCAAGATTAAGTGCTTTGCCCAAATTTTAATTTCTTTACATTAATTACTTTTCTCGAGGTAGGTACGAGAGAGTATTGAAAAAGAAATGTTTTTATGACTTATTTAAGCATCACTCATAATAGACATCCTACCTACTGTCAGCAAAAGTAAAAAAAATCAATGGGGATTTTTGAGGGAGTACCTAGGTCGTTGGACCTTCAAACTCCAGTATAACTAGCCTCACTGGGTGAGACCATGAGCTGAACTGTTACAGAACGTGTGACATGAAAGTCACAGTCAGCTGAGGAGTGGCTAGCTTGATGCTAACCCCCTCTTGATTTCCCCAAGTAACCTTGGTACTCATTTTGTCGACCCCGGACGGATGAAGGGCTGAGTCTGCCTTGCCCGTGGAACCCCGGGCCTGTGGTGTGGGAGCGCAAAGCGCTTCCTCTACGCCACCGGGCTTCTACAGCAAAAGTAAGAAAAAGGCAGCTAGAAGAACTTGTCAATACATGACAAAAATTGTGCGAATCTTGAACATTTGTGCTGCTTGGGTAGGTGCTGACGTAAAATTAAAACGACCCTAAAATTCCCAGGTCAAGACATGTTCATGTTTAGTCAGTTCTTCCATGTGTTGTGTTGCTCATACCCCCTGGTCCAGATCGACTAAACCAGGTCCAAGATATCATGTCGCAAAAGCAGATTAAAGACCTCCCCATTCTCTAGCTGCCTCACGGAGGCACCTATACAATATACTAGGTATATTAAACTCTTGCCATGTATTTACATTTTACTAGTTAGGAATTTTGTGCTAATTTTAATGATAGAATTTAAGTTTATGTTATTAATATTAAAAAAAAAGCTAATATTTAACGTTGAGGCCAACTAAAAAATAGGAATAAATAATGTTGCTTCTTATAAAGGCCTCTTTATAGGTTGCGAGATTCATTGCCGTCTCACGTCTTATAAAAAAGTCTCTGTAACAAGATATCCTGGTAACTTGTCACTCTAGTCAGTGTAACCAAGTCGCCAACCCACCCCTTTACCATGTGCCACTGCTCAGTAAATTTATTGCCAGTACAAAAGTTACCAATGTTAATTTAATTAAGATATCCGCATAATTCCAACGGATTCGGAATCTGTGGTTTAACCCGGTTTCGTATAAAATTCATAGGAATTTTCTGGGTTTTCCTAACAAAAGTGTAGCTTTCTTGGCAAGTAACTGTCCTATCATTTTTTCGCCCAGCTGTTTTATATGGTTCTGGTTCGAAATCCCGACAATCAGTTGCCCGACATCAACATCATCGTCAATGCGAAACAACGGGAGGGATGTCGGGCAAATGAACGGAAATCCTCACTGCAAGGCAAGGTGGGTTTCACTGCTTTACTCGCATCACGCTGCGATTTCAGCTGTCACAAGTCAACAGTTGTTTTCACCGCAGAGCTCCCACCTTTCCTCCGTTTTCTCCTCTGCTTCCCTCCCGCCAATCAGGTTCTCCACCGCCGCTCCTCATTTGTTTACTTTGGCGCAGCCTCGTTGCCCCTAGCAACCATTCAGCGCTCTCCCAATCCATGTGGCAACCTCTCGCCGCCGCGCCTTTGCTCCGCTGGGTTCCCAGAATTTTCTCTTCTGCGCTCGTGTTACCGTTTCAGAAACGCGGTCATTATTTGTTCTTTTTTGAGTTATTAGATTATTCTAATTAGAAATACGCAGGGAGTATTCATGAAGGTGTTTTTAAGCGTTTCAAATCAAAATAAAGTACAAATTGACAACCTATTAGATTGCTTCTCTTTTCATCCGTTTTATTTCTGGTAGAAAGAGGGATAAATAGAAGATAGAGAGATGAGAGAAAGTGCGAGTGAGAGAGAGCTGCTTTCCAAAATATGCTGCGGAGCCAAGAGAGAATCAAAAGAAAGGTGTGTCGCCCACAAAATATTTCCTTCCCCCCGGGTTTCTAGTTTAATCTTCGCTTTAGGGATTAGTGAGTGTAAGGCCAACGAAATGGGGGCAGGAAATTTCCGTGTCGGCGAAATGACGTAGCAACAAAAGAAAGCACTCCTGGTCTTTCCCGAGGTAGGGATTTTTTTTATCACTCGCTATGTTACCACACAGGTATTGATACATTAGTGTCTAAAAATTAAGGATAGAATGATTTTTTGGGAATAAAGACAAAAATCTTAGTTTCATATTAATGAAATTCATACCATAAGACTGTTTTAGAGTGGGAATATGTTATACCAGCGGTTCTCAACCTGTGGGGCGCGATAACTCCAGAAGGGGGGCGCGAACCAAGGCTCAGACCCCACCCAAAATTTGGACAAAGTAGAAAAAAAAGGAATAAAACTCCCGTTCTTAAGGGTCAATTTTCCAAAAATTTTCTGGGGGGCTCCCTTTTGCACTTGGAACTCTGTATCGCCCACACTTTTTTGTATTAACTTTAGAAAGATGGCAAATCCTACCTTAAGATTTCTAAAAAGCTACATTTTTTAGAGCTTTGGAATAATTCATCCTTTCCTGAATAAAAATCTGGGGACCCTGAAAATTACATTATTCATTCGATAATGTGATGATTTAGAAACTATGAGAGGTGACAATAAATCCGTACGATATATAAATCCGTACTGGGTCCATCCCGAAAAAAATTCTTTACACGTCAATGGTGTGAGTGTATCGAAAAAGTTGCAATATTCAGATCTGGATCAATGGCGGGTATTCCCGAGAATTCCCAAGAAATAGCTTAAAATCGATTTTATCACACTAAAATTTTAAAAAATTTCCGAGGGAGGACCCCCAGACCCACCCCTCATTTCCCTTGGGCAGCGGTTCCTAACAGGGTTCTTCTGGAATTGTAGTTTTAGCTTCAAAATATATGATTATTGCTTTACATACGTTGTTACTGTATAAAAGGTGGGCTCTATGAAAATTAC
Source organism: Tetragnatha montana (assembly GCA_963680715.1). Classification (NCBI taxonomy): domain Eukaryota; kingdom Metazoa; phylum Arthropoda; class Arachnida; order Araneae; family Tetragnathidae; genus Tetragnatha; species Tetragnatha montana. The sequence continues at coordinate 54,853,232 of OY796679.1, forward strand.
GATTGAAAATTGGGTTGCCAGTATTGAAAGGTTGAGAAGCACTGTGTTATATGGAATCAAATTACCCTAACAATTGTTTAAGGGGGTACAGAATCCCTTCATTGGTAATGGAGTTCCACATACACAAAGGACATGCATTCAAATTCAAAGGAGAAATAAATGTTCAAAAAAATAATTTTTAAGTGTTTACGGATGTATCCTTTTTTTTAAAAGAAACAAATATTAATAAAAACTGTCCATTCTCTTAAAGATAAGCTTCAAGAATATTAAATTTATCTTTTGAAACTGTACTATCCTTACAAACCATTTCAACACCCCCTATAAAGTATAAGAGATTTTCACTGATGTCTGACATTTTGTACTAAGGTTCTTTTGTCCCACCAGCATCCTTTTGAAGATGATTCGGGTCCAGATTTCTCTTTATGGATGAAAATTATGCTCCAAATTTTATTGACACCTCTCAGAGTTTCTAAATCATCACATTATCGAATGAATAATGTAATTTTCAGGGTCCCCAGAAATAAGTTGAAGTAAACACATATGAGAGCTTCAAAAAATATGGTTTGCCACCCGTCAATGAAGGATCCGGATCACATATCCAGAGTATAAGATAATCCATTGACATGAATTTCATTTTTCAAGAACTAAGATTTGTGTGTCATAACTCCCAAAAAATGAAATTATCCGTAATTTTTTGGACAAGACATTGCGCACTTTATCTTCATTATACAGGTATTCCACATTACGGATATCTCTTTAAAGTCTTAATGTTAGAAGGGTTGCAGTTCTTGCGCACTCTAGTTTTTCCATCTCTATCAAAAAAAATTGACGGAACAAGGAATAAGATCCTTTAGGGGCCATCTCATGAAAAAAAATGTGTTAAAGAACACCTCTCTTGTTCTTATTTTAAATTTTAAAGCTGACATTGAACATAACGTCAAAAATAATTAATTCACAACGTTACCCCGCTCCTCATTATTAAAACAAACAAAAAAAATATTATGAAAGGATGGACATTCAAAAAAGAATTCTAAATCGATTGCAAACAAACCAGAAAACAAAAATGCAATTCTTATACATCCCCTTTTTGAATATCATTCTTCGTTGCACCTGTCCTTTTTTTATGTAACGGATTCTTGGAGTCTCTCCACACCTGTGCTTTATTCTGATTAAAAGAATTCAATATTGATAGCGCAAATCAGAACGCCCAAATTGCAGTTCTAGTACATTCCCATTGGGCGTGTTCTTTGTTACACCTGTTTAAAATTCTGCTGATTGACCAATCATAGCTCAAAGCGGGAAGAATGCAGCAGGTGCTTAAGAAAAAGCTTTCTTTTCGTACTTGGACACTGAAGGAGAAGCACGCTCCGTCCTTTGCTCCTGATTTTAATTGAAGATAACGGCTCCGACTTCAAGTCGGAAGTTATATGGTAAGCTTCCTTAATCATTTACTGTTTTGAAATAATTGAATACTTTCTTTAATTAACATTCTAGTCTATAAAAATGTATCTACACTTAATTCGCTAATTTAGATAATGAATTATGTTATCACAGCATTTATCGGAATAAGTTAAGTTACATGTTTTTCTAGTATGAAAGTTGTGTTGTCGTGTATTTGAACTGTAACAATAGTTTAAACAAATGATTTAGCATAGAATAATTGCTCCAGCATTTAATTGCTTTCCTGTTCTTCTTAGTAATTATAATGACTCACTTTAAAAATTAGACTCCATCTATCTCCTAACGCTTGTTTACCTTATATTTCTGTGACTTTATGGTTCTGTATTTATGTCATATAGCTTCTAGTAGGGTTAGCTCAATCAGTTAGATTAGTATGGGGATTCTAGATCTGTCATGAGCAGCAATGGCTAGGTTTTTAATTAGTTTAGCTTTATAAAACCCCAAATTAAGGCATTTTAGTTGAATTCTGTGTTCTAGAACGAATTCAAACTATTTATAATGTTCAAAGAACTCTTTAAGTGGAAATGATTAAGTTAGGCACTGTCTATTTGGCCTTCAAATATACAACTAAACTCTACTCTTTTTTACCCCGCAATGGTTCTGATTGGAGCGCCGGGACTGCTACGTAACCGCGAGACGTACGGCGCATGATGCGCCAACTGCCGGTTTTGCCGTCCAAATAGAGTTGAGTTTCCGAAAAAAAAATTCGCTCTGAAAGTTCATCAGAATAGTCATCCAATTCATCAGAATAGTCATCCAGTTCATCAGAACATTTCCCAGAGTAGGGAATAGTTCGCAATCAGAATAACCGCTGTTTTTCCTTTCAGACATTAATCTCCTACTAAAGGAATCAGAATTTAATTTATTTTACTGAGGCGTTTTCTGCTAGTTCTGATGAATGCACCTGTTCCGAACTCTGTTAGTTTCCTCGTAAACAACTGCGGATAAAAAAAAACGTATCAGAATTCTCTTTCCTTACTTCTTTGAATTGAATTTTTTTTTTACATCTTCCGTTATTGGGTTAGAATTTACCATGGAATTTTCTTCATAAGAGGCTTCCTTCGAATCTGGAATAGATTCTGAGAAGGAATTCCGACTCCCCGGGGCGGCAGCGTATCGGCGATGAAGGAGCGCGAGCGAAAAGGAAGGAAGGAGAAAACGAAACGGCGCGCGAACCGAAAACGAAACTAGCGTGCGTTTTTTAAATGATGGATCCATGATGCGTATTATACTGAAGCGTTAAAAAGGGGGGAATAGTAATGTTTTAATATTTTCAAAAAATTCTTTGAATATACGCGAGAAAAATAACATCCATAAAACTTACCTTAGAATTATGGCTGCGCTTAGGTTAAGGGGTTTAATGTTTAAAGTTAAGGGGTGTAATGCCCCCTTCTAAATTTTTCAGAATATTCCAATTTTTTGATAGTAATGGTTGTTATCTTGCTATACATACAATCAGGGACAACATGGCCCTTTATGTCTCTAGCTGGCCCCCAGGTTCTCCTCCAAAACCGTATGTGGCTGCTCTTTTGAGATTTCTTAAGAAATTACATATTTTAAGTATCAAGCACCATAAGGACTCAAAAATAGTTTTTTTAAGTCTATGATTGTAAAAAAGTGCATGTAAGAGTAGTAAATATAAAGTAAAATGGATATTATTAACAAACCTTGCTTTTGTACTCAGGTCTGTCAAGATGCATCCTATGGTTATAGAAGTACAAACGATAGGAAGGCACTTCTGTGAGTTACCAATTTGTATTTTCTTCTTTAGTTATCCTAATATTGTGATATACCTAACTCAAACTTATTGACTAGTTAATATTAATATTGTGATTATTAAGTGATACTTTAAGTCGTAATTGCCCATACCCCTACATGTACATAAGTGATCCTAGTTGATTAATGTTAAAAGTTTGTCTTGAATGGGTCCAAAAGTAAAACTATAAATTCCCCCTTTTAAACCATCCTCCAAACCATTTTCAAGATTTGGGTGATTTAAATTTCACATTTATCTATATTCTCTTAGATTTTCTTTTGCGTAAAGCGTTTGTCTTTTTCCTGGGTCAATGTGGAGAGGGGTCAGAAGTGCCAAACCTATGGAGTGTCGTTTTTGAAGGTCAAATTTAAATTGCTCTGTGGCATTGACCAGAACATGTTTAACCAAAATGGCATTCCTATAACATTAAATTTCGTTTTTAAGATAGTATTTGAAATAATGCTTAGGAATATTTTTATTTGTTAGCTCTGATGTACTTACTGTTCAGTTCATGATGTTTGATGTAATGTAAAATTAATTTTGAAGGCAGGAGTGCAAAGACCGAGAATGACTTTTTATATACTCGACACATATAACCCAATTTTCTCTTCTCTTTTTTTTTGTAATCTATGTAACTACAATAAAATTCATTTAAAGTTTAAAAACTTTCAATCCCACAACCTTAAACTTATAAATCTAAAACTGATTTCAAATCTTTAATCTAGAAGAAATTAATCTTAGAATTTAATTACTGATATCTATTTCAAATTATTATTTTTTCCGGGAAAATACCTGTTTATACTAATAATAATAGTTAGTTATAATGCATTTTTTTTCTATTTCCTGATACTTAGACTTTTCATTTTAGTTATTACTAGGGAAACGCGCTTTTCGTTTGTCTTGACTCCAGAAGCAATTGATAAAGTTAAGAAAAGGTAAGTAGATTTTTTAAGTTCTATTAGAAGAATTTAGTTTATATTTATTATTACACAAAAGTAAAATTTAAATTTACTATATCGTTTAATAGTTAATGAATGGTGTTTTTTTCATTTAAAAGGAATAAATTCAAGATCATACTTAAATGCACATTTCAGATGTAGTATATTAGCAGATGTAGTACTCTTACCGTATATACTTTTGGTTATTTTCCTTTACTAATGTTTATATTCAAGCTTAACCTTCATTGGGCACATGAATTTGTAGAATTAACCTTTTGTTCACTTATGTGTGGGATGACTGTTACTTAGGGCTGTAACCAGACTTTTGTTTCGGGGGTTTCGACGTTATTGTCAACGTTATTTCTAAGTTACCCCCTAACGATTATACATTTAGGTAGTAGTAGATAAAATAGATAAATAAAAAGTAGATAAATGTAGTTTTAGATAATTGAAAAGTAGTATTTGAATTATATTGTGTACAATGTCAAAATTTTACAATGTTAACTCCAAGTAAAAAGTTCAAAAAATCTGTACGTACTCCTAGACGACGATGTATTAATCATATAAGTTGTCCTTGAATTAACCCTACAATCCCCCCTGCACTTAAATTCTACCGATGCCAAGTTGTACCTCTCTTCTTATACCTCTTATTGGCCTTCACTTTGAAAGCAATTGTTAGCTTTTTGTTTACAAAACAATTAATATTCCTTCGCAGAAAAATTAGATACTTTCTCAAATAAACCATATTTTACCTGATAAATAAAATACAGAAGGTATGAAAATAATAACGAAAGTCTTTTAAGATACCTTGATAGTGTTCACGTGATCATACATGCTACCCTTTATACTATTGCCAACAGGGCGAAAACCCGCAGCGCACTTTAATCCTCCTTTCCCCTATTAATAATTAATGTCTGAATTTTCCAAATGGAGGCAGTAACTTAGATAATTTCAACTAATTTAGAAATCATCGTATTATCCTACTCTCAAAAACGCCCATCGTAAATATAAACTTCATTTGTTTTCTTTTTAGACGTAGACGCCATGAAATTGCGTTTATGATATTCAACTACTCATTCCCAAGAAAAAGAAAACAATGGCCAATATTTGAGTACTACATCTTTTTGAACGACCGACAAATAGTGAGACATTTTTAACTCAAAATATTCATGTTAAACAAAGAAAAATTTGCCAACTAACTGTTTTTCTAAATCCTATACAGCCGACTACACCTGGACGTCAAATTGTGTATTTGACCGGCTCTTGCATGGAAGACTTGACGAGTCCAAATCACATGGAAGTTTACTGCCCTTATCCAGTAAGTATTATATCTGCAACAGTAAACATACGAAACCTCATTTTAGATGTTATTTATATTTTCTTAGTAATATCCAAAATACATAGTAATAATTTTTAAAATTAATCAATAAATGAAAATGTTAATCTCAAAGAAAATATAAATTTTACTCGTTTATGAATTAACTAATGTCTGAATTTTCATTCTGAAAAGGGAACCCTCTTTTTATATAACCACAGGGTGTTTTAAGAAGTTCCCCCATAGAATACTTCTATCGTATCCTAAGTAAAAATTTGCTTTTTTAGTAATTCAATGAATTTTTTTTCAAGCTTTTTTAGTAATATAATCCGATTTCTTTGAACCTTTTAATTTTAAAATTTACGTTCAGTTCATTTTTTATTTATTTGAATTACAGCAAAAGCACTTCGCGTTCAAAATCGCTCTTATCGAAAGAACCTACACCGATGATGTGCTGACAGATCTGTTGGGGTCGAGAGTGTACCACTACTCCGAAATTAAGGGTAAGGAATATATTTTCTTAACTTAAATTAATTACATTGGCCAACAAATAAAGTTATTAGTTGTTTTAAGATTTAAGGGTTGATACCAAAATCGAAAATAATACCCAAAAAGGTCTATCGCGCGCGTCTAGTCTATTTACTATTTTTCTAAAAAAAATAGTAAGATCTTAAGAGTCTTAGAGTTAAGAGATAGATAGAGTAGTCTTAAGGTGTAAACGTAAACTAAGAAGGATTTCGTGTAGGAGGTCACAAGTCAGTGGCGTATCCATAGACTCGAATTGGGAGAGGCGATTCTGTCCTAGCTTACTTCTTCTCTTTCCTTCACTTGTTCTTTCTTTTTTAGAAGAGGGTGGTTTTATGGCACCCCACAAGCAGCTTGCATCATTGGTTAACCTATGATGCAGCTAGTGTAAATGCAGCCTTTTAAAACACTTACAAAAACAGTGGTCTGTTCGCTTATTTTCGATTCCCACATGAAGAACGCAACAGTGTACCGATCGACCAATAGGAGTGTGCTTTAGCTCCTCCTCCTTCAAAAAAAAGAGACCACAAACCACAACAAGAACACGCTTTTGGTTTATGCTTTTTTGTTTGTTCAAATACCTATTTTTTTGTTATTATGATGGAGAATGAAATGGAGTTCTCTTCAGATACAAATTTCATTGAAAAAAGAAGATTTGGTAAAAGTAAGACTTAAAGTTAAAGATAAATATGAATTTATGGTGTGGCTAAAGGTATAATATGATGATTACTTCTGAAGTTTTTATCATTCATTTTTAAAGTGAATTCATCATTTGAGTAGATTGAGATAATTCAGAGTAGGGTTTTTTTTGCGATTTTTTAAATAAGTTATTACACAAAATTTTTCCTAATTTAAAAATAAGATAATATTTTTTCCTATACATGCTTGTCTCTGCATTTATAGATGCTCAGCTAGGCATGTAGGAAGCAAATTAGATGTAAATTAAAAGAAATCATGAACATATTTTAAATATAGGGGAGAGATGGGTACCTGAAACATATTTTAGTAAATTATTTTTCTATTCAATGATATTACTTATTCAAACACACCTAATGTATATATTAAATAAAACTAATTCAAATAAGTTCCTGACTTTCATGAAATGTTCCTGTTCAAGTGACTGATTAGTTGATTGTTTGGCAAGTTTTATTTCTTATCAACATTTTGGTAAGGGATTTAATATTGATTTGATACTTAAACAAATCTTAATTGTAAAGCTAACATCACAGATTTTTCTTTGTGTTACATATAGTTATGTTTTAAAAGTCGCACGTAGACTACTATATAGTACAATGTGTATTTAGAAAAAAAGTTTCATTTAATGCTCATTTATATAATACTTATGAAGTCTAGTTTTCTCTTAAAAAATGCTAATTTATAAAGGAAAGTATGTGTCAAGATTTACATTAGTTGTCTGATATTATAAGCACTTCATTATTTAGCTTGTACCTACAAACATTATAAAGTTAATTTTCACTTAAAATGATTGTTCTTTTGAAAATTGGTCACACTGAAGTTGTGGGATGAGCGTTATTAAGCATTTTGCCTCAATAAAACTATTAAAATTAATCATTACTTGGCTACTTTCTCTTTCAGTTTATTCGGTTCAATTCCCTTAACGTTCCCGCTGAATATTGCAAAGCTTTTTTGTATGCTATACATACAGATATCAAAAAATTATACTGATTTTTATTGATAAACAGAATAGTTTATTGATTTCACTAAACATTTTAACCTATGAGTTTGAAATTAGTAATATTTCAACTTTTTGGTGCTCAAAAGAACATTACAGTATTTAGTAGGGTCGTAAATGGAATTGAATCCCGTTTATTCATATCTAACTCTCAAATTCTTATCTTTGCATGAATATATAACTAAGAAACTAACATGGCATTGATTAAAAATAAATGAAGCACAAATGTCCACGGTATCTTAAGAAGGATCTTTATTAAATTAACAAGTCATGTTTTTTACCCATAAGCCCAATAATTCATAAAATTAAAAACAATCAAGACATCTCAAGTTTTATAAAATGTAGGGTTAGACTTCAGTATGTCCTGCCAAATATTGCCAAGCTGTTTTAAAATTTAAGTATTAGAAAGATCTCAATTCAAAGCTAATCAATTAAAATATCTACAATTATATCAATGAAAGTCAAAAAAGGTAGAAACATTCGAATATTTTTCATCTAAAATGACTAAGTAATATTAAACAGGACAGTCTACATAATAAATATAGGGAATGATGAAGTTTGCAGTGTTATTGGTACTTTAAAATAAGCCAGACACAAATCTAGATCACTGGATTTATTGATAATCTTTCACTGTTAATGTTAAAACATAAAACAGTTAAAAGCTTCCTGCTAGTTAAGATATTTACATTTATATCATCATATAAAATACTTACAGTTAATAACTTTCAGCAGAAAACAAAGTTTTAGTTCCCATTTTCTATTTAAACATTTTAATCACAAAAAACACAGTTTATTGTTTACAACTTTACATATCGTCTATAAGAACTGCAGTAAACCTTTAGAGAGAATTCTCGCATCAGTAATTTATTCAACTAAGATGTAATTAACACCCGTAGTCTTTACTGCGACAATCCCTGAGCTGCATATTAACATTAATATATTATTTTGAGTATACTTTTTACTGTTTATAGCGCTCAATAGTGTGATCCACAATGTAAACAAAAGTCTCGACTTCGAATTTCGAATAGACTCGTTTCCTCGCGGCGGCTTTGCCCTGTAGATGTAGTGAAGGGAGGAGCTAAAACGAGTAAACAAGCAATCCTATTGGTCGATCGGTACACTGCTGCGTTCTTCATGTGGGAATCGAAAATAAGCGGTCTGCTTAGTGCAATTTTACTACCGTTTTTAGGTACCTTCACAAATTCAGTTTTAGGAAAAAAGTTACCTTCACAAAATGCATTTTTGAAAGAAAGTTCTTTATGTAAGCTATATTCTCTCAATAGTTAAAATTTTTAGACATTCTAGACTAATTTTTTTTTTATGTTTAAAAATCATGTGCTTGTTTTTGTTGATTTTGCAATTAAATTTTCACAAAATAGGTACCTCTTAGAAAAAAAACCTAGACAGACCCCTGAAAAATGCTGTACATTGAAATTTTTCTGACGATCCTGGGATCCACTCCAAGAAAGTTTTCTGAAATTTGACCCTTTAAAACCGGATTTCAAATCCCTTCAGCTCTAAATTCCTGGATACGCTTCTGCAGGATTGTTTTAAATCTTAGAGCACTGAGTGTAAAAGTTTGGTAATTTCTAGCAAAATGGAGGCCTGGTGTCCCTCACCCAGAAAATTTTTGAGATTTGCCTCTTAAAAGTAGTGTTTTAGCTCATTTAACCCACAATGCACGTCCATCAATGGATCTGTCTTCTGGATCTGCTTCTGGGGCGATTGTCCCAATCGCTCCACCCGTGGATCCACCACTGTCACAAGTAATCAGCATACCTCGAAATATAAAATTTACCGCAAAAATCTCAAGCATATTTTAAAACACTTTTGTAATCCTGTGTTATAAACTCCATTTCGCTTTAGAAAAATAGAAAAGTAATAATTTCAACAATCAATATAGAAAATAATGAAATACGTCCAAAAGGTTTTAAGTCTTGATTGAAATAATTAAAATTGTAGAGTGAATAGATAGGATAACTCTCATTTATCATCTTGTAAAAATTTTATTTTTTTTTCTTAAAAAAAATGAAGAATAAATGAATTTAACAAATTCAGTAATAATAGTAGTATAATTGTTTACCGTGATTTTGATTGCCCTACATTCCCTATCAATCTTTCTAGGAAATACATGAAATATGACTTTTTCACAGTATTGGGCTTTTTTACAAGACAGACTTTTATACAAAGTTTTCATTGAAACTACTATTTTATTCATTTCCACTTATTTTTATTTCAGCATCAGAAATTTTCGATGAACAACCTGATATTGAATGGGTCACCGTCAATATCGTCTGCCCTGTAAGTTAATAATTTCGTTCTATAAGTACAGCTTACCTATAAATTTAATAAATCATCAAATGTTAAACTGAAGACTTAATCATGGGGATTCGTTCCTTAGGAAAGTTAACTTGAGCCTTTTTTAAAATGCCTGATAATGATTGTTCCTAAAATGTGTGATCGATCACACTGAGAGAAAAGGGAAAATGCGCTTTAGGGAATGAGATAATCTCAAATTAAGAGTTCCTAATTTGGATTAGGTTATATTGAAGATTCTTCTCTAAGATGGCTTGACAATGAAGAAAATTACTAAATTTCTGATATTTCTTTCCTGAAGCTGAAAGAAAATAAAAGAAGGAGAGGTGGACTGGAAAACAAAAAAACGTGGCTAAAAGATAGGCTTCAGCTCTTTTTTCATAACACAGTTTTTAATCAAACGGTTTTTGACTGTTTAACAGTTTATTTTCAATGAATAAAGAATTACAGGGTAAAAAGTAAAAATAGGTCCGAAGTACAAGACCTTCCCTTATCATTTAATTGCTTTCATATATGTCCTCGCATTAAAGAAATATTCTTTATTTTAGATTCAAAACATGATCATGGCCGTTCCCGGACGTAGCAAGTCTTGCGACCATCTTGATGCCTTTGATGTGTTTTATTTCCTCAACAACTCTCATTTCTACATCCAGTGGATTTGCCCAGTATGCGGAAGAGAATTTGGGTTCGAAGACATTCGCATTGACTCGTTAGTATACTCACATTATTTTACAAAATCTTTTTGAGAAATTTCACCCTCTTATTTTTGTCCACTTTAAATACTAGGGTATAGTTTTGATCTAAAAAAATTATGAAACATATAGATGTTTATTATTTTGTAAAAATAACCAATTATTTATAGGTACATGTTGGATTGTGCGAATTTCTGTATGCCAAAGGGTGTTATCGAGAATCCGATATATCTGGTAAGTGCCTTTACATGATGCAATGACAATTTTTGTATTCTTAAGTATAGTAATAATTTAGGTTTAATTATATAAAATTTATTTAATTTTTAATTCATTATTTTAATTATGGGACGGTCAAAATAGCCTTGAGGCCCTTATTTTCCTTTTGTTTCTAGAGGTCATGACATGCCATGACAAAGTCCGATATTCTATGTTATAATAGCAATTTAGGTTTCGTTTCATTATTTAATTTTTTTTTTTACAGCCCGGATTTTTGGACATGGACCCACAGGTAATTTTATATACAGGCTAGCCAAGAAAAAGCCTTAAACGCCCATATTTTTATTTTGTTTTTAATATTCTTGCCATGCCATATCATCTCTTCTTTTTGTTATACCATGTTTATTATCTTTTTTACCATGACATAGTTTTTATTAATTTAACGAATAATAATAAATTAGGTTTAATTATTTAAAATTTCTATTTACAGGACAGCAATACTGAAACAGACCCACAGGTAATTTTATTTAAAGGCTAGCCATGAAAAAGCTTTAAACGCCCAGCATATTAATAATAAATTAGGTTTAATTATTTGAAATTTCTATTTACAGGACAGCAATACTGAAACAGGCCCACAGGTAATTTTATTTAAAGGCTAGCCATGAAAAAGCTTTATACGCCCAGCAGGGCCGTATCCAAGGGGGGGGGGTTAGGGGTTCAAACCCCCCCCGAAATTTTGACATCAATTTTTATACTGCTATTTTTCTTGAAAATTATGTCTCACAAGGAGCGATATCCTCTTCAGGAATAACCCAAAGGGTCTCAAAATGAGTCAAAACCCTACTTTTAAGCGTAAAATTTCCAAAATTTTTCTGGGGGAGGACCCCCAAACCCCCTCGAAATTTTGAAATCTATTAAGTATACGGTTTTTCCTTCAAACTTGTGTGATTTACAAGGATTGGTCCTCTTTAATGTTACCTAAAGTGCCTCAAAATGAGTTAAAATGCAGTTTTAGGGGAAAAATTCAAAAACTTTTCAGGAGTAGGAACCTAAAAACCCCCTTAACATTTCGCCATTTATTACAATATACCTTCTTTTTACCTTGGAATTCGGCCGCTTACAATGAGTGGTGCTCTATGGGTGTAATCTAAAGGGTCTCAGAAATGAGCTAAAACACTCTTTTGAGGGGCAAATTTCCAAAAATTTTCTGGGGGAGGACCCCCAGACCCCCCCTTTTACTTCGAATCCATATTGTTTATACAATTTTGAAATTTAGTGCAGCAAAATTTCAATCTAGTATAAAAGTACCCGTAAGGAGGTACCTCAGAAAATATTTGAGTCAAACCCCCCCCCGAAACAAAAGTCTGGTTACGGCCCTGACGCCCAGCATATTAATAATAAATTATGTTTGATTATTTGAAATTTCTATTTACAGGCCAGCAATACTGAAACAGGCCCACAGGTAATTTTATTTAAAGGCTAGCCATGAAAAAGCTTTATACGCCCAGCATATTAATAATAAATTATGTTTAATTATTTGAAATTTCTATTTACAGGCCAGCAATACTGAAACATGCCCACAGGTAATTTTATTTAAAGGCTAGCCATGAAAAAGCTTTAAACGCCCAGCATATTAATAATAAATTATGTTTAATTATTTGAAATTTCTATTTACAGGCCAGCAATACTGAAACAGGCCCACAGGTAATTTTATTTACAGGCTAGCCATGAAAAAGCCTTAAACGCCAATATTTTCCTTTTGTTTTTAATATCCTTGCCATATCATCTCTCCTTTTTGATACATCATGTTTACTACCTTTTATACTACGACATAATTTTTTTATTTTAACGCTTAATAATATATTAGGTTTGATTATTTAAAATTTCTATTTACAGGCCAGCTATACTGCAACAAGCAGTCAGGTACTTTGCCAGGTAATTTTTTACGGGCCGGCCATCAAAGAGCCTTAAGGTCCCTTATTTTCCTTTTCTTTTTATAGGGGTGGTTCCAAGCTATATCACAGGGATGCAGAAAGTGTTTATACTTCCAAGATTTCCCCCAATCCATACAAAAATTTCCCCAAAATTTTAAAAAGTGATAAAGACCTACAAAAATTCAAAATTATCGTCGGTTCAAAAATATGATAAATAAAAGTTCTCTCTTTAAAACAAATACACTTATTTGTTTAACAGTAGTAGTCCTGTAGTAGTCTTGTAGTTTAATAAAACTAATACAAGTATAAGTTTTAAAGGTCCTTTTTTGTCCTTAGGGTCCTGTTAATAGCAATTGCGATGATGCTTTTGTTCGTTTAGCAGGTCCATTCGCCACGCGCACCGCACCGATAAGGGCAAAAAAATCGTGCAAATTCTGGAAATAGAGCCTTGTGAAAACGCCCAATAAGATAAAGCATTTTTTTGAAAATAAGTTTTAAGCGTTTTTTGATCTTTTCACTTTTGTGAAGATCAGGAAGGTTTTGTTAAGGGTCGGAATTTTGTGAAAGGTCTGTAAACGCGGACCCGATTTTTTCCTAGATGAACACCTGTATGTGATGGTGAAGGCGTAAATCGCCACGTAAATTTTGATTGCTGTACTGAAATTGAATTCAATAGTATATACTTTTCCACAAAATTTCCCCAGATGGCTAAAATTTCCCCCGATCCTAGATCGCCGGATCGGACATATTCTGCATCCCTGCTATAATCATTTCTTCTTTTTGATACCTCATGTTTGTTACATTTCTATGCTATGAAAAAATGTCTTCTTTTATCGTGTAGTAATAATTTAGGTTTCATTATTTAAAATTTCTATTTACAGCCCACTTACACTGCAACAGTCAGTAACGAATCATCTCGCCAGGTAATTTTGTTCAGTGAACGGCAAAAAAAATGTTAAAAGCCCTAACTTTCTACTTCTCTTAAAGCGCCATGCAATGCTCTTTTCTTTTTGATATTTCATGCTTGTTACCTTTCTATGCCGAGAAAAAATTTCTTCTTTTACCGTGTAGTAATAATGAAGGTTTCACTATTTAAAATTTCTCTTTACAGCCCAGCCATACTGCAACAAAACAGGCATCATCTCGGCAGGTAATTTAGTTCAGTGACTACCAAAAAAAGCTTTAAAGGCCCTTACTTTCTCCTTGTTTTAAAGGGCCATGCCATACAATTCCATCTTTTCTATTTGATATCTCATGCTTGTCACCTTTCATTGCCATTAAAATTTTTTTTCGTTTATTGTACAGTAATAATTAAGATTTCATTACTTTTCTATTTACAGCCCAGTTTTAAAGCAAAACGCCCTAGGACATCATCTTGGGAGGTAATTTTGTACAGCGGCAGGCAAAAAAAGCCTTATAGACCATTACTTTCTATATGTATTTAAGGGCCATGCCATGCTATGCCATCTTTTCTTTTTGATATCTCATGTTTGTTACCTCTCTATGCCATGAAAAAATTTCTTATTTTATCGTGTAGAAATAATTTTCATTTCAGTATTTAAAATTTATTTCTATTTACAGCCCAGTTTTACTAAAAAAAGCTGTCACTCAACATCTTGGCAGGTAATTTTGTTCAGTGGCCAGCTTAAAGGGCCATGCCATGCTATGCCATCTTTTCTTTTTGTTGTTTGTTTCCTTTCTATGCCATGAAAATGTGACTTCTTTTATCGTGTAGTAATAATTTATGTTTCACTATTTAAAATTTCTATTTACAGCCCAGTACTATTGCAATAATCAGTCAGGCATCATCTTTGCAGGTAATTTTGTTCAGTGCCCGACAAAAAAACTTAAAGGCCCTTACTTTCTACTTCTTTTAAAGGGCCCTGCCTGCTATGCCTGGCTCTTTTCTTTTTGATTTCTCATGCTTAATTTCTTTCTATGAAAGAAAAAATTTCTTCTTTTATTGTGTGGCAATAATTTAGATTTTACTACTTCAAACTTCTATTTACAGCCCAGTTCTACTGCAACAGGCAGTCAGGCATCATCTTTGCAGGTAATTTTTTTCAGTGGCAGGCATAAAAAGGCTTAATAGCCCTTGTTTTATAATTGTACTTGCTTTAAAGGACCATGACATGCAATGCCATCTTTTCTTTTTGATATCTCATGCATACAATGCCATGAAAAAATTTCTCCTTTTATCGTGTACTTATAATTTAAGTTTCACCATTTAAAATTTCTATTTACAGCCCAGTTCTACTGCAACAGGCAGTCAATCAATTTTTCAGGTAATCTTTTTCAGTGGCCGGCAAAAAAAAAAAACCCTTAAAGGCCCTTACTCTCTACTTGTTTTAAAAGCCGACCATGCTATGCCATCTTTTCATTTTGATATATAATGGTGGTTACCTTTCTTTGCCATGAAAAAATTTCTTCTTTTATCGTTTAGTATTAATTTGGTTTTCACTATTAAAATTTCTTTTTACAGCTAACTTATACTGCAAAAGGCAAAAAAAGCCTTTAAGGCCCTTACTTTCTATTTGTTTTAAAGGGACCTCCCGTTTCTAAGTTATCTTTTCTTTTTGATATCTCATGCTTGTTACCTTTCTATGCCATGAAAAATAGTTTTTTCGATTGTGCAGTCATAATTTGTTTCACTATTTAAAATTTTTATTTACAGCCCAGGTCTACTGCAACAGTCAGTCAGTCATTATCTTCGCAGTTAATTTTTTTCAGTGCCCCGCAAAAAAAAGCCTTAAGATCTCCCTTACTTTCTACTTGTTTTAAGGGGCCAAGCCATGCTATGCCATCTTTTCTTTTTGATATCTAATGCTTGTTAATTTTTATGCCATGAAACAATTTCTTCGTTTATTCTGTAGTAATCATTTAGATTTCACTACTTTTCTATTTAAAGCCCAGTAATACTGCAAATGGCACTAAGACATGATCTCGGCAAGTAATTTTGTTAAGTGGCAGGCAATAAAAGCTTTGAAGGCCCTTATTTTCTACTTGTTTTGTAGGGCCATGACATGCTACCCTCTTTTCTATTTTTTCTTTCTACCACATTACCATACAATGCCATAAAAAATTCTTCTTTTATCGTGTACTTATAATTTAGGTTTAAATATTTAAAATTTCCATTTACAGCCCAGGTCTACTGCAACAGGCAGTCAGGCATTATCTTTGTCGGTAACTTTTTTTCAGTGACCGGCAAAAAAAGCCTTGAAGGCCCTTAATTTCTACTTGTTTTATAAAGCCCTGCCCTTCTAAGCCATCTTTTCTTTTTGATATCTAATGCTTGTTAGATCTTTATGCCATGAAAAAATTTCTTCTTGTATCGCGTAATAAGAATTTAGGCTTCACTATTTAAAATTTCTATTTGCAGCCCAGTCTTACTGCAACAGAAAGTCCAGAAACTGAGGCACCATTTTTCAGTCAGACATTATCCTTGAAGGTAATTTTTTTCAGTGGCCGGAAAAAAACAGCCTTAAAGGCCCTTACTTTCTACTTGTTTTAAGGGGCCAAGCCATGCTATGCCATCTTTTCTTTCTGATATCTCATGCTCGTTACCTTTCTATGCCATGAAAAAATTCCTTTTTTGATCGTGTAGTAATAATTTAGGCTTCACTATTTAAAATTTCTATTTACAGCCCAGTTCAACTGCAACAGACAGTCAGGCATCATCAGTGAAGGTAATTTTTTTCTTCGTTCGGAAAAAAACAGCCTTAAAGGCCCTTATTTTCTACTTGTTTTAAGGTGCCAAGCCATGCTATGCCATCCCATCTTTTCTTTCTGATATCTCATGCTCGTTACCTTTCTATGCCATGAAAAAATTCCTTTTTTGATCGTGTAGTAATAATTTAGGCTTCACTATTTAAAATGTCTATTTACAGCCCAGTTCAACTGCAACAGACAGTCAGGCATCATCTTTGAAGGTAATTTTTTTCTGCGGCCGGCAAAATAAGCCGTCAAGGCTCTTACTTTCTACTTGTTTTAAGGGGCCATGCTATGCAATGCCATCTTTTCTTTCTCATATCTCATGTTTGTTACTTTTCTATGCCATGAAAAAAAATTCCTGTTTTTATAATGTAGGAACAATTTAAGATTCACTATTTAATATTTCTATTTCTTCACTATTTAATATTTCTCGGCAGGTAATTTTGTTAAGTGGCATCTCATTCTCGATACCTTTCTATGACATGAAATTTTTTTTTCGATCATGCAGTTATAATTTATGTTTCACTATTTAAATTCTTATTTACAGCCCAAGTCTACTGCAAAACGGACTAAGAAATCATCTCGGTCTCGGAAGGTAATTTTTTTTAAGTAGCAGGCAATAAAAGACTTGAAGGCCCTAATTTTCTACTTGTTTTAAAGGGTCCTGCCATGCTAAGCCATCTTTTGTATGTGATATCTCATTCTTGATACCTTTCTATGACATGAATAAAAAATTTTTTCGATCGTGCAGTTATAATTTATGTTTCACTATTTAAAATTTTTATTTACAGCACAGGTCTACTGCAAAACGGACTAAGAAATCATCTCGGCAGGTAATTTTTTTAAGTGGCAGGCAATAAAAGACTTGAAGGCCCTAATTTTCTACTTGTTTTAAAGGGTCCTGTCATGCTAAGCCATCTTTTGTATTTAATATCTCATTCTTGATACCTTTCTATGACATGAATAAAAATTTTTTCGATCGTGCAGTTATAATTTATGTTTCACTATTTAAAATTTTTATTTACAGCCCAGGTCTACTGCAAGAGGCAGTCAGCCATTATCTTCGCAGGTAATTGTTTTCAGTGACCGGCAAAAAAAGCCTTAAGATCCCTTACTTTCTACATGTTTTAAGGGGCCGAGCCATTCTATGCCATCTTTTCTTTTTGATGTCTAATGATTGTTAATTTTTATGCCATGAAAAAATTTCTTCGTTTATTGTGTAGTAATAATTTAGATTTCACTACTTGTCTATTTTACAGCCCAGTTATACTGCAAAACGCACTAAGGCATCATCTCTGCAGGTAATTTTGTTAAGTGGCAGGCAATAAAAGCCTTGAAGGCCCTTATTTTCCACTTGTTTTAAAGGGTCCTGCCATGCTAAACCAACTTTTGTATTTGATATCTCATTCTTGATACCTTTCTATGACATGAAACATTTTTTTTTTCGATCGGGCAGTTATAATTTATGTTTCACTATTTAAAATTTTTATTAACAGCCCAGGAATACTGCAATAGGCAGTCAGTCATTATCTTCGCAGGTAAATTTTTTCAGTGACTTGCAAAAAAAGCCTTAAGATTCCTTACTTTCTACTTGTTTTAAGGGGCCAAGCCATGCTATGCCATCTTTTCTTTTTGATATCTAATGCTTGTTAATTCTCTATGCCATAAAAAAATTTCTTCTTTTATCGCGTAATAATAATTTAGGCTTCACTATTTAAAATTTCTATTTGCAGCCCAGTTCTACTGCAACAGGAAGTCCAGAAAGTCAGGCACTATTTTTCAGTCAGGCATTATCCTTGAAGGTAATTTTTTTCAGTGGTGGGAAAAAAAAGCCTTCAAGGCCCTTACATTCTACTTGTTTTAAGGGGCCAAGCCATGCTATGCCATCTTTCCTTTTTGATATCTAATGCTTGTTTATTCTCTATGCCATGAAAAAATTTCTTCTTTTATCGCGTAATAATAATTTAGGCTTCACTATTTAAAATTTCTATTTGCAGCCCAGTTCTACTGCGACAGAAAGTCCAGAAAGTCAGGCACCATTTTTCAGTCAGGCATTATCCTTGAAGGTAATTTTTTTCAGTGGTCAGAAAAAAACAGCCTCAAAGGCCCTTACTTTCTACTTGTTTAAAGGGGCCAAGATATGCTATGCCATCTTTTCTTTTTGATACCTAATGCTTGTTAATTCTCTATGCCATGAAAAAATGCCTTCTTTTATCGCGTAATAATAATTTAGGCTTCATTATTTAAAATTTCTATTTGCAGCCCAGTTCTACAGCAACAGAAAGTCCAGATAATGAGGATCCATTTTTCACTCAAGCATTATCCTTAAAGGTAATTTTTTTCAGTGGTCAGAACAAAACAGCCTTAAAGGCCCTTACTTTCTACTTGTTTTAAGAGGCCAAGCCATGCTATGCCATCTTTTCTTTTTGATATCTAATGCTTATTAATTCACTATGCCATGAAAAAATACCTTCTTTTATCGCGTAATAACAATTTAGGCTTCATTATTTAATATTTCTATTTGTAGCCCAGTTCTACTGCAACAGAAAGTCCAGAAAGTGAGGCACCATTTTTCAGTCAGGCATTATCCTTAAAGGTAATTTTTTTCAGTGGTCAGAACAAAACAGCCTTAGAGGCCCTTCCTTTCTTCTTGTTTTAAGGGGCCAAGCCATAATATGCCATCTTTTCTTTTTGATATCTAATGCTTGTTAATTCTCTATGCCATGAAAAAAGGACTTCTTTTATCAGGTAATAATAATTTAGGCTTCACTGTTCAAAATTTCTGTTTGCAGCCCAGTTCTACTGCGACAGAAAGTCCAGAAAGTCAGGCACCATTTTTCAGTCAGGCATTATCCTTGAAGGTAATTTTTTTCAGTGGTCAGAACAAAACAGCCTCAAAGGCCTTTACTTTCTACTTGTTTAAAGGGGCCAAGATATGCTATGCCATCTTTTCTTTTTGATATCTAATGCTTGTTAATTCTCTATGCCATGAAAAAAATGTCTTTTATCGCGTAATAATAATTTAGGCTTCACTACTTAAAATTTCTATTTGCAGCCCAGTTCTACTGCAACAGAAAGTCCAGATAATGAGGATCCATTTTTCAGTCAGGCATTATCCTTGAAGGTAATTTTTTTCAGTTGTCGGAAAAAACTATGGAAAAAACAGCCTTAAAGGCCCTTACTTTCTGCTTGTTTTAAGGGGCCAAGCCATGGTATGCCATCTTTTCTTTTTGAAATCTAATGCTTGTTAATTCTCTATGCCATTAAAAAATGCCTTCTTTTATCGCGTAATAATAATTTAGGCTTCACTATTTAAAATTTCTATTTGCAACCCAGTTCTACTGCAACAGAAAGTCCAGAAAGTTAGGCACCATTTTTCAGTCAGGCATTATCCTTGAAGGTAATTTTTTTCAGTGGTCAGAAAAAAACAGCCTCAAAGGCCCTTACTTTCTACTTGTTTAAAGGGGCCAAGATATGCTATGCCATCTTTTCTTTTTGATACCTAATGCTTGTTAATTCTCTATGCCATGAAAAAATGCCTTCTTTTATCGCGTAATAATAATTTAGGCTTCATTATTTAAAATTTCTATTTGCAGCCCAGTTCTACAGCAACAGAAAGTCCAGATAATGAGGATCCATTTTTCACTCAAGCATTATCCTTAAAGGTAATTTTTTTCAGTGGTCAGAACAAAACAGCCTTAAAGGCCCTTACTTTCTACTTGTTTTAAGAGGCCAAGCCATGCTATGCCATCTTTTCTTTTTGATATCTAATGCTTATTAATTCACTATGCCATGAAAAAATACCTTCTTTTATCGCGTAATAACAATTTAGGCTTCATTATTTAATATTTCTATTTGTAGCCCAGTTCTACTGCAACAGAAAGTCCAGAAAGTGAGGCACCATTTTTCAGTCAGGCATTATCCTTAAAGGTAATTTTTTTCAGTGGTCAGAACAAAACAGCCTTAGAGGCCCTTCCTTTCTTCTTGTTTTAAGGGGCCAAGCCATAATATGCCATCTTTTCTTTTTGATATCTAATGCTTGTTAATTCTCTATGCCATGAAAAAAGGACTTCTTTTATCAGGTAATAATAATTTAGGCTTCACTGTTCAAAATTTCTGTTTGCAGCCCAGTTCTACTGCGACAGAAAGTCCAGAAAGTCAGGCACCATTTTTCAGTCAGGCATTATCCTTGAAGGTAATTTTTTTCAGTGGTCAGAACAAAACAGCCTCAAAGGCCTTTACTTTCTACTTGTTTAAAGGGGCCAAGATATGCTATGCCATCTTTTCTTTTTGATATCTAATGCTTGTTAATTCTCTATGCCATGAAAAAAATGTCTTTTATCGCGTAATAATAATTTAGGCTTCACTACTTAAAATTTCTATTTGCAGCCCAGTTCTACTGCAACAGAAAGTCCAGATAATGAGGATCCATTTTTCAGTCAGGCATTATCCTTGAAGGTAATTTTTTTCAGTTGTCGGAAAAAACTATGGAAAAAACAGCCTTAAAGGCCCTTACTTTCTGCTTGTTTTAAGGGGCCAAGCCATGGTATGCCATCTTTTCTTTTTGAAATCTAATGCTTGTTAATTCTCTATGCCATTAAAAAATGCCTTCTTTTATCGCGTAATAATAATTTAGGCTTCACTATTTAAAATTTCTATTTGCAACCCAGTTCTACTGCAACAGAAAGTCCAGAAAGTTAGGCACCATTTTTCAGTCAGGCATTATCCTTAAAGGTAATTTTTTTCCGTGGTCAGAACAAAACAGACTTAAAGGCCCTTCCTTTCTTCTTGTTTTAAGGGGCCAAGCCATGCTATGCCATCTTTTCTTTTTGATATCTAAGCTTGTTAATTGTCTATGCCATTAAAAAATGCCTTCTTTTATCGCGTAATAATAATTTAGGCTTCACTATTTAAAATTTCTATTTGCAGCCCAGTTCTACTGCAACAGAAAGTCCAGATAATGAGGATCCATTTTTCACTCAAGCATTATCCTTAAAGGTAATTTTTTTCAGTGGTCAGAACAAAACAGCCTTAGAGGCCCTTCCTTTCTTCTTGTTTTAAGGGGCCAAGCCATGCTATGCCATCTTTTCTTTTTGATATCTAATGCTTCTTAATTCTCTATGCCATGAAAAAATGCCTTCTGTAATCGCGTAATAATAATTTAGGCTTCACCATTTAAAATTTCTATTTGCAGCCCAGTTCTACTGCAACAGAAAGTCAAGATAATGAGGATCCATTTTTCACTCAGGCATTATCGTATTTTTTTTCAGTGGTCAGTACAAAACAGCCTTAAAGGCCCTTACTTTCTACTTGTTTTAAGGGGCCAAGCCATGCTATGCCATCTTTTCTTTTTGATATCTAATGCTTGTTAATTCTCTATGCCATGAAAAAATGCCTTCTTTTATCGCGTAATAATAATTTAGGCTTCACTTTTTAAAATTTCTGTTTGCAGCCCAGTTCTACTGCGACAGAAAGTCCAGAAAGTCAGGCACCATTTTTCAGTCAGGCATTATCCTTGAAGGTAATTTTTTTCAGTGGTCAGAACAAAACAGCCTCAAAGGCCCTTACTTTCTACTTGTTTAAAGGGGCCAAGATATGCTATGCCATCTTTTCTTTTTGATATCTAATGCTTGTTAATTCTCTATGCCATGAAAAAAATGTCTTTTATCGCGTAATAATAATTTAGGCTTCACTACTTAAAATTTCTATTTGCAGCCCAGTTCTACTGCAACAGAAAGTCCAGATAATGAGGATCCATTTTTCAGTCAGGCATTATCCTTGAAGGTAATTTTTTTCAGTTGTCGGAAAAAACTATGGAAAAAACAGCCTTAAAGGCCCTTACTTTCTGCTTGTTTTAAGGGGCCAAGCCATGGTATGCCATCTTTTCTTTTTGAAATCTAATGCTTGTTAATTCTCTATGCCATTAAAAAATGCCTTCTTTTATCGCGTAATAATAATTTAGGCTTCACTATTTAAAATTTCTATTTGCAACCCAGTTCTACTGCAACAGAAAGTCCAGAAAGTTAGGCACCATTTTTCAGTCAGGCATTATCCTTAAAGGTAATTTTTTTCCGTGGTCAGAACAAAACAGACTTAAAGGCCCTTCCTTTCTTCTTGTTTTAAGGGGCCAAGCCATGCTATGCCATCTTTTCTTTTTGATATCTAAGCTTGTTAATTGTCTATGCCATTAAAAAATGCCTTCTTTTATCGCGTAATAATAATTTAGGCTTCACTATTTAAAATTTCTATTTGCAGCCCAGTTCTACTGCAACAGAAAGTCCAGATAATGAGGATCCATTTTTCACTCAAGCATTATCCTTAAAGGTAATTTTTTTCAGTGGTCAGAACAAAACAGCCTTAGAGGCCCTTCCTTTCTTCTTGTTTTAAGGGGCCAAGCCATGCTATGCCATCTTTTCTTTTTGATATCTAATGCTTCTTAATTCTCTATGCCATGAAAAAATGCCTTCTGTAATCGCGTAATAATAATTTAGGCTTCACCATTTAAAATTTCTATTTGCAGCCCAGTTCTACTGCAACAGAAAGTCAAGATAATGAGGATCCATTTTTCACTCAGGCATTATCGTATTTTTTTTCAGTGGTCAGTACAAAACAGCCTTAAAGGCCCTTACTTTCTACTTGTTTTAAGGGGCCAAGCCATGCTATGCCATCTTTTCTTTTTGATATCTAATGCTTGTTAATTCTCTATGCCATGAAAAAATGCTTTCTTTTATCGCGTAATAATAATTTAGGCTTCACTATTTAAAATTTCTGTTTGCAGCCCAGTTCTACTGCGACAGAAAGTCCAGAAAGTCAGGCACCATTTTTCAGTCAGGCATTATCCTTGAAGGTAATTTTTTTCAGTGGTCAGAACAAAACAGCCTCAAAGGCCCTTACTTTCTACTTGTTTAAAGGGGCCAAGATATGCTATGCCATCTTTTCTTTTTGATATCTAATGCTTGTTAATTCTCTATGCCATGAAAAAAATGTCTTTTATCGCGTAATAATAATTTAGGCTTCACTACTTAAAATTTCTATTTGCAGCCCAGTTCTACTGCAACAGAAAGTCCAGATAATGAGGATCCATTTTTCAGTCAGGCATTATCCTTGAAGGTAATTTTTTTCAGTTGTCGGAAAAAACTATGGAAAAAACAGCCTTAAAGGCCCTTACTTTCTGCTTGTTTTAAGGGGCCAAGCCATGGTATGCCATCTTTTCTTTTTGAAATCTAATGCTTGTTAATACTCTATGCCATTAAAAAATGCCTTCTTTTATCGCGTAATAATAATTTAGGCTTCACTATTTAAAATTTCTATTTGCAACCCAGTTCTACTGCAACAGAAAGTCCAGAAAGTTAGGCACCATTTTTCAGTCAGGCATTATCCTTAAAGGTAATTTTTTTCCGTGGTCAGAACAAAACAGACTTAAAGGCCCTTCCTTTCTTCTTGTTTTAAGGGGCCAAGCCAAGCCATGCTATGCCATCTTTTCTTTTTGATATCTAAGCTTGTTAATTGTCTATGCCATTAAAAAATGCCTTCTTTTATCGCGTAATAATAATTTAGGCTTCACTATTTAAAATTTCTATTTGCAGCCCAGTTCTACTGCAACAGAAAGTCCAGATAATGAGGATCCATTTTTCACTCAAGCATTATCCTTAAAGGTAATTTTTTTCAGTGGTCAGAACAAAACAGCCTTAGAGGCCCTTCCTTTCTTCTTGTTTTAAGGGGCCAAGCCATGCTATGCCATCTTTTCTTTTTGATATCTAATGCTTCTTAATTCTCTATGCCATGAAAAAATGCCTTCTGTAATCGCGTAATAATAATTTAGGCTTCACCATTTAAAATTTCTATTTGCAGCCCAGTTCTACTGCAACAGAAAGTCAAGATAATGAGGATCCATTTTTCACTCAGGCATTATCGTATTTTTTTTCAGTGGTCAGTACAAAACAGCCTTAAAGGCCCTTACTTTCTACTTGTTTTAAGGGGCCAAGCCATGCTATGCCATCTTTTCTTTTTGATATCTAATGCTTGTTAATTCTCTATGCCATGAAAAAATGCCTTCTTTTATCGCGTAATAATAATTTAGGCTTCACTATTTAAAATTTCTGTTTGCAGCCCAGTTCTACTGCGACAGAAAGTCCAGAAAGTCAGGCACCATTTTTCAGTCAGGCATTATCCTTGAAGGTAATTTTTTTCAGTGGTCAGAACAAAACAGCCTCAAAGGCCCTTACTTTCTACTTGTTTAAAGGGGCCAAGATATGCTATGCCATCTTTTCTTTTTGATATCTAATGCTTGTTAATTCTCTATGCCATGAAAAAAATGTCTTTTATCGCGTAATAATAATTTAGGCTTCACTACTTAAAATTTCTATTTGCAGCCCAGTTCTACTGCAACAGAAAGTCCAGATAATGAGGATCCATTTTTCAGTCAGGCATTATCCTTGAAGGTAATTTTTTTCAGTTGTCGGAAAAAACTATGGAAAAAACAGCCTTAAAGGCCCTTACTTTCTGCTTGTTTTAAGGGGCCAAGCCATGGTATGCCATCTTTTCTTTTTGAAATCTAATGCTTGTTAATACTCTATGCCATTAAAAAATGCCTTCTTTTATCGCGTAATAATAATTTAGGCTTCACTATTTAAAATTTCTATTTGCAACCCAGTTCTACTGCAACAGAAAGTCCAGAAAGTTAGGCACCATTTTTCAGTCAGGCATTATCCTTAAAGGTAATTTTTTCCGTGGTCAGAATAAAACAGACTTAAAGGCCCTTCTTTTCTTCTTGTTTTAAGGGGCCAAGCCATGCTATGCCATCTTTTCTTTTTGATATCTAAGCTTGTTAATTGTCTATGCCATTAAAAAATGCCTTCTTTTATCGCGTAATAATAATTTAGGCTTCACTATTTAAAATTTCTATTTGCAGCCCAGTTCTACTGCAACAGAAAGTCCAGATAATGAGGATCCATTTTTCACTCAAGCATTATCCTTAAAGGTAATTTTTTTCAGTGGTCAGAACAAAACAGCCTCAAAGGCCCTTACTTTCTACTTGTTTAAAGGGGCCAAGATATGCTATGCCATCTTTTCTTTTTGATATCTAATGCTTGTTAATTCTCTATGCCATGAAAAAAATGTCTTTTATCGCGTAATAATAATTTAGGCTTCACTATTTAAAATTTCTATTTGCAGCCCAGTTCTACTGCAACAGAAAGTCAAGATAATGAGGATCCATTTTTCACTCAGGCATTATCGTATTTTTTTTCAGTGGTCAGTACAAAACAGCCTTAAAGGCCCTTACTTTCTACTTGTTTTAAGGGGCCAAGCCATGCTATGCCATCTTTTCTTTTTGATATCTAATGCTTGTTAATTCTCTATGCCATGAAAAAATGCCTTCTTTTATCGCGTAATAATAATTTAGGCTTCACTATTTAAAATTTCTGTTTGCAGCCCAGTTCTACTGCGACAGAAAGTCCAGAAAGTCAGGCACCATTTTTCAATCAGGCATTATCCTTGAAGGTAATTTTTTTCAGTGGTCAGAACAAAACAGCCTCAAAGGCCCTTACTTTCTACTTGTTTAAAGGGGCCAAGATATGCTATGCCATCTTTTCTTTTTGATATCTAATGCTTGTTAATTCTCTATGCCATGAAAAAAATGTCTTTTATCGCGTAATAATAATTTAGGCTTCACTACTTAAAATTTCTATTTGCAGCCCAGTTCTACTGCAACAGAAAGTCCAGATAATGAGGATCCATTTTTCAGTCAGGCATTATCCTTGAAGGTAATTTTTTTCAGTTGTCGGAAAAAACCATGGAAAAAACAGCCTTAAAGGCCCTTACTTTCTGCTTGTTTAAAGGGGCCAAGATATGCTATGCCATCTTTTCTTTTTGATATCTAATGCTTGTTAATTCTCTATGCCATGAAAAAAATGTCTTTTATCGCGTAATAATAATTTAGGCTTCACTACTTAAAATTTCTATTTGCAGCCCAGTTCTACTGCAACAGAAAGTCCAGATAATGAGGATCCATTTTTCAGTCAGGCATTATCCTTGAAGGTAATTTTTTTCAGTTGTCGGAAAAAACTATGGAAAAAACAGCCTTAAAGGCCCTTACTTTCTGCTTGTTTTAAGGGGCCAAGCCATGGTGTGCCATCTTTTCTTTTTGAAATCTAATGCTTGTTAATACTCTATGCCATTAAAAAATGCCTTCTTTTATCGCGTAATAATAATTTAGGCTTCACTATTTAAAATTTCTATTTGCAACCCAGTTCTACTGCAACAGAAAGTCCAGAAAGTTAGGCACCATTTTTCAGTCAGGCATTATCCTTAAAGGTAATTTTTTCCGTGGTCAGAATAAAACAGACTTAAAGGCCCTTCCTTTCTTCTTGTTTTAAGGGGCCAAGCCATGCTATGCCATCTTTTCTTTTTGATATCCAAGCTTGTTAATTGTCTATGCCATTAAAAAATGCCTTCTTTTATCGCGTAATAATAATTTAGGCTTCACTATTTAAAATTTCTATTTGCAGCCCAGTTCTACTGCAACAGAAAGTCCAGATAATGAGGATCCATTTTTCACTCAAGCATTATCCTTAAAGGTAATTTTTTTCAGTGGTCAGAACAAAACAGCCTCAAAGGCCCTTACTTTCTACTTGTTTAAAGGAGCCAAGATATGCTATGCCATCTTTTCTTTTTGATATCTAATGCTTGTTAATTCTCTATGCCATGAAAAAAATGTCTTTTATCGCGTAATAATAATTTAGGCTTCACTATTTAAAATTTCTATTTGCAGCCCAGTTCTACTGCAACAGAAAGTCAAGATAATGAGGATCCATTTTTCACTCAGGCATTATCGTATTTTTTTTCAGTGGTCAGTACAAAACAGCCTTAAAGGCCCTTACTTTCTACTTGTTTTAAGGGGCCAAGCCATGCTATGCCATCTTTTCTTTTTGATATCTAATGCTTGTTAATTCTCTATGCCATGAAAAAATGCCTTCTTTTATCGCGTAATAATAATTTAGGCTTCACTATTTAAAATTTCTGTTTGCAGCCCAGTTCTACTGCGACAGAAAGTCCAGAAAGTCAGGCACCATTTTTCAATCAGGCATTATCCTTGAAGGTAATTTTTTTCAGTGGTCAGAACAAAACAGCCTCAAAGGCCCTTACTTTCTACTTGTTTAAAGGGGCCAAGATATGCTATGCCATCTTTTCTTTTTGATATCTAATGCTTGTTAATTCTCTATGCCATGAAAAAAATGTCTTTTATCGCGTAATAATAATTTAGGCTTCACTACTTAAAATTTCTATTTGCAGCCCAGTTCTAGTGCAACAGAAAGTCCAGATAATGAGGATCCATTTTTCAGTCAGGCATTATCCTTGAAGGTAATTTTTTTCAGTTGTCGGAAAAAACTATGGAAAAAACAGCCTTAAAGGCCCTTACTTTCTGCTTGTTTTAAGGGGCCAAGCCATGGTATGCCATCTTTTCTTTTTGAAATCTAATGCTTGTTAATTCTCTATGCCATTAAAAAATGCCTTCTTTTATCGCGTAATAATAATTTAGGCTTCACTATTTAAAATTTCTATTTGCAACCCAGTTCTACTGCAACAGAAAGTCCAGAAAGTTAGGCACCATTTTTCAGTCAGGCATTATCCTTAAAGGTAATTTTTTTCCGTGGTCAGAATAAAACAGACTTAAAGGCCCTTCCTTTCTTCTTGTTTTAAGGGGCCAAGCCATGCTATGCCATCTTTTCTTTTACATATCTAAGCTTGTTAATTGTCTATGCCATTAAAAAATGCCTTCTTTTATCGCGTAATAATAATTTAGGCTTCACTATTTAAAATTTCTATTTGCAGCCCAGTTCTACTGCAACAGAAAGTCCAGATAATGAGGATCCATTTTTCACTCAAGCATTATCCTTAAAGGTAATTTTTTTCAGTGGTCAGAACAAAACAGCCTCAAAGGCCCTTACTTTCTACTTGTTTAAAGGGGCCAAGATATGCTATTGTAGCGTTTTCACACAGTCAAAACAAGATTTAAATAATTTGGTATTTATTTTGGATAAATACACCACGATCACACAACAAGCTCGCTCCGACCTCCGAGCTAATTCCAAGTCTTAACGTCCTCAAAAAGTCAGACTTCTGCCGGGCAAAAAGCCTCCGGCTTCTAACTCGAACTCGCGCTCGCACTCGCACTCGCACCCGCACTCGCACTCGAACTCGCACTCCTGAAAAAGTCGGGAACAACCTTTTATATCCAGATTTTAGGGGGGTTGGATTAGGGCGCTGCGGTCGCTACAACGTCATCAGCCTCCCTCTAATTGGGTTGACGTCAGAGGGGGCAAAGGCGACCGCGGACCCTATTTGCCCTTTTAATCCAGACAGAAAGTCTAGGGCCAGCCTCCCTTCTGTCTGGCGACTTTCTCATGCTCATTCATCACTCGGCACCATGTCGAATCTGCCTCTATACTTTACTGTCAAAAGGCAGACTGACAGGCGCCTCTATTTCCGGCTGGATAGCCGTCGGGAGGAGGGTACATCACAATCCCTCCCCCCTTCAGTGGATTTTTCCATCCAGAAAAATCTGTAAGGCAAGGGTTAAACAAGGTACACTGACCATCTTACTAGAGGCTAGGCCTGGGCCTTAAATCGATATATAAAGATAAATCGGTTTAACCCCAACATCGGAATACCGGTTTCAGGCTTATATCGGATTCCTTATATCGGAACCGATATATAATTCCGGAATCCGAAAGATAAATCGGTTTTCCAGAATATCGGTTTACGGCTTATATCGAATCTCTAAAATCGAATACCGATATATAATTCCGGAATCAGAAATTCGATTCAACTTGATTATTTGAATTTTCCTTAAACCGATATTACTGTGTTCTGATTCATAGATCGGCCGCGATAACCGATACAATTCCGGGTTCCGGAATCATTTTCGTTGATGCGCGCCGGGGGCCGCGCCTCCCTGGCGCCGGCCGAATTCGAGTTCCGTTCCTAGTGTTCCGACAATGAATCGAATCGCTCTCGACTTGGAATGGAATGATTTTTTTAAAGTTGCGGTCGGTTAAGTGTTAAGTGTACGCAACGCAATCATTCATAGAACGAATGAATCGAACTAGAGATCGATCTTTCCATCGATACGATATACGGTAAGTTTTAGTTTTTTCGTTCACTTGCATTACAGTAGATATATTTCTGACTTAGAACGCGTTTGAATTCCTGAATCGTCATTTATTCTAATATATTGAAGGGAAATTCTCCTTTTTTAGAAAATTAAGGATCCAAGAAATAAGTTAAGGAAATATTTTCCCCCATTTATTTAAAAATTAAATTAAAAGTTTGTAAATAAAATTTTTCATCAATGTTATTTTGATTTGATTTAATAAATTTATTGACATTGTTTCATTCACAATAAATGTAAAATAGATTGCTTTGAAATTTTAAAATTGTGAAAACCAAAATTCTTGTATTGATAGGTTTATAATTTTTCCAAGAGTTAAGAATATTCCTAACCAATATTTTAAGAATTGTTCAACTGACCACTCTCCATTTAAATTAGTACCTTTAATTTTAACTCTTTCAGTCCTAGCCACTCCAAATTTTTACACAATGTATGTAATAAGGTAAAATTAATTTTATTTAAAATAATTTAGAAAGACAGTAAAGAAAAATATTACAGAACCTAGTACGAAAACTCAAACAATATGCAGTGATAATTCTTGCAGAGCATGATTGAAATTATAGTGTTACTTCAGAAGAATTTCCATAAGAGCAAGCAAATAAATTGCTGAGAATGGAAACTAAGTAAGTCCCTAGATTTGTACGGTTTTCATTCTCACCAATTTCTTCGATCACTTAGTAAAAAATTGGTTAAAAATCAACTGAAAAATAGTTACTTTGTGTTAAAGGAAATGTTTTTATTTCTAGAATACTTGATATATGACAAAAAACAAGTATTTTAAATGATACATGTGTATTGTATTTATTTCAGCTTAAAATATGGATTTAAATTACCCGAATTATATCGATTTATAGCTAAATCGGATTTTAAGATGAAATATAAATCGATTTAAGAAATTTATATATCGCCCAGCCCTACTAGAGGCAACGAAAAATTTTAAGTAAAACATTTACATCAATCATAAAACAACTCTCCTGTTCGAACCCTTCCTAAATTTTGCCTCGTTATCAGGCCAACATTCGGCTTAAACAGTCCGCATGTTGGTTGTCCTTTCCTGCCCTATGTACAATTTTGTAGTTAAACGGCTGTAAGGCTAACGCCCACCTCATTAGACGAGGGTTGTTACCTGCGTTCGTTCGCAGCCAAACGAGAGGATTATGGTCCGTCTCTATCGTAAAGGCCTGTCCGTCGAGATAATGCCTCAATTTCTTTATAGCATAGATTATCCCTGCACATTCTTTTTCTGTTGTGCTAAACTTTTTTTCGGTGTCTGAAAACTTCCGGCTGAGGTACAGGATGGGGTGGTCAGTATTATTAGGACCCTTTTGCGCCATTACTACTCCCACTCCTTTATCTGAAGCGTCAGTTTGGAGGATGAATTCCCTGCTATAATCGGGGGCATACAATACGGGCTTTTGGGTTAGTTTTTGCTTAAGGGTTTGGAACGCCTCCTCACACTCTTCCGACCAGCTAACATCCTCCCTCTTGTTTTTTCCTTTAAGGGCTCGGGTTAAGGGTTCGGCGATGATGGCATAGTCCTTGATGTATCTGGCATAATACCCACTTAGTCCCAGAAATTGCCTAATTTGGGTTTTATTCCGCGGGGTGGGAAATTCAAGAACGGCTTGAATCTTAGCTTCCATAGGGGTATGACACCCTCCTCCCACCATGTGCCCTAGATATTTTACACACTTCTGCGCAAATTGGCACTTAGATGGTTTGATCGTTAAACCGGCCTCTGCTATCTTTTGTAGGATTACATTCACCTGCTTCATGTGATCCTCCCACGTTTCCGAAAAAATGGCCACATCATCCAAATATGGGACGCTAAACTCTTCGCAGCCTTGTAACAGTTGCGACATGAATTTTGAGAAGCAATATGGGGCATTTACTAAACCGAAGGGTAATACTAGGGGCCTATAAGTCCCGAAAGTTGTGACAAATGCGGCTAATCGCTGGGCCCTAGGGGTTAAAGGAATCTGGTAGTATCCCTTAGTCAAATCTATTACAGTTATGAACTTAGCGGCCGATACTTTCTCAATACGATCATCTATATTCGGCAGAGGGAAATATTCGGTACGCGTGATGGAATTTAACCGTCTATAATCGACACACGGCCTGGGGTCCTTCCCAATTGCCTCAACCAAAATCATAGGGGAGGTATAGTCTGATTCCCCAATTTCTATTATCTTCAGCTCCAGCATCCTTTTAATCTCCGCTTTAAGGATTTCAGTTTGCCGCGGTGAGGTCCGATAGGGCTTGGATCTCACCGGTTGATTGCTAATAAGCTCCACATCGTGCTCAATTAAGTGTGTCCTCCCAGGATTATTTGAGAACAGTTTCTGGTGCTTTTGAAGCACTCGTTCTAACTCAGAGATTTGCTCGGGAGTGCACCTATCCTGCAGCCCGCTATCGCGAATAATATCCTCAAAGTCAAATACATTCGGATCGGCGGAGGGATATGCGATCTCTAAGTCCGTCTCTCGACCGTCCTGAATACTATCCTCACTTATCAGTAGGTTCACTGTTTCTGCCCGCTGATGGTATGGTTTCAGTAAGTTCACATGGTAGACCTGTGTTTTGGATCTCCCTGGTAACTGAATGACATAATTGGTCTCGGACAACTGCTTGACTATTTCCCCCGGTCCAATCCACTGTACCGCCATTTTGGACCTGACTAAGGGGGGTTCACTAGCCGCGACACAAAATATCACACAACTAAGATTTAACCCACAATTTCACAAATACAAAAATACTAGCACAACAATATCACAATAGATTCAATTAATCCTTTCACCAAATACCCGATATTCTTATATCCCCCAACCAACATGCACACAGAAACAGAATTTTGACACAGGAAAAATTTCTCAAATTTGTTAAAACCAAAATTCAAATACCAAATTTAAATTACCAAAATTAAATCTAAAAACACAATGAGAATAATTTGCACCAAAATTCTAAAACATTGCCTCTAGGAAAATTTAAGTCAGCTTACCTTGCCTGACGACTTGCTTTTTTTTTTTTCACGATTCTCGCTTGGAGCACTAATTTTTCTCTGCGAATTCACTTCGCGCAACACAACACAGGCACAGCTGACGAACACACACAACGCGGCGCTTATCTGACGATTCGGATGTGGCCCGCAGACACGCACTTCTCCTGCCGGTGGTTATCGCACCTTCCGCGTTCTGTTCGATGAGGGGTCGGCTCGCTGGGGTCTCGCCGGTCAGCTTTCCACTCACTCCTTCGGCTCGCTGGGGTCCGGAAACGTCGTTGTCCGGTCCTTCGTCAATTCTCCTGGACTGGGTGTCCTCTGCGGAATCCTCTGGCTCTGGTCAGGGTGACCTCTGCACTTCAGTGCCGGGCGGCACTCTCCTCGTCCGGGGCGGACGCTAAAATCACTTCGGGCCGGGGCGGCCTCTCCACTTCAGTGTCGGGGTGACACTCTCCTCGTCCGGGCGGACGCTAAAACCACTTCGGGCCGGGCGGCCTCTCTTCCAGTGTCGGGGTGACACTCTCCTCGTCCGGGGCGGACGCTAAAACCACTTCAGTGCCGGGCGACACTCTTCTCGTCCGGGGCGGACTCTAAAACCACTTCAGTGCCGGGGCGGCACTCTTCTCGTCCGGGGCGGACTCTAAAACCACTTCAGTGCCGGGGCGGCACTCTTCTCGTCCGGGGCGGACTCTAAACCAGGCCGGGGTGACCTATCTTCTTCGAGACGGGGCTTCTAGTTATAGCTCAACTAGAGATCCCACCACTGCCACCAATTTAAGACTGTAGCGTTTTCACACAGTCAAAACAAGATTTAAATAATTTGGTATTTATTTTGGATAAATACACCACGATCACACAACAAGCTCGCTCCGACCTCCGAGCTAATTCCAAGTCTTAACGTCCTCAAAAAGTCAGACTTCTGCCGGGCAAAAAGCCTCCGGCTTCTAACTCGAACTCGCGCTCGCACTCGCACTCGCACCCGCACTCGCACTCGAACTCGCACTCCTGAAAAAGTCGGGAACAACCTTTTATATCCAGATTTTAGGGGGGTTGGATTAGGGCGCTGCGGTCGCTACAACGTCATCAGCCTCCCTTTAATTGGGTTGACGTCAGAGGGGGCAAAGGCGACCGCGGACCCTATTTGCCCTTTTAATCCAGACAGAAAGTCTAGGGCCAGCCTCCCTTCTGTCTGGCGACTTTCTCATGCTCATTCATCACTCGGCACCATGTCGAATCTGCCTCTATACTTTACTGTCAAAAGGCAGACTGACAGGCGCCTCTATTTCCGGCTGGATAGCCGTCGGGAGGAGGGTACATCACACTATGCCATCTTTTCTTTTTGATATCTAATGCTTGTTAATTCTCTATGCCATGAAAAAAAGGTCTTTTATCGCGTAATAATAATTTAGGCTTCACTATTTAAAATTTCTATTTGCAGCCCAGTTCTACTGCAACAGAAAGTCAAGATAATGAGGATCCATTTTTCACTCAGGCATTATCGTATTTTTTTGCAATGGTCAGTACAAAACAGCCTTAAAGGCCCTTACTTTCTACTTGTTTTAAGGGGCCAAGCCATGCTATGCCATCTTTTCTTTTTGATATCTAATGCTTGTTAATTCTCTATGCCATGAAAAAATGCCTTCTTTTATCGCGTAATAATAATTTAGGCTTCCCTATTTAAAATTTCTATTTGCAGCCCAGTTCTACTGCAACAGAAAGTCCACAAAATGAGGATCCATTTTTCAGTCAGGCATTATCCTTGAAGGTAATTTTTTTCAGTGGTCGGAAAAAACAGACTTAAAGGCCCTTACTTTCTGCTTGTTTTTAGGGGCCAAGCGATTCTATGCCATCTTTTCTTTTTGATATCTAATGCTTGTTAATTCTCTATGCCATGAAAAAATTTCTTCTTTTATCGCGTAATAATAATTTAGGCTTCACTATTTAAAATTTCTATTTGCAGCCCTGTTCTACTGCAACAGAAAGTCCACAAAATGAGGATCCATTTTTCAGTCAGGCATTATCCTTGAAGGTAATTTTTTTCAGTGGTCGGAAAAAACAGCCTTAAAGGCCCTTACTTTCTGCTTGTTTTTAGGGGCCAAGCGATTCTATGCCATCTTTTCTTTTTGATATCTAATGCTTGTTAATTCTCTATGCCATGAAAAAATTTCTTCTTTTATCGCGTAATAATAATTTAGGCTTCACTATATAAAATTTCTATTTGCAGCCCAGTTCTACTGCAACAGAAAGTCCAGAAAGTGAGGCACCATTTTTCAGTCAGGCATTATCCTTAAAGGTAATTTTTTTCAGTGGTCAGAACAAAACAGCCTTAAAGGCCCTTACTTTCTAATTGTTTTAAGGGGCCAAGCCATGCTATGCCATCTTTTCTTTTTGATATCTAATGCTTGTTAATTCTCTATGCCATGAAAAAATGCTTTCTTTTATCGCGTAATAATAATTTAGGCTTTACTATTTAAAATTTCTATTTGCAGCCCAGTTCTACTGCAACAGAAAGTCCAGAAAATGAGGATCCATTTTTCAGTCAGGCATTATCCTTGAAGGTAATTTTTTTCAGTGGTCGGAAAAAACAGCCTTAAAGGCCCTTACGTTCCACTTGTTTTAAGGGGCCAAGACATGCTATGCCATCTTTTCTTATTGATATCAAATGCTTGTTAATTCTCTATGCCATGAAAAAATGCCTTCTTTTATCGCGTAATAATAATTTAGGCTTCACTATTTAAAATTTCTATTTGCAGCCCAGTTCTACTGCAACAGAAAGTCCAGATAATGAGGATCCATTTTTCACTCAGGCATTATCCTTAAAGGTAATTTTTTTCAGTGGTCAGAACAAAAAAGCCTTAAAGGCCCTTACTTTCTTCTTGTTTTAAGGGGCCAAGGCATGCTATGCCATCTCTTCTTTTTGATATCTAATGCTTGTTAATTTTCTATGCCATGAAAAAATGCCTTCTTTTATCGCGTAATAATAATTTAGGCTTCACTATTTAAAATTTCTATTTGCAGCCCAGTTCTACTGCAACAGAAAGTCCAGAAAATGAGGATCCATTTTTCAATCAGGCATTATCCTTGAAGGTAATTTTTTTTCAGGGGTCGAAAAAAACAGCCTTAAAGGCCCTCACTTTCTACTTTTTTTAAGGAGCCAAGACATGCTTTGCCATCTTTTCTTTTTGATATCAAATGCTTGTTAAATCTCTATGGCATGAAAAAATGCCTTCTTTTATCGCGTAATAATAATTTAGGCTTCACTATTTAAAATTTCTATTTGCAGCCCAGTTCTACTGCAACAGAAAGTCCAGAAAATGAGGATCCATTTTTCACTCAGGCATTATCCTTGAAGGTAATTTTTTTCAGTGGTCGGAAAAAACAGCCTTAAAGGCCCTTACTTTCTACTTGTTTTAAGGGGCCAAGACATGCTATGCCATCTTTTCTTATTGATATCAAATGCTTGTTAATTCTGTATGCCATGAAAAAATTTCTTCTTTTATCGCGTAATAATAATTTAGGCTTCACTATTTAAAATTTCTATTTGCAGCCCAGTTTTACTGCAACAGAAAGTCCAGAAAATGAGGATCCATTTTTCAGTCAGGCATTATCCTTCAAGGTAATTTTTTTCATTTGTCGGAAAAAACAGCCTTAAAGGCCCTTACTTTTTGCTTGTTTTAAGGGGCCAAGCCATTCTAAGCCATTTTTTCTTTTGATATCTAATGCTTGTTAATTCTCTATGCCATGACAAAATGTCTTCTTTTATCGTGTAATGGACTCTAACCGCCTATATGGTTCGAGACTTCAAACGGAACCAACACGTGACCTACTGAGCTTGCAATTGGTCACCACAGATACTACACTAGTAGATCTACTAGTGTAGTATCTGGGGTAACCAATTGCAAGCTCAGAAGATCACGTGTTGGTTCCGTGTGACGTCACACGGTTAGAGTCCATAATAATTTAGGCTTCACTATTTAAAATTTCTATTTGCAGCCCAGTTCTACTGCAACAGAAAGTCCAGAAAATGAGGATCCATTTTTCAGTCAGGCACTATCCTTGAAGGTAATTTTTTTCAGTGGTCGGAAAAAAACAGCTTTAAAGGCCCTTACTTTCTACTTGTTTTAAGGGGCCAAGCCATGCTATGCCATCTTTTATTTTTGATATCTAATTCTCTATGCCATGAAAAAAATTCTTCTTTTATCGCGTAATAATAATTTAGGCTTCACTATTTAAAATTTCTTTTTGCAGCCTAGTTCTACTGCAACAACAGAAAGTCCAGATAGTCAGGCACCAATTTTCAGTCAGGCATTATCCTTGAAGGTAATATTTTCGGTGGTCGGAAAAAAACAGCCTTAAAGGCCCTTACCTACTATATACTTATTTAAAGGGGCCAAGTTATGCTATGTCTTTTCTTTCTGATACCTCATGTTCGTTACCTTTCTATGCCATGAAAAAATTCCTTGTTTAATCGTGTAGCAATAATTTAGGCTTCACTATTAAAAATTTCTATTTGCAGCCCTGTTTTACTGCAACAGAAAGTCCAGAAAGTGAGGCACCATTTTTCAGTCAGGCATCATCCGTGAAGGTAATTTTTTTTCAAAGGCCGGCAAAACCAGCCTTAAAGGCCCTTCAATTCTACTTGTTTTAAGGGGCAAGGTCATTTTATGCCATCTTTTCTTTCTGATATCTAATGTTTGTTTTCTTTCTATGCCATGAAAAAATTTCTTCTGTTGCGTTGTAATAATTAAGGTTTCTGTATATAAAATTTCAATTTACAGCCCACTTCTACTGCAACAAACAGTCAGGCATTATCTTTGCAGGTAATTTTTTTTCAGTAACTGACAAAAGTCCTGACAGTCCGAAACAAAAGTCCTGACAAAAAGTCCTCCCCTTATTTTCTTCTTGTTTTAAAGGGCCCTGCCATTCTATGCCAACTTTTCTTTTTGATACCTGATGCTTGATACCTTTCTATGCCATAAAAAATTTCTTCTATATCGTGTAGTAATAATTTAGGTTTCACAATTTGACATTTCTATTTACAGCCCAGTTCTACTGGAGCAGTCAGTCAGGCATCATCTTTCTGTCAGGCATTATCTTTGCAGGTAATTTTTTTCTGTGGCCGGCAAAAAAAGCCTTACTCCTCGTTTTAGGGGCCCTTGCCATGCAGTGCCATCATTTCTATGTCATTTCTGTTTGTTTCTTTTCTATGCCAGGACAAAAAATTCCTGTTTATAGTGTAGAAATAATTTAGGCGTCACTATTTAAAATATCTATTTACAGCCCAGTTCAACTGCAACAAGCAGTAAGGCAGCATCCTTGAAGGGAATTCTGTTCATTGCCCGAAAAAAAGTTCTTAAAGGCCCTTATTCTCTACTTGTTTTAAAGGGCCTGCCATTCCATGCCATCTTTTCTTTTTGATACCTCATGCTTGTTACCTCTGTATTGCATGAAAAAATTTATTCTTTTACCGTGTAGTAATAATTTAAGATTCACTATTTAATATTTCTATTTACAGCCCAGTTCTACAGCAACAGGCAGTCAGGCATCATCTTTGCAGGTAATTTTTTTGTGGCTGGCAAAAAAGCCTTGAAGGCCCTTATTTTCTACTCGTTTTAAAGAGCCCTGCCATGTTATGCCATCTTTTGTAATATATCTCACTCTTGTTACCTTTCTATGACATGAAATTTATGTCATGCAGCAGGCAGTAGGCAGTCAGGCATCATCTTCAGTGACCGGCAAAAAAAGCCTTAAATGCCCTACTTTCTACTTGTTTTAAAAAGCCCGGCCAATCTATGCCATCTTTTCTTTTTGTTATTTAATGCTTTTTAATTCTTTAGCGATGAAAAAATTTCTTCTTTTATCGCGTAATAATAATTTAGGTTTCACTATTTAAAATTTCTACTTACAGCCCAGTTCTACTGCAATAGGCAGTCAGGCATCGTCTTTCAGTCAGGCATCATCGTTGAAGGTAATTTTTTTTCAGTGACCGCAAAAAAAGCCATAAAGGCCTTTACTTTCTACTTGTTTTATAGGGCCATGCCATGCTATGCCATCTTTCCTTTCTGATATCTCATGTTTGTTACTTTTCTATGCCATGAAAAATTCCTTTATTTATAGTGTAGTAATAATTTGGGCTTCACTCTTTAAAATATCTATTTACAGCCCAGTTCTACTGCAACAGGCAGTCAAGCATCCCTTACTTTCTATTTGTGTAAAAGGGCCCTGCCGTGCTATGCAATCTTTTTTTATGAATATCATATTTGTTATCTTTCTATGCTATAAAAAATTTCCTCTTTCATAGTGTAGTAATAATTTAGGTTTCACTACTTGAAATTTCTATTTACAGCCCAGTTCTACTGGAACAGTCAATCAGGCATTACCTTTGCAGGTAATTTTTTTTCTGCGGCCGGCAAAAATAGCCTGAAAGGCCCTTACTTTCTACTTGTTTTAAGGGGCCATGCTATGCAATGCCATCTTTTTTTTCTCATAGCTTATGTTTGTTACTTTTCTATGTCATGAAAAAAAATTCCTTTTTTAGAGTGTAGTAATAATTTAGGCGTCACTATTTATAACATCTATTTACAGCTCATTTCTACTGCAACAGGCAGTCAGGCATCATCCTTGAAGGTACTTTTGTTCAGTGGCCGCAAAAAAGTTCCTTATGGCCCTTATTTTCCATTCATGCCTGCCATTCTATGCCATCTTTTCTTTCTGATATCTCATGCTTCTTACCTCTCTATTGCATGAAAAAATTTCTTTTTTGATAGTGTAGAAATAATTTAGGTTTCACTTATTTAAAATTTCTATTTACAGCCCAGTTCTACTGCAACAGTTAGTGAAGCGTCATCTTTGCAGGTAATTTTTTTTTAGTGGTCGGCAAAAACAACCTTAGAGACCTTTATTTTCTACATGTTTTAAAGTGCCCTGCTATTAAATGCCATCTTTTCTGTTTGATCCTTTCATGCTTGATACCTTTCTATGATGGGGCATGAAAAAATTTCTTCTTTTAACGTGTAGTAATAATTTAAGATTCACTATTTGAAATTTCTATTTACAGCCGAGTTCTACTGGAACAGTCAGTCAGGCATCATCTTTTTGTCAGGCATTATCTTTGCAGGTAATTTTTTTTTCTGTGGTTAGCAAAAAGGGGCCTTAAAGGCCTGTGGTAGACAAACAACTGATCAAAAGGAAAGAACAGAGCTTTATTCACGGATCAAAGAACAGAACGAAGTAAATAAAAATAGTCGATGCAACTAGTTTTATAAACTGGAATGATGTGACGTCATACGCTGATGTTGTGTTGCCACAGGCCCTTACTTTCTACTTATTTTCAAGGGCCATGCCATGCTATGCCATCTTTTCTTTCTGATATCACATGTTTTTTACCTCTCTATTGCATGACAAAAAACTACCGCATTATAATAATTTAGGTTTCACTATTTAAAATTTCTATTTACAGCCCAGTTCTACTGCAACAGGCAGTCAAGCATCATCTTTGCAGGTAATTTTTTTCATTTTCCGGCAAAAACAGCCTTAAAGGCCCTGAAATTCTTGTTTTGATGGGCCATGTCATGCTATGCCATCTTTTCTGATATCTCATGTTTGTTACCTTTCTATGCCATGAAAAAATTTCTTCTATTGCGAAGTAATAATTTAGGTTTTAGTATTTAAAATTTCTATTTATAGCCCAGTTCTACTGCAACAGGCAGTCAAGCATCATCTTTGCAGGTAATTTTGTTGTGGCCGGCAAAAAAAAGTTTTAAAGGCCCTTACTTTCAACTTGTGTTAAAGGGCCTACCGCGCTATGCAATCTTTATTTTTTTTTGATAGATCATACTTGTTAGGGAACGTACCCATACTACGTGACCTATTTGTTACT
The DNA here is from genome assembly GCA_963680715.1 of Tetragnatha montana. Taxonomy (NCBI): domain Eukaryota; kingdom Metazoa; phylum Arthropoda; class Arachnida; order Araneae; family Tetragnathidae; genus Tetragnatha; species Tetragnatha montana. The sequence continues at coordinate 54,893,837 of OY796679.1, forward strand.
ATTTTTGACCCCCCTCCCCCCCCTTGGGAACCACCCGTAGTATATGCCAAGACCCCCCCCTCCCCTATGTAACCAAGCGTGGTATTTTTCAGACTCCCTCCCCCCCTAAACAGGTCACGTAATAGGGGTACATTCCCTTATCTTGTTCTATGCCATGAAAAATTTCTTCTTTCATCGTGTAGTAATAATTTAGGTTTCACTATTTGAAATTTCTATTTACAGCCCAGTTCTACTGGAACAGTCAGTCAGGCCTCATATTTCTCTCAGGCATTATCTTTGCAGGTAATTTTTTTTCTGCGGCCGGCAAAAAAAGCCTGAAAGCAGCGTTCGAAATTGGGGCGGTTTGCTGGTCCGGGACAACTAAAAAACGGCTCGGACCAGTGGAATCAAAAAATCACTGGTCCGCCGGACCAGTGTGTGTGGTGAAAATATATCCGACCCTCCAGTTCTAGCAGCGTTTTTTTTTTTTCGCTAAGAGTTGGAGGATTGCATTTGGTGAAGCAAGTAAGTACATATATTTGACAGAACCCGAAATGTGACGATATGGGATAGGGGTGTCCCCGGCGAAAAAGAAAAATATTATTGAATATGTATTAATTTTTAACATTACTGTTTGGTACTCATATTCAGTCCAATAGTTATTATATTATAATATGTTTCAACCGGTCTTTTTTAATTTGTCGGACCAGTGATTTTTGTTGCGGACCAGTAAGATTGGCAAAGCACTGGTCCGCAGGACTAGTGGGTTTTTTTCCCAATTTCTAACGCTGCCTGAAAGGCCCTTACTTTCTACTTGTTTTAAGGGGTGATGCCATGCAATGCCATCTTTTTTTTCTCATATCTTATGTTTGTTACTTTTATATGCCATGAAAAAAATTTCTTTTACCGTGTAGTAATAATTTATGTTTCACTATTTGAAATTTCTATTTACAGGAACAGAAATTTCTATTTACAGTCAGTCAGGCCTCATATTTCTGTCAGGCATTATCTTTGCAGGTAATTTTTTTCTGCGGCCGGCAAAAAAAGCCTGAAAGGCCCTTACTTTCTACTTGTTTTAAGGAGCGATGCCATGCAATGCCATCTTATTTTTCTCATATCTTATGTTTGTTACTTTTATATGCCATGAAAAAAATTTCTTTTACCGTGTAGTAAAAATTTAGGCGTCACTATTTATAATATCTATTTACAGCCCATTTCTAATGCAAGATGCAGTCAGGCATCATCGTTCAGTCAGGCATCATCCTTGAAGGTAATTTTGTTCAGTGGCCGAAAAAAAGTTCTTAAAGGCCCTTATTTTCCATTCCTGCCTGCCATTCTATGCAATCCTTTTTTTCTGATATCCCATGCTTCTTATCTTTCTATTGAATGAAAAAATTCTTTTTGGGTCGTGTAGAAATAATTTAGGTTTCACTGTTTAAAATTTCTATTTACAGCCCAGTTCTACTGCAAGAGTTAGTAAAGTGTCGTCTTTGCAGGTAATTTTTTTTTCAGTGGTCGGCAAAAACAGCCTTAAAGGCTTTTATTTTCTACTTGTTGGCCCTGTCATTAAATGCCATCTTTTCTTTTTGATCCTTTCATGGTTGATACCTTTCTATGGCATGAAGAAATTTGTTCTTTTAACGTGTAGTAATAATTTAAGATTCACTATTTGAAATTTCTATTTACAGCCCAGTTTTACTGGAACAGTCAGTCAGGCATCATCTTTCTGTCAAGCATAATCTTTGCAGATAATTTTAATTTTTTTTTTCTGCGGTTGGCAAAAAAAGCCTTAAAGGCCCTTACTTTCTACTTATTTTGAAGGGCCATGCCATGCTATGCCATCTTTTCTTTCTGATATCTCATGTTTTTTACCTATATATGGCATGAAAAAAAAAATATATATATATATATATCATGCTTGTTATCTTCCTATGCCATTAAAAATTTCTTCTTTTACCGTGTGGTAATATTTTCGGTTTTACTATTTGAAATTTCTATTTACAGCCCACTTCTACTGGAACAGTCAGTCAGTCATTATCTTTGCAGGTAATTTTTTTTCTGTTACCGGCAAAAAGAGCCTTGAAGGTCCTTACTTTCTACTTATTTTGAAGGGCCATGCCATGCTATGCCATCTTTTTTTTTCTGATATCATGTCTGTTACCTATCTATGGCATGAAAAAAATTACTTTTACAGTGTAGTAATAAAATTTAGGTTTCAGTATTTAAAATTTCTATTTACAGCCCAGTTCTACTGCAACAAGCAGTCAGGCATCATCTTTCAGTCAGGCATCATCTTTGCAGGTAATTTTTTTCAGTGACAGGCATAAAAAGGCTTAAAGGCCCTTATACTCTCTCTTTCTTTTTAAGAGCCATGCCGTGCTATGCCATCTTTTGTATTTGATATCTCATACTTGTTACCTTTCTATTCCATGAAAAAATTTCTTCTCTTATCGTGCAGTAATAATTTAGGTTTCACTATTGATAATTTCTCTTTACAGCCCAGCTATACTTTTACAGACAGTGAGGCATCATCTTTGCAGGTAATTTTGTTCAGTGGCCGGCCAGAAAGCCTTTAATGCCCTTATTTTCTACTTGTTTTAAGGGGCCATGCCATGCTATGCCATCTTTTCTTTTTGATATCTCATGCTTGTTACCTTTCTATTCCATGAAAAAATTTCTTCTTTCATCGTGTAGTAATAATTTAGGTTTCACTATATTGATAATTTCTCTTTACAGCCCAGTTATACTTTTACAGACAGTGAGGCATCATCTTTGCAGGTAATTTTGTTCAGTGGCCGGCCAGAAAGCCTTAAATGCCCTTATTTTCTACTTGTTTTAAAGACCCATGCCATGCTATGCCATCTTTTCTTTTAGATATCTCATGCTTCTTACCTTTCTATTCCATGAAAAAATTTCTTTTTTATCGTGTAATAATTTAGGTTTCACTATTTATTATTTCTCTTTACAGCCCAGTTATACTGCAACAGACAGTCAGCTAGTATATATGCAGGTAATTTTGTTCAGTGGCCAGCAAAAAAAGGCTTTAAAGGCCCTTACTTTCTACTTGTTGTAAAGGGCCATGCCATGCTATGCCATCTTTCCTTTTTGATATATCATGCTTGTTACCTTTCTATTCTTAAAAAAAATATTATTTTACTGTGTAGTAATAATTTAGGCTTAACTATTTAAATATTTTATTTACAGCCCAGTTATACTGAAACAGACATTCGGGCAACATTTTGGCAGGTAATTTTGTTGAGTAGCTGGCCAAAAAAGCCTTAAATCCCCTCATATGTCTTCTTTTTGATATCTCATGTTTGTTACGTTTCTCTGCCATGAAGTTTTTTTGATTTTTATCGTTTGGTAATAATTGCTTCATTTTTAAAAATTTCTCTTTTTAGCCCATCTATACTCCAAGAGGCAGACAGGTAATTTTACATGTAGTTTTATTTATGAGCCAGCCATTAAAAAGCCGTAAAAGCCCTTATTTTCCTTTTGTTTTTAAGGGCCATTCCATCTCCTTTTTGATATATCGTGTTTATTACAAAGTAACAATTACAAAGTTTTTTGTAAGGCCCTCATATCTCTTCTTTTTGATATCCCATGTTTGTTACCTCTCTCTGCCGTGTTGTTTTTTTTATTTTTATCGTATAGTAATAATTGCTTCATTATTTAAATTTCTATTTTTAGCCTAGTTCTCGAAGAGGCGGGGAGATTATTGTACTGATGGTAATATATAATTTTATTTATGGGCCGGCCATAAAAAAGCCGTAAGAGCCTTTATTTTCCTTTTGTTTTTAAGGGCTATGCCATCTCCTTTTTGATATCTTGTGTTTATTACTTTAGTATGCCATTTCAAAGTTTTTTGTAAGGCCCTCATATATCTTCTTTTATATCTCATGTTTGTTACCTTTCTCTTTTTATTTTTATCTTATAAAATAATTACTTCATTATTTAAAATTTCTATTTTTAGAACACCCATTCTCAAAGAGGCATACAGGTAATTTTACATGTAATTTTATTTATGGGCCGGCCATAAAAAAGCCGTAAAAGCCCTTATTTTCCTTTTGTTTTTAAGGGCCATGCCATCTCCTTTTTGATTTCTCGTGTTTATTATCTTTGTATGACATTAATAAGTCTTTTGTAATTTATCGTAATGCAAATATTTAGGTTTTATTACTTAAAGTTTCTGTTTATTGGTCAACAATTATGTAAGAGACAGGCTGTATTTTGTTTATTAACGGGCCGACCCTAAAAAAGCCTTATAAAGGCCATGCCATCCCTTACTTTTGATATCTCATGTTTGTTACCTTACCCTTCATTCTTTTTGATAATTAAATCTTCTATTTTTAGCCCAGAGGCAGAAGAGGCAGACCGGTAATTTTATTTTTTTAATGCCATGATAAAGTTTATTTTATAGTGTAGTAATAATTCATGCTTCATTATTTAAAATTTCTATTTTTAGCCCAGCAATCATCCAAGAGTCATCCGGGTAATTTTACATTAATTTTACTTATGGGCCGGCCATAAAAAATGGCGTAAAAGCCCTTAATTTCTTTTTGTTTTTAAGGGCTATCAGTGGTTCCCAAACTATTTTGCTCGTGGAACCCCCCCCCCCAATTTGTTGCCAATGATCACGGAACCCTGAATATTTTTTAATCAACGGCTTCTCAAAATTTAATATCTGATATCAAATGAAACAAGCCAACTTAATGTTAAAAAAGTTTTGATTAAGCGAGTTTCAAGAACCATCAGGGGGGTCCCCCCAGAAAAGTTTTGGAAATTTGACTATAAAAAGAGGGGTTTAACTTGTTTTAGTGCACCTAATCCGAATTTCGGACATACATTTTTAAGAATTTAATACATATTTTTGGTAGGATTTGCATTATAATGAACTTAATACAAAAAAACACCTTTCTTATTTTCTTTAAGGAAATAAAATTTGTCACTCGAAACCATTAAATTTTTTTGTGGAACCCCAGGGTTCCACGGAACCCTTTTTGGGAACCACTGGGCTATGCCATCTCCTTTTTGATATCTCGTGTTTATTACCTTGTATGCCATTACAAAGTCTTTTGTAATTTATCGTAATGTAAATATTTAGGTTTTATTATTTAAAGTTATGTTTATTGGCCAGCAATTCTGTAAGAGGCAGGCCGGTTTTTTTATTAACGGGCCGACCATAAAAAAAAGCCTTAAAGGCCCAAATTTTCGTTAATAAGGGCAATGCCATCTCTTACTTTTGATATCTCATGTTTGTTACCTTACTCTTCATTCTTCTTGACACTTAAATATTCTATTTTTAGCCCAGAGGCAAAAGAGGCAGACCACGCACACGCAGACAGGTAATTTTACTGTTTTTAATGCTATGATTAAGTTTATTTTATCGTGTAGGTAGTAATAATTCATACTTTATTATTTCAAATTTCTGGGACATTTCACGGTAATTGTAGAGTCCTTAACATTTTATTTTGTCTTTTAAAGTTGTATAAATTTCAATTTTCTTCAAAATTTTCTGTTCTCATACAATATAGACTGTAAACATCAGATTAACACAGAAAAACTATAAAAATTTGAAATTTATACAACTTTAAAAGACAAATGTTACGGACTCTTCAATTACCGTGAAAGGACCCTTCTATTTTTAGCCTAGTAATTATAGAAGAGGCGGTCGGGTAATTTTACATTAATTTTATTTATGGGCCGGCCATAAAAAATGGCGTAAAAGCCCCTTTTGTTTAAGGGCCATGCCATCTCTTCTGTTTGATATCTCGTGTTTATTACCTTTGTATGCCATTACAAATTTTTTTGTAATACCCTCATACCTCTTCTTTTTGATATCTCATGTTTGTTACCTTTCTCTGCCATGATAAAGTTTTTTTTTTATTTTTATCGTATAGTAATATAATATAGTAAAAGCCCTTATTTTCCTTTTTTTAAGGGCCATGCCATCTCCCTTTTGATATCTCGTGTTTATTACCTTTGTATGCCATTAATTTTTTTTGTAATTTATTGTAATGTAAATATTTAGGTTTTATTACTTAAAGTTTCTGTTTATTGGCCAGCAATTCTGTAAGAGGCAGGCTGGTTTTTTTTATTAACGGGCCGACCATAAACAAAAGCTTTAAAGGCCCAAATTTTCGTTTATAAGGGTTATGCCATCTCTTACTTTTGATATCTCATGTTTGTTACCTTACTCTGCATTCTTCTTGATATTTAAAATTTCTATTTTTAGCCCAGTGGCGATAGTAGCAGATGTGGCAGTGGCAGAAGAGGCATACAGGTAATTTTATTTTTTTAATGCCTTGATTAAAGTTTATTTGAGCGTATAGTAATAATTCATGCTTCATTATTTAAAATTTCTATTTTTAGCCCATCAATTATAGAAGAGGCGGTCGGGTAATTTTACATTTATTTTATTTATGGGCCGAAAAGCCCTTATTTTCCTTTGTTTAAGGGCCATGCCATCTCTTCATTTTGATATATCGTGTTTATTACCTTTGTATGCCATTACAAATTTTGTATTTTTTCGTATTGTAAATATTTTGATATTATTATTTAAAATTTCTGTTTATAGGCAAGCAATTCTGCAACAGTCAGACAGCTTTTTTTATTAACGATCCGGCCATAAAAAAGGCTTAAAAAGGCCCCTATTTTCCTTTTGTTTTTACGAGTGTTGCATGCAATGTCATCTCTTCTTTTTATACCTTATATACCTATTTATTACCTTTCCACTAGTCATGAAAATAAATTATATTTTATCGCATAATAATAATTTAGGTTTAATTATTAATAATTTGTATTTACAGGGACCCACTTTAACAACAAAGACAACTTTAATACGCCTACAGGTAATTTTATTTATGGGCTGGCCATTAAAAAGCAGTCCTTATTTTCCTTTTGTGTTTAAGGGAGGTTCTATGCCATGTCATCTCTACTTTTTGGTACCTCATGTTTATTTTTATTACTATCCATTCCATGGTAAAGTTTTGTATTTTTTAGTGTAACAATAATTTAGGTTTCATTATTGAACATTTCTATTTACAGCCTCTCAATAGAACAACGGACAGCCAAGAACTTTCTGAGGTAATTTTATTAACCGGCCGGCCATTAAAAATCCTTAAAGGCCCTTATTTTCGTTTTGTTTTAAGGGGTGGTGCCATGCCATGCCATGCCATCTCTTCTTTCTGATATCTCATGCTTATTTTCTTTCCATTCTATGACAAAGTTTTGTATTTTTTAGTGTAACAATAATTTAGGTTTCATTATTGAACATTTCTATTTACAGCCTCTCAATGAAATATCATACAGCGGAGAATTTTTAGAGGTAATTTTATTTACCGGCCGGCCATAAAAAAATCCTTAAAGGCCCTTATTTTCGTTTTGTTTTAAGGGGTGGTGCCATGCCATGCCATCTCTTCTTTCTGATATCTCATGCTTATTTTCTTTCCATTCCATGACAAAGTTTTGTATTTTTTAGTGAAACAATAATTTAGGTTTCATTATTGAACATTTCTATTTACAGCCTCTCAATGGAATATCAGACAGCGAAGAATTTTTTGAGGTAATTATATTTACCGGCCGGCCATTAAAAATCCTTAAAGGCCCTTATTTTCGTTTTGTTTTAAGGGGTGGTGCCATATGCCATGCCATCTCTTCTTTCTGATATCTCATGCCTATTTTCTTTCCATTCAATGACAAAATTTGTATTTTTTTTTTCGAGTAACAATAATTAAGGTCTCGTTATTTAAAATGTCTATTTAAATGGCGGGGGACCTTTAAATATTTTTCAAAAATTCTAAAAAAATTCACAGTGTCTTATATTCACATAAAGAACATTTTTGGGGGGTGAGAGTTAAACATTTCAAAAGTCGCGTTTTTTTGGGACACCCTACTGTGCAGGTAATCTTAAAGTCTCTTATTTTCCTCTTGTTTTTAAGGGCCATGCCATTCCTTCTTTTTGATATCACATGTTTTTTACCTTTCTAAGTCTTTACGAAGTTTGTTTATTTAATCGTGTAGTAATAATTTCTTTATTTAAAATTTCCATTTACAGGAAGTCCCTTGTTCAACTACCACACCCATTGTGTTGCAGGTAATTTTATATACAGGCCGGACATAGAAAATTCTTAAAGGCCCTTATTTTCCTTTTCTTTTTAGTGGCCATGCCATGCTATGCCTTCTCTTCTTTTTGATATCTCCTGTTTATTACCTTTTCATTCTATGACAAAGTTATGTGTTTTATTGTGAAATAATAATTAAGGTTACATTATTTGAAATTTCTATTTACAGCTCAGCAGGGCTGTAACCCGCAGTCAGGTAATTTTATTCATTGGTCGGCCATAAAAAAAGCTTCAAAGACCCTTATCTATCTTTTTGATACCTCATGTATTTTATCGTCTTATAATAATTTAGGTTACATTATCTAAAATTTCATTTTACAGGGCAGCAGTTCTGCAGCAAGCAGTGAGGTAATTGTATTCACGTGTCGGCCATAAAAAATCCTTATTTTGCTTTTGTTTTTAGGAACCCTTAAAAAAACATTTTTTTTTTTTTTTTTGCTAAACCCTAAAATGACCCTGTTTTTAATCCGAACCCTTTAATTATTTGTTTCCAGGCGTAATTACTGGCGCAGATTTTAACACCTCCCCAAAAACTTATAAATAGGATAAAATTGTTTGGGTTGGGCGTTTAAAATTTGTTTGAAAACAAAAAAAAATTAACAGTAGCATTTTTATAATAGGAAACAAGTACATTTTGCAAGCCAGTATTTATTCTTCATGTAATTATGCATTGTAATAAATTTCACACTTATCAGATTCTTAGCAGGCAGTAATTCTTAAAATAGTTACCTCAAAGGTAAAAATTAAATCTTTATTAAAAAGCAATCTGTAATTTAAAAATTGGTTTTTATTTAATGGTTTGGTTATTTAATTTTTAATAATTACACTGGTAAACAAGGTTTTTGGCACAAGATACTTTTTTAGTGTTTCTATGGTAACTTTTTACGCTTGATTTCAAATCTGCAATCAGAATTTTTCCATCACCCTCAGATTTTTCACCATTCAATTTTTTATACATTGCTTCATAATGCTTAGTATGTGTTTTCCAATGAGAGCTAATGTATTCAAAATAAAATTTTAAATGATTTATTTGATGATTATGATAATTTTTATCGATATTTACTATAGTAAACCCCCCTTTCTTTATTCCTACCTGCTTTTAGATGGTAATTAGGGTCCAATTTTGCTCTCTAAACATGGCAGTGCTGTGCCAATCACACTGTGGCTATTCCGAGAGTCAAGATATTGAATGAATGAATTAACTTTAAGGATTCTCAGACCTATATTGAATTTAGCTCTTATGAGACCTAAAAATATGATTATCATTCATTATTCTATCCACCAGGAGCGATCCAGAAGCCAGAATCTGCCATAAGAGAAGATTGAGCCTGCATCTCTTACTTGCTCCCTAAAAATCTCATTCAAAGCTGGCACACACTATAAATCATGCCTTAAGTTCTTGTATGATTCTATCATAATTAACTATCACGAAATTTTCATATAATGCTTATTTTACAGACGTTTCTCTCACGAGCATTGAGTGGGAACGTGTATAGAGCTTTTTTTAGGTAATGCCTCTGTACCATTTTAAATTTTTGCTAGGGTAAATTTAATCACATATCCTATATTTGCCATCATTATGGACCTTATGCTATGATTTTTGTCCATTATAATAACTTTTGTTAGATGTAGTTGAGACAAAACCGTTTGTTTCTGAATTTTTAGACAAAAGTGGGGGTACAGACACAATGGGGATCTAGAATTCTTTATCGTTACTTCCAGACACCTTAATTGAACATTTCCGATGTTATATGCTATACACAAAAGAAAATTTCAACCTTTGCACTTCAAGTTAGTCGAATACTATCAGGTTTATATGTGAAATGCAACATTTGTTTCAAAATTAAAATACATGTAACAAAAAAACTGTGGGTGATGGAGAAAAACAACTTGCATATTTGAATTCAGCGTAAAAAGTTCTATTAGGGGGATCACCCCCTTTTGCTCTTGTGCCAGAAAAAAAGTTCAATTTTGTTGACTGGTGTTATTGCCATGATTATTTATTGCATGGAAAAAATTGAAATCGGCTTATTGGTTTATAACCCAAGTCCAATCTCTTCTTTTTAATATTTCATGTGCATTACCTTTTCAACTTCCTAATGCAATCTGAATATACATGAATTTTTTTCAATATTAAAAAATCCACTAAATAGTTACATTTTTTGTTATTTTTAAATGTTACGAACGATGCTAATTCATAAACTGTCCTGAATTTGTTACTCTCACTCTCCACGTTAATTATGCAACACAAATTTTAAATTTTTACTTTAATTGATGTTTGCAATTTCAGCTTGCTTCAATTTTAAAAGTAGCTGCTTAAAAATATGAGGAAAGATAAAATTGTTAAACATAGTATATTGTATTAAAAGTAATTTCCCTTTTTTTATTCTATGCATCTTTTACAGAATGAATCCCAAGAAAATGTAGATAGGGAATACTTCTATGGTTAAACTAAGTTTGAAAGTAAACTGAAATGTGTGTTTAAGCTTTGAAAAACGGATGTTTTTTTCCTCATACAGTGTGTTGTGCATTTAATAAAGGTTTAAAGTTTTTTTAGCTAATGAAAATATGCATTTAAATTGTTAGATAAGTTTGTTTAATGTTTTTAACTTTTTCTTGAATGCAAAAGTGATTTGTAACTTAAATGTTTTGAAGGCTCTGACTTTATTTTGATGGTAAAACTTAGGTGTTAGCTAGTGAAAGTAATGTATTTAAATTGCTAAATAGTAAGTAAATCTCTTACTTTTTTCAATATCTGGCTGTATAAGAGATTGATAAATTTTCCTAAATGATTTGTAACAGAAGCATTTTGTAAGCTCTCTTATTTTGATGTTAAAACTATTTTGTAAGCTAATGAAAGTATGCATTATAATTGTTGGATAATAAGCTTTTCTCTGTTTCTTATTTTTTTTTTAAAATGTCTGGATAAATAAGTAATGTGATAGAAATTTCCCATAAAATTTGTAGCAGAAACATTTAGTAAGCTCTCTCCTTTTGATGGTAGAACTTTTGTTATCTAATGAAAAAATGCAAGTGATTGAAAAGTTTTCCCAAATGATTTGTAATTGAAATATTTTATGAACTCTCATTTTGATGGTAAAATTGTTTATTAAGCTAATGAAAATATGCATTTTAATTGTAAGATGATAAGCTATTCTATGTTTCTTAATTTTTTTTTAAATATCTGGATGCATAAGTAATTTGATTAAAATTTCCCATATGATTTGTAACATCAGAAACATTTTGTAAACTCTCTCCTTTTGATGGTAGAACTTTTGTTATCTAATGAAAAAATGCAAGTGATTGAAAAGTTTTCCCAAATGATTTGTAATTGAAACATTTCATGAACTCTCATTTTGATAGTAAAATTGTTTATTAAGCTAATAAAATATGCATTTCAATTGTCAGATAAGCTTTTCTATGTTTCTTAATTTTTTTTAAATATCTGTATGCATAAGTAATGTGATTAAAAATTTTCCCAAATGCTTTGTAACAGAAACATCTTGATGGTAAAACTTTTTGCTATGTAATGAAAAAATACATTTTAACTGTTAGATAAGTTTATACAAATCTGTTCCTGTACTTTGTTTAATATCTAGATGCAAAAGGTGATGGGGGAAAAATCTCAAGTTACTTGTAACCAACATTTTGTAAACTCTTCTTCATTTCGATGTATTTTTCTTTGTACCTATGTATTCTGAGTTATCTTTCAAATAAAATTGGCAGAGGAGTAAAAAAAAGAATGTTTATTACTACCTTTGACATAGTTTTTTTAAATTCAGACAATTAAAGTAGGGTCACTTGGGGTAAGTGGGTCCCTGGGGTAAGTGGGTCACCCCCCTCAAACTAAACTATGTAAAGGTTGGTTGGTTGTTTGGGGTTTTATGGCGCATGACCCAGGAGAGAGTATAGTGCGCCAGACACAAGACAAAATTAAACCAAAAAATATTCCTTTAAAAACATAAATATAACTGGCCAAGGGCCATTGTCGGACGTACTCTATACGTCAAATTTAAAATGGTTAAAATATTGTTAAATGTGATGGGTAAAACCAATTTCATGAATATATTTAAAAACTAATGATAGATTAGAATGATTTAAAATTTGTGATAAGTTAAAGTCAGTACGTTTAAAAATGATGTTTTTATAAGGGTTAAAGTGGGGGCAGACACTAATGATGTGTTGAACCGTTAAAAGAGTGTCACAGAAATGACAAGTGGGAGCTTCTTCTCCCCTCAAGAGGTGACGATGGGTCATTCTTGTGTGCCCTATTCGCAATCTGGAAAGTAGTACCTCCTCGCGACGCGTAAGATTTTTACGCAGCCGTCGCGAGAGAGATGGCATCACAGAATGCAGTTTATTGGTAATCTGCTGGTCCCATTCGGACTGCCATATTTCATGCAGTCTTCGCCGAAAAAGCGGTTTAAGATCCTCGAATGGGACAGGAAATCTTTCTGTAGGGCCTGTGACAGATCTAGCGGCACGGTCTGCTTCTTCGTTTCCTTGAATCCCGGCGTGACCGGGGACCCAACAAAACATTACTTCAGTTTGAGACCTAGATAGTGCGTCTATGATGTCATTTACAATGGGATGGGCAGATGAGTTATGCGAGACGATACTTTGGAGTGATGAGAGTGAGTCAGTGTAAATAATAAATTTTTCATGAGAGGTGAGTGAGATGTGTTCGATTGCCATCCTGATGGCATGCAGTTCTGCAGTATAGACAGAAGCTGTGATAGGGAGGGCATCGGAGAGGGTTGCGCACTGGCAAACTGCCGCGGCACCTACGTGTGATTCGGACTTGGACCCGTCAGTAAAGATAGGGGTATAGTCCGAATACGTCCCCCGATGTTCTCTATACAGAGCCTGGAACACATAGTTCGGGAGTGATTTCCTGCAGTGCGCAATTGAAAGATCCACTTGAGGGGTGGCGCGCTCCCATGGAGAAAATGGAGCGATGCTTGTCTGGGAAATTTTTTCACTCGAAATATTCCAGTCACTCATCAACTGTCTCATACGAAACTGGAATGGAGGCGGGTTTACACGTGAACTACGATGAATGATAAAATAATGCAAACTGAAATCAAACATGAATTTAAAAGCGGTATGATGACGCAGCGACCTCATCTTGGCATAATACGAGAGGGCCAAGTAGCTCCTTCGTAAATGCAAAGGCGGCTCGTATGCCTCCGCATAGAGCGACTGAACTGGGGATGTACGGAACGCTCCCAGGCAGATACGTAGAGCTTGGTGGTGTACAGTGTTGAGTGAGCGCAACAATGATTGGCATGCAGAGCCGTACACGACCGAACCATAGTCCAACTTGGACCGCACCAAGGAACGGTACAGCCGAAGCATGGCCGTCGTGTCGGCACCCCAAAATGTGTTCGACAACACTTTAAGCAAGTTGAGAGTTTTTGAACATCTATTTTTTAGATCATAAATGTGGCTGCGAAAACGGAGCTTTCTGTCGAAGATTACTCCGAGGAAACGAGTTTCTTCAACACATTGAATTTCTGAGTCCCCTAGTCTCAATTCGGGGTCCGGGAAGAGCCCTCTTTTGCGACTGAAAGGAACGCAGACTGTTTTCTCAGCAGAGAACATAAACCCGTTTTCTAAGGCCCATCGATTCATTTTATTAATAGATGTTTGTATGTGGCGCTCAGCCACTGATAAAGAATGCGATGAGTATGAAATTTGAATGTCGTCCACGTATAATGAATATTGTACATCATGATTTATGAGATGAGTGATACCATTTAATTTTATGATAAAAAGCAAAACACTTAAAACACACCCTTGGGGAACACCCTGCTCTTGAATAAAAGTATTCGAGTAGAATGAGCCAAGGCGAACTTGGAAAGAGCGATGATCTAAAAAATTTTTTATAAAAATGGGTAAATTGCCCCTTAAGTTAAAATTGTATATGTCCTGGAGAATACCTCTTCTCCAGGTCATATCGTATGCCTTTTGTACATCAAAAAACACAGACAGGCAGTGCTTTTGTCTAAAAAAAGCTTCTCTTACGGCTGTTTCAAGCCCTAAAAGATTGTCTGTGGTAGAACGATATCTACGGAAGCCGCTTTGGTATGGTGAAATGAGGTTTTCGGTTTCAAGATAAAACATGAGCCGTGCACTTATTATTCTCTCCATGAGTTTACAAAGACAGCTCGTTAGAGCTATAGGCCTGTAATTACCTGGAGAGCTCGGGTTTTTGCCTGGTTTGGGAAACGGGAGAACGAAGGCATGACGCCACTTGGATGGGAATTCTTGCTTGGTCCAAATGCGATTGAAAAGGCTTAGAAGAGCGAGTAAGGAATCATCAGAAAGATTTTTTAGCATAATGTAATGTAACCCGTCGGGACCAGCCGCCGAGTTCCCTGAGCGATACAGCGCCGTACGAAGTTCAAGCATGGTGAGCGACGAGTTGTAGCCTTCGTTGGAATAACCGAAGTCCAACTTCGAACGCTCTGCTTTCTGCTTCAGCGCTTGGAACGCAGGGGGGTAGTTCTCGCTGTTAGATGTTTTAGCAAAATGCTCAGCTAGCATGTTGGCAATATCGGGGATACTGCTAACGGTAATGCCGTCACTCTCAAGCATGGAAACTGGTTGAGAGCTGAACTTGCCACTGATCTTACGGATCTTGTTCCAAACGTCTTTAGAGGGTGTGGATGAAGTTACGCTGCTGACGTATGCCATCCACGATTCCCTCTGACTTTGTCTCCGTATTTTCCTGAAATAAGCTCGTGCCTTTTTAAATGCAACCAAGTTGTCCGGAGACGGGTAGCGCCTAAACCTATTCCAAGCTTTGTTTTGGGATTTTCGAGCTTCCTGGCATTCATAATTCCACCATGGTTTAGGAAATTTTGGCAATCTAGAGGAACTTTGAGGAATAAAAGTTTGAGCAGCTGTTAAAATGGATGAAGTGACTGATGAAATTGCTTGGTCTATAGTGCCAGATGACACCATACTCTCTGTGATAACAGCATGGGTTTGGAAATCCTCCCATTTGGCTCTATCGAATTTCCAACGAGGTGTGCGTGAAGACGCACCCGCGGTTGTAGTAACGAACGATAGCACAATGGGGAAGTGGTCACTTCCCATGGGGTCTTCAACAACACTCCAAGTGAGATCCAGGAGTAATGACGGCGTACAGATGGAGAGATCAATGGCACTATAAGAATGAGTGGGTGAGTGGATGTATGTGGGAGAGCCATCATTCAGCAGGGCCAGGTCAAGCTCTGAAAACAGCCGCTCGACAGTGTGCCCTCTGGAATTAATATCGCGGCATCCCCACAATGAATGATGCGCATTAAAATCGCCGAGTAAAATGGAAGGTGATTGAAGTTGATTAAAAAGCAGCTCAAGATCTCTAAATGAAACCGGATTACCGGGTGGCAGATAGACATTGCAAACGGTTACGGCCGAGGTGATGGTGAGTCGAACTGCTACAGCTTGCAAGGGCGTCTCAAGATCAACGGGAGAAAAGGGTATCGAGTGGGCGACAAGAAGCGCCACTCCACCACACACTCTACCGCCAGACTCGCAATCCTTGCGAAGGACCGAGAAGCCTCGCAAGCGGACTGAGTCAGAAGGTCTCAGAAACGTTTCCTGCAAGGCAATGCACGCAGGTGAATGTATATTAGCCAGATGTTTTAGATCCTCTAGATTGGAGCGGAATCCGCGAATATTCCATTGTATGATCTTACCTATTTTTCCTTGGAGATTTTGGCCCTTTGGACCCTATAGGATCATACGTAATTTTTTTGAGTTTGGTGAACTTGCTTTCTTTTTTTTGTAGCTCTTTTTGTTGGTATAGTTCATAGATATTTGCCTCCAAACTCCCCAAAAGACTGGACGAAGAGTCAGAAGGGTCTGGAGGTTTTCTTATTTTTGTCATGTCTTTCAGTTTTGATTCAGAAGCACAGCGTTTCATTGTGGCAGCATTAGTTTCGCATTCCATTGTTTCTACAGCAACAGGAGTCACTGTAGGGGTAGTTTGGACGGGAGCTTCTATGACTAAATTATTGGGAGTGGTTTCTATAGTAGGGGTAGTTTGTTCGGGTGCTTTTATATCTGAACTTTTGGGAATGGTATCGGTTAAAGGGTTAGCCGATTCGGCTCTGTTGGGTGTAGTAGAAACGGATATCTCTGTTTGAGTTGAAATGGTGCATGAGGACTTTACGGCGGCTGCATAGGAAGTCGAGGGGCGCGGTGGCACGATGTTGGGCACACGCTTTCGGGCCTCAGAATAAGAGATATTCTCAATGACTTTTAGCCGTTGAATCTCTTTCTCCTGCAGCCATTTTGTGCATTTTCTTGAGTAGGCCGGATGTTCGCCCTCGCAATTCACGCAGTGCGTGTTTGCTTCAGTGCAAAAGTCGCCGGCGTGCTCCGTACTCCCGCATTTCTCGCAGGTTGGAGTGCCGCGACACGCAGCGGTTCCGTGGCCGAAACGCTGGCAGCGGAAGCATCGTAGCGGATTGGGGATGAACGGCCGTACATTTAAACTTATATAACCGGCTTTTATTTTTGATGGCATGTTGGGGGTGGAAAAGGTAAGTACAAAAAGGGGTGTTTTGATTTTTTCATTTTCTTTCTTGATGATGATTTGTTTTGCTTCGGTTACGTTTTGATCTTCTAAACCTTCTTGTATTTCGGTTTCTTTAAGATTAGTCAAGTCGGGACAGTATATAACACCTTTTGAGCGATTAAGTGTAGGATGAGGTTCACAAACTAAAGGTATATGTGCAAGTTTTGTGGAATTAAGGAGATTTTTTGATTGAGAATCTGTATCTGTATAAACTAGTAGATCACCCGATGATAATTTTTTTACTGATCTAACGTTACCGGCAATTCCTGAAATAGCTTTCGAAACTAGGAAAGGTGATACATTTGCAAGCTTTTGTTCTTCTGAATGCAAAATAAGATATTTAGGTAATGTATTTGGAGATGTCTGAGAAGTCATTTTGGTGGACTTACCACCATGATTAATAAAAGACCCCATGAGGGAGAGTGGCGCCTAGGTTCTTTTTTGGTGCTTATGGTGGGCAGAGGGAGGGGTGAAGAACCTACCAAATGACAACCTCCCACTCCCACTACTGGTCCCACAGCTCCCACAGTGCGGACTCAGCAGTCTGCCTGCTGAGCGGGGCTGCACTGCTGCTGCAGGCGCTACGGCATGGTGTCCGCCAAGGTGGAAAAACGATAGAACCGACTGGGCAGCTCCCACAAACTGCCCAGCAAGCAAGGAAGCATATGGGTCGCCACATTGCTAAAGAGCAAGAAGTGACACAGCCGAACGTCGGTATGTTGACCAACCAGGAACCGGACGACAAATACAGGACAACACAACATTTAATGGTATCCTGGTCTCAGCTGCTTACCCATATGCCGCCCATCCAGAGCTCGTTAAACACTCCAGGGGAGAAGTAAATGAAAAGCAAGTGGGCTTATTGTGTTTGGGTGATCTGAAGAAATTAAAAACCAGTTTAACATTGAACTATTTTAAAAGAAAAAAGATTTGCTGTAAAGTCTCAAATCAAAATGGTGAAAGGAGAGTCAAAATAATACTA
This sequence comes from Tetragnatha montana, assembly GCA_963680715.1. Lineage (NCBI taxonomy): Eukaryota > Metazoa > Arthropoda > Arachnida > Araneae > Tetragnathidae > Tetragnatha > Tetragnatha montana. The sequence continues at coordinate 54,911,514 of OY796679.1, forward strand.
CGTTTAATAAGATGGAAATTATGTGTAATTAAATGACGAACTTAATAATAACCAATCTTACTAAAGGTAATAAGATGTTAAAATAAAATTCCAGTGTAAAATGCATCTAATAAATCAAAACCAGTATCAATTTAACTATGGCGGAAAAGGAAAGAGGGAAGTACAGAGGAAAGAAAAAGAAGAAAGATCGCTTTAGGCTGCCCGGGGTCGCGCGTTCCCGGTGGAAAGATGCACTTGGTCACCTAAAGGAGGTTCCCGTGCAGGTGGAAGATTGGCCTTTTAATTAGGCACAAAGACACTGGGGTACCTCGGGATTGTGACACCCGTCACACCTCGACAAGGTGTGCCCCTGAGGGGTCCCGTGCAGGTGGAAGATTGGCCTTTTAATTAGGCACAAAAACACTGGGGTACCTCGGGATTGTGACACCCGTCACACCTCAACAAGGTGTGCCCCTGAGGGGAAAACTATGTAAAGGACATTTCACACTTATTCACATTGATCATGTAACATTTTGTCACACTGATGGGTTTTGCATATATTAGAGTTTTGTGTCATTTCTTTTTAAGATTATAGAACTATTGTAAAAAATTTCCATAATTTTTTTTTTGGAGAGTTCAAGATGCATTTTTCCAAGAAGTGTTTCCAGGAAAGTTTTCACTATATTTTAATGTTTTTTCAACTGTTGTGCCAGGTTTGACTTAAAATACATACTGCAATTTGAATTTTCACAAAATCTCTTATTTAAAAATTTTTAAGAGGGGGGTCCCACTTACCCCGTAATTTAAGCATACTAGGGAAGTGGGTCCCCTCATTATGGGGTAAGTGGGACACCCTAGACTCACCATTTTAATGTTTATTGAAACATTTATAAGTAATTTATAGAAATTTTATATTAATTTTGCTTTTAATATAAGCTGTGGTAAGTAAAGTAAACTATTAAGTTGGGGTTTTTTTTATTCACTTTGCCGAGAAATTAATTAAAACACACAGTGGGGTGGGGGAATAGTTTCGAGGGTTTCTTTATGTCTCCCGAACCATTCGAACCTGAAGAAAACATTCTGTAATTGTAGTGTTCCAAAAAGGGGTCCCACTTACCCCAACCAACACTATTAATTTAAATGTGAGTAGATATCTCGTACATGGATTAAGTTACAATAAAATATTTTGTACCTAAAACTTCTATACTTTATCAAGTAAGACCCTCTTACTCCCACTTAAGTTTTGCTTGCTTTCAATCAAAATAAAGAGGGGGTGACCCACTTACCCCTTCCTATGGGGTAAGTGGGTTGGTTGGTTGTTTTGGGTTTTATGGCGCAAGGTCCCTATATCGGACATTCCGCGCCAAACACAAGATTAATAGTTAAAAAGATATTTAAATTAAAAGTCATGTCTGTTTCCAACCAATATTAAAATATGAAGCTTATTAAAATACTTATAAGATGCGGGCGTGAAGCCCGTTGTCGAGCGTAGTCTATACGCCATTATTAAAAGGTTGATAGGTTAAAAACAATTTCAGAGACGCCAGCATCTTTTCAATTGTACATATGATTAAATGTCATGAATTATTCTAATGGCATTTAAAAACTGAAATAATGATGGATGATGTTTTTGACCTAAAAGTTCAGTTAAAACTGGTGATGGAGCTTTAAAATAGCGAACATAGTAAAATAATAAGTTAGGGCATGAGGTTAAAATGTGCTTAATAGTTAAAATATTCTGGCAATGAGGGCAAGTCGGTGGCGGTTCCCCAGCCAAAAGGAACCGATGCGTGACTCTGGAATGGCCTATTCTAAGGCGTGTTAGGAGGACGTCTAGCCGTCGAGATGGTAGTGGTAGTAGGGGTGAGATTCTTGGCTGTATATTGTAAAGTTTATTTTCAATTTGCTCACCCCAGTCCTCCTGTCATTCCTCCCATACGAAAGTTTTGATAAGAAGTTTTATGTCGTTGTATGGGACCCTTATGCCTAAGGGGGTCAACGCATTTTTCGCAGCGACATCTGCACGCTCATTGCCTTCTATTCAGACGTGGCCCGGTATCCAACAAAACTTAATATCATAGCCACGTCGGATAAGTTTAAAGTACAAAAAAATTACATCAAATGCTAATGGATGATTAATGTTTGAGCACTTTAATGAGTCCAATGTGCTTTTACTATCTGTATATAAAATGAATTTATTTGGAAGCAATGATGAAATGTACTTTAAAGCTTTAAATATGGCTAAAAACTCTGCAGTAAAAATTGACACAATAGATGGTAATGAGAAGTTAAAAACTGAATTTTGGTGAATAAAAGCGCAGCCAACGTAATTAAAACTTTTAGAACCATCAGTGTAAATGGCTGAATGGTCCTTGAATGATTCTCTGTGCAAATGGAAGAGCTGACGAAACATAAAAGGATTGGTGTCGGACCTCTTAAAATCTGAAAATATATTTAAAATGGGTAAATAATAATTAAACCAAGGTGGAAACTCAAAATGAGGTCTGTCAGCAACTTCATAAAATCCGAAAGAAGACTCTTCCAGGGAGATCCTCGAACGTGACCCGAATGGTTTGATGAAGGATGGGCGATTTATGAATAGCTGATCTAATGAGGTGTCCATGAGCAAATCTTGCAGTGGGTGGCCGGGTTGACTCTGGATACGATAGTAGAGTCGGAGCGACAGCAGACGCCTCGTGGATGCCAATGAGGGCTCATGGCAAACCAAATACAAACTCTTAACGGGCGAAGTGCGAAAAGCCCCAGAGCATACTCTGAGGGCAGAGTGATGGATCGTATCGAGCCTACGCAACACAGATGGACGGGCGGAGCCATATGCTGCACACCCATAGTCCAATCTGGAGCGAATTACAGCTCGATAGATTTTAAGCATTGAAGCTCTTTCTGCACCCCAGGATGTGTTTGACAAGACTTTAAGAATGTTCAGCTTTTTCTCGCAAGACAACCGCAGCTGCTCGACGTGTGGCTGGAAAGTCAGTTTTCGGTCGAAATGAACGCCGAGAAACTTGACGCTTTCCGCCACTGGAATCTTAACACCACCCAGAATGATTTCCGGGTCTGGGTGAAAGTTCCGTCGTCGGCAGAAATGCACGCAGGTTGTCTTTTGAGGGGAGAATACAAAGCCGTTCTCGGCACTCCACCTCGTCAAGCGATTGACGGCAGTCTGTAGCTGTCGCTCGACAAGGCGCATGTCGATCCCGGCACAATGGACGCTAAGGTCGTCCACATACAAGTTGCCCTGGACTGATGGGGGAAGATGAGAAAAAATGCTGTTTATTCTGAGAACGAAAAGGGTCACGCTTAAAACACTTCCCTGAGGAACTCCCTCTTCTTGTATAAAAGTATTAGATAAAATTGAATTAATACGAATTTGGAACTGTCGCAAAGATAAAAAGTTTTTGATAAACATCGGTAGATTTCCTCTGATTCCTAATGAATGGAGATCGTTTAAAATCCCGTATCTCCAGCCCTCAGGGCACCTCCTTTAGGTGATGGGCTTCACGACCCCAAGGGACCCATGTTATTCTTTTTCTCTCCTTTCCTTTTCGTCTTGAGGCCCACGACCTCAAGGTTGTCTAGTGATCTATTTTTCTTCTCTCTCTCTCTCTCTTCCCACTGTAGCTTTTTCCTGTTCTTTCCATAGTAAAACGAAACTGGTTTTTGGTTTTCATCTCACCTACAACTGAGTTTTATTTTGAGACTTGATTACCACTAGTTAAGTCTTGCGTTACTCTTATGTTTATCAGTACAATTAAATTTGTTTTATCTCTCTACCTTTCAATTATTTTACTAGTGGCTGCACGTTTGCCGTGTGCAGCGGCCCGTAACTTGGTGAAGGGGGACCTGGAGTGCTGAGGGGATTTGTGCTCCGCAGGGTTTATTATTTCCTGGGGGTCCACTTCCCCAATACGCACTCTTTGGCCCGTAATCAAGTGCTGCGGGGGTCCGTAGCATTATATCCCGGTGCCACCCCTGGAGGGGCCCGAGTTCTTTCGTCTGTCGGCCGTCAGCTACTAGTCGTTTGTCGGCTACTGGCGGTCGGCGGCGACTGCCGGTAACCCCTCCCCCTTGTTGGGCTCCTCGGTGGGTAGGGGCGCACCGGTGATGAACAATCGGCCCATACAACCATGGCTTTGCCTATTTCCATTTCTACTCCTTCAGTGGAGCAACTAATAGAAACTACAAAAACTAAAGAACCTCAACATAAATTTTTTGTAATGAAAAGATCTACAGGAGATTTAAAAAATGTGTCTGCTATTCTTATCCATAAAACAATTATAAGTAATGTTGGTGAAGTTCAAAATATTAAAAAAACTAAAGCTGGTGATATTTTAATTGAAATAATAAACTATAAACAATCCATGAATATACAAAAAATTACAAAATTAGGACCAGATATTAATGTTTCAGTAACCCCTCACAAATTTCTAAATACAAGTAAAGGTGTTATTTCTGAAGAAGACTTGATCTTTGACAAAGAAGAAGATATAAAGGAAGCTTTAAAAAACCAACATATTAGTGAAGTAAAAAGAATCATTATTACCAAGGAAGAAAATAAAATACCAACTAAGCATATCATTCTTACCTTCGACTCGCCCACACTCCCTACACATGTTAAAATTGCTTATTTAAATTGTCCAGTACACCCATTCATCCCGAATCCTCTAAGATGCACCAAATGTCAAAAATTCGGCCATTCCAAAAACAGTTGTCGTAACAACGATACTATATGTCCAAAATGTGGAAGCACAAAACACCTTTCAGACGCCTGTGATGCGCCTAAAAAAAGCTGTCCAAACTGCAAAGGTGAACATGCAGCTTATGAACGTGTGTGCCCAAAATGGATATTAGAAAAAGAAATTCAAACTGTCAAAATTAAAAATAACATTACATTTCCAGAAGCACGGAAAATAGTAAATGATCGTACACCAACACCAGGCAAATCATATTCTTCAACCCTAAAAAAAACCTTCACTTCTTCGGGAACTCAAACTACACTAACTTCCAGAGAATTCTTAACTACACCTAATGATAAAACACCTACAACCTCATCACAAACTGGAACACCTTTTAAAAAACCTAGAATTAAACGAACCAAAACAACAGTTGATAAAGAAATGACGACTGATGACGATTTTACTGATATTGACTCCTCGATGGAAGGAATAACGGAGGAAGAAGCTCCAGAAAAGTATACAGATCGTGTTCCACCTGACAAATCGTCACGTGGAAGAGGGAGAGGATCGAAATGATTCTGTGTTTTAATCTTTCTTTTTTTCCCCTTTTAAATGGCCTGTATTCTTCAATGGAATATACGTGGCTACTGGGCAAACGCAAATGACCTGAAAAGTATCATCCATGTGAAATCCCCCCTTTGTATTGGACTTCAGGAAACTTTTTTAAAAGCGGATCACAAACCTAGACTAAAGGGATTCACAATATTCAGAAAATATCATTCAGATAATTTACACGCAAGTGGTGGAGTAGCCCTCATAATAGCTAATGAAGTCCCCAAAAATGAAATAACTTGTCACAGCCACCAGAACTTAACGGAAGCGAGAATTAGAACTTGGAACCTGGCAACCAAGTAGAAGAGTTGTATTCTGTTTTGAATGTTGATGTTGTTGTGTGTAAATATCGTCGTTCTGTGTTCGTGATGTGATGTGATTAATAAATATCTGTCCTTTTAAGAAGTAGATTCCTTTGAAGATGTTTGACACGACCGCCGGCGTCATTACTCGTTAGCGTCATCAGAAAAGGTAGGATCTTTCCATTATTTTCCTACAAGTTAGTTTTGTTTTGATTGGGATGCGCTGACATTGTGGCGCCCGAACAGGGACGCCGGTAGTAAAGGTCGTTATTATTATTAAAAGGAAATCAGAAATAGAATTATGGAAAGGGCAGTGAAGGCTAGAGCACCGTTGAGGTCGAATTTCACGAAGGCGGCGGATAGATTGGAAGAGGCGTTGAAAACGAAAAATGACATAGACGAGATTGAAATCGCCTTTTCACTACTAGAAGATAAATACCAGAATTTAAAAGTCGCCGATAGTGAAGTAACGGCACTTCTTTCAAATGATCCGAAGGTGGACCAGAATACTTATGATAGTGAAATCGAAAAGATCACTACTTATGCTGATAGATTTATAACCTTGAAAACGAAAGCAGATCGAAATCGGAATGGGCTAAATAGACAAGGCCAAAGATCAGCCGTCATTGAAACCAACCAGAAGGCAGTTCGACTACCAAAATTAGAATTGGAGAAATTTGATGGGTCAATAAAAAATTGGCTAAGATTTTGGTCTATTTTTAAAAAAATTCATGAAGATCCGTGTCTGTCAGATGAAGACAAATTTATTTATCTCATTCAAAGTATGGAGGAAAAAACAAGGGCACGGGATCTAGTGGAAAGTTTTCCACCGTCGGGAGAAAATTACCCCAAGGTAATTGACTGTTTGAAAGCTCGATTTGGTAGAGATGAACTGTTAATTGAAGTTTATGTGCGTGAGCTTCTGACTTTAGTATTAAATCATAATAAGTCAAACATTATACAGTTGTATGATCGAATTGAAGCACATTTAAGAGCATTGGCTACATTGGGGGTTACCTCAGAAAAATACGCTGCTATGTTATATCCATTAGTTGAAAGTTGTTTACCAGTAGACCTATTGAAAATATGGGAAAGACACATTAGTTCCCTGTTGGTTAAAGATAAGGAACAGAAAGAAATTAATAAATTGGAGATTTTAATGGAATTTTTGAAATCAGAGGTAGAAGGTGAACAGAGGTTAGCGATCGCCAGGAATACCTTTGACGGGGGGAGAGATCCTCAAAAGAAAACCTACAAGCAGTCTACGATTGAAAATAGAAATGTCATTACTGCTTCAGGCCTTACTAATTTGAACAGGGAGGTAAGGTGTTTATTTTGTAATGGAAGACATACTTCTCAAGATTGTTATAAAGCAAAAAGGATGATGATTGATGAAAAACGGGATATTGCAAAGAAGGCTGGGTGTTGTTATCTGTGTCTCAAGAAGGGACACATTGCCAGGGAATGCAATAGTAGAGCAAAATGTTTACTTTGTGATAAATTTCACTGCCTGGTCATGTGTCCAACTTCAAATCCTGATTTCAGAGAAACCAACTCAAAATCAACAGAAGATTCTAAAGCAACTCAAGGTAAAAGTCAGACTCTGACAAACCAAACTAATTCTAAGGGAGTATTGCTGCAAACGTTACAGGTATACCTGACTGGAGAAGATAAGAAGTTTGTTGTCAGAGCTTTAATAGACTCAGGGAGTCAAAGATCATATATTAGCTCCAAAGCTGTTGAGTTGTTGAATTACGAATGTTTGGGAGAAATTCCTATAATCCATAGTTTGTTCGGTGGTCTAGAATCTACTCAGCAAAGCCATCGATGTTTTCAGGTGCAACTAACCAGTCTTGATGAGAGTTACAGATGCAATTTTGAAGTTTTAAAACAGAAGAAGATATGTGGTGGCATAGCTTCTATTCCTCAAGGACCATGGATGAAGGATCTTCATAGCAGAGGCATACAGATAACTGATTCCAAGCACACTTCTCGGCCCATCGACTCGGAAATACATCTCCTTATAGGAGCTGATGTCGCTGGGAAGCTGTTGAATGGGAAGATTTTTTATGTACCAGAAGGACCGGTTGCAGTTGGTACGCATCTGGGATGGACATTGATGGGGAAGGTTCCACAAGTCCCCTTAGTGACTGAATCGTATCTCTCAATTATAGCACTACTTACGAAAGAAATTGATCTTCCTGACATGTGGAGTCTAGACCGAATCGGCATCTCAGATCCTGTGGAAGTCCAGAGTGAGGCGGAACTACAACAAGCTGCCTATGAACATTTCCAAAGAAACCTTACTATCAACGAAGGCAGGTATGAAGTTACTTTACCTTGGTTGGAGATGCACCCCTTTTTACCAGATGGAAGAGATATAGCGGAAAGAAGGTTGAAAAATACCATAAAGAAATTGGAAGCAGTGAATATTTTGGAACCATATCAAGATGTCTTGAAGAATTGGCTGGAAGAAGGAATAATCGAAGAAGTGAGACAGGGCGAAGAAGGAAAAACTGGACATTACTTGCCACACCGGGCGGTTGTAAAGAATACAGCTACAACCAAGATAAGACCAGTGTTTGACGCTTCTTCACATGAAAAAAACTATCCTTCTCTAAATGACTGTCTTGCTAAGGGTCCCAAGATGTTAGAATTAATTCCTGCGGTTTTAACAAGATTCCGAATGAAGGAATTTGCAGTGACCGCCGATATCAAACAAGCCTTCTTACAGATAAGTATCCAAGAAAGGGACAGAAATTATTTAAAATTCCTGTGGATGGAAGAGGAAAAGATTAGAGTTTATCGACACTGTAGAGTTGTGTTTGGACTTACCTGCTCCCCATTTTTACTTGGTGCTACTCTTAAACACCATTTGGAGAATGCCCCAGCTTCATTGAAGAACACGGCAAACATGTTGCAGGAGTCATTTTACGTGGACAACTGTTTAGCCAGTTTCGACACTATCAAGGAATCTGAGACCTTTGTCAAAGAGTCAAAAGAATTATTAATTGCGGGGAAGTTTGACCTAAGAGGGTGGAGACGAAATTATGAAATGATAGATACTTCTCAGAGTTTAAACAGTATGGGAGTACAAGGAAAAGAAGATGATGTAATTTCTGTCTTGGGACTTCTTTGGAATCTTCAAAAGGATGAGCTGTTCTGTAATTCAATTCCCCATGAAATACTCGAGGACAGTCTTATTACGAAAAGGAAAATCTTAGCAGTCGCTCAAAAGATTTATGATCCACTGGGAATCGTCTGTGCATTTACCTTACGTCCAAAACTATTGCTTCAGGTTTGCTGGAAAGAGAAAGTGTCATGGGATGAAGAATTGCCCGAAGACGTCAAGAAGGAATTTTTAAATTGGCAAAAGGAATTAACATCTCTGGAAACTGTTGGCATACCAAGATTGATGATGACACCTGTTACTCTGTTGAAGACTTGCAGTTTACAAGTTTTTGCTGATGCCAGTGGGTGTGCCTATGCTGCCTGTATCTTCATTAGAGTTGAGACTGAGAAATCGGTACAGTGCAAGTTTGTGAGGGCAAAGAATAGAATAGCTCCTTTGAAAACTGTCACCATCCCCAGACTTGAACTTCTAGCATGCCTCATCGCAGCTAGGATTGCTGACACTGTCAAGAAAGATATGAAGATGCCGGAGATTGACACCTACTACTGGACAGATTCAAGTAATGCCCTCAGTTGGATCAAGAAAGAAGACCAGTGGTCTACCTTTATTGCAAACCGAGTGAAAGAAATACGATCCTTATCCAATCCCGATGACTGGCGTCACATTCCAGGAAACCTCAATCCAGCAGATATTCCCTCCAGAGGAAGCTCAATTAGGCACTTAAATGAAACAAACTGGCTACACGGACCAGAATGGTTGAAATTCCCCTTGGAAGAATGGCCGAAATCAAAGATTACAGTTAATGAAGATATTTTGAACCAAGAAAGAAGAAAAACAGTCTTAGTCAATGTCGAGGATAGTACACCTTGGTACCACAATATTGATACTACATATCCAAGGGTGGTCAGAACTGTGGCCTGGGTAAGAAGATTTATAACCAACGCCAAGAAGCGTCACGCTGAACGTTTCTATTCTAATCTGACTGTTGGGGAGATTGAGCAGGCAGAACGGAGCTTGCTTGGACTTGTCCAGAGGGAGGTCTTTGGCTCAATAGCCAACCCAGTTCTGAAGCCCTTGCGACCTCGGCTTGATGAGGAGGGTTTGATACGAATCACAACGCGCCTGTTGGAACGAGAAGATACTGATAATTTCAAACGGCCCATAATACTGCCTGGGAAACATCCTGTTATCCATTTACTGATTATCGACCATCATGAAAGATCATGCCATGCAGGAGTCCATATCTTAATGGCTCGACTGAGAGAAAATTATTGGATACTACAATGTAGAAGAACCATTAGACAAGTTCTGAAAAGCTGTAAAGATTGCCGAAGGTTTGAAGTCAAAAGAACTGAAGTCCTAACCGCACCTTTACCAGAAAACCGGATTAAAAATGCTGCTGCGTTCGAAATAACGGGAATTGATCTAGGAGGTCCTTTATATCTCAGAAACGGAGAGAAAACATGGTTTGTTCTCTTTACTTGTGCAGTCATTCGAGCGGTCCATCTAGAATTAGTTCAATCTATGACTACGGAAACCTTTTGTTTGGCTTTTAGAAGGTTTGTGGCAAGAAGAGGCAGACCCCTATGTGTATATTCTGACAACGGAACAAATCTAGTTGGGACCAGTAACATCTTGAAGGACATCGACTGGGTCAAGGTAGAAGAAATAGCTTCGGTGGAACGTATCCAGTGGATTTTCAACCCTCCTACTGCAGCTTGGTGGGGGGGTTGGTGGGAGAGGTTGATTGGAATGACAAAGAAAATTCTAAGAAGAGTATTAGGGAGAGCTAGACTGAATTATGAAGAATTGTCTACTATCCTCTGCGAAGCTGAAAACATAATCAACAGTCGTCCCTTAACTTACCTGTCAGAAGATACAGAGGATTTACAGCCATTGACGCCCAATTTGTTTTTGAGAGAAATAAAGACCGGCTGTATCCCGGAATTAGAGTTAAATCGCAGGCTACAGTACAGACAAAAGTTAAAACAAGATCTGATGGCAAGATTTCGAGTCGAGTACCTCGGCCAAATGAAGATCTATATTAGTAATAATCCTTCAGCACCTTTGGAGGTAGGACAAGTTGTCCTCATTGGCAGTGACAATCTGAAGAGGATAGAATGGCCTATGGCCAGAGTGCTCGAGTTGATACCAGGGAGAGACGGAATTGCCCGAGTGGCCCGGGTGAAGACTGCAAATGGGGAACTTATAAGACCAGTCCAAAGACTCTACCTGATGGAAGTTCCGGAGCCAACGAAGTTTCCTGACCCTTCGAAGTCCATGAATTCCCCGGACCTTCAGAAGACCTTGAAGTTGCCTGACCCTCCTGTGCTTACGAATTCGCTTGATCCTCCGGACACTGATTTGCCGACCCTGAGATCCAGAAGGGATAGAACTGTCAAACCTGTCAAGAGACTAGACCTGTGACTTAAGCTTTTGCATCCTTCCCCAAGATGCAAGGGGGGAGGATGTCACAGCCACCAGAACTTAACGGAAGCGAGAATTAGAACTTGGAACCTGGCAACCAAGTAGAAGAGTTGTATTCTGTTTTGAATGTTGATGTTGTTGTGTGTAAATATCGTCGTTCTGTGTTCGTGATGTGATGTGATTAATAAATATCTGTCCTTTTAAGAAGTAGATTCCTTTGAAGATGTTTGACACGACCGCCGGCGTCATTACTCGTTAGCGTCATCAGAAAAGGTAGGATCTTTCCATTATTTTCCTACAAGTTAGTTTTGTTTTGATTGGGATGCGCTGACATAACTCTTACAACCAACTTGCAAGCAATAGCTGCAACAGTACACATAAATCAAACCATAACCATCTGTTCATTATATTTACCTCCAAACACCCTTGTCTCATCTCAAGAACTAAGTAATCTCATCCAACAACTTCCACGACCTTTCATAATACTGGGTGACTTCAATGCTCACAATTCTATGTGGGGTTCGATTCGAACGTGTTCCAGAGGACATATGTTACAATCCCTTTTTGACGGGGAGGACGTCTGCGTCCTCAACACTGGACAACCTACCTACTTCCATGCGGCTACAGTGTCTGAGAGCTGTATAGATCTTTGTGTGTGTTCCCCTGAGGTTCTTCTGTCTTGGTCAGTTTCCAAAGATCCTTTTGGAAGCGATCACTACCCAATAACATTAACTTTTAACAACGCCAGATCTCCTGTTGCACCAGTTTTTCCTAGGTGGAAAACTGAAAAGGCAAACTGGGATACCTATTCGCTCCATGCATTAATTACTCTTGACATGGTCACTAATAGATCCATTGATGAATCAGTCGACCTAGTTACTAACTGCATCCAACATGCGGCAGAACTCTCTATACCAAAAACCAAAGGTAACGCTCCAAAGAACTGTAAACCTTGGTGGTCACGAGAATGCCAAATTGCAAAATGCAAGCAGAAGAAAGCATGGAATAAATTTAGGAGTCCAACTACTACTAATTTAATAAACTTTAACCATGCTAGAGCCCTGGCCAGGAAAATACGCAGACAACAACAGCAACTTTTTTGGAGAAACTATATTTCTACTATAAATAGGTATACACCTGTAAAAGCAGTATGGGATAAAATTAAAACTTTATCAGGTCGATACACCCCCCATTCTATTTCCATTCTTGAAACAAACAATGGCATCTGTAGTACTACTAAAGACATAGCTTGCCTCTCATTTCTCAAAACAATCTAGTAATGAAAACTACTCCAACAGCTTTAAAATTCATAAAGCACGACTTGAGAGAAAACCTATTTCTTTTAACTCCAATTTATCCTTTGAGCCCCTTTACAAGTAACGAACTTCTATCAGCACTTAAAGCATCTAGTAATAGCGCTCCTGGTCCTGATCAAATTCCATACTCAATGCTACAACATCTACCCTCTAAATCACTGGATAATCTACTCCTACTATACAATAGAATATTTGAAGAAAAGATATTCCCCTCGGCTTGGTGTCACGCTATTGTTATACCAATTCCAAAGCCTAATAAAAATACTAAAGATCCCAACAGCTACCGCCCCATAGCCCTGACATGCTGTTTATGCAAAATATTGGAACGCATGGTGAATATGAGGCTTGTATACTTTAAAGAAAATAATTCATGTTTATCGTCCATTCAAAGTGGTTTTCGTCGGTATAGATCAACTGTTGATAACTTAATTTTATTAGAAACGGCGATTCGTCAGGCTTTTGTCAGAAGAGAGCACTTGGTGACAGTCTTTTTCGACATAGAAAAAGCTTATGACAGAACATGGCGCCATGGAATTTTAATGACTTTATTTAATTTTGGACTTCGTGGAAATTTACCACAATTTATAAAATCGTTCCTCCATAAGCGTACATTCCAAGTACGAGCTGGAAATGTCTTATCGGAGTTTTTTACTCAGGAACAGGGTGTACCTCAAGGCAGCATCCTAAGTGTGGTTCTCTTTATAGTAGCTTTAGACAATGTTATAAAAAATGTACCACCCAGTGTTCGGTGCTCTCTGTATGTTGATGACCTGGCAATTTATTGCCGATCACAGAACATGGTATTCATAGAGAGACAACTGCAAACAGCCATAAATTCTATAGAGAAATGGACCAAAAACCATGGTTTTAACATTTCTGTTCAAAAAACAAAGTGCATTCATTTCTGCAGAAGACGAGGGCTTCATTTAGAACCCGATATACTTTTAAACTCTACTCCCGTTGCAGTTGAGACAACTTTTAAATTTTTAGGAATCATTTTTGACAAAGCACTTACTTTTAAACCTCATATCATTGACCTTAAAAAAAGATGTTCTACAGCTCTTAATGTAATCAGAGTGATATCCAGGAAATCATGGGGTGCTGACAGGCATACCATGTTGAAACTTTATCGAGCTATAATCCGTTCCAAAATAGATTACGGCTCTATTGTATACGGCTCAGCCGCCCCATTTAACCTGAAATTGTTAGACCCAATTGCACACCATGGACTACGTTTATGTTTGGGAGCTTTCCGAACTTCTCCAATCCAAAGCTTATATGTAGAGTCAAATGAACCACCTCTATCCACCCGAAGAAGCATTATATGTCTTAATTATTTTTCTAAAATAATGTCTTTACCATCTCATCCTTTATTCAAAGAGTGCTGTTCTCCCCTATACAATGAATTTTACGAAAATCGACCCTCAACAATACCATCATTTGGTCATAGAATTAAAAAGTTACAAACCAAGCTTGAAGTATCCTTAAAACATATTGCAAAATCCCCACAACATCTTCCCCCCCTGGAAGATCGTTGCTCCTAACATAGACACAAATTTCACCCAATATAAGAAATCTGAAACAAGCTCAGTACTTTATAACCAACTTTTTGAAGAATACTGTGAACAATATCCAAATTTTGCCTATTTTTACACAGATGGATCAAAGACTATAGATAATGTTGGTTCGGCTTTTTATCACGACTCTTTTACTATATCTGATAGACTACCACCTATCTGCTCAATTTTTACTGCTGAGCTGCATGCAATTGCTATGAGCCTCCAATATGCTTTGAAGGAAAACTTTAATAACATTTTGATTTTTAGCGACTCTTTAAGTTCTCTTGAGGCAGTAAAAAATACAGACATACGACATCCTATTCTTTTTACCATTCAAGAGCTACTAATTTCTTTCCTTGATGAATCCAAATGTGTCAAGTTTTGCTGGATCCCTAGTCATGTAAACATTAAGGGAAATGAATTGGCTGATAAAGCAGCCAAAAATTCCTGTTTTACTCTTGGCAAAAGTTTTCCAATACCCTTTACTGACACAAAATCAACTATTAAAAGAAAATGTCTATTAGCCTGGCAAAACAAATGGGATAATGAAACAAACAACAAACTTCACCACATTAAACCTATAATCTCAGACTGGCCAAGCGCATATAGGAGGAATAGGAAAGAGGAAGTGGTTCTTGCACGCCTCAGAATTGGACATTCCTATATCACTCATTTTCATCTTTTAAGTAATAGTACTCCATCTCATTGTAGTACATGTAACAGCGTTTTAACAATACTACACATTTTAATCGAGTGTCCCAATTTTAAAACACAAAGACGTGTTTATTTTGGTTCCATCAATTTTACCCTGAAACATATTTTAAGCAATAATTTTAATCATGGGAAAATTTTTAAGTTTTTGAAAAGCATTTCCTATGCACATTTAATCTAAACTTCATCATTGTAAACATAACCCTTTGTCTGTGACAAAACATTTTAATACAATTTTTAAAATTGCGTATAGACTACGCTCGACTATGGGTCTCACGCCCGCATCTTATTATTTAGATTAATTTTCACTTTGTAAGGAAAATACATATGATACGGCGCAGTATAGCCAAAAATGGACCTTAGCGCCAGTAAAACAAAAATCCTATCCTATCCTATCCCGTATCTCCATGTGCGATCGTACGCCTTTTCGATATCGAAAAATATAGAAACAAGATGATTACGGCGCACGAAAGCACGACGGGCAAGAGTCTCAAGGAACAGGATGTTATCTACCGATGAGCGGCCAACCCTGAAGCCGCTCTGGAATGGAGACAGAGCCTCAGTCGTCTCCAAGATGTAAACGAGACGACCATTAACCATCCTTTCGAAGAGTTTACACATGCAGCTAGTGAGTGCGATCGGCCGATAGTTGTCAGATTAGACAAGTCTTTTCCTGGTTTTGGAAATGGTACAACTATGGCATGTCTCCACGCAGAGGGGAAGACATGCTCCTCCCAGATGCGATTGAATAGATGTAAAAGGTTACGGAGAGAGGTATTGCTTAGGTGTTGAAGCATGACATAGCTGATGCCATCAGGACCAGGAGATGTTCTCCTAGTGCGCTGAAGGCATCGCTTCATCTCATCTTCCGTAAACCTGCAGTTATAGGCAAGGGTAGAGGTGGACTTGAAATTGAGGCGACGGGATTCCGCTCGATGTTTAAAGCGTTTAAAGTCCTCTGCATAGTTGTTAGAGGCAGAGACCGCAAAGAGAGCACGCCCGATAGCGTTCGCGATCTCCGCAGTCTCTGTGATGCAGAGGCCATTTTCACTCACGAACGAGATGGTATGTTCGGAGTATAACCCCATCGCCTTTCGCACTTTGTCCCATAACTGCTTGGAAGGAGTGGCTGATGTTATGCCAGAAACATAGTTTCTCCATGACTCCCTCTGGCTTTGACGTCGCACTCTGCGGGCGAAAGATCTGGCCCGCTTGAAGGCAACAAGATTTTCTGTTGTGGGGTATCTTCTAAATATACCCCACGCCTTCTTTTGAGCTTTCTTAGCTGCAATGCACTCTTCTGTCCACCATGGTTTACGATTTTTATGAAAGAACGGTGATGATTTGGGAATCGCCGAATCGGCAGCATTCAAAATAATACTCGTGACTGAGCTTACGCATGCATCGATATTACCTTCAACCATTTGGTCTGTTATATTGGCCTCTGATGTAAAATGAGACCAATCTGCCCTGTCAAAGATATATCTGGGAGGTCGGGTCACAGGACCATTTCCATCGTCAGACGTGACGAATATTGGAAAATGGTCGCTGTTCCTCAGATCCTTCCCGACAAAGAAAGACAAAGATGGTAAAAGACAGGGCGAACAGATGGCGAGGTCGATGGCATGGAAAGTACGGCTTGGCTCGTGGAAGTAAGTATCCTCACCGTCATTTAGCAGGCAGAGACAGTGATCTGACATCAACTGTTCGATCTGCCTGCCACGGGTATTGGTGTCACTACTTCCCCAAAGCCCACTGTGTGCATTCAAGTCTCCGAGTATGATGAACGGCGTCGGCAGTTGATTCAACAGTTCATCTAGGCTCTGTTGCTGGATGGCTATACTTGGTGGTAAGTATAGCGTGCAGACTGTCAGTAATCTCTTTACTTGCACTCTCACAGCAACCGCCTGCAGTTGTGTGTTGAGCGGCAACGGCTGAAAAGGGAAGGCGTGGGAAGTGAACAGAGAGACACCTCCAGAAGCTCTTCCATCAGCGTTAACGTTGTCCGCTCGAATGCAAGTGTATTGACGAATCCTCGTCTGGTCGCTAGGCTTCAGGAAGGTCTCCTGAAGTGCGAGACAGACGGGTTTGTAATCTGCTATCAGGGTTTTCACATCATCCAGCTTGTTTCGATAGCCACGACAGTTCCAAGAAATAAAATTAAGAGTCATGATTTAAAAGTTTTTCGCTCTGATCTACAGGCGACATGCTGATCTCTAGTTCATTAATCTCCTCTTCTGAAACGTGTAAATCCAATGAAAAATCATCTTTCTCCCTAATATTTTCTCTAATTTGTCCTCTACGTAAATTTGCTCTGCTATTATTTCTCTCTTTAACGTTAACTTTTCTGTTTCTTACGTTGTAAGGTGGTTGTGGGAGGTAAGATATGCGTCTTTGACTCTTTATTGTAGGTTTTAGTGTGGTGGGTACGGGTTTCTTTTTCTCTTTAGGATTTACGTTGATATGAGTTGATGTAGAGGCTTGATTTGTTATTGTAGATGTGGATGGCTGGCTACTAAATTTAGGAGTGGTCGGTGATTTCTTTTCTTTTGGTTGAGTTGCAGGTAAGTTTAATATTTTAGGTGGTTTTATGGCTGTTTGTTTAACTGATGGAGTGATTTTAAGGGGAGCTATTGGTTCAGTTTGAGTCTGGATGGATGCTGATGTTTTCATGGCAGCTGCTGCGTAACTTAAACCTATTTTTGGAGTTCTTGCTTCAACTTGTTTTTTAGCGTCTATATAAGATATTTTATTGTTTGTTTTCAATACTTGTATTTCTTTTTCAAACAACCATCTAGGACACTTCTTGTCGTACGCCGGATGGTCTCCGTTGCAATTGATGCAACAGGTTGGCGCAGCGCATTTCTCACCGCCATGGTCGGCACCGCCACAATTGGCGCAAGTGTCTGACCCACGGCAGGAAAACAGAGTGACCAAAGCGTTGATATTTAAAACATCTTAATGGATTGGGTATGTATGGTCGGATATGGCAATTTAGGTAAGCTATTTTAATTTCAGATGGCAGAGTTGGGGTGTCAAAGGTAAGAATTATGTGTTTTGTTGGAAATGTTTCCTTATCACGTTTTATCGTTATTCGTTTTGCATCTATTACATTTGAATTAATCAAATTTTCTTTAATTTCAGATTCTGTGACGTTGAAAAGATCAGCTTCGGATGTAACACCTTTTGATATGTTGAGGGAGAAGTGAGGAGTAACTGTGATATTAAAGTCGCCAATTCTAGTACTATTTTGTAATTTGTGTGATTGAGCTGCATTTGAAGTTTGAATAAGCATTTCCCAAGATCTTAAGCGTTTAAGAGATTTTAAGGTTCCTATTTCTTTTTCAAATGTTCTATTTATTTTAAAGGGCGAAACAGCAGAGAAAGAAACAGTCAATAAGGGAGATTTTCAAGTTTAACTAAGAAATAACGAGCATTTTTTAAATTAACAATTCTTTGTTGCTCCCCTTGGGGAGAAGAGTTATCCCCGGAGGGAGAAGGGTTGGTGGGCTTACCACCATGAGAGGAAACCGAAGGGTTCATGGTTGGAAATGCAGGTGTTCATCCCGATGCGCCCCTACCCACCACGGAGCCCAACAAGGGGGAGGGGTTACCGGCAGTCGCCGCCGACCGCCAGTAGCCGACAAACGACTAGTAGCTGACGGTCGACAAGCGAAAGAACTCGGGCCCCTCCAGGAGTGACATCGGGGTATAATGCCACAGATCTCCATATGCAGCACTAGCCCTTAAATCACAAAATCAACAGCTGCTCCGACACCACAGGGGGAGAAATCACCCTGAAGTGGCAGAGCAGCGAGATAATGGGAGCCGATTGACCGGAGCGGGCTCACTCCGGCCGCCCGATCTAGCGGGACTCCGGGGCCAAAGAGGCCGTATTGGGGGAATATACCCGCAGGAATCAAGCCGTATGGTGCATAAACCCCCTCAAGCCTCCAGGTTCCCCATCGCCCCGTTACGGGATGCCACACACGGCAAACATGTGGCCACTAGTTAAAAAAGTAGAAAAACTAATTAAACTATAACGAATAACATAAATATAACACGAGACTCAACTAGTGGTAATCGAGTCTCAAAATAAAGAGCCGAGTGTAGTGTAAGGCAAGAACTAAAAACCAGTATAACTTTAACTATTGAGGAAAAAACTCAAGATGGAACAGCAAAACTAAAAATCAAAATATCACTTGGTCCCCTATAGGAGGTTCCCATGCCGGTGGAAGATTGGCCTTTTAATAAGGCTCAAATACACTGGGGTCCCTCTGGATTGTGACACCCGTCACACCCCGACAAGGTGTACCCCTGAGGGGATGGGGTAAGTGGGACCCCGTCTCATTTTTTACAAAAAGACCAGTTAAGAAAAATGTAGAACATTATTTTAGACCCTAATTATAAATTTTTGTTTATTAATAGTGTCTTAAATAAAATATGTCATTAAGTTCAAATTGAACCTCTTCAAAAAAATTTTATGAAGCTTCAAAAATGTACTGTTCAAAAAAGGGGCCCCACTTACCCCAAGTGACCCTAACTGTCCTCCAAAGGAAATTTTCAGTGAAGTTAAAAGTATTCAAAGAACTGATTAAGGTTATATATAACTCCACTACTACCAGTAGGTACTCTCATTCAATGCAGTAAAAATCAAAAGGGTGGAATTGGATGACTTTTGCAAAGGGCTTCTGATTCCGACATATTCTGATATATTTATGGAATTGGGTTGTGGTTAGTCCCTTATTTCAATGGGAAATTCATTTGAAAGTGTGAATGACCTCTCATGTTGGGAATATTTTTGTGTTGACAACTTATAGACCGCCTTAACGGATTTCAGACCATGCGAGTATCTTTTTTCACGACTGTATAGGGGGGTTGGAAATTTATCGAAATTGGATGTTATATCGAAAGTTCAACTCTCACCCAAAAAATAGAAAATTGCTCAAACTTTTGTTTTAATGAAAACCGTTCATCTTAGGGAGTCTCAAAGGTTCCCAAATGTCCAAATATGAGTTAATATTTTTAAGAGTCAAATTTGGAAAAAAATTCTGGCGGAGGAAACCCAGATTCCTCCTCATTTGTTTAGAGCTTAGTATATATTATCCACAATTTTTTAACACTCAAATTCTATCTGTAAGTGTTGTAAGAATGAATGTTTCTTTGCCCTCTCTTTCTGAAACCAGTGGCGGCTCGTGGGTAGTTCACAATTATATTTTGAAAATGTAATTAAGTAACAATTTCAGAAATAAATCAATTATAATTATTCATATTTTTGGTCACGAAAATAAATATCACAGGTATGAGTTATTTTATATTTACAGTAGAGTTGCATTTATTTATGTACAGTATTTAGTTTGGCAAATAAGGGACAAGGAAACCAAAAGTCTGTTAGTTAATTCACACCCGTATATCCATTCCTAAATGTCATAAATATCATTCTTAAATTCTCTTTTTAAGTCTCTACCTTTTCCTTTGGTAACTTGGACAAGGATCAGATGAGATTTTGGTCTTAAAAGCTTAATTTCCTTTTTTTTTCAGCGACAATTGTGAAAAATGCAGATTTTCAGTTCAAAAACTCTAATTTTACTCAATGTCATATTAAAAATCCAAAACCAATAACAAAAGAATTAATTATTAAAAATTAGTTGATCAATAGATTATAATTATATTTTCAAAAAGTACTTTTCCCATTTTCCATTTAGTCCAAAACAGTACGATGCCGTAAGATCAAATTTCTCCCGGCAAGCTGTCGGGGTTTCTTCGGATTCTCAAAGTTTTTTCGGTCACCCGTGCGAATAAGGAAAGAAAAACAAGAGTTTATTCTTTATTCGATTAAAACTTTCGGGTTTCCGGCAATAAATTTTTCTTACTGACAGGAGAAAGGGGGGGGGGTAAAAAAAATGATTCTCAGTATAAAA
This sequence comes from Tetragnatha montana, assembly GCA_963680715.1. Classification (NCBI taxonomy): domain Eukaryota; kingdom Metazoa; phylum Arthropoda; class Arachnida; order Araneae; family Tetragnathidae; genus Tetragnatha; species Tetragnatha montana. The sequence continues at coordinate 54,932,171 of OY796679.1, forward strand.
CAGAAATTGAGAATGATCTATACTCCTGTTCATAAAAAATGCAACACTATGAAGGACTTGTTAGATTTTGATGAAATTTACACAGCTGGTGACCTTTGTAGGTGCAAATAAACAGTTAAATTTTCAGAACAAAGGAACAAAATTAAGTATCGAAAATCAGTGTTTTATATAGTCCATACGCGCTACAATGAGAGCCTCTATCCGACACGTCATTAAATCAAACAGATTGCTTTTTTGCCTGAGGAGGAGATTTTCATCAAAGATTCTTCTGAAACCCAAAGTTTGCCAAAGTTGGTAACAGAACAAGAATTTTGAGCATGAGGACTAACAACGAAATTTCAGTCAAGTTCCATAGGTGAAATATTGGGTGAAGAAATTTGCTGAAAGAGAAACTGCTTTTGATGGATAAAATGGAAGTTCGGAACATTCCAAAAAACATCTGTCCAAGGTTTGTCCTGATCAAATACAGCTTCAGGAATGCTTCAAAGGTAGGGTATAATTTTTGGCTCCAAAATTTTTTTAAAGCATTTGTGGCTGTTAAGATCACCTTCATTTCTTATCTCATAAGGTTGCCCATGATACTCAATAGTGCTCCATCTCATAACGCTGGGCGTTCGTGCGGTATGACGCAAGATAAAACTCTCCAAAGATGGCGTTTTACAATATACTGCCAAAAGCCGATGTGGGTGTCATGTTGATGAAAATTGAAATTGGATTCGTTTAAAAGGGCCATTTGTTGCTATTAATCGCGCGAAAAAATTTTTTTGATGACCCCATGGTAGCTTTATGCACTGATGGAATTCCATCAATGGAGCTCTTTAAAAAAGAACGATAATTCGCGAAATTCGGTGGAGCAACCACCAATTAACTGTTGGAGCAGACAATGATAGACCTGTAGCAGTGTTTTTGACAGTTTGAAAGATGTCGAAAAGTCGCTGAGTGATCCGGCACTGTCATGCGAATGAAGTCTCTTTGATCCCGTGCTGACATGACAATGAGGCGTTCAGCCCCTGATTTTCAACTCGCCTGACCATCTTGGGACCTCTGCTTTCACACCCATATCACTATTTTCCTATTGGCCTTCATCTGAGCAGCAGTAACACAGTGTGAAAACACCCTTCAAGAAAGCCAATCATTGATCCTCGATCAAACACTGTTAAATGCTCATATGGCATCCGTTAAGATATAAGGGGTATAATGACTTCTAATGACTAAATAATCAGCTGCAGACAACCTTCTTACAACTTCTTAACCACCTGTTACAGCCCCCCATATATACAACTAAATTAGTGATCAAAAAGGCGCTGCTCGTCTCACGCATGCGCTATAACTCTGAATTTGCATCAATTTAAATAGAAAACCATAATGAACATACCCTGAAAATTTCATGTTGATCGGACAATTCCTTCTTGGTGTTGCATTTTTTATGAACAGGAGTATATTATATTTCATTCGATATTTTTTTTATCTTTATATTCGATTTTAGTTTTACGTTTTCACTGGGGTTTCACGTGCTCCTATGGAAGAGCCGCCATTGCTCCGAACTGATATACGAACAGCTGAGATAATTGGGTGGGGTAACTATAAGCGATAAGCCCACTGTGGAGTATTGCTTTGGCCTTATCATTTTTCATGGTATCAAATTTGATATAGTCCTCTTTCCATCCCTCGACAAATAAATGTCTTATTAAACTCCCTCCCCCAAAGAAGAGGTTATGAGCATGATTTATCTTGAACCCAGTACGTCACAAATGCGGAAGGAGAAATCGGTAAACAAAAAGCCTGTTGGGTTGCTAGGAGGAGTTTCGGTACGCAAATCGTGATTGAAAAGCATTATAAATACATGGGTTTAACAAAATAATCATATTTTTATTGACGTTCTTCATTTCACTCAAAATTCAGACACCGTGATGGGAACTACATTGTTTGTTAGTGACGTCATAGGGTCAACTTAAGTTGCTGTCTAGTATACACAGGCATTCTCCATTGTGGCCCTCGGGCACTTCTTTAAAGTTGGGAACCCTGCTCCTGTTTCAGATCATTAAATATTTAAAAAAAATCTTCACACAGGATGGTAAGTGTAAGTTGACGTATATCTATCTACATAATAATTTTTGTTGATGCATGTAAAGACTAATTTCTTGAAATTATCGATCAGGTAAAGAAAAAACCAAAGTGTTATAAAACAGAATGAGATTAATTAAATTAAAAAAAAACTGTAATATTTATCTCGAAGCCAAACCCGAAACTGATCCCTTGAATATGAACAGTGTATTACATGCAAACCAGTTAGAAATAGTATGATGAATTAACATTAATATGTCATCTAAACTCGTAACTAGACTATTTAGGGGGATATTAATTTTATACATTAATTCCACATAGTACATATTTAAAGAACAACTGCAATGTTCTATAATATGGAATGTAAAAAATATAGCAGGATTTGAACCGGAACTGAAATATTGAATATTGGGGATCCCACTTGATTCTCTGACCCAAATGGGCAACCCATCCCCCCCGAAAAAATTTTAAAACTATAGTTTTAGTTTTAAATAGATTTTTGGGATTCTTATGAGTCATACCTAGGACAAAATGATCGACTCCACTACGCATAAGATTTCCAAGGAGAAAGCAAGTTAATAAATAAAGCATAACAAATATCGAGGGAGGGAGATGAACCCTTCAACCCCCTCTTAGATACACCCTGATGCCCTCTTTTGGGTTTCGAGCCAAAGTTATATTGAAACCCAAACTCAAATCTGTTTCACTTCTGAAAAAGAACGTGTTTTGAAATCGAATATACATTGCAGAAATCATGGATTCAAAAACTATTTTCAATTCTTTCTGCAGTCGATCAAGCGCTCAAGAGTAATGACCTTGACGCTTTCAGGCTGAGAGTGGTTTATGATCGGCTGAGGGGGGGGATAAAACGTGCAGCGCCTTTGGATGGTGAAAGAGAAATGCTTCTCTTCGTGAAACGGGATCTCATAAATAAAGTAATAGATAGTACGTACTTTAATTCGTGGATTCTCCACTTTTCTTACCAGACCCGAAGTTCACTACAGGGAAAGATATTATACTTCGGACCTATTTTAACATTTTCTATCTCTTCTACTTTCTATCAGGGAGTTATAAAGGGCTAGAGACCGCACCAGTGGGGTGTATCGAAAACATGTATAAGAATAGCAGATTCGCGTTTTTGGTGTGGTGGTAACGATATTATCGGGTGTCCCGGTTCCAAGAGCTCACCGAGATGGACACAAACAATGAACTTTATATTTTGTGCAAACACAAACTGTGTTTTCGGATGCAGGATCCGAATAGTGCCTTTAATTTAAATAAATTTATTATTAATTATTTAAAATGTTGACATCTCATTGGATGTTTTCTCTTTTCGTATCAAGAGCGTTTCAATCCTTAATCCGTGTCGTTATAATATTTTTATTAAATTATAAAAAATCATATATAAACTGCTTTTGGGTGAATCCCAATTACTCCATTTCATATTCACAATCACAATATCGAATATAAACTAAAAGTTTAAAACACTGAAATAATTCCAAATTGGTGCTTTATCTCTTGCTATTGAACTATTTTTTCATCAATTTTACTGTCTCGACACAATTTTAAAACAGGCTGCAAAACACTTACCAAGAAAAAATAAATTATTCACACGACAGCTAGTTAAATTAGATAAACTTTAAAAGCTTTAAAATATCATTCGCTTGGTTCCCGTATCTCAGAACTCATTTCGTGGTATTAAAATTTAAATCCCACTTTTAATTACTTCAAAAGTAATTGTTACTGTATAGATGTTTATATCTTGTTGGAGTAAAATAATACCATTCAAAAATATCTGCTCATATCATTCATTAAGAAACTATTGTCTGTACTTTTTTTATTTATTGAAAATAAACTGATAAAACAATTTTACCTCTATACTTTAGCTTGTCCTTCATAATGGGGAGTCTGAGGGTCACCCCAAGAGAAAATTTGGAAGATTTCGTCTGAAGTAGTATTTCAGCACATTTTGAGACCCTTTGGTGGGAACAATCCGAAGAAAACAGCTCATTGTAAGCCACAGAATTTTTAAGGGAAAATTATACACAGACGTTAAAATTTCGAGGGGGGTGGGGGTCTTCCCCAAGAAAAATCTTTGAAATTTGCCCCTTTCAATTAGTGTCTGTCTTATCTCATTTTGAAACTCATTGTGTGGAAAGGGAACCGCTTGTTGTAAGCGACAGAATTTACAAAGGAAAAACACTGTATAACAGACGTCAATACTTTGGGGGGTTCTCCCCTAGAAAATATTTTGATATTTGACCCTCAAAAGTATTGTTTTAACCCATTTTTAGACCCTTGAATTGCACTCGAAGAGGATTGTTTCTTGAAATCTGTAGAATTTTCAAGGTGAATAACAGTATAAAAACTAATGTCAAAATTTCGGGATGAATCCTTATTGAATGGTTGGTTGGTTGTTTTGTGTTTTATGGCGCAAGGTCCCTATATCGGACATTCCGCACCAAACACAAGATTAATAGTTAAAAATATATTTAAATTAAAAGTCATGTCTGTTTCCAACCAATATTAAAATATGAAGCTTATTAAAAGACTTATAAGAAGCGGGCGTGAAGCCCGTTGTCGAGCGTAGTTTATACGCAATTATTAAAAGGTTGATAGGTTAAAAACAATTTCAGAGATGCCAGCATCTTTTCAATGGAAACATATGATTAAATGTCGTGAATTATTCTAATGGCATTTAAAAACTGAAATAATGATGGATGATGTTTTTGACCTAAAAGTTCAGTTAATACTGGTGATGAAGTTTTAAAATAGCGAACATATAGTAAAATAATAAGTTAGGGCGTGAGGTTAAAATATTCTGGCAATGAGGGCAAGTCGGTGGCGGTTCTCCAGCCAAAAGGAACCGATGTTGACTCTGGAATGGCCTATTCTAAGGCGTGTTAGGAGGACGTCTAGCCATCGAGATGGTAGTGGTGGTAGGGGTGCCTTATTGAATGAATTGAATCCTTGACCCCTCTTTGAATACGGCTGTTACGGAACTGATTTGAGTTATTCTATTTTTAAGTTTAAAGTGAAGTGAAGTTGTATATAAGTATTATTTGTATATAAGTAATTTTATGAGAAACTTTTAGTTGATTAGAGTTAGTTCAGTATTATTTCAACATGTTATGTTTGTACCAATAAAGAGCATTGGATTTTTTAACTTTGATTTTTGATTGACTCGAAGCCAGTTAGATTTTCATAACATAGTGGCGTCCGTGACAGGACTGTGCTTCGAGTTCTGATGGCTCGTTTTCGATTATGATTTCGAGTTTTGAATAGCTGCCAGCTGTACTTGGAAATTAGGATAAAAGCTGAAAATGTCTCTGAAAGTATTGAAAGGTAGAAGGATGGCGCTGAGAGCATCGCTTACAGCTTGTATGACGAAGGTGGATCAAGAATTGGAGAAGCCTGTTCCTGATTTGAAGGAACTTTCATTCTTAAGAATTCAGCTTGTGGAGAAGTTTAAAGAACTTCAGATTATGCAGGACAAGATTTCTGAGCAGTTGGTGGATGATGAAGAAGAATTGTTGAAAGACACGGCCCAAGCCGATACGTATGAAGATTCCTATCGTCGTAAGCTTTTTTGGATCGACGAAAAGATTGGTGAAACGGAGATACCTGGTGCAAGCTGTACGAGAAGGTTTAAGCTGCCGAAGATTGAGTTTAGGAAGTTCAATGGCGATCCAAAAGAATTTTTTGCATTTTGGGATCAGTTTAAGAAAATACATGAGGATCGAACCATTGCGAGTGAAGATAAGATGCAGTATTTATTGCAAGCAGTGGAGCCTAATTCTCCAGCTGAGCGACTTGTGAGGAGTTTTCCAGCGACGGCCGAAAACTATCCCTTGGCCATCAAACATCTGAAGGAACGGTTTGGTCGAGAAGAGGTTTTGGTTCAGATATACATCAGGGATCTGATGTCTCTGATTATAAGGAATGTGGTATCAGGACGGGTACCGACAGATTTGGCTAACCTGTACGATCAGATTGAAACGAAGCTCCGAGCGCTGGGAACCTTAGGCTGCTCTAAAGGAAAGTTCGATGAGGTCTTGGAACCGCTGGTGGAATCGTATTTGCCAGAGGCGACTCTTCGAGCCTGGGAAAGAAGCCGGCACCAGGGACCGGGATGGGATGCACCCAGAAGAACATTAGAGGATCTGATGAGCTTTCTGCGTCACGAAGTGGAGTCTGAAGAGATGATCAAGCTTGCCCGGACTGGGTTTGAAAAAGTTCCTGGGACTAAAAAGGTTGTGCCTCGTCAGAGCAAAGACTGCCCTGATGATGCGAGGCTAGATGTCCCAACGGCGTCTGTTCTCGTTAGTACGGAAGGAACTGAAGCAGTTAGGGGTAAGAACCTTCTCCCAAAGTGTATATTTTGTGACAAACCCCATAGAAGTGAACAATGTTTTAGAGCTAGGAAAATGTCCTTAAGTGATCGAAGGCAAACATTGTTTAAGAAAGGTGCCTGTTTTGTCTGCCTGTCTAAGTCGGGGCATATAAGCAAAGATTGTCCCCTGAAAGTTAAGTTAAAATGTAGGATTTGCAGTTCTGGTCATTTTCCTATCATGTGTCCCAAACAAGAAAATAGCCCTCTAGAGTCCAGTAGTGTACCAGAAAACTCCTTATCGAACTTTAGCAAGTCCGAGGCGGTTTACCTTCAAACTCTATGTGTATTGATTAGGCATGGGAATTCTAAAAAGAAAGTTAGGGTATTGATCGATAGTGCAAGTCAGAGCTCTTACATCAGTGAAGGGCTGGTCAGAGAGCTAGGTTTGGTACCTTTACGTGAGGAGACTCTCGTCCATTCCCTGTTTGGTGGGGAAGAAACTGATGCTAAGAAGCATAAGGTTTACAGAGTAGAGATAAAGCCCTTGAAGGGTACTTATACTTGTTCATTTGAGGTTTTGTCGGAACGTAAAATCTGTGGTTTTGTTCCTCAAGTTAGAGACCCTAGAATTTTGAGATCACTTAAACTAAAAAACATAGAGTTGACTGATTCCTACTGTTGTGAAACCATTCAATTATTAATTGGGGCAGATGTCTTGGGCAAGCTAATTACTAACGAATTGGTTCAGTTGGATTGTGGAGTCACTGCCATCAAAACTAAACTAGGCTAGTAACGGGGAAGTACGCTTCAGATACAGAGAGAAGTTTCAAAACTATTTCTATGCATGTGGGGAACTTGTCTCTGGAGAGTTTCTGGGATTTGGAGGTTATAGGAATCAATGATCCATCTGAATCCACTAAAGAAGAGGATTACTTATCTGATTATGATGAAAGAATTAAGGTCCTTGAAGGCGGCAGGTATGAATTAGAACCTCCATGGAAGGGGGTTTCAAAGGATTTACCTAGTAATAAAGAGTTGGCATGGAGGCGCCAAATTAATATGGTGAATAAATTGGAAAACAATAGGTTTTTGAATGATTATATTCAGGTTTTCAGAGATTGGGAAAATATGGATATAATTGAGCGTGTACCGGAAATTGAATTAAGTAATCCTGGTCATTACTTGCCCCATAGACCAGTTATTAAATTATCTAGTCTAACCACAAAGATACGTCCGGTCTTTGATGCCTCGGCATCGGAGAGAGGTAAATTATCTTTGAATGAGTGTCTGCACAAAGGTGCTAATTTGTTGGAGATGATTCCAGACATTCTTGACAGATTCCGATCTTTCCCAATTGGAATTAGCGCCGATATAGAGAAGGCGTTTTTGATGCTTTCTGTGGCCCCTAAAGATAGGGATTTTTTGAAGTTCTTTTTCCCGAGTAAGGATAAAGCAGAAGTTTACCGACATTGTCGGGTAGTGTTTGGAGTGTGTTCTAGTCCTTACCTTTTGAACCTAACTGTGATACACCTCTTGAATAGTTGCCCCCCTGAGTATAAAGAAGTTGCTGAGAGAATGAAACGATCGTTTTATGTAGACAACCTGGTATGTGGTGTATCTAATAGTCATGAGCTTGATACATTTATTGAAGAGGCAAAAGGCATTATGGTAAGAGGTTGTTTCAATTTACGGGGATTCGAAAGCAATGCGAAATCCGACAGAGTTAAGTATTCGGGAGAAACGTCTGTGTTGGGAATTGTATGGGATCTTGACACGGATAAATTAAAATGTTCGGTTCAATTGGAACCTATAACCTGTGAAAGGCAAATCACCAAGAAGTTGATCGTGTCTATTGTACAAAAGATCTTTGACCCTATTGGGATGATACAGCCGGCAACATTGATCCCAAGACTATGGTTACAGGAATTGTGGCAAAAGAAAATTCCTTGGGATCGAGCTAAGCTTTTTCGGCAATTGAAAATTCCTTGGGATCGAGCTAAACTTTTTCGGGATTTAAGACAAAGGTTCCGAAAAGAGTACCTAAGTCAGCTGATTCAGAAGTCTAACGACAGTTCTACGCATGAACCTAAGGTGTGGGTGAGATTGTCTTGGTTGGAGAAGACAATAAAAAGCGTTTATTTTGGCCTTTGGCTAAGGTCTTGGAAGTATTGCCTGGAAGAGATGGACGAGTTCGTAGTGTTAAGGTAAAAACAAGGTATGGAACGTTTGTACGTCCCGTACAGCGGATCTATCCCTTAGAAGTGCAACTTAGTGATACTGAGGACTCTGGAGAATCAATTTCTGAGAATGGAAAGGTCCAGGTATCCATTGAAAATGTACTGCTAACGAGATGTAGCACGTTTGGTAGATGAATTTTCAGTTCTGTCTTATTATAGTCTAATTGTGATTTTTTGGTTTTGAGACTCTCCCCAAGTCTCAACGGGGGGAGGTATGTTACGGAACTGATTTGAATTATTCTATTTTTAAGTTTAAAGTGAAGTGAAGTTGTATATAAGTATTATTTGTATTATAAGTGATTTTATGAGAAACTTTTAGTTGATTAGAGTTAGTTCAGTATTATTTCAACATGTGTTTGTACCAATAAAGAGCATTGGATTTTTTAACTTTGATTTTTGATTGACTCGAAGCCAGTTAGATTTTCATAACAACGGCCCTGATGATTTGGGAAAGCAGGAATTTTTTTTATTTAAAAAATGTATGGATATCTGTCTAGTTTAAGCACTGCTGAAAAACCTGGAACATTTTTTATTAGAAAACTTTTTGTTTCATACCATTATTAATTTTTAATTATTCCTGTATGATTTCAACTAATTTTTTTACTGGAATTAGCAATTCTGGGTAGCTTCACTCTTTATGCCAATTTAGAAAACTATCAGAAATATAATAAAAAGTTAAAAGTTTCTAGCTAAAAAATCACAACTTGAGTTTTCTTAATTTGAGGGTAAAAGAACTGTTCTTTAATCTGTATGAGTTAATATTTGTATGAAAGCGTTCGAAGTGTAGTTCTAATGTTTTGAGCTTTATGCATTTGAACATTTGAGTTTCTACAACTGAGATATAACGGACTAGACCCGCACCCAGAGTGGGGTATATGATCGGGTGTCCTAGTTCCAAGAGGCCACCGAGATGGACAGTCGGAACCGTCCCTCTCAAAGCGACACAAAAGGTCCCTCAACACCCAATCACCCCACCGGCACGCGCAGCTCTAGACCGTAAAAAAAACAATGCATATCATAAATCTAAATAAACAATGAACTTTACATTTGTGCAATACAAGCTGTGCTTTCGAATGTAGGAAACGAATAGTTCCTTTTATTAGCTTTAATATGTCAACGTCTCATTGGATGTTTTCTCCTTTAGTATCAAGATAGTTTCAATCCATACTCTATTTCGTTATAATATTTTTATTAAATTATAAAAAAAATCACATATAAACTGCTTTTGGGTGAATCCCAATTACTCCATTTCATATTCACAATCACAATATCGAATATAAACTAAAAGTTTAAAACACTGAAATAATTCCTAATTGGTGCTTTATCTCTTGCTATTGAACTATTTTTATATCAATTACTGTCTCGACACAATTTTAAAACAGGCTGCAAAATACTTACCAAGAAAAAATAAATTATTCACACGACAGCTAGTTGGTTGGTTGTTTAGGGTTTTATGGCGCAAGGCCCCTATTAGGACATTCTACGCCAAACAAGACTAAAAGCAGCAAGTAGGTCAATAAAAATTAAGCGAGCGAAAAGCCCTTGTTGGATGTACTCTATACATCAAAGTTAAAAACCTTAAAAACACAGGTTAAAATCTGAACAGTGAAATATAAAACATAACCGTTTAAAATGTCAGACATGATGGGTAAAACCGATGATGTGAATGAAATTTAGAACAAGTTTAAAACGACAGCTAGTTAAATTAGATAAACTTTAAAAGCTTGAAAATATCATTCGCTTGGTTCCCGTATCTCAGAACTCATTTCGTGGTATTAAAATTTAAATCCCACTTTTAATTACTTCAAAAGCAATTGTTACTGTATAGATGTTTATATCTTGTTGGAGTAAAATAATACCATTCAAAAATATCTGCTCATATCATTCATTAAGAAACTATTGTCTGTACTTCTTTATTTATTGAAAATAAACTGATAAAACAATTTTACCTCTATACTTTAGCTTTTCCTTCATAATGGGGAGTCTGAGGGTCACCCCAAGAGAAAATTTGGAAGATTTCGTCTGAAGTAGTATTTCAGCACATTTTGAGACCCTTTGGTGGGAATAATCCGAAGAAAACAGCTCATTGTAAGCCACAGAATTGTTAAGGGAAAATTATACACAGAAGTCAAAATTTCGAGGGGGGTGGGAGTCCTCTCCAAGAAATATCTTTTAAATTCGCCCCTTTCAATTAGTGTTTGTCTTATCTCATTTTGAAACTCATTGTGGGGAACACCCCATCAAAGGGAACCGTTTCTTGTAAGCGACAGAATTTACAAAGGAAAAAACACTAACAGACGTCAAAACTTTGGGGGGTTCTCCCCTAGAAAATATTTTGATATTTGACCCTCAAAAGTATTGTTTTAACCCATTTTTTTAGACCCTTGAGTTGCACTCGAAGAGGATTGTTTCTTGAAATTTGCAGAATTTTCAAGGGGAAAAACAGTATAAATACTAATTTCAAAATTTCGGGATGAATCTTTATTGAATGAATTGAATCCTTAACCCCTCTTTGAATACGGCCCTGATGATTTGGGAAAGCATGATTTTTTTTTTCTTTAAAAAATGTATGGATATGTGTGTCTAATTTTAGCACTGATGAAAAACCTGAAACATTTTTTATTAGAAAAATTTTTGTTTCACATCATCATTAATTTTTAATTATTCCTGTATGAATTCAACTAACTTTTTTACTCGATAACATCATTATTTATTACATCATTATCAGCTTCACCGGAACACATTCTTGGATGCGTCGGACTTTCCAAAGAGGACTTAACATCTGACCCTCTCATGGTCATTGACTTTTTGGCGGTCAACAACTTGATGGAGTTGATCTGACAAATGTCAGATATTTTTAGAGGATAAGCAACAACAACATTATTTACTCTTTCCAATAAATTATTTTGGGACTACATACAATAATGAAAAATATGAGGTTTTATTGATTATTAAATGTAATCAAGCTGGATTATAATTTTTCTCACTTCCCTACAGTTCCAGGGGAACACTGTGCAGTGCAGTGGCGTAGCCAGAAAAAAAATTCGGAGGGGGATATTGATATTTCGGGAGGGCATAGATATTTTTAACTCCTCTGAGAGAGAATTTCACTCTTTGAAAATCGGAAATACTCTTTAAAAAAACTAACCAAGAGTATTTTCACTCTTTGAATTTTTCACTTAGCTTAAAGAATGCACCGCGTGCCCCACTGAAATCAACGTATAATATTTTTCTACTCAAAACACCAACTGGTCTCATCGGTGGCATTTTCGCCCGACTTCTGGAAAAAGCCAATGGCCAAAAGTCACCCTAATTATCATACTTTTTAATTGTGTTTTCATACAGCCATAGTATTTTATTTCATTTATTGCTCTGATTCTTAGGGAGTTTGATTGCGGTTTTCGTGTCTCTGTATATGTAGTTCGATGCTATTTCCGCATTTCACTCCCCCTAAAAAAGACAAGGAGTATATTTACTCCTCTTAAAAAATCCTAGGAATAACACTGCGGGAGGGGAATGGGGAGGGGAATAGGAATAACACTGCGGGAGGGGAATTTTAGTACTTTTCTATGGTCAGAAATGGAAAATTTTGAGTTTCGGGGGTATATCCCCAAATCCCACTTCTGGTTAAGCCCTTGATACTGTACTCCTGTACTTCGAATACTTGACCTTCAATGATCCTTTACACATGGGCACATAGATTTTTTAACACATTTAAATGCATGAAACACTTTTTCAAATCCAAGTAAACACAATAAGTTTTAATCAAAAGTGTCTTGATTATACTGCGGTTGTTATGTGAGAAAAAGACAGTGCTGTAAAAAAATGTCTGAAAAAATTACAGACAGAAAATATTTTTATATAGGACTTTGGTTCAAAATTATAGAACATATGGGATTCTAAACTTATTTTTCAGAATTTTTTAATACACATATTGGGTAACTTCACTCTTTATGCCAATTTAGAAAACTATCATAAATACAATAAAAAGTTAAAAGGTTCTAGCTAAAAAATCACAATTTATATGTTCTTAATTTGAGGGTAAAAGAACTGTTCTTTAATCCGTATGAGTTAATATTTGTATGAAAGCGTTCGAAGTGTAGTTCTAATGTTATGAGCTTTATGCATTTGAACATTTGAGTTTCTACAACTCATATATAACGGGCTAGACCCGCACCCAGAGTGGGGTATATGATCGGGTGTCCTAGTTCCAAGAGGCCACCGAGATGGACAGTCGGAACCGTCCCTCTCAAAGCGACACAAAAGGTCCCTCAACACCCAATCACCCCACCGGCACGCGCAGCTCTAGACCGTAAAAAACTTTACAACAATGCATATCATAAATCTAAATAAACAATGAACTTCATATTTAGTTCAACACAAACTGTGTTTTCTATTGTATGAACCGAATACTGCATTTTATTAGCTTCAAAATGTCAACTTCTCATTGGATGGTTTCTCCTTTAGTATCAAGAGAGTTTCAATCCATATTCCTTTTCTATATAATATGTTTATTAAATTACAAAAAAAATCATGTATAAATTGCATTTGCATCACAATTACTCCATTTCATATTCACAATATCGAATATAAACTAAAAGTTTTAAACACTGAAATAATTCCAAATTGGTGCTTTATCTCTTGCTATTAAACTATTTTTACATCAATTATACTATTTCGACACAATTTTAAAACAGGCTGCAAAACACTTACCAAGAAAAAATAACTATCCACACGACAGCAAGTTAAATAGATAAATTGCATATGCTTGAAAATAACATTTGCTTGGTTCCTGTATTTCAGAACGGATTTCGTATATTAAAATATAAACCCCACTTTTAAATACTTAAAAAGTAATTGTTTATGTGATAGATGTTTCTATCTGATGGATTTAACTTCGAAGTCGAAGAGTAAAATAATAGCATTCAAAAATATCTGCTCATATCATTCATTAAGAAACTATATTCAAAAATTAGAGTTATATGGGTTTTTTTTGGAAAATGATCACCCGCGCCCTCGCGAACGTTAACGATGAAGTATCGCAACACCCGTCGGGGAAGTAAAATCTCCTTTTCATTTCCATCTCGTGGCGGTCACGGACTCTTTTCACCCGCCATGCCGGTGGGTAAGTGAGATGCCAAACAAGGGTAGGCGGAGGCTTGGATCGAACTGTGCGAACTTGATCTTGGACATGCTTTCCCTTGATCCAGCATTCGACTGGTAGTCGGCTGCTGGTTATTATCGGTTGTTAATTATCGGTTGTTTATTATCGGTTGATTTATTAGTAAATCATGTTTCCAGAGCCATCCGGGACAATTACCTACTAAACTAAACTCATTGGCGCAACAGCCCTAAGTGGGCCATGGCCTACGATGCCCATCTTCGTTCTCTTGACCGTAGGGCCCTGGGGTGCAAGGCATATGTCCCGGTTAGGTGGTCAGTCGAACGCAAGACCCCCAGTTTTAGTTCCCAGCCCGGGACCCGGAAATCGAACCCCGGATCTGTGGCGCTACCACTACGTCTTTTTTCTTATAGGTAAATCATATTTCCAGAGCCATCCGGGACAATTACCTATACAGCCAAGCTTTCTACTGTGTCACCCAGTGGATTCCAACCTAAATTCGCCCATGACTAATAGAATGGACCTATTGTATTTCTACTGGGTGATAATAAAATAATAATGGGTGATCATAAAACATTTTTAGAATTTAATTCCATGAGGATGCATAATGATTAGGTTGGTTGGTTGGTTGGTTGGTTGTTTAGGGTTTTATGGCGCAAGGCCCCTATTGGGACATACTTCGCCAAACAGTATAATGATTAGGACGTAGCTTTTTATGACATTAAAATGTAGGTATAATTTGAACCTTATTTTATAAAATATTTAGTTAAATATAAAGTTTTACACCAAAGACAGGATCTGCAATTTTGAGCTATTTCTTGAGGATCCTCAGGGATTCATGGCATCAGGACCTCGCGCCACCATTGGTTCTGATCTGAATATAGTGATTTTTTTTTAATATACACCAGTGGCATATTAAGAATATCACTCTGATAAAAACTGTTTCAACATCTTAAGAAAAACATCTAAGTTGTATCCTATTTAAATTCGTTCTAAAGTAAACTGTTGGTTTCAAAAAAATTCAAGCTTTCTTACACATTTTGATTTTATTTGAAGAAAATGTCTGGATATTGTACCCATGAATAAGAAAAAATTTTTAGTAGAAAAAATTTTACCTCAGTAAAAGTAGTCAGTGTGTGTGTGTGTGTGTGTGATGTGAAAATTTTTCCATGTAGGATTTATAACCATCGTGTACTCGTACTCATTATTAAATTGGAACTGTATCAATAAAATACTGGAAGTTTCAGTTTAGTAATATACGTTTTCTTTGTAATTAATCTTAAATCATATTGAAAACAATCTTTAAATCCAGTGTTCTGAGTTGAATGCGTTCAAAAACTACACATAACTAGTAAATTTTTACTTTACGAAAGGACCACTCAGATGAAATCTTTCTTAAACTCTTAAAGAAAGCATCATTCAAGAAGTTTGAAAACCAAACTAGCTATAAAGAGTAACCTATATCAATTGGAATCATTGAAAACTGTCCGTTTCAAAACAATCATAGCATTTCTAGACAATCTACTCTTTTTTAAGATAAAGTTTGGGTAAAGTACCCACATAAATAAGAAACAAGTTTCTGAAGAAATTGTTTTATCTCAGTTAAAATCATAAGGGGTGTGAAAATTTCAAAAATACATTTGAATATCATTATTTGAAATATATTTGAATTGCTACTAGTCAGATATAACGGGCTAGAAGACCCTACCGGCACGCGCAGCTCTATAGACTGTAAAAAGACTTAAAAACAATGCATTTCATAAGTCTACAGTTCATATAAATAATGAGCTTCATAATTTGTGCCAACAACTGTGGTTTCGAATGTAGCAACATCTCCTTACGTATAAAGACAGTTTCACACCATTTTCATTGTCATTTGAGTATTTTAATCAACTTTAAATATATTGAATAAACTGCATTTCTTGAGTCACCGTTACTCCATCAAACCCAAATGGGACTTTAAATTTAGATTTCGACACTGTGATAGAAGTTTCTATCTATGATATTTTAAGCAATAGGGGAAAGTATTGTACCTTGGACTTAATTGTACCTCGATCCAACACTGTTTTTAGCTAAACTTTTTGTAGTATGGCAACACTACACAAGTAGTTAGCATCCTTACGACCAGAACTCTCAGTCTAGCTTAAGTTTGGCTTCTAAGTTATAGTTTAAAAAATACAGATTCTGGTTTGCAGTGAATTTTATATCTTAAAGTGTATTGTTTCAGCAAAATTAGTATGTGCTTAAAATGGGCTGGGGGTAAACAGAACATTGTGATCAGTCATTTTTCAATAAATGATCAGGGCAATTCCATGGAAAGTAGGATATCATAGGTGAAATGTTTTTTTGCATAATAGTATACTATATGTGTATGATGTGGAAAGTCCAAAGAAAAGTATTCTGTAAGAATTAGTCATATATATGAATCATGTTTCTTAAAAAATAAGCAACAAATTGGACCTTTTCTGACAGCAGATATGCAGGAATTTTGTACATCATTCCTAATTCTAATTTACTTAGAAGTTGTGTTTGTTTCGTGTTTTTATTTATTATAGTAATTATAAGTATGCTTTTATCATATAATGAAAAAAAAATAACCATTAGTATTTATTTTTATGATTAAAGGGGTCAGTCAAATTTGCATTTTGAATGTAACAAGAGTAACCAAAAACATACTAAAGTTATCCTAAGATAAAAATATTTTTTTCAAAATTACCGATATAGATTATCTTCTTAGTTGTTGTTAAATAATCCCTAGCAGTATGAAAATGTTACATGCAAAATATCTGCTACAGTTTCAATTTGAATTTTGTAACAAGAGTAACCATGAGTTTTGAACTTTTTACAACTTCAGTCACCAATTAAAGGTATTATATTCAGTTCATACAAATTACTTCAAGTTCCAATGAAACAATTCAACTCAAATTTAGCATCTTTTGTATACTCATTACTAATTTAAGACGAAATACTATCAGCTCATTGGCAACAGGCACATATGAGCCTCTTCACAGCAGCACTTTGGTATGACAGGGAAATACATTTAATTGTATTGGTATCGGATGAGTTCAGGCCCGTGCTGGGTACCTTCAGAGGGCGGTGGACAAAGGGTGAAAGGGCGCCGCCCAAATAATTATTTGTAAACCTAAAAACTTACTTTTCGTTTAAGATTGGCAACGTTTCACAAATTGCTTTTCTCAATCTCAATAGAAAAAAATTAAAGCAATACTGCTATTTGAGATATATTTGATTGTTTTTTATTTTTGTTATAGAGTATTTTCAGGTGACGTCACAACCGGTTATTTTCTTTTAACTGTGTACCTTCTGTAGGGCTTTTAACTGTTGCTAAGGCCGTTGTTTATCTGTTGCTAAGGTGGTTTTTAGATATGGGATCACGTGATTGCAAATGCTCCAATAGAAGAATTCCACGGCTAGTCATTTTCTGTAACTGTTAACCTCTGTAGGGCAAAAAACTGTAACATCTTCTGTTGCTAAGGCCGTTGTTAGGTCCGAGTCATGTGATTGAAAATGCTCTATTTGATTTTTGTGAAAAACAGTATTTTGAATCATTTCGAGCCCCTTCAGATGATTGCATCAAAAGAGGACTACTCCTCGTAGGTCAGAGAATATTCAAGGAAAATTAATTTATAATGGATTTTATAATTTCGAGGGGGGTCTGGGGGTCCTCCCCCAGAAAATTTTTGGAATTTTTACTCCTAAAAGTACTGTTTTGACACATTTTGAGACCCTTTGGGTGACACCCGGAGGAAAAAACAGCATAAATATTTGTCTAAATTTTAGGAGGGGTTAAACCCCTAAAACCCCATTGGATATGGCCCTGCGTTCGATACTTCTCTCTAATGACTGAGGACGGCCCTTAGTCAAGTAACTACCTGTTTAAATAACAGCACCGTAAAAAATTAACGCCCCGCCCTTTCAATTTCAACGTATTTCACTAAAGGCCCACCAAAAATTAGTGCTGTGCCCTTGCATTTTCTGGTTTGTGCATGAAGAAGGGCGTCTAAAAGACACCGCCCCGCCTTCGCAAATTCGAAGTATTAAACAAAGAGAGAAATCGCCATGAAAAATCACCGCAGTAAAATTAAAGCGGAACTTTTAAAATTTCGCGGTAGCTTAAAAGGGCGCCCTGAAAACACCGCCTAGTTTTCCACTATCAAGGTATGTATTAGTACTTTTTTTCGCTTAGGGTTCCCCTAGTGCAAAAAACACAATACCTTGACTTAACACTCTCAAAGGTATTGCTGTTTTGATTAAAGGCGCCCACCTCTATTAAGTAGTAGCCTACAGTCGCAACACTCAAAGCCTTGTCAGTTTCGGAATAGGAGGGCGCCAAAATTTCCAGGCTGGAGGGCGCACCGGGATATGTCCCGGTGTCCCGGCGGCCCAGCACGCGGGCCTGGATGAGTTAACCCATAGCAAGGAAACAGTAATTGCGTATATGGATATTATTTTGGAAAAAATTCCAAAGCATGTTGAATGTGTATATCAGTGGTCTGATGGACCTACCTGGGCATCACAATTTAAAAATCAATAAGTTATATTGTCCTCGTTAACACCTTGCAAAAAAAGCATAATGTCTCTTAATAAGATGGAACTTTTTTGCAACGTCGCATGGAAAGGGACCAGTCGATGGGAAAGGTGCAACATCAAAACGGGTTATCCTGGCTCAAAGTAAGAACCAAAACTTGAAAATCATGGATAGAAAGATTATTTCAAATACCTCTTTAAAGAAGAAGAAATGGCCACATATAAAATGGCTTTAACTGCCCTTGCCATCAAATGAATTTAATATTTGCTCTGATTGGCTTTTTTCATCTCCCAAAATGAAGAAATCAATCAGAATTTCATTTGTGACTGTCGTTTCTGAATGGGCCTAACTTTGGTTTTACGAATCAGTATTAAATATTCTGAAACCATCTATAATGAGCTGTATTCACCTGTATCCAAACTAAGTACCCTCAGGCAGAGATATTTTTAACTCCTCTGAGAGAGTATTTCACTCCTTGGAAATCGGAATTACTCTTTAAAAAACTAGACAGGAGTATTTTTACTCTTTGAATTTTTCAAAAAGGTTTAGCTTAAACCTTCAGCCATGGGATCCTGCTTATCATACTTTTTAATTGTGTTTTCATACAGCCATAGTAATTTTTTTTTCATTTATTCATTTATTGTTCTGATGATTAGGGAGTTTGATTGATTGAAACCCAAAATAGAAACATCATTTTTCCCCCAATTTCATTTTGTCCATTAAAAAGTAAGCGTTTTTAATACAAATTTTGTCTCTGGATATGCAGTTTATGCTATTTCCGTATTTCACTCCTCCTAAAAAAGCCAAGGAGTATTTTTACTCCTCCAAAAAAACACCTTTGCAAAACCTGCATGTATAGGAACCATATTTCCAAAAATAAAAGCTATTTTTTAGAGATTTGAACCAATATTCATTATTTCTCACTACAGGTTTTTAAATTAAAAACCCTAATCTGGGTAGTTCAATGAACATTTGTTCCATGGGTTTTTCACAAATATTTTATAAAGTTTAGAGGTGCAACTAAAGATGCGCCAGCAATACTACTCATGGTTGACCATGATCATGAAAGTCATATCTCTGTGAAAACAATTCATTTTGATAAAGAAAATGGTGACACTACTAGTAAAATTTCATCCCCACACTAACTACAAAAATAGCAACTCCTCGACAAAGATGTTTTCTAACAATAGTTCTATGAATCATTTATTACGTACATTCGAAAATGTTTGAAAACAAGCAACCAAATAGGATGACTGATGAGACTGAATCAATTCGGACCTTATTTGGAGAAGGGAAAAAATTCTTTCCTCATGGTAAGAAGCTCAGATTGTCAAGATCCCCAAGAAAGGAAATCTCACTGATTGTAACAACTGGAGAGGAATCGGCCTACTATCTGTACCTGGGAAAATATTCTCGAGAATAATCATAAATAGGATAAATAAAAATCAGGCTGGTTTCGAAGTGGAAGTACTGTAAATCAAATATTTATACTTAGGAACACCATATATAGCAATGTTTGGAAAGAAATGAGACATTGTATCTCAACTTCATTGACTTTTCAAAAGCATTTGATAGTATACACTATACAAATACATAGTATTGATGTAGAATGCCTGTGGAAAATATTAGGCTTCCTATAGAAACCTAGGAATATAATTAACATCATAAAGGATTTGTACGAGTGTAGTAGTGCACAGTACTTGTAAATAGTGTGTTGACTGAAAAGTTTGAAATTAAAACAGGAGTTAGGTAGGGCTGTGAACTATCAGGCCTATTATTTATTATTGTTTTAGGTTGAAAGCGTTCAAAAACTACACAACTAGACAAGTTTTACTTTATGAAGGACCACTCACAGTCAGATGAAATAACTCTTAAAGAAAGCATCTTTCTGGAAGTTTGAAAACCAACCTAACTAAAGATTAACCAATATCAATTGGCTCTACTGTACACTGTTCGTTTCAAAATAATCCAAGCAATTCTAGACAATCTACTCCTTTTTAAAATAAAAGTTTGAGTATAGTAGTACCCATAAATGAGAAACAAGTTTCTGAAGAAATTGTTTTATCTCAGTTTAAGTCGTCAGGGGTGTGAAAATTTCAAAAATGCATTTGAATATCATTATTAGAAATATATTTGAATTTCTACTAGTCAGATATAACGGACTAGACCCGCACCCAGAGTGGGGTATATGATCGGGTGTCCTAGTTCCAAGAGGCCACCGAGATGGACAGTCGAAACCGTCCCTCTCAAAGCGTCACAAAAGGTCCCTCAACACCCAATCACCCCACCGGCACGCGCAGCTCTAGACCGTAAAAAAAACTTTACAACAATGCATATCATAAATCTAAATAAACAATGAACTTCATATTTTGTGCAATACAAGCTGTGTTTTCGAATGTAAGAACCAAATAGTGCCTTTTATTTGCTTTAATATGTCAACATCTCATTGGATGGTTTCTCCATTATAGAATCAAAACAGTTTCAATCTATATTCCTTGTCGTTATAATATTTTCAATATAATATCTAATATGAACTAAATGTTTAAAACACTGAAGTAAATTCAAAATGGAGCTTTATATTTCTTGCTATTGAACTATTTTTACATCAATAATGCTTTCTCGATACAATTTTAAAACAGCCTGCAAAAGGCTTACCAAGAAAAAAGAATTATTCGCACGACAGCTGGTTAAATATAAATAAAACTGGAAACTAAATCCCACTTTTAATTACTTCAAAAGTAATTGTTTCTGTGATAGATGTTTCTATCTTGTTGGATTTAACTTCGAAGTCGTAGAGTAAAATAATAGTATTCAAAAATATCTGCTCTTCATTCAGAAACCATTGTCAAAAAGTAGTGTTATAATTTTTTTGGAAAATAAGTGGATTAGATAATATTTCTACCACCATGAATCATTTATTAAATCTCCTTTACAGATTGATCAAAATGTACTCATTTTTTTTTCATTTATATTTAATTGTTCTGAACTAAGGATAGTAAAAGCAACTTTCAAAAGTTTCAACTCCGTGGAAAATTTTTATTATACAGATCATAATAGGAACTTATGAACTATTTCTTATTAGATCATTATCCTTCTCTCATTACAAAAAGCTATTTTTTAAAATTCCACACCGATAATGTTTTTCTATTTGCACCAGACACATCATAAGTAATTCACTCTACCTGAATCCACACTGAATCTGTCTAAAAGTTATACTTTTTCTAAGTAGCACAATGCTACGAAAGAAGTATTTGTTTTAAGCTAAAATTATTCTTTAAGTGGATAATTGATTATAATTGCTTTTTTGCAATTACAAAGGATTCAAGGATTAAACACGTTTTCTTGGCAACGTATTTTTTTTATCAAGATGCAAAGGTAAATATGGCGTAAGAAAGTAAGTTTTCTGACAGTAATCATATATGTCTTTCATTCCAAAGTACTAATTAGGTTTATTGTTTAGTTTTTATGGCGCAGGGACCATATCAGGTCATTATGCGCCAGATAATACACATACAGCACAATAAATTGCTTCAAGAGTGCTAAAAAACTTTTGTTAAGAAATCTAAATCTACACAATCTAGTTCATGTATATGAAGGTCGTATGTTAAAAAATGTTCGAATATGTAAAGCAGAGAGCCCTTTTCTGTACGAAAGTAAATCCTGAGTGTGTATAAAGATTGGGGCAATAAAGAATTCGAGTTCCAGAGCAGCCGCCGAGTGTCTTGTCGCCGAAGCAACTGTCCTCTCAACTACATTTCAATAAAAAAAAGCTACTGACTCAGTAAATTACTATTTCAGTCTTATTACTATTTCATATTATCAGATCTTGACACTAAACATAGAGTGGAAAACTGCAAATATTCCTTCTGACAAATTCATATACAGCTACTATTTGCAAAATTTACACTTAAATTTCATTAAAAAATGACTGACCTCTAATTAAAAAATTCTTAACGAAAACATTCAAAAAGTTATTCAAATTCAAAGCTTTATTTAATACTAGTGCCAACTTAAGTATTCAAAAAATATAATACCTAGTAAATTTTATCATCATAGTAGAAGTTTGTATACCTATTTTAAAGATGTAAGTTAAATACTTTTATGAACTCAATTTTTCCATAAGAAAAAGGGAAATATTACTTTTCTCTTGTCAGCAAAAACCAAAGAAAAAATATACTTTCTTATATATCTCCCATTCTTTCATTTTCTCTCATTACAAAGCAACGTCTTACTCGAAATGTCTCTGCAATATTTCTAGAGGTAATAGAGCCATATAGAGAGCCTCGCTCAACTTAATGGACATAAAATAGGCACAACTTTTGTGCATATAGACTTTTTGTTATGCAACCTGAGTTTCAAAACAAGTAAAATTTTATTAAATAATTAATGGTGCAATGCTACGCATCAGTTGGTGAATATCAGCTAGATATAAATACAAGACCTTTAGGAACTGTTATGCACATCAATGTCAATTAAGGCTTAGATAAAAAAGGCTTCAGTTTTTAAAAGTTCAAAATTTTTCAACACAAAATGACAACACATACAAAATTAAGCTTGTGTAAAGATAATTAAAAATATCCATATTATATCTAATTTTATAACACCAGCATCTTACGAAAAACTATCTTCCTGTGAACGAAAATATAAAAACAAAATTCATAACATGAACACAACAAACTAACACTAACAAAAAAGAATAAATGTAGTAGAGAAAAACATCTGCCGTAAAACGCAACGCGAATGATGCGAAAGGCAAATAATTACCCTGCTAAATTCCAAGCTTAATTCGGAATCCTCGTAAATAGAATAAATTCGAAGTCGAATTATATAAATTATCCGAGAGAGACTCACACGTGGCTAACGAGCCATCTTCAACGAAGGAACTGAGACAATCAGACGATTACTGATTCGAATTAATTAGCGGATGCCACCGGCTTTTTTCAGACTTAAAAAGTTTTCGCTAAGTCGATTTTAATTATGGAAGATAATCAATGGTCTCGAATTAATATTAAAATTAAAACGCAAATTTCTTTTAACATTCAATGTAATAAAATTGAAATTCATTTAATAAATATTATAAATAACTTTTTGATAACTTTAAAAATACTTTTAAAAATTTACAATGGTTAGAAAAATTATAAATTCTCAGTAATCACAGAGTCAGTAATCATCGATGGAAATATATTTTGATTCTTTTTTTATAAGTTTTATAAGTTCTTTCTGAAATTTTAAAGAAGGCATTTTGAAGGGACAGGAATTTGTTTGAGACAAAAAAAATTAGTAAATTAATTAATTAACTTAAATTTTTGCCTTGGATTTCGGGCCGTAACCAGAAGCCTAGAAGGAAAATGTTTATTAAAACTATCATATCAGACACTTAAGAAAAAAGAAATTATAACTATCCCTTTTGCTCAACAAAATTGCGTACTTTCTTAGGGAAATTTATGTTTTTTTTTTTTAAGTGTCTGATTTGATAGCTTGAATGAATAAACATTTACCTTTTAGACTTTTGTTGACGGTCCGAAAACTAGATAAAAATTTAGGTAAAGCACCATCTATGAAGGGGCAAAAGTGCACAGACTGCTAGCGTGGTTGGCAGCACGTAAACCAACTAAGCCGCTCAGCCCCTAGGGGATGTAATTCTCCCAATTTTTAATTCAACTTACGATTTGGGATTGGGATTGCTAATTGGCTAATGTAACTCCAATATTTATGATGGGGCCAAATTATTATTAATAATTAATTATATTATTATAACTTATCTCTTTCAAGGTCAAGGAACATCAACTGGCCACTCTATAGAGATTCGGTGAGGCCTCATCTAATATATGCGGTTAAATTCTGTTCACCACATTTGAAAATGTGAGTCACCATATTACAGTACCTACAGGGCTATAAAATGCTCAAGAGTATTTCCAGTTTAAATTATGATGCGCGCTTAAAGAAGTTAAATATGTTCACTCCAGAGAAAAGAAGGGCTAGGGGATTTAATTCAATTCAACTTTTTGTTGATTTGATTCAACTTTTTAAAATGATAAAGCAAGGGGACATAATATTAGACTACAGGCCCGTGTCGAAAAATGATGGGTCATTTGAACCACCAGAAGACCTATATAGAATGATATAAGGGCATAAAATAATAAGATTCAGCACTATGCCGTCACTTGTAAGCTGTCCAACTGAGTGCAGGTGAGAGTTCAAAAGCACAGGTAGAGTGAGTAAATTTTGGTCACGTATTTTTGTACGGCATTCTTACCATCAATAGATCCATGAAAAATAATGAGAAAACGCGCAGTGCCGTACAAAAGTAGTGCGTCACAAAGTCGGAAATTTTTGTTGATTTTCCGGCGATTTTTAGGGTAAATTTGGTCATTTGATTGTGTACGGCATAGGGTCCATACAGTTTCAATACCTCTTCTAATCCATAATTCCGCAACGCCGTACAAAAAATCATGCGACTAGGGGGAAAAATCGAGGGTTGCAACCCCCTCTCTTTCAGTGGTCTGGGGGGTGATTTGAAAAAGTACGGCATCGGTTCCAAAACATTATCTAGCACTCAAATGTACTATTAAAATTAATGCCGTCAAAAAATTAATGTCCATTTTTGAATGTATATCAATAACTATCTCAATTTCATCATATACTTGATTTATAAAGCTGGAAGGTCATTTGATCCTGTACGGCAACTTTTTTTTCAACATGATATAGTTAAATACAATTGTTATATAATATTGCCGTTCAAAAGAAACTGTTCTAAAAATAAATAGAGAGAAATACAAAAAGGGAAATTTTTCAAATTATTTCTAAAGTTTCAATATTCATAGATTAATGAAATTTTGCAATTTCTACATATTATCGTGGTTTTAAATAGTATTCAGGTAAATAATTCAGAAAAAAATGATGCCGTACATTTTAATGCAAACCATATTTTCTGGCTGATGAAAATGGCACTACCATTTCAGGGGTACTTTAAGGTCATCTGATACTATACGGCATTCACATATTCTTGAAGAGAACAATTGATAATATGCATTAATCATTATGCCGTCTACCTGAAGTGAAACAAGTGTGTATAATATATTCAAGAATTGAAAACTGTCAATGTCAGTATCAACAGTTTTGTATACTCCTGGTCATATACTCCTACTGACCTTTGGACCAACAAAATTGTACGGCATGTGAGAAATTGTTATCTATGCATAAAATACTTTCAAAATAAATTAATTTTATGTTGTGTCAAATCACCCCCCAGACCACTGAAAGGGAGAGGATTGCAACCCTCGATTTTCCCCCCTTGTCGCATGATTTTTTGTACGGCGTTGCGGAATTATGGATTAGAAGATGTATTGAAACTGTATGGACCCTATGCCGTACACAATCAAATGACCAAATTTACCCTAAAAATCGCCGGAAAATCAACAAAAATTTCCGACTTTGTGGCGCACTACTTTTGTACGGCACTGCGCGTTTTCTCATTATTTTTCATGGATCTATTGATGGTAAGAATGCCGTACAAAAATACATGACCAAAATTTACTCACTCAACCTGTGCTTTTGAATTCTCACCTGCACTCAGTTGGACAGCTTACAAGTGTCGGCATAGTGCTGAATCTTATTATTTTATGCCCTTATATCATTCTATATAGGTCTTCTGGTGGTTCAAATGACCCATCATTTTTCGACACGGGCTTGTAGTCTATATGGGTTGAAATCAATTTTCAATTTATCGCAAAACAACTATTTTTCAAACTTTTGAGAATCTCTCAAAATGTAACTGTACATACCAAGATCAAGTCTGTATCTTTAAACTATGAAACAAAGAGCTAAAAACTAGGTAATCATGAGGTTTTAGTGTTGTTAATTATTATTTAACTAAGAATCACAAAGATTAAGATTAAAAGTACACTTTATTAGTAGGTATATTTGAACAGTTTTTCCAAGATTTTACAGTAATTTTTATGATGTAGTTACTCTTGACATAAGAATATCTTAAAAGGTTGCAATCTTAAAAACATTTCAACTCTAAATTTAAATTCAATTTTACATCATGTTTTCACAAATCATTCCATACTTTTTATTGAGTTCAATGCTAAATGATTTTTAATAATTTATTAGTTATAAAATTATTCTTAAAAATAATATCTTAAGATGATAAGATAAGATTAATTAAAATTTGGATAAAAGATAACAATTACATAAATGCACATTTTTCTAATGTATTTTGAAACAGTGTTTCCAAGATAATACAATGATGCAATTACTCATGAAAAAAGAATATTCTCAAGTTAATATTGCAATAATTGGTATTTCAATTCAATTTACAGCATGTGTGGGTTTTCAATAACCATTCCGTACTTTTTATTCAGTTCAATGGTTTGAAACATTTTGAACAGGTACTGCATACTTGTTAGTGATCTGATAAAATTAATTGTAATACAAGAATCCGTTAAGATAATGATATAGGAGTAACACTATAATTCAGTGGGGGGTTTTTTCCCCAATAATCAATTGGTGTCCGGTTGGCGTAGAAAAACGGATTTGACGCTGACGATTTCGGATTTACGCTTGATTTTTTCCTTTTCTAACTTGTATCCTTTACTATAAAACCATCTTTTCTGTACAACCGTCGACCAAAACATACCATGTCTAAGGACAAAATGGTAGTCAGCTATTATCGTAACTAGCGTTTTCCCTGGTCTCTTTTGAACTCTGAAAATAAAAAGCTAAATTATTTCATGGTTGACATGGGAAAAAATACAAATAATTTTCTTATATTTTTCTCAAATTGCCCTTGTCCTTTAAACCCAACTTCTATTTTAGTTAAGGTTTCTCTAGACTCCCTTAGAAATACTTTCAAACGGTGACTAAAAATGAAGATTGCATCTCTTTTGGCCCTTGCACAACTTTGAGGGTTGGACCAATCTTCTACTTTTAAATCAAGTGACCTATCGTAAATTTAATTTAAAATACATTTAATTTTATATTATAAATCTTATTTGAAGTAGAGTGAAACCTTGTTCTGTAAAGACATGACCATTGACCATGCTTCATTCAAGTCCCAACATATTTTAAACAGAAGACAATGAACCACTCCTTTGTTATGAAATTATGTGAAAAATTATTTTTTATTTTAACTGTTTTTTAAACAATTCTGTAAATTTTGTAACTGGCAATTCACTCATTTTTTCATTTGAATGTGTGTGAAATGTTGCTTCTTCATCCAGTTCACTCCTTGGGGTTCCTCCTTGGCTCATTTAAAAATGAATCGCCAGTTTGAAAAAGGGAATATGTCCAAAAAATGACAAATTGACTTTTGTGCACAAAACTATCTCCAAGCTTTGCTCTAGACATGAGTCGAAAGAGGGGGAAAATAACTGCCCCCTATATAAGCAGATATAGCCCCTTGAATTTGCGAAATCGATGTCCATTCATTCTATTTTTTAATTTAATTTGGAATTAAAGTTAATTTTTCTTTCTTTTACTATTTTTGGTGCTGTAAACTAAGCCAAAATAAAATTAGTTTATAATTTAAAAGAGTTTTTATTTTTTTTATCCAGGGGATGTTTGACTCCATTCATATTCACTTACTCCATTGATACTGCCTTAATGACCCAGTTTCATAATAATTTTGAATTCTATTTATCTTAGTCTCTTTCTATTTCTCACTTGTGTACTGTGAGTTAATACAAACTAAAGTGTTGTTAACTTAAGTTTTGGATAATAAAATTAGGGGGCAAAAAAATGTTCTTAAATGTGCTTTGGGGCCATTCATTAGGGTCTCGAGGGGGAGGGAAGGTTGGAAAAATCTCTACATACCCTTACTTGGTGGTGGGAGGGGGTCAAACCCATTCTTACGTAAGATTTTCCAAGTTAATGTAAACAAATTCCAATTATTCTAATATAATTATTATTGAATAACCCCAGAAAAACTTAAAAATATGTAGTTGGCAGCAAAAATATTACTTATCTGTTGAAAAATAAAAATTGATTTACGTCAAACTGAGAGTTTTAGTGTAACTGATCATTTTCCAACATTTTATTATTTTGAAAAACGAAATGAAATCTTACGTAAGAATAGGGAGGGAGGGGTTTGAAAAATCTTACGTACCCTTACATGGGGGTAGGGGGGGGGCAAAAATTGCCAAAATCATCCTTACGTAATGAATGAATGGCCCCTTTGGGCGTATGCATAGTGCAGATTAAACTTACTTGAATTCCAATACACAGCGTAAAATTTGACGACGCTTGCATTCCGGGCACATGACTTCATTTTTTTTTCTGTGTTCAGGGTATCGATCACGTCCAGGGCATGTTTCACGCGATGGCCCAGGGGTTGGTTCACTCGAAGCTTTTCCAGCAGCATCAGGTTCAGGACGTTCCTCGTCTGGCAAACAATCTGGGTGAAAGGCGTGCTTGCAAGAAAAGATCAGCCTCTCACCCCATCCGTACTGCAGGCAATGGCGGCATTGCAGGGAGTATTGAATCTTATTGATTCTTATAACCTTAATCTCTCTGTTGGAAAGAAAGCGATTGTTAAAAATTTCACAAAAATCTGAGGGGCCGTTCAATTATTACGTAAGCTACGTAAGTAGTAAGTAAGGGGGGAGGGGGCTATTTGCTTATTTTTCCTGACTAGGTCGGGAGAGGAGTATGAGTGATGCTTACGTAAGATGTTACAAACACTGCATTTTCGAAAATCTTTTTGTTTTTCGCATAAATAATTTCAAAATTTAACCAAAAATAAATTTCACACAAAAAAAATTGAATTAGGAAAAAACAATTAAGCATTTTTCACAAGGAAAGTTTTAACGATAGGTTAAGTGTTCATGGAGAAAAATTGATTTCAATAATCTAAGCATTACTAAAGATTGTGTACAAAAAAAACAAAGGCAGTTTTCTTAGGTATTTATAAGAGAGGTTTGCGGTTTGCTTATTTTTGCTGACAAGGGGGGGGGTCAAAATTGATCAAAAACTTGCTTACGTAATATTTGAACGGCCCCTGACCACAGCATTTCCTTAGCATTGCATGCATTTTATCTTGTGAAACAAGAATGTCCCTTAGATAATAAATATATATTTAACGTTTCATTTCATTTTTGGGGCAAAATTGTTCATAAAAACTTACTTTATATGATAAACAGAATAATTTAAATGATAAACTATAGATATTTTTTTAAAAAGTTAGACTTACAAAGACTTGCAAGATTTCTTTGTTTGGAGAAATTTACTTCTGCATTTATAAAAATGCTATCAATATTTTTGTTAATGATACAAAAATGTTACTATGACTACCATATGATGTGATTCTGCGAAAAAATTATTTTACCACAATTAGTGCTCCTTTGGTAATTCTTAGTAAAAATTGCCCCACTTACCCCCTTACTATCATTATTTATATTTTATCATTGAAATCATTCTTTTTTTCACAAATAACAGACATCAGTCAACATAATATATTTTTAACAAGAAAGGAAGAAATATATAGAATATTATTCATTTTAGAAATTATATGCACTTTATATGTATACTACTACATTGTATACATTGTTTCGAAATCTTAACCTAATTCATAAGTGGGTATATTATGCTTTTTTATGTGTTGTAAAAATGATGACTTACTTCATAATGATTGCAGAAAGAAAACAAAACTATCTCAAATTTCTTCACACCTAGAAACTCCTAAAATGAGAATTTCCATAAATGAAGGAGAGAGAGTGAAGAAGAAAGTGTGATATTTTCAAGAAAAATTAGTTATTCTAGTGGATGAATAAGGTACTACGATTAGACTATTTTTAGTGCAATATTTTTTTGTCATGGAAGGGGAGGTTAAAGGAGGGATGAATCTTTTAAAATGATTACCCTCACTAATACACTTAGGATTTCAGATGAAGCATGTATTGCAGGCCAAAATAAACAGCCTTTTTTTCTGGAGGGGTTGTCTCAAATTTCTAAAGCCCCCCAACATCTCAAGCTTTTATATTATAGGTTGGGACTTTTTAAAACACGCATTAATAAGATTTGAATATAGGCGTACCAATTTAATATTAAACACTGGGCAACAATAAAAATGTTAATTTAATGAAAATGTCAAAATTTTATAAATTTCAGCCTGCCAAACACGAATATGACGATAAAAATTGTCGAGATATTACACAATTTGTTGAGATATTACTATGTATGATAAAAGAGCCAGCATTCATTTTAAATGTAGTAGTATTTTAAGTCATGTTTATTGCTTATCATGATAAAACAATCTGTCTTTTTACCCTACATTTTCTGTTGTATTTTAACGAAAATTTTCCGCATGCCTAAAAAACGCTTTTTTCCATGAATTTTTCAATAAAATAATTTAGATATGATAAAATCACCACTAAAGGAATAAATTTCAAAAACAAGTATTAAAATAATTAATATTTAGTAATTTAGTACTGAATGTTGAAAAGTCTGAAGAAATTTCTACAAATAACGGAAAGTTTCTTTCCTTTGACAGAAAAACCCCCCAGATAATTCCTCAAAGTGCAAAAAGTCACCTGCAATAGTAGTTGTGTTAATTTCCGTTGTTTGAAATTTGAAGAAAGACTTTCTAAGAGTGTTAAGAATACAGAACAAAATAATAGAAAAAATTATGTGTATTAAAAATGTTTTACAGTTAAAAAAAGATGATGGACTTATTCCCTTCTTCAACCTTATGAAATTTCAGCTGAACAAAAATCTTAAAAACCACTTCAATTAACAATTAAATAATATGTTTGCTTATAATTCACAGCAAAAAAGTGAAAGATAAGAAATACTTAGACGAATAAAATTAAAAATTATTATGAAATTGAGTCATTAAGGCGATATCAAAATGGAATAAGTGAATATGAATGGAGTCAAACATTCATTGGTTAAATAAAAGAGAAAAAACGCTTTTAAATTCAAATCAAATTTTATTTTGGCTAAGTTTACAGACCAAAGAATAAGAAAAGAAAGACTAATTAAGTTAAATTTCAAATTTAATAAAAAATACAATGAATGGACATCGATTTCGCAGATTCAAGGGGATATATCTGCCGATAGGGGGGAGCAAAAAGTCAATTTGCCATTTTTTGGACTTATTCCCTTCTTCAAACTGGTGATTTAATTATACTTGTGATAAAAAAACTATTTACGAACTTTCAGCAATAAGTACAGAATATCATGACCCCCTCTGTGTTTCTGAAACAAGAACCAAACCAACCCAGAAGGTCTTATGGCGATGTTCGTGTTTATCTCGTCAAAATTAATTCGATACTTCTATTTTCATTAAATTAACACGAAATTTGTCAAAAAGTTGCACAATGTGTAATTAAAAGTATTTAAGAAATAATCTATAAAGAGACGGTATACAAAATATCTTTGACAGGGGCAACTCACCTTTTAGGACCTCCAACGGACGAACTTTTGCCGCCCGTGACTGTTGGATGTTCTTTGACCAGAGTTGATGGTTCGGAAGAAAGTTGAGTTCTGATCAGTTTCGGACGCGGGTCACTCCGAAAACCGATTTGATTGGTCTGCGCACCTGAAAAAGAGCAACTTCCCAAAGGTATGCTGGGAATGCCCAGTCCAACGAGCAGCGGATGGAAATGTTGAAATGATGGAATTGTTTTTCACTTTCACAAGTTTTATCCACTAGCGGGATTTTGAAATATTCAAACCATTTCCACCTAACTGGGATCATATGCCTTGCACCCCAGGGCCCCACGGTCAAGAGAACGAAGATGGGCATCGTAGGCATGGGTGGATCTAGGTGGTGAACTCTGGGGGTATGAGTGGAAAACTTGGGGGTGCAAACTGTCCCTGATGGCTTTGAAAACATGATTTTCCCTATAAAAATTGAATTTTCTCAAAATGTTGGGGGTGCAACGCACCCCCTTAAATCCGCCCATGATAGGGCCCACTAGGGCTGTTGCACCAATGAGTTTAGTTTAGTAGTTGTTTCCTTTTAGCAAAAGAGGGAGCACATATTGACGCATGAAAATTCTCTTCTAAATTGTCTAGATTATATTAACGAGTGATCAAATAATTTTTTCTCGATGTTTTATATGCCCTTTGTATCCAATCTCATCAAATGGTATTGGTTTGAAGACCTTCCCCAATGTATAATGTATTTGTCGAAAGAAATTTTAAAGCGTTTAATTTTTGTTTCAACTTTTACAGTAAACCCACCTTAGTTCCCCCCCCCCAATCGTGCTCTGTAAAATTTTGAATCAATATTTTCTCTACACCAGCTTTTAAACGCACAAATATAGTATTTTTCCAAGTGTTCCAATCCTCAATCTTGACGTTTATTACTTGCAGCTTTTGCAGCAGTGTTTATGGGAAGATGAAAGGGGAAAGCATGTACGAACGAAAATAAATATTGAGTTGGTGAAAGATTTATGCTTTTGCTAGCGTGAAAAACCGCCCCTCCTTTCAGTTGAAGTGTTAAGAAATCTTTTTTTATTTCACATTCACATCAGCACTAGCACTGCTAATATTAAAAACTGTCATAGGAGATGTCAGTACCTTTTCTAGCAGCTTGTAGTGCTCATTAGTTAAGAAAAATCATCAGGTTACAAAATATATCAATGATTAGATTCCTAATTTAGAAATCTAAAAATATTCATTCATATATGATTTAAAATAAGAATTATTATTCTTTTAAACTCATAGAGCAAGAGTCAATTATAAGTTATAGAATTTCGATTTTTTTTCAATTCTTCGTAAATAAATTGACGAGAAAAATTCAGATAACATTAAGTTGAGATTTTACTTTTCTCGCCTTGTGGGGGTGAACAAGAACATCTCTTTGAGCCTTTCCTGGCGCCATCTATGTAAAACAGTAATTTTTTCTTGTAGATAAACCAATTTCCACAAAAAATTTTCCAGTGAGTTTTCCATAATATTGACAACAATATTCGTAGTGAAGTTTTCCCTCTATCTGCTTTATTTTCTTTATCATTTTTTGAAACCTTTTTATTTCGCCCATGGGGGGGTTGTAAATCATCTCAATGAATTATAGATGGTCACTTACATAGGGGTAGACCTTACCTCCATGACCCTTGGAGATGTTTCCAAATAAAAGCAGTGAAAGGGACCTTTGAAACACCCTGTATAAAATTTTTGGTCGATAACAAAACTTTTTTCATAATTTTACGCCCTTAATTTTAAAAGCTATAAAAACATCGACATTGAACTCTTACGAAAATGATCGTTTGAATTTATTCCATGAATAACTTTTCCACAGAAACTTTACCGAGAGTTTATCATTTTATTACGATTCAAAAGTAAATCGGCGTCATCTGTGAGACTCTCAATAAAAAATTATATTATACTTAGCAACTAAATAAATGGACAAAAACAGCCCAAAAAAAATTTTGTTTTCCTCATCCAATTAAAATGAGAAGCCTGGTGGCGTAGTGGAAGCTCTTCGCGCTCTCATTACACAAGCCCGGGGTTCAAATCCTGGTGTACGGGAAAGGGCAGACTCAGCCCATCATCCCTCAGAGGTTGATAAAATGAGTACCAAGTGCACATGGGGAAATCAAGAGAGGGTGAATAGGAAGCTAGTCACTCAGCTGACCGTGACTTTCTCAGTCAAATGTTCTGCAACAGCTCTGCTTATGGCCTCACCCAGTGAGGCTGGTTATGCTGAGTTGAAGGTTCAACGACCTAGGTATTCAAGAGTATACCCTTGATTTTTTTTAATGTGTAAATTAAATTGATTTTTTAATTCATTTAAAACTTATTACTTAGCAACACAAAGGGACAAAATATTGAGCAGCAAGGGTTGCCAGAAGTTTCTAAGTCATCTACCTTTGGCAGTCAGATTTTGGTGACTGACTTCAGTTTTTGACAAAGTTTGACCGTCTGTCAATGCTTTGTTTGATGACAAGCTGTACCAATCGAGTTGTAAGATTCCACCTGTGAAAAGCGGCTTACAGCAAGTCTAATAAAAACATTAAAAATGATTAAATCAATTCAACACTGAAGAAGGGGTATCCGGTATTCCTTCAGGGTAGAGAGCAACCAGATTTGGCGATGTTTTGTCACTGTCAGGAAAGAACAACAGCTGATTTAGGAACATTTAACAGTGATTTAGAAAAAAATAAGACAGTATAGGTATAAACATATATTATAAACTTGAAGAAAAGAAGATTCCACACTACTTCATACAATTATTATATCAAGCATTATAACTGGCCTTTATATCACAGAAGTTTCATTTAATGAAATCTTTGGTGACATTTTAATCAAAGTTTAAACACCAAAAGTTCCATAACATGTCTGCAGGTGATCAAATCTTATAACACTGAAAACTAGCCCAAAACATAACTGCGTAGAACTAACAATACCTATTTCCAGGCTAGTAGAGGATGGTGGATGAAAGAGATCTATAAATATTTAAGAGATGGGAACTAATTAAAGTGGTTTCTTTTGTTCATAAAAATACTGTGTCTTATTCTCCTATAAAAGTTTTGTGATCCTGAACCTGCTGTATCACTAATAAACTTAAGTAAATATGTTTTAACCCCTTCAATCCTAGACCACCCAAGATTGCCATTGAAACTTACAGAAAATTTTGGGCAGTTGGGACTAAAGCTATAATAACCATTCCAATCCCATAGTCAAACAAAGGGATTTAATATGACAGTTATATTAGTAAAAATAATATATATTACTACACAATATTATATTATGATTTTTATTTTATAAACCAATGGTTTTATTAAGCGTTGAGACTGGAAAATATCAAGAATTTAACATGAATATAGAAAGACACTTAATTCATTTTGAGACTGACAAGATTTGACAAAAAAATAACAAAATGGAATTACAACAATAAAATAGGAAAGTTTATTTAATATCAATAATGCCCTCAAAAGTATTGCAGATACACTGAGGAACACAAAATTAATATAATTCATTATAATAACTTCTCCACACAAAAAATTCATTTAAGAACAATAATTCAGCTAACCTCTTCAATGAAACTGACAAACTATTGCCTTACGTTTATACGTACTAAAAAGAAGCATACATTGTCACATAACAAAATCAGAGCTGTCATTTATAAAAAAGCAAATTGCTTCCATGATAAAAGTTTAACATTTTCTTAAACATTTACAAAATATGTCATAGGAAAAATTGTATGTCATATATAAAATATCGTAAAAAATACATTCAATACAATGAAGTGAGCAGCTAGATATATTTTTGAAGCATATTTTAATATAAATAGTCAATCACATTGCTAAATTTTACAAATAGCACATGTAATGTTATAGTCGTCTATTTTTGATGGTTTTAATTAACAAATAATACTTGAAAATTAAACCATGAAAATGTCTTGCTAAAACATGTCTCTATTATAGAGTTGCATTTGAAAGCCTTGTATACAAACTGAAAAGTTTTTAGCCATAATTATTAAGGATTGAAAGCATATACTGACTTGCTCTCTATATCCATTTTCTCTTAAGTTAATGACTAAAATACAATTCAAAGCAAAGCAGGTTAAAAATCAAAAGAGGTTAGTCAATACCACATATATTTTTTTGCCAGAAACTAACAATTATAAACAGGGCTGAATTTCTAGAAATACAAGTTTCGGAGTGGTAACATTCAGTGTGTAGGTGGAGGCATTCTATAATAGCATACTTGCCAATTTTTAAAAACTTACACCAGTAAACTTTTGGCTTAATGTCTACACTACAGTTTAAGCTACAACGAACAAAACAAGATACAGTTTGTTGCAGTTTTATATCAATATATTCAAAAATTTTCATGTTATTTTGAGTTGACGGTTTAGGGAAAGAAATGTAAAAAAGTTGGCAAGTAAGTATAATAGGGTAATTCTAGTTCTTATAGGTACCAGAATGCTGCTCTGGCTCAAATCAAGCCCTGATTATAACTCTTTTGTGAGGACTTCCAAATCTATTACCATTGGTGATGATGTTAATAGTCATACTCAAAATCGGATGTTAATGAAAAAATTTTAAGTTTGACCCTTTTAAAGGGGACATTTTCAGTTTTAAGAAGCTCTCCTTTCTTTTGACAGCAATTGCTAAGAGAACAAGATTGAAAGTTAAAAGATAAAAAAAAATATTATTTTGCTCCTTTTCAGAGCTTAAGTGGCACTGTTTTGATTGCCAAACAATGGATAACTAACTCAAATAAAGTAGTCTTTAGAATTAAATATTGCATTATCTGGCAAGTTCTGTACCTTTTGATAAGTTGTAAAATAAGATTAAATAATGAAATTAACGAAATTAACATTAAACATCAATTAGATTGACTGAATAAATTTATTAAAATAGTTTTTTGTAGTAGTAGTAGTAAGAAAATTGTAGTTACAACTAATTTAGAAATGAAGTTAAAGGGATTTCATCTCTATTTTAAGTTAATCTTGTTGTGCTACATTCAGAAGCATAGATAGGGTTCTAAACAAACTTTTGTTTCGGGAGGGGTTTTGACTCAACATTTTTTTCTGAGGTACCTCCTTACGAAAACTGTCATACATTAAGTTTTAGATGACTTACACATAGAATTTTAATTTTGGTGCACTAAATTTGAAAATAATGTTTACAATGTGAATCACAGGTAAAAATGGGAGGGGGGTCCTGGTGTTTTAGCTCATTTTGAGACCCTTTGAATTGCACTCAAAGAGCACTGCTCGATGTGAGCTGCAGAATTTTCAAGGAAAAACAGAAAAGTATAATAAACAGCAACACAATTCCAGGGGGGGGGAGTTTGGTCCTACTCCAAAAAAATTTTGCTCCTAAAAGTAGTCTCCAAAAGTAGTTCAACTCATTTTGAGACTTTTTAGGTTACACCCAAAGAGGAACACTTTTGGTGAGTCACAAAAACATTTCAAGGAAAAACAGTACATAATAGATTTTAAAATTTCTAGGGGGTGTATGGATGCTCCCCCAGAAAAATTTTGGAATTTTTAGTCTTAATAGTAGGGTTTTAACTAATTTCTAGACCCTTTGGGTTGCACGCATAGAGGACCACTCTTTGTAAGTCACACAATTGTCAAGGAAAAAACAATATAAAAATTGATGTCAAAATTCAGCCCTGAGCATTGACTGTCTCAATATATTATCCTTATAATTTATTCCAGCTTTAACAGTGATATTTTAAGTATCACACTTCCTGCAATGTCCATTTTTTATGCATCACCTTTCAACATAGTCAAACTAAAGATAAGAGAGCATTTTAAGTTATTCCTTCAGAAATCACTGATTGAATTTAATTACTAAGAAACAAGAGTTATAAAATCATAAATTTGAAATCAATCTGAAATATCTCACCTAAAATGTAATCTTATCAGAAAGTGTTATGAAATAAAGTTGAAAGGCTAATTCCAAATAAGAGTTTGGAAATGGAAAGGAAATTGAGAACAGCTGCATAAAAAGGATAAATCTATGTGAAAAAGTTTGTTTGTTAAAAAAGTTCCAGATTAATTAGGAAAATACATGCATAACATTGCAAAATTTTTCAGATTCAGATGAATCATACAGCTGCTTTTATTGCGTAGCAATTTGGGTACAGCTCATTGTTATACTAAGTAGCATTTTGATTTTTAAGTGGTCAGCATTTTAGAAGTAGACTGAAAAGATGTTAAAACATCTCTACTTTTAAAAATCTAACTTTTTAAAATGCTGGTACACAGAATCACAAACATAAATTTTTAAAAGCCCCAGCAATATCCTTGTCATTTAATTGTTCATTTTTGTTCAGATATATTCCCTAAACATTAAAAAAATCTAAATCCCAGCTGCATTAAGTAATAACATGAATAAACTCATACATTTAGAGGATCCATAACTGAGCATGGCCATGATATGTTAGCTGCAATGAGTTTGTAATTAAGTTAACAAATCAAAGTATGTATTAAAAACAAACATATAGTGTACACAAATTCTGAGTAAAATAAAAAAAAAGCTAGTGGCATGTACTTCTATCAAACAATATTGAAGAGTGAATTAAATAGTATTACTTCATGTGTTTAAAAGCACCATTTTGAAAATATCAACTTATACAATAGCAGTAGTTCAAAGTATCAAAAAAGTGAAACATTGGAACACTTCCTGCAGTACATTCACAAAGAACTAAGTATGAAAATCAAGCCAAAAGTAGCAACATAAAACATGGAATGTTAAAGGTGGACAACATTGGAGTGAATTCCAGAGTTCTCCAACTAATTAATTTTACCACCAAGCACCTATCACAATAATTTTACATAAAAGGATAAATAAGAAAATAGCGTCCATTTACTATGGAAATGGCACTGACTCAAGTGATAAATAGCTTTTTCAACATCAAAATATAATTTGTATACACATCTGTACAGAAAATGAAAGATTGTGTCAAAACATTATTTGGTACTTGTGCAAAGAACAACAAGTGATGCAAAAAGTAATTTAACAGGTAAAACATGCAAACATATAAATACAAAATAGTGTACTACCAATGCACAAATCCCATAAAGTATTCAACTATAAGAAGGCTATCTTTGAAGAATTTCAATAACAGATTTAAAAAATAATGATTCAAAATTATCTAATTAAAAAAGGAACATATCTCTGAACACAGGAGGCTTTAGGAATACTTATCCACAAGGCAAGCAAACAGCTTTCAAAAAGTAAAAGAAATTGTTCACCGGATTTTATGCAGCAGGTATATGTTTGGAATTATTTATTTATGCTCACCACAGCGGAAGTTCATAGGGCATAGAAAACCACCAATAACAATCTATAAAAAATAGTTTAAAACGTTCATTGAAGAAATAGTCAGTCATACACAAAGTAATAAAAAATATGTATTTAATTTAAAAGAGAAAGTAAAATACATTAAATATTGGTTTATTATAATTCAACCCAAATAACAGTACTCATTCAAAGATTGGAATTTCAATAATCTCTATGGGGTAGGACCCCAAATCCTCTTCTTAAACAATTTCATACGTCAGGGGTGGAAAACCAAAAATTCATTTTTGGCGCAGCTTTGGAGCAAGGCTAATCAATTTTGGAGCAGTTTCGGAGCACCTATTAGTGTTTTCGTATCAGGG
The DNA here is from genome assembly GCA_963680715.1 of Tetragnatha montana. Lineage (NCBI taxonomy): Eukaryota > Metazoa > Arthropoda > Arachnida > Araneae > Tetragnathidae > Tetragnatha > Tetragnatha montana. Next base: position 54,971,546 of record OY796679.1, read on the forward strand.
TATGATTTGCATTTTTACAGCACCTTTTGGTGATTTCGCGAAAGTCACGATTTTCCCACAATAACTCGTGATTTTTCTTGGAAATAGTCTGGAAGGTAAAAAATAGTAGGGATTATCTGGAAAAATCGCAGGTTGTGCATCCCTAATTTAGATGGAGGCTCATATTTTGTAGAGAAAAAGCGGAAAATCGCGATTCCGCGGATGGTAATCATGATGGCTGAAGATTGGCTCTTTCCCTGTTGGTAGGATTTTCAAAATTTGAATCAAATTGAACGGAAAATCATGTTTTTGGAGCAGTTTGGCGCAAAAATGTGAATTTTGCTGGTTTTGGAGCAGATTGGCACAGTTAGAGCAGATTTTCCACCCCTGATACGTGGTCAGGTTCAAATCCTTCCTTTTAATTTTCTAAACACTTAATTTACCCTCTAATATCTGCTTCCAATTTATTATTGTAAATAGTTGGTGATAAAAACCCTCACACATGAAGCTTGTCTTAAGGGGGTATGGGAAAATCAACTGAAGATGAGGTGGGTTGTGTTAGATTTTGTTTATAAAAATGTTCAAAAGTTTGAGAACCCCTGCTGTATTGTATTAGTATTGAAACCATGACCAATTTCAGTCTGGAACATTTCCTCTGAAGATGCTGCCAAGTACTGTTTACAAGGAAAAGAGATATTATGTACTGTCTGATGTCAGATTAAGTATATAAAAATGATTTTGTAGAAAAAGGGTACTTACGTATTATCCTGTCGACCGTTCATCGACCGTCTAATTCAGCGGCACAGTAATAGTAAAGTCAATGGGATTTAATAACGTTTTCGGATTAAGCGTCGCGGTCGACGGGATAATACGTAAGTACCAGAAAAAGAATTTAAAAAAAAGTTAAGTTCATAAGTAGGTATTGAGTTTTTCATGAGGTTAATAGGATTTAGTTTGTAAAATCATGACAAGCATTGACTGTACAAAAAGTACTTAACTTGAAGGTCTTAAATAAACAAGACTTAAAAACAAAACTTAATTTTAATATAAATACTACCTTTTTTTATCTAAATTTATGTATTCATAAGTTCCATAAGACATCCTACAGCTCCAAAGTAACCCTAAAAAGCAAGAAGAAAAGAATAAAATATTGAACTTTTTTAATATGCCATAGGCTCTTGAAAAAATTTTTGAATTGTATCATTATGAATATTTTTTTAATTGTTTGCCTAAGGCTACAGGAGCTGGATAAACTGAAAAACTTTTTAATTAATAAATTAGGGCTTGATTTGAGCCAGAACATGCAAAAATGGCCTTCCAGTTGTATCTCTCTTTAGAAAAAAATTAAAAATATTTAAGTATTTTAAGGAAATGTAAAATAGTGATAAAATTAAGACAACTGACAACACTTCTTCTGGCCTATTAAAAGAAATCATAAATTAAAATAATTACTAAACGCTAGGTTTATCTTTAAAAATGTTCAATATTGAAGGCAGGGCACCAAAGCGCTTTACTAACTTCAAAATAATAAGGAACATGTCTCATCCCAGGTATGGTTATTGTTCAGGCACTTCTATTTTTAGAAATCAAGCCCTGCAAAAAACTCTCAAAAATTTCTAAAGTTTAAAATAGTCTGATTTATATTTAAACTGTTGCAAGACTGCAAGTCACTAACTCTCAATTTAGATCCTGAATATCAGCTTGCTGCAAAGGTAGATTTTGTTTGAGGCGAAGTTACTTTGCATCTAGACAAACCAAGTTCATGTAGGAAATTAATGAAAGTATTATCCAGCAATTAAAAATGTTTACTGAAAGTTTAAGACAACACTGTTCAAAGTTATTTTTCACTATAATAAACTAGATCCAAATCTTACTTCATGTTCTAGGAAAAGTGCTTTTAGTGATCCTGATGACCAGAAGTCCATAGCATACGCCAAAAGTTTCATTGAAAGAATATTCACTCTAAGAAAATTTCCAATAAATACAACCTTATCTATCCCCTGAAAACAAATTAAATTTAAGAAAACAATTCCATAAAAACAAAATGCTTCTCAAAGGAAAAGTTAAACTTGCCTCGCTAACAGCACACATACGAGCAATTGATCCTATATTATTTGTAATAGTTACAAGGGTTGCCCGTGCTAAGTCTTCTTTTTGGGCTGTAGTTCTTTTGACCCTACTAGTCATTTGTCCAAAACTATAAAGAAATACAGAATTACCAAAACATTAAAAATAATACTAATTGCACTTTTACTAAGATGTTGTACATTGTTATGAACTATAGTTGATTACATAGACCCTGTTCTGTTAAAATGGTAATGTTTCTACGGGTTGTTTTGAATTTTAAGATAAAAAAAAAATTCTTTTAAATATGCATACATTAGATACATATATTTTGAATAAAAATAAGAAGTAAATAATTTAGCAGGTTTGCTTATATACATGGGTTTTCCTTTTCATAATTTTTAAGCCTACACATTAAAAATTTAAAGTACGAACAATAGAATTTCTCCCGGAAACAACTAAATGTTTTCCCATAAACCAGAAAAGCATTCAATGTCCAAATTGCTTAACTGGCCTAAATGGGTTTGAAATTACCTTCAGAAGATTTAAATGCAGTTGAAGTCTAATGAACTGTTCAGTGACTTATTGGCTTAATTCAATGAATTCTTCTAAGTAAACAGCTTAACAGGATTGTGAAATTTTTATAAGCTAAGTCACATCAATGTTCAAAAAACTCTTATTAGCATTCACTCTTTTTCCGCAACATTCTTGCAACTTCTCCTGATAGCACAATCGTCAAATAAACTAATAATTTCAGAGGTTCTTGTTTCATTGCTATCACGTTTAACATTTTTTAAATGAAAAAATATCTAATTGTAACACAGTTTTTATTTAATTAGGTAACAATTCTTCTCATAGTTTTTTCCACATCATGATTAGTCATTGTATTTTTTCACACTCTCAACAGTTTTAAGCATCTATAAATATCCGTAAAAAATGCAAATATAGTCAATTACCTGCTAGCTACTATGTCACCATCCAAATTAAATTTGGAATAGCTTCCTCCATAAATATCTCGTACAAGCTTATCTATTTTAGTGTTATCCCCCTTCTCAGCTAATGATATGGCTTCCTCGAAGGTTTCACACCCAGTAAGCATGCAGCACAGACCTAGAAATGTCCCACCACCTAAACTGAAACATTAAAAAAAACTTTGTAGGAATAAAATCTCATAAAATTTCAAATGCACTTTCAAATTTAATTTAGACTCACCTGGTTCCAGTAACTCTCTTAAAATTTTCTTTGGAATGCACAGCCAGCATGCTTACCCCGGAACCAATATTCACAACTAAAAATGGGTATAGGTTGTTCAAATCAAATCTTTCTTTTTTACATTTCTCATCATCAGTAGGATCACTCCAGTAGTAACATTCAGGCAAGTTGTATGCATTAATATAGTGAATTCCTCTAATCAAAGATTCCAGCTCATCAAACTTGTGTAGGTCCATATTCATTTGCTAGAAAATACAGAAGTTTTGAAAGTAATCCTATATTAACAGAATATTTTTATTAATGTTATTACATGAAAGGTCACATTTAAAAATGTTGTTTTTATACAAATAAATTTAATAAGTACTTAAATTATTCAAATGTTTGTGAAGAAGAAGAGTATATTCATAAAAGGAAGAACTTTTTTGTTTCTTTAAAGGCACTGGTTATTTCCACGAAAGTAACAACTAAACTCTAATCTCGCTATTTTTGAAAAATTACAAGTTAAATTAAAGCAAAATACTCAAAAGTAGTAGCCAGGAATCAAACCGGGGACCATTAGGTTTCTAAATGCACACTCTACCACTGGGCCATCGGTGCTGATGCCAGGATTGATAAATAACATAATTTTAATGTTTTAAAACACGTAATAACAAGCTTCCATTACTGTGCATGCTTCAGCTGTCGTAGCATTAACCACTTTGTTCTTTAAAAGGACTTTAAGATTAGGTGCATACAATTACAAGAGGATACTTTATCTCAACGTATTATTTCATATTCCATTGAAACTAATGAAGAATTGTATTAGAACCCTGACTTTGTCATCCTTGTCATCAACAACGAAAAAATTGGAATTTATTAGAGAAGTCAAAATAACTTTAACTTTACCAGTCGAAACTCTTTTTCAAACTTAAAAGCTCCACCTCCAGTAGCACAAACAGTACTAGCCATATAAGCCATTCCTTTTGACTTGGCCAACTGCAGAAACACATTCATAGCACTAGTGGGAAACCGTATGAAGTGTAAGGTACCAGTACGCCCTCTAATTCTGACACCATTCATCTAAAAATGGATAGAAAATTGCTCAATCAAAGATAAAACACAAGAAAGGCAGTATATTTAATTAACTAAAGTGATATTTGAATCAACATTAGATACCCATTTGAGAACACCACTTTTTAGTCATAATTCATTCCCATTAATAGCTTCCATAAGCAAAAGGTGATCTACTACAGATAAAAAAAGATGCTTTACATTTTAAAAACAATTAATTTTTTCCAACTTTAAAATTTACAAGAAAGTAGAAATAGAGAGAAGTGCCCTAAAAGAGTTTTGGGTACTCATGTATTATGCCGTCGACCATGCAGCTAAAAAAAAACGAAAACGCATTGCCAAAGCTCATTAACTGTGCCGCTGAAACTGATGGTCGATGGGATAATAAGTAAGAACTGGGTTTTGTTACTGGTTTAACTTTTCCCTACTAATTGTAGAACATATGGAGCCAATAAAGAACCATTCCTAGGGTTTCTGTACAACTACCTGACATGGTACAACACTGTCAAACTGTAAACAAAGCTGTTCAAAATATCCGCAAGCATGTTTGTTTGGGATTAAGTAATTAGTCCCTCTATCTATCTGTTTCATGCTACTTTTTTTTTCAAGCTTTCCCCAAGTTTGAACTCATTTGCTCCAGCATGTTTTCTTTCTTTGGCAATCTCAAAATGGAAGTTAGTTATAACCACTCTGTACTTACCTGGAGATGAACATCTCTTTTCCCTGTAGTTCCATAAGCAGAATTGGATGTTAAATAATGGTGAATATTTTTTAAAGCACCTCCTTCGGAGTTCAACACTTCAGAGGACACATCAGTAGGTTCAAAGTAAACCAGCTTCACCAGAGTTCCACCAATGTCCATTCCAAACCATGGCATAGCTTGAGAAAGTTTTACATCAGTTATTGTAATTATATTGTAAGATACAGTCAAATTGACTAGATTATTAAAAGTAGACAAAACACTTGATAAAAATTACAATTACGGAGATCAAGGTACTTTGTTAACTAACAAGTTAAAGTTTTCCTTACTTAACAAATGAAAAACAAAATACAGTGCAATCTGGATAAGTCGGCACAAACTAGACTCCAAGTCGCTGCAACGGCTATAAAACAGGTGAAAGAAGAGGAGCCCTCTTCTTTTCTTTCCCTTTTTATAATTGTAGTAACGAGTCGCTCGTTTGCGCTGCGCCTAACCCATCTCATCTTTTCTCTTACGGCAGTATTCACAGTTAAGCTGACCTAAGGTTAATGGGGAGTAAACTTTTTCACAAACTATAATTGGCATAAATCTTGGTTTTCCCTTGACTGTTATTCAATCCTAGGTCAAGTTAGATGTGAAAACCACCATTATTTTTGGTATTCACATAAAAATCTTTGAGGGTCACTGCCAATATTAGTAGTGTTCCATACCAAATTTCAAACAGTACGAGTCATTTTTCAGGTGAACATTGCTAGTGAAGTTTACCATATCTTTGTAAACCATGTGCTCTTAACAAGAATGTAATTAATGATTACAAAACAGAAAAGGTATGGTCATTTACAAGGTAGAAAGTAATCTTTTCTACCATAAGTGTACTTGAATTTAAAGAGATATAAGAAACTTTTGGTGGTTCCTTCCACCTTTGAACTATCCAAGTTGCACTGTAGGAAGAATTCGGTACTTACATATTATCCCGTCGACCGTTCAGCAAGCCGTCTAATTCAGCGGCACCGTAATAGTAAAGTCAATGGGATTTATTAACGTTTTCGGATTAAGCGTCACGGTCGACAGGATAATACGTAAGTACCAAGAATTCTTGCATTTCTTTTTCACAATTACTCTTTTGATGCCATGAAAATTTTGTTTCATAAGGATAAAAAACATCTAAGCTTTCTTTAAGGCTAAGCTATAACAGGGGGAATATTTTAAAATAACAAAATAATCTTACGAGGTGAATGTGTGGAACTTGAAACTTCATTATCTGCAGATGCCATTTCAACTTGTTTAAAGACTAAAATAAAGAAACCAGACTTTAGCATAATATAAAAATAAGGGAGACCAGGGGTTAGTTGGCCTTCTGCCTTAGTGTATAAAAATACAATAACCACCAAAAGCCCAGTCTGTTTCTAAGCTTTACAAAGGAAAACCCAGAAAATCACTTAAAATATTAGAAAAACCAAGAAAATTACCATATACATACAACCATTAAAAAAGGAGAATTTCAAAAAAGAAGCACATGTATTGAAACGCGAGATAAACCAAAATCAGGAACCATGATATTCCGAAGCACCAGATTCAGCACTCAGATTCTCACTGTCGACGAGATATGAGAGACAGCCCTGTTCTCTGGACTATGACCAACTACTTAAGTAAAAATCAAAGAAAAATGTCTTAAAAAATCAGGAATAGTAAATCGAAAAATACTGGTTAGCCCAGGAAGACAATCTCTTTAGTGGCGAATTAATAGACCAGTAATAAGAACTGAACAGATATTGTAGAAGAAAATATGGTCATAATATAGTTTTGCGTCATAAATATTTCCTGAGGATTACAACAATAAAGTAACTTATATGGAAATTCACAGACCTAAACCAACAACTCCTTACACTTAGTCATAAGAATGAAGTCTACAATCTTTATCTTGATGTTATAAAAAATTATTTATTGAATTAGTAGGAAAGCGACAGATGACATTTCCTTAATAATCGAAAAATACAATAAAAATATTTTAGAAAACGGTTGTTTACCGTAATGAAATATGAGATAATGAACATATTTGCTAAAATGAAACTCAACAAGTAAGAAACAAATGCATGCTTAGAGATTCAAAGCGAATGAACCAAACCATGCAATAATGTAGGAATAAATAAGCTTTGTTTTGTTGGAAAAATTTGTTTATTATCTAAACATACTTGTTTACCGAAGCAGAAGTCAGATTTGAACGATGCGGTAAAAAGAGACACGGTTAGAGGCAAAGAACACCAGAGGTTGATTTCATTAAAAAAATCTATTTTTTCCACTCTAAAAAAACAAATTATAGGAGAAACCTAAAACTAAATTTATTTCTGATATGAATATATTTGTTTTATATAATATCGATAAGTTTTTTTAAGAGTAAGTTAATATTATTGTTACGTGTGAGACTCTCCGTTACATAAAAAGTTAGAAGCTTAACTGTTATCTGCTAATTTCAAACGCATGTTGCTGTTTACATTTTTTTTGACATTGGCGCTGCGCTTTCGTTTCGCTTTTGCTTTTCTTTTATGAATGTTCTCGCTCATCACTCATCCTCATAAGTGAATATAATCATTCAGGTATTTCCCTATTTATTTAGATTTAAGAAAATTTTAATTACACTTTAATGTCTATGTGATTTTAATATCTTCGATTCTGGTGTTATTGATATTTACCTATCAGTGTCTAATTTATAATCACGTGGGGATTTCTCCCGGACTACGTCCATTACGTGTACTTTAAGTGTTAATTTCTAGATTTTAAGGGCACGCACTTCTTAATTAGCACCATCACCCAAAAGGGAAACAATCTCCCCAAATGTTAGTTGGGTTTGAAAATCTATTTCTTCATTTCATAATATGTGTACCGTGGGGAATTAACTATCATTAATTTAAAAGGATTTAATAAATTCCACGGTGTTAGCAGTTTCTTAGATCATACAAAAAAGGGTACTTGCATATTAACCTGCCAACCCTTCATCAACTTTCAGATTCAGCAGCACAGTTAACAGCTCACAGTCTATGGGATCCCAAATTCAGTTAGATCATTGGGGTTTTTTTTTCAATAAATTTTAAATTTCATGAATTCACTAAGCCATGAAAAATGATGCCAATGGGTACTGAAGCATTTTTTCCATATATTGTATTTTACAGAAAAGGGGCCTTGTTCTGTTTACTTACTGAAATGGTACCTAAACATGTTTCCCAAGAAGACCCAATTTCCTAGATTGGTGGATTCCCTGCATTTAGCGGAACAGTCAATTGGTTTTGATGTTGTTTTCGGAATCAGCAGCGTGGTCGATGGGATAATACCTAAGAACATATATCAGACAGTGATGTTCCTATTTCTTTTCTTGTAAAATTACAAAACATTGTCTTGTAGGTATGGAAGAAGAAACATCAACTGAGATTCCAGTTAATAAAACATCAACTGAGATTCCAGTTAATAATGATGTAAGTACAAAAATACTTATTGTTTCAACTTTTATATGATTTAAAAAGCCCTTTTTCTTAATGTTCAAGCTGGTGCAGTATGTCCATATTTGGACCTTGAAAACCTATTATGGACCTATCTGCACCATAAAACCCAAAACAACAAACCTGTATGTTTAAGCTAAAATAATTCATTTAGTATATAATTAAGTAGGTTTAGAATTTCTATTTAGCAGGGAATGATGTCCTAAATTTGATTACCAGGCAATTTTAATTGTCTAAAGCTAAGCCAGATTGGCACTGGCTTTTCATTCCAAATCTTTTCTTATATACATACTTTAAAGTTGGTAGACATCTTATTTTTTTTTAAGTAATGAATAGTGTTCGGCAACTAGTGGTCAAAAAATAGTTAACTACCAACTACTAACTAGTCTGGGAAAATCTAGTTGCAACTAGTAGTTAACTATTTTTTTCCTGGGACTAGTTACAACTAGTAGTTAACTGTTTCCCAAAGTAGTTAACTACTAGTTAACTAGTCTATTTAATTTCATAACCTATTTTTTGCCCAAATTCTAATACATCTTTCTTATCTATATCACAAAAAACGCGCAAAAAGGACCTTTAATTCTAGTTATGGTATTTTGAGTACTCTACCATCTTAATTAAATTTGTTACAGTACAATTTTTTCTATATTTTGATAAAAATTTTAATAAGAATTTTTTTTAAAGTAGTTGAAATTTTAAAAGTAGTTTCAACTAGTAGTTATTAAAAGAAGTAGTTCAACTAATAGTTGAACTAGTTTAAACCAAAAGTAGTTAACTACTAGTTGATCAGTAGTTAACTACTAGTTGCAACTAGTTCTAGTTAACTAGTGCCGAACATTAGTAATGAAGTATTATTTTGCAGCCAGAATATGAACTAAAATGGGCATCCACAGCTATTGAACATATGGAAATTCATTTCAATGTAAGTTCTGTTTCATCATTTATAGAAATCAGGTTTTTTGTTTGTAGTATATCAAATATTGGATTTTCTATACTCTAGTATTTAATAGAAAATTAAGTGTGTCTTTAAAATCTAAATTTTAGAAAATAAAAATTTTTCCCTTTAATTCTACCTTTTCCTTAAAACCCACTTTCCTCTGGTGTCCCTAGGTAAGAAACGCCAGAGAATTTTTCTCCTAAAATGGATTCCCTAAAGGTTCGGGACACTCATTTGAGATTTCTCAACTTCTTTTTCCTCCAATATGTACTGGGCCCATTGCCTCTAAACATCTTACTAAGAAAGCCATGATGCATGTTATACAAAGTTAAAATATGGTTATAAACTAATTTATATAATAGGTCTAACAATTAAACTAACACAAGTCCTAGCTTGACAGGAATCAAGCTACATTGCTTTTGGCAATATTTTATTTTGTAAATTTTACTGATTAATTGAAATATTATGTATTTTTAATTAAATGGCTTATGAATTAATTTTTTTAGTTGATTTCATCGGTCCGTGCCAGCGGTTTGAGACTTACACCTTATGACGATGAAATATATGAAACTCTTATGTCAGAATTTCCTAATTTCAAGCTTGATGTTATTGAAGAAGACTCTTTAAAAAGTACAGAAAGCAAGGAAGTAAGATTTTTTAGTTATTAAAATTTCATACTGCTTTTATTATAATTTGATGTGTAAGAATTAATACAGTTATTTATATCCAGTAGATTTATTTATCATGCACAATATGAAGTTTAAGTGATCCAATAAAACTGGCTGGTATAATATGAGTGTTAACTAGGGTTTCTGATTTCCCGGTGTTTTTGTCTTCCTGGGAATAACAAGATCATTCCTGGGAATTGATTAAAATTTTAAACTCCTTCATTAAAGTTATTTTTAAACATCAAAATTATTTGAAGGTTCCTAGGGTGCATAAATATTTCCAATATTTCTTTACATATAAAAAGGGATTCAATTTGAGTAATATTACTATATTAATTAGTTATAGACAAAAAATATTTTTTCATGATTCCAGAAAGGATTAAAATCTAATAAAACTGAATACAAGTTTTTGATAAGCATAGAAATTGTTGCCAGGCCTGGCACTAATTTCTCTGTAAAATAATCCCTGGAAAATACTTTGGCATTTCCCGGAAATAGTTTTAAATTGAGAATTGAATATTATTTTTTCTGAAAACGCATTTATAATATTTATTATGAATATCATTATCAATCATTTTGAAAGGAATCTCCTTATTTTTCTCACCCGTTCCAAAAAATGTTTGAAAATTTTAGTTACATCAAAATATATTCTTTCTCACTACTTTTTATGCAGTTTTACTGAAAAAAATTTTGATCAAGTTTTAGCAATTGTGCTATTATACACTAAACCAAATTTTAGTAATCAAGTGTTGATATAAAAACTGACAAGGAACATAATTTTTAGGCCTGGCGAAACTTCTGTCAGAAATTTCTACAAAAAGTTGAAGATGCATCTTTTGGGACAATGCTACGACTGGATTGTTCTAAAGAGTACAGTTACACAAACACAATATTAGGTAACACTTTTTCATTTATCTTTATTTTTATATAAACATTTCTAGTATTGGCTCAAGTAAAATCAATTATAGAAACAAAACTATTAGCTTCTGAGATCACCATAAGTTTCTGCATGCTATGAGAAATCAATTGTAACAAAAAAAATAATACAATTGTATGTATTTATTTGCTACATAGCCAAAAGTATAAGCCTAAGCTACCTAACAATTTCCAAGCAAAGAAGGCTACATGTCTTATTCTGAGCTCTTTAAAAATCATTGATGAAATCAAATGTCATACCTTAAAAACTGTTGAAACTTTTAGGAAGTTCAGCTTATGTGTTTTTGTTATATGCCTTTTACACTTAGAATGGCTTACTATCATGGTTGAAGATAATTTTAAAAAATTATTTAATAAACAAGATTATTTTTAAAGGATGTAAGCTAAAAGTACTTGAATTTAGTGCATAGTCCTTAAATTTTATTTGAAACATTTTAATTTGGAATTATTTTTAATTTAAACATGAAAAAGTTCATTTTTGATTCAAATAGTTCATAACCTGTTAGCTTCTTAAACACAGATGATATTTTTTAAATTGTAGAACAGGTGTTACTTGGTTACTTCAATTTTTCTGTTTGACTTTCCTAAAACAAGTGAAATCTAATATAATAAAAGTCAAATCTTGTCTGTGTGTCTGTCTTTTATACAAATCTACAGTTTCCTTCCGATCTGCACCAAACTTGGTATACGTAAAAACATCCCATTTGAAATTTAGTCTATACTAAAAACTAAATAAAGAATTAGAAAAACTAAATAAAGTCTCTTTAAAAATCATATTAATAATCTAACAATATATTTCAAGAAAATTTGAAATTTTTAAACTGGTACGTATAGTTTAAAACATTTTTATTTGAGAGTTAAATTTTTAAATAAAAAGTTTCATGGGGAACAGCATTGTTGTTAAAATAGTCTCCATGGCAACGCGGATGTAAAATCAAAAGATGATCATATTGTAGTTTTTTAAGAAAGTTTATCAACTAACAAAAAACTATTATTAATATTCAAAGCCTTTTCTAGTGGTAATATCGTCTTTTTTCTAATTATTTATTAAATTTTACTAAAGATAAAATAAAATCCTGAAGATGTGATTATTTAAGGGCTCTTGGTCGTGAGCATTTTAAGTGATTTTTGGAAGAATAATTTTCTAATATTTTGTTGTTCTTTATGGGAAATCATGTGGTAAATGCAGAAATTGTTCAGAATTTAAAATGCTTGATTTGACACCTTTTACTCATCAAAATAAGGTACGAAATGTATTACAAATTTAAAGAAAAAATCTCCACCCCATCAGCTAGCATAGTAATATGTTTGAAATTGTTAAATATATGAATGGTGATATAATGTAGGCTTAAAAAGGTTTTTGAGAAAAGTTGTTATCTGAAGTAACATGGTTCCCACTCTTTAAAAACATTACAAATCAAGGACTTTTCAAGGCCGTCAACAAAATTTTTCAAGGACTTTTTTCGCAGACATTAAAAATTATAACCCTCGAGATAACGGTTCTGTGCATTTCTCACTCAACCAGAAACTGGTTCTACCTAGTTGGGTCACTTGCGGAACCGATGTAGACATTACTATTACGGCATTACTATCGTATTTTCATGATCAGAGCATTTCAAACATCGCCAGTAACTGTGGAAAGGAAATTTAGATGAATCAGCGAAAGGCGGCCGGAGTGGATTCAAACTTCAAGGCTCATCATATTTTTTTAAAAAGTTTAAAATAACTAAACAAGTTCTAAAATAAAATAAATGTTCTTTACAAGTAGATCTCGTATTGACAGTAATGCTCCTGCTTTGGTTGATCTTCTGTGGTAAAATTCTACTTATCGATTAGCAATAAAGAGCAAAGAAGTTTTATTTTTATTTAGCTTTGATGCATAAATTTTAAAGGACTGAAAATTTGTATAACCCTTTCAGTCATGATCATCCCAAATTCTCCATAGGGTTTAATAGAAATATCTGGCAACTTAGCTCTGAAAAGGGTTAAACATTCAAATTGTGTGCAAATAGTATTACTATATTTGCCTGAACAAAGGTTTAATTTGCTAAAATAAGCTGGTAGAATAATAAATACTAAAACTTACTCTCGCTAAAAAAAATTCTCGTCAATTGTTAGGAATGTTTGTTCAAAATGTTGATTTCTGGGTAAGTTTTAAGAATTCAAAATGCTTGTGCCATGTCTAGATAAATCTTAAAAACTAAGCTAGTAGTAGTAGTTTTTAAACTAGTACTACCTAATATAATGTCCTGAGCAGTCATGGAAATGACATTTATAAACCTCTTTACATGCTTGTTTTTGCTTTAAAGTTTCAGCACATGCTTTTAAGAAAAAAAAGCATGCTTGGAGGCCTATGGACATCACTGAGGTGAGAGTGCTCTGGCCAGTGGTTACACTTTTTACTTACAAATCAGCCATTTGGCAGCAAAGCCATTAGCAGTCTAGCTACTATCACACAGTCTACCATGGGTACCACTCTTCAAAAATTACAAGACTGAACTTTAAACTATCTTTTTTAATCATTTCCCCCTTCTAGCATTTCTTTAAAAATTGAATATAAACTTATGAAATATCATATGAACAATTAAATAGGTCCTTAAATTTTAACTTAAAGCTGTATCCGAGTAAAATAGGCTTATTTGTGGGCAAAATGTGCGATATAAGTATACTGATATTTAGTACAAATCGGAATCACTGCCAATCGGTCAGCTGATTTTGCCTTACGTAATAAACCCAGGATGGAATTCCGTTCACTGAACTTTTAGAAAGACTGAATTCCGTCCTAAGGACAGGAGAGTGGCACCCATGCAGTCTACATGTACAAATGTCAATAGCATTACATAGTTGGGGTTAACAATTTTAATCTATTACTCGACAGCAACGTTTCCTGAATCCAGTACGTCAGAAATGCAGAAGGAGAAATCAGTTAACACCAAGCCTGTTGGGTTGCTAGGAGGAGTTTTGGTACCCAAATCATGATTGAAAAGCACTATATATATGGGTTTAACAAAATAATCATAGTATTTTTAAATTGACATTCTTTATTTCACTCAAAATTCAGACACCGCGATGGGAACTTTGTTAGTGACGTCATAGGGTCATCTTAAGTTGCAGTCTAGTATAGTTTAATTTTGGTTATTCAAATTTTTGCATTATACAGGTAACTTATTAATACCATATATTATTTTAATACAGTGTTTTCTTTTCAGTACCACGTATCCAGTTTTTGGCCATAGAAATAGCAAGAAATCGTAAAGGTTTAAATGATCCTCTATGTAAACTTATAGAAGCTGTTGTAAAAGAGTCATAAGCATGAATTAAATAACTTTTTATTCAACCCAGTTTTATTTTATTTGTAACTTAAACATCTATGCACATAAACTTTTCACATTCAACAGTTATATAGCTATGAACTTTGATGATGACTTTTGATGGTTCCTTCCACCTTTGAACTATCCAAGTTGCACTGTAGGAAGAATTCTTGCATTTACATTACAATTACTATTTTTATGCCATGAAAATTTTATTTCATAAGGATAAAAAGCATCTAAGCTTTCTTTAAGGCTAAGCTATAACTAGGGGAATATTTTAAAATAACAAAGTGATCTTAAGAGGTGAATGTGTGGAACTTGAAACTTTATTATCAGCAGATGCCATTTCAACTTGTTTCAAAGGAAAAACCCAGAAAATCACTTAAAATATTAGAAAAACCAAGAAAATTACCGCATATACAACCATTTAAGAAAGGAGAATGTCAAAGAAGAAGCATATCGACAGCCACGTTGCAAAAGCCTGTAAGAACATTTTTTGGCGAAAATAAGGTTTTGAGTTGTACTTGTTAAAGATGGCCTTGCGCACATCTCAGTGCCACCAAAATCGGCCAAAGACGCTTCAAAACTTCTCCATGACGATTTGTAATAACCTGTAAGTTGGGAACCTCCCATTCACCAAGCAAAACTCTGTGTAAGTTGCAGTGACGCTGAGGGGAGGTAAGTACATGAACCAAAATTGTTTGAAAAGTTTCATAGTTGCCTTTAATGTACAATAAAAACGGGACAGAAAAAGTTCAGTTCATAAGACGAAAAATATGCAGTTTTTTTCGTCTCCTGAAAACATTGAGGTTTTGCATTTACAGGCTTTTGCAACGTGGCTGTCGATATATATATATTGAAACGAGAGATAAACCAAAATTATGAACCATGATATCCCAAAGCACCAGATTCAGCAAGTTATCGCAAAATCACTGTCGACGAGATATGAGAGACAGCCCTGTTCTCAGGACTATGACCAACTACTTAAGAAGAAATCAAAGAAAAATGTCTTAAAAAATCAGGAATAGTAAATAGAAAAATACTGGGTAGCCCAGAAACACAATCTCTTGAGTGGCGAATTAATAGACCAGTAATAAGAACTGAACAGATATTGTAGAAGAAAATATGGTCTTAATATAGTTTTGTGTCGTAAATATTTCCTGAGGATTACAACAATAAAGTAACTTATAGGAAATTTACAGACCTAAATGAACAAGTCCTTACACTTAAGAGTCACAAGAATGAAGTCTACAATCTTTATCTTGATATTATAAAAATATTTTTTGAATTATGTAATAGGAAAGCGACAGAAGACATTTCTTTGATAATCGAAAAATACGATAAAAACATTTTAGAAAACGGTTGTTTACCGTAATTAAAAATGAGAATATGAACACATATTTGCTAAAATGAAACTCAACAAGTAAGAAACAAATGCATGCTTAGAGATTCAAAGCGAATGTACCAAACCATGCAATTATGTAGAAATAAATAAAATAGCCTTGTTTATTATCTAAAAATACTTGTTTTGTTTTTGTTTACCGAAGCAGAAAGACACGGTTAGAGGCAAACTACACCAGAGGTTGATTTCATTAAAAAACCTATTTTTTCTACTCTAAAAAATTAAAATATAGGTGAAAACTAAAACGCCTAAACCTTAATTTATTTCTGATATGAATATATTTGTTTTATATAAGATCTATAAGTTTTTTTATGAGTAAGTTATAATTTTATTGACTCTCCGTTAGATAAAAAGTTACAAGCTTAACTGTTACCTGCTAATTTCAAGCACATGTTGCTGTTTACATTTTTTTGACTTTGGCCCTGCGCTTTTTTGAATGTTCTCGCTCATCACTCATCCCTCATCCTCATCAGTGAATCTAATCGTTCAGGTATTTCCCAATTTATTTAGATTTTAAGTAAATTGAAATTACACTTTAATGTGATTTTAATATATTCGATTCTGGTGCTATTGGTATTTATCTATTGTGATATTTATCAGTGTCTAATTTATAATCATCTGGCACCCACTTCTTTAGGAGCACCATCACCCAAAAGGGAAACGATCTCCGCAATTGTAGGGTTTGAAAATATATTTTTTCATTTTATGTGTACCGTGGGGAATTAACTGTCATTAATTTAAAAGGATAAACAATTCCACGGTGATCACGTTCGTTTATTATTATTGAAAGAAGGGGGTTACCTTCTTGAATGACGACCACTCAGAAGGGTTCCCACTGGTCAGGGAATACCTGTACAACCTGGAAAAGTCAGGGAATTTTAGTTTTACCTAAAAAGTCAGGGAAAATTGCTCATTTTGACCAAAAACCTGTTAAATCATACAGAATACCTGGAAAATGAACAATTTTAATGTTTGTGTGTCAATTTTGGCCCTTGAAAGTGGAAAAAATAGACCATTTATTGAAAATATATGTTCATAAGAGCAAGAAATATCTGAAAAATGCCGTAAATGGCTATTTTTTTTTACCAAAAAATCTTCAAAACTGAACTGGAAAAGTCGGGGAATTTTATTTCTGAAATTGAGTGGGAACCTTGCTCAGGTTCAGGGCCGGATTATCCAATAGGCAAAGTAGGCAACTGCCTAGGGGCCCATCGTCAGCTAGGGGCCCCGTCCCCAGAGGGTGGGTGCCCATATGTTTGAATTCAGGAAGGGGTCCAAGAAAAATGTTTGCAAGTACTAAGTAACTATTTCAAGCAGTAACTAGACTATTTTTATGAGGGGTTGGTTCATAACTATTTCAAAGGGGCCCTCACGAGTACTTAATGCAAAAATTCTTGCATAAAATACTGGAATTTCAAGCAAAAAGTGGGCGTCTAAGAGTCCTCCCCAGAAAAAGTTCTGAAATTTTATTCTTAAGAGAAATGTTTTAACTCATTTGGGTGACTTCTAAAATGGATCGCGATGGGGGCCTGCACATAGGCCCCCTTTGCCCTTTTGTAAGGGCACCCATTCCACAGAGAATTTTTTTTGAAATGTTTCTTTGAGTTAAAATAAAAAAAATTTTATGCAAGTCCAGACCTAAGCAAGGGGCCCATGAAAAAATCGCCTAAAATGGTTCTACAAACGGACCTCTCAGATTCCTTATAAATTAGCTTAAAAATTATCTTTTGCATGCTAGAAATGCAAAAAACAAAAACTAATGTTTTGAAAAAAAAAATTATTCTTTAATATACTTAGGATTCCTAACTTTTTAATGTTCTTTTTTCCGGTTCCCCACTTTTCCATAGTTTAAACTTTAAAGCACTGGTGGTTCATACAGAACCCCGGTGGTTCACGGTAAAAAAATTTCATTAAAATAGGAAATTTCATAATTTAATTGTAGTCCGCACATCGCGAGCAGTGGTGATGTTTTTTTCTTCAGTTCCCTGTCAATCCCCTTGAACTGCTGCGAGTAAATCCGGTATCGGACGTTGTTCATGGCCGTGGACTGCATACTATCCCTATACATATTGTTAGAAGAGTAAATTTTTAATTTTTTTGTACTTTAAATAAATGCTATAATAAAAAAATACGTTCATTTTGATTTGTTTTATTTTTTCATTTAATATGGTTTGGTTTAGCTAACGTTTTATAACAAAAAATTATTGAATATGAGCCTTCTTATTATGAAGCTTATCAGCTTTGTTATTGAATAACAAGCCTTCTCACCACTAGCGGATCCAGGGGGGGCTAGGGGGCTTGAGCCCCTCCCCCCCTCCCAAAAAAAATGAGAAGTTTTACACTAAAAATATGGAATTTTATGCACCACAATGAGTTAAAACCCTGTTATTTTAAGGTCAAATTTTCAAAATTTTTCTGGGGGAGGACCCCCAGACCCCCTTGGTACTTTGTAGACCCCCTTGTACTTTTATTACAACTGTATTTTATAATAAGTTTGTCAAAACGCAAAAATTCTACCATAAAATCTATGTCCGAAATTCGGATGAGGCAATAGGCATACCAAAACGAGTTGAAAAAGAGTGGTTTTTTTTAATTTAAATTTTCTAGGGAAGGACCCCTAGAGCCCCTTAGTACTTGAAACTCTATTATTACAACTGTTTTATATTAAGTCTGTCAAAACACAAAATTTCTACCATAAAATCGATATCCGAAATCGGATGAGGCGTAGCAAAACAAAATGAAAAGTGGGGTTTTTTTACTTAAATTTGAAAAAAAAATTCTGGGGGAGGACCCCCAAACCCCCCTTTAAGTGATTAGAACAGCCTTAGCCCCCCTCCCAAAAGGAAAGAGTAAGAGAAAAGGGGCCCCCATGAGTGCATTGCCTAGGGGCCCCGACATGGTTAATCCGGCCCTGCTCAGGTTTACAATCTCAAAACATTTAAAAAACATATATACTATATTTGTAAATACTAATTCATATGCTATAATCAGAGGTCAAACATTTAATTTATTTATTAATGTGTAGAAATAGAAAATTCAGTGTGATAAATACAATTTACAACTACAACAAGAAACAAAACGTGGCTCAAGGTAAACAGAAATTAATTATAGTATTTAATATTACTTAATACAGTGTACGGTGGTGGTTGACATTTTAAAACCGAAATAAAAATGGCCAGTAAAATTAAGATTAATTAGGAAAGAAAGAGAGAAAACTTAACTTGCTTGATGGCGTCCCATCGGCAGAAAACCTCTCGGTATAAATATCTCGCGAGGAAAAACACCACGCTATCACCACAAAACAAGTGAGAGAAAAAAAAAGCATCCGATGGCGTTTTCACCTTACATAGGCTTTTCCTGATAAGCGATAGCCAATTAGCCTGCGAGAACAGGACCCGAATCCCGAGAAAGAAGCAATGGCCGTGTAAAACTATCTAAAGGAAAATGGACAACACCAGAGAAGAAAAGGACTATGTAGGGTTAAATTAGTATCAAGGGGAAAAGAAGATGACATTAGTTATTAAAATTTATCAACCACCACAAAATAATCAATATTAACAATTAGTCAACCACCAGTTCGTTTAAAACTGTTTCTTTTTTGTTGATGCCAATTCCAGTTGATTAGGGGAATCAAACCTTTGAGCGTGAAAGGAACCGATTAAAAGCCACCTTATTTATTGAATTTCAATAGAAAACCTCAATTACAAGATACAATTATACTTTCTAAACAATGTGTTGATCTTTATCATTCGTTAAATTTGGATAGCGTCCCCCAACTGATAAGGAAGGGATGCTAAGCATTGAAGGTCCCCCGTATGAGGGGGTCAACGCACCGCTCGAACGAACACCTAGGTTTACTTATGCATGTTCGGAGTAAACTCTACATATGCTCATCTGAATGAAAATTGAAATTCCAATGTCTTCTTGTTTTGATGAGGGTTCATGCAAGAACGCCGTGCTTGGCGCCAAAAATGTGATAAAATAGTGAATTCTGGCAACCCAATTCTATAGAAGTTGAATTGCTTACACGTCAATAAACGGCATTGGCAACACCAAATGTCGCCCAGGTCCGGCGTTTTTGCATTTACCTTGATGAGTATTTGATCTTGAGTCATAATGTCAGAGGCCTCAGGGAGATGCTATCCTTAACTGACATTGAAACTAATGTATTAGGAAAAAGTTTTGAACTGAATCAATTGGGGGTTAAAACCTACAAAGCTCAACTTTTGTATGCCTTGACTACAAAAGTAAAGGGATTTTATGTTTTCCTGTTACTTTTGGTGGTTTTTATTGCAGGGGTTACAAAAATGTGGGGTTCTGTAGTGCCTTGGAGATTTGTGAGGGTGTCAAGAGGAGTCTGAATAGATTTGAAACAAGTCCACCATGGCAACTGCCAATCAGCAGCCAAATTGCCGGTCTCCCGTTCTTGGCGACACATCATCCTTTTCTCCATGGAGGACCTGTTTCAAATCTGCAACTAAGGGATTTCACAGACTTTCATTGGGACAGTATTGAAAAAGATTTTGCAAATTGTAGGCAAACAACTGGGGTTAGGAAGATCATATAAGTGTCATTTTTTATAGTTCAGTGTTCTTGAAATTTATAGTTAAATATTTTGGTTCTTATGTATTATCCCGTCGACTTTGACGCTGAATCCAAAAACGTTATCAAAATGCATTGACTGTTTGTTCTATAGCTGTGGCGCTGAAGGGTCAACGGGAAGTATACCACCATTTTTCTCGAAGAAGCTGTCGTGATATGCAACACTATATGTGATACCAAGTAGTGATGGTAATTCGCCAATTGGTATTCCAACCTTTAAAATATTACCTTTAACTAGCAGAGTGTGTGTCTACTGGAAACAATTGAGAACAGAAGTTTAAGAGCTAAACATTTATTACAAAGTTAATAAAACATTAAAAGAATACAAAACCTCTCCATCTGCACAGCAGATGCACAAACACGGTGAGGGATGGGGAGGAGGGCTTAAAGGGATTTCATGGACTTTACCCTTTATACTTGCAGTAGGTATGACATCACCAGGCCCGAACCAATCGGGAATGGCGATGTCACAACCACCCACTTCAGATCAGTTCCTTAAAACTGTTCAAAAAGTAGTTTCAATTGAAGAAGCTGAAAGTCGATCTGAAAAATGCTCCTCAATCTGAAACGTCACTCAACAGAAACCTTAGATTGCGATTTCCTTCGAACAAGCGTGGTGAGTCTGATTCCAACAAATGGAATTACAATTCCTAACAATATGTTCCTGTTTCTATGGTTGACCCCAATTTTTATTCCATATTCTAAGAGTGCTTCAAATCCTATAGGATCTGATAGATAGGTTTTTATCACCATATTTGGTGCCAGGCCCTGTTTCTTTGGATGACCTACCCGCTAGAGCAGTTTCTTAGATCATACAAAAAAGTGTATTAACCTGCCAACCCTTCAGCTACTTTCAGATTCTGAAGCACTGTTAACTAACAGCTCACAGTCGATGGGATCCAAAATTCAGTTAGATCAATTTTTTTCAATAAATTTTAAATTTCATAAATTCACTAAGCCATGAATAATCACACCAAAATCATTTCCTAACCACAGCTCTTCACTCACAATGGGCATTGAAACATTTTTTCCATATATTGTACTTTACAGAATAGGGGCCTTGTTCTGTTTACTTACTGAAATAGTACCTAAACATGTTTCCCAAGAAGACCCAACTTTCTAGATTGGTGGATTCCCTGCCTATTTTCTGAAATCTTGTAAGGGGTAGAAAAATATAATTAGGTACTTACGAATTATCCCATCGACCATTCAGTGACATTTAGCGGAACAGTCAATTGGCTTTGGTGTTATTTTCGGATACAGCAGCGCGGTCGACTCGACGGGATAATACCTAAGAACCTATAACAGACAATGATGCTCCTATTTGTTTTCTTGTAAAATTACAAAACATTGTCTTGTAGGTATGGAAGAATTAACATCAACTGAGAGTCCATTTGATGGTGTAAGTACAAAAATACTTATTGTTTCAACTTTTATGATTTAAAAAGCCCTTTTTCTTAATGTTCAAGCTGGTGCAGTATGTTTGTATTGGACCTTGCACCATAAAACCCAAAACAACAAACCTGTATGTTTAAGCTAAAAGAATTCATTTAGTATATAATTAAGTAGGTTTAGAATTTCTATTTAGCAGGGAATGATGTCCTAAATTTGATTACCACACAATTTTAACTGTCTAAAGCTAAGCCAGATTGGCACTGGCTTTTCATTCCAAATATTTTCTTATAGTATTCTTTATAGTTGGTAAACATCTTATTTTTTTTAAGTAATGAAATATTATTTTGCAGCTGAAATTTGAAGAAGATTGGGTTAAAAACGCTGTTGAACATATGGATATTCATTTCAATGTAAGTTCTGTTTCATTATTTATAGAAATAAGGTTTTTTATGTTTGTAGTAATATCAAATATTGATTTTCTATACTCTAGTATTTGATACAAAAAAAATCAAAAGTGTCTTTGAAATCTAAATTTTAGAAAAAAAATTCCCTTTCATTCCACCTTTTCCTCTAGTGTCCCTAGCTAGGTAGGGAAGAAACACCAGAGAATGTTTCTCCTAGGCTGTACCTGGACATTTGGAATTACTCCTTTTACCATAATAAAATGCCTTGTGCACCCCAAGAGCAAAGGAAGGCCAGACTCTGCTCTTCGAAAATCCCTTTCGCCCTCCTATTCTTCATGTAAACTTGTTTGGCCTTATGAACGGGACTTTGGTGGTATCTGCAAGTGACCAATCCAGCATTTAAACTTAACCCCCATTTTTGTGAAAAATTTACATGGCATTTTAATTTTTTGAAGTTTTTGGAACTATTTTTAATGAAGAACTGTAAAATTAATGAAAGCAGCATTAAATTAGTTTTTTCTTCGGTTTTATAGCAATTTAAATACTTTACACAGCTTTACAATATATTTTTAAGCAAATAAATATTTGTAAACGTAGATTTTTAATAGAAGAAATTATTGTGGAACCGCCGATTTTCGGCTATGTTATTGTGAAGATGTTGATTTTTCAGGATTTTTGTGAAGGTGCCAGTAAAGGTACCAAAATTAACCTGTATTGGTCCCTGTCAAGGGAACTTTTGAGCTGGACGAAAATCCCCCTGCATTTCAGGGAGTGTACAGTAGGAACCCTGTAGGTTTTTTTGCATGCAATGGCTTTCTTACGCATATCCTACTGTTGGCAATATTCAACAGGAAATCCCTGTAATGGCAACTAAAAAGAGGTGGTTGAATGGGGGAGGGAAGGGGGAAGAACTGGTTTTGAGTAGACTCCCTAAAGGTTCGGGACTCACATTTGAGAGTTCTCAACTTCTTTTTCCTCCAAAATGTACTGGGCCCATTGCCTATAAACCAGCGTTAGAAATTGGGGGGCGGGGATTTGGCCTGCGGACCAGTGCTTTGCCAATCTTACTGGTCCGACAAATTAAAAAGGACCAGTTTAAATATTATTATAAAGTAACTATTGCACTGAATGGGAGTACCAAATACTAGTAATGTTAAAAATTAGTACATATTCAATAAAATTCTTTCTTTTTCACCGGGGGCTCCCCTATCCCATATCGCCACATTTCAGGTTCTGTCAAAAATATGTACTTGCTTCACCAAATGCAATCATTAAACTCACTTAAAATACCGCTATCACTGAACAACTCACCTAAATATTTTTACAAAAATGCTGCTAGAACTGGAGGGTGGGATAATTTTTTCATCACACACACATACTGGTCTGGGCGGACCAGTGATTTTCTGATTCCACTGGTCCGAGCCGTTTTTTAGTTGTCCCGGACTAGCAATCCACCACAATTTTGAACGCTGCTCTGAACATCTTACTAAGAAAGCCATGATGCATGTTCTACAAAGTAAAAATATGGTTAGCTAATTTATAATAGGTCTAACAATTAAACTAACGCAAGTCCTAGCTTGACAGGAATCAAGCTACATTGCTTTTGGCAATATTTTATTTTGTAAATTTTACTGATTAATTGAAATATTATGTATTTTTAATTAAATGGCTCATGTATCAATTTTTTAGATGATTTCATCAGTCCGTGCCAGTTGTTTGAGACTTACATCTCATCATGACGATGAAATATATGAAACTTTTATGTCAGAATTTCCTAATTTCAAGCTTGATGTTATTGAAGAAGACTCTTTAAAAAGTACAAAAAGCACGGAAGTAAGATATTTTAGTTATCATAATTTCATACTGCTTTTATTGTAATTTAAGAGCAAGAGTTAATACATTTATTTATATTCAATGGATTTTTTATCATACACAATATGAAGTTTATATGATCTAATAAAACTGGCTGGTGTAATATGAGTGTTAACAGTTTTGTCCACACAGGGCTCAATTTGAGGTGGAGCTTACTTAGTTTTAACAATTGACACCATGCTTCTTTGCATTTAAGAATTTAATAGTATTCAAAGAAATTAATTATAAATTTTGAAATAATTCTTGTGCAAGAGTTTGAAAGGAGTCTCCTTATTTTTCTCACCTTTTCCAAAATTTTAGTTACATCAAAATATATTCTTTCTCGCTACTTTTTATGCAGTTTTACTGAAAAAATTTTTTACCAAGTTTTAGCAGTTGTGCTATTATACACTAAACCAAATTTCAGTAATCAAGTGTTGATATCAAAGCTGACTAGAAACATAATTTTTAGGTCTGGCGAAACTTCTGTCAGAAATTTCTACAAGAAGTTGATGAAGCATCTTTTGGGACATTGCTACGACTGGATTGTTCTAAAGAGTACAGTGACACAAACACAATATTAGGTAACACTTTTTCATTTATCTTTATGTTAACATTTCTAGTATTGGCTCAAGTAATATCAATTATAGAAACAAAACTATTAGCTTCTGAGACAAGGGCGGTTCCAGACCAGATTTTCGGGGGGGGGGGCATGTCAAAGTCGGAGGGTATTACATTCGAAATTTTCAGTGCCCCAGAAAATTTGTGGGGGGGGGACATTTTTGTAAGGCCATAATAATACTTGTGTTTGCGAGGTGTTTGGCTCCCAAATTTCCAAGTATAACATAAATAAAATAAACTTTGTTAAAGTTATAAAGGTTTCTTCAGATAATGCTAGCTCGAAAGCAAATGTGGGGGGGGGGTCCGGGGGTCCTCCCCCAGAAAATTTTGTGAATTTTGGCTTCAAATAGAAGTTTTTCTACTCATTTTTGTACATTTGGTATCCATTGGATAACACCTAAAGAGGGTAACTTCTTGTACTCCTAAAAGGAGAGGAGAGAAACAAGTTCAAGGAGAAAACAGTAAATAAGTAACCATGAGAAATTAATAGGGGTCTGGGGGTGCCCCCTAGAAAAATTTTGAAAATTTGCCTCTAAAAATAAAGTTTCAGCTCATTTTAAAAGCATGTAAACCACAGAATTTTCAAGGATGAAATTATAAATAGATGCCCAATTTTGAAAAAAGCCGGGGGTCCTCTCCTGAAAATTTTTGCAAATACGCCCATTTAAACTATAGTATTACCGGTTTGAGAGGGCTTGAGCCCCATCCAATGTTAGCTGTGAAGGGGGGCTAAGCCCCCCCCCCAATATTTTGTGACGTTTGGATATTTTCTGGTTTGGAATCCCCTTCAAGAGCGGTTATTTGGGGAGAGGGTAACCCACAAAAGGTCCCAGAATGTGTTAAAAATTTCTTTTAAGGGTCAAATTTTAAAAATTTTCTTGGGGAGAGCCCCCAAACTTTGGAATTAAGCTGAAATGCTACTTTTAACAGAGAAATTTCTAAAATTTTTCTGGGAGAGATCGCCCAGACCCCCATCTTATTTCGAGCTCGCATTATTACACAAAACTTTTACATTAAATGCACCTCAAAATATTACACCTTGGCGATATTTAAAGGGACATGTAACGAAATTTAATCTATACATCTGATACAAAATTAGTTAATTAGGCACGTAAACTTAATGGTTGTTTCTTTTAATTTTATGTTTTTTAATGTCTTGTACTGGCCCTCCCCCCAATATTTTATAAAAGTTGGCGCCTATGGATGTCAAAATATTAAAGGGGGGTTTTGGGGTTCTCCCCCAGAAAATTTTTTGAATTTTAGCATTAAGAAAGTGTTTTTTAAGCTATTTGTTAGGGTTTCTCGGGGGGGCCATGGCCCCCAGGGCCCCCCCCCTGGACCCGCCCCTGTTCTGAGATCAGCATAAGTTTCTGCATTCTATGAGAAATCAATTGTAACAGAAAAAAAATAATACAATTGTATGTTTTTATTTGATATTTAACCAAAAGTATAAGCCTAAAATATTTAATACAAAAACTTCCTATGAAGCAAGTTTATGGGTAGTCCCTTACAGTAAAAAATATCGTCGGCTTACAGTCAAAAGGCACTAAGTCACTTAAGGAAGATTTTTTGAAAGCGGTGGAATGTCGCCAACGATCGAGCGGAGTCTTGGCGCATCTTTAAAATCTTGTCAAACTGAAAAGCTTAAAAGTTTTAAACCAGAAAGAATTCATAAAGTAAAAAGCTGAAATGTTGATTCGCGATTAATAATTTATTAAATTGAAATTTGATCATGTAATTGAGTTACTTTAGGGATTATAAAAGATTTTATAATTCGATTTCTAAAAGGTTTTACAATATTTTATTTTTCATACACTATAACTAGAATGGCAAGGAGTAGTTGAGCAAAAAGTGACTTAGTGCCTTTCGACTGTAAGCCGACGATATGCTTAATCATCATTAAGATGTTTATTAATAGCAGTGGGCAAACCTTAGAAAGATACAGTAGAACTCCAATTATCCAAACTCCGACTATCCGAATCGCCGATAATCCGAACTGCTTTCAGAATTCAAACCTATTGTTTTAAACTTCGTGTCAATGCTTGAAAAATGAATAAAATTAATGAAGGCGGTAAAAAAAATTTAGAAGAATTCGTTTTGCAGTGTCTTTTGCACCAATGTTCCATTGTAAACCTCATTTGGGTGTGATTCTTTGTGTAAAAACCAATATCTTAGCTCAGATGCTCGGTTGTCCATACTTAAAAGCAATTAACGACTTGCTAAGAACCCTACACACTCTTTTCTCAGGGAAAATCCAATTATCCAAATGGGGTCCGGTCCTAATTGATTCGGATAATTGGAGTTCAACTGTACTTGAAATCTAAATGTTCAAGCACATGTCTCAACAAAGGAAATAATTATGTAAATAACTTATAATTGGACCAATTGGTTGCTGTGCTAGGGCCAACCCCCTCAGTTTACCACCACAAATCATTTATTCAAATAACTTAGTTATTCTGCTGTCCAAAATGTATCAATTTTTCATTTAGTTAATGTTTCCAAGCTAACTAACAATTCCCAAGCAAAGAAGGCTACATGTCTTATTTTGAGCTCTTTAAAAATCATTGATGAATTCCTTTCCTGCCTTTCTATGTCAGTCCATGAAAAATTTAAAATGAACCTTAAAAAGTCCTTGATTTTTTCCTCACAAAAGAGTGGGAACTATGTTATCGCTTAACCGGTACTTTGCCGACGTACTGGTCTAGTGGTCAGAGCATCTGACTGCGAAGCCGTACGTCTGGGGTTCGAATCCCCGTTTGGCATGGATGTTAGTTTCTGTCCTTGTGTGATGAATGAATGTGTGGCCCCCCTGTAAAAAGGGGCTGTGAATGTGTGTGTGGCGTGGGCAACAGTACTTCACCTCCGTGGCTTCGGCCCTGGGTAACGCAAAGTACTGCTTCGGCATGACATGGGTTGATGGACTTAAGTTACAGCCGTAACGGTTCAAACATTACCTGCCATTAGAAAAAAAAATGTTATCGCTTAAAGGTGATCCTAGGAAGCAACTGTTACATTGACTATGCAAATTGCTCCTGATGTCAAAGTTAAAAGGGCATCAAAAATATTTTGATAGAAAAAAAGAGGACTAAAATAAACTTTTTATTGGAGAAATATTTGTTAAGTGTCGTAGTTATCCAAGTTAGTCCTAATTTGCATACACACTATCCATTCTGTTTTGTCATTTATTGACCATGGTGATGGGGAGAATAGGTATTTTAAAAAAAGGCTCATCATTTTAGAAAATATTTTTTTAAAAAGTTTGAAATAACAAGTTCTAAAATAAAATAAATGTTTTTCACCAATAGATCTCGTATTGACAGTAATGCTCCTGCTTTGGTTGATCTTCTGTGGTAAAATTCTACAAACCGATAAGTAATAAAGAGAGAAGTTTTATTTAGCTTTGATGCTTAAATTTTAAAAGACTAAAAATTTTGTATTAATAGTATTACTATATTTGCCTGAACGAAGGTTGAATTTGCTAAAATAAACTGGTAGAATAATAAATACTCAAAGCTTACTCTCGCTAAAAAAATTCTCGTCAATTGTTCAAAATATTGATTTCTGGGTAAGTTTTAATTCAAAATGCTTGTGCAATGTCTAGATAAATCTTGAAGGCACAAGAAAAGTAGATAGCATCTATACTCAAAGAAATTCATATGGAATGGTAACAACTGGGAATAACATGGATGTCATTACATTAAGAAGGTTTTTAAACTATTACCTAAATATAATGTCCAGAGCAGTCATGGAAATGACATTTGTAAACCTCTTAGCATGCATGTTTTTGCTTTAAAGTTTCAGCACATTCTTTCAAGAAAAAACAAGCATGCCTGGAGGCCTATGGACATCACTGAGGTTAGAGTGCTCTGGCCACTTTTTACTTACAAATCAGCCATTTGGCAGCAAAGCCATTAGCAGTCTTGCCACAATCACACAGTCTACATGTACAAATATCAATAGAATTACATAGTTGGGGTTAGCAATTTTAATCTATTACTCGACAGCAACGTTTCTTGAACCCAGTACGTCAGAAATGGAGAAGGAGAAATCAGTATTGGTACGCAAATCGTGATTGAAAAGCACTATATATATATATATGTATATATATGTGGATTTAACAAAATAATCATATTTTTAAATTGACATTCTTTATTTCACTCAAAATTCAGACACCACGATGAGAACTTTACTAGTGATGTCATAGGGTCATCTTAAGTTGCTGTCTAGTATAGTTAAATTTTGGTTGTTCAAATTTTTGCATTACACAGGTAACTTATGAATACCATATATTATTTTAATGCATAGTGTTTCTCTTCAGTACCACGTATCCAGTTTTTGGCCATAGAAATAGCAAGAAATCGTAAAGGTTTAAATGATCCTCTATATAAACCTATAGAAGCCGTTGTAAAAGAGTCATAAGCATGAATTAAATAACTTTTTATTCAACACAGTTTTATTTTATTTGTAACTTAAACATCTATGCACATAAACTTTTCACATTCAACAGTTTTATAGCTATAAACCAGCTACTTATTAATCTGAAAAGCTTTTAATACTTTCATGTACAGATAATGGCAAGTTACATCTTTTGTATTGTTATGAATACTTTACACATCAATGTAACGGGTTAACATCTAATATGGAATGTTGGGCACTAAAATGATTCACCAAAATTTATTCAACATAAACAACACGCATAGTATTAGTAGCACCAGCTCCTTTTCTCCAACCAGTAACAACAATGACTGCATCTCCTGCATTAATAAATTTCCTCTGCTTGCCGAAATCTATGGCAAACTGAATTCTCAAATCAACATCATGAGGCCAGTCGGATTTACGTTCACCTACGGGAGGATGAAATTACTTGTATGGTATCCTTACTTGAAGAATAAAATATAATTGTTTGGTAGATTTGACAACTCATGTTTAGTTCCAAGTTGATCTTTTCATAAAATGTTTTTCTATTATTTCCTGAATTTTATAACATTTAAATAATGGTATTAACTAGTTAAAAATTAGTAAATTCATAAAACTGATGCTAGCTAGGCAACTGAATTATTCCCACAATTTCACTACATCAAGAGGCTTTTATATTGCCATTGTATTTTATAGTAAAAAGTACACTATTTTCAGTAGTTCCTTATCAAACATTTGGGAGGACTATTGACTATAAAGGTAAAGAGGTTTTCTTTCTTCAATTCCATTCTCTAATTATGGAGATAAATGTTTTACTAACCCTTAAGACAAAGGGGGAAATTTTCGGAGTGGTAATCTATTATTTTATTTTCCAATATTTCCTCACTTAAATTTAAACCACTAAGACAGAAAATAGTGTTCTAGCACTATTTTAAAAAGAATCCATTTTCTGTCTCGTAAAAAGTATCATAGGCAGGAATTTGGTTCAGCCTTTAGGCTGCATCTTTATAAATACACCTCTGACCAAGTATAACCAGTTTTAAGTTATATAGTATAAGTATGTAAGCAATTTTCTATTATGAAGTATGCTATAAATAAGCTCATTCAGATTTAAAAGTGTAAGAGATTTCTTTACGAAGTATTTAACACTTTAAAAACTGAACAAGGATATTGAAGTAGTAAAATTAAACTTTTCAGGTGGTAAAGTCTTCTGCTTAATGTAGTCCTAATCTTACTGATATAATGTTCCTAATCATCAGTGGTTGTGAGTAAAGAAAAATTGTCTACCACTAAATAATATTATGATCAGTATCAACAAACTTAAGTACTGAAGATAAATAATTATTAAAAGAGAATAAGTCCATTGTATTTCATTAAAACTGAAGTTATCCAAGCATGTTTTAAATTTATATACCTAGTTTTCTTAAAATAAACTTATGGAGAAATCACAAATCATGAAAAAAAAAACGTACCAGGAAAATGCAGGGGCAAAATTCCTCTCCATAAATGAGCTTGCCTAGTTGTTTGTGTCAGTCTCGACACTGCAATAATGGGACATTTCGGTCGATACTTTGAAACTTGATGAGCAGTTCTGAAAGAAAACAAACTCTGTTCAAATTACATGCCGCCTAAGAAATAGCTACTTCAAAAGATATATAATTAATAAAACCATAGCCTACACACCTTCCAGTGGTTGTGATAACAATTATCGCAGAAGCCAAACATTTCATCGAAGCATTCACAGCAGCAATCGCAACAGTGTGTGTGCAATCAGTAGGAACAGGAGTCTTCATGCTGAGTTCAATAAAAACATGGCGTTGGAAAATCGCAGCCTCGGCTTCCACACAAATGGCATGCATCATGTTTACTGCTTGGAGCGGGTATTCTCCTTTGGCAGTCTCTCCAGATAACATAACACAATCGGCTCCATCCAGAACAGCATTGGCAACATCAGAACTTTCAGCTCTAGTTGGTCTTGGCTTTTTCACCATGCTTTCCAGCATCTAAAGATAAAGTGTAAGATATCAGGATGATTGCTTGAACAAGAAACTTTTTAAAAGCTTTTTGGTTAAAAACAAAGGGTGTTTCAACAAGTCTGCCTAAACTCTGTATGGAAAGATTCCTTGTGTGGGCTGTGGAGTAAAAAAATGTCCCAAGAACTATATCTATGACTACTAATTTTCAAAAAAGTGACATCCAGTAAAAACTTAATTACTTCCTTCTACGGTGCGTGTGCAATCATCTCAATCGGCGTTTCCCAACCTTTTCACCCTCATGGAACCCTTGTGACAATGTTCAAGTTTTACGGAACCCCTAATAATATTGTATTATAATAGTTTAAGATTTTTACAACATAAAATAGCTGCCATAAGTTGTAAGTTCGTTTTAAAACGAATTCAATTGATATATAAAATAAAATGTACCTGCTTGATAAAAAAAAATTAAATTATTATTAATTTCTACCTACAAATGCAACTCAGTTTAAAAATTGAAGACAAATTCTTAAAAGAAAATTTCAAAACTTTAACAGTTGTTACATTTTGTTTGATAAAATTAAACAATTGATTACTTAACTATTTTTCTATAAATTTTATGGCCAAAATATTCATTTAGCAGCCATGCTTAAAATAGTTAAAACAAACCACCACATAAAAAAACATCACAAAAATAAAAACAAACAAATCTTAAGCTCTATGAAACTGTTTAGTGTGAGCCGCCAGCAAAAATCTACCACATAAAAGACCCATAAGTCGGGAATTTGAATTAAGAACCCAATTTAGAGAAAATTCCACTGAAGTAATCCCAAGGTTCCAAATTACAAATTGAACTAGAAAAGCTAAAATTTTGACCAGGCACCTGCCATAAGAACTTTCAGAGAAAGCCGAAAATACTTCATAAAAATTTTAACTGCATTAATAGAATAATTAGCAGAATTTGAGGGGAAAAGCGAGATCTGCAAATATTTCTCCCCAAAATCAATAATATAGTAAGTGAACTCTAAAATTCCTCAAAAATTTTAAATGTTCAAAGCTCTTCTGATCTGTTAAAACTTTTAAGACAAACAAAATATTTCTTGTGAAATAACATGAATATATTGAAAATGCTAACATAGTTACCACTCTTTTGTAGGAAAAAATCAAGTACTTTTCAAGGCTTATTTTAAGTTTTCAAAGACTAACATAGAAAGGCGGAAAAGCCATTATATGAAAAGAAACATACTTTCTAATAGTGAAGAAAGAGTACATTATGCTATCATTCATAAATTTAACAATTTCAAACATACTACTAATATTATTCACTCATGTTATGGGAAAGTTTTAAACAGAAAAATGAAAGTAGCCAAGTATGTGTGTTATACTTCTGTTCAACAATTTAAATAATCCTATTCATGTGTGAGAAGCTAACAGGAATTGAAGTACTATTTGAATCCAAAATGAACTTTCCTGTATTCAAATTGGAAAGGATTCCAAATTAAAATATTTCAAATAATATTCAAGGACACTGCACTGAATTAAAGTACTTTCAAGGGCCCTTGAAAACAAAAATATTTTTTTTTTTTGTATTGCAATTTGTTTACAATAAAAGTAGATGATGTTCAATGTTTCTGTTTACCTGAGTGGCACAAATTACAGGCTTGCAAAGCATATTGCATTTGGCTATCATCATTTTTTGAGCCAAAAACACTTTTTCTGGAGGTATTTCAATTCCAAGATCTCCTCTTGCAACCATAATGCCATCACTTTCTTCAATAATCTCATCTATCCTGAAAACACAATTTTAGGATAAAACATTGTTAAGTTTGATTACTTAATCCTCCCTCACCCCCCCCCCCCCCCACATAATTTATGCCCAATAAACTGACTTAATACTGACGAAAATGAAGAGTTCTTTAAAAAGTTTTAACAATATTTCATCAATATAAAATAATAAATTAAAATAGTCAGCGATTCTAGTTTCCACAAGAAAGCATTTCTGAGGAAGTAGCATTGTCAGTTGGTTCATTTGGCAAAAAATATTTACAGAGTACCACCAAACCAATTCATAAATGCATCCTATTAAATTTAACTTCTTATCAGTTTTCAATGGAAAAATATTTTTCTAGCTTACCTTTTCACTCCCTCATGGTTTTCAATTTTTGAAATTATTTTAATGTCTTTCCCTTCTTCTCCTAATATCTCCCTTATTTCTTTGACACCTCCGGCATTTCTTATAAATGATGCAAATACCATGTCAACCTAAAGCAGATAATATTAATTTATAATGTGATGTCAATTTTACTTTTAAAAATGAATTTAGAAAATAAAATTTGTTTACTTTTTGTTGTACACCAAACTTGAGATCGTCTTTATCCTTCTCCGATACTGCAGGAAGATCTACAATCACTCCAGGTAGATTTACTCCTTTCTTACTTCCCAACATTCCCCCATTTTCAACAGAGCAGACAATGGAATCACTTCCTAAAATGAGAAAAGAATTCCCCAACATTAAGTTTTATATGTCCAAATCATACTGCCAAATCATTAGATTAGATCCAGAAGTAAGGTCTTTTGTCTTTTTTTCTTTAGAAGGAAAGTGTTTTATTTTACAACAAATTTACTAACAAAAGAAATACATATAATAGAAAAATAAAACATGTGATATGACAAGGGGAAATACTCTTCCCTTACAGGCATAAAAGAAGTATAATCATAACAGTAATAAAGAAAAAAATAGACACTATAAAGAAACACTGAAAAAATGGCAAAAAAGCTGGATAACATTATAAAGTAAAATGCTTCAAAGTGAAAAATATATATCAATGATGTCTGTTTAATAAAAATTCAAATAATATTCTTTTAAATGTTGAATATTTACTAATACTGATTAAGTGCATGGGTAAGCTATTAAACAATTTAGGGGCAAGGTAATAAAAATGTTTACAAAATATGTTCTTCGAGAAGCTTGGAATTTCAAAAGTGTCTGTAGATCGAGTATTATATTGTATGCTTTTAACTTTAAATTGAGATTTATTTCGGTAAATATAAAGTAAAATACTAAAGTAAGCATTATGTCGCAATAGTAGCAACTTTAGGGATTTAAATCTATGGGGGTTGGATTGGGGCCTAGAAATTTTGAAGCATTTATTTTGTATAGATATTAAAGGTTGAAGACTTATTTTAAAGAAATTTCATATACATTTTAATCAATTCAAAACTACTATAATAATCCAGAAATGAAATTACTTACCAACACTATCCACAACAAGGGAAATGAGCCCATCATCAATGTAAATTTTGTTCCCAGGAACTAGGACCTTAGTTATGTTCTTGTAATCTACGTGTATCACATCAGCAGAACATTTTTCAGCAAAACTATCCTGTGTGACAATTTTTACAACTGTGTCCTTTTTAATTTCAACTTCTGCTGAAGGCCCCTGCCAAACAAGATATGGGATTATAATTCAATTTACAGTTTATTTTGGAAAATTTATTTTTAAGTTAAGTTTAGTTAAAAAAAAAATAAGTAAAGCTATTCTTTTTTACCCCAACCAGGAGTCCAGTTCTAATTTCAGGTCCCTTTGTGTCCAAGGCAATTGCTACAGGATATGATGGTATTCCAAGTTGTTCACTGACAATCTTCACAGCTTCTCTGACATTTTCAATGGTTGCAGCATGGTACTAAATTTAGATGCACAAATTTTTTTTAAAAATAATTTGTAACTATTTAACAATTGTTTTAAGATAAAAAATTTAAATTGAGTTAGTTATCATGAAATATTAATCCTTCAGCTAAAGGAGTGTTAAAATATTAAACTGTGTACAACATTGGTCAAAACAATTGCAGGCTTTAGCTTTTAAAAATGATATTCAAAGAATTTTTTATAAGTGGATAGAATTTTGTTGCAAAGAATGATTAAGGATAGCGTCATCTAAGGTTTCAGGTCTGTATCAATACAGAGCATCTGCACAACATGTATGACATTGAAGTATATGTTTTTATTGTTTTTATCAAGTTCTTAAAAAAGCTAATGATGTGGTTTAATTTCAATAGCTAATGACTTTTTTGGCTGCAGAATATAAAACAAATTTATCTGGATTTAACTTTGTTTATATGACTCAATTTATTTTCAAACATAATACGTCATTAAAAATTTTATCGCATGATTGACCTATATATCATTGAAGTATAACAGCTTATTTAAATTTCAGAAACATGCTAAGATTTAAGTATTTTAATCACAAAACTTACTTAAAAATTTATTAGTACTTTAAAAAATAAAATATCAGGAGAAATAGGAAAATATTCCATCAACCAAGATAAATGTTAAGTTATCACACTAAGTTATTTTAGTAGGAACATAACATTGTTAGACGTATAAGGTTTTTTAACTTTAAATATTAGACAGGATTTTAGAAATACCATTTCATTAGTCAGTTTAAAAGGGATTGAAAACTTAATTTAAGATGTTAGTAGTTAACTCACATCATGAGTTCCATGGGAAAAATTCATGCGAGCAATGTTCATGCCTGAATTAATCATATCCACAAGCATGCTGACATCTCTGGACGAAGGACCTATTTATGTAACCATAATAAAAAAGTCTTACTATGTATAAATACCAAAAGCTTTTATGTATTACATAGAACAGGGGTTTCCAACTGGCGGCCGGCCGGGTCTTTCAGTGCAGTCTGCAAAGCTCCCTGAAACCCCCCCAAAACTAGCTTCAGAACACTTTTTAGGATACTAAAATTAAAATAAATTTCAGGGGATGAACCCTAAACCCCCTATTTACCTCTTATATCATGGAGTAGCTTTGGTTGGTTGTTTCCTATGGGGAAAAATTTTGCAAGGGAGGTTGTATACCCTGAATTGAAATTTTTGGATACTCCATTTTGTCCCAAGGAGGGACAAAATGGAGTATCCAAAAATTGATTAAACACTATTTGAAGGGAAAAATTTTCTGGATGAAGACCCCTCTTTTATTAATATTTATTATAAAAAGAGGTGTAGGGTCAAAAATTTATAAATATCTTCTGAAATATTTTAAGTAAGTACTCTGTATGAAACAGAAGTACCTTCACAATATGTAAATAAACTTTGTCCCTCTCTTGCCAGGAAAGTTCCTTATTAAAGACTCTACACCCGAAAAATATATCCTAGATAAAAAAGAGACATTACTTTGCAGCCCGCCTTTTGTTTTGTTATTTTGATTGTGGCCCTCGAGTACTAGGAAGTTGGAAACCCCTGACATAGAACATTCATTTAAAAATTCGCTTTTTACATAGAAATAAAGCAAATCTATCCTATTATTCTAGACATTAGAACAAGGCAGTAATTGTATGAAAATTTACTTACCAATTGTACATATTATCCCAGTGAGTCTGCAGTTCGAAGGTGGTGCATCTATATCAAGAACACTCAAATGGTCCAGCAGAGTGTAGTCTTGTTCACTCGTATGTTTTGCACTTTGGATACTCAAACTCATTTTGAAAACCTAACAAAAAAATAATTTTTGGAATTCTCATACAAAACACTACACAATATAACCTTATTGTAAAAAGGAGTCCTGAAATTCGTGCAAATAACACTTCAGATATAAGTTTCAATAAAATATTAAATCATCGTAATTATATTCAAATAGTTTCTATTTCTAAATCACAATAGAGTAATGCCAGGCAATTTTTAATTCGACTGACAGCACATAAAATATTAACAGTCTTCGTTTATTTCGAGTATTAAGCAGCTGTTTACTTTACAATGTACATAAAATCAACAAAATTAGCTTAAATTCAGTTAAACCGAATAAATAGACCCGAAACAACATACTTTTAGATACTTGTCAGCTGGACAGCAGGTTAGTTTCGTTTCGAACTCCTTTATTTATTTGCGGCCGGTTTGAAATACCCAGGTTAACAGTACGGTTAAAAAGATCCGTCGTCCTTCAACTGCCCTCTCTCCTCCTTCCTCTTCTTCAATTGAGGTTATTTAGCCCGAGGAATGAACACTGGCCATTTGACTGGCAATAATTAATCCGGTACCCAGAATATAAACTGAAAGCTCTCTTATAAGTTTTTTCCATCATTAGATGAAGGTAATTGAATTCCTAGTGTAGCAGAGCTCATACTAAATAATATGTCAGGTCTATGTAACTGCGACGTGATAAACATGACAAAAACTATACGAATTTTGAACGTTAGTGCTGCTTGGGATATTTTTAAACGAAGGGGTATTGGAATTTCGGGAGGGGATATGGTGTAAATTGATTTCTTTTCTATGGTCAAAAAAGGTAAACTTCTGAATTTCGGGGTGATATATCCCCAAATCCCCCCCCTCTGGCTACGCCCCTGTTACATTTACCAAAGGGGGGGATCTGGGGGTCCTCCCCCATAAAATGTTTCGGAAATTTGACTCAAAAAACAGATTTTTAACTCGTTTTGCTATACCTACTCCGAATTTTAGGTATACATTTTTAAGTAGAATTTGCATTTTGATGAACTTAATATTAAAAAAAGTTGTGAATAATTAGAGTTCCAAGGTTACAAAAGGAGATCTGGGGGTCCTCCCTCAAAAAGTTGAAAATTAACCCTAAAAACAGGGTTTCAACTTGTTTGTTTGGTACACTTGTCCTAATATTGGACACACATTTTTAGGTAGGATTTGGATTTTGATGAACTTATTAAAAAAAGGTTGTGGATAAAAAAGTTCCTAGTACAAAAGGGGGTCATGTCAAAGTTAGCATGCCAAATAGTGTTCTGAAACTACATTTAGAGGATTTTTCTCTAAAGGGGGCGGTCGGATGGTTTCAATAAAAGTTGTAAGAAATTTCAGCTCGATACCTATCAGCTCGATTTTCCCAGTTGTTAACCTGTTTCCCCAAAATTGAGAAATCAAGAAAAAATTAATTTGTGGGGGCAGGTCAGGAACATAAAAATTTCCTTTATCAAGCTAAAATTTTTAGATACTTTTTTGCATCCATAATTGACAAAAGCAATTTTAAAAACCTAATTTTAACAGAAATTTTTAAAAAAATTAGGAAATTTTTCTTGTTTCATTTCGAAATTTAGGGCCCAAGTCTTCAAGCAGAAGGAATTGTCGTTTCAAGCTGAAATTTTTTACACATTTTATTGAAGCCATTTGACTAAAAATACACAATAAACAGAAACGGATTTGTAAAAATTTATTTTTGATAAATTTTAAGTTTTTTGTCTTGGAAATATAGTTATAGGAAACACGTGATCGCAACGTGTATTCTGAAGATATGTCAATAAAAATTTATTAAGTCGAGTGATTGCGCCAGTCTACAGGAAGGATTTATAAGCACTTCCCACATTCTCATTTCAATTCCACACTTTCTTCTTCTTGAACAGTCAAATTCCTTTTCAATATTCTATTCATCAGTTTTCATTGATTGATTGATTTTAATTAGTTCCTTAGTTAGATACAATATATAGAATTAGATCCAATAATGGGAATCTATACGGAAATTGGCTAGTGTTGTAATAATGAAAAAACGAGGATGTTATTCTTTTGTTTTTACTTTATTAAACAGGTTGACCAAATTAAGAAATATTCAATACATCAACTTGTATATTTGTGTATTTAAAATTTTATAAAAAATATTCACTTATTAAAAAAAAAAAAAAAACATTTTCCTGAATAGTAACAATAATATAAATAATTTTCGAAAGAAAAACGCATGAATTCGAAAGAATTCAGAAAGAAAATAAAGTTTTCAAAGGCATAGGCATAGGCGTAACGAGGGGGGGTTATTGGGGATGTAACCCCCCCATTACATCAACGGTTTCTAAAACATAAAAAACTGAAAAATTTTCTCTTTACAAGGAAGGTCCACTTGCTATCCACCAGTTCACCCCCCAACTATTTCCACCCAATCGCCGCTGAGGGCATCACAAGTATAGGAAAAAGCAGGTGGTTGTGGTTCACAAGGAACTGCTCTTTTAGGAACTAACCCAAAGGGCCTCAAAATAAATTTAAACACTACATTAAGCGACAAATATTTAAAAATTTCTTGGGGAGAACCCCCAAACACCCCTCAAAAAGTTTCATCTGTTATATACTGTGTTTTTCCCTTGAAAGTTAAGCCTCTTAGATAAAGTTTTCCCATCGGAAGTTCTGCAAAAAAAAAATATTATACCTACATTATGAGAATTTTTTTAAAGGGAGTAATATGTTGGAGTGGTTGACTGGTCGGAGTAACACCCCCCATTAGTCAACTCTAGTTACGCCACTGGGCATAGGTAACCCGAAAAAATACTAAAGGTGTGATATTATTGTTTATAATTTTTTAAAATTTTTGAAGTTGAGTTGAAATTAGTAAATTTTATTTCCAAATTCAATTTAAAAAAAAGTAGTGGCTTTCAACATTTAGATTGTTTAACTGCCCTAATTCAGCACAGAAATATGGTGAAATGGATCAAAGTTCTTAAATCAAAATTTCTCAATATTTGTAAACTTTAAACCTCCAAAATTAAATAACAGAAAACTCTTTTTCCTTTTATGTTTACTATTTTATATGTGTCTAAAAACAACTTTACAAAGTGTTTTTTTTATAATTGAAGAACTCAAAGCTTAAAACAATACCATATTTTTTGCTAATAAAAAATGGTAAAGTTGCAAATTCAACACATCACATATACAAATACATGCTTTTTTTTCATGTTTGTGACCTCCCTATCAAACATTTTTAGAGTAGTACTTTGGTAAATTAAGTACACCTCTTATGGCAAAAGGCGAATTTAGAATTTTCATGGCGGAAACGTTTTGGGAGACAGAAAAAAAATGTAATTTACATAGTGGTGTAAGAGGATATTCAAATTATTCTTGAAAAACTTTTATAAAAGGGTTTCAACAGCAAAAATTACGTTTAAATACGAATAATTGCTTTTTGGAAAGAGAAAATTATAGTCTTAAAAATCATAACTCTGAAATCTAAATGATAGCCACGCAGATTTTGCACATTTGCGTTTTCAGCGTTTATGAATTACCGTAACCCCTGAAATTGAGTGGAAAAATCCGTTCTCATAACCATCACAACAATATTGTAAGACGTCGAAAGTTTTTCTGTTGGCGGTATGACTGTAGAAAAATTATATAGGATGTTCTGTATTTTCGGGTTTAAACACCAGTAAATAAATTAAAATAATATGTCTTTAAACATTGCGAGTTCGGCCTATGATATTCTAAGATTTTTACATTAAACTCTTTGAAAAATCACTGTGCCCATGCAAACCAGCACGGTGAGTAAATTTTGATCAAATAATTTTGACGATTATGGTGATATTCTTAACTTCCCCAAACATTTGAACCAATAATAACCATAACAATCGCAACGATGTTGTAAGACGTCAGAAGTTTTCTCTAGGCGGTATGACTATAGATTTCTTAGATTTCTTTCCTTTTTCAGACACTAAAGGAAATATTTTTTAGTGTGTTTGAGTTGTGGTTTCACTTTTTCTGCTACAAATTATTCTTAAAAGAAAAGCTTTTAAATAAAAAAAAAATTCGCAAGAAACTACCTACCCGAAACTCAATTTCTTGTGTTTAGAAATAGTAAAAAAAAATCCCTACATATAGTACGAAAAAAATAGAAGGAGTTGTAATCAACATTAAGATCTCTTAACCGGTTCATGTAAAATAGAAATGGGTAGATCTTTTAAAGATAAAATTGTTTTATTTGTAATACGCTTTGGTTTGATTTTCATGACTCTTTATGAAGATTATAATCCCTATTCCTTTGTAATTTAAATGTGAAAAATTTGGTAAATATAGGAAAGCGTTAAATATTTTTCTAAATTTATTCAAAAATTATTTTTAAATACAAATGGAACAAATCTTGTCTACAGTTTTTCTCCAAATTCCTTATGTGTCACATTACAAAGTATATGTCGCAGTATAACTGCCGCTGATTCATTACCATCTTTGTACTTGACATCCAGTAGCATTTCTGTCAAAATCTGCAATAAAAGTATTAAAATTAATTTCTGTGTTCAGTCTTGAAAACGCTTAAAGTAAGTAAAAGGGGAATCAGCATGTTAACCAATAAAAACTTTCAAAAGTTAAACACCAAGAACAGAACATTTTTTAT
The DNA here is from genome assembly GCA_963680715.1 of Tetragnatha montana. Taxonomy (NCBI): domain Eukaryota; kingdom Metazoa; phylum Arthropoda; class Arachnida; order Araneae; family Tetragnathidae; genus Tetragnatha; species Tetragnatha montana. Next base: position 55,012,670 of record OY796679.1, read on the forward strand.
TTATTCTTTTGCAAATATGAGAAATACAAACTCCAAAACAAAATTAAAACGGAAAGAGAAGAAAAGGGGAAAAGGAAGAGGAAAAATAGGCTGGGCTACGCGTCGCAGACTCATATTGGTAGCCTATCAAAGTGAAGGAAGTTCTCCACCAATTTTCTTGATTGGGGAAAAAACCCATACTTTTCCACTACAATTATACTCATAATTTTCAAAGGAAAAAATTCCTTAAAACATTACAGTCCTTTTGAAGAAGTGGTTCCCAACCGGTGGTCCGTGAGAGTCTTGAAAGTGGTCCGTGATGGAGGGGCCCGGCGAAGCACAAAAAAAAAATTCCAATAAATACAAATTTGAGAAAATTGAACGAGAAAAAAATTGAATTACACCCGTGACGATGACTTTCGGCTGAGTAGTTAGTGGGGATAACAGTCACCACTAAATTGTTGCATTACTTTTGTATACTATAAATATTTAAAGTGGAAATAAGAGCTCTGAAAAAAAACCTCGGGGCTACATTTTTGAAGGTCCCGCGAAGATTTTACTATATCATAACAAAAATTCACAACTCTTGTGAGATATAATTAACATTTTCTTAAAATAGAATTATAATTCAGAGCGTCATATAAACTTTCATCTTGCAATTTTGTCAGGGTGTAGGACTTTAAGCTATAAAGGGGTGGTCCGTGAAGGTTCCAATTTTAAACGTAGAGGTCCGCGGACTTCTCTGAGTTGGGAACCACTGTTTTAAAGTTTTTGCTTACCGGTAAAATTTTATTCTGGGAACTAACAGAGCACCAGTTCGGAAGCGATGCAATCCTGGATAACGCAGAAGCGGCTGTGATTCGTAAAGACTTGTTCTTCGCTCTCAAATGCTTCAGTAATGGAAGAGTTATTCCACAAGCAGCGAACTTCTCACAGCCTTTCTTGAAAGAGCAGCATGAAGCCACGGCTAAGCACAGTTGTTGGAGAAGTTTCGGGTCATTCTAAAAGCAATCAATCAATCAGCTTGCAAAGAATCGTTTTTGGGTTTTTTTTTGCGTGCAATGAAGCCACAACTCAAAAATACTACATCTTTAGGACCTATAGAGGTATCTCGAGTAACTTAGAGGTAACTATATTTGTTGAATTAAGAGATTTTTTAAGAGAAAGAGTGAGTGAAACGAAAAGAAAAAGAAAGACGGAGAAAGAGAGAAGGAAGAATAGTGGGGAAAGTGAAATCGAGGGAAGGAAGAAATGAGGAGAGAAAGAAAGAGAAACCCAAATGAAAAATGAAAGAGAGCAAGCGAATGTATTAGGAAAGAAAAAGGGAATGACAAAAATGAAAGAGAGAACGAAAGATAATCGCGAAAGGGACGAAAGAAAGAGAGATTAGAAAGACAAAATTAAGTGAATAATTGGAAAAATAAATAAATGAATACTATTTATAAAAAGCATTCAATAAATACTTTAGAACACTAAATGCCGGAACACAACCGGTCCTCTCTATTTTGAGCACATGTAAGGACGCCCCCTATAGACTGCTTCTCCCCATTGTGGTCGAATAGTGTCTGTACAACACGTTTTTCCTTGATAGTAATCAGTATACAGGAAAACAAACTTACATAACTTATTATACTGGGAAAGATCTTTTTTTTGCCATATGCAAATACTTTTACCCATTACAGGTTACAGGGATGGGATAGATGTAGTCTTTTTCGTCGTAATAAAGACAATAGACTAAATTTTATTAATATAATTACCTGATTTTTAATACTTGTGAAATATTTTTTTGGGCTTCGAAATTATAATTTTTCTTAACAATAATGGAGTCGACGCACTTTTTATGAACTCTTTCAAGGAGTTAGTAAAAAAACTATAAAAATGTATATAATTTTATTTAATAAAGCCGTCTCCTCTTGATAATTTATGAAGTTTTTCCAAGGGTATCATTGAATTTTTTGTTCATTTTTAGTAGAGATAACTGTAAAATTGCGTATATGAAAATACTGGGTAATCCACAAAAACAATTTACCATTAAAAGAATTAAACATCTATGAGTAAAAATAGAGTATAAATTTTTCGGCAAAATAATGCAGAATGGATGGATTTTGAAGCAGGGATTTATAAAGCTAAAAACCCAAAAAACTAAGCAACTGTTAAAGATAAAGGATTTTTTAGAGCAGTCCTGATATTTAGAATATGGCCATATTGTATTGGGATTTGTATTGGTTCCCGACTCTATCATGACTATCAGCACCTTTGGTTGCAGTTAATTTCGAAAAGACCATTTTCATTCTGTTATTTTTATGATCTTTTTATACTTACTGTTTTCATGAGTCTCATAAGGTGAGATGCTACATTAAACTCCACAAGAGCCGAAAGTGCGTTTTTGTCTTGAGCAAGATTGTGGATGAGCGTACAAGCGGGCGTTAGGAGTTCCTTACGCTTCGAAATCAGCAGATCAATGATGCATTCAATACCATCCAGAGAATTTTCTACTGAAAGATTCGCATTCTGCCAAAGAACAAAAACTACTTTTCAGGTACTATAATTATATTCCACAAATTACATCTGAATTACTATACTAAAATCTATATTTAAATAAATCTATATTTTGTAATAATTTCTGTTATATAGCCCCCAAACTTTATAATATGCTAACATTAGAAATCCAAAATAGTCCATCCAAATATTTATAAAAAAAACCTAAAGGATTTTTTTGTTTTCAATAGAAAATATTGAAAATTTTAGTTTTTTATACTCCCTTCCGTTACTTATGGTTTTGTGTTTTTTGTACATACCTGTATGACCGAAAATATGTACTACCTATTCAATTTAATGACACCCTGTTTGCAACTCTTGTGTTTTTTTTTTATTCTCTTAACTATTATTTTATTTGGTCACTTAAATGGACCAAGAGGTCCCAGGCGACTATATGTATTGTTTTTTTTTGTTCTCAGATAAATGAATATAAAATAATTAATTTAAAAAAATCCTGTGTAACCACCCAGTTTCCTTTTTGGGCATCTACACGGAATGCAGTGAATAGGATTTGAATGGGATGCTTTTTACCTTAATATTTTTAAGTATAATACACAAAGCTGAAGCAGCGCTGGATTGAACTTGGAAATTAGAATTTTTCAAGCATGACCAGATAAGTTGAACTGCGTCAAGTTGTAGATAAAGACTAAAAATAGAATATAAAAAAGCTGAGGCAGATAAGTAATCAATCAATACTAAAAATAAACGCTATTTTTTTTTTTTTCAAATATTCGAGTTTGCTTACAACCAATATTTAACATAAGATAATAATTTCACACTCTTGAAAGGTAGATTAATGTTACAAAAATGAAAGTTTTGAAAGATAATGACTAAGAAGTTCAAGTTTTTTTCCTCTAAAATCTGGAGGCTGTTTTAACGCATTTAATGGTTTGAATAAATAAAAATTTTATTTTTAATCTAATTAAAGAACGTTTAAGTCAAAACTTTACGCTCTTTTTCAAAACGTTACTCTTTTTTTAAATGAAAACTATTATATCGAGCAAGAATTATGGCTGAAATCATAAAATTTACCCACACCAATAAAAATTTTTGGAATTAACAGGGCTTGTTTGGCATATTGGATTTCTCAATTGATTTAATTTCCTACTTAATTTAATTTCTTTTTTATTCAATTAATAGGATTACCTACTATTTTGCTACAATTATCAAAAATGCATATTTTTTTTTCGTCACAGATCTATTAAAAAATAAAATGCATAAAACCAGTAATACTGCTAACACTAATATTTCAGAATCTTCCGATGCTTTAGCCAAAGCTTCATTAAGGTTAATGATCAAAGGAATGTAAGTGGTTTGTAGAAAGTTCACCATGATTTCAATTCCCCCGGTCTTTTTTATCATTTCCCGTAAACCAAGATTCTTCATACACATTCCAATTGCTCCTACAATATATGACTTTACCTATATAAAACAAAAATATTCAAGAAATAATGTAACTTATACAAGTAATAAAGAAACAGCTTTAAAACTTTTGTAATTTCTTCGACTTTTTAACCAGGAATGTTTTACAAGTATTGGATGCTCAAGAAATTTTATTACCTAACGTTTCTCTAAATTAATTTTTCCCATCATTCCCCCAGTTATTGTATTACAAAATATTTGCATCATTGTATAAGTTAAGAATTAAGTTATGACACTATTATTTAAACTCATCTCTAATAGTGCTTAATAATGATTTTATTTTAGCCGACTGTGAATTAAATTTGTATTCCAAAACACAATTTAGTGATAGATTGCATTTTCAAACATTCTGATAAATGTGTTTATCATTATCTTGAAATATTTTTCTTACTTTCATACGCTTTCAATTTATCACATAAAAATAATTAATAAAACGGAATCTATATTACTGTATGATTATTTCCATACATCTTCCGAATTTCCTTAATAAAAAAAAAATCTTAACAAAAGGTTGTAGTTTTAATAATGAGAAAATAGTTGATTTTAAATGGTACCACCTGAACCGGCTGAGATTCAAGTAATTGTGTAAAAACTGGCATCACATTTAAACTTTCAAATTGAGGGATGCAAATTTTGTTCTTCGAACACTTCCATATTATTCCAGATACTGATGTCATCAGGGCTTCGTCATCACCGCTATTGCTGAGCAATAGGAAAACCTCGGAAACAAACTCTTGTTTGTAGAAGCATTTAAACGTTCCCTGATCATCAGCACACTAAAAACAGAAGGAAATATTTCCAGTTGTAATGAAAACTGCGTTCGAGTTTTTTTTTTTTTAAAATAATTTCACATAAGGCAATATTTACATTTAAAACACCTTTCAACACTCAAAAATAATATGTAAACAAAAAAAATTCAAAACGCAGATGAGATTAAAAGAAAAAAAGGTAATTTAATGAACCAAAACGAGATTTATTGAAAGCTTTTTAAAATATTTTAATAACTTTTTCTTATTGATGTTTCTATACAGGCCGAGTGTTGAAAGGTCATCCTGGAGATCCCCCAAAAAATATAAATGTATTGCATATTAGTTTTTCGCATTTCCTAAAACCTTAATTTAATAAATATAATCACCCCAAACTTATAAACTATTATCTGCTCTACTTTAAAACCTTTCTTTTGATATAAAAACAAATAGTGAGGACTGGACCGAAGCAGAAATCATCATTTCATTTTGGGCTCTATGCTGTTGTGAATAACCAAAGTCGCAGCTGATACACTGTTCCCTTTAAGTATCCACACTTTCCTTCCTCTATATTAAGAATCAATATATCTAGGTTAAATGTAATAAAAAATGTTTATTTAGCTGCTTTTCGGAAGTCTCTTAACAGTAATTTATTGCCTTGGTAGACTAAAAACACTTTCATCAGAGAGTGTCTCGACGTTTTTCTTGAAATAGAAATTCATGCTATATGTGAATCGCCACTTTCTATTCTTACAGCAGCTGTTTGTTTTATAAGAGTTAAAAATGTGATTACATCTTTGAAATCTGTTTTTGAAATTTAGTAAAGGGAAAAAAATTGTAACTAAAAAAAACAGTGAAGAAGGTTCGTCACTGAGAAAAAAAAACAGGATAGATAAAAATTTAGAAAAACGTGTTAAATTTATGGATACTACCGTATGACGCATAACCTTAAAAGTTTTTTGTCATTACAAAGCTATTACTTAATGTTAATGCTCAGTATATATTTTATTGACCGCAAAGAAATGTTTTTTTTAATAGTGAAGCATAGAAATTTTAAAGTATCAAATACTTAAAAATCTCGTATAAGTCATTCAATTTACTATGAGGATGAAATCAGCAGCTGCTTGTCTCAGTTCTGTATTTGTAGATCGTAAATGATATAGCACGTCTGGAAACATGTTGACATCATTCACTTGCTTCCGGAAGGACACCTAAAAACATTTTTCTATCTTTCAGAAAATAAAATATTTATCACAAAAATATTTTTTTGCAATACTTTTATTAAATTGTTAATCTTGCAAGTATATTCCATGTTTGATTTGTAACAGTGAGGTAAAAATAAAAAAGAAGAAACATAATAAAAATTAACGTTTTTCTGGGAAGAGTTAAAACAATTTTAAGAAAAACTATGTTATACCTCTATGGGCATCTTAGCCTGTATAATTTTTGAAGTAGTAATAATTCTTTGAGTCATTAGCAAAGAATCACTGACGCATATATAAGTTGTTTAATAAAAAGTGAATTTTTAATATGAAAACTATTAAGTTAATGTTTAACAAAAATAAATTAATAATAAATATAAACATACTTTAATATGTTATTTTTAACCATTTAAATCCATCCTTTGTATTAACAGGAGGAGGAATATCCAACAATTAGTTATTCCATTAAAAAAGTCATTTGTATTGAAACTCAAGGTTCCGTCAGAAGTGTTGTGGATTATACTATTATTATTTGATTGCAGAGGGGCGAAAGACCTTTTGGGAAAACATAATTTCACTTACAGATAATGAAAGATGTTGAAGAAGAATGAGAATTGGTATGGTGACTTGCTGATGTTTGCTTCTAATCCAGAACTGGCAGATGTTAATTATGTTGGATGCACAAGCTGTTCGTCTGTTTTCCACGTCCTGACAAAGTATCGAAAGGGATTTGGCAGCATACTGAGCAACAGTTAGTTTTAGTTTAAGAAGATCGGCTTTGCTTATGTCGGAGGTGCATGTAATCTTTGTGTGATGGGCACTCAATAAATGAATCTGTAAAATCCATACAATATGCTTTTAGTTTTTAATCATTTGTACAAATTATTCAAATTTATATCTATATGCTCGTTAAATATGATTAAGGTTTTTCTTCGTTTCGTGTAATTTATTATCATTATCATATTGATGGAATACAAGTTTGTGGTAGAGATCGCGTTGTAAAAACGACAGAGAAACGTATTATGACAGAAAAGTATACTTTAAGTGATGTGATACAGTTCCAATGACCGTCATTACTTACAGTTAGGCTTACCATACGTCCTGGTTTACCCAGGACAGTCCTGGGTTTTGTTGGAGGCTGTCCTGGGAAATGTCCTGGGTCCCAAAATGTCCTGGGTTTTCGTAATTTTAAGACTGAACAAAATTTTTTGTGAAATTTTCGAACTGCATTTTTTTACCTACTTCTACGGCTTCCCTTAACTCATATTTAGACTGCTGAAAGGGGCAGACTCTATTTGTACTGTTAAACACCTTTTAAATGTAAACATTAACTCTGAACTTAATTGTTGTGAATTTTATGATTTAATTAAATCTAACAAAGAATTTTTGAAAAAAGTGATGTCAAGGGAAAAGTACAAATGATTAAATAAAATATGTTATTTCAGTTTAAATGTTTAATTTTTTTTTAGTTTGGGTGTTTAGTTAGTTTTTAATCTTTGATGGACCGATAGGTCGACAAAGTGTCCTGGGTTGAGCTCAAGAAAATATGGTAAGCCTACTTACAGTGAAAAGAGTTTAAAAAAGAAAGAAACAATCCATCAACGCGAAACGGGAGGAAAAAAAAGTTACATCCCGTAACCGAAACCTTGCGGGCGAATTTAATTCGTTGGACAATTACTTATAGTTGTCTGAGGACTACTGCAAAGCTGGTCTAAAAATAAACTGACTGTAAAGGAATGAAAATATTTTCATTTCACCATTTAATATTAAACAAATAAGGACAAAATTAGAGGTACTACAATTAAATTAGAAATTCAAGATAAACCTAAAGAGAGATTTGGTTATCGTTTGGAACCATTGTAATTAAAAACTAATGTAAATATTTTTAAAATTTAAATATTTTAAATTATAGAAGGGATTTTAAACTATTCAAATAAAATAAAGCCATAAAACAATTTATTATTGTTCTGTTATTATCTTAAGACTTATAAGGCTTTTAATGGATACCTATCAATTTTATGCCATATAGTAACCGATAAAATTCTATAAACAAAACAAATTTAAATCAATTAACTTTTTAAATGTAATATGTGCGATATAAATTAAGCTTTGAAAGAGAGCACATACTTTTATAAATAATGCAGAATCTGTGACTTTTAATTCATCAAGATTAATTTAATTTATTTATATTATTTATTTATTTCAGAATGTGCAATTTTGAGAACTGAACTGAAATGATTTTTAATTCATTATTCTAAATTCTTTAAATGTTATAATTCTTTTGTTTTGATAAATGTACTAAACTTATTCTAATTCTTTATTCAACTAACATTTATACCTAATTTTATTCTATATTCCTAATTCAAGTCTACAGAAATTTTATTCTCATTATTCAACTATTTAACCATTCTCATTAATATTCAAGTCTGAATTCTCTAGACTATTGGAAAGAACGAAGTAAGCCTTTTTTTATGTGGACTGCTAAAATAAGTGAACGAACTAGCCAGGCTTTTTTGTAATTATATTGCTATAAATATTTTAATTCTAATATATATATTTTAAAAGAACTTGCCTTATGGGTTATTAATACCTCAATATCTCGAAATCGAAGGGACCCGAAAAAATTTCGAGATAACAAGGAAAAATGGAGCAAGGGGGAAATATTTTTCCGAGATATAAAGGCTTTTGAGGTATCAAAGTTCGAGATAACTAGGTTATACTGTATTTTATTGCATTTTAAAATTACCCTTTCTATCCTAGAACACGCGAGATTACAGATTACCATTGAACCCTATAGGAAATGTGGAGTAGCCATGTCTAAAAAGCTGAATTTAGCTATACTGTAGAGGGAAAAAAAAACCCCTCTCAGACAGGACGCCAGTTTATATTCATTTATTTCACACGTATCTTCTGTGATTTTCTTAAATGTTACAGAATTTTAACTGCTTTCAGCTGTTTAATTTCAGGAATTACAGATAAAACATTTTCGCATTTAACCCAGTATTTATTAGAAACTTTTTCGCCTTCATCAATGATTAAATACTGCTACATTTACATCCAGAGGTACGACCGAAAGGAAGAAGCATTACTAACTATTATGCTGATCGGTATATGTAGAAAAAACCAAAAGAGAGGTATATCAGTCGTGCCTTATAATCCAGATGTTATTAATTATTTGACTGATGAGTTTGGGCATTAAAACCAGTGTGGGAATTACCAACTAACATCCCAAACAAAACAAAACAGAAAAAAACCCTGTTTTTTTCTTAAGAACAGATTTTTCTTGCAAAAAATATGGGCAATTTCTGAAAGATTTACAGATATTTTTCACAGTGTAGTAAAAAACTCACAAGCGTCTGTATCCCTCCACATTCTCTTGCAGGCTCCCAGGACAAAGCATCGGCGGATATATCCGCTATAAGGCCAATGGCAGAGCACATCCACTCGTAGTCAGTGTCATCCAGGCATTGGAACAGCAGACACACCCCTCGAGGACTCAACACATCTTTCTGCAGTAAACGGCACTCGCATAGCTTGCTCAAACACCTCAAGGCTGCAAACTGAAAATTTACAGTTCTCAAGTGGGTATGTGAAGGACTTGATTTTTCTCTACTAGAACTATTTATTATAATATTTACTTGTTACATACAGTTATTTCAATCGTTTCATGTTCCAATTATTCGTTAATGAACCAACCTTGCCTTGCTGGGCTTCAAGCCTGTATAGTTGGTCGTCAATATTTGTATGTTTGTGATTTTCCCATATTTTTTATACCAACACCATTACTCTCTAAAATATTTTAATTTATATAACAGATAAATGAATTCAAAGGGGCCCTGGAGTATCTTATTCAAAAAATGCTGCAATGTTAAATATAAAACTATTTTAATTAGGTTTAGTCTTCTCAGTCAAAGAAATATGGAGAGAGAGAAAGAGACAGAGTGGTTTATTGAGTTTATAACCATTTTATTCACTCTTTCAAGATGATAGTTGTAGTTTAAAATCTAAATAGTTTTCATACAATACATGCTAACCATATTGCATTATGTGATTTCTTAATATCTCTTTTAATATCAGGGTATAAATCATACTTTGCTTTTATAATAGGTACTCTGAATTCATTTACAATTAGGAAAGATTTAGCTTTCATGTCAAAGTAATCTTAACCATAAGATTACGAACTCGTGGTTATTTAAATTACCTGCAAATGTTTGAAAAGGGAAGAGGTATTAAACTTGTGAACTTACCCTTTATATAAGCTACTCTCAGAGGAACTATCGGGGCAAAACTTCAAAATACTATATATTTTAATTTTATTTTATATCTTTACCTTAACTAAGATTATAATATGAATGTGCTATATGGATGTAATAGTAGTAGTAGTTTATTACTTAGTTGATTAATTCCATAGCGTCTCTCTTGCTTTCAATAGTACCTATGAAATGTTTGATACAATATAGTAATACTAAAAAATATAACTACTATTACCTGTACTCTTCGCATGGAAAGAAAATTAGCCTCAATAATATTCAGTAAGAGTTTCACAGTTTTCCCATCAATAAGAGCTTGTATACATGCGGTATCAAATGTAAGAACTTCATTAAGGCAGATCAAGGCTAATGTTGTTGTCGTTACATTGCCTCTCTAAGGGAGAATAAAAATGTTTCAAAAATACGTCATTTAATTATATTGTCTGGCGCACAATGCCCTGTTATGGGCCTTGCGCCATATAAAACCAAATAGACAAACCAAAAAAAAAATAATCAAGGTATAAGATTTACAAACTTTACTTTGGTATTGTTTGAAATAGGATAAATAGTTTTCAGTTATGTTATAGATGTTTAAGAATTAGTTCATTAATCATAAAAATTTCCTTCATGTATTAATTTTGTAAGGTGCGGATCCAGGAAATTATACCTGTTAATAGGAAGAAAAATATTACCTAACATTAAATTATTAGGTAAATTATTTCTTATACAAGCTCAAATTATAAAAATATAAAGATCTTTTGTATGCAACCCTTTCCTAACAACATGATTTTAGATGAAATCAAATGTTAAAAAATTAAAAAAAGTAAGTTATTCACCCCTTCTTATAGTGTTTTTTAGGATATAAATATATACAGGATCTTTATCAATCCTAAGTATGAATTTATAACTTTTGAGTCAAATACTATATCAAATTATCATCATTCTTATAAATATTACTATAAAATATTGCTTTCCTTAGGAAAAAAATCTACTTACTTGTACGTATGATAGTAAAGTAGAAACAGTTTTATAAGACATCGGAGAGCTCGGAACTACCATGTTGAAGACATTCTCTTGTATGTAATATAGGAAGTAAGAATTCGCCAATGAATTTTCGAAGTTGTTCGTTACCATGGTTCGTTGCTATGATCCCATTTTCTTGAGAAAACTTAGCAGTAAGGAAACCTCTTGATCCCGGAAGGAGAAAAACGTCATTTATTATCTTCCTTGGATATTTATTTAGTAACTCAAATCATGTTAGAGGATTTTTAACTGTTTTTTGACAAAAAGGTTATCGTTGAAACGAATCGTATTGAAGGTTTCGAATTTTGAAATATGTTATATGGAATTTAAAATATTTTTTCGAGATGAATCGAAATCCATTACATATTAGGCTTCTAGGAGGGAATATATATAGTATAACCCAAACAGAAGATTCAAAACCCAATAGGAAAGAGGGGGGGGGGAACGCAATTCTAAAAAACGCAGAAGAGCGCGCACGAATATAACTAGGAAAATAAAAAGAGGAGAATAATCTTGTGGAAAAGTGGTAAATACATAAAATTTAAATAGGTATAAGTTTTCATGATTTTTTCTTAATATTACGTAATCTTACTACGTTTTGAAATGTACGTAAAGTAATTGTTCCTGTATAAAAAACCATCTTTCTATTGAAATAATGTAGCATAAAATTAACTTTTTAAAGGACAAAATTTATTCAAGAGCTTGATTTTTTATTTCATATTCTGAAAGAGCATAAGAACTTTGAAAATTTTCTTATGCTAATTTTAAAAAAATAGCTAACAATGTAAGGGATGACCGTTTGTATTCTATAAAATATTGCAAGCTTCTTCATACAACGATGCCTTACAAGTACAAATGGTGACGACCAAACAAAAGGCACAATTCTTCCTCTTTTCATTACGGAGTGGTTAGGTTGAAACCTGACATCCTCTTAACAAACAAAACAAAATTTCTTTCACACTACCTACTTGTAAAACTTTGCAGGTGACAAAAAAGCTTTCTGTGCAGAAATTTCAACATTCAAGAATTGTTATTGCAAAGCGAAACCATCTTAAGTTTGGCGGATTCATTTGGAAAGCAGATAGTTTTTTTCTTCTGGAGAAAAAAAATTCTGTCCCGCGCGAGAAACCTCTCTGCCGACAAAAGGGAAGTTGTTTTTCCTGCATTTAGGATGTGAATACAAACCTACAAAGCGAATTTCTCCGCCAAACTTCTCTCCTTTTCGTCTCTGCTCCTCCGTTTTCGCTCACCAAGGGAGTTAATTTGGTTTATTTTCGTTTTTGGAGATGTTGTGAAGCCACTTACGCATGTCGAAAATTTAATTCACTTAAAAAAGTAAAATATATCAATTGATATGCAGAGTATTTATTTAGCCTTCTGGTGTTTATAGATGATAGGAAATAAAAACAAATAATGGAACTAAGGACACGCAACAGGAGTGTCATTTACTTAGTATTCATAAAATAAAATGGTGGAAAACAAACTAAGAGGGGCAATAGTTCCAAAACTGCACCTTGGGATTCCTATGATATTTTCACTCTTTGGAAGCTTGTCATCATAACAAGCAAACAAATTAATCTTTTGAAATCCAGAAAAAATTATATTGCTGCAACTCGAATTTAGGATATTATTTTCACAAATCTTTCAGACGAGAAACCCGCAAAATATTTTACTCTGTTAAGTTACAGCAGATCAACTAGGGGAAAAAAAGGAATTTTTTTTTCATTCCAAGTCGCAGTGGAGTAGCCAGAGGGGGATTTGAAGATGTATCCAGTGCTGTAATTGAAACAAAATATTTGGAGGGACTCAACTTTTATGTTTTCACTTTTTTTTTAAACAAAATCCTGATATTTCGGGATGATGGCGCAGTGTCCCCATCCTTAACATCTACACTGGATATTCCCCCATGAAAGTCGGAAAATTACCTTTCTTTGACCATAGAAAAGGAATAAATTTACTCCATATCCTCCGGAATTCTAAAATCCTCCATCAAACTTTTTTTCTGGTTATGCGACTGCTAAGTCTTTCCTGTGTATGTGTGTGTGGAAGGAGGTTTTAGTATTTGCTGCTCTTTCAATCATTATTGCTAGATTTTGTACCTAGATGCAAATATGAAATTGTTTTACTAATAGATGTTGGCTGTTTTAAACGGACTCCTATATTCATCTAAAATAAATTTTGATCTAAGGAGTTTTTCCTCCAAATTACAATGTGCTGGAAAATTTTGAAGGGGGAAACTATACTATTATGATCGTTTTGAGATCGACATGCTTTTCATTTTCTGTGCATCTAAAAATTTAAAATCTCAAAGATACCACAATTAATTGTCATTGCAAACAACTACAACAAGTAATAATTCCTCAGACTGAAACAGGGCTGTCCAGTGTCCATAGTTTCAATGGGTTCCCCCCTGACAAAATTTCAATGAGGGGTCTTGAAATACTGTCAATGAATGTTTATCCATGTTTTAAAACCAGTCTTTGAGGAAATCTTTTTCAGAAAATACCAACTATAAATAAAGTTATTTATCTCTATTTAATTAGTTAAAAAATTTAATTGAAAATCAAGTGATTTTTAATTCTAGTTAATGTTTTATACAAGATTGGTTTTATATCTTATCACAAGGTATGATAATTTTAGAATAAGATGCAGAGTAGCTTATGTAAATTTTTATTATAAATTATGGAAATTAAAGCTGGATAATGTATAGCTATGAATATAAAAGTCTGATCTATGACAGGATAGGCCATAAAACATTTGGCTATGATGTTACCAAGGTACTTTTTCTGACCGTAGAGTTAGCAAATGCCTCCAAATTATGAAATGTACCCTGTTATTTTTTTCTCCAATAGGTTATCCCATTTTCATAGCAGGTAAGGTGTTATTTGTTAGTTATGTAAAAATGCCATTAATTTCAACTAATAGCATTTTAATGTTAGGAGTATCCTTTTAAAAATTATGGTAAAAGAGGCATTGTGAAGCTAATAAGCCAAAAGTATTCTTCAGATCTTTCCCAGTCACTGAATGTACCTTATAGACTCTAATTTTAAGGGTTTTTTTTGCATTTTGTAGATTAAAACCTCATAGATTTTTCTCAAGTCTTAACTTTTTGGATATTAGTAATTGGCATTGACATAAGAAAAAAGCTAATAGTAGCTAAAATTAAGAGTTATTACAAACTCAGGGTTCTTTATTGATACTGGTAGTTCAAATGCCTTATTCTTTATTACTAACAAGTATGGCATACTAATAAGAATAGAATAAAGATACAGAGTTATTTGTAAAGGTTGGTTTTATTATAAAATGTATAAAAACATTACACAAAAATAAATGCACTTTCAGAGGTCAGATCTAGAATTAAAGTAAAGATTGAGCATGTTAACACATTTTATAAAAAAATCATCTGCTTTCAATCATGTAATATAGTCCTGCCAGAATATAAAAAAAGTATTTATATTATTCTCTAAATACATTTCATAGAAATATATATAAAAATTAAGTAGAAAAATTATTTATGCTGTATAAAAGTTTAGGCACTTGTAAAAATCTTAAAATTTTACCATTTTTATAAATTACTTGTCACAATATGAAAATATCATCACATTACAACATCCTGGTTAAAACATTTGATATGTATAAAAGTGATTACAAAGTAATCAATATGCCATTACAGCTCCATAAGATTTTCTTTATAAAATTACACATGAAGGCTTCGGAATGATTTGTACAATGAAATTGTCTTCAGATCATAGTAAAAATGGAAAATAGTTATCAAAAATTACAAATATATCTACAGAAGTCAAAGATAGTGTACATGCTATCACTGGTAAAGTGCATAAAAAAGTAGACCACGTAGTGGCCTCAGAGTAAATATAATAATAAGGCTGAACATTAACTTTTCAATAAAAAGTTGAGACAGCTTTTCTTACATTATTACACAATATAAACTTTATACTGATTTTCTGAAGAACAGGCATGAGCTTCTTGAAGAATTCTTATACGTGGTCCCATAGGGATACCCATCTTCTGCAAACGTTCTTCGGTTAAGTACGGTAACTCTTTAATTCCAACCTTTTCGCTTTCAAAGTTTGATGCATATTTCTGGAAAATAAAACAAGACTATTAATTTCACAAAAACTCTTCTTAAAAGTGCAGAAAAGGTGGCTACATAAAGGAATTTATACTTGCCTCATATCCCAGTCGTTTCAAAAATTGTCTAATTAGCGGAGGTTCATCACCAAAGAATCTAAAACAAAAATAAATCACTATGGTAACTAAAAGTTTTCACTACTAAAATAATAATACTACACAACAATGTTTATAAATTTAAATAACTGATTTTATAGAACAAAATTTGAGAAATTATTGTGAAATACCAAAATAAAAAGTGAGTAATGCATTTAATAGCATAGAAGTTTTCTACTCCAATATACAGAGACTGTCCAAAAAGTAATTACATGTTGCTAGAATGTGGAAGTTAGCTTATATCTCTAATGATGCTCTGACTATCCAGGCAGTAAAGATAGACTTCCACAGAATTTTGAAATTTCTTATGCAAGCACTATTGTAGTGCCTTTAAGCCATGCTAGCACATACTGCTGTCTTGACTGTTTAAAAGTACCAATGGATCTACAACCAACCTACAGTCCTGACATGGCTAGTACCAAGGCTTTTAGAGAACATTCTGAAGAAAGCCTATGCCTTAAACCTCACTGGAAGCGATGTATCAATACAGGATAAGGCTATTTAAAACATTTTAATGAGCTGTACTCAATCATTACTTCACAACTGACTCATTCCCATTACTTTGAACATAAGCTCTGAAAGCATGTTTTAAAAAAGTAATGTATGTAACAACATGAAATGATAAGGTATCAGGAAATGCTCAAAATATATTCACTCACTTGGTCAATTTCTTTGCTCTTGAAGGGTTCAAAAGTTCAATGACTTCTTTATGGAAATTATCCCAATCTCTGTGCATATTAAGCTGGTGATTTCTTCTCCCACCACTGTTAGGATTGCACCCTTGAGCAAGTTGCATCAATCTCATTCGTTCTTGGACCCAAGTGACATCTTGTCTCATGTTTTCCAATTCTTGAACCAAGACATGCTGTGTTCTCATTTCGGAAGAAAGATGGGCTACACTCCGAGCTAAAGTTACCACATGACTTTCTAGGCGTTGAAGACGCTTGCTGGCAGAACTGAAAAGTAAGGTCTACTTAAAATAGCAGAAAAGGAAACCATAACATAAAATGTCCAACATATAGTACCAAGTTGGTTATGCAATAAATGCCCATATTAAAATTAAATTATGAACATAATTAATCATTTATTTTTTGGTGTTTTGGATAACTCTTTAATAGCTATTCAATGGATTGAAGAATGAGTAGAAACATCATTTATATAGTACCAAGCATACAAGTCTTTCAAATCAGATACTGGTCTTTTTTAATGCTAACTATGTTATTAAAAAAGACATTAAATCAAAAATTTCCTGATTGTTTAAAGAAAATTTAACACATTGATGCACAAAAATAGCTTGACATACAATAAATATATCTTATTTTCATTCTAATACCTTGTTCTACAATCCTTAGATCTTCTCTTTTCAGAATAGCCTCTTTTATCCATAAAACTGTGATTTCCACGGCTAACTGAACTACGGGTGAGAGAAGACAAGCTACCATTCAGCTTACGTCTCGAATGCCGAGACACATCCAAAGAGCTGGCAATCGTATTGCATGAATTTTTCACACCAAGTAATCTGAGAATCTGAAAAAGAAAAATGTCATTACAGAATTGTTATAATTTTGTACAAAGTTACTTATCAAATCACATCAAAGTTTATTCCCAACACATATAAATACAAGGTTGTATAATATACAAGAAACATGAATATTGAAATAGGGAAAAATAATAAGGAAAAACAATACAAAATGTAAAAGAAAAACATTGAATGGTTATAATATCCCAAAGGAGCCCCATGGGGTGACAGATTCCTTATCAGTGAATTTCAAAGAAAACTAATAGTTTTATTCTTAATTTAATTGATTTTAGTATGCTCTTTGTGAGCATAAAACTGTTATAAATTTAAGCAGAATGTTTCTTCTTGAGTTTAAGGAATTATTCAGTATAATTACTTCAGAATACATGGTTTCCAGGCCTTCTAACTGCTTTCTAATCATGGATACTTCATTAGGTTCCATAGTGCTAGCAGTAGCACTAAGATCACTGCTGTACTCGTCGTCATCATCCAAAAGACTTTCCATGTCTAGCCCAGTGGTAGTAGATGTAAGTTCTGGATCTCCATTGTCCATATAGCACTGATAAGCTAAAAAGATTTGAAATGAACAAATTAATTTCATAAAAAAAGTCTTTCACATAAAGCTTTTTGAAAAATTCTTACTCTTTTTTATCCATACATAAAAATACTTTTTTTACACACAATAATAGTTGGTTGTTTTGGGTTCTATGGGGCAAGGTCCCTATAATGCAGCAAGCACAAGGTTAGAAATTTATTACACACAACAATAGACACAATCCTTAGTTGGTCCATTGTTGTTAATGTACTGTGTAATAGTGTCATTCTGTATGGAGTTTCCTAAATGTTGGGAGTTAATTTTTGAGGGTCATGACCAGCACCTTGAATTATGTTTCGATCAACAAAATACAAAAAGGAGATGTTGATAAGTAAATGTTACAAAGCCATTTTATTTGTATAGAATCACAATTCAAAAGAAGGGATTGAAGCAATATATTAAAACAGAGTATTCTATGGAAAGATTTTAATGCAAAAGAGTGCAAAAACAAAGAAAGTAAACCAACCCAAAAGTTTTGTAAAGAATATCTTATGTGACTTTCACTAAAAAAAGAGCAAATAATACTATTGGAAAATTACCCAATTGGTTTCTTGAGTGATGTCTCGAAGGAGGAGAGCTATTACTTTTACGAGTGGTACTATGTGTGATTCCTAGCCTATGGGTAGATGAAGAAGCTTTGGTATATTGAGAATTCTTTCCATTCCGGTGCCTGCACAAAGCTGGATTCATATTTGCTGCTCTTCGAGTGCCTTGCTTTTTACCCGAGGGTGGTTTTAGATGTGGCATAATATCACAAAGCTTTTGTTGGTGATCACTGGACTTGCTGTAGCAAGTGTTTAGAGCTGAAGCACTAAATACAAAGAACAGTTAATCAACCACAGTATTATAAATTCACACATTTATTTAAGATATTTTTGATGCATTTAGAATTTGACATTACTTTAATTGGTAAGAAAAACACTGGGTATCTAAATGTATATATTCTTTCTAGCAATGGTTTAGAATAAATACTTTCTATACCTCTTTAAAACTTAAACCAAAATAGGAGATTAATGCACAAAATATACAAAAATATAGTTACAAATAGAATAGCTCTAATAGATTTTAAGTTTTAAAATGAAGACATAGTTTCCACTCTTTTGTGAGGAAAAATCAAGTAATTTTCAAGGCTCATTTTAAAATTTCGTTGAATAAACTTAGAAAGGCCGAAAAGCCATTTACGAGCAACAAAACTTGTTCACTTTAGTGCCCCTACTTCAGAAAACAACTTTTCTCAAAAACCTTTCTTATAGTGAAGACTACATTATATTACCAACAAATTTTTGCAATTTTTGCAAAAATTTGCGTGCATTTAACAATTTCAATCACACTTCTATATTTCACTTGTTTTAGGAAAGTCAAACAGAAACATTAAAGTAGCCAAGTTATACCTGTTCTACACTAAAAATGAAATTCAAGTACTTTTCAAGGAGTTGTCAATTACCTCAGTGACAGCTTATATTTAGCACGTGATGACAACTTTGGTGAATTTTCTCCACTTCCAGGAGGAGAAGGAGCAGGAGAAAGAGGAGGTAGAGGAGGCGTGACGGAAAGACTCTCACTGGTGGCATCGTCTTGCCCTTCTTTTTCAGCCGACTGTCTGCACGACCCAGAAGCATTCGATGCTTCATAGATATGCCGCACTTTATTCACCTGATATTCATCCTGATACCTTTTATCCGAACATGCACGGTTCTGTTGGCTCCAAATAGCTCCACCCGTGCTGTGATCAGAGTCTATGCTGGTATCGAGATTACTCGCAGCACTAACACCACTACTATGAGGAGACACCACACTTTTGGAACCATGCATGCTGCTGTGCATGGTACCTCTTCCGGATTCAGACGACGATTTGTAAAGGTCTTGGGCATCACTGTTATCAGTAGTACTAACGGGTAACGGATCTGGGGCCGGAGTGTCCGTTTCGTCGTTAGGTTCTTTAGCTTCTTGAGAGGCAGCTGCTTCGTCGTTGAAGTTCTGAACGCGCTTTGCGTAGTATGATCCAGGAGGAGCCTGAGCATAGGACTGTTCGGGTTGTTTCGAGGCAGTATCGAGGGGCTTAGAGAAACTGGGAAAGGGGGCTACAGCACCGTAAATCGCTTCTCGGTTGGATGATATATCTGGTTTCTTCTCTTGGGAAGGACGTCCAATTACTTCCTTTGGCACCAACTTGTCATAATCGTAAGATGACTTTATGTTGTTCGAATAAGAGTTCTAGAATGAAGGAAAATTTTCAGTATGAACACTCAAAATAAAATTACATCGTTGCAAAAAAAGATACACAACATTACAGGTAGTCTTAAAGCATGGAAAGAACTCACTAAATTTTAAGACAATTTATTTCCTAGACAAATTGCCCAATTTGTTTTAATGCTTTTTATAGTTGGAAATACCCTAGATAATGCATTAAGAAAGTTAACAGCAGTTTTATAAAATTGAAGTGAATTTTTATTTTTCAAAGAGTAATATTTAACTAGTAAAAAAATCCAATAAACTAGATCTTATAAAAAAAACTAAAAATAAGTGAAGAGCCATTTCAAAGAATAGAAAGTACAGCAAATGTTTTGGTGCAAAAGATGACAATAGCACAACCTTCCACTAGGATTGAAAAGTTATTAAATACAGTATTAGTAAGCAATAAATAAGATATACTATACCCGAGGATTTAAATAATTTGTCCAGCTTATCCTTTGTTCCCTCGCAAAGAATTTGTTACAGGTATCACGCATCTGATCAGGATCAGTTGAATCTTCTTGCTCTGACAAGTTTGTAGGTGGAGCAAATGGGTGTCTGTAAAACAAAATTGTTATCAAATAAGACAAAAATGCTACGGTGGGCCTACCACCTATAAAAGGGAAGCTGACCTTCCTAATTTTTTTATTGTAACACTATACAAAAATGCCTATACCATAAGTATACTTGTTAAGGATAAAAAATTACCTTTCTGACTGGAATGACTTGTATGAATGAGTATGGTTAACTGGTTGAGGTAAAGATAATGCAATGCTATTGCTGCCAAAAGAGGATGCTGATATATAATTTAAATTCGGGTCACTGGATGATGGAGGGTTCATACTGTACCTAGGAGCACAAACTGGCTTAGACCTCTGAGTGCTCTGCTAAAAATACAAAAACTCATTAGCTTGAAATCAAATGAAAGAAAAAAAAAATAAAATATGATTGTTGAAGCAAATCACCTCAAAAGTAGATTGAAAGTTCCAGTTATCTTCACCCCCCATATCAGGCCTGGGTTTGTCTTCAATGGAAGGGCGACTTTTTTCCAGCTCTGTACATTCCTGAAAGATGGAAAATATAAATGTCAAGAAATTTCAAACACATAAAACACACTATGGGAATACTTAAATAGAATTAAGAGGTACTCAGTTTATCTTGTTCATGAATCTGACTAGTTTTCTAGACTCTTCTAGGCTAGTTCAAGTGGTTTTTCCCACGGATTTATAATTTTCTCAATGGTTTTCAACAATTTAAAATTCTTTGTATTTATTAGTTTTTAAGTGCAAATTTATTTTGACTGGTAATTTTAATCTTGGAATTTTATACAATATGGTTTATTTTCTTATTTTTTTGGAGACTGGGGTCATAAAATTTTTATGATGCTTTCTTTGTTCTCTCTTTCAGTAGATGAGACTATTATTTTACACATGACTATTTTATCGAGTTTTTTTTTTTAGAAACACTAAATAGCTGCCATTTCATTGTGCCAAATAGTTGCCAAGTGCTTGAAAGTGGTTGTGTACACTGGAAAGTTAAAGTCTTGGGTAAAAGGGGAATAGAAATCTTACTTTATTAGATGATTGACTTAGAAAAGATCGCAATTTGCGTTGCAGTGAAGACAACTTTTCTCCAACCAGTTTTCCTGAAGACTGAAAATAATACTTTAGGTTACTCACAGAAAAAATGCATAAAGTAAAAAAAAATTATTTTACATTTTATTTAAACAAAAAGCTTTATTACCATAATGGCAGTACACTAAACTATTAAGACTGGATTTGTAAGGTAATGCAGACTAAACATTTTTTTATGAAATTTATGATTTTATATAAAAAGTAATTAAGACTAAAAACCACTTAAAACTGAAAAAAAAAAAGATACCTTATGCTCTTGGACCCAAGCATGAGTTCTTGAACCAAGCCTATCAGGTTTTTCATTGGAATGTGATGGGTATGAGTAGTGGGCATTGTCCTTAAAGATAAATTGAAAAACTTGAGCTACATTGCATTGGCACGAGTTTATGAAATTATTGCAGTTAAAATATGGCAGAAATCTTACATTTGAGCGTTGGTGACTTGATGCAGTGTTGATACAAATGTCCGGATGATTTGGTTCGTCATGTACAGGAGGACAAGGAGGCTCTCGATAAATCGGAGGGCCTTGGAAGGGCTTTGGAGGCAGAGCAGGTTTGTTATCGGGAGGCAAGTTGGCTACAGGACAAAAGTTTGTTACAATCTATTCTACAGCAGAAAAGGAGCGACTAAAATATCCTCAAAAATTCTATGAAAAAAGTTATTAAAATTTATAAAAAAGTACGCAAATTACCTGTTTATATATTTGAAAAAGAAATAGAATAAGGTGAAGTAAAACTTAAGATCATTAAGAAGAAAACTAAAGTGCTGAAAAGCAGTAGCAACTTTTATCTATATACACTTTTATTCTTTCTCATATATTCATATGACCTTAGCTCTAAATGCCTCTTGTCTTGAAATATGAGTTATAAAACTATTTTTCACACATTTGAGCTACCAGTAAAACTATCCTCATTAACTTTATTAAGATAAGATAAGAACATTGATGCGAAATCGCCGATCTCCATACGGATACGTTGTTTTTTCTGCATATCAATCACAACGCAAGAAAAAGCCAACTCTCAGGTATTCACCATAGATACTAATTTTTTTTTCAGGGTAGTTCCGTAGTTTTCTACTCTACATCCAGAATTTCGAACTTTTAATCTAATTTATGTTGAAATTGAATGGTATGATGTATTCCCCTAGTCAAAATATTTGTTTATCACTAATAACAACTGAATTTTAAGTGTTTTTCTTTATAAACTTGGGCAAAAATATCCCCAAAGCTTCCTGAATTTCCCCCGAACCTTGTTCGTGTGTTCGGACTTATGCACCTCTGGTTCTTTATTTGAAAGTAATTCCCTAAAAACAATATCTGTTTATCTAGCTACTATGTACTCTAATAACCAAAAGTTAAAAAAAAATACCAACTCAAAACATTAACATGGTGACCTTCACCGACCGGAATATAAAAGGAGATCCCGAACGAAAGAATTACGAAAATATCTCGTTCCTGAAAATCTGACAGCCATAGTGTCTGTAAGTTGTTTATCGTGCATAACAATCGGAAACTGTAAAACTGGTTTCTCTGACGTACACAAAAGCGTACGCCCGCCCCCGCCCACTGACAAAAAAGATAACAAGGGAAATCGCGGAATATTCAAACGCCGGAGAGACATTCATTCAACCATAAAAATATACAGGGTGATAATAAGTATGTAACGAAGTGAGCTTTATCATCAAACAATTATTTTTAAAAATAAATTACAGTAATATGCCAAGTTTTATGAAATTATACAATTGCAGGTATGGGGGAATTAATATAGTATGGGGGAATATAATTTTGACCTAGAGAAATATGAAACTGTATACCTAATTGCAGAGCAATTATTTTAATTGAAAATGAAACATTAATGAAGTATGGCAAGGAAAACAACTTACCGTTTTCTGCGGCAGATTGAGCATCGCTTGGTGGCGCAGAGTACAGAGAACATTGTTGAGCTAGTGCTGCAGCTGTACTGTAGTCAACATCTGGATTTCCAGGCAGCTGCAAATAACAATAAAATAATTACACTACAGATCAGAGGTCTTTAAGCTACAATAAGTGGGCCGGACCCAGCTTTTATACAGAAATACAAAAGTGTCACACAATATTTTCCAAATTTTTGCCCAGGTTTATTTACTAGCTTTAGAATCTAATATTGTAATTGTAATGCTCAACAATATGTTTAGAACATGGTTGGTAAGATTCTAGGACCCATTATCTTTATTCAGGTTGGAGTGCACGTCACTTTATAACTTCAAAGTGAGTTCTTATTTTGTTGGAATGGATTTTGTAATAATGTCGTTTATAGCTATGTATAAATTGCATTTTAGAATTTTTTTTTGATGTCCAATGTGTGATGTCACAATTCTTGAAACCACCTTATCCTCCTTGTAAGTTTGATAAACACCATCCCTCCCCTTCAAGCGTGACATCATTTATGGACAGCCCCTAAAAAAACCGAACAAGCACAAGTTGTTTTATTCCTTGCATTGAAATACAACCTGCAAGCAAAGCACGCAGGAACGGGAAAACAAAAGAACGAAGTGACTATTAATTAGATCACCGTATTATTTCAGCTTTAAATTGTAACCAGTAAGCAATTTTGAATTTTGCAACTTTTCATAACCAGGAGACACTGGTTTAATTCAAACGAATCGGCGCAATAAAAAATCATGATGGGTAAATTCCAGCAGCACAACTGAGCCGGCAGTTTCAAAGTCTTTGTTCACTAATGGTTCACACCCAGTTGGACACAGCATGAAATGTGTCCGAAACCGGTTTTTATCCACTCTTTGTTGACCAACACACTACTGCGATTACTTTAAATTTTGTTTGTGACATTCATAGCATGACAAACCTACTGGCCGGAGAGAGCTTTCACTACCCATTGGACCATAGCAGCGGACCGGCAAAATAATCGAGGGAAAGACGCCAGCATAATACTACTAAAACCGGGGGAAAGAGAAATGAGGCATTTTTGTAGGGTAGTTTACTTCCAGGCCATGGTTTTTGAAATAAGCAAAGCTTGGAAAGGACACGGAATGTTTTATGAGGTGAGAAGGTAACGATTTATCAGAGACAATTCTGCCATGGCAATGTTTGCGAAATATCAGTTTAGAGTTTAACAGCAAAGAGAGAAAAGCAACGCCAGAAATGGGATAAATTCATCATACAGAGTGTGTACACTTTTGCAGATAAGCCAGGGCATCAGTCCTTGTTTGAGGGTATACATTACTTTCCAAGCGAAGAGGGAGTTTAGGAGCCCGCAAGCCTTTTGAAGAAAAAACATAATGGGAAACTGCCACGGAAGCTTTCTCTCCCCCTCTTTTTATAAGAGTTCTTTAACAAAATAGCTCTACCTAATCTGAAGTTCATATAAGCAGTAGTGAATTTAAAGTGAAGTGGAAGCAGGCCACAGCAGCGACATTAATTTAATTTCGGTTGTAATACCGCATTCATCGCCCTAGTTAGTGAGCTTTTGTTTGTCAAAATAACGAGTCTCTAAAATAGTTAGAAAATGCTCCCCAATTTCTACACTTGTGTTTGATTGATAATAAAGTTGAATATCTTTTAAACTATAATACTGCGGCTCACTTAAGAACAAAGCAAAAACTTACAAACAGAAAACGTAAATAAACAGTGAAAAAGGAACTATAAATATAGCTTAGTTTATAAACAAATGTAGACATCGTCGAGAGCGTAACATGAAAAGAAAACGACGAAAACGAAGATTGAAAAACCAGCAATATTCTCACAAATGTCACTCACTCCGAAGCGTGGGTGACCATGACTATGACCAAAAACAATAATCTAAACTAGAAAGTTAATGAAGTAGACTTCCCGATGCTAAAGAGTATTACCAACGAAAATCAGAGAACAATTTTAGATCATTGATCAAGGAAGAATTCACTTGAGTAACTCCAATAAATGCTATTTAATAAAAATGAGAAAAATAAAAAAACTGCGGATGAATTCAGGTTTTTATTTTTTAAGTGTTGGTTGACTGATTGATAATAAAAGTGATATATCACGGGTCAATTTCTGTCACCGAAATTAATTAAATAAAGAGTGGTACGTTAGTACCAATTTTTTACCAGAAATGTTCAATACAAAATTAATAGTAAAAAACATTAATTTTTAAATCAAAGAATTGTATGTGGATGTGGCAGTATTTCGAAACTAATAGGGTAGCGCCCTAAAAAATGTCCCCAACTCCAGCGGTTTAATTGGACAGCAAAAATATTATCTCCATTTTAATTGTCAACAAATTACACCCGATGAACGACATTGCCAAGTCAATCCTTTTCTCAGTTAAAAAATACTCCAATAATGTTTTATTTCTCGCGGATCCGACAGCCCAAAACACACAAGATTGCTCTCTTCTCCACCTACTACATCGCGAGTTTAATGACACCACCCCGAATGAAAACAAGGAGGGAATATGGGAGCACAGAAAGGGGAAACATTCTAGCAGGCGGCGGCAGGACAGGAAAAGGTGCACCTGGACTTTCTTCTCACGCACACAGGTGGGAAAAAACGGTCCGTCAGCGACGCGTAGCATGGGCATCCGGTGGTGGGGGGACAAGGTCACCCAAAGATCTCTCCTTTGTTTGGAACCTCCCTTGCCAATTGCTGCTGCTCAGCCGGGAAGCTTCTTTCTTCTCCTCCCGCCTGTTGGATTCGCTAACCCAATTAAAGTATGGCACCCACCGCGCGGATTCCCCCGTCGGGTCGGACATAAACAGAGCAATGCCTCCTACCATCCCCAGTCGAGTAAAAACAATGAAGCACTGTTTTGGTGGGGGGTTAGATTTACTGAGCCTCTCCCGTTTAATAGATGAACTACCGAAGGATACAGCGTAGGGGTTCCTTTCTTGTTCAATCGCTACTTTTATTTCATTAAAAAGTAATGTAAGGAACTTGAAAGTAAAGGCTTGTTTCACTTTAAATGTAGGAAATCGGAGGAGTGAAGATTTTACACCTGTCATTTTGGATGATTCCTCCCAAATGAAGATCAAAAGTGAAAAGCCTAAATGAGCCTTTAGATGCAAGGAAGTTCATTTGTGACTTCATCACCAGTAGTAATCATTAATGGTTATCAGTACTTATACTGCAAAACTTAACTACTGTGAACAGTGTTATTCCTAGGATTTTTTTGGTGGAGTAAAAATACTCCTTGAATTTTTTAGGAGGAGTGAAATTCAATTATGAAGAGTGAAATATACGGAAATACAAATAGCATAAACTACATATACAGAGACAAAATTTCTATTAAAAACGCTTACTTTTTAATGGACAAAATGAAATTGGAAAAAAAGATGATGATATTTTGGGTTTCTTTCAAACAAACTCCAATAAAACTATCTAAGCATCAGAACAATAAATGAAAAAAAAAGTACAAATGAAAACACAATTAAAAAGTATGATAATTAGGATGCCGTGGCTGAAGGTTTAAGCTAAACCTTTGTGAAAAATTCAAAGAGTGAAAATACTCTTGTCTAGTTTTTTAAAGAGTAATTCCGATTTTCAAGGAGTGAAATACTCTCTCAGAGGAGTTAAAAATATGTCTGACTGAATAATTTTAAATGGTAGTTTCTGATGAAAAAACAATTCTAATTAAATCCCAAGTGCTCACTGGATGTTGGTATGTTCTTTAAAGGGTTCTTACTGAATTTTTAAAATAAAAATTAAGGCAATCGGTATACACAAAAACATGTTGATTTGTCAACAGGGTCCTCGTTAAAGGAAGCCAGACGTGGTCAACGCGAAACACCAAACAAAAATTGTAACACATCTACAAGACAAAAAAACTAAAAAGATTTTTTAAAACATAATTATTATTACAAATTTGTAAAGCAGGTGCTTCAAAGAAAATCTGGAGAGTTGGAATTTTCCTGTCCCAGGAAAACTCCTAGATAATTGTTACTTGTTGCTCTTACACTTACACTTTTAAAATCCTTTTGATTAAACAAGGAAACAAGAGAAAAATAACATTAACTTTAATTATGATTAAAATACTATGCAATTAATAAGAGCTTTGTGAGGTAAAGCAATTTTAAATTCAATATGACACAGAAAGAAATGGAAAGTAAAAAGAAAAGGTTCAGTGCTAATTTAATAATCGAAATTTAGTTTTCTAACCCTGCTCCCACAAAGCGAATATCTAAAGCTCGCAACAAGAAGCACTGCTATTTCAAAGCATCGGTTAAATAAAACCTCAGCCCAATAACTATCACCCAGAATTTTTCCCACACTAATCTAAGAAAAATCTTCACTTTCTTAAAAAAAGAAAGAGCCTATTTATTGGAGATGCTCAACGAAGCGTTTGTTAAAAGCGAAACTATGATCTCTAAGCTTCTTTAAAGTGACACTTAAACCTAAGTCTGTATTACACAGGTCCTACAGTATATAATGAATAGTAAGTATCTAAAGAACCGTTTGAATCGGTTCCTTTTTGGTTGAAAGCAGATGGTAAATGCAAGAGAGTGGAACCGATTGCTCGTAACTATTCGAATTAACTCTGTTCGAGAACGGTTAGCACGCTTGAGAAGTTTATTAAACTGATGCAATGAAGGATAACCACAAGGAAAAATACTATAAATTGACAAGTTATGGTTTTCTAGCATATGAAATCTAAACTTATTTGAGAAGGTCTGGAAAGGAACATTATCATGTTTCCAGTAAAAAAATAGGCATAATCTTAAAAGATCTTTTTATAAGCCTTTAATGACGAAAGCAATACTGTGTAAAAGCATATTTAAAAATTTTCAAATTAGCAGTTGAACTTTAATGGTTCCAATATGAACGAGAAGTCTTCTTAAACTCAATTCATTACCAGCATCTAATATTCATCCTCACTCAGGTTAATAAGTAAGGAAATTAAAGAAATCTTATCTTTTTTGAAATTTATTTACATTGAAAGACTTTATTTTCTAGTGGGTTTGCGTATTAGAGATAAACTACTTCTGGAGATTAATTTTGATGGTTATCTTTTGTGTTTCATAATTTATATGACAATTTGAATGATTATTTTTGAAATTGCATGGAAAAGTTATAATAGCCAAGTAGGTATACAGTTATAATAGTCATATTAACACTTTATTAAAATATAGTAAATTCAAACATTAGCATATATATAGAAAGATATTAGTAGGTTTGAAGGACACATGCTAGAAGGCCCCTTCCTATGAATTATAAAAATCATCCCTAGCAATTTTAATCAAACCTATAAAAAAATAAGCAACACCCTGTGAATTGCTCCTCACTTCCACGAGAGATTAGCTAACTAGGCTCCTAGAAGGAAAAGTTTAAGAAGGGAGTTTGCATATTAAACCTAAGGTGTGTTCTACAGAAAGTCAAATCCGACAGCAACCGTTTTACCGGGAGTAATCTCGAGAAAAATCCTCGAAAGACCCCAAGGGGACATTTCTCAGAAGATCATAAAGCTTAGAGAAAACTAAGTTCAAAGACCCGATAAAAAACGTCACGCCAATTCACTATCTACATTTTGTCCATTCAACCGTCATAAACAAAGAATTTACTTCAAGTACAAAAATAATAAAATAAGAGTAAATCTCTAAAAATCATACAGCACGCAAAATGGAACATATTGACTTCAATGGGAGCTATTAATGAGGTAAAAACTTCATACCATAACTTCATTCAATCATAAGTAGCGAGATGTAGTTAAAATCTCAGATACTACTCTTACTTTAATACTCTTTATGCAAAAGATAATTTATTTTTTGGGTGCGTTATAGCATCTGAAATTAATTGTGGAAGATACATTCCACTGTAAAA
This sequence comes from Tetragnatha montana, assembly GCA_963680715.1. NCBI lineage: Eukaryota > Metazoa > Arthropoda > Arachnida > Araneae > Tetragnathidae > Tetragnatha > Tetragnatha montana. Next base: position 55,041,841 of record OY796679.1, read on the forward strand.
CACAATTTTTATAATTATAAACATGGGGGTAGCGAGATGGTGTAGTTACTACCCATACCAGATCAAAAAATTAAATTTAGCACATTTTTATATCCTACTTAGATATTCTTTTAGAGAATGGGAAAAGTTAAATTTAAAGTATTAGTTATATTTTCTATGTAAAAAATGTTACACAGTTAAGAATTTGAATAATTGAAGTCTAGACTGTTTATTGTTGTACGAGTAACTAACTAAATAGTTCCAGTGGTGGTCACAAATACATTATCGATTTAAAAATATTGATTCTCAAGGAATAAAACTTTACTTAAAATTCAATGTGGAATAACTAATATTAAGCATTTGAATACCATTAAGAATTAAATATTTTTCAATGGGTTGGTTGGTTGGGGTTTAATATTTTTCAATGGGATGATGAGTAAATGATATTGTACTATTACTGAAGTTTCCTAATCCAATAAATATGCTGAAATCAACAGTGACGATACTTCAGAACTTTTCAAAAGAAAAGTGTACATCTCTTTTAGATACCCTTCACAAATCACGTCACATAATATTTAGGATATTTATACTCCTCCCTCTCCTTATGTTATATTTTAGTGACCCCCTCCCTCCAGTGTAATGCCACACTTAAATTTTTAATTTCTGAGTATGAAACTTTTCTATTTTCACCAGAGAAAACGCCTTAACTACTCCATAATCGAAAAGGTAAATATCAGAGGGGACTGGGGGTCCTCTCCCGAATTTTTTTGGAATTAGCTTGTCAAAAGTGATCTGGAGCTACTTTCAAGTATACAAATAATTTTAAGTGATCTGGAGCTACTTTTACTAGCAAGCACAAAAGGGCACCGAGGGCCGCAATGTGGGCAGCGGGCGGCCAGTTGGATATCCATGATCAAGACGGAAGAACTCAATTTATCTAGGATTCGATAAGCGAAAAAAAAAGATAAGAGAAATAAACTTGTCAGGACACCTTTCCGTTTTTCCATAATTCATGGGAGTTTTTTCATACACCGCCGGACACTTTACTGCAATGGATATGAATGTTTTTTTTTATAAATTCATTTAATCACTTAGATTTCCTGTCGCATTTACATAGTGATCCATCCAATGAAGACAGTGACAAGCTTCATCAATCATTATGTTGGATACTTTTCAAAGGAGGTGCTTTTCAGAATCTTCACTATATTGATTTGGATGAAGAAATTGGATAATTTTAATATGGGATTACATAATTTGCCCTTATTACCGCAGTTACATAGAATTTGTGTAGTAATAAAAGATGTGATTATATGTTCTTTAAACATTGGATAAATGATATTTAGTTAAATTTACAACATTATACGAAGAGAATGATGGATAGGCTTTCACTGTTTCAAACATTTTAGAATTAATTAAAAAGATTAGGGAACTGGAATAATTGAATAAACTAGGTACACGAAAATTTTATTAGTGCAATTAAATTCAAGTGGTAAAGATATAGTGAATATTTGTTTGGTTCAAAATTAATCATCAATATATTATCATGCGAATTATTTCAAAGATGATTTTTTTTATCGGTGTCACAAGGAATCAATGATTCCCCGTGTCTCAAAAAACCCTTATACGGACCTGGAAAAAGTTGTAACCTTCCCCCGAACCTAATAAAATTTACCCGAACCTTATATGTATTGCTCCTATGGAGCTGGCAGGGGCTTCCCCCGAACCAGGTTCGTAGGTTCGGGTACTTTTTCCAGGTCTGCCCTTATACATGATTCCAAATTAAGCAAGTGTGTTTTGAGAGGGCCTTAAAAAATGTATTTGAGAAAATACTGCAAGGAAGCAACTGAACAAAATACGTGCATTTCTAAATGAATTTTTCCAGCTAAATATAACTAACTTCTTCTAGAAAATAGTTGGAAGACCCTTGTGCTACACCTTTAAACTAAATCGTATCAAATTTTAAATAAATTCATTAATACATATATCAAATAGTATGCATGTTAATCCAATCGAAACAATTTTTCAACATCGAAATCCAGATAGTGGGTGCCGTGGAATCCTTTCATGACACAGATGCACCAGACCATCCCACTTCATGACTCACGGAACAGAAGCATCCAAGTGCGATAGATTCAATGCAGCAAAATATGAGACAAAAGAAACCCGTCAAGCGTTTTACAAGGCTTCGTACTTTTCCAAATAAGGAGTTGCTAGTAAATCAACAAGAGCTCTAATAAATTTGGTAAAAATATATAAAGAAGAATTTAAAAACCCCTGGATTCATCAGATACAAAAGCGTTTCTTTTCAATGTTGTTATTAATACTACTTCATGTTTTCGGGTATTTTAAATTATTTTCGTAAAATTCTTAGTCTCAAAACACAAGGAGAACCTGCAACTGCCATATCCGAGGGGCTGTCCTGTAAATGATATCAAGTTTGGAGGGGAGAGAGGAGTTTTTAATCTGTGACACTTTGAGAGATGGAGAGAGCGGGATAACAATAGCTGTGACAGTGACACCCCCAATGACGATTGACAATGAGATTGGTTTGTTTTTGATTGACAGTGTGTCAAACACTTTTTTTGGAAAATGCAGCTTACGCAGATGTGTAAACAGCATTTTTATAAAAAAAAAGTATACTATAAAAATAATAGTTTATGTTAATTATAAGGTGGAGTACACTTCAGCTTAGATAAAAATGTGGAGTTTAAGGTTCTTGCACAATTGTGCTTGACATATTGTTGGTAGGGGAGCGTGATACATATATGACATAAGAGGGGGATTGGTAAAGTGGAACACTTTGTGAGATGGGGAAGGGAGAAGCTCGAATATGTGACACTCATTTATGGACGGCCCCCGCCTACTTTTTACACCCCAGCTTAATTAAACTAACAACATCGATGCGATTAAAATTCTTAAAAACAAAAATTCTATTGAAAGATCTTTTCATAAAAGTAAACCGGAAAGGCTCGGGTTCTAGTGAACTTGAAGTTATTTGTTCTAAAGAAAAGGAGAGTAAAACTATTGACTATTGGAACAATGAAAAATGGATCCTGAACCTAAAATTTATGAATTTGCATAGGCTTGAAACTTAAGTTGTTTGCTATGAGTTACAGAATCAAGTTATAAAAAGGAAACTGGAGCAACTTTACACAAACAGGATTGAACTGAAAAAGGGTTGAACTTCGTGTTCACTGTTGTTTGACAAAAAGTAAAATGTAGAACAATAGAGTATGAGAATTTCACACCTATTATTAACTTAATAATAATATACCAGGAGGCAAATAGACCTTATTATAATTATTAAGGGATGAAAATTGTTTTCAAAACAAAGAAAACGGGTGTTTAAGTATAGACTTTAAAGATAATTGACAAAACATCTGTAGGATGTTGCTTTACATTTCTTTGAGAATAATAATAAAATATCAGTCAGTAGGCAAATATAAGGTGACGACCCCTGGTTTAGAGCAACTAAGTCACCAGTAGTCACATTTTAGTGACCACCCCCTATTGTGAGGTCACAGTTCTAAAGCTGAAATATAATTCAAATAACACTATTTCAAATCCCCCCTCCCCATCTCTTATTTTCCTTACTGCAAATTTTTATTTTGTTAAATCAAAACAATGAAGAAAATCTCCTATTAGCAATGTAACTGCAGTGGGGAAAAGAGCTTTAAAAAGCTTTTGATGTCGTAAAATGTGTGAACTCTTCCTTGTCACACATACAGGATCCCTTTCCCCTATATTTGTGACGTGATTTGGTAATGGCCCCTACTTTATTTCCAACGCATTAGATATGAATGATCTCTTTCATTTATTATTTATAAAACTTATAAACTAAAAAAATTTCAATCTCTAATTATAAGAGCTTCTAAATGTAAAGTTCTTTAATAGTAATGAATGAAAGATGTATTAAACGTCGTTTCAAACCACTTGTCATTTAAAACTATTGCATTGAACCAGAACAGAATCAACAAACCATAGCTCCAGAAGCAATACATTCCAATATCTCCCAGCCAGAGGTTAAAATCAATGCCAAACATCCAGATAAGTCAAAGGCTATTTGCTTTCGGTTCAGCGAACGTTAATAGCTTAAGCAGGTGTTCCTTTTTATATCAGCGAGGACTAGTTAATAAAAAAAAGTCATACAGTGGGGGAAATGTTTCATCAATGCACAGCACTTAAAAAATAAAAGTATTTTCATAAATTCTTATTTGTAAAATTATGTTAAGTTGTATAATATTTTTAAAATAAATACATTATAAATTTAATAGCGACCTCTATTTTAGCCACAATTGAACTTATAAGGTATATGGTCAATGGCCATACGACCATTAATGGAATGGTATATATTTTTTTCAGTCACATTTTCTATGAAAATAATTTAAGACATTTTTTTTATATAATTTTTTCAGGTTTCACTTTTTGTGTAAACAATACTTGGACAGTAAAATATCCCTAGTTGCGTAGTCCCCGGGATATTGGAATAACAAAATCCGCATCATTAAAAAAACTTATGGGCCACAAATCTTCGCAGGATTAACATGATAAAAATAAAACGAAATGTGGTTTTAAAAATCTAGTAAAAACAAGCTTTTGGTACAAACTGTGATGCAAAAGACCTCCAAATTTACTACTTCACTAAAACACTAAGGACGTTTCTATATATCATTTCTCCTTTACAAATATCTGCTTGGTAGCATATTAAAGCATCCCCATACAATACGAATTCACAAAAGTACAAACTTACAACTCCGTCCATGCCTCTTCATCAGGGGGCTTGGACACGGACAGAGGGGGTGTTTCTGAATGTCATCCGCCAAGATCGGCAAATAACATCAAGCCCCAACACCCAGATGGAAACAAAACCACTCCGAAACCACATGATTATTACTATCCCCATACAATATAGAATCCCCCGACCCACTACCTCTTAAGACTGGAAGATTCTTTGATTTCTTTTCTTTCAATCTCTACAGGCGCGAGAAAAAAAAAGCGTGCTTAACTACCTGTAACAGATTTTCCCGCAGAGCCAATAGAAAAAAATTTCGTATTGTAGCCATTCTAGGTCACCGTACCTGGATGGCACGCGTCATTAAGTAGAATATTTAAATAGGAGAAGATTGATGTTTGGTTAACCCCCCCTAGAGAATTGTACGTGGATAAAACTGCTTTTATAAAACTTTTACGCGGTATATATTTTTATACCACGACGAGATATATTTTTATTATATTATCAAGGGTCTCTTGTTTTTTTGATTGGAAATGAAATTTTTTCTGGGCGACTAATATAAATTCAGCTTTTTTAATCCCAAAACACTTTCAGAATATCCAGTAGTAATATGATAAGTCGAAACAATCTTGATAAAATTGAGATGAAAAAAGTGGGACTGTAAGTAGAGTAATATATTATGCTAAATATCTGTCATTACTGATCTGTATGCCAAAAGATTTTAAAGAATAAGGAATTTTTTTTAACAGTAATAAAGTACTCAATTTCTAAAATAAGGTTTTACGACCCTAGGATGTTTTCTTTAACTTTAAGCAACCGGTTTTATGATTGGGCTATTTCCGTATTTTATAAAAGAAAAAGCTTATTTAATGAGCCGGAGCTATTTCTTTTTATTGCTAAGGTTTTTTTTCACACGTTGCGGTCTAAACGTTTTTAAGTAAATCATAGAGATAAAAACGAGACAGTAATAATTAAAAAAAAATCCCTCCTATTTCAAATCCTAATCTGCCAGAACAAGAAGGTGTCGATGAACTCGCCAAGGTCGCCATCGAGCATAAATTAAAATCGTGGGGAATAAACAAGGAAAAAACCATCCATGATCTACATCTTTCATTAAGAAATAACTCAAAAAGCAGCACCAGCAATTAGAAGATAACAGCCGAGATGCCTTCGCACGCTTCCGAACAAAAACTCCAATCAACAAAAAAAAAATTAAAAGCATCCAACGCAGAGAGGACAAAACAAGAGAACAAAAAGAAGCACGAGTAGCCTCAAAAGGTTAAACTGTTTCACTCCCAAAGAATGGAAATATATCGGACAACAGCTTCTGTATCTGAAGGGAAACAAGCTGAGAAATAGGCCACACGGTCAGCCAGCCTTCAGACAAGGGACGGAAAAGAGATATATTCAGCAGAGATCTTAATTTGAGGATCCGCGGCATTTCTTGGGATCCTCGCAAATTACCGTAGGTAGATGGAGGATCCCGAAACCAGCTGTTTGGGTGAAACGAAGGTGGGAAGGGATTAAACACGAATCCAGTCGATTACGGCGATGATCTAAATAACGATAGCGTTGCCGAGAAGAGCCTATAATGGGACAATATACTAGATCGGGGTCGAAGAATTAGATAATTACCTGTTCCATCTTTTCCAGCTACACAAAAACAAGAGCACCATTAGGAAACAAGTTTCGTGGTTTCCTTACCTCGAGTAATGGACATTTACACCGAGTTCGATCAGAAGTCATTTGTATATAGCTCATCAATGCTAGGTAGAGTTCGACTTGTATTTGAACTGAAGGAGAATGTCGGGGCAAGCATGGTGAACTGGGCGAATTGCTAAGTCAACTACATCAAATGCTTGTGTGATGTTTGTTTTGGTTAGATTCCTCAATTTTAGGACATTCCATAAAAACCAAGAGCAAACTAAAGCTTTATCAAGCTTGGCAAAAGTCTCGGTTTAACAAAATTAAGAATCGATAGCATTTGGGAATAAAAAAAAACACCAAAAAAGAGTAATATTAAACAAAAATGCTCTAATATGCGATAAATTATGGTGCTAAGTACCACTTAGAGCCAAGGGTCAGCAACCTTTCAACCAAGAAAGGAGCACTTCATAAAACACAAATGCCACGGGATTTCATAACTACGTTTCCCAGAGAAAAAGTAGAAAACTATATTTTGTTTGTATGCAGAAATCATATTCCGTTGATAATTAATGTTTATAAACTCACTAATTTAAAAAAACCCAATAAATAAAAATAAGTGATGTATTCCAGTTAAAAAAAAAATTAAAGAATGTAGAAACTTATAGATACAAATATTTTAAAGAATGTACCTTCATGCAAGCAAGTAAAGCTGTCATTAAAAAAGACAATTAAGTTTTAAGCAATTTTAATTAGGTCGTTGTCCGAAGTAAAATGCAAGGTTTTTTCCTTTTATCTCATCCTCTATTAATTGAATTATCAAGAAAAATACTTAAAAAAGGAAGGAATTTTTTTTTCCTTTTCTCTCGAAAGCCAGTAATTTAATAATGGATAAATCAGGTCATGATAGTTCATAACCATTGCATTATACTATGTCGCATATTGTTTAAATTTATCAGAGACGCAATTTGAAAAATAATGCACAAGTAAAATATTACATTTTACTTTTTTCGTAATAACCAGTCTCAGTCCTAAAAGTAGAACTCATCGCACAGCATTCAAAGGGAAAATGTTAAAAGGCGAAATGATGCTATCTACAACGGAAGCAAGAGCCATATAGATAGAAAAAAAAAATTATACCCTTTACGAGAATTCTCGAACAAAACCATAGAGAGCAAAACCTTCGCATTAACTGTTGCAGATGCGACGTGATAACCTGGCGCGCATGATCTTGAAATAGTATTTTCTTAAGGTTTCATTGTTACAGCTGGTCTGTATTCCATACAGCTATTCAGAAACATTCATCAATTTAAGTGGTCTAAGATTCGTATCTAATGATGTCAACGACATTACACAGCTTTTAAAACTCTGCAGTTATGGGCTTTTCGTTAAACCAACAGTATATTAAAAGGTTTCAAAGAACCTTAAGTCATTTAAAACCAACAATTCAGGCGGCCACAATTCAAACCTTTCCTCAATTATGTATAGATGTAAATCCCTTTATATTAAAAAGTAAATAATATTACTGTACTGTGATAATTAACATATAAACGTATCTGAGTTATAATAACTGAACTACGAATGAGTTTTAGTTACACAAATTAGAAAAGATAATCCTCTTTCCCCGTATTCTGATAACAGTACCTGGAAATATCCCAAGCGTTTTTGAATTCTGAACTGGAAGTCTTACTAACAATAAGAATACTTACGCCGAATAGGGGAAATAATTTTTATAGGCCCCCATCATGGATAAATAGATAGCAGGTTAAATGTAGTATTTTTTAAACATTTTTAACTTAATATGAAAATGATGATAATAGGGTCATTCTATTTTAATGTTACGTTAGTCACACTAAACTTTAATTCATTTTTTGCTTAAAACACAAAAAAATTAAAGACAATATTTGTACTAAATGGCTTTTTAAGTGTAAGTATGATTTTTTATGATAATTTAGCATTTTAAGTTTAAAAGGTGTGTGACTAACGTAACGTAGGTTGACATTAAAATGAAATGATCCAATACACAATATAAAAGAAATTGGGAAACACCCAGAATTTTTTTGGAAATTGGACCTTTAAAAAACAGGATATTATTTTTGTCCAGCCAGGAATACACGTTTGATTTGAAAATAAAAAATTTGATCATTCTAGTATATTACACCAATTTTGGGGAAAAAGGGGCCAAGCCCTCTTAGCCCCTCTTAGGCACGCCCCCTGATAAACAAAAGGGTAAAAATCAACCCCCCCCCAAAAAAAAAATCAAAAGGTATAATCAAAGTTCATAAACAGCATATGATGCCGGCATGAAAGATAAGGGTAACGAGTTAAAAGTGACCCATTCAGAAATTAAATCACACAATTTTTAGGGGTTTTATACCCCTTCCTCCCTTAGTTTACAGAGTACAGACTACACATATAGATTACAAATTATATTTTACTACTACATATATTTCTATTAATTTGGAAAGAAATACACTTTCAACTACTTTCAAATCTACACAAACAGCTGAAGAATTGCCTTCTTTAGCACTGTAACATCAGTGAAACACAGAATTTTAAGTGCAGGAGGTCTGTCAAGACTTTTTGTAAAAGGTCTTGTGAATTTGTGAAAATCTATTCATAATTGTGTAAATTCAAAATTAGCGTAAAATTGGTTTTTTTTTATGCCCACAGGGTTCTGTTTTAATGCTATTGTAAATTTGAAACAAATAACATGGAAAAATTATGATAGAGAAAAAAATTTTGGTAAAGAGTTCTTAAACGGAACAAACTTTTTCTAAACAGAACCCTCAAGTGGGATGTGTCGCACTTACAAGGCCTCCTCCCTTAACTTTTGACGTACTTTGTGAATGGACTCAAAGGGTTAACCCAATTTAATAATTAACTTACATAACTTTAGCATATTAATTGAGTCTTTTGTAGGATGAGATGCTATGGAAGGTCGCTAGAGCGGAGAAGATCCAGGGGGCGGAACGGGAGAAATTACAGATTATAACAATGTAACTTTATAAAAAATGATTACATTATATTTTAAATATGTGGAGAGAGATTATTATGTTAGATCCATAAAAAAGAATTTTTTAAAGCATTTAACCCCAATAGTTAGAAATGTATACAAAGGAAACTTTATTGGTTTCTCGGTCCCCCCTTCAGGAGTTACAACACCTGTATCCGCCACTGATGAGTCGTAGTTAGGGGACTTCAGAACTAAATGGTTCGATAAGCATGGCTGGTTTCACTTTCTCCAATTCTGGACCACAGTTAGATTGTTCATGATTATTTCTAATTATTCGAGTTATAAAAATACTTAAGTTTCTAAAAGTATCGAAAATTGTGTAAGCTTTTTAGTTTGCATTTGTTCCGGAATTGAAGAGGGGTTTCATCTGTTAAAGTACAACAGCTGCTTTTAACGGGTAGTTTTGAAATTTTTTTATTGAAGGTAAATGATATTTGCCTATCCTGGTAACAGCTGGATTGGGAATAGTTCCGGTACTTTATAGGGGATTGGCACCAGATGATAAAGATGAGCATGAGAATAAATAAGCGATGGATAAGTACTGTAACTTTTAACTCAAGTTCAATAAAATAACAGTCCATGCATTACACTAATTAAATTTAAACAAAAATATCACTAAATTAAGTGATTAAAAGGATTAAATATAACATCATACAAGGGTTTTGATAAAAGGAATCTATTAAACATAGTATCAGAAAAAACTTGTAGTTTTATGGCGAAAGGCTCTAAAGCTCTAAAAGGGTACAAACTAATTCATCACTAAATGAACAAAGCACGTAAGACAAGCTACTGGACTTTATTTTAAAAGTCGGAAAGGCTACAACTATAATACAAGCGCAAAATGCTGCATAAAAAGCAGGTGTAAATATGTTTCGTGAAACAAAAATTTAGGTATAGGGGAAAAGCCCTGGGATATTTGAAAAGCTTTTATAAAAATTGATGTGGTCGATTGCTATTTTTTGTTTGCAAACCAAACAAGTAATTTATTAAAGCACCAATGTTGTTTAAGAGGGCAGTTTTTTATGCGGGAAAACGAGAAAAATATTGAAAAATAACAAAGAAGTAAGTTACCTTAGAATTTCAAAAAGGTAAAAGATTTATCAATCCTCTAACATACAATCAAACACAGTGACTGTGAACTCAATTATAATGGAACTTTTCATACATTTCACAAAGGAACAACCAAGATTTTAATAATACCAGTCACAATGAAACTACGGTACTAGTAAACTATTTAACTGGTTCCGTAATAAATGTTTTCCTTACTTAAAACAGCACATCATGGTTGAATCAACAGTTTGAAGGAAATAAGTCCATATACACCAAGTTTTTTGAGAAAATCGAGAGAAAAAAAAACCCTGCATAAGTACTGGAATTTTCATTGAATAACCACCAAATTTTTACTGGGAATTCTGGACCATATTTAGAATACAAAACAATCATAAAAAGTATATTCAAAAAATAGTGTGGAGTTGAAAAAGTTAATAGACTTCCCTTTTACCAACTCATAAAATTTCAGCTAAAAAATCTTAAAAACTAATTAAATTACAATTTAGAGCACAAAGTGAGAAATAGAAAGAATAAGACAAATAAAATTCAAGAGTTCATATCATACAAATAAAATTCTGAGTCATTAAGGCAGTTTAATGAATATCAATGGTGTATCAATGAAGTCCAACATTCACTTGATAAAAAGGCAAAAAGACTTAAATTAAAAACAAACATTGTTTTGGCTTTGTTTACAAAATTGCGCCAAATTATTAGGGGGGAGTTATTTTTCCCCTCTTCTCATTCATGTGTAGAGGAAAGCTTGGAGATTTTTTTTGGGCACAAAAAGTCAATTTGCCATTTTTTTGGACTTAATCTCTTTTTCAAACTGACGATTCAATTTATTCAACACAACACTGAACTGGACAAGCAATTGAATATTAGGGGAAACAAGATGGAACAATTTGAATCGAAATTGGTTGGAGTTCTACAGCGCAATCCCCATATCATGAATGGAAGGAAGGTAAACACTAAAATTCCCTGGGCTTCATTGATAAGCACCAATCGAGCATGCCTGATGTTGATTGATTCCAATGTGCTAGTGGATGCTCCTTCCGATTAACTAATCAACTAGCAACTAGATGGAGTGATTGGCAACCGAGCGACCCGAATTTATTAAACCTATTTGAAAAGGAAAGGCGCTCATTAAGGTAATTAAATGCACTTACTTCCCCGGGAGGCAAGAGGCAGCTCCGGTACGCATATGCCATGCCTGAAGAAAACAATGCCAGGCGAAGATGTGCAAAGAAAGTTCGCCGAGCGTTAAAAGGACAATGCTTTGGGAGGCGGTAGTCACCCGTGACGGAATAATCGCAATCACACAAAAGTCGGCATTCCCACCGCACTCATAATTGCAACAGAACAAAAAGAAAAGAGCGCGACAATCCGAGGCGCATGCGTACAGCCATGAGCAATCACCAAAGCAGAACGCTCAGCAGGTAAAGATCAGCTCATCTTGGGTCCAAATTACGATTAGGTCCCACTAATAGACCGGCTTGGCTTACCGGTTCGACCACCACCCAACATCGAGCCCAGTGATGGAGCCAGTACCCATAGGTACCCTTGTAGGTGGTTGGTACACAGCTGACCAGTCGGAGTTGTACACTATTGGGAGAATGTAGCAAAATGTGACAAGCTCAAATGGCCAAGCTATCGAGATATAAACAAAGAAAGTCTTTCAACAATGGTGTCGACAGAAAAAAAGACGAGTAAAATTTTGCAATTTCAGAGGCGATATGGAGGATCTCTGGAATATCTTCCTGAACGGCAGTCTTTCTCGTCGACGTGGGGACCACGTCCGGCCGAGGGACAATTACAAATTTCGGAAACTTCCTTTAGAAATGCAACTACTGCAAATTACTAAAAAATAAGTTGAAACCTTGTTTTAGGAGTCCAACTTCAAAAGACTTTCAGAGGGGAAAGACCCCCAGACCCCTTTTACCCCAGACAAGGGGCTTAGGAACAGGCTAAACTTTTATGGCCCTCAGTCTTATCTCCCTGATCTTTTTGTGTGGTTTGGGGGGGTTTCCCTCACACTCCTGTCAGAGGAGGGTTTTTCTTTTGTTCACTAATTGACCATACAAAGAGACCGGGGCCATAAAAGTCTACTCTAGGACGTAGCGTTACTCACACAATTTTTATATCCGATGCACCAAGGTTTAAATTTAACTGCCAATGCGATTATGTGAATGTTAAAAATCGTTGGGGGCTAATCCAACCCCCGAAAACAGCAAAAACATAAATGTGCTACAATATAAGTTTACAAGACATTGGACCCAACGAATGGGGTCCTTAACTGTACTCATCGAGTTATTACCACTATTCAAGTTTCAGCCATAGAGAAACGGCAACATGACAACGCTTGTTAATTTATTATAGTCTGGACTGGACAAGATTTAAATTCCATTGTGTGATAATCGGTCAAGAGACCTGAATGGCGGGAGAAGCCAACTGTGATGTGCATTCGCGAGTAGTTTTTAAAAAGAAAAACAATTAGAGAAAAATGCGCAAGTTACACAACACGTAGGCTGTCTGGTCCATTTGGGAGAATCATAAGATGAAGAGATATGATTGGTCGTTTATTTAGATAGTTTCAGCAATCTTTCGAAGCTAAATGGGTTTATTAAGCATTGTCCTTTGTGGCTCTTGCATTCTAATTTCATTTAATTTAGAAGGGTTTAATTCGTAAATTAATTAAATAAAATGGCAAAAAAGCACAACTACTTAATATAGGTTCCTACTTCCGTCATATTTAAGATCTTAAGGGGAGTGAAAACGGCGGGTGCTACCAATTTAAAGGTACTAAATATTTATAGAAGTCCTGTTAAGAGTCACGGAAATCAGAAGTGTGACTGACAAACAATATCAACCTCAATATGAATAAAACAACTCATAAATGTCACGCGTGAACAAACCTCACGAAATGTTCTCTCATCACGCATAATTCCCATAACGATGCATAATACAAAAAGCCTAAAAGCACGTCTAATGACACATTGTTTACACTAGAAAAAATCCGGGCTCGATTGAGGCACAACACGCCGTAACAGCGTTCCCGCCACCTCTCTTATGGAATACCACCCAGAAAGTTAACTTCCGGCACCTGTATTTAAATCGCGTGTTTAAAAGTGGATGTGAATCTTTCTCTGCTATCTGTTATTGGTTTATAAAATTGCATAATTATTTAAAAAAAGGGGGGAAATCAAGACAAAAATATGTGAATGTCGAAAATGCATAAGGGCAGTTTAGAACAACACAATTTTAATTTAAAATCGTGATCTAATAAATTACCTACAGGATTGCATTTTTCATATTATAGATGGGGGCCGTCCATAAATGACGTCACGCTCAGAGGGAGGGGGTTAATCAATTTGTGACAAGGGGAGGGGGGGTTCAAAAGTTGTGACATCACATCCCCCCCAAAACTGAAAATCAACCAAAAATAACAAAAATAGAATTTTTTTCCTAAGATTTTTTACCCAAAAAATTAATTTAAGTTGCTTCTAGGAGAATATTCTACAAAAAATTATTACCGAGAAGCGTGACATGTGACATAGGGGGGGGAGGGGATGGGGAAGTGTGACAGTTTGTGACATAGGGGGGGAGGGGGTTAAAAACGGGCAAAAAAAAGTGTGACATCATTTGAATCGTCAGTTTTAAAAAGGGAATAAGTCCAAAAACGAAGTTTTGAGAAAATCGAAAAAAAACTGTATAAGTAATGGAATTTTTATCCTATAGCCACCAATTTTTTACGGGAAATTCATGACACTGTTAAGAATACAGAACAATCATCGAAAAAATTATAAGTGTATTTAAAAATGTTTTACAGTTAAAAAAAGAGGATGGACTTATTCCCTTCTTCAACCTTATGAAATTTCAGCTGAACAAAAATCTTAAAAATCACTTAAATTGACAATTAAAATATATTTCTGCTTAGTTCACAGTACAAAAGTGAAAGATAGAAAGACTAAGACGAATAAAATTAAAAATTATTATGAAACTGCGTCATTAGGGCGCTATCAATGGAGTCAAACATTCATTGGTTAAAAAAAAGAAAAAACGCTTTTAAATTAAAATCAAATTTTATTTGAAGGGCTAAGTTTACAGGCCAAAGAATAAGAAAAGAAAGACAAATTAAGTTAAATTTCAAATTTAATAAAAAAATACAATGAATGGACATCGATTTCACAAATTCAAGGGGCTATATCTGCCGATAGGGGGTAGTTATTTTTCCCCTCTTTGCACTCATGTGTAGATCGGAGCCTGGAGATAGTTTTGAGCACAAAAAGTCAATTTGTCATTTTTTGGACTTATTCCCTTTTTAAAACTGACGATTCATTTATGGACGGCCCCATACTGTACTTAAAAGAATAAAAACATTTCTCATTAAAAGATGAAGATGTGAATGAAAAATTCAGTGAAATGTGAGCCCAGAAAAATGTCAATGATTTACACGATTGGGGGTACAACTTGATATGCGTCTCAATATGTAAGCACGGACGCAGCATCCTAAGCTACGCGGTTTTAAAAGTTACAGGACCAGTCACCAAAATTTCTGTATCCAAGTCATAACCGAATGACTTTTTCATTTCAGCTTATCATTTGCTATATGAACTAACTACAAATAGATCCCCCCCCCCCACAAATATCAACTTCTATTTACGTTTGAGTCAGGCGGGTTAAGGAATACTCATAAAATAATAATGCTTTCGTTTCTCAGATATACATTACAATTCTTCTTTGAGATTAGGCTACATTTGAAAACTCTAATATACTAGGGGTGCAACAATTTAGACACATTAACCTTCCCTCGCCGATTACATTAGCACAACCAATTGATTTGGGGAACCATTCTAGCGTGAATAGGGAAAAACCACACAAAAGAAATCCGAATCTCAAGCAATTATCGGCGCAAAAAACTTAACACTATGATATTTTCTCTCCATAGTTTAATCCTACAGCCATTGAATGAATATACATTATTAATAAAGAGCTATCAAGGTTTACTAACGATTCCCCCTCAAGAGAATCTCCAAACAACTCGAATGCGGTGTGTCAGCGACCTTGACCCAAGTGAAAAGCCTTTCACTAGTGTTTTTGATTCTGCAATTAAACTGAACCAGAATGTATAGTGGTGTACGTCCGATCGGTCATTGTAATTAGGGTCGGGTGGGGTGAAATGGTTATAGCGGGGGAAAACGGATATATGGATTTTAACAGTTTAATGTTAATAAGATTTATTATTTGCTGATTTTATTGAGGCTCAAGAAAGATCAGCACGCCGAAAAACATTAAATTTTATAAATATAAACTGTTAAAATCCCTATATCCATTTTACCCCACCCAACTCTATCCAAAATTCATTATATTAACTTCTCAAACATTTCTGTCTACTGATATCGAATTCAAAATGAGTTTGGAAGATTTTTTTATCAGTTTAAAAGAAAAACTCGAAAACCTTGCTGTTAAGGACTTTTTTCCCATTCCTTTTGGAATGAGAAGAAATAGGATGGGAATTTCAGCCTCAGAACAGAGCAGGGTTCCCACGCAATTTTAGAAAAAAAAATTCCTTGACTTTTCCAGGTCAGTTTTGAAGATTTTTTGGTAAAAAAAACCCCCTAGCAATTCAAGGCATTTTCCGGATATTTCTTGCTCTTTTGAACATATATTTTCAGTAAATAGTCTATTTGTTTACTTTCTAGAGCCAAAATTGAGATGCAAACATTAATTCCGTATGATTTTCCGGGTTTGAGTAAAAATGAGCAATTTTCCCTGGCTTTTATAGTGAAATTAAAATTTCCTTGATATTCCTTGACTCGTGGGAACCCAGTCAGAGTTAATTTAGTAATACTTTACTATGCTTCTATTAGGACCATAAAGAATGGAAAAAGCTTTGGGAAACTAGATTTTTACTTTTTTCAAAACACCCTACCCTACAGTGGACATTTGTGTGCTTAGCTTACTTTAAATGTTACAAATTTATATTTTTAATTACATTAAATAACATAATTCGTATTAAAACATTTATATATAGAAACAAATTATGAGTTTGTTTTATAAAAACAAGGTTTTTGAAAGAAAAATAGTTTTTTTTTCCACCTTTAACTGATTTGAGAACTTTTGAATCCAAAATTTTGATTTTAAAATGATTTACAATATGTATTTATCATTACACAATTAAGTTAAATTCAAACAGCTTAAATAGCTTGCAATTTTTAAAAATGTCAATTTTAAAAATTAGAAACACTAAATAGGAATGGGGAGAAGACAAAGGTACTAGTGAGGATGAGTGATAAATTTAATAGGTGGATAAAATTTTGAAGACTGAAAATTGGATTTAGATTTAACATACTTCTGGATACTGATATTATGTTTTTGGATACATAAACTACCTCTGAAATTCAAGTGAAAATGAAATTTCTAATCAAATACAAACATGGAAAAAAACACTCAGCAGGTTTTTCAACCAACCTTACTTAATACAGAACCCACATTATTATCAATTTCACCCTTGGCTTTTACTCACTCATATGAGGTAGTGCTTATCAGTAAAATAAATACAATACTGTGGTTTTGTTGTTTGACTTTTGCTTAAACCTGGAAAATCCTGCAACATTTCTAGGGGTGCTTTGAAATAATGGTTGAGTTTTCAGTTTTCCTCTTTTCATGACAAGCGAGCAGCCCCCAAAAAGGTGTGGTTGTGGTCTCTTCAACATTTGAGCAAAGTGATAAAACCCCAGAACCAGAGTGAATATGTGTTTTAACAGGTCATTGAGAATTTCTGCTTTACAACTCACCATTGACAAGCAAATATTTAAAGCTGGCTGAGCATCCCTCAAAAAGGTGTGGTTGTGGTCTCTTCAACATTTGAGCAAAGTGATAAAACCCCAGAACCAGAGTGAATACGTGTTTTAACAGGTCATTGAGAATTTCTGCTTTACAACTCACCATTGACAAGCAAATATTTAAAGCTGGTGAGGGAATTTGTCTTTTAAATGTGTTTCAAACAAATTATATTAGTTTAGACTAGAGTGCCTCAATCCAGTGCCGAGAAAAAAGTTTAATCAGGGTCGCACTATTTTGACTCAAATTTCATGCCTTTTACACTTTTAGGTAGGATTTGTATCTTGAAGAACTTTATCTAAAAAAATTGTGAATTTTGAAGCATAAAAAAGGGGGTCTGGGGGTCCTCCTCCATAAAATTTTAGGAAATTTAACTCTAAAAACATGGACTTCACTCGTTTTAGTATACATAGTCCAAATTTTGGGGAGGGGTTGGGGCCCCTCAGTCCCCCTTATATACACCCCACCTTAATACCTTTTCCAAATATATTACAGGTCAAAAGTGAACATTTGAGCACTTAATGACAAAGTTTTGCAGATAATAATTAGCCTCCTATATCCCCATAGAAATTTCTGGACAGTTGGACCCTTTGGATCACATTTAAGGAGGATCACTTTTTAAACTCTTCCCAATATTCAAAGGGGAAAACAGTACGTAGTCATTAGAATTTGGGGGGTTGGCCCCCTTACTTTTTCCTTTGGATATACTAGCCCTTCAAGGTATTTAATATTGAATAAAAATATATTAGCTAATAATATAAGTCTAAAATTATTAGGGTACAGCTTACCATGCAAATTATGCCACAGTTAAAATTAATTAAAATATGAAATGAAAGGGAACCCTCATAAATCTTGAGTTACAATCTCTGAAATATGAGTTTAAGCTTTCCCACCTTAATATTAGAACTTTTGTCACTTCTCTATTAGCCCATCAATCGTTTAATGACAGTCAAATTCACAAGCAGTTAACAGGTTTTGGTGGTGTTTTCAGGTTTAACGGCAAAGTCCACGGGCAAATACGTAAACACCAAACTTTTTTCTTGATAATTTAAGTATTAACAATAAAAGATAGGGTAACTAAAAAACCAAACTTTTTCTTTTGAATAATATTGTTTTTATGTGGATCAAAAACTTCATCAATCAACCAATGTTAATATTTGTAAAAATGATTTTAAAGCAAAAATTAAAATTTAGCTTTTTCAGGAAGGATTCTACTGATTCAGAACTAGAAGCACATTAAAATACAATTGTATTTAAATATGTATCTTTGTATGTACACGAAATAAAACTTAATACACCTGTTATAAAGACAAGAAAAACCTAGTTTGAGGTGAAAACAATGCAACATTTATTAACATTTGAGATTTGTAGCAATTCTATTCATCATTTTTGGATCTCAAATAATTTTATTTGTAAACAGAACCACATGAGAAATTACAGATTTTATGGGTATAATAATAAATTTTTATTGTTTTTCAAGCATAACAGGGAACAAAACCATTGCAAACACTTTACATCGAAAGAAAATAGCGTCTCTCAGATTCAACAATTTTTGATGACCTTATTTTTTGGAAAATTGTGCCATGATTCAATCAATACGATTTACTATAAAATGTTTATAGAATTTAACATGAAATAAGTTAAGCCGCTCTTAGCACAGGTTGTTTACCACGCGTATCTGTCATCAACCTAAACATTCCATGATACACAGTAACAAGAGTGCATATTTGTATACAATTTCAGAGCTTACCTGTGAGTTGTAATCTGCAGAAAGCCTGTTCACCTGTGCCATAACCCGAAGATTTTTGTAATCCTAAACAATCACAAACTTTTCAAATGCATCCCGATCACAAGGAAGTGTATAAATCTAAACAATCCACCAGCTTTGAAAATATTGTAGTGCGGTTTCTCACCCCTCTTTACTTCACTAGACCGACACCTTTCACAGGTTGGAAAAGGTAACTCCAAGTTTTCCCAACTTGTTTGAGTAGCTCCACCTACAATACAAACTTTTTTTGCGCTTCTCCTTCATTGGTTCTCCCAAATATCAATCAAACTACGTCATACATATAATTGACCGTGATTGGTTCAAAGTTATGGGAGTTTTGGTTTAGGGCGACATTTTCCTAGACTTTTAAAACAATGTTTTGAAAGTAATTTATCATGCAAAGTACTCCTTGAAAATACTTCTATAACCACAAATTTTTCTACAAATCAATAAACATTTTGATTTTCCTCGTGAGAAGAAATAAAATTTCCAGAAAAAAATTTACTTGATACTTTAATAAAAGCATAAAAAGTTTTTATAAATTCCAAAAAGTTATAAAAGAAATTATTTTCAACATCCTTTTTAAAAGTGTTATTCAAAAGAAATCAAAAATCAAATAATCCACAAAATCACAAATCTGTATTTGAGCCTTCCTCAAATTTCACCAACTGGAAGAAACTTTACTTCAACTTCTTATATTTGGATGATTTGTTGTTTACATGTTTTATGTGATTCGGCATTTCGAATTAGCCGGTCGGTCTTGCTGCTCATTTTGTTTCATCATTTTACTTTTATAATAATTTATCGTCAATTCTAAAATTGAAATGGGTTTCATCTCTGTTGCGTTTATTTCCCTATTTTTTGCATATCTATGGTATGCATCATGTTGTGCTCAAGTTGGAATGATTCCGAGACCTGCTAGTAAGTCTTTTTGCGGTAAAAGTTTAGAGACGGATATGTAAAATAAGCGCAAAATACTGACCTGATTATTAGACCTTAAAATAATAATTAGTAGATTATTATTAGAGATCTAATAGTACGAGGGGTTTTTTTTCAACTTCCGTTTTGCTTCTGAAAAAAAAGTAGTAGGAATTTCGAAATAATTTTGGTACTGGTAGTTAGATAAATCCTTCAGGATCAATTTTCATCTTTACTGCATAAAAATCGGACATTTTTTCTGTCAACCCATACATCTGTCAACCCATAGATAATTTCGCTTTCTTCATCTTTCGCTTTCGACTGCTCCGTTCGCCTAGCATTTAACATTAAACAATGGGTGAACAGGTGAAAATCTTATTCCAGCTGTGCCTTATTTCGAAATTCCTACTATTTTTTTTCAGGAGCAAAACGGAAGTTGAAAAAAAACCCAACCATCGTACTACAGTAACGGACCTCTTATCCATAAAGCTTGGGACTGGCATAATCTTGAATTTCCGAATTCTCGTTTGGTAATTGAAACTTGATTGTGCATAAAGAAGATTATATTTGATTTGGAAAATTCCTAGCCCTCAAAATCAAATCCTGGATTCCCCACTGCATAAGCCAGACTGCCTGAAAAAAATGGTAAAATCCTATTTCATGGGTACACCTTGGCGCGTTTTTGGCGCGAAGTTTTTTTGTCGCCAAATGCGAAAGGCGCCAAGTTTTTTTTGCTGGGGAAAGCTAAAAACATTGTCTAAACTACTTAAACTGAATAAGGAAACAAATTAAACATATTTTAGAATATTTGTCACTTTATTGACGAATTTTGAAGACAGTAATACTACGATACGATAATAATATAATTCCGACATCTTGTATGTCCCGCGATAAATTAAGCTAAAAACATTGTCTACAGTACTTAAACTGAATAAGGAAACAAATTAAATACATTTTAAAGTATTTATCACTGGATTGACGAATTTTGAAGACAGTAATACTACGATACGATAATAATATATTTCCGACATCTTGTCGTATGTCGTGCGATAAATTTAGCAATGGTTCATTTAATATAAAATAAGATGCAAAGAATAACATTTAAAAATATTAATTACCTATTATAATCCGTGAAGTTACAAAGAATACGCCACGTACAAAAAACAAAAACATACCAAACACAAATGTTGTTACTTCACTTTAGCTTCAGATTTGAATCAAAACCTATTTTTAAAATGCGCAGAGATCACAAGATTTGAAAAAAAGCGCGCATATCTTGCGTCATCACTCTTAGCCCTCTGGTTATAGCTGCCGACTATAATATAATATTTTTTTTATTATTATATTTATATAATAATAATATTTAATAATATAATTTATATTTATATTTATTATTATATTATTATTATACTTATATTTATTATTATTATATTTATTATTATATTATTATATTTGTTATTATATTTATTATTATATTATTATTATATTTATTATTATATTAGTATATTTATATTTATTATTATATTATTATTATATTTATTATTACATTATTATTATATTTATATTTATTATTACATTATTATTATATTTATATTTATTATTACATTATTATATTTATATTTATTATTATTATATTTATATTCATTATTATTATATTTATATAATAATATATAATTTATATTTATTATTATGCATTAAATTTTTACTTCGGGAGGTTCTTTTGATATACTTTGACAATATTTCGATAATTAAAAGAGAAAAATCCAAATTAAATTCATCTAAATAAGTGGACATTAAAATGAGTACGAAATTCCGCGATACTCCTTTGTTAAAAAGCACCTGCTAAAGATTGTAGCTAGTTTGGGCAGCGCCATCTATCGGTACTTTGAATCGCGCATTACTGTCGTCACTCAACTCGCGTCGCCAGACTTGGCAATCTATCTCCGCTACGTCATCTATCGCCAACGTGTACCCATCAACTAGGATTCATCCGAAAAAAATTAATGGGCTAAAACATATCCCTAGGTTAAATGTTTTTGACGAAATACAGGTATCAAAGGAGTATTTCCAAGACTATAGCTACCACAGTGTTTGGTATGTATTGTCAGGGGTTCATCTAGGTTTTTCTGCCAGGATCCTGTTTAAGGAATTTTATGAAATTTTGTGAAAACAAAGGGCTTTGTTACAAGCACAGCGTTCATAACTTCTAAAATTGGCCCAAAATCTAGAAACACATTTTAAATACAATTTTCAAACCACTTTTGATCTTTGTATTTTTGTGAAGAGTCCGTTTTGGGGATTTGGAATTTTTAGAAAGGTCCTAAAACGGACAGGGTTCGCATTTACCCGCTATAGTGGGTTTTTTTACGCAAATTTGCGAAAGCGGCACGCAACTCCGGCAAAATACCGGGTCCACAGGACATGGAAAATTTCCAAGAAAAAGACGCGAAAAAAATACAGTTTCGGACAGGGAACGCAATTTTGTCCTAACTTCTGGAAGCAACGCGGACCCGAAAATTTCCAAGAAAGGGTTGTGGTCGAAAAATCGCGACATCCTGCGAATGTTTCGTTTTGCCCCCGGAGAGTTCCGTTCTTCCCGGGATGCTTTCTTGGATGGCCGCGGGCACTAAGTTGAAGTCGGCTTCTTCTCACGTTGTTATTGCGATGTAGAAAAAACAACTTTAGCTTGGTCAGAAGCCAACAAATCCGATGTTCTGGAAATCGAAAGATTGAGATTTTTTGCGAAAGTTCCGTTTTTTGCCGCGACTGCTTCCTACAGTTGATGTTGACTTCTTCTTGCGTTGTAATCGCGATGCGGAAAAACTAGTTTTATGCTAGTTAAAATCCAATTTTGCATGACAATAGAGGGGTCATAACTACCGTAGCCTAACTGTTTGTAAATAGATTGGAAAAACTTAACTAAGTAATTTAATGCTGATATTTTGCAAGAGCCAAATTTAAAAAAAGGAAAGAAAAGTGAATACTATCTAGTGCAATGCAAACAAAAAGATTTGTCATAGGAGATTAAAATTTGAAGAACAAATAAATGCTTTTCTATTTTCTAATATGTATGGAATATTATTTGTTCTTTGTTTTAATAACATGTCTCCCCCGTGAAATTTTATGGACTCATTTTTTATTTTAGTGGGTCCCTGGGACTCAGGTTGACAACAGTTCACCACGAACACTGACGCACCCATTTTCTCTAGATGAACCCCTGATTGTAGAGGGTTTATTACATTTATAAAGAGGATTTATTACATTTATAAAGAGGGTTTATGCAGAGAGTTGTTACATTTATTTAATATTAGCAAAGAGGGATTATTTTTTTGTGGTTAAATGGTGAAAAAATATTTTTGGCCATTTGGGAAACATTTTGTATGCAGGGCACTAGTGTAATTTGTACTGAATTAAAACTAAACTCATTGGTTTAACAGCCATTGTGGAACAAGGCCTTCAATGGCCATCTTATTCCTGCTTTAGTTATCAATGAAGCAAGGATGTCTTCCAGCTGTACTAGCCAGCCACACATATGGATTTAAGAGATCTAGGATTTTAACACTTAGCTGTACTCATCCACAATTAACAGAACTTTCCATTGTTTCAATTGAAAGGAATAATCCAAGTCTCTCTTAATAATTTTTTGTGAATATGCTCATTCATTTACATGTTAGTGTTAATTTAGTACTTAGTTTATAACAGTTTTTAGAAAGAAAAAGTGAACCATCTAGGGGTTTAAATATTTTTCATTGAAAAGCTGAATATCTTGTAGGGTTTTTTTTAATTCATAATTATTTTTACAGATACTGACGAATCTGAAACCGCAAATAATGGGTTTCTCAGTGATTACAAGAAAGCAAAACAGAAACATACACTTGATAACATGAAAAAGGTTTGAAACTTGCATTTTATTTTTCAATTTGAACTTAAATTTTTTTCTTTAGACTTTTTAGTTTGGAATCTAGGAAGATCTTCAATTTTTTCTTAAATATAAGTCGTTTTATGTTAAAAACAAAAGAGGGTGACTCTATTTTCACCTTTCCATCTAAATCTTAGAATTTTATACCCTGATTTTTATAATTGCCTTGTTTTCAAAAGGCCAACAAACCCATTGAATGAGTTATTTAATCTTCCTTTCTTTCGCAATACTAATCTGAGTTAAATCTTTAATATTAACCCTGATCAATTTTCTTGGGTAGATGTTTTTAAAGTTTTTCCAGGTGTTAAAAATATATTGTTCTATTTAGGCTGCTGGTTCGGAATCTGAGCCACCAAGACGATCATACTTAAGAAAAATGAAAGCTGAAACAGATAGACATGACTTGGAAAAGTGGCTGAAAGTTATAAAGGAAGATGAAGCTGAAATAATTGATGCTCTTAATGAGTTGGAATTTCTTGTTCATCAGGTATTATATCTTAGTGTCTATTACAGTTTTTCTTAAATACTTTCAGAGTTACATAAGATCCTCTTTTCACAATACCTCTCAGATTTATTTTACAGTCAAAGCCTGTCAGACTGATTCATAATTAAAACTTCTGTTGTTTTGTGCTGTAAACATGGACGTCCATACATAAGGGCAAGAGGGGGAAATTTACGTAAAATCTTCCTGGCGATAATAAATTGGGTTTTGTTAAACATCTTTTATTTTAAATATTGAACTGAATTAATCCTTCTGTAGTGATTGTAAGCTAATTCAAAAGCAAAATGTAAATAGTTTCCATTAATGTTGACCACTATTTATTACTAGTTTTAGTTTCTTATTTGAAATTTTGCGACTCGCCGTAGGAGCGATCAGGACATTATGCGCATACAATACAATACTGGCTAACTTGCAAAAATTTTTCTTGGCCCCCTCCTGAAATCAATCATGGGTGCCCATGACTTTTAACCCAGAATTTTCCAGATTTTGATGAATTTTACACTCAAATCTGGTACAGGAAAATTTGGGAATGATGTTATTCCTAGGCTAGCCAGATACAGGCTCTGTTTGAGTATGTTTAAAATATATTGTTGAAATTTACCAACAAACATTAGATTTTGAAGGTTACATCACAAAATGTTTACTATTTTTATTGATGACAAAATTATAATTCAGTATTTAAGAGAATTTTTAAAAAATAATTCTAAATTTTGATAATATTTAATAATGTAAAAGGGCCTTACTTTATGATTTTATTCATAGTAAAGGTTTTTAAGTCAGTAAGGTTGGTTTGTAAACGTTTCAATTTAAGATTAAGGGGTCTAGAAACTTCTACAAGTTTAGAGACCATTGCTTTCAGTGTCTTAGTCTGAAAAATATTTCAGATGGGGATATGGAGTAAGAGTAAAGTCTATGGTTAAAAAGGAAAAATTTTGGGTTATATTACCTACAGCATTTTTTAGTACAAATACCCAGCTTTTTGCAAATTGTCTAGATAATTTGACATTCTATGTGAAATCTGATTATTTTCTGTTTTTAAAATATTGTTTCATTACAAATATTAAGTGATCCTATCCTATTATTTTTTACCACTATGTGTCAAAATACAGCTGTAATTTATCTGAACCTTAAACCTAATGACCAAAATGGGATATTATCCATACTATCCCATTTAGTTAAAGCATTACAATTTTTGGGTAACATCATTTAAAAAGATGTCTGAAATTGGTTCCAAAATAAGCACATTCATGAACACATCAAACAAAAGTTTCACTAACAGGTTTAACAAAAAAAAATGTTCTTAACCCTTACTAAGAAACTAACCAAGTAATATTAATTTGAATTTCCTTATTTCTGTGACTTTTTTTCACTCTAAATTGCATATGTTACTATCTACTTTGCCACTTTTAATCCTTACAATGGGCATAAAGAGAGGAAGATATCCAATAAAATATAAAAATATCCTAAATAGGATCAGATACCTAACTTATTTTTTTATCCAAACAATGTGTTATTAACATCACAATGAATTTTTTCTATCATTGTGATCTTAATGACACTGGACGTGAAACTCTTCAAGTTTACATAGTAATATGTTTTTCGCACCAAAAAAACCTTTTCTCTGTGCTACAGTTCACTATTGCCTTATTTTTAATGAGGGAATCTATTGGAGATCCTTGGCTTGTGAAAGGTTTCCTATCCATGATAACGGAGGAATTGGGCTTCCTTTCAAATAAAATTAACTAGCACTCCCTAATGTTCAATCGATTTCTGTAGGATGCGACCAAATTTGGTGTAGATTTTATGATTTTATATTCTTATTTTTATATGTGTCTAAGCCTTCCACTACCTTCTGGTAGGTAGTAAGAGTAAATATACTTGCTTTTGAAAATTTAAAGATGTTTTTTTTTAGATCGACAATGCCAAATTTTTTATGAATGAGGGTGGAATTGAGATTTTATTCAAAATGATGGATCAGGAAAACCCTCCTGCCGTTACATCTGCAGCCTTATCTGTTCTTGTTGCTGCAATGCAAGGGTAAGATTACTCTTCTTTTCAATGTGTTATTCAAAAATGTTCAAAGTATTTATGCATCAAGAGTATATTGTATTGAGATTATTGTTGACCTGCCGTCATATAAAATTTCAGTTAAGTCTCAGGCATTCCACTGGGATATTTTGACATCCACATTGCTAAATTAGATTAGTGATTGAGAATGGTAGTCAAGAATGATCAACTTGGGTAGTGTCTGTACCTTTCTGACCCTGCTCCTTTAATGCTGACACAATCTGTTCCAACAAAGTGCAACAGCCACTCTCTGTACTTGCAGCGATGATGACTTTCGGTGTTGCAATGTTTCCTAGTGGTTTTACTTCTATTTTGACCTAGCAGTACTTCTGTGTCTCAGAGGAAAGGGAAGAAAGCAAAGTAGGGGAGAAGCTGATGTGAAAATATCATTGCCTTACCCATAGAAAGGAGCTCTAAGGCATGGTATCTATAGAGGAAAAAGGGCTGCTCTTCAGAGTTAAAAGTTTTACCATACACTCTAAGTACTATGGATTTTCTTTAGTTTCTAAGCTCAATTCAAAATTTATTTTCATTTGATGTTATAGCACATCTCAACTCTTTAGACTTTTTTGAGGAGCTGCATCTCCATCAATATATAGTCTTCGTTTTGTTTTTAGACCAGAGAGGTCATGTTATGTTGGGTTTATACTTTGTCCAAAAGAAATTGATTTATTTGTTTTAACCTTGTTTGATTCCTCACCTCATAATCCCAACCTCTACAATTTAAATAATTGAAAGGATTTATACAAACAAAACCTTTACACACATTGCATTGCTATTTTCAATTGGAAAAACATCAAGATTTTAGCTTTTGATTGTATGAAAATCACCAACTTTTCACTGGATGTTGGAGTCTATGGTTTACTTGGTGTTGGATCCATACTGTAAGTGGGCTTTTCAAGAGAACTCCTGGTTTAAAATAACTTCTTTATTGCAGCACACTTCACAACATTCTAAACAGCACCTTCCAATATATACAAACAACCATAATAGCAATAGTCTGACTATGCACTCAAATAAATACATACATTTTCAGTGTTGCCACGAATAATAATCTCATAATAACAATCATAATCAGCAAACATTAACAATTAACATGAATCTAGCAGTTTACCTCACACCTGGTCTAATATTGATTGTTCAATATTCTTCTATTTTATAAAGCAAAATGTAATATCTGAGTGAAAAAGTTAATGTGTTTTCAAAACTGAAATGCATTTAAAAAGAGCTATTAATCTCTAGCTATAGTTAAGTAAAGATTATCAGAAAGTATTTTTGCCCCAGCAATCACAAAAATATAACATTCATAGTCATTAAATAGATATCCCCCCCTCTTTTATAAGTTGACAAAATTCTCATGGTGTAACAAATATTTAATGAATGAGGTAGTGATATATTATTTATATCTGCTTTATATTACCATATCATGGTTAGTGATGTGATTTCTTAACATTTATAATTAATCCTTTTTAAACCTTATTTTAATATGTTTTCAATTTTACAGGAATCCTACTATTCAAAGCTATGTAGAAGATTTTGATTTATTTTATCATTTTAAACAAGCTGTTGAAAGTAAATCAGAAAATCTATCAAGGTTTATCTCAGTGATATCAAGTTACATCAGAAACGTGCCTACTCATCAACTTGAATTTATTCATGGTCGCGGTTTGGAAATGTTCACTTTAATTTTGAAAGATTATAGTCTACCTCTGAATATCAAGTACAAAGTTATTGATCTCCTTGGAGACTTAGCAACAGAGATAGTAAGTATTTGTTTTACAACACTAATATAGTTTTAGTAATAAGTTTTACATTCTTTAACTGGTTTGAGGGAGTTCTTTAATTTAATTTATTGCACTATTTTCTCAGGTAAACAGAAATTTAAAGTTTGGTAATATTTAAGCAAATTCCAATTAAAGTGCAAAAATCCCTTTCTCTGAAAAAAAATTGTTCTTGAAAGTGTTCTTTCATAAATTGGTTTGATACCATAGGTTAATCAAAAAGGCAAAATTAAAAATAATTTGAAAAACTGAGAATTAAAAAGAAAGGAACTTTTAATTTGGTTTCAGCTGTAAAGATAATTGAATAAAATATTTCTATATTTTCTCTCTGGATAATATTTAATGTGTTTATTGAAGTATATTTTCTCAAAATGTTTTTATATTTCAGTTCTATAATAGTAGTAGAAATGAAGAATTAGATAGAGAAATTCTGCAGAGGTAAATTTTAAATCTTATTTAATTAATAAATTCAGTAAAAAGTAACTTCTAAGAGGCAATTTAATTACTATTATGTTGTTAATGATGATTTAATGTTTTCTCAAATTTTTGTGTTATTTCCAAGAAGGAAAACAAGTTAAAATAACTCATTCTTTTTTATGTTACATTTCTTTGCAATATAAATTGTGGTATTTAAATTAAAAAATAAACTGATTATAAGTAAATTATTTCTAAATTTAATAGTTTAATACTTTTCTAATCATTAGTTAGTATCTTCAAGCTTATTAGTTCTGATCTCTATTTCTTTTGAAACTTTACTTAATTCGTTTTTTTTTTTGTGAACTGAAAATTTTTATTTCAGCTATTTTGCTTGGAATGTTAATGTTTCTAGAATTTGTGAAGAAATACCAAGTTACTTGCAGTTTGAAGGCTTTAGCTTCCAAGAAAAAGCGGTAATAGCTATGAATGCTTTGTATGATGTTTGTTTGCATTCTTTCCAAAAGGATCATGTGATAAAAATTATTCGTGATGTAACGAAGTTTTATAGTGAACAAAAATGGTATTCTCCAATTGACAATGAGCTTAAGTTTAGTATTGTTAACGATTTGAACGAACTAATGAAAAAAATTGTTAATAAAGGTAGAAAAGATGAGTTGTAAAAGAAAGTTACATTTATTTTACATGTTTTTTTACTTATGTCTCATGTTACTTATGTTACATGTTTTTTACTCTACAGAATATGTGAGCTTAAAAACTATTTTCATAAAGCTAGTCATATATTCTAGATAACTATTTTTTTTGTATTTACACTTTTCATACTGAGATATTTTTGTATTTACTTATGTTGGACTTTTTCTTGCCGAGTTGCATTTGTTTTTGAATGTAACTTGTTAATAAAACATTTTTCTTAACATTTTATTTGTGTTTAATCTCTAGTCTGTATTTATGAAAGATAATTGTGGCATTTTTATGTGACTTTTTTTTAATTCTAGGCACAATTTGATAGAGCTTGTTTGGTATTCTGGCAGTCTGCAATCTACCAGTTTAGTTAGCTGGATTTAGGGTAAATGTTAACACCACAACTGATGTTTTTTTAAAAATCATAATGAGCTAACCAATGTTCATAAACTAACTAATCCTAATGAGCTAAATAAACTGGTAGATTGAATACTGCAAGAATACTGCCTTTTTTATCTTAAAAAACGACAAAAGCCTTGCCTATTCTAAACAACATTTAGGAACTAAAGTACTAGGGGCCTGTTACTAGACTTATTAATTTAAAAAATGATAATAATGACTATCAACAGGTTAAGTTTGTAGTTCAAAAAGTAAAACCTAAGAAATTTCTGTTTTTAAAACCACCAAAAAATGACTTTTGTCTTTATTGTACTTAATATTATGTCTGGTCTAAGGGGGGCAGTCACTCCATTCACCTCCCCCTCTTAAATCCACCCCTCCCCTGCATAAAGGGGCGATGACCCCCTGTTATTTAAAGGTAGTTTTTAGCAAACAGCAGCTTGTGAGCTGAATGCATCTTTTTAGCTAGTTGGAGTGCTGCTCTACTAAGAATTGATTTTGTGATGTCAAGTTTTTATATGGCCTTTACATTACTCTGTTTTAAAACCACTGTCTTTTGATGGTACCTGCTCAAATGAACCTCAGAGATTATTGTATCTTGTATAGGCTTTTAATTGAATCTTCAGTTAACCTTAACATGTGTTAAGCCAGTATAATAGTATCACCAACCATTGTTTAAATGTATTAAGAGCACAAAGGGTGCATTTACAATGTAATGAGGGGTCTGTCCACACTACTCATATTTTTGTGACTTTAGACTTAGAGTCCAGTTTTTGTGAAAATAGGGTCCTATTTTGGGCAGTAAAAACGTTCTATGTAAAGGTTCTATTAGTCATGTAAAACCAGAGTTCCGAAAGTGGTAATGAAAAAGTCATAATTTCATTGGAAAATATTTTAACCTAAAAACGCTACAATTCCTGAAATATAAGTCTTTAACGGGAGCAATATGAGAGAGGAACTTGTGATATGATAGCTTTTGAGCATTTCTTGGGGAAAAAAAATCTTCTCTCATAAAATTCTTTCAAGACTATAAGGAGCCCTCCATCTGGGAACTTTTCTTAGTTTTCATCCTCTCTAAGGATTGTAGAAAGTGCTCCATAGGGAGATTTTCTTACTTTTCTGCACTGTAGAGAGCATTTTATTCAGAGACTTCTTTTCTTAAGGGAACCAGGGACCTTAAAAGTAGTAAGTAAAAAATGGAAATTTTTGACTACTATAATCAAATGTTCTATCACATTTTGATAAATGCTCCTAAAACGCTAAATGAGTTCAAATTCCTTTTTTTTTTAATTTCTTTTTAAAATCAAATTTAATTTTTAATTTAAAAATTCTTGCACATTCGATTTTTTTAAACTTTTTATGCTTGTTTCTACAGTACTTCGAAACAAAATCAAGGATTTTATCCTTTAAAAATACATCAAAAAAGTACTTTTATCCTGTTTTTGGAATCTAAAAGTTGTCGAAACCAAGTCTCAATCTTTATATTTCTCTTATTAGGAATGCGCGAGAAGCATTTTAAAATAAAACGTTAAATTATTTTTTAATTTTAAAAAATTACTATGTATGGTGTTTTTATAGGTTTTCTTCCAAAATATTGTGAAATTTCAGGTTATTCTGTTAGAAAACTAATAAGGTAACGGTAGCACTCAATTCGTAGTTTTCGGATCCTCTCTCAGGACTCGGGGAGCACTCCATCCGGGATCTTCTCTTGCTCTTCAGCATCCTCTCGATGTATGGCAGGGAACAGATGCGTATCTGAGCAGCGGCGGTTCCCTATGACCTTTCGCCCTATGACCCTTTCAACAACTTTTGAAAAGATAAAAAAAACTTGATTTTTAGTTTCAGAAAAAAATATAGTTAATATAGGGGTGTGTCCAGCACAACTTTTTTTTTCTTAAAGGGGCTTTTTGGAATCGCGCCTTTGATTCTAAAAAAATATTTGACCAGTTGGGAAAGTTTGTGCTTTTCTTGTTGGCTTATAATAGAGCTCCTGAACGCAGAACTACTATACTCGATAACCAAACCTTGCTCGATAACGAAAAAAAAAGAAATCACTGCCAACCAACTAATCAAAAGGAAAACTGATAAATGCGTAATAGCTATAAATCAGTAAAAACCAATCAACCAACTATACTCGACAGCAACGTTTCCTGACCCTATGACGTCACTAATAAACAAAGTAATTCCCAGCGCGATGTCTGAATTTTGAGTGAAATGAAGAACGTCAACTTAAAAATATGATTATTTTGTTAATCCCATGTCTATATAGCGTCTTATTATAATGATTTGCGTACCGAAACTCCTCCTAGCAACCCAACAAGCTTTCTCTTCACGCAGTTTCTGCTTCCGCGTAGTGACGTCATAGGGTCAGGTAACGTTGCGTATTCTTTTATGTTTATTTGGCACAGCTTCGATAAGAATCCTCCAGTCGCCATGTTTATCCACAGGTCTCCCAGCAATATGTTTAAGTAGTGTCATCATTTGAGCTTATGGATAAACATGGCGGCTGCAGGACTCTTATAGAATCTGTGCCAATATGGCAATTTAAATTTTATATATGATCAGTTGTTGTGATAGAGTTCTGATTGTTTTAAATATACCTTTTTTGGATTTGTATACCACTTCTGGATTTTAATCTGGTCAAGTATGACCAGATCACCCTTGCCTGGGTTAAAAAGATAGGTACACAACAAGTGCTACTTTTCCCGGGGAAGCCCCGGAAATCCTGTTTTTTTCAACAGCACGAATCCCGGAATTCCGGGTTTTATCGGAATTTTCATAAATCTAGAGCTTAACAAGAAAGCACAAAGTTAGGTCCAATTAAAAAGAAGTGCAGGGCTGAAGCGTTAACAACATTTTTTATGAAGGATCCGGTCCCATCATCGGTTCTAAGCTTGATTACATACAGGTGCGGATTTAGGGGGGCACTCCGGAAAGTGCCCCCTCTTTGGGCTGAAAAAGATGAAAGAGAGAGAAAAGGCATAAAAAAGGAAACTAAGAAAGTAGATTCTAAAAGACCAAAAATTTTCATTCATTTCCTTTTTTTACCCTTTTTTCTCTTCCTTTTCCCTTCTTGCCCCTTTTCAGAGCCCAGGAGGTCACTTTCCCCAGATTGCTCAAAAATTTTTGTTCATCAAGCGCTTGGATTAAAAAGCAGTTTTTTAGGAACAAAATCCCTACAAATTTCTGGAGGAATACCCCCAGACTTCCCTGTCACCGTCTGAAAAGAAATTGCATCTTAATAGACAGTAAATTACAGGTTTAGATCGCGATCATAGGTTCAGAAACATTGTTTCGCTTATACTGTTTATCAAACATTGGGGGTGCAAAAATAAATTTCATGCGGATATCTGGTGAGATCATTAGAAGTAAAATTTTGTCCATTCGCGTTCAAAGCTAAAGGTGATCCTCAAAAATCCCCTTGGAGCCCGGCTGGATCCGCGCCTGATTACGTCATTGAAAGAAATTTTTCGAATCGAGCCGTGTTTACAAGTTTACATACGACTGTAGTTGAAACATTCCCGATCGTTTTGACTTATCGGTTCATCGGGCGCGCTGTAAGTTTTGTGGGAAAAATACCTTCAGAACAAGATTTTTTTATTTTAAATCTGTAAACATTCCGGATTTTTAGAGTATTCCGGAATTCGGGATTCCGGATAAAAAGTTCGTTACTCTGATAATAGTTTTCAGGGATTTTGAGTTGAAGTCAGTAACACCCCTGTTAATAGTTTCTTCAAAAGTGCGAAGCTTTAAAAAATGTTTAGACTTCATTAAAATCCTGATACGTAAGACCTATCTCGGAAAACTTTTGTGTTTTTCCCATTTTTATTATGGTTTGGTGCGTGAGGCTTTCTTATAACACTTGAGAGAGTTTATATGATTAAATATAAGAAAGGCTTCGCATAAGTATAACTTTACCTACGCCCTATTTAGTCTAGTCTAATAATGTTCGACAAAGAAATTTACGTGTGTAGTACTACTACATAAATACTAGTAGCTATAGTTACGGGCGCTTGTTTTACAATGGAGAGAAAACAACTGACATGGCTCGGACTAATTACCATGTTTTAGTTATTAAAAACTGTAAATCTTGGTTCTTTAAGAAGTTGTTTTCAAAATGTGACAAGAAATACCTACAGCAGCTTTTTTTTTATTAGTGCATCTTGAATACGACCTCTTGCTTTAAAATAAACTTGCTTCTTGATTTATGAATACGTTTAAACGGGTAGGCAACCTTTGAAAAGGTTTGGAAAGGATATTAATGAAATCGCGGTCCGTAAATGATAGGTGGATATCAAAAAACTACAATGCTAGGTTTATTAGGTTTATTTTACGCTATAAATTGATTTTAAATGTTTAGAAGGGCTTATCAGTAGCTATGGTAAACCCCATTTAGCCCGTGGGCTGGAGGTTGCCCATATCTGAGTTAAAACATGATAAATTGGCTCCGAAATTTTATTTCTAACTCCAAACAGTTTGTCACAATCTTTCTTTGCTCCTGGTCCCCAACTATGTCATAAGTGCATGCCATAATAAGTGTTCGCAAATTTGCAGGTTTTGAGTGTTATCATGTACTCGTAGTTTTGATTTTTTTAGTTAAATAAAGAAAATTTTTTTTAATTAAAAAAAATCAAAGAAATTATTTGCGAACTTTTTCTTTTTTGAGGCTTGAAAAAAATAATATTTTCACATACTAATATCTTCTCGAATATTTAAGATATTTTAATGAATTTTTTTCTTGAGGTTTTTCATGATATTGCAAACAATTTTCTTATTGAAGTTTTTGTTATATCTCCGTTAGTTTTTTAATTAATTTTTAAACTTTCTTATTTCACCGCTAGAGGTGTTGTAAGCCGTCTAAATGGATTCAGTATGGTCACTTTCCTAGGGGTACATCGTACTTACATGATCCTAAGAGACATTGGTTCCAAATAAAAGCTGTGAAACCGACTTTTGAAATACTCTGGTATACATACAGTGTGTGTCAACGAGTCAGCCCATACTCTGCACAGCTATATCCTTTGTTGAAAGGATAAAAAGGATCCTTTGCATAAAATACGCTTAGAAAACAATATCTGTACGTCTGTACTGCCCATAGTTAACGAGAAAATCGCGACAGTAAAAGGTATGACGTCACATCCGTTAACCCCAAAAAACGATTATGAATAACTTGAACATGGGTATTTGAAGGATATGTTTGCACATTTATAAATAACTATGAAGTTATAAATTCACGTCTTTTATATAAATTTTGAAAAGAAAAACCTCTCGAAAGCGCATTTTTTTACCCGACTCCCTCATCCAACCAACCTCTGAAAGTTGTTTTCCCTCCCTAGCTTTTGATTCCTGTAGAACAAGTTTTTCCTTTATAGTAGACAGTATGCAGAAAAACAAACTTTACTGGTGTTGTTTTCTCACACATCTAAAGAAGATTATTGCATTTTGAGGCCCTTGATATAGTTTATGGCTAGATTTTGATGCATAGAATATTATCCTCATAGCCATTCATGATCGGATTTTGAGTTTTATTGGTTTCGATTAAAAACATGATTACTTTTGAGCGATACGGCTTTTACTGAGATAACAAATTAACTCATTATGAATTTTTTTTAATCAAAAAATGAAACTCAAACAGCGCTAAAACACCTCACCAAAACTGCCAATCTTATTTTTTTTAGGATAGGCCATCTTTTCAGTATTTTTCAAAATAATCGAGGTATCTCTCCATCGGCGATTTGATGCTCTTTCGTACAACAAAAATGATTTTTATTTTTTGGTACGAAAAATAAAACTCAAAAAATAATGATCACAAATAATCATTAAAATTATAATAATCAGCAATGATTATTACGACGCGAGTTTCTTTTCTGATCGCCAAACGATGATCCCTGTTAAATAAAAAAAAACCCTGCCTCATTTTTAAAACCGGCAAATAAAAATGTCGATCCGATTTACATTTTTCTCTCCATCTCCATAATAATTATCAACTTCAAACCCTGATTTGTGCAAAAGCCATCAACAATTTCTCTAAATGATTTCGCACCCCCGACTTCCCCCCTGTCGAAACACAACAGATGGTTCCCCCAAAAGAGCGACTTTTCGCCACGCGACCCTTTGTGGGGAACCCGTGGGAACACAGTTGGCGTGTCCTCACTAGGGATTGATGAGGTCGCTTTGGTGGTATTACGCCGCTCTTTTCACCTCTGGCAGCGTGCGGGCGGATTGTCCCGCAATTACAATGTACTGGATCATTTGGCTACCGTGGAATATGCTCTTTTTTCAATGGATTTGCATTTCATTAAGTTCTGTTGAGGACGGATTGTGATTGGTTAGGATTTTTTCTTTTTGTTTGGGGTGATTGGGGTAAGATAAGTTTGCGGTGGGGGATTGAGTTGGAGTAAGAATGTGCTCGACTCGAAATGGAGTGAAAAGAATGCATTTGTGTTTTTCTTGTTTACCGTCTCTCTTTCTAAAATATTCTCATTTATTCAGAGAACAGGATTTTGAATCTGTTTCGAAATATTAGAGGAATTAAATTACTCTGGTAACGCTTATTTCAGCTTTTTTTAAGCACAAGATTTTCCTTGACCCTTACCAATTCACATAAATAAGGGCACTTTCTTTCAGAATCTGTTCATTTGCTATTTATTTTCTATTGATGCTGTTTACTGTTTCTATTATTTGATTATTTCTTAGCTTTACTGTTTCTACCTTTAGGTTACTTACTGTTTATTACTATTTGGGCTATTTTTTAGTTCATTGCTGTTTAGGGTATTTTTGTTAATTAGCTATTACGTCTTGTCCTTGTGGGCAAGTGTACTAGGTATTTCAAAAAGTTTTTAAATAGGGCCATTCAAATATTACGTAAGCATGTTTTGGGGGATTTTTACCCCCACCCATTTGTCAGCAAAAATAAGCAAATCCCCAACCCCTCTCTTATAATTATAATTACATACCGTAAAATAGAACATACCGTCGCACCAGACAGGGTCAGATGGAGGAGAATCTGCGAGTCAGCCTTGGCCTGTAAAAGGCTGTTGAGCTTTTGAAGAAGAAGAAAATAGGGTAACTTTGGCCCAAATGGAGTGGTTTTTTTCACATTAAAAGCAAATAAAACCAATACGGTTTTACTCAGATAATAATGCTCGATTCATAATGAAAATGATTTTTTCCCCATGATTATCAATTTCTAACCCTTGTTCGCAATAAAAAGTTGTGCCAAGACATTCGAAAACAGAAAAGTTTTACTTTTCGCTGCCCCTTCTACCAGTGACGCAGTCACGTAGGAACCAACAGGACTGGACCCTTCCAGATGCTGGTTAACCTTACATATTTTTGTAAATTTTAAAGTTTTATAAAAGAAAAATTGCGGAAATATTGAATCCTTCATTTGTAAATTGAAGGGGATGTGTTTACAATTCACCCCAATGGCGTATCTGTAGCAAATTGGGGGGTGGGTCCTGAGTGTGGACAGAGATAGTGTTGACCGGAAGAAAGGCGAGGAGAGGACACCTGTGCAAACGACACGTGGCGTTTGGAAAGGGGTCTGGTGTTCAATCACTTGGTTTTGTGACAGGTTTGAAGGATGAAGGAGACTAGGGAGAGATAAAACGGATATGAATGGGCTTTTCAGTAATTGGAAAACATAGCACGTGGTCACTGGTCAAGGAAGATATCTACAGGATGTAGATGTAGAACGGATAGTAGAAATGGGGATATTCGTTCCAGTATCAGGAAAACGTCTGTTTACTTTGTCTTGTTTGGACACATCTGGAGGAGAAGAAAAGGCATGCATTCTTGAGGGGTTTTTGTCGTTTTGAGGTTATTTTAATGTGTGAAATAATGCAGCTGGGAAAATAATGTCTTTTTAATAGTCTAACTTTTATTTGTGTTAGTTGAGTAGAGTTTTTGTAATGAACCGGTCATTTATATTATTTATCTGTGGGAGTTAATATGTAAACAATATTTAGGTGTTTTTTTAATAAAAGGTTTTTACATAGCCGGAAGGGCCGAAATTATTGCTTTTCCACCGGCTGGCTGTGGCTCTTAGTGGCCCTGTGCATGAGTATCTTTAGAAAAGGATAGGGGGAGTTAATTTGGTATATTTTTATAGTTTTGCCTCCCCTCTAGAAAGTCAGAAAATTTCCGTTTTTGTTCTTTCTAAAATAGAGAAAAAAATCCCACAACATTGTACGACAATTTTTTATTGGTTGCGCTAATGTTTTTTTAGTTAGTAAGTTTAAATCGACAACTAGGCTGGTCCATGATCCCCCCTTGAGAGACTTTTACTGCTCCTGTGATTTTCTATGAAGAAAAAAAGAAATTTACCGAATTACGGATGTTGCATTTCACAATCTCAACCCCCGAATAATCTCTCTGCTACAATCCGAAACTTTTCCTTGAAAATGCCCCAAACCAACTTCCCTATCCTTCATATAGTCGGCGCATGCCCTTCAATGCTTCTCACTATCCCAGTGTTAATACTCCCCTCTAAAATCAGTCCACCTTCCTCCATCTAGATGGCAGCACGAGCGTTTCCCTCGCGGACGATCCATCTCCATCCGCGAAGTGATCGACAGGCAGAAGCGATCCAGGCTCGCTCCCCATTGGTCCTTCCCTCCCTCTAGCTCCACCCCCTTCACTGCGCGCGCGTTTAACCGCCCCCGACCGCGATCTGGCATGCCGCGGCCGAGATCGTCCCACAAGCCCTTCGCGCGCCGTGCCGTGGTCATCTATTGTCGCGATATCCCCATGCCAGTGTGCGAGCGGCTGCAAGTAAACAAGATGCCCAAGAGCAGGAGATCGAGGACCCAGCGGGGCATCACCCACGACGAGATCCAAGCCCTCCTGTCCAAACTGAAGGAGATCGTGCCGAACATGCCACGCAACAGGAAGCTCTCCAAGCTGGAGATTATACAGTATGTGATCGATTACATCGTGGATTTGCAGATCGCCTTGGAATCTCATCCTGGATCTAACCGTGGTGTCAACAGTGCTCTGCCGATTCCGAGGCAACCTCTTGGTGTCATCTCCTCTCCATCCAACTCCAGCAACACATGTCTTTCGAACGAGGTAAGCCTATGTTCATGTTCAGTTCAAATCAACAAAATACCTAACCATTTATTTTTTGGGTATAGCTCCCTCTGAGGTATAAACGACATAATTATGCTAGCTAAATGAAAGTTCACTTTGAAATTACTATAAGGGAGGTATACTTCAGCTTGAATAGACATTAGGGGGCGCAGGTTCTTGCCAACTTTACCACTAACTATGTGGTAAATTTAACATAATTGAAGCTACATCAACCTCTGAGTGAAACCTGTGTAAAGAATAACATTTGTTACCCCATTGTACACAAACCTTACCAGATAATCCCTTTTTATGTAACAAAATTTAAATTTTCTTTTGTCCCCTATAACATCAATATCAATTGTGTTAAGTAACCTGTGAAGGCTTACTGAAAGCTCTATTTATAAATAGAGCTTTCAGTTAGCCTTCACAGAATACTTAAGCTAATGTAGTAAGGAAAACATGAAATGAAGATGCTCCCATTAGAGTTTCCCATATCCATCTATTTTTCATTAGAAGTCTTGAGCCTCGTGATTAGAGGAATATTTTCAGTGATCACGAGACTCAAAAATCTAAATGATAGTTAGAGGTTAGATTGATACAAAATTTAGCTTAATATAGAAGGGGCTGTCCATAAAATGATGTCACATTTAGAGGGGAGAGAGGGGGTTATCAGTCTGTGACACTTTGTGACAATGGGGAGAGGGGGATTACAAGAAATGTGACATCACACAGTACAAATCAACAGAACACTACTTAACAATTTATTCTTTGAGAATAATTTACTCTGAGGTATATAAACAACATTGTTAAATCATGATAGCTAAATGAAGGTTCACTTTGAAATACTATAAGGGGAGTAATACTTCAGCTTGACTAGAAATATGGGGTCGCAGGTTCTTTGCTAACTTTACCACTAAACATATTGTTGAGAAGAGAGTGTAAATGTAACGTAAGGTGGAGTAAATGTAACGTAAGGAGGAGTAAATGTAATGTAAGGAGGATATGGTGTGGTGTGACGTTTTGTGACGTAGGGGTGGGTCAAAAATGTGGAGAAAAAGTGTGTCATCCTTTATGGACGACCCCTGAGTAGAATCCTGACATATGTTACCTGTTCATTACGGTTTTAAAGCCTTATAAAGTTTTATTGTTAAGTAATTTCTTCCCATAAATACTCCAAAAAGCAGCTTCAGCTTTCACTTTAATAAAGGATCCTTTGGGTTTCTCTATGGTTAAAAATTAGAGATGATTCTAGAGCACTAGATTAAAAATGATCCTCCATTTAGTTTAGCAAATTTTTTCTTTAAGTATTTGCAAAATATAACTATTAAAGAAATGAATTTACTTGAGTTTTTAAAAACCATTATTTTCGAGGTTTTCATTTTGCCTCTTCAATTAGGCTGGGAACGTCCCATCAAGCCACCTTTGCCCTTTTACTTTAAGAATTCAAAAATATAAAAGCAGTGCGAAGTCTACCAATAGCATCAGTGAGAATTCTGTATGAAATGTATTCTCGTAAGGAGTGTTCTGTCGTTCGTATTTACTAATTTAGAAATATTTGAATTTTCTTGAAAAAAAAACCTATTTAAAAGTATTTTTCAAAATTCTCCGTATTAAGGGAAGTAAAGTACTTTTCAAAGTACCCAAATCAGAGTGCTGACTCTAAAACTTTTCTGTTATATCTATTATTTCCTCAGCTTCTCTCTGATATTATTTTCGCTCTTAAAGGGGGTATAATGTATTTTTTGTAGAAATATGAATGCCTTTTTGATTAAAATGTTTTTTTTTGGTGTATACCAAACAAGAAATCAACCAGGAAGTGAAAGTTTTAATCCTTTCTTTCAACCAATGACACGAAAACAAAATGATTTTTACCACAGTAGGTATATTTTTTGAAGAAAAAATAATTACAGATAATCTTAGTTTTCATTAACTTTAAATGTTGTCTTGGTAATTTCTGTAGCATCCTTCACAGGGTGTGTGTCTCCCAATTTGAGAAATGCTGACATATGTTCAATTTGTCGTCTATGTAAAGTTATCCCCACAAGTGTTAAAACATGGTAATCTTTTCCTTTGAAATTTTTTGAATGCGATAAAGGGATGTTTAAGTTAATCTATGCCGTAATCTTTGTCAGTAATCTTTGAGTTCTAACATTTTGTTAGCTTTTGTTATCAAATGAATACTGGGGTTACCCTTTACAAAGATCATTCACATGCAGTAGCATGTGAATGATCTTTGTAAAGGGTAAACAAGTTTCTGGAATTTCTATTGAATACTAGTAGTAACTAAATAAAACACCCATTATACATCCTTTCACTCTTTTCCCTTTCGCCATACTTAGAGCTTTAGACATATTGTAATTTTAATTTCAAAATTATTAGGTTCAATGAATTACAGGACACCTAAAAATAAATATAGGTAATTTGAACTATTTATGCAGATGTTTTCTTTTAAAAGCATGCGAAATATTGTTTTTCCTTCTAGTTTAAAGTTAAATAAACATCATCAGACCAATTTTCTCTTCAATGTCATGAAACAAACCCTTTCATTACGCCTTTTCAGTTTAATATAATTACTTTTTTGATTTTTATCAAGCGAGTAGCCTCGGTAATATGCGTATAACCTTAAACACCCTTAGATTAAATTTATTTAAAAATCCAGCTGGAATCAAGTTTAGTTGGTAAAGCTTTCCAAGAGTTGTTCTACCAGTAGAATTGTTTGCATACCAGTTTAATATAAATTTATCTCTTTCTTTTTCTTTTTTGGTAATGAGACCCTTTATTTGCATTTGAATTTGTTTAAACTTCTATGTCAGGCGTATCATTTCACCATTTTGGTTGAATGAACCTTGAAGTATTTTATAAAGTTTTTTAAAATTTTTTTGATTGAAGTTGTTTAAAATACTTACTGAGGAATCGGAATTCGTCTCTACAAAGATGATTCAAAACAAATAGGCAAAAATAATAGGGGGTAGACTGCCCAAACACAATTCAAAATCACCCTGGTTAGCGAGGCGGTGAAGCAATTCTGAGGCGCTAGAGCGTTTAAGAAAAATGCCAGTAGCAATGTAAAATGGGCTATTGTGGGCAAATAGATAGTGTTAGAAACAAAATTTCATCGCTAATTATTATGTTTTAACTTATTTAAAAACAAACTAACTGTCTAAAATTTCTGAACTTGTCTTTTAAATGCGACGATAATAGCTTTTTTACTGTCATATATTCTATTGTCGGATTTTGAAGACGACCTCTTGGGGACAAAATCTTAACAGTTTTTATAAAACCGTAGTGTTTTCTCAGAGTGTGAGCTTAATAATTAGGAGCCACTCTCAAATAACATGACATAATGGAATTTGTAGGCCTTTCTTCTCCATGTCGAAAGTTGTCACATTTCAGTGCGGCTCCAATTTGGATGTCACACTTTTGAAACTTCGACATTAAACTGAATCTTAACATTTCAAACTTTACAACAAATTCTAAATTTTAGTGAAAGTTTTATTAGTTGATACTTTTATAAAATCTAAAATACCAAAGACCCCTTTCTAAAAGTGTGTGATGTAATTATTTATTTCCTTTCCTTGATGCCTACTTTAACAAAGATAAAATTGTACTCCTAAAAGGAACTGTGAATAAAAAAAAATATCTGATTAAACAAGTAAGCTATACAAATTCCTTAGTTCATAAAATTATCAAAGGATGTTTAGATGCCCTTGGAATTGCCCCATAGTTTCATGGAAAAAATGTATTACAACTTACTGAAACCTGTACTCCATTCAGTTTTCCCAACCATTTCATGCTGAATGGTGACTGAATGAATGAATTGCTTGAACTTAATGCTGGAAAACTTTCTTCAAATATGAGGTGCAACTTAAAGAAAACCAATTTAAAAAAAAGCATTGAACTTACTTTAGCCATCAGAGGGAGAAATAAATGTTAAAAAACTAAACTATTTTAACCTAGGTAATAACATAAAAATTAATTAGAGACTCTTTTAACCTAGAAGGAAAAACAACCAATATCTATTAAATAGCACTACCTAGTTAATGCTAATAAAATAATTTAAAATACTACTTTTGAGGGTCAACTTTCAAAAGATTTTCTGAAGGAGTACCCCCTCCAAAATTTTGACGTCTGTTACACAGTGTTTCCCTTGAAATTTCTGCCGCTTTTTGGAAGCGGTTTCCTTTGGTGTTCCCTAAAGAGCTTCAAAATGAGATAAAGCATTTGTTTAAAAGGGCAAGTATCAAAATTTTGGAGGGGGAAGACCCCTAGCCCCCCTTGAACTTTTGACGTCTATTTATAATTTTTTTTCTTTGAAAATTTTGTGGTTTAAAGGAGCTGTTAGCTGTTCTCTTCGGATGTAACCCAAAGGGTCTCAAAATGGAGAAACTGAAACACTACTTTTAGAGGCAAATTTTCTAAATGCCCAGACTTCGGTCCCCAGAAGAGACCCCTGACCTCCCATTTTTACTTGGAGTAATCGTAAAAATTTTTACATAATGTGCAACAAAATTAAAATCAGTGGCGGATCCAAGGGGGGCACTCTGGACAGTGCCCCCCTTTGACCCAAAAAAGGTTCTTAAAATGAGTTAAAACCCTACTTTTGCAGTTCAAATTTCAAATTATTTTTTGTGGGAGGACCCCCATACGCCCCAGCGGTACCAAAACGGGATATTAAGTGATACCTTTTAGAAAATCTACCAACATTTTGACATTTTGTGTCAAAGGGTATAGGTGATGGTCTGGAAGTGCTACCCCCCCTCTTGGAGCTGTGCTGGATCCGCGCCTGACACAGTGGCGTACATAGAAATTTATTTAGGGTGTAGGGAAATTTTCATTACTAAATAAATTAAAATACTACTTTAAGTCATCTATAACTTAAC
Source organism: Tetragnatha montana (assembly GCA_963680715.1). NCBI lineage: Eukaryota > Metazoa > Arthropoda > Arachnida > Araneae > Tetragnathidae > Tetragnatha > Tetragnatha montana. Next base: position 55,085,524 of record OY796679.1, read on the forward strand.
GCAAAAATGTACTCGTAAGGAGTACCTTACAAATAACTAGTGTTCGGCACTAGTTAACTAGAACTAGTTGCAACTAGTAGTTAACTACCGATCAACTAGTAGTTAACTAGTAGTTTAACTACTTTTGGTTTAAACTAGTTTAACTAGTAGTTGAACTACTTTTTTTAATAACTACTAGTTGAAACTACTTTCAAATTTTCAACTACTTTAAAAAAAAATTTTGTTTAAAATTTCAAAAATATTTAAAATTTTTATCAAAATATACAAAAATTACACTGCTATTTATAACTACAATGTCATGGTAGAGTACTCAAATACCATAACCAGAAATAAAGTACCGTTTTGAGCGAATCATAAAGTTTTTTGTGATATAGATAAGAAAGATGTATTAGAATTTGGGAAAAAAATAGGTTATGAAATTAAATAGACTAGTTAACTAGTAGTTAACTACTTTGGGAAATAGTTAACTACTAGTTAACTAGTCTATTTAATTTCATAACACTACTTTGGGAAATAGTTAACTACTAGTTGCAACTAGTCCCAGGAAAAAATAGTTAATTACTAGTTGCAACTAGATTTTCCCAGACTAGTTAGTAGTTGGTAGTTAACTACTTTTTGACCACTAGTTGCCGAACACTACAAATAACGTTGAGTCGAAAACCCCCGAAACAAAAGTCAGGGCATTCTGACCCATACAATTTTCCAAAAAAAGAAATCCGATTGTATGGGGAACAGAAGGATGGGATGGGGCGTTTATCAGCGTGGCTACCCTTTCCGTGCATAGCTGAGCAGGTGACCTGATGTCAGCCTCCCGATTTTCCCGCGTGTAGCGCCGCAGCTGACACGACAGGTGGCCAATTCCATTCGATGCGGCCATTCGGTGTTCGGAAATTTTCCCTTTTCACTTTATTTTCCCTTAAATTAACGACCTTTTCTCCTTTGAAAATTACCTCGATGTATATAAATTATCTTTGTTTAATTATTGTTATGAAATATAGGGTCAATTCAATAATTAAATAGTGTTTTATAAGGTAATCTATTTTTATAACATTTGATTGAAGTGATAAGTTTTTAATAAAACTCATAAATTATGTTTTTAAATTGCATAAATTATCTATATTCAATTTTTAAAAATTATTTACAATTTTAAAAAGTTTGGAGGGTTAAAACATTAGGATTGAAAAATTTAAGGATTAAAATTAGGTAAGAGAAAGAAAGATGGATTTTTCTTGCTATCGGATTTAAAAGGTTTCTTTTAATCTCAAATAAGAAATGATTAATTGATGATTTAAATGCAATTAGTATATGAGGAAGAAGTAATTTTTTAAGATAAATTTTCGTGTGGAAAAATATTTTAAAATAATCATAAATTTTAAAAATTAAGAGGGTTTCCAATCCAAACGTTCCATGCACACTTTCATTAAAATAATATTAATTTTAATGATAATAGTTGTGTGAAATTTTTACTTAAAAAGACCTTAAAAATGTTACCCGAAATTTATAATTTTGTTCACATTTTTAACCTTATTATTTTTAAACATTATTACCACTTTTTACAAGAATATACTGTGTAAAATAAAGTGGAAATTCAGAGTTTCAGAAATATTTGTAATGCATGGGAAATTTTGAAATTCTGCATTTTTATTTAATTTGTTTGAAAAATACTCATTCGTTCATTCCAAGGTTTAATTTGGCTCTAATTTAAACGATATAAACAGCGTAATAAAGCATTAAAAACGATCATCGGGGGTATAGGGGGTAATTTTAGTCTTTCTCTCTATGTGGTCAAAATAGGAAAATTTTTAGCTTTAGGATGGTTTATCCCTAACCTCTGCCTCTAAAAAAAAACATCAAATTTTGAACTAGTGGATTAAAATTTGGAAAAAACATTAAAATCGTAGCACAATATTCTTTTATAAAACTCATGAAAAAGTTAATTTTTTTTTCAATTTTGCAAAATATAAGACAGTTAATTATTTAGGTACAAAAGAAGATCTTAAAAGTTATGTGTTTTAAAAACTTTCTCTTCTTTAGTGGTGAATATTGATCAATGATTGATATCATTAAATATTGCCCCCAAACAATTTTCGCCTTTTCACTGAGAAGTAGAAATAACGATGATGCATATTAAACTTCTTTTGAGCATTATCTTCTTAATCTGATACTTAACCTTAGCGATAAGCTCCACAATTAACACATCGTTTATTTGGTATCTTCGCTATAATAAAGTTCGCAGTTTATTTAAAAAGATTTTATGAGCAACCCAATGCTTAATTTTTTGGAACAATAATTCTCCGATGATCCTTAGTATAGATTGAATGAGTACGTAATGTGAACGAATACATTGTGAACATTGAAGAACGAATGTGAACTCTAAACATATTGGGAAAATTTTGAGAAAAACACGCATAAGTGCAATGGATATTAACTGGGTTATTTAAAGTGGGTTAATATCAGCATAAAACTCCTCCTTTTTGTTTGTTCTCATTTTTTATTCAAAGGCTGTCGTATTTCTACTCGAACCCTTATTGTGTATGCGGATCAGATGTTATTTTACTTTTTTTTTTACAAAATAAGTAATTGAATAACTATAACTCATAGAGCAGCACTTGAGAAGAGGGTTGTGCTTAAATTTATCTTAATCTTAATGATATATAAATGCATTGGAAAATCAGATAAAAGTAAAAGAAGCAACTCAAAAAGGAAGGGTGAATGAAGATTTTATTTAAAAAATTTCTATTAAACCATCTCTGTTGAAGTGCTTTTGAAACAGTCTAAGTTAGAGTGAAACGTCTTTAACACTCACTGCTACATGAAGGCCAATTAATGGAAAAATTTATATTTTATTTTTAACAGTGCAACGGATAACACCCATATTTGCTTAATTAATGACAATCAATAGCGGTATATAAGAGAAAAATATAAACATTCTGAAAAGTAATGAAGAATTCTAACTTATAGAATTCAGGGTTTAAAAAAGAGACCAAAAAAATCAATTTGACTTTCCAATAGAATAAAATTTTTATTGTATTTATAATTTTTAAAGGTTTATGTTTACCTCTATTTAACCTATACTCGACAGCAACGTTTCCTGACCCTACGACGTCACTAACAAACATAGTTCCCAGCGAGGCGTCTGAATTTCGAGTGAAATGAGGAACTTCAATTTAAAAATATGATTATTTTGTTTTTATCACGATTTGCATACCGTAACTCCTCCTAGCAAAGCAACCCGACAGGCTTTCTGTTTACGCAGTTTCTGCTTCCACGTAGTGACGTCATAGGGTCAGGAAACGTTGCTGTCGATTGATTATACAACTGATATTTAAATGCATAAAGTAATACTTTTTAATTTCTTTTAGGTTAGTCCGAAGCTATTGTCAGAAGTCTCCAGTCATTCCGTATCTTGTTAAATAAGGAATGGATCCTTATTTGAAACATGTGCAATTCCTTATTTTATCTCGGTCACATCACTGATCCATTGAAATCTAGTTAGAAACGGAGGGCCAATGGATCCTTCTACGGGCAACATGCAATGTCTGAATGCAACGGGACCTGGCAGTTGACTTTTTTTGTACATAGACTTTTCTTCACTTACTGGTTTTGAATCGGATATCATCTATGAATTTTCTTGTAAGCTGTTTTTGTTTTCACTTTTGTTGTTTGTGCATTTCTGCTGTTATAGCAAAGGTATAGAGCTGTGATTGCAGTTTTTACACATTGTATAGAAATTTCTTATACTCGAATTTTCATTCTTTGTAAATTTTGTACCTATGAGATATCGTTCTCGTATCTTTCCTTGGCCATGTGAATGGCTGTGTAAAGCGCAGATGTTGCTAGTTGTAAAAAATATTTTGTGATAGTATGTCCAAAAACACATTTTGTGTTGTACTGTAAAAATGTATTGAAGATATATTCAATAAAAGATGTAAGTGATACTTTTTTAAGATTTGCTTCTACAATCATTAGTTTGACTTTTTGAATTAAAAATTGAAATAAGTTAAATAAGTATTCTCAAAATGTAAACATGGATTGAAAACCATTAATTTATGAGACTTAAAGTAATAATGAATGAAAATTAAATGCTTTATAACTTCTAAATGGTAAGACATCAAAGAAGGGATAATAATATATTGATTATAAAAGAAACTGTGTATGAAATGCAAGTACTGTTTTTTATTATAAAAGTAAATCTGCATTTTGAATATTTGAGAATAATAAGAAGTAACAAGTTTGATAAATCTATATGAAAAAGTAAAAAAGACATACCAGAAAGTCAAATATAGAATAATGATATTTAGCTTAGCAGGAAATAAATATTCAAACATCGATCCTAAAAGATTCTATTAAGTTATCGTAAAAGCTTATCAATTTAAGTATTAAAATTTTTCGATTTAAACAAAAATTAATTTATATAAAAAGAAAAGAGAAACTTTATCCTTCAAAATTGTGTGGTGTTATGCTATGCAAGTGATAATAACTTATTTAATTCTTAATTAAAAGAAAATCACTGGTTTAACTTGTTTTGACCAGTAAATGGACTACCTAGAATGTTTAAATATTTTTTTTTATATAAATTTAATTTGAAAATGTAAAGAAAGTAGTTAAAAAGTGTCTCAGATCTTCATAAGTAATTTAGTTCTATTATTGTAAAAGTAGGTTTAATTAATTAATGGTCAAAGTTGATACTACCTCTAAAGGGCAATATTACGTCACAGTTATTTTAAGTATACTGCTGAAAATACTATTCAAACACAATTAATTGCTTATTGGTAGAAATTAATATATTTGTTACCCCATAAATTTAAAATTTTTAAACAAGGACAGACTACTGCATAAAACCAGGAAGATTTGTGGAGACGTTTATGGTTATTTTAGAAAGAGTTATTTATCTTATTTTTTTTACATTTTCTAATGCAAGCTTTTTATTTATACAGAATCTTTACTTTCGTTATAATGTTTCCCACATTTAAACTGTAGAACATATTCTTATTTCAGATTGGAAAAACGCAATATTACCGCTTCCTTACCTAAATACAGGGATGATATTTTTCAGACTTTTGGAGGATTTTCAGACTTTTTTTGAAATTATCATGAAAATTTCACACTTTTTACTTTGAAAAAAAAAATCAGCTTTTGAACTGAAATTTTTGACTGGGAGTTTCATTTTTCTAAATTCACGCTGATGTTCTTGACTAATGAGGCTCTTTTATATGGTAAATTTTCATATTTAAGCCAATTTAATATAATAGCTTAACACATTAAAACTTTTAATTTTAAAGTTTAAGATTTTATTGTTGAAATTTATGTTATCTAATAATTATTAGTTTTTCCGATTTATACTCAATTTAAGAGATCAAATGTTGTTCGCATAGTTTTCAAACTTTTTGCTTTTTTGCCAATGTCATCCCTGTAAATAAAATGCTTCTCCTATACGGGGTTAAATGGGAAAAAAAATAGCTGCCTTTTCCCTCCTTTGACAAATGCAATTGTTTTCCTTCACCATTTCGGGACGGGAAGCATGCCTTTTCTGTTTTAGGTTAGTAAATCCTGGGGACATGTATAAGAGGGTATCTAAATTGATGACCTTGGAGCCAAACTGGCAGTGGGCCAAGTATATTACCATAGCAACGGAACCCGCCCCCTTTTAGATGACTTTTCTTCATTCCAGTTTTCATCCTTTCTATTTTTAGCAAAGATCAAGGAGCAGATACTACTAAATCTGCTCAACCCAGATAGTTTAATGCAGTTAAGAGAAAATAAAAGGGGTTGAAATTGCTTTTGTGAGATTGGTGCAACTTATAGATTTTTAAGGTTGCATTTTGTGTGAGAAATTATGTGCACATAATTATTAAATACTTTCTTTCACTGCTATTAAAACATTTCAATTTAAACTAAATTGACTACCAGAATGAAGTAAGGTGGATGCGCTAGGCAGCAATCACGCGCAAATTCATTAAATTATAAGTTATTAACGTTATTCAAAAATAACGTTAATAATTTATAATTATTAAATAGTTATTTCTTCCAGCAGTCAGGTGGGAGACTTCTATTAGTGTAAATGAGAAGAATCTCCGTATTTTTGCGTTTTATCACCAGTAAAGCATTAAATAATATTGATACATAGAATGTTCTGCTTAAAACTCAACCAAATTTTTCAAATTATAGACACTGTTTTAAAAGCACTGTGCGATACAGTATCAGCACGGTGCATGAATTATTAAAAACTCTCTCTTTAACTTCCTCAAGCATTTGGACCGTCAAAGTTTTCTTTTAACTAGCTGTTTGGATATTATCTCCGAATGTAAGTCTTTTGTGGGTAAAGGGGGCTTGTCTACAAGATTCAATTTCAGAATTTTTAAAAGTCTAACAGCTGTATTCACCACTAACCTCACCTAAAGTGAACTTGGAATCATGCTTTTTCGCCAACTCTGATTGGCTTAAAACTGGTTTTTTCTTCTTTAACTACCAATGAGATGTTTTAATTCCAGGTTAAGGTTAGGTTAGTGGTGAATACTTTGCGTATAAAAACCTGTTTTTTTTTTCAAATTCTACACTTTCTAAACTCATAGGCGTAGTTTTGTTATTTAAATAATGTAAATTTGTTAAATCAAGGCTTCTGAAGCTGATTAGTGCAATTTATAGATTTTTAAGGTTAGTTTTTGTGAGAGAAATTACGACCACATAATTTATTAAATACTTTCTTTCACTGCTATTAAAAAATTTCAATTTAAACTAAATTGACTACCAGAATGAAGTAAGATGGATGCGCTAGGCAGCAATCACGCGCAAATTCATTAAATTATAAATTATTAACGTTATTCAAAAATATCGTTAATAATTTATAATTATTAAATAGTTATTCCCTCCAGAAATCAGTTGGGAGACTTCTATTAGTTTAAATGAGAATGATCTCCGTATTTTTGCTTTTATCACCAGTAAAACATTGAATAATATTGATAGATAGAATGCTCTGCTAAAACTCAACCAAGTTGGGGGACCTTTGTCTAAGGGAGTTATTTTAAGAGCACTGTGCGATAAAGTATCAGCACGGTGCATGAATTTTGAGTAAATAGTTGTGACGGAATTATTAAAAACTTTAAGTTCCTCAAGCATTTGGACTAGCTGTTTTAACTAGCTGTTTGGATATTATCTCCGAATGTAAGTCTTTTTTGTGGGTAAAGGGGGCTTGTCTACAAGCTCCAATTTCAGAATTTTTAAAAGTCTAACAGCTGTATTCACCACTAACCTGACCTAAAATTACCTTGGAATCACGCTTTTTCGTTTTTCTTCTTTAACTACCAATGAGAGGTTTTAATTCCAGGTTTAGGTTAGGTTAGTTTAGTGGTGAATACTGCCGTAAAAATGTTAAACTTTGTTTAAAATCCTTTTTTTTTTTAAAAAAAATTACATTTTCTATACTCAGAGGCGTAATTTTGTTATTTAAATAATATAATTTTGTTAAATTAAGGCTTCTGAAGCTATTTGAAAAGCAACGGCCAGACCTCTTGGAAAAATTTCTGCTTATAAAAAACTGCCCATTTATTTATTAAGAAAAGCTGGGTATCTGCAATTGCTTATTGTTATTATTAAGGGTATAGCAATTTACTTGAAGCTCAACGATAAGCTTACTTCAAAAGCTTTATATTGTAGTAAGCTTGTTGTTTGTTACTGCAAGCGCTTTTATAACAGTTACTTTACGTTATAAATACAAGGCCTCGAATTGTTAACTTGATAACTTCGTCTCAAATTGATTTTTTACTGAATATTTTAATTGGGAAATGCGTAATTATATACCCAGCCGTCCTTACTTTATTCATTTCTTAACTTAATCAGATCTATGAACCCTATCAGCGAGGTCAACCAACTACTTGACTATTTGCAGAAGTCAGCAGAACAAAAGATATGTGTTTGATATCGACAGTTATTTACATTAAATTTAGGTTGTTTAAGTTATCAACAGTTTACATTAATATTAGTTTCAGTTATCTGATAGTTACGAAAATGACTTTGAACAGACATTCTCCTTCTCTGAAGAACTTTATAGTAATAATATCTGAATCGCTATTTTGGTATATTATAAAATAAACAAAAAATATTTTGGTATAATTTGAAGCCAATAGTTTATCTTTATCTGAATAGAAAATAACATGTTAAATTGTATGAAACTGCGGCGTATCATTGGTTTCTTTTGGATTTTTATCACGATTTTCGTACCGAAACTCCTCCTAGTAACCCTACATGCTTTGTGTTTACTTATTTTCTCCTTCCGCGTAGTGATGTACTGGGTTCAGGAAACGTTGCTGTCGAGTATAGACTTCACAATCAAAAAATGCTCCCGCTTTTTTTAGATACCTTCATAATCCCCTTTGATTATATAATACCAAAAAGTACTGTTAAAAATTTACTGGTGACTGCTATCTCCGCAAATTCAGCAGTCGATAGATATCAGCACAGATATTATCCACCGAATCTCCGTTCTCCAACTCTCGTTGCTTTTAAATTCCCTATTTATAGGCAACATTTTGTGTATGCCCGCCAGTTCTGTTTTCGAAGTCAGATAACTCGTGAAAGATTTAAAAGTTTGATGTAAACGCGGAAATTTAATAAAAAAATACATTTTTGTAAGTTTTAAAGGGTTTATATAAAAGAAATGTTGGGGGGGGGGAGGAACTCCGGAGACCTTTATTCACCTTTTTAGGGATCTCGTCTGTCCTAATTTCTCTTTATTGAACGGAAATCTTTAACTTAGAGGAGCTCAACAGGTTGACAATTTTCATTAAAATTGAAGATATTTTCCATATGGAATGGATAGCCATATTTTTAGACTTAAACCCTTAAGAGCGGGTTTAGGAGGCTCTAGATAACGCAATTGCGTCTCGCTACCCTCCTCCAAAATCCCTTATGGGCCTCTAAACAGAGTTTCTGAGAAACAAGGATAAATGAGCAGAAAAACTTAGTATCTACATAATGCTGGTGTAAAATCATTCAAGGAGGAATCTCAATCAACTCAATCAACTATTTTTTGCTTGATTCTGGACCCGCTATTTCATACCCTTCAACTCGTTCGTTTGATGATTTTTGAATGATGATTTTTTGAGTATTTTATCAACCTATGTCCATACCAAATTTCATCCAAATCTATCCTGTAGATCTGGAGAAAATCAAACAAATGCCTAATATCTCTTAATTTTGAACACCAGTGTAGGTTCTCCGACAATCAGAGGTTTGACTCCTGGTTAACCACCGGTCAAGTGAATACGGTCGTTAGTTAGCATAAGTTAGACTGCAAAACTCTACTATATTTTTATGTGTTTTAGCATATTGTCCTCTTGTAAAGGCAAGTCAGTCTGGAATAATTTCTATTTGATCACTCTCTTCATTCCTCTCCGTACTTTGCATTCATTAGGGGGAGGGGGGAGAGGGGCCCCCTTTGTTCGACGAACTCCATCAAATCGTGGTGACACCAATATTCGGCTCCCCCGGCCCCTGGGGGTTGGATTTCGACCCCATGCGTTAATGACTCGAATCCCGTTCTAGAGTCACTCGGCTCTTTGACGGTATGCGCCCGATGACTAAGCGACAAGGGATTGGAGAGTTTTTCATACCACTGCATCTATAATGCAATTCCGCGCGTTTTTCAGAAGCGACTCAGCACGCTTTCGAGTGCTTTTGGGGTGTTTCATCTTTGGCTGGATGGAATTTTTCATTCCTGGAGCACCCGGGTGGAAGATGGAATCTCTCTGATCGATTAGTTTTCATTTATAGTAGAAGTTTGGGTGCCAGCTGCTTTTGAATTGCTGTTCAGTGAAATCATCCGCTGGTGGTGTTTGGAAAGCTGTGGGTATTGAGAACTTATTTTGCTGTGGGTTTTGGTTCAACCTTTGGTAAGTCGTACTTGTCGAAGTAAAATGTATACGTGTTACGCTAACAACCAATAAGTATATTTGGACACTTGCAAATTGAAAGAAATCGGATACAGTATTTATTTTCAATACTTGGTTTAGGTTGGAATAGTGGAAATTACATCCAAGGCATACTCTAAACCAGTCGTATTTTTCCAGCTGAACTTTTCGCCATTCAGCTTGGAGAAGGCTGCAATCAATTCCATCAATGATTTTGGATAGTAGGGATATTTCTTTGATCGTCAAAAAAAGGGTTAAGATCCGGATTCAGTCTACCAGGAACAGTCAACTCCACTTAATGTGATCACGGTTAATGTTATCAATCGGATAATATACTATCGAAATTGACTGGTCCCGATCACCCCTATTTAAATTAACCCAAAATGTAGCGTTTTATTTTATCAGTTAACGTTTAATGTTATCAAAATTTGGTGAAATTCCTAAAAAATCTTTTTTTTCTGTTGGAGGGCAAAATTTTAATACATAAACAATAAACATACAAAATGAGACATCAATGTACTAGTGTTATATGATCCGCCTCTGTATTTTTCTTTAAGAATGTTTAAGTTGCAAAATGCATCGTTTTAAATGCTTCAATTAAGACTACACAGTCGTGACTTTAATGCAAACACCCGAGTTACACTGTTTGCCACTTTTCATAATAGAGCCGCTTATTATTATCAATCAGATATTGTTATCATTCTGATCTTGGACAAAAGTGATCACATTAAGCGGAGTCGACTGTATTACGACTGAAGGTCCCATGCAAGACCACGGTGGGTTCCTGTAACTGGACAGTAGAAATAGTGATTTGCATGGGTGTTCCAAACAGTTCATAGTACTTATTGGTTTTTAGTACTTTTCTCTTTTCCTTATGTCCTAAGGTTTTCACTTGTAAAATTGGAATCCAGCTTCCAAGTTAGTGGATTCTTTTGTGGGAAGAAAAGTATCTTTCTATCAATATTAGATTTTGTCAAAACGATCCCCTCTTATAAATCGGACAATATCGACAACATCGCCCAGTATCGGTTTTTGCTGGCCATTAATCATCAAAAAAGGGGAAAAAAACAAGTGAATTTTTATTCCGAATAGTGTAGATAGAATGCTTTTTATAATCAAAAATTCTAAAAAATGATATTTGCCAATATTTGCGATATCGACCGATGTTGTTTTAACACTGATCGAAGTTTCCGTGGGCTAACTGGGACGCGTTGTTGGTGAGCTGGCAGATCCATTTTGTTCAAGGATTCTCTCACCCATAGTACAAATAATAATTATAATTATAATAATTTTATTTACAAATGTTTAGGATGTTACATAAATGCTTAGATAAAAATATTTGTCAACTGGGTATAAAAAAAACCCCATTAAGTTGACAGATAAAATTTTATGCAGGAGTATTATTTAGATGATTTTTAACTCTGTACTTACAGAGGAGTAAGTACGGAGGATTTTTTTTTCGCCTAAAATGTTAACCATCAAAATCCATATTTCTTCCAACTAACCTTACTTGGAATAAATGATATAACTATAAACTTTATATCTATTACAAAATAGTTGTTTACAATTTTTAGGATAAAAGATTAAGTTATACATTTTCCTACAAATTTACAATTAAACACATTTGCCAAAACTCCAAACAATCCAATACCAGCTAAACGATCTGGGTCTTCTATTGCATTGCACACCACACCTGAGGTGTTTTGTATTCCTAAATGGCATTCCCATCTCCATCACCATGACAACTGGTCGACTAAATAAATTCCAACTGCATTTATGAAAGAGTGATATTAAGCAGAGTTATAGAGCTTGTTATGATATTTATACCGTACACCAACCTTGAAGTGACTGATTTATGTACCACACGCTCCTACCTGCACATCAATAAGGCATAAATCATGCAGATTGTGGCAGATGTATGTTTAGTTCTGCTTTTATAGCGAGTCTTTACTGGAATGAGTTGCTCTGGATGTGCGCGGTTTTTAGGAAATCATGCAATAGGTTAGGGGCCGTTCAAATATTACGCAAGCAAGTTTTTGGTCATTTTTGACCCCCTCCCCCTACCTCCCCCTTGTCAGTAAAGATAAGCAAACCGCAAATCCCCTCTCATAATTACGTAAGAAAACTGCCCAAAAAATTTTAGGGTGAGATTTCAAAAAATTTTCTGGGGGTGGACCCCCATACCCCCCTTTTGTACTTGGATTTTTATTTTTAACAACTTTATTATAATAAGTTCCTCAAAAACTAAATCCTACCAAAAATATGTGTCCGAAATTCGGACTAAGTGTACCAGTCCAAAAGCAAGTTAAAACCCTGTTTTTAGGGGTAAAGTTCCAAATATTTTCTGGGGAAGGGCCCCCAGATCCCCTTTTGTACTTGGAACTGTATTTTTAATAACTTTTTAAATATTAAGTTCATAAAAATGTACATCCAAAATTCGGACTTAATGTTCCAAAACTAGTTAAAAACCTGTTTTTTTTAGTCTAACTTCCAAAAATTTTCTGGGGGAGGACCCCCAGACCCCCTTTTGGTACTTGAATTTTTATTACTAACAACTTTTCCTATATTAAGTTTTTAGGGCCTAAATTATCACCTAAAAAGCTACATTGGACCTATTAAATATGTGTGGGAGGGGCTGGGGAGTAATTTTGGGCCCCTCCCGAAATAAATTTCTATATACGCCACTGACTAAAACTTTCCTCGTGAAAAATGGTTAATTTTTTCCCCTTGTTCGTTTCTTTTTGTGAAATTTATTTTTGGTTGAGTTTTGAAATTAATTATACAAGAAACGAGAGATTTTCGAAAATGCAGTGTTTGTAACATCGTACGTCAGCATCCCTCATTCTCCCCCTCCCCCTTGTCAGGAAAAATAAGCAAATAGCAAACCCCCTCCCCCTAGGGGCTTACGTAATATTTGAACGGTCCCTTACCCATTTCATTATATTTTTATATTGCCTTTGACTCGTCATTATTCTGAAGCTTACCAATTAAATTCTTTTCTGAAACCAATTAAAAATGTGAAACCTAAAATCTAAGCAAAATGTGCAGTTTATTTTACCTCAAATCGTCATTTAATCCTTAAAATTAAAATTGAGAATAGAGCTCACACACAAATTTCTCCTTTTGATTATTTTTACATTTAAAATTGTTTACATTAGCATTTTTACTGATATGGTAGTATATAAATGTCTCCATTGACTGTCCCTTTCAATATAAAGTTAAAATATAGAAAATTGTGAGTAAAATATAAAAATAAACTAATGATTGAGTCAAGTTACGTATAACTTCTCTTTTACTATCAGTTTTATGCGGGGTCACAGATGTAGCAGATCTAACTAAGTACTATACTCGAAGATAGTAGATACCTGCGTTGAAATTAATTTTATTTTCCCTCTAAAAATATCTGGTTTAAGTTTTTCTACGATTTTACTTCATTTCATACTGTAATGACTAATTTGCGAATTACGTCCTAACTTGCAACCGCTATCTACATTTTATGCGTATTTTTACTGAAAAACACTTCCCTTTTGGGTACAACGGACCTCTGATATCTAATCTGTCTAGATCAGTAAACAAATCCAAACAAGTTTTGTGTTACTGATATAAATGAAATAAGAAAACAATGGAGCCTTTCTTAGATCTCCTTTTAGTATCCAGAAAGAAAACAACCGAATAGTTCATGCTTAAAAAGCTCTATTATTTTCCCTCATTAATTTTCATTTATGGATATCTTGAGTGAAGCGTCTACCCTACTTTCCTACTTATTTCCAAGAAATTTAGTAGAAAAGGTTGATATGATGTGAAAAGCGTATTCATTCATAAATGTTCGAAGTAAAAGAGCAATTATTTGGTATATGATTAAAGAAGGCACCTTTGTATTTGCTTCCATAAAAGAAATGCGTTTAAAGATTTCTTAGGGCCTAGCTACATCTCTCTACATATCAAATATTTAGGTTTACCAGATGTCTAGATAATACTTTCTTTCTATGCTTTTAATTTTTAAAAAATATAAATGAAAATATATTTCAACTTGTGTAAGACACTTACAGGATATTCACAGCCATCAGCACCGGCAGTGTTATTAATCTTAGCATCGGCCATCTTAGTTCCTGTAATGTAATTTTCAGGGTCCTCGGTCATTATTCGAAACAAAAACATATGAGAGCTTCAAAAAATATGGTTACCTTACCACCCACCAAAAAAGGATCCAAGAGCTAAATTCCAGATTATGTAGGTGTCACTAAATATCGTCTAATTACTATTAATTACGTACTTAAAATTATGCATGGAGTTCAGGAATACCATATCTTTTACAAATACTAATTGGAAAATTTTCCCTAAATGACTCACTTGCAAGTTTCTGCTATATCCTTCCAAATGTGTGTGGAACTCCAATATTAATGTAGGGCCTCTGTCCCCCTTAAACCATTAATTCTTAGAGTAATTTGATCCAGGAACACGTATTTCTCCTCTTAGAAGATCCTATTGGCACGAATTTCATTAATAAGGAACTAATAATTTGTGTCGTTACTCCAAAAATAAAATTATCCTTAATTTCCCGACAAGAGTGTAGTTTTCGTTCTCGCTCACACAAAAAAGGTAAAAATGATGATGAAATGATGAAAAAAGCCCAGAGTGGCAATTTCCTATTGCCAAGAACCAAGAAGTCATTTCCTGAGAGGGATCTCATTCAAGATAGAGCCTTCATCGAAAATCACACACAAGACCTACTATAAATAGACGTGCTTGACCATAGTGGCACGGAGCCATTAGCAAAGGAATGCGTAATACCCCCCGCTGCGAGGCGTCCATTAGGACCCCTGAATATTAAAGGGCTTTTATTTGTGCGTGCGCCGCGGCTTTCATATTTCATAATTCCCGTTAGGCGTGTCGGCCCAAGGGAGCAGAAAATGAGAATAGTGCAGGGCGTAGCTTCCGGGGCGTATGAAACATTCATTGGCCGGGGCTGGATCGATGCGGAGGAGTGCCTGGGCTGAAGAAGCTGCTTGGGGCGCACTCGGTCGGTGGAAGCCAAGTCGCGTATTGGGTTTTTGTGTGAAGACAGAAATAGTTAGTTTGGGAGATTTTTGGTTGGTTTTGTGTATGTGTGTTTTTATTGAATGTGAGGGGGTTTTTTTATCTGAAATTTTTATTTTTGGGATAAATATGGAACTGAGCTTGTACTTTCAATTGGTGTGATTTAGGCACGCAGACTCCTTGTTCAGTTTTTTCTTTCGTTGCTGTTTAAAAGTCTGTTTCCGAATCCAAACACACGTATTAAAATCTTTATTAAATTTTATCTTTTTTATTATTGTACAAATATTAAAAAGTCATGTTCTAAATTGGTGGAGTTCATGACAAAATGTTTTCAGCGTAGAAAAAGCTAGAGATGGACTTATTTGCTCCTATGCCACCTACTATGAGCTTTTCATGTATAAATATGATATTTTTACCTTCGTCCAAATTAATTAAACAGAAAAATAAAGTTTTTCTCTTGGCAATGAATTCGATACCAATGTTTGATCACTCCTATTTGCACTTAAAAGAGAAACAACTCTTTTAAAATTCACAAGAAAAATCTCCTTGCAAAACGTAAAATAAGGGAATGAATTAATTTTAGTAAATACTTTGTGTGTGGGGTTAAAATAAGAAAGCAATTGCTCTTTTTATAAAATGTTTTGTAGGCATTTTTGTCTATTTTTAAGGTTTTTAAAAATTTATTTATTGCTCTTTATTTGATTTTTTCTAAAATGATAATTTTTTCAAAAGTGTTTTTTATCGAGAATTGTTTATTTGATGTTTTAAAACATTCAATTTTCAGCAAATATCTATCAGCATTATTTATAAGTAAAAGTCCTTCAATTTTGTAAAATAATTGCGTTTTGAGCAGTAACCCATTTTAAACCAAACTTTTCTCAAATCAAATTGGAATCAAAGGAAAGGAATCAAAATATTATACTATTAAAAGTTAAACGATATTACACTAATAATCTACCTAAACTTTGAACAATGTTCAAATTACCTGCCATTAAAAAAAATCTACCTAAACTTTAGTTGGAAATCAGTTTTTCCTTCTCATAAAAAGCTTTGATGCAAAAAATGGCATTACATAAACATCAATAAATCCTTAAAATCCATTGCAAACATAAGTTTGTTTTTATGCCAAATTGTTACATGCAAATATAAGCGACAAGAAATTCTCAATTAAAAAGAGTGTAATGATGAGCAAAGACATGATTCAGATTAGAGAGAATTAGTTGGCACATAAGATGTATAGAGAATGTATAGATACGGAGAAATGAGAAAAGTAGTTTTGAAGAGGCAAAAGAGAAGGGAGATATTCATAGAGAAAATGATTTAGGTAAGAGAGAATAAGTAGAGGTAGTATATGATGTAAAGATAATTGACAAAGCAAAACGAAAAGGGGAATATTCGATTAGGAAAAAATAAGGAGAAGGGAGAGAAAGAGAGTGGAAAGAAAAGGTAAAAGAGAATAAGTCGAAACATTAGGTATAAATACTAAAGATTATAGACACAGGACGACTCAAAATAAAGAGAAGGGGAAAAGGAAGAGGAGAGAAAGTTGTAGAGATGAGAAAGAGAATAAGTAGGGAAAAATATGTAAAGAGAATAGACACAAATAATATGAAAGGGGGAGAATCGGAAGACCCAAAAAATAATGAGAAGAGACACAAAAAAAATAAATAAAAATGAGAACTAAATCAAAATAGAAAAAAAAAGAGAGGAGACAGAAAAGAAAGAGAATAACGGTCGTATTTACCATTAACCTAACTTAGGGTTAACCTGGAATCAAGACTTCTTACGGCTGTATTCACCTCTAGCGTATCCTAAAATTACCTTGGAATCAATCTGTTTCTCAACTTCAACTCTGACTGTGAACTTGTATTCCTTCTTCAACAACCAATTAGAAGTTTTGATTCCAGGTTAACCTTAGGTTAGTTTAATGGTGAATACGGCCTGTTGAAAAAGGGAAACAAGTGTTAAAAGCCAATCAGAGTCAACGAAAAAACTTGATTCCAGGTTAACCTTAGGTTAGGTTAGCTATGAATACGAAGGATGGAAACAAAAATGAACTGGAGAGTGAAAACTCATCACAACAAAGCAAATAACAGAGTCCTATCGTGTTCATCCTGACCAGTCAAGTTCCACTCTCCCTTCCACCACCAACTGTTGGCAATAGTGGTGAGCTGCTAAGCCCGCGAGTACACGGGTGCCAGCCGGCGGCACAGAGTGCACTTTTTGATGAAGTGCGGTGCCGCGAATGGAAGCCGTTCGGAGGGGGGAGGTGAGTCCCGGGGGAGAACGCCCTAATGAGCGGCAGGTGCGCCGCCCCTGCCGACCTGCTCGCTCGCGGCACCACAGGATTACGAAACCCGCACCGGTCGAGAGCTTAGCCCCCGATAAGTGACACTACTGCACAGTGGGATGGAGTGGACTAAATGCGATGCTCTTTTTAAGGTTGGTCATTTGGCATTTTTGGCAAATATTGGAGTGATCTTGGGTGGTTGGTTCGTTTCATTGGAGCAGCTGTTGCCGAACTGTGCTCATAAGTAGTATCTTTTATTGAAACTGCAAAGTATGGTTGTAGTTGGCTAATGGTGGATACTTGGATGTTAATCGTTAGTACCCAGCGGTCACCTGTGGGCCGAAGCCTGTTTTGTTATCCGTGTAAGTGCTGTTATTCGTGCCACTCACACATTCGCTCGCAGAACCTCTTTCTACAGAAGGAATGTATATTCATATGTTACCGGCAAAGTTTGAAATCTGGCATTCTATATAATGACAAAAACTAGCCAGCAATGTCACAGTTACGTAAATTCCATTAAATTTGACTGTGCTGTGCTGTGTGGGAGAGTATAACAAGGTCTGTGCAAGTCCATCTCTTACAGCGTGGTTACTTGATTTATTTCTTAAATATTTCATAATTTTTGGGAGATAAAGTAAGCTTGCCTGTAAATCACTTTTATCATAAAACCACATTTGGGGGATTCAAAAGGCAACTTACTTTAAGCTCTTTTAAATAATCCCAAAAAGTTGTACGAAAGACGAGCACTAAAACGTAATTCAAGACTGTTTACCCTAGTTTATTAATTTAATTCAGCTCAGTCATATAATGCAGTCTGAAATACTATATCATGTAAAAAATACAAATACGAGATATAAGTGCAGACAAGCCATTTTCCAAAGCTTTAGAGAAAAGGTTTTTCCCCCATGGCTTATTCTTCGAAAACACCCGAGGTTTCTTCCAAGAAATGATACCAATAAGCAACACAGTTCACGAAGTGAATAGAGTTGATAAATCTATTTAAAGGAGGAAAACTTACAATGGCAAACACATAAAAGAGGAGCTGAAGGAAAAATTAACAAGTAGTAAAGCTTTCGTATATTCAGTTGTTTTCAGCAAAAAGGAAAGTAATGAAGTCAGTTTTCCTTTCAACACAGCTGGGGAGCAGGTAATCTCAAGATTTTCTTTAAGAACCACCGCTGTTAGTTCAAGTCCTGCCGGGTCAAATCTTTGCACCTGTTACAAAACCAAGTTTACATACTCTGCGCACCGTCGGGGTTAAATTATTGAGATTTCTAAAAGGAAAAAGTTAAATTTATTGTTTTGAGAATTCATTTAACGTTACGTTTACTTGAATTTTTTTTTGAAAGAATTTTTTTTCCTGGAGTTCCTTCGTGGACTAACTTTGTGATAAATGTTTTAGTCTTTAAGGAATTCTTAGAAAATATCGTGCAGAAGTTCAAACGCACCTTTTTCCTTAAGCGTTTAGAAAAAGCAATTTCGATAAGGGATTAACAAACTGAAAAACTGAGGTGTATTAAATTACCTAAAGCTCGTGAGGATTTCTCTGGATTTATAGAATTAACTTAATTGGAATAGAAGACTTAAATGAGATAATAATGATTTGATATTTTGAAAGGAATTAGAAAGGGATTTAGCTTTTGGAGACATACACATTTGCTCTGTTTTTTATGTAAAAAAACCTCAATAAAAATAATAGTCTTTTAAGCAGTGGTTATTAAGTTTTTCTCAGTCGTGGACTTACGACTTTTGTTCCACGGTACCCTACTTCTTGCTCCATACTTGTTCTTCTTTAGTTTTTTTTTTAATTATGATTCGCTAAAATTCTGAAACAGTTAGAGGTTAGGTCAATTCCAAATTATTAATTTTTTTTACAATTACTGATATTATCTTCTCCGTTTAAATCACATGCGGTTCATATGCACTGAGAGAAATGATGATTTCAAATCTGAGTACTACATCGATAGTGTCATTTTGATATGAAACTTTTTGCTTCAACTATGAAAACACAATTCTTTCAATTTTGAAATACCAGAAATACCAAGTTTCAAACAATTTAACTGTCACCACTCAAATTACATGTATTTTTTTTGTTTAATGTTAGCAGCTTTACAAATTAAACATAATATAGAAAGCAATTTTTTATGCATTTAAAAACGTGATAGCCCGCCTCTCTCAGATGCGGCTTCACACTCTAATTGCTAATGAGCTAGTCACATTCTGGTCAAATACTGTACCATCGAAAGGGTTAATTTTGACAAAGGACATGATGTATCATTTTTTGAGTACCTGCATATTTTCAGAAATGAGTTTATACATGTTTCGAACTTGAGCAAATTTGATTCGGAGCCAGTTTGAGTTTGTGGAATACTCAGATTTGAGTATTTTTTACTCAGTTTTGAAAATGCCGTTTTAAGAGTGTATGCAAAGAAACTTACATTTTTAAGAGAGTGTATAAGAGGAAATAATTAAAATCCAATAATAAATCTATGAAATTTGTTTTCGACCGGATAGAGTTCCAAGTACAAAAAGCTATCTAGGGGGTCATCCCTCAGAAAATTGTTGGAAATTTGACCCTAAGCACAGGGTTTTAACTTGGTTTTGGTACATCTAGTTCGAATTTTGGACATAATTTTTAGGTAGGCTTCGGAATTCGATGATCTTATTATAAAAAAAGTTGTAAATAATAAAGTTCCAAGTAAAAAGGAGGGGTTTGGGGTCCTTCCCCCGAAAATAACATGGGTTTACACTTGTTTCGGTACACCAAGTCCGAATTTAAGTGGGAGGGCAAAGCTAAAAGGTTTATAAGCAAACTCCAGTCCTCAATCTTTCCCAAATCACGAAATCCTGTCGCGAGCGGAGTGACAGAGAGAGCACAAGCATTCGCAATTCAAATGTCACGCCGATTCGCCATGTTCATGTCAGCAGGAGGGAGACTCCCTCTTTCAAATCGAACAGCAGCAGGAGCAGAGACCCCCCTCTCTTGCAATCAGACGTTAATGAAGACAAACAGGGTATCCAGTCGCTGTTCCGGTGCCTAATGAATAACTTGGACACGTCACATTGGATAGTCGTGATCAAATTTGGGGGTTTCCCCCGGAGAGATTACCACCTCTCCTCCCCTCTCTCCCTGAGCCCCTAAATCCGTCTCAGTAAGCATGCATTCACTCGGGGTACTGGTTTTGGGAAGTCAAAGTTAGGATCATCGGGGTAGGTTTTACAGTGATCGAAATCTACATTGTGCTTGTTGTGAGGTTGGATGTTGTGTGTAGTGTTGGGATATTTAGTGGGTGTTTTATTTTTATGTTTTTATCCATTTAATTCTTGGGCATCGGTTATATTTTATGAATCCTTCAGAGTAAAATCGTATTTATTTAAAGGGATAGTTTTGGAACGAAGTCTAAGTTGAAATTTTTGGAGGAATGGGCTTACAGGAATACGCAGGTGCAATGTTGTAATTGATAGATATTTGTGTGTTATATTCATTAGGTATACTTTTCATACGTTTCTAGTTTACTTAATTAAAAATTAAAATAGTTTAATTTTATTTAAGAATTTAATTTTAAAATTAAGATTTTTATTAGCTGTCAATGTAATTAAATTTAGGTTTTTAGATCAACAATCTTTAATAATAACCTATATTTTTTGAAATTAGGCGTCAAGTTAAAAATTATTTGAAACGATTAATGCATTAATAATTCCTGAAAATTTTCACTAATATAATTAAAGGAATGATTAAAATTTATTACCCTTCGTAATAAGAAATATAAATGGGGAAAATATCCTCACTGAGAAAGAAACATTTTTATACATTGTGTTATCAACACTCTTTCAAATAAGCCTTAGAACATACATACTTTGACTTTTTACCCGGAATTTTTCTAATGCTAAATAAAAACCTCCTTTTTCCCGTTTGAAGGCCAATTTTAATACATAAACATACAAAATGAGCCATTTATTTATTAGTAATATATGTTCCATTCTCACGTTTTTCTTTAAGAATGTATAACTTGCAAAATACAAACTAGGGAATCGTTTTAAACACTTCAATTAGGACTACATAATTGTGATTTTAATGAAAAACTCAAGTTACATGTTTGAAACTTTTTAGTTTCAAATCGCCGCTTAATGTTATCATTCTACTCTAGGATAAAGGTGATCACATTAAGTGGAGTCGACGTATACAATGAAAATACAGTCGACTCCGCTTAATTATAATCACTTTTGTCCAAGAGTAGAATGATAATATTATCCGATTGATAATAATAAGCAATTTGATACTAGAAAGTTTCAAACAGCGTAACTCGAGGGTAAGCTTCAAAATCACAACCATGTAGTCTTAATTAAAGTATTTAAAAAGATTACTCGGTATGTATTTTGCAACTTACAAATTCTAAAAGAAAAATATGAGTGGAACATATTATAACACTAATAAGTTAATGACTCATTTTGTATGATTATGTATAAAATCGAAAGGGGGGAAAAAGGAGATTTTTAGGGGATTTCATCATATTTTGATAACATAAAACGATACATTTAGGGTTTAATTAAAATAGGAGTGATCGGGACCGGTCAATTTTGATAACATTATCCGATTGATAACATAAACCGTGATCACAATAAGCGGAGTCGGCTGCAATAATGCTATTAATTAACCTTCCAGCGGGCGCTCGTATCTGAGAAATACACTCGAGATGGATTTGGTTGTATAAATTTTGTTTAGAAGGCGATATGAACTCTTGTCCTTAGCTATTCTATGCACTTCATTTAATCTACTTTCAGTCTTCGTCTAAAGTTCTAACAGTTAATAGGTCTCTGTAAATCTGCTGTTTGTATTTTAGAGATACGCGCGACCGTTCGAGGAAGTTTTTAGTATTTTTGAATTTTTTTAGTAATTAGAAAAAAAATATTTTTGTGTTTTGGTCCTAAACATT
This sequence comes from Tetragnatha montana, assembly GCA_963680715.1. Taxonomy (NCBI): domain Eukaryota; kingdom Metazoa; phylum Arthropoda; class Arachnida; order Araneae; family Tetragnathidae; genus Tetragnatha; species Tetragnatha montana. The sequence goes on from OY796679.1 coordinate 55,107,690, forward strand.
GTAACTTAATATATTTTCAGTTGTTTTCATATGTAGCTTCAGTAATAGTTCAGCCAAAATACCAGTAATTGATTTCACACCTTTCAGGTTACTTCATTATTTTAATAGTGCTGTTATGTTGTTTTTGTGTTTTATAACTACTCTTGATCTGCTCTTTCTGAAATAATATTGATTCAAATAAGACATACTCATTAACCATTTACTGATTAGAACTTTGTTTTAGAATTACATGCTTGAAAATTTACATTTTACAATCGTGTATCTAAGAGATACGCGCGCCCTTTCGTGTTGGTATAGAGGGCGCGCCTGCTGGAAGGTTAAATTAAAATGAAGTAAAAAAATGTCACTGACAATTCTCGGACCAGCTTATAGTCTGAAATACCCGGCACAGAGTAGGACACCGGTCGAAGTGAAGCCGTACCCATGCAATGAGTGGGGAAGGCTCCCTTAACGATCCGCTGAACCAGCGGGCACGTTCGTCGCCCTTCCAATTAAGGCTAAAAGCACGGATTCCCTTCTTCGCCCATAAAGACTTAGAGAAGGTTGTTACTTTAAGCCGCCCGTACTCAGCTGCGTGCCTAATCATATTGTTACACTAAGCTCCCCCATTAGTGAGGCTGAATAATTAATTCGGTGGCACATGGGTCATGCGACGAAAAAGTGCCACGCTCTCTCTGGATATGTAGTGTATCCTTCGGCTTTTTCCAGAGTATAATCTGCGCTCCGGAGGTGATTATGTGACAGTGAGGTTTTCGGATTGGGATATAAATTCTAGCGAGGGTCGTGAGGTTTTAGTCGAGCTTTATTCCGTATATCTATTTGAGCTTGGCTCTTAAGTGCAGTTAAATCCGGTTTACTTCTGGTAAAACAATCATCGGTTTTGGATTAATGGATTGAACTCTAAACGTCTCTTGTCTTGATAATTATTGGTACAATAAAAACAATGTTGGGGCTTTTATGTATTGCCATACTATTCATCCGATTTTTCTGAAACTTTAGCGAGTTGTTCCACTTATGCCAGGAAAATTTGTCAAAACCGTTTAGAATCAGTGCATTCCATTTTTCTTCGCGTTTAAACACCAGTGAATAATTTAAATAATATTTAACCATTGTGAGTTTGACTTCAAATTATACTGTAATTCAAAATAATACCACCAAAATTTTGAAAAAGCACAGTGCCAGCACGGTGTGTAAATTTCAGCTAATATTAATATAAACTACAGTCGACGCCGCTTAATGTGATCACATTTGTCCGAGATCAGAATGATAACAATATCCGATTGATAACAATAAGCGATTTGATACTAAAAAGTTTCAAACAGTATAACTCGAGTTTGCATTAAAATCGCGACTGTATAGTCTTATATAAAGCATTTAAATTTAAAACGATATTCTAGTATGTGTTTTGCAACTTAAACATTCTAAAAGAAAAATATAGGAGTGCATCACATAACACTACTTCATTAATATCTCTTTTCGTATGTTTATGTATTAAAAATTAGGCCGTACAACAGGAAAAAAGGAGTTTTTTTAGGAATTTCACCAAATTTTGTTAAGATTAAGCGATATACTGATCACATAAAACGATAAATTTCAGGTTAATTTAAATAGGAGTGATCGGGACCAGTCATCTTCGATAATATTATCCGATTGATAAGTGATTATGTGAGAGTGATGTTTTCAGATCGGGATATACATTTTAGCGCAGTTAAATCCGTTTTACTTCTGGTAAAACAATCATCGGTTTTGGATTAATGGATTGAAAGCTAATTATTTTGATAATAATTTGCAGTTGGGGAAAAAAAACGACTCAGTTGAGATTTCTGACGAACCACTTGGGTTAGGAAGACAAACAAGGTGTCAATTTTCATGTCATGAAGTATTCTTTAAATGAGAAAAATTTCGAGTCCTTAGGGGGTCGTCTTCATATTAAACGAAACACTAACTTTTTTTTTCCAATGGGGACCCCCAATTATTATGCGATTTTCTGAAAGAGCATCCTCATAAATCCCCAAATACCAAGTTTCATCCATGTAAGTACCCAAATAGAAGCATAGTAAATTTTTGAAATGTCAACCATTCAATGTGAAATTTGTCAAAATGTTTTCGGTGTAAAAATATGAAACTTTAAATTTAGATCAAATTTGTGTCCCCGAACAAAATAATTATGCTTTTATAGCGATATTTAATGGTTAATAGATAGATAATTAACATCTAATTTTGACCCAAACATTAAATTATAAAATCTTTTAATATTTTTATGGTAATCGATCCTGGTAGTAATTTTATGTGGAAAACCAAAATTTCAGTCGATTTCATTTAATAGTTTTGGAAAAAACCGAATTAAACTAAATTCCCACTCTTTAAGGGACCGTATACCGCTGCCAAATGTATACCGACGAATGCCTTTTCGGGAAACAGTCGCCTTATTTTAATCACCATAACTTAAATTAAAACTTAAATTTGATAATAATTTCAATAAATTACTTATAAACTTTTCAATAAATATTAAAGTGGTGAGTAAAAGTCTTACTATCCCACCGTTTTTAAGAAATAGTGTTTACAGAAAATTAACCCTTCTCACTCTGGAGACGACCCCCAAAACGTAAAAGCTTTATTTACCGCACGATTTGAATGAAACTTGGTATTTGGAGATTTATGAGGATGCTCTTTCAGAAAATCGCATAATAATTGGGGGTCCCCATTGGAAAAAAAAGTTAGTGTTTCGTTTAATATGAAGACGACCCCCTAAGGACTCGAAATTTTTCTCATTTAAAGAATACTTCATGACATGAAAAATGACACCTTGATTGTCTTCCTAACCTAAGTGGTTCGTCAGAAATCTCAACTGAGTCGTTTTTTTCCCCCCAACTGTACAATAAAAACAATGTTGGGGCCTTTAATGCGTTGCCATATTATTCTTCCGATTTTTTCTGAAACTTTAGCGAGCACTTATGCAAGGGAAGTTTGTCGAAAAAGCTTAGAATCAATGCGTTCCTAACATTATTTCCCTTTGCTAAAAAATGCCTTAAAAAGCTAAAATTTGAATTATAAAATAATTTTACAACCAGTGTTTTGTTTATTACTTCTTATTCACTCGAATTATATTTATTTTCGATTTAATTTTTAAATTTAGAAATTTGAAACATCGCTTATGTGTTTTCCCAACAAGTTTTTAAAGATGCCAACGATGGCAGTTTATTCTATTCCTTTTGTGCGTGTTGAATGCACTCATTAACTTCAAATTATAAGAATTATAACAAAACGTAAATTTTCGGGGTTTTTTTGGCTTAGCAACAAGTCCTGGGTAGTTTTGTAAATGAAACAATGTCTCGTACATGCCAATGACGATTGATTAAAGTGGACTTTTTTAAATTAAACATTGTGGTCAAAGAAATGGATATGTTAATTTTATGAAATTTCAAAACTGAAATAAATTTAAAAACATCCAAATAGGATAAAAATGAAGGTTAAAGGAAGGTTAGGACTAAAGGAAGGTTAAAGGAAGGTTAGGACCAGAGCCGTCTCTAAAATTTTTAAATCGAGTAGTTATCATTTAGAGTTTTATTTGAGGAAGACTTCTTCTCTTTTATAGACCCTATTTTAGACTCTGATATTGCAGTCAAAGAACTTTCTTTCGTTTTGAGCAAACTTAAATGCAGTAAGGCGCCTGGCTGGGGATGCATTAAAACCAGATTTTTTTTAAATAGTTAGGTAATTTTTCATTGACAACAATTATCAATATATTTAACATTTATCAATATATCAATATTATCAATTATCAATATATCAATATATTTACATTGATCATTGGAACTGTATGATCATTGAAAATTCCTTCCCCGATCATCATTTTTCTAAGTACCATTACACTAATGTAAGGGAACTCCATTCTTTGGCTAAAAGATGAATATTGCACGTTTTAAAACTCACCCCACGGTTTAGCAAGTGGTCCAATTTCTATCACATTGAGGATTTAAGTAGTACGGATATTCCTGTGCCTCATGCAATAATGTTTTTCATTTTATTATGATTTGTTTCGTCACACGGGCCTTCTAAAAACGGCCTTTTGAAACGCACTCGCACTACATTAGGTCCTAGCTCTTTAACGGCGTATCTGCGACCCCCCTTCCTATACCAATTCTTGTTCTTCTAGGTGTACTCTAACACCCCTAGAAGTTTGTACCATGAATTATGGACCACCCTGTATATTAAGGGGTGGCCCTTATTTTTCAAAGTCGGAATTTTTTTCCAGTCCTTAATTTTTTTTTTCCTTTTAATATAAAATGAAAGTGTGCAAAAGGATTTTCCGATACTTTAATACTACCCTAATGTTATAAAACCTCACCACCATGATGATTGTTTTATAGACAATGTATGGACTATTGTTTTATAAAGTGAGAAAAACAATTAATTCCTATCCGAAAATGTGACGTTAAATCCATTAATAACTTTTAAATCTCTTATTAGTTTGTAGAAATTGCAAATATTTTTAAAACTGTAGAATAACTTTGCACGCGCACGGAGTTTCACCCAACGTAAAAAAAGGATTCCCTCCCCCGGAGCGCTATCACTGTAAAACCATTTTTTCCTTTCAAAGAGTGTTTCGGCAGAGAAACCACGCTGTTGCCAACACCTATATGGTAAATATTTTCTGTCTTAAATCGTTTTATGCTATCTAGGATTAGTCTTTAGATGTCTGATACATTGTTTAAAACTTCATTTTTACTCTTAAATTTGTAACTGGATTAAAATAATATTTATTTCAGCTCGTATTCATTACGTTAATTGTCAGTAAAAAGTTTGTCAAATTGATCATTAGAAGAATAAATTTGTTTGAACGAGTGTTTAGAAGTTTAGATAGTTATAAAATGATAGAAACATATGTAATAAAACATTTCACAAACGGACTAATAACTATTACATTTCATCACGCAATTAGTAACAACTAGTTTGCCTAGTTGTTTGCCAGTGTTTGATTTGATTTTTTATATTAGGATTATTATATTAAGTTTGCTTTAACTTTTATTTTATAGTTTATTATTACTATTATTATTTTTTAAACCAAGGGCTTTATTCTAATAGAAATTATAATTAAATTATAAATAGTAGTATCATAAAAATTTAACGTAAATGTTTATATTACTTTAAAAAATGATTTATTTTAAAGCATGTTTTATGTAGTATGTAATATGTAAATTCTTAAATTTTATCGCTCTTTCAAAACATAAGAATATTATTAGAAGAAGAATATATATTAAGAATAAGAATATTCAAAGAATATTTTAAATTGAACAAGGAAATTAAAAAGTTGTGAACTTTTTAGAGTTTCTTTTCGCCTATCATATTTTTAAATTGACGTTCTTCATTTCACTCAAAATTCAGACACCGCGTGGGAACTACTTTGTTTATTAGTGACGTCATAGGGTCAACTTAAGTTGCTGTCTTGTATAGCAACCCAACAAGCTTTCTGTTTACGCATTTTCTGCTTCCGCGTAGTGTCGTCATAGGGTCAGGAAACGTTGTATCGAGTATAATATCACCGTGTTCAATCAAGTCATAAATAACACAAACAAACACCCTCATTTTCCTCTAACATCTAAAAAAACTACATTTGTAATCCAATGCGCCCGTTATTCCAAATCAGCACCCCTAACAAGCAGCTATCGGCGTGTTCCATCTAAAGCGACTCACTAACCCCCGATGCTCCCGCAGATCCCACCACCAGCGATGAGTTGTTGTAACAGATGGCTGCTGGTGGAGTCAGCCCTCTATTAATTCCGATCCCTGATAATTTGATAATCCCTCTTTGGCGATGCGCTCTTCAAAAAGCCAACAGAAGGGGCAGCAGCAGATTTTTACTTCCAGAATCGATACGCTCAACAGAATCGATTACTCAACGATCGCGACAGAAATTGTGTGTCATGCAAATTGAAGTTGAAGTTGGTCAAGTGCAAATGGTGTTTGGGGAGGTTTTCTTTTGGGAATGGGTTTTTGGGATGATTACACGAAAAACTTTTTTTCGAGCTGTTTTGGTACCTGAACTTTATGATTTTTGGAAAATTATTTGGACATCACGTAAAATTATTTGCCAACCCCTGGGTTATCTTTGGGTTTTTTTTGGTACGCTGAATCCGAAAATAACCTCCATCTTGTCCAGGGACGTCACGTTTTCTGACAATTCAGGTTTTTACTACGTTTTATTGGGAAATGGCTCAACATTTTGGAAAATAGACTCATTATACTAAATTTTTAATTCAAATTTTTGCATAAAATCATTTCTAAGGTGTTTTTTTGATGTGCTGAATCTAAAACTTACCTCCGTTTTATCATAGGACTTCACCTTCCTGAACAACTTAGGTAAATAAGGCAATTTCCTTCGAGAAAAATGAAAGAAAATTTATGATAATTATTTTTTTAACTCAAACTTTATCTGAAAATAATTTTTTGATGTTTTTTGGGGTGCTGAATTCGAAAATGGCCTCGTTTGATTTTGAAGACATCGCAATTTTTAACAAATTCAGCAAATAGATTAATATTCACAAAAAATGAGAATACACTTAAAAATATAAATTTTTAATTCAAATTTATTATTAAGATCATTATTTTTAATTTTTTTGGTGCACTGAATTAAAAAATGATATCTGTTTTACCCTAGAGTGTTATGTTTCCTGACAATTTAGGTAACTTTGTAAAATAAGTAATTAAATTAATGTTAATAAAAATAGGTTTATAAAATAATTTTTTACTATATATTTTTAATAAAAATCATTATATAACTCAAATGACCTCATTTAAGTACTTCCCCAAACATGTGAACCAATAACAACCATTATAATCGCAACAATATTGTAAGACGTCGAAAGTTTTTCTCCTGGCGGTATGACTATAGAAAAATTATTTAAGATATATTTATATTTATATAATATTTAAACATTGTGACTTCGGCCTAATCTGATTATTTAAATCCCTTATCTTTCTTTGAAAAATCACCGTGCGCGTGTAAACCAGCACGGTGAGTAATTTTTGAGCAAGTAATTTTGACCGTTAGTGATATGCTTAATTTCCCCAAATATGTGAACCAATAATAACCATTACAATCGCAACAATATTGTAAGACGTCGAAAGTTTTTCTTCTGGTGGTATGACTATAGAAAAATTATAGGATGTTCTGTATTTACGGGTTTAATAAACACCAGTAAATAAATTAAAATAATATTTAAACATTATGAGTTCGGCCTAAGCTTATAGTCAATAGTTGTCTGTGGTTTGAAAAATCACCGTGCCCATGTAAACAAGCACGGTGAGTGAATTTAGAGCAAATATCTTTTACGTTTAGTGATATGCTTAACTTCCCCAAATATGTGAACCAATAATAACCATAACAATAGCAGCAATATTGTAAGACGTCGAAAGTTTTTCTCCTGGTGATATGACTTGATATGGTGACCTGGTGATATTTGCTTTTGAAAATATGCTTCTATTAAAGCAACATGATGATAATTTTTAAAATTTTTCACTTGAATATTTATCTTTTTTTGAAATTGATATTTATACCTATATTTATTTTATTCGGTGAGAATTTGGTTATAAATCCATTTTTAAAATTCAAACTTTCTTAAAAACAAAATTTTTAAACTTCAAAAATGTTGACAAGTTCTTTGTAGAATATTATTTTATGGTTAATCATTCCAATGCAAAGCAGCAATTCAAAAAAAAAATTCCTATATTTTTAATCATCAGGCATTCCCTCTTAGCGATGCCTAAATTTAAAATTATAATTTCATGGACCGCTATATCAGTTGGAAATTTGAATGCGAGAAACTTAAAACAACTGAAAGTTAAGTATAGAATTTAAAAAATATTTAGGAACGAAACATGAAACACACATCGACACATTTAATTTGATTAAGGGAACATTTAAACTCCTATTCAAAATTTGCAAATTGAATTTAAAAGCTCTAAATTACATAGAAAATTGTTATTATTTGAACTGCTCTATTGAGTAGAGAATATCTATATAATTCTTTATAATTCCTTTACTTCACTTTATTACTCTTTTACTTCTCAACTTTCTATTTAAGGAGCTTTTTCTCGTTTATTTGTATCTCAGTTCTCAGTATCCCTTCCAATTAAAAAACCCCACAAAATCATTAACTCCAAGAGTGGTTTCTGTATGGCTTCAGTATAAGGCTTCTTTCAGTAACTCTTTAGTACGCCGGCTTTTAAACCGACGTTTTTCATGAAATTCTCAGGATGTTAAAAGCAATTCTGCTATTAATATCTCAAAGAAGACTAAGGAATGATTTTCAATAGGATATTGTAAAAAAGAGATAGTTATTTTATCTAAAAGATTTTAGAAAGGCTTTTGGCTATACATCAATAAAATTGAAAATAATTACACTATTATAAAGTCATGAAAGATTTATTGTTCCATGCAATTTTTGTCGATTAAGATGTATTAAAAATAACACAAAAGAGTTTCACATAAAAGCAGTTCATTCTGAAAGTTTTCTGCTAAAACCATTCATACTTTCTTACTTCTTACAGAATGAAAACAAACTTACAAAACACTATACATAATTGATTATTGGTTTTATTACCAATATTAAAATATAATTAAAACTAGCTAGAATATTTTTAAATTCAGAACCCTCTATTTATATTACGTTTCTAAACTTTTATATAAAACATTTGCTATACGTACCGAGAGGAAAATAGAGAAACAGAATGTCAAAACCCACAATAACTTCAATCATAAATACACTTTCGTCCTCTCCTTCATTGATCATCAATACATCGACTCCGTTTAATATGATCACTTTTATCCAAGAGTAGAATGATAACAATATCCGATTGATAATAATAAACAATTTGATGCTAGTAAGTATCAAACAGTGTCACTCTAGTGTTTGCTTTAAAATCACAACTATGTACTTCTTATTGAAGTATTTAAAACGATTACCTAGTATGTATTTTGCAACTTTTACATTTTAAAAGAAAAATACGAGAGTGGAATAAATAACACTAATAAATTAAGGACTCATTTTGTTTGATTATGTATTAAAATGAGCCTTCAAACGAGGGGAAAAAAAGAGGTTTTTATGGGATTTCACCAGATTTTGATAACATTAAGCGATATAATGATCACATAAAACGATACATTTTGTTTTAAGTTAAATAGGAGTAATCGGGACCGGGAAATTTCGATAACATCCGATGGATAACATTCACCGTGATCACTGTACTTTCTGATTGATACATTACCAACTCAATTTTCAATCTAGATAGATATTTTCCTCTAACCTAAAAGGCACTGGTTATTGCTACGAAAGTAACAATTCAACTCTACTCTCTCACTATTTTTTTTTGAAAAATTACAAGTTAAATTAAAGCATAATCACAAAAGTAGCTGCCAGGAATCGAACCGGGGACCATTGGGTTACTAACCGCACACTATACCACTGGGCTATCGGTGCTGATGCTATTGATTAATAACGTAAGTTTAATGTTATAAAACACGTAATAACAAACTTCTACTACTGCGCATGCTTCAACTGTCGTAACATTAACCACATCAAACCTAAAAAAATCCTCACATAAAATATAACCTCCCGAATTCATACGCATTGTTTTACCAATGACTGATGAATAACAAAACAGAGAAATTCCTAAAAATACTCATATTATAATCCCTCTAAATGTCCATAGCTATCACCTCTTCATCCATAGGTAAGCAGTGCACATGAAGGTTCACCCTTTATCTTCCACGGTGGAGCTTCAGCGAGCAGGTGGGAGGCAGATGGCGACTCCAACCCATCTGCGATACGGGGACTTAGTCAACACATTAGGGCTGCTCGTCCTAATTGGGTCCGGACCACAGGGACCAGGGCTGCCACATGTTCCCGATTCGCAACTCCGGACCAGAATTAAATCCGCCCTGTACTCGATTTGGGACAGTTTTTTTGGAACATCGGAATGGTGGACGCAGAGATATTTTTAACTCCTCTGAGAGAGTATTTCACTCCTTGAAAATCGGAATTACTCTTTAAAAAACTAGACAGGAGTATTTTCACTCTTTGAATTTTAGCTCAAAAAATACACAGCGTGGCCCCACCGAAATCAAACAAATTATATTTTTCTACTCAAAACACCAACTGATCTCAGAGGAGATATTTCCGCCTGATTTCTGGCCAAAGCCAACGGCACACTAATAATCATACTTTTAAATTGTGTTTTCATACAGCCGTAGTAATGTTTTTTCGTTTATTCTTCTTATGCTTAGGGAGTTTGATTGCAGTTTTCGTGTCTCTGTATATGTAGTTCATGCTATTTTCGTATTTCACTCCCCATAATTCAATTTCACTCCTCCTAAAAAAGTAAAGGAGTATTTTTACTCTTCCAAAAAAATCCTAGGAATAACACTGGGTGGACGTCTTAGTGGATGCACTGAGAAAAACGGACGATTTCAAATCTGAGTATATCGATAGTTTCATTGTGCTATGAAATTTTTTGTTTCAAATATGAAAACACAATTATTTCAATTTTGAAATATGTATACTAGAATTACTAAGTTTCAAGCAATTCGATAGTCACCACTCATATTATATGTATTTTTGTTTAATGTTCGCAGTTTATAAAATAATTAATTGTCTGTAATATATATCTTTCCTGAAAAAGGTTTAAAAAGTGATAGCCCTCCTCTCTGAGATGCGGTATCACACTCTGTTAAATTAATACTGTACTTTCGAAGGGGGTAATTTTGACCAAGAGCCATGATGACATGATGTATCCTTTTTGATTACTTGCATATTTTCAGAAATGAGTTTATGCATGTTTCAAACTTGAGTAAATTTGATTCGGAGCCAATTTGAGTTTGTGAGTTACTCAGATTTGAGTATTTTTATTACTCAGTTTCGAAAATGCCGTTTGAAGAGTGTGAAGGTTGGATGTGGAAATTGTTGTTGGTGCAGGAGCAGATTCAAGGGGGGGGGCACTTTCCGGAGTCCCCCTTCTTGGGCTGAAAGAGAAAAAAGAGAGAAAGGGTGTAAAAAAAGAGAAAGAAGAAAGTAGATTCTGAAAGAAAAAAAAATTATTTCAGTTATTTTTTTTAAAATATTTTTTCTTCTTTTTTACCCCTTTTTTCTCTTGCTTTTCCCTTCTTGGTTCCTTGTTTTAAGCTCTGGGGGTCACTGTTTTTTCTTTTCTTTTCTTTATTATTTTTCATTTGTTTGAGAACTAGTGTTCGGCAACTAGTGGTCAAAAAGTAGTTAACTACCAACTACTAACTAGTCTGGGAAAATCTAGTTGCAACTAGTAGTTAACTATTTTTTCCTGGGACTAGTTGCAACTAGTAGCTAACTATTTTCCAAAGTTGTTAACTACTAGTTAACTAGTCTATTTAATTTCATAACCTATTTTTTGCCCAAATTCTGATAATCTTATTCTTATCTATATCACAAAAAACTTTTATGCTTCACTCAAAACGGGCTTTTATTTCTGGTTATGGTATTTGAGTACTCTACCATGACATTGTAGTTATAAATAGCAAATAGCAGTGTAATTTTTTGTATATTTTGATAAAAATTTTAAATATTTTTGAAATTTTAAACAAAAATTTTTTAAAGTAGTTGAAAATTTGAAAGTAGTTTCAACTAGTAGTTATTAAAAAAAGTAGTTCAACTAGTTTAAACCAAAAGTAGTTAAACTACTAGTTAACTATTAGTTGATCGGTAGTTAACTACTAGTTACAACTAGTTCTAGTTAACTAGTGCCGAACACTATATTGAGAACAAAAATAACACTAGAACAATACACATAGTCACCTGGGACCTCTTGACCCATACTTTACCCAGATTGTTCAAACTTTTTCGTTTATTAAATGCTTGGGCTGATCAAAATTGAGTTATTTAGGGTCAAAATGCTCAAAAACCGTGCAAATTTTCTGGGTAAGAAATATGGGGGTGTAAAATAAATTTCATAGGGGGATCTGGAGAGATCTTTATAAAAATAAAAGTAAAATTTTGTATATTTGCGTCCAAAGATAGAGGTGATTCTGTGTTGGTGTCGGACATCGATGACTGACTGACTTGGTCTATTTTCTAGTTTGTCAGTCAGTTATGTGGGGAAAAATTTAGAAACCTTTATCGTGAAAACTTATTGAAAGAAAAACGCAGTTTTATTTATTTATTTATTATATTTTTGTAATACAGAAAAACTCCAATTACATGACAAAAGAAGAAAAAAAAACAACACATAGAAAACGCAACACAGATCTGTTAAAAATTTTAAGAAACAATCAAACTCATTAAAAGTTAAAGAGGACAAGTAAAACACTACAGTTATACTGATGTATCAAGATAATCCTTAAGTTCAATAAAAGAATCATTAAAGATATTACAATTATCAGGTAGATTATTGACTCGTTTAATTAATTGAACCATGAGTTGGTATTGAAGATATTGTTTAGTGTAGATGGGTTCCTGAAGTAAATTTTTTACGAGTTATATTATTAGAAACGAGAAAGTTAAATTCCTATAGTATGCAGTAACAATCAAATATATTATTTAAAATGTTATAAAAAACTTAAAAACAGAAATATCTCTTCGTACGGTAAATTTAAAGTTAAGGTAAAGGTTGTAATTTGAATATAAGCGGGATGTTTGGATTTGAATTATATAAAACGAAAACAAATTATTTTGAATTTTTCTAAAGATGAGATCAGGTATCTGTTGAGAGGATTCCATATACTAGTCGTATTCAAGAATAGGTCGAATTAAGGTATTAAAAATATTAAAAGAACTTTAAAATTCTTAAAATTTGAAGTTGTACGCTTTAAAAGTCCAAGTTAGTTTGTTGCCTTTAGTGTTATATCCTTTTATATCATTCAAAGAGTTAGCGAATTCAATCTTTGACAGCTTCATTTGCAATATCTTTTTGAAAAGGGGAATTTAATACCTAATTTTGATTTAGGAAATAATCTTTTAAGTAATTATGACTTTTTATATGTACTTTTTAGGTATAAATAAAGGCAGCAAATATTATCAATTCAATTTTCATTCATCAATTTTCGAATTGTTATCGTGAATATATTGTTTGAGAAAAAAGGCAATCATTAAAAGGTTTTATTTATATGATAATTGCAGACTGTTTCTATTTCGAGTATCATACTTTTATCTTAAGATGACGGACTTCCTATTGTCATAATTATGTGAATTGAATACATGATGTGAATATGTTTTTATAATGGTACATTAAAGTAAAGTGAATAGTTTACTTAACTAATTACTTATAGTATGAAACCGTTGTTACAAATTTTTATCAACTTTATTTGCAATATCAAAATAATTTATCAAAGAGGTAAATTTAATATACAGGGAAAGTGCTCCAATGTGGGATAGGTGCCTAATATGGCTGTCCCCTATATCTCCTCTATATGCAGAATAGAGACGTTTTGTGAGTGGATTGGGCTAATAAATTGGATTCAATTATGACGACGACCATCATAATATCAGCAAATGTAACTGAAATTTAGCCATGGGAGCACCGCAAAACTTTGAACACACAAAAAAGTTTTGAAAGCCTTTTTTAAAATACCGTTGTGGCAAATAAAGTTAATGGTTTCTTAACTTTTTTCAATTGATCCCAACTCAGAAGAATTTGACTTTTAATGTACACGTTTCAATTTTCCATTTTTTAAAACATATTAAATAATTTGTTTGCATTTGTTTCTGAAAAGGGCAAATTCCTAATATGAGATATAGAGACAGTTCCTAATATGCGATATCTCATATTGCGACCTTCTTTTGTAAATTATGCTAGTACTAGATTTATTTGTTTGCATCACTACCAATACCAATTCACGATTTATTTTCTGTGATATTTTAAGCAATTATCTATCCCAATGGTTGTTTCTAATATAAAACAAAACTTTCCCCGTAAATTAATTGTTTCGAGGCATTTACAGTATTTGAAAAAACATGGTTCCTTCATAATGCTACTAGTTAATTTTATACTAAAATAGTGTAATTGAACATGACATGATAATTTCATAGACTTCAACATGATAATTTTATGAATGGTATGTGGTCATAGGATATGAAATGAAAACACTTTAACTTGCTACCAGATATAAAATTGGAACATAGTAAGGAAAGCAAGACAGAGAAATGAAACTGGGCATCTATTTCTTAATCTCTTTTCGTTGGATTTATTTTTCTACGTGGTAGCTTTATCAATTTTGTGTTTCTTTATACTAAAGGTGACTAAAGAGTTAGTTCATAAGAGATTTTATTTTAATAGAGACCACATAAAACTCACATGTATATGCACGGAATTTCGATACTTCTCCACGATTTAGGTTTACACAAATTTTTCGGGATCAAAATTTAAAGACTACTTTTCATTTTACTTAACAAAAAGCTCTATTTGTGAAGCGCGTGTTCTTAAACAAGATGATCTCAGTTACTTTTATTATTATATAGATAATTATCTATTTGGAAGGTTTAAAAAATTCATAGTATTCCATAATGATAACTTCCATAATTTTATGTACTTTTAACGACGAGTGCCTACATATACCCCCTAGACATAGGACAGACGCCTGCTCAATCTTTAGAGATTTGGCGTTGCTTTAGATCAGTGGTTCCCAAACTATTTTGCTCGTGGAACCCACCAATTTGTTGCCAATGATAGCGGAACCCTGAATATTTTTTAATAAACGACTTTTCAAAATTTAATATCTGATATTAAATGAAACAAGCCAACTTAATGTTAAAAAAAAGTTTTAATTAAGCGGGTTCCAAGAACCATCAGGGGGTCCTGGGGGTCCTCCCCCAGAAAATTTTTGGAAATTTGACTACAAAAAGAGGGGTTTAACTTGTTTTGGTACACCTAATCTGAATTTCGGACATACATTTTTAAGAATTTAATACATATTTTTGGTAGGATTTGCATTTTGATGAACTTTATATATATATAAAAAAACAAGGAAATTTAAGGAAATAAAATTTGTCACACGGAACCCCTAAATTTTTACGTGGAACCCCACCCCAGGGTTCCACGGAACCCACTTTGGGAACCACTGCTTTAGATTATTTCACGTAGTTTAAGGCTGGGTAGTGTAGTGTCCATTAGAAGTCAAATGCACGAATACATAAATAGATCGAAATTAAAGTGGTGGCTCAATTAAATTCAAATGCAACATTAGAGGTTTCAATTAGTCACCACTATTTTTACAATTTTCAAATAAATATTATTGTCCTTCTCAAGGCATACGATGGCAAGTTTGAAGAAATATAGTCTGATTTAGTAACCAAGAACGCACCCACCATCTACATATTGTGGGTTTTCAGTGCTTCAGGTTAAGGAAAATAAAATCTATTATCATTGCATCTTCACATTATCTTGATAGTATGTAACATACTTTGAGAAAGACCTCCACACGAACAAAATATTAAATGGTAATTATAAAAATTGTCATAATAAACTCGCGAATTTTATTTTTGCCCACAACTGCATCTCTCTTATCGCTTGCTAATTTTTGTTCACGCTGTTTCACTCATTTTTGTCTCTGGACTGCTTTTACTCCTTTTTTGAATGATTGATAATATTTCTTTAGATTGTCAAAAACCTCATAGAAATTCGTAGCATATCAGACTTTTTTAACTCATGCAATGCATGTAAAATTGTAAGGAAAAAAATATATAAAGAAAATTAAGCGCAATCGATGAAAGAAATTTAAATAAAAGAAGCAAAGGAACACTGCAGATCTGTCAAAAAAAAAATAATAATAAAAGCCAAAGAAAAGCTAGCTGAAATAAAAAAAAGTTCCATTAACAATTAGACCTAAACATTCGTATGTGTTTCAGTTTTTAACAAACAGATTTTGATACATAAAACTAATTTAGCAAAATCATTCTAAATGGATTGTAGCTAGGTTTAGAATAGTGTATTTTATATAATATTTTTCTTTGTTCTACTTTACTTTCAATTTATTTTCCAACTACCTATACAATTTATTTTTAATGTCATTTCCCAATATGAGACTATCTCATATTGAGAACACCTAGTATCGCATATTAGGCGACCGGTATCGCAAATTTGGCACATTTTGAATTTTAATTAAAATGCGTTTTTAGGTCAATTGTAATTGGTTTTCATAAAAAAGCAACACATTTTTTTCGATACAGGAATGTACACAATATACAAATCACTTTAAGTTTTTTTTTTAAATCCTTTTTCAGGTAAGCGTAAATTGGAAGAATAAAAGTGGTATCTCACATTAGGGCACTTTTCCCTTCTACCTTTGATTAAGGAAAATCGCTTTAAGTAAGTTACGACCTTCACACACTTTATGTACATTTGTATATAAAGATAGCAAAGATCATGAATTCAATTCACATTTTACGCACATTCTTGATAGTGTGTTAACCTATAAATTTAGAATTAATTTAATTTGATAATTTCATTTTCAACTAACAATGAAACGTCCCGAGGGTGGGGTATTAATATAAGAAAGAAACTTGATACTTATACTATTACCTTTAGAATATTTAAACTGCAAAAATTTTATGCTGTGAAGTTTTATTAAATTTTGTAAAATAATTTGATTGAATCATTAGCAAATCGTGTTGGGTGTTAGAGTTAAATTATTTGATGGCAGTAAATATATAAAACACTACTTTCTTTCTTTTAAACCAAAGGAAAATTCAGTTCCTGAAATCATTCATTCAAACTTCAAGCATTGAAAGTCGCTTTTTATTTAATTTAAGATGTGAAATATATAAGTAATTAGATCGGTAAATGTAGATTTTAACTTTTAATGTCTTATAATAAGGATTCATAACTTTTATAATTTTGATACGTGCTTTAAATAGAGAAGCATTGATTTATTTGCAAAGGTAAAGGGTGTTTTTTTCTTTGGTTCTACTTTACTTAAATTTCCATATTACCCACTATATCTTTTTTAAATAATTATTAGAAGAGAAAAAACAGGTTTATTTTAGATGTAATCATTATGAAATGATTTACGGCCAGATATCAACGTCTTCTTTTAATTACATCAACATTCAATCATGCGTCTTTTATAACAATCACTTTTTAAATTTTCTCATATCTTATTTGTATCTATGTAGGTAATTTTCTTTTTGCTTTTTACTTCAACAGAGCAGGGCAGCTGATCTAGATATAAATATGAAATACATAGTAAACTATGTATTAAAAGGTTGAATATGTTGGTAAATAAACCAAAATACGTAAAATAAAAATTGTAATCCGTAAAATTCAAAATCACTCAAAGCATATAGCATGTAACAAAGCTTAAACTCTGAAATATTAGGTTCCAAAATAATGTAAACACATGGAAATCTCAGCCTTATTAATTAATAAAAACAAGTTTAACACTAAGGTAAAAGGTTCTAGTGGAGATTGATAAGTACAAAGGATAAAATTGTAAACCAAACATTTTTTTTACAATTATTTAGCACTGACGAAGGGGATTCAGTGATCCCCGAAACAATTGTCTGCATTGTATCTTCTTTTAAATTATTGTGGATTAAAACGTTGCTTTTTATCTTTTGTACTTAAGGTTAACACTATTTGAACAAAATAAGTCTGAAAAAATAAAATTGAATTTTTGTCTCTTTTTCGGTAATCAATGTTGGTGAAAATACTATAGCGACCAGCAGAAAAAAGCAATCCTGGGAAATCCAGTCTTTTTTAAAAATGGGTGTTTGTTTTGTGCGCTACCTGAGATCAACAAATATTTACATAATTTAAATTACTATCGACAACCAATTTTTCTCTATCAGAAAGATCACGCAAAGTAGACATCGCCCCACTCGCAACACAACAATAGAAGACAAACACTCCATGGCTGTTGTTTCTTCGTCCCCAACCCCAACTTTTTCCCACCGAGTGCGCTCCAAAAACTAACAACCCTCCACCCCTCGAAAATCAATGGGTCGCTGTTTGACACTTGGCCGTGACTCACCGCTGCGAAGACAAACACAAACAGCGGCCTAATGAAGGTCTCCTGAAAAGACACGAGGGAGCTGAAAGGGCTTTCAGAAATTACTCTCGTAATCTCAATCATTCGTAGCCTATTTATGGAGTCGCCGTAACCAGAGCCCCTGTTACGGGCCACGTGCGGGCCTGGGACACGTGAGGCGGCACGCGGCACTCAATGAAATGGCACACGTGCCACCCTGAGGCCCCGATGAAATTTCTCTAAGTTAATAATGTCAGAGGGGATCGAATGTGAATGGGAGAAATGTCGAGCAAAAAATTATCGATTGTTGTGTTGTGAGGACTGAAAGGCCAAGAGCTCTCCGCTAATCCCGATGTCGATGATCCTGACTGGTCATGGGAAAGGAGAGATTTCGAAGCAGAGTTTTTGAAAATATCCTAAATTTTTTTTAATTTGAAGGGATATAGAAGGGATGATTTCGTTAGGCCGAAACCCACTCGAAGATGTCCCGAAAAATATTTTGCCTGCATCATTCTCCCTCATTCTCCCTTCTTTTCTCTCTTTCTTCCTCACTCGTTCTATTCCTATCTTTCCCTTATTCTCCATTATACCCTCTTTCATTCTTTCTCCTTCCTTCTCACACTCCCTCTCTCATTCTCGATTTTTACTATTTGTTCACATTCTCCCTTTCACTCCCCATCATCATTTTTCAGTCTTTTTACCTTCTTATTCTTTTTTCTTTCTCTGGCAATATCTTTCTATCTTGTTCTCAGATTATATCTCCATCATTTTACTCAATGTGTATTTCCTTCTCTCTGCCTTCTTTTTCATTATACTCCTTTATTCTTATCTATGATTCTATTTCTCCTTTACTTGCCTTCTCTCTCTCATACTTTTCTCTTCTAATAAATCTCCCTCTCCCTTACCCATCATTCCTTCATTCTTTCTCATTGTATCCTGCAATCCCTCATTCTCCCTCATTCTTTCTTTCATTTATCATTTTCTTTCTCTCTCTCACTACTCTTTCTCATTCATTCTCTTCTATTCTTTATAAATAAGAATCTGAAGGCCTTCAGATTCTTTCATTCTTTCCTCCTCTTTTTATTCTCTCGGTCTCTTTTCTTTTCCTTCTTCTCAAACTAGTGTTCGGCAACTAGTTGTCAAAATATAGTTAACTATCAACTATTAACTAGTCTGGGAAATTGTAGTTGTAACTAGTAATTAACTATTTTTCCTGGGACTAGTTGCAACTAGTAGTTAACTATTTCCCAAAGTAGTTAACTACTAGTTAACTAGTCTATTTAATTTCATAACTTACATTTTGGCAAAATTCTAATACATCTTTCTTATCTATGTCGCAAAAAACGTTTATACTTCGCGCAAAAATGGTCTTTATTTCTGATTATGGTATTTGAATACTCTACCTTTGATAAAAAATTTAAATATCTTTTTAAATTTTAAATAAAAATTTTTTCAAGTACTAGTTGAAAACTTGAAAGTAGTTTTAACTAGTAGTTGATTAAAAAAGTAGTTAAACTAATAGTTGAACTACTTTAAACTAAAAGTAGTTAAACTACTAGTTAACTAGTATAGTTGATCGATAGTTAACTACTAGTTGCAACTAGTTCTAGTTAACTAGAGCCGAACACTATCTCAAACTCCCGTTATTTCTATTCTATCACTTTTTTTTAAACTTTTTTCGTTCTTTGCTCTGTAAACTTATCCAAAACAAAATGTGTGTTTAATTGCAAAATATTTGCTTTAGTCTTTCTATTTCTTTCTTTTGTACTCTGAACTAAGCAGAAATATAATTTAATTATCAATTTAAGTGATTTTTAGGATTATTTTTCAGCTGAAATTTCATTAGTTCATCAACTTTTTTTCAACTGCACAATATTTTTGAATATACATATATTTTTTCGATGATTGTTCTGTACTCTAAATAGGGTCCTGAATTTCCAGTAAAAATTTGGTGGTTATACAATCAAAATTCCATTACTTATACAGTTTCTTCCCGATTTCCCCACACTCTTAAAACGGCTTTTTCAAAACTGAGTAAAAAATATTCAAATCTGAGTGGTTCAAAAGCTCAAACTGGCTCCGAATCAAATTTACTCAAGCTTGAAACATGCATAAACTTATTTCTGAAAATATGCAGGTACTCAAAAATGATACACAATGAGCAAGTGCAAATGTTTCAGGAATATAAAGAAAGCACAGCTCGGTATCCTTCTGACAAAATCGGCCTTTGTCAAAGTTACCTCCTTCGATGGTACAGTAGTATTTGATCAGAATGGGACTAGTTCATAATGTAACGTTAGTGATGTGATGCCGCAAATAGGAGAGGTGAGCTATCACGTTTTAAAAACATAACTTTTTAATTTGTAAATGTCACGCAGTCATTCTGCAAACTTAAAAAACAAAAATACATATAATTTGAGTGGTGACTATTGAATTGTTTGAAACTAAGTATTTCTGGTATTTCAAAATTGAAATAAAAATGTGTGCTCATATTTGAAACAAAAAGTTTCATATAAAAATGAAACCATCTATGCTCTCAGATCTGAAAGCGTCATTTTTCTCAGTGCAAAACTCGGTTTTTGGACCTACTCCCTTTTCAAACTGACTATCCAATTGATATTTATAGACAAAATAATAAATCCAATCTGTTTAGATTTGCGGCTTGACACGATATACCCTCGCTTGATCAAACAGCTCATTTAACGGAAGAGAACTCAAAGCTCTATCACTATAGTAACGGAGAGACATGCGGTTGCTAGGCAACGGGAGGCATTTAGCACGCTCTTCTCATCCTTCTATAGCCTTCTTATGGCTCATTCTAATTGAAGAGAAGGGGCAGTGGGGTGAACATTTGCATACTAACGCCTTGTCCTCTGATTGCGTTCAACATTCAGAAATAGACTCTTGTTTTAAGAGATTAGCTTTTTATTGCAGGTCCATATGGGAAGATTTCTTTGTTGGGATGCTATGAGAAAAGAATAAATTTTTGAAAGAATTATCCAGAATTATTATTTAAAATAATTATTTGAAATAAAGAAGAAAAAGAAATAATTATTTTTGGACGGCGATAGTTTAGCCCAGCGTTTCCCAACCTTTTTACTCCCACGGAACCCTTTTGACAATGCCCAAGTTCCGCGGACCCCTAGCGTCCATCTAACAATATTTTTCTTACTATTTTTTAAATTATTAAATAAAACGGAAAATAAGTACCAAAGAAATCAGTGGCGTATATATATAGGAATTTATTTCGGGAGGGGCCCAAAATTACTCCCCACATATTTAATAGGTCCGATGTAGCTTTTTAGGTGATAATTTAGGTCCTAAAAACTTAATATAGGAAAAGTTGTTAGTAATAAAATACAAGTACCAAAGGGGGGTCTGGGGGACCTCCCCCATAAAATTTTTGGAAGTTTGACTAAAAAAACCAGGTTTTTAACTAGTTTTGGTATACTAAGTCCGAATTTTGGATGTACATTTATATGAACTTAATATTTAAAAAGTTATTAAAATAGAGTTCCAAGTACAAAAGGGCATCTGGGGGTCCTTCCTCAGAAAATTTTTGGAACTTTACCCCTAAAAACAGGGTTTTATCTTGTTTTTGGTACACCCTAGTCCGAATTTCGATATGGGCATGGAATTTTATGAGAAAAGTTCGTTTTCGGGAATCGGAAACAGAGGTTTTCAAGGTTCCGCGAGAAATTCGAAGGAAAAAAATTTTTGTTCTAGATTCTAGAACAACAAAAATTTTTTCAAATTTCTCGCGGAACCCTTTAGGAGGCCTCGCGGAACCTCAGGGTTCCTCGGAACCCCGGTTGAGAAACGCTGGTTTAGCCTTTTAGTTTTCCTGCATTATTATTTATTTTAAAACTCATTGATCGAATAGGGATTGGGAATAAAATCATCACTCCGTACAAATATAATGTTTCTATAAACTATATCATCATATCCTTATCAGTTTCTACTCTGTTCAATATCTAACTTTAGTTATAACTTACTAAAGCGACAGAAAAATGTATGACTTTATATCCAGTTCACGCAAAAAAGTTTATTGGAAACATGAACGTAGTTATTTACATATATTTGGCGACTCAGATGTAAAAAGTATTCATTGCAAGGCATGCATGCTCATGTCGTGAAGTAAAATAATTAAATTGTTATCGAATGTAACCTCACGTTTTCTTCAAAAAAATCAAGTCAGAGGTACAGTTTTGAGGGTATTTTTTATGTTCTGTACGATAGGAATTTGGCTATGCAGAGTTTTGACGGACTTGTATGCAGCTCATCATCACATCATTTTCTTAATTCTATTTCTTTTTTGTTGCCTTTTTAATTTCCAAGCCCTCCTCCAGAAATTTGTAGCTTCTTATTGGAAAAAACAAGCAGCAGTTTTCTTTGAAAGTATGCAATTTTATTAGTCACGAGTAAATAAGTTAAATTTATAAAGTAAAAGGTTGTCCGTCCGGTATAATTGTATCTAAAATTTTCGTTTCAAATCAGTATATTAACCTCGGAAATCGTTGGTTTCTTGAGGATGGTATCGGAAATAAGTTGGTGAGAGAAAACTTCTTTATTGGTATGCCGTTTGGAAGCTACTACAGTAGAGCCTGCTATCATATAAGGCGAGAAAAAATTTGCCATCATTTTTCTATAGTGCGAAAAACCTCGCGTTAATATACGGGAGTCTCACCATCCTGGTATCCGTAAGTTGGTTGGTTGGTTGTTTGATTTACTGGTTGAAATTACTGGTTTTTGATTGAGGTTGTAATCTCTGCTTTTACCAGTGCTCCTTTTATCCGTAAGTTAAACTTAAAAGTTGTACGTGGAAATCGAACTCTTACCGCCACCGCAACTATTTTTATAATAATAATAATAACTTTATTTACTGCACAAAATTTTTTTACAGAACACAAAGAAAAAAACATTTGACGCCAAGGGGAAAATTGACAATTCCCGTTCAGGCGACAGAGAATGTATATTTTACATTAAATACAAAATAAAGGAAAAAAAATTAAAACAACTAAAAAAATGATGATAAAAAATGAGATAAATAAATAATGGCAATAAGCTGGAAAACTGATTATAAATAGATTGCTTCAATTGAGGGAAAAATATGAATCCAGGTTGTCGATATTTATTATGAAGTCCAGTAGCTTTCTTTTAAAAGTGGAGTATTTAGTTATAGTAATTAAATTTAGAGGTAAACTGTTATATAATTTAGGTGCAAGATAATAGAAACTTTTAGAAAATATATCTTTGGAAAATTTTGGTATCTGATAGCTTGGAGTTGATCTAGTATTGTAACTTCTATTACGCAAGTTACACAAAGATTTATGTCAAAAAAGGTGCAGTAAAATTCGGAAATATGCATTGTGTCGAATTGGAAGTAATCTGAGGGTTCTAAAATTATTTGGATAGGATTGAGGATTAAGAATTTTAAATATTTTATTTTGGAGTGATATTATTGGAAGGAATTTGAGAGTCGTGAAGCCAACTGTACTTCCTTCCTGGGACTGTTTTTCGGGATCTAAATCGTTCGCATGCATGGACTTGATTTGATATTGCCCTTGATCAGGGGGTTAAGAAACAAAAATAGTACCGTGCCTTTAGGTAAAATCATTATGCTATATTTAGAGACCTTGGAAATTCATCTCAATGAAATATGTTGTTATATCTGTCGTTTAAATTGGAATTCATCTCTGAAATCTTTACTAAAGAAAAATATTATACCGTATTGATGCAGACCTTCGGCCCGGGTTATGCATTGTTATAACTTTTCTTGGTTTACAGTTACTTTTTACTTCATAAACGAGTTGAAACAAGCATACATTGTATTATATTTTCTAATTTTAAAATTTTCTCCATTCAGTTCACAACAGAACAATGTTTTTTATAAATTATGTATGAGGTTTTTAAATATTAAAAAATACTTTGGTTTCTTAATCATCTTCTCTGTTCTGAATAGTTTAAATTTGAACCTATGAATATTACTTTTATATAGCATTACTCCTTCAAAAGTCAAAAATACTTAAATGTTATAAATCTTCTGTTTAATGCTCATTATTTTAAAAATGCTATTAAATTCCTAGCAAGTCTTGTGACACTCATTCTAAAAAATTATTCTACATGTTTGATCATTGCAAATGTGCTTTAAATTCGATATTTTAACATTGAATATATTTGAGGCTAGAGATTTTATTTAACAGATATTAAAATTTCTTATTGTCATATTTGTTGCTACTAGATTAATGTTATTAAAATTTGTAACGTTAATAATTTGTTTTTAAATATAATATTCTTGATACAAACATTCTTAAGTAATTTTAAAGGTTTGATCATTGCTTTGCCTTCTTAAAAATTGTTTATTTTTAAAAACGTATTCACAATGCCAGTGTTTTTTCAATACAGGGGGTTTCAGCTAGTCCTTTTCTCTCCATTTTTAGTACCAAATTCCTCGTGGGGAGTACATAAAAATGCTCTAAGAACTGTATCTCTAAATTCCACAGTTTTCGTGAAAATTGCGACAGAAAATGTATGACTTTATATCCAGTTTACGCAAACAGGTTTATTGGAAACAAGAACATGGTTATTTACATATCTTTGGAGACTCAGATGTACAAAGAGTCCATTGCAAGGCATGCACGCTCGTGCCGTTGAAGTAAAATACTTAAATTGTTATCGAATGTGACCTCACGTTTTATTCAAGAAAAACAAATCAGAGGTAAAGTTCTGACGGTATTTTTTATGTTCTGTACGATAGGAATCTGGCTATGCAGAGTTTTGACAAACTTGTATGCAGCTCTTCATCGTCATTTTCTTAATTCTATTTCTTTTTTGTTGCCTTTTTAATTTCCAAGCCCTCCTCCAGAAATTTATAGCTTCTAATTGGAAAAAACAAGCAGCAGTTTTCTTTGAAAGTATGCAATTTTATTAGTCACGAGTAAATAAGTTAAATTTATAAAATAAAAGGTTGTCTAATATATATTTGAGTGTTGTAAAGCACCTGTTCAACCACCAATTATATATCTACCTCGGAAATCGTTGTTTTCTCGAGGATGGGATCGGAAATAAGTTAGGAAGAGAATACTTCTACGATAGAGCTTACTATAACGCGAGAAAAAATTTGCCACCATTTTTCTATAGTGCGAAAAACCTCGCGTTATACGGGAGTCTCACCATCCAGGTATCCGTAAGTTGGTTGGTTGGTTGTTTGATTTATTGGTTGAAAATACTGGTTTTTGCTGTTATATAATTAAATTGTTATCGAATGTGACCCCACGTTTTATTCAAGAAAAACAAATCAGAGGTACAGTTCTGAGTAGTGTTCGGCACTAGTTAACTAGAACTAGTTGCAACTAGTAGTTAACTACCGATCAACTAGTAGTTAACTACCGATCAACTAGTAGTTTAACTATTAGTTGAACTACTTTTTTTAATAACTACTAGTTGAAACTACTTTCAAATTTTCAACTACTTTAAAAAAAATTTTTGTTTAAAATTTCAAAAATATTTAAAATTTTTATCAAAATATACAAAACATTACACTGCTATTTATAACTACAATGTCATGGTAGAGTACTCAAATACCATAACCAGAAATAAAGGCCCGTTTTGAGCGAAGCATAAAGTTCTTTGTGATATAGATAAGAAAGATTATTAGAATTTGGGCAAAAAATAGGTTATGAAATTAAATAGACTAGTTAACTACTAGTTGCAACTAGTCCCAGGAAAAAATAGTTAACTACTAGTTACAACTAGATTTTCCCAGACTAGTTAGTAGTTGGTAGTTAACTACTTTTTGACCACTAGTTGCCGAACATTATTTTATTTTTTATGTTCTGTACGATAGGAATCTGGCTATGCTGAGTTTTGACAAACTTGTATGTAGCTCATCATCATCATTTTCTTAATTCTATTTCTTTTTTGTTGCCTTTTTAATTTACAAGCCCTTCTCCAGAAATGTGTAGCTAACTAATTTGCAGTAACAAGCAGCAGTTTTCTTTGGAAGTATGCAATTTTATTAGTCACCAGTAAGTAAGTTAAATTTTTAAAATAAAAGGTTCGATAATTTTGGATGTTGTCAATGTTCCTGAATGATGATTGGCCTATATTAAACCTCGGAAATCGATATTTCTTGGGGACGGCATCGGAAAAAAAGGTGGTGAGAGAAAACTTCGACGAAATGCCATTTGGAAACTACGCTCTGAGGTTGGGATGATTTTTAAAAACATCTGGGTTTGAAATTTATAATTATGGAGGCTGAGAAAATCACAAAAACTCACAAAATTTTCATTTGCCATTTTTATAAATCAGGCAGCGTTTTCATCAAACACGGATCATTGTTTGGCGACCCGGAACGTAAAACCCGCGTCGTAATCATTATTGCTGGTCGTCATTTTAATGATCATTACTATTTTTTTAGTTTTATTTTTCGTTCCAAAAAAATTAAAATAATTTTTATCACGTGAAAGATCGCCAATTCGCCAACTGAGGGATACCTCGATTATTCCGAAAAATACTGAAGAGAGCCTTAAAAAAATAGATTAGCGGTTTTGGCTAGGTGTGAACGATATGTTAATTCTTTCGGGAATTTAACACTTACTTAAAAATGGTTTTTAACTAATTTCTAGTCATAAACTGATTTCTTATGGTAGGAAGAAATTTCCGCAAAGATAGTCAAAAATCCTCTTTACCATATGGTTTAAGGGTGCATTTCTGGCTATGTAGTTAGTTGCCCATGATTATGATTCGCAATTTGGAGCAGAAATTGCTCCCTCTCATAAGAGAACAGTTTTTTTCAGTTTCCATTATTTGTAAATTCCTGGAGAATTCTGGTTCCGTGTCATCAGTCCAAACTCTTAGATAACTTTGTAAATAACTTCCCTCGATATTTACTTTCAGTAAAAAATGCCCTCTAACTTGTGAAAATTTTAATTTTAACAGCATGCAAGTTGCAAAATAGAAGAATTAATAATGGAATAAAGATGCTTTAACAGGCTCTTAAACTGAGTAAATAAATTTGAAATTTATCAGACTAAAATGTGGTGTAAGAAGTTGAGACAAACTATCCAATCCAACACAACTTTACGACCCAGTTTCAGTTGATGTATAAAATCATGAACTGTGTGTATAAAATGCTTTATTCTCTTTTAAAAGTCAAGATGTGAAACCAAAATCCAAGCTAGAGAATGAATAGTTAGGTATTAGGTTCTAAATAAGCATTAATAATATCCTTTCTATTGTTTCTTAAAGTTTTATCAAAAGTAACACAACCTATTTTGAAGTTTAGTTGACCAAAGAGAAATTTTAAATTTTCTGTGTTTCATGTTTAGTTTCTGTTTTTCAATAAATACAATAAAAATAATTACTTTTCTGTTGGAAGTTAATTAGGTTATTTTTATACATAGTTTCTCAGTTATATTCTATGTTAATCGGGTGACTCAATCTCTCACAGACAGGCCTGTGCTGGATACCTTCAGAGGGCGAAAGGGCGCCAAACAATATTTCGAAATCGAAGGAACCCGAAAAATTTTTGAGATATGGAGTTTTTATCACAGCAATGAAGAAAAGAGGAAAATTTATTCAAGGGTAAAAGTATTTTTTTTTGTGATATAAATGTTTTCGAGGTATCAAATTTCGAGATAACGAGGGATACTGTATTAGATTTTAAGGACACTAATTTGAAATGGAAAAACCATTGATATATTAAGAATAATTATATAATTCATATATTAAGAATAATATAATAAATATAATTAAATGTGTTGAATAATAGTGACAAAGAACTCCATACTACTTTTTTTTTTTTTTTTTTTTTTTGAAATTTTCTGTAGGTTGTTCTGAGAGCTATCATTAATTTCGTTTCATTATATTCAGATGTAAAACAAAAGTATTAATTGATGTTTCAGTGTATTCTTTCTTTTTAAATTTAGTCGTCTTTGATAGTTTATAATTTTTTTTATACTTCCCCATAGGGAATTTGTTAGATGCTATAAATGAGTGTAAAATTCCTGATGACCCCAAGTATTTATTACCTTTTTAATTATTTATTTAAGAAATATTTGCGATTTTGGGTTAAAATAAATGTATTTTTATGGAATTTTTGACAGTAAGAGGTATTTTAACATGAACTAAATCGCTTGTATATTTGAATGCTTTATACTCTAAAAAACCTGTCTTGTGGGATGTAACAAAGAAAGTATGCAAAATTCCCGTGAATCCATCTCTATGTAACCAGGGTGAGTTAGCTTTAAAAGAAAAGTATAGTTTTACCTAGCTTCTTTTTGCTTCAATAATTCGTTTTTATTTCTATTATATTATTTCCCAAAAAGGAACTTCACCAAAATCAATTAAAAAAGGGGAAATTTATTCAAAAATGTTTGTAATTCATTTGATAAATTAGAAGATGTCACATCAATATTTTAATTGTCTCCAGATACCCATCTTAATCTAACTGAATTACTACTGATATTCAGGGTTTTTCTCGACTCCTTTAACTTAAAGCTCACCAGTCGAAATATAAAAAATCCTAAAGTATATAGTTATTTGTCATGTTTTGATGTTCTTTTTTTTCTGCTGTCAGGTTTATACATAAGTACTACATCCCTCCCACAGAGAAATATCCTAACAGAGGGTCCACGAGGCTATTTTCAAATGCGTTACTGATGTGAGGGCGCCACACTAGAGTCTGGAACGTATGCCGGCCGCTTAAATCTCTCGCCAAATTAGAACTCAGCGCATGCGCAAAAAGGTGTTTTCGATCTCCCATAGGCAGCCGGCGAACGATTCAGACTTTATCCAGACGCTAGTGAGTTTAGTGCGATCCCAGCGCCACAATTCTCCCAACCTGTAACAAGATGTCATGATTTTCGATTTCCATTATGGCCTATGGCCGTGGACTCTCTGTTCTAGTACTCTGTGATCCCTCCATCGGGGTTTGTATGCGGCTAGAAAAATATAAATGCATTTTGCATTGTGAAGATCATTCACCAATAACATAGGGATAGGGTGATAAAAAAAGCAACTTTTTGTAAGATTCAGTCAAGGCCACTCCTTATATTTTACATTTTTAATCCATAGTATAATTTTCTTATTCAAGGAATTACCTGTTCAAATAAGATCACCCTAAAAAATTAACGCCCCGCCCGCACCCTTGCAATTTTCTGATGCGTGCATGACTCTTTTCTGAAGAGGGGCGCCTGAAAAATACCGCTTCACCCTCGCGAATTCGAGGTGTTAAACAAAAGACACCTTGAGAAATCACCTCAGTACCCTTTGCGTGTGTATAATAATCGGTCTTTAAATTAAAGCGCAGCTTTTAAAATTTCGAGATAGCTTGCATAAGAAGGGCGCTCTAAAAACATCGTACTAACAAGGTATGTATTACTTTTTTGTTAAGTATGTCCCAAGTGCAAAAAAACACCACCCAGCGACAAAGCACTCTCAAAGGTATTGTTTTTTTTAATAAAGGGAAAGAAACTACCTGTTATCAACACCCCACCTTAGCAATTTCAACGTGTTAAATTAAGGGCTCAAACAAAAATTACCTCTGCTGCGGCCTTACAATTTTGTGATTCGTGTTTAACAAAATGTAGCCTTAAAATAAGAGAAACTTTTCATTTTTAACGTTTAAAAACAGGAGCACGTCGTCCACCCTCACACTTTCTATTCATAACTTGTTTTGGCATATTGAAAATTCCCCACCTTGTCGTGTTATTTCATAATTTATCTTTAACTTAGGGGCCCTGAAAATTCATGATGAAATTTCATGTTAACGTAAAACTAGGAAGCGCCCTAAAGAAAATCCTAGGTATCCTCACGCTTCAGACCTGATGAACTAAGACTGAGCTATAAAATCACTAATTGGTTACAGTTTAAAACACTGAGGATTGAGGAACGCAATTATTAGCAAATGCAGAAAAAGTGTCTCTTCCAAAATCAAAAGTATCTTCAAAAGGGCACCTGAGAGAAGGGCGCAGGGGGACACGTCCCCCTGTCCCCCCTGGCCACCACGGGCCTGCTCACAGAAGCTAAAAATGTGAAAATTTGAAGGTGATGCGGTTTTTTTACTACCACTGAACATATGTTATGGGCAAAGTGATTAAGTTATGGGCCCGGGAAGTGGAGGCGGGCAAAGTGATAAATTTCATTCATAAATTCCACTGAATTTATCACATTGCCCGTAACATAAACACTCTTTTTGCACACATATTTAAAAAATGTTTACAGGGATAAATTTATACCTGTAATAAAACACGTCAGAGTTTTACAAATATTTTTGTTAGGAAAGTTATTTTTTCTTTACAAAACAAAAAACAAACAAACAAAAAATCTTTTTTATTTCCTATTTTAAATGACATACACAATAATACACAATAATAAACAAAAATAGGGAAAAGTAATAAAGTGATATTGACTGCTCAGGGGTCAACGCAGTGACCCATATGAGCAACTATTGATGGGTAATAGAATAAAATTATATTAAATAATAATTTAAAAAACAGTAATAAGAATTTAAAAAACAATACAAATGAAATACGACTGAACCACTGCAAGATGAGCTTCAGTTAATAGGTTAAATAAAAAAGAGCGTTTGTGAAAAAATCAAAAGAAATCTTCAATATTATCTATAATTGTCATAACAAAGAGTTTTAGTTGTTTTTTTATAAAGTAAATTTTCATTAAATATTAAGCAACATCCATCAAACATTTATACTCTCTTTCATTTATTTTATTCCTTATACCAACTATTTCCCCCATTTAAACACGCAGTAACACTTCAAATTCGATTGTATGGATACTTCTTTCAAAAACTTTAAAGACGAAAATACACTCTTTAACCTCTAAATTTTCCTGGAAGAAGTATAGTGTTTTCAAACAAATTAAGGAGCCAGGCATCGTGTAATGGAGGAAATGATAGGGTGCTACTTAGTACTTTCCTCTCCTCCAGAATGAAATTGGTTTGAACTTTCCTCTGGCTTCACACAGCTTCTTCTGTTATTTTCCTGGCTCCAGACAAAACAATGGGAGTTGTGGAGAAAATTACTATTTGAATGGGGTTTAGAAATAACACAATTTTGCTCGATCTACGAAAGTTATAATTGGGGGGATCAGATCGGGTTTAGGGCTATGGATAAAATATGAGAAAAAAACAAAAAATTATTACATAGCACAGGCTCACATACAAAAATAAACACATTTAAGAACACTTTTTTGAACTCAAATTAACGACGCTTTAGTTGTATTGTTAGCTAGAACACACCCACACCCTAGCCAATAAAAATTGCTTCAAAAAATGTCTAAAGTGTAGTTTTCTTAAAGAAGTCTGCAGTTATTTTGTAGCAATAAGAAGTCTTTTATCATGTAATTCTGTAGTCATTCAGCCAATCAACCAACATGAAGACTTTTCAACGGTTATTAAAAAAAATGCAGATTTTCTAAAGCCAAAATTCTCTACTCATGGGTAGATTATATCTAGAGTTTTCTAAAGCACAACAGAAAACACTACTTGGATAGGTTTTTTTTAGCTAGTTTAACATGGATATCCATTTTTATGCTCAATTATTCCTAATGTTCGGCACTAGTTAACTAGAACTAGTTGCAACTAGTAGTTAACTACAGATCAACTAGTAGTTTAACTACTTTTTGTTTAAACTAGTTCAACTATTAGTTGAACTACCTTTTTTAACAACTACTAGTTGAAACTACTTTCAAAATTTCAACTACTTTCAAAAAAATTATTATTAAAATTTTTATCAAAATATAGAAAAAATTGTACTGTAACAAATTTAATTAAGATGGTAGAGTACTCAAAATACCATAACCAGAATTAAAGGCCCTTTTTGCGCGTTTTTTGTGATATAGATAAGAAAGATGTATTAGAATTTGGGCAAAAATAGGTTATGAAATTAAATAGACTAGTTAACTAGTAGTTAACTACTTTGGGAAACAGTTAACTACAAGTTGTAACTAGTCCCATGAAAAAATAGTTAACTACTAAGTTGCAACTAGATTTTCCCAGACTAGTTAGTAGTTGGTAGTTAACTATTTTTTGACCACTAGTTGCCGAACACTAATTATTCCATTTTGTTAATTTCAATTATACTCGACTGCAACGTTTCTTGAACCCAGTACGTCACAAATGCGGAAGGAGAAATCGGTAAATAGGAAGCCTGTTGTGTTGATAGGAGTAGTTTTGGTACGCAAATCGTGATTGAAAAGCACTATATATACATGGGTTTAACAAAATAATCATAGTTTTAAATTGACGATCTTCATTTCACTCAAAATTCAGACACCGCGATGGGAACTACTTTGTTTGTTAGTGACGTCGTAGGGTCAACTTAAGTTGCTGTCGAGTATAGCTCTATTTATGAATATTTTTAACAAGAGCAGCCTTATTTTAACCTCGTTATTTTAGTTAAGTTTGTTTTCCCTGAGCCCACAGGGGGTTTTAAAGAGTTTTCGCGTTTGTTGGCCTGACGTAATCAAAAACGATCTAAATGATTTGAAATTTCATACGAC
The DNA here is from genome assembly GCA_963680715.1 of Tetragnatha montana. Lineage (NCBI taxonomy): Eukaryota > Metazoa > Arthropoda > Arachnida > Araneae > Tetragnathidae > Tetragnatha > Tetragnatha montana. Next base: position 55,140,199 of record OY796679.1, read on the forward strand.
GAATTATTGCTAAAGTATCTTGGAAAAAAATAACATTTTTGATATTCAAATTTAAGGGCGTGAAAATTCTCTATCTGAAATTAAACTCCCCTGACAATTATCACCAGTAATATAATACAACTGAAAAAAATATAGCTAGAATCATTCTCTTTTCAGCTGAAGAAGCTGATTATTAGTGCCAGTATAGTATTGATTTCAAATTTCCATGGCCATAGATTGTCATGGAATAGGTTTTGCAGAAAAAGGTATGTTTTTTAGTTTTTTAATATGCAAGGGTTTTAAATCAATTATAAAGACAGAAAACCCGAAATCGGATAAGTTTTTATTTTCCCAACTTAAAATACAGGTATTGTTTTTATATCAAAAAACGGATCATCGTTTGGTGATCGGGAAAGAAAAAGTCACTTTTTTATGATCACTGTGATCATAATTTTTAATGATTATCTGTGATGATTATATTTTCCAATTAATATTTTTTGGAAAAATGAAAATCATTTTTGTCACGTTCAACCTGAAAGTGTTATATTATGTTTTAAGTTGAAATTTTTTTGCTGTGTAAGTTTTTTTCTCACTATTCATAATTCTGTATTTATTATTTTAACTTCAATTAGTTTACTCAAATGCATGTTTTTTTTAAACAAGAAATGTTCTATTTGATAAGAGGTTCTTAAGCTGTGTGTTAAAAAATCACTATCAAGCTGAATTCCTTCTCATGACCAAATTATAACAAGAGTTTTTCCATAAAGCTAAGAAAAGCTAGATACTTTTTTAACAAATTTGATACTTATTATATTTCTTAGATATTTCATTACACTTTAAAATTTTACCTTCATGTATCCATTAAATGGGATTTCGCCTCATCAATTAAATTAAATATTGAAAGGGATTACTATTTTAAGAAATCGTGTTCAGACCAAACGTTGATCTTTTATAAGAAATGTTGAAAGAATTGGGTCTCAAAATGTTTCTATAAGTACACAGATTGTGGATCCTTATCAGGATCAGATTTATGAAATTTATTTTTTTTTGTAGTAAAATTGTTCCGCTTGCATTTATACTTAACTCTGATTTATTTCTTAAAAACTCGACTTAAAAAAATAGATAGAATGTCCTATAAAAAAAGTAAACACTTTCCTTCATTATGCTTCACGTTTACGCTAAAATAAAACAAAATTTTTAATTAACGTACTGCTCTTATCTTCTATTGGTAGGTTATAAGTTACTATAAGGTTCTTACTCCTTCTATTCGTAGGTTTTAAGGTTCTTACGTATTATCCCGATCGACCGTCAGATTCAGCGGCACAGTCTATAACAGGAGTTTCCAACTGGCGGCCCGCCGCGCCGGGCCATTTTGTGCGGCCCGCGAAGCTCCTTGAAAACCCCCAAAATGTAGCTTTAGAACACTTTTTAGTTTTTAGCGTACTAAAATTCAAAAATTTTTCGGGGGAGGACCTCTTAGATTGTGGATTAGCTTTGGTCAGTCATTTTCTATGGTGAACAAATAAAAGTTTCAGGTTTCGAGAGGGGGGTTATACCCTGAAATTTCCTCTGAGCGTAGAAAGGGGTTATAAAGGCTAAAGTCAACCTTTATCACGAGGAGGGGCAAAATGGAGTATTAAAAAATTAGGTGAAATACTATTTTTAGGGAAATTTACAAACATTTTCTGGAGGATGATCCCTTTAATTAGTATTCAGTATTAAAAGATTCTAAATTCAATTCAAAAACTTATATATCCTCTAAAATTTTTGAAAATACAGTAGTACCTTCACGATATGTAAATAACCTTCGTCCCTCTCTCGCCTGAAAAGTGTCATATTAAAGACTCCCGAAAAATATATCATGGCTAAAAAAGGAGCCAGATTACTTTGCGGCCCGCCACTAACTTGACTTGAGATTTCGATGCGGCCCTCGAATACTTGGAAGTTGGAAACCCCTGGTCTATGAGATTTGGCAATGCTCGTCTTCGGATTCAGCGGCTCGGTCGACGGGATAATACGTAAATACCGGTTATGAAAATTTCACAACAGCGCAGTGGTCGAATGTGGTGACGAATTATAAATGCGAAATCAGAGTCGCGATAGAAGATTAATAGGCTTTCACCATTATCTCGCTCCCTGCGGTCACATCGGGGGTGGGTGGGGGGTCCCTCCCTCATTTACTGCCGGAAGGAGAGCGTGACGTGGATTCCGTGACGTCACGCGATGGGTCCCACACTTCCGGAATAGAGTCGGAAGTGATCCGTATTGATGGTTTGGATTTCACATCGTTGATGGACGAGATGATGTGAGAAAAATGTTGATTGCGTGAGTCATCGTAAATTGGATGCCCTGCCTGGGAAAAAGTAGTGCAGTATTGATTTTAGGTAAAGAATTGAATCGGTGATTGAAAAAGCAGTAAAAGTCTAATTTTTTCTATTTTGAGAATATCACTTTTATAAGTTAAAATCTGTAACCAAACCCAACAGACTCACTTCATCAATTTTCAAACTTGTAAAAAACATGGATTCTGAGGCAAGATTCCTAGCTTCTTTTATCCCTTCCAAGAAAAGATACGGTGCAAATATTAAATGCAAAAAAAAAAAAAAAAAGATCGAGGTTGTATCGTGAAACTAATGAAAATGAAATTCATACCAAATACATTCCTTGAGTTTCCACAAAGCATTTAAACATGGAAGACTTATTTTTATGCTTTTTCAGGAGAATTTTCACCTAGTAATCATTTAAACGTTTTATATGAGGATCCGCATTGTGTTTAAGGTAGTTAATAATTAAAATTGATGTAATAAAAAGTATATTTTAAGGCTATAATTTCGTTGAGGTCAAGAACAATATAAGTTCAAAAATTTACTTTTTAAAAACTTTATGCACGTTTAAAGTTAATATTAATCTTGAAAAAGCAGCTTTTAATGCTGACTGGATGTTTAAGTATGATATTTTGATGGTTGATAAATTATCAATATTTAAGCTACATTGATAGCGATTTGATGATAACCAAACATTTAAATGTGATTAACTCGAAAAGCTGATTTTGGACATGTACTCTTTTTCCAACCACTCATCGGTTCAATAAAACTAGCTGTTAAGGGAAGTTGATATCAACAATAACAAAGCAGTTTAAAATATTTTATTTCTTCTAGAAAAATTCCTGGTTGAGCAGCAAAACTCAATTATGTTTAAAAATACAGTGAAACTCGAACAATTCTAACGTCTCTAAATTAAAATTGTGGAACCAGTTGATAACAAGGAAAAAAAATTCAGTAAAGGACATGAAGTAAATTTATTCATTTTTTTATGACCAAAAAAATTTCTGACTTCTTTCTGATAGGCCTTGAACTTTCTAATAAATCGTTTATCGTTTATGTTTATTCGAAGTTTTGGGGGATTTAATTTTTTTTTTCAGCTTTGAATTATCCAAATTGCGCTGTGATCAGGCGCGGATCCATGACGGCTCCAAGAGGGGCACTTTTCCAGGACATCACTTCCAGGACATTCAGGTACTGAGTAGATGAAATTTTAATTAGAATGTGTATTATTTCCTTAAACAATATGTCATAGAGCGTCATTTTATTCTTGTGAGGAATTTTCAAACAAAATTTTTTTTTTCACGGGAAATAAAACTCCCCACCCTCTTCTAACTTGTGTCCAAGTTTGAGAACAATTGGTCCAGTAGTTTGCTTTTCAACGACATATCTCAAAGTCATAGGCGTAACGAGGGGCTTTATTGGGGTTGTAACCCCCCCCCCCATTGCATCGACGGTTTCTAAAATATGAAAAACTGAAAAATTTTCCCTTTCGACGGAAGTTTCACAACAAACTGTTCTTTTAGGACGTAACCCAAAGAGCCTCAAAACAAAATGAATTTAAACCCTACATTGAGAGACGAATTTTTAAAAAATTTCTGGTGGAGAACCCCCCTCTAAAATTTTTATGTCTGTTATACTGTGTTTTTCCCTTGAAAGTTAAGCCTCTTAGATAAAGTTTTCCCTTCGGAAGTTTTGTATAAAAATTGTTTATATTATACCTATATTATGAGACATTTTTTAAAAGGGAGTAATATGTTGGAGGGGTTGACTGGTCGGAGTAACACCCCCCATGAGTCAACTCTAGTTACGCCACTGCTCAAAGTGAAAGTTTAATTTAAAACCCACCGTAACATGAAAGAACCTTACATTCTTACTTACCAAACCATCCTTAACCCAAATCTAAGAAAAAAAGATCAAAAAGACCCCTTCCTAGTAGGGAAAAAAGCGTTCACTTTTAACTCCGTCGGCTTTGAAAGTCAAATTTGAAAGAGCTCCGTGACTTGTGGGGTCCGATCGATGGGATCGATGCGGAGGACTCCGTGTTATTGCTTTTATCTCCGTGCCTTTCATGGGCAAGACACAAAGGATCGCAATCTGATCCTTTAATAATTGAGCACGTTGTTCCATCCCCCCCACTGCGGGATGTATCCACTTTTGACATGGCGGCCGCGGCTGGAATAGCGCAACCCAAAGGCATGCATCCATATGTTTGAATTCAGGAGGGGCCAAGCAAAATGTTTGCGAGTTAGCTAGTCCAGCCTGCTTAAGTTTCTTTTTTTAAGGAGGGGGTCTGATTCATAATTGAATAGTCAGTTAGAAGAAGGGAATAAGTCCAAAAACGAAGTTTTGAGAAAATCGAAAAAACTGTATTCTAAGTAATGAAATTTTTATCCTATAGCCACCAAATTTTTGCAGGATATTCGTGACACTGTTAAGAATACAGAATAATCATCGAAAAGAAATTATAAGTGTATTTAAAAATGTTTTGCAGTTAAAAAAAGAGGATGGACTTACTCCCTTCTTCAACCTTATGAAATTTCAGCTGAACAAAAATCTTAAAAACCACTTAAATTGACAATTAAATTATATTTATGCTTAGTTCGCAGTACAAAAGTGAAAGATAAAAAGACTAAGACGAATAAAGTTAAAAATTATTATGAAACTGCGTCATTAATGCGCTATCAATGGAGTGAGTGAATGTGAATGGAGTCAAACATTCATTGGTTAAAAAAAAAGAAAAAACGCTTTTAAATTCAAATCAAATTTTATTTAGGATAATTTACAGGCCAAAGAATCGGAACAGAAAGACAAATTAAGTTAAATTTCAAATTTAATAAAAAAATACAATGAATGGACATCGATTTTGCAAATTCAAGGGGCTATATCTGCCGATAGGGGGTAGTTATTTTTTTCCTCTTTACACTCATGTGTTGAGTGAAGCTTGGAGATTTTTTTTTTGCGCACATATTATTATTTCTATCTTAAACTGTATATGCTCAAGGGAGAAATAGTATACACAGCTTTGTTAAATAATGCTGTCTAAAAAATACAAGTTGTTCTGAGCAAGAAATTCCCAATAATGTAGAGCTTATCTCTATCAGGAAGTTTGCTATTGAACACGATAGTATAGGCAAGAACATAATTCCCAATGATCCAAACTCTGGTAAGACTTTTGTTTGACAAATTGTTTACGTGTTTTCGATAAGGAGAAGTTTTAGAATCAACTAAGAAATGAGGGAGCATCCATACATTGCATAAGGTATCACAAAATCTAGAAGAGCTTCTAAAATGTCCTTATCCAGACTATGACAGATTCATTCAAAGATTTTTTTAAATTTTCCATTATGGAGCCATTCAAAAATTACGTTAAATTTTTTTCTGAAATTTTACTTTTCCCTCCTAAAGCGTACATTATTTCATTTCAGTGACCTCTTCTCTACATTGGGATATCATACTTTTGAACTTTTTAAATTTTACCCAATTGAAAGTTTTATTGCATTATTTTCAATACTTGGGAATTCTGTAATCTTAAACTGCCCAATCAAACAAAACATGGGAAATTCCTCTTTTAAGCCTTTTAACAGCAGTGAAAAAACAGATTTTAAGGTGTGATGTCACAAAGTGTAAATGGCTCCCTCCCCCCATATAGCGTTACACATACAGGAACCCTCCACCTAAACATGTAACGTAATTTATAAAATGACTTGTTGGTAATAGATGAAATTTTCTCATAGTATATTCATGCAATGTTTCAATGAATGAGTATGTAATGTTTTATGAATGAGAATGGCTAGTATTCGCATTAATTTTAACACTTAAATAAATTTAACGATTTCGAATTTGTACGATTGTGTTTCTTCCGAAAAAATTGATGAAAGTGCTTTTTAGTGGGACAAATTAGCCTTTGTTACTTTCAGAATAACATGCAGAACAAGAAAAATGTCCTATGCCTGTGTAGGAGGGGGCATTTTTTCAAAATTAAAATTAATAATTAATTTTCAAAAATAGGTGAAAAATTGTCAAAGACGGAAGTTTATTCACATTCTTATTATTTATTGTAAAAGAAATACAGTTATTTATCTGAAATTATGCTTAATGAAGTCTAAATCAAAAGAAAAACTAAATCAAGTATGATTGTGTCCGACTAGAGCAGGGGTTTCTACACAGATAATGTTTGTTATTTTTCTTTTAGTTTCTTTCTACTTATTTGTTATATGTATTTATTTATTTTCTTTATTTTTTAACAAATTAGAAAGTTACTTTGTAGTACCTTGTATTTTCTTTGATTTCGTTTTATGTCCCTTTTTTTGTGAGTGTATTGATGTGTTTGTGTTTATAAAAATTTAATTTAATTTAAATTTTGAAATTTAATCAGTATCAAATAAAATATAATAGAAATAGATATCATTATCAAATTCACCTGAAATGTCCCTGAATAAAATATGATCACCACTTTTTATGATAAAAAAAGTTGATTTAGTTATGAATATTTTTTTCTGACTGTATCTAGATCTGTTATTACATCTAAGTTTTCACAGTTTTCAAAGTTCTTCACGTTCGAAGTGGAGAATATGCAATTCCAAATTAAAGTTTTTTTTCCATGATGGTCCTAGTTAGCACTTTTCAAAATTATTTGGACCTCGATTAAAAATACTTGCCGACCCCTGATATAGATGGACGAAGATGACCACTTTATCTAAAGCAGGGATTTCCAACTTACAAAAGCTCGAGGGCCGCAATCGAAAGCACAGGTACGGTCAGCCAGAAAACCAGCATGGTATCTTTTCAAAAAATCTGCCTAATCTCCCCATTCATGACCCCTCCAACAATAGCGAAGGAGTCTGAAGTCAACCCCCCAGTCAATTAGCAGACACCCGATAGTGACTTCTCGCTCCTCCCCGAGGGCTGTCTTTTGTTGGAGGGACCATTGAAGGGGGTTGATTGCGGTTTTCCTATTGTCCGATAACCAGATACTGCAGATTTTTTGAACAGATACCATACTGATTTTCTGGCTGACCGGGCCCTTAAGGTACGGTCAGCCGGAAAACCAGCATTGTATGTCTTCAAAAAATCTGCCCTATCTCCCCATTCATGACCCCTCCAACAATAGCGAAGGAGTCCGAAGTCACCCCCCCAGTCAATTAGCAGACACCCGATAGTGACTTCTCGCTCCTCCCCGAGGGCTGTCTTTTGTTGCAGGGACCATTGAAGGGGGTTGATTGCGGTTTTCCTATTGTCCGATAACCAGATACTGCAGATTTTTTTGAACAGATACCATACTGATTTTTTGGCTGACCGCAGCCTAATGGTGGGCCGTAAAGTAATCAGGCTCCTTTAGTTATCCCTGATACATTTTTTTAGTGAGAGGGTCTTTAATATGGAATTTTTCTGGCGAAGAAGGGACGAAGTTCATTTACTTAGTGTGAAAAGGTACTAGTATATTTTCAGAAACTCCAGAGGCTATATATAATTTTGATTCTTCGTATTTAAATACTGAGTTTTACATAAAAGTGGGGTATTCCTCAAGAAAACTTTTGTAAAATTCCCTAAAAAAAGTGTTTTACCTCATTTTTTGGATACTGGAGCCTCATGTGATAAGGTTGACCTAAGCCCCATAACACCCTTGCTACGCCCAGGGGGAATTTCAGGGTATACCTCACCCGAAACTTCAAATTTTTCTTTTTAATCCATAAAAACTGCGCCATAACATGAGAAAGAGGAAAATGGGTGGGGGTTGGTTTTGGGATTCCTCCCCCTAAAAAAAATTGAATTTTAGCCAGCTAAAAAGTATTCTGAAGCTACTTTTGGGGGTTCTCAAGCGGGCCCTCAAAGGTCAATAGAAATAGTTGGTTTTCCCTGTGATAAATACTGATTAAAGGCTCGAAGGGGAGACCGTTCAAAGCTAATAAAACCAGAGGAAAGATCAGTTGGGCGAAGCCTTTATTTGTTACCAAAAATAACAATCAGCATGACATCCTGTAAAGAAGGTATTAGTTATTAGTTAATAAAGAGACAACACTACTTCGTAAGTATTTATTAAGCTCCGAGATATTCAGATAGTCTAATTTTCCTTAAGAAAGTTTGGTTGCAAAAAATCCCAAAACCTTTTGTTTTGCATTAATAATATAGACATCCAAAAGCTTAGTCAAGGAGTAAAAAAATATCTAACCCAGAGCGTATAGTATAAGGGGGCCCGAATTTGGACTAGTTTTACCAAAACAAGTTAAATCCCTATTTTTTAGGGTCAAATTTCCAAATATTTTCAGAGAGGACCTCCAGACTCCCACCGTTTTGTACTTTGAACTATATTATTAACAATCTTTTTATAATAAGTTCTTAAAATCCAAATCCTGCCTAAAAATTTATGTCCGAAATTTGGAGTAAGTGTACCAAAAACAAGTTGAAACCCTGTTTTTAGGGTAAATTTTCCGGTTGACGACCCGCAGAACTCTTTTTGTACTTGAAACTATTATTCTCAAATTTTTTCAATACAAAGTTCATCAAAATGCAAATCTTACATAAAATGTATATCAAAAATTCGGACTTAAGTGTACCAAAACTAATTAAAAACCTGTTTTTTTTAGTCTGGGATTAGATCTCTATGATTGTTAATTAAGCTTTATTTAGTTTTTAGAATTAAAATTTATTTAGGTTTATTTACAATACTCACTTCAATTCACTTTCGAAGTCTCCATTCTATACAGATTCGAAAAAAAAAATCCTTTTTGTTAATTACTTTTTAAAATTATTTTTAAAAATATTATATATTCTTTAAATAAAAGTTTTTCCTATTTAAAATTAAATCAGCAAATTAAGTAAAAATTGATTCCAAACTGACCACTTATTTTTGGTTTAGAAATAAATAATTTAAAGCTTTTTTAAAATTAATTTTCTATTTTTATTTCCATATCGTTGGCTTTCAATTGTTATTGATAATTTTTTGGAACAAAGTTGCCAAACTTTGGATTCCTGTAAATTCTTCAATAAAAGGAATATTTTATTTTTCCCTTTAATAAGCGAAAATATTAGGATTCAATTAGGGAATATTTGAATGGCAATTTATCAATTTTATTTACAATTTAAAATGTTTTCATACACACACAGGTAAAAGAATAACATAAATTGTAAAAACTTAATAGATCTATTTAAAATTTATTAAAACTCAAGTCATAAATGAATATAGTTTTTTTTTTGTAAATTATAATTAAAAATATTCTTCTAAAACTCTTCTTTTGAGTTAATTGAGAGCTGTTTTGCTTTCATGTGTTATTTATTTTATGTTTGTGCGTGAATTAATGTTTACTTAGCAAAAACTAATTATTAATGTTTACTGCGGGTAAAAGCTGTATTTTTTTCTTTCCTTCTAAACTGCATCCATTGTTAATTGTTTCCGAAAGAACGTCGAGTGCGTTAGAAAAATATTTTAAATCAATTAATGAAATTAAATATACATGGGATGGATATTTATTGTTCAAAGCGTAATATCTCCGACTAACCAACAAAGTTAGTTTAAGACATACATTATATTCCATAATTTTTTTTCGTTTTGGAATAATTATTTCAGTGAAAAATTCCCGTCTGAAGTTGATGCAACCGGCAAATCATCCACCTGAAGTCATACTTTTTCAACTATTTCAATTTATCTTGTTTTAAATAAAATAATGTTACATTCTAGGTAATCGTTTTAAATACTTCAATTAGGACTTCATAGTTTTGATTTTAATGCAAACTCTAGAGTTACGCTGTTTGAAGCTTTCTAGTATCAAATCGCTTATAATTATCAATCGGATATTGTTATCATTCTACTCTTGTACAAAAGTGATCACGTTAAGCAGAGTCGAATGTACCTCTAACTGGTGGAATGCTCATAAACTAAATATAAATTTATTTTAAATAATTATTGAATGCCCTCCTCGCTACCATGTGTCCTATGTCTACCCTATGTAGACCGTCGATAAACACTACAAAATATGTCCGATTCCACGTATGTAGTGCATGCTCCCAAAGGCGTATCTCGAATAGAGAAGCGCATCCCGGCTTATCAGAGGAATCCCATGCTTACATAGTGGGTGCCATCCTTCGTACACTCTTTCTGAAATACTTATTCATTAGTCGAGAGGAGGTCAAACATTTTTGACCTCTGTTTTCTGAGTAGAGTGGCTTTTGGTGCCCATAAATCCCGTTATCCGTTCAAGTAGAGACGATCTTCCCATCAGATATTAATAATAAGATAGCTGTGTGTTGGGAGTGATTATCAACCTTAATAACTTATCTGCTCCGAGTGGCTTGGTGAATGTTGGTTTGTGTGAAAGAACAAGATTGCAGGGCAAAGCTTTTAACTGATATCAAAACGGAGAGAAATAAAAAAAGTAGCTATTGTCCATAAATTCATTGTTTGTGTATATACTTAGCATTATCATTTGATAAGTTCCAAACAACCTAAAAGTTCAAATCTTATTTTTGCTTCGGTTATTTGTATTGCTCCGAAATAATCCGTAAAATATATTTGGACTGCCATTCGTGAATATACGAACTTCATAAAATTTACCATCAAAAGCTATGAATTCTGTAATTATTTTCATTTCTGATCTGAGGTCATGTTAATATACATGAAAATTGTGATGGAGCATAGAAAAAATTGCAACAGAAGGTTCCTTAATTTTTCTGATTAGTTTTAGTTACTGAATAATCTATTTTAAATTTAGTCCGCTCATTGGAACACCCATAACAGCTTTTTTTTTTTTTGTCAAATATCTTGTTAGGTTTCTTTTCAATGTATTTCACCATTTTACTTCTTATTTTGAGCATTTTAAGAACAAACATATTTGAGTTTATTTCAATCATGAGAACAATTCTTATCTTCGAAATCGGTCTATATATTTCTAAAAATCTAATTAATAATTACTATACATTACAATTAATAATTTATAATTAAAAAATTTAGGTAATTTGTAACTTTAAAACTTGGTGGCTCCTTGAGGAAAACTATAATCACAAAATTGACTTTTAGAAAATATGTTTTATAACTAGTTTTTAATGCCAAAGAAATTATCTTATCCAATAAAATCCATTCATGGAACTCGAGTGTATTATATAACATAACAAAAAGATAATAAAACTATTTTTAACTTCTAAAAATTTTAGTAGCTTTAAAATGACTAATAACTTAAAACAAAACCATTTCAAATAATTTTTACTTTAAAAATTGTATCAAAACTAGAATAAAATATTATATATATAATTGTTCTTTAGGTTTTTATAGCTTGCAAATCTGAAAAATTCAAAGTATATATTTTGTAAACACTTTGTTTTACCTTGCCCCTAAATTATTATTTAACAGTTTACCAATTGATTTAATTCGCTTTAATAATTACACATCTTTCAAAAGAAAATGGTTTGAACTTTTAATTAACATTGACGACGTGGTCTATACTTCCTACTTCTTTGAAGCATTTCATTTTACTTTAAATTTTTCGTTGTACACCTGAGTCCCGTAGGTGTAACATATATGTTCTTATGTTTGTGGGAAAAAAATATTTTGGTTAATAAGTATTATTGTTATTAAAATTTCTTTGGGTGAACGATCAAATTAGTTTTATCAGTTAATTCATACTCCTTAAAAAATGTAGATAAAAAAAATTGTAAATAGAAATGTAAATGCACGCTTTTCCGTTCCCAAAACTTGCAGCGCTCCGGTGGAAAGCTTGCGATTTTTGACACTCTGCTTCTTCATGCATGACAACAATTCTAGGTCATGCATGTCGAGATAGAAGCATCACTGGACTCTTTGTCTATGCTCCCTTTTTAAGTAAGGCACATTTTGCCTTTTGACTCGTCGTGGCGTGGTGAAAACTAAAGAATTTATTTATATCGAAGTGGTGTCACTTAACATGTTAAATTATGATAGGTTTTGTTAGGTAAACAGCGCCCCCCCTCGAAATTTCAACAAGCTAAAATCCTGATTTAAGGATTCCATTTTCAAAACTTTTCTGGGGAGGACCCCCAGACTCCCCTTTTATAACCGCGTATTTAATAAATTCACAAAATCTCGACTTCAAAAACAGATAACACTTTAAACTTAATTTAAAGATAACATATAGTAACTAAAAAAAACTTGCACTAATTATGTATCTGTATGGTCTGTAAATTTACAGGGCCACATACACTGGAGGTATTAATTTTATGCTGTTTTTTTCCATGAAATTTTTGTGGCGTATAAGAGGCGGTTCACTTCAAGTGTCATCCTATAGGTGTCCAAAATATCTAAGAATTATACTTTAAATACCACCTTTTTATTCTTGGAACTCCCCTACTCGCAATTTTTATATTAAGTTCAGTAGGGTGCCAATCCTACCGAAAAATGTATTTTTAAAAGCAACGTTGAGAACCTATTATAGAATAGTAGAACATGTTTTACGGGGAAAGTGATAAATCGGGCATTATTAATAATGCCCCAAGTTGAGGCGGGTATTGTGATAAATTCAATGACATTTATCAATGAGTATTTATCACTTTGCCCGAAATACGTCGGCATTATTAATAATCAGAGTTGGGCAAAAATTAGTTCTGAAACTAAAACTAAAAACTAAAACTAAATTAGTTTTAGTTTCAACTGTTGAATCTAAAACTAATTTAGTTCCAAAAGTTAGTTTCGAAGTGGCGAATGTTTCATTTTTTATTCGTAGTTTCGGAACTAAAAATGAAACTAAATTTTTTTTCCTCGCGTTTTATACTGATTTGAAGGGGATGTGTGTTTGTGTGTGTTTCAACGAAATATGGGTGCTGGGTGTGAACAAGTTCTTTTTTTCAGGGTCGTAGAAGAATAGATTCAAGTTTGCTACCCTCCCCACCTTTTTGAGTTGAACATCAAAAGTTTTCAGAAACGTATCAAAGAATTGAGGGTGATGAGTCATTTATTACGAAAATATTTCATTACGAAATCAAAATTAATATTTTATTGGATTGACAAAACTGTTCGGAAAATAGAATACAGAACAGAAGAGTCCTGAGACAATGGAAAACGACATAATGAAAAGATGTTTTATAAACTCAGAACAGGTCTGCTGTAAAACAATACGTCATTGCCTTACAAATTTCTATAAAAAAATTAAAGTTAGTTGCAAAAAGCAGAAATTTGAAATTGTCGAAAAAAGTTCACAGAATGCAGATTAGAAAAAAAATTAATTAGGAATCTGGAGTTTTGCTGCAGGTGAACTATAATAATAATAATAATAAGTTTATTGGCAAAAAAGGCCAGCTGGCCCATACACCAAAATACAAAAATATCAGATCATACAAATAAATGCAAGACAAAACCAAAGCATATAAATAGAATAAATAGAACCAAAATACGATTACCAAAAAAAGAGAAAAAAAAAACCTCAGGAGTCTAAAGAACAATTTGCCAACAGGAACTGGTTCAACTTTTGAGCTGATTTAATAAAATTTACTATTGCAAAAAAATTCTTATGATTGTAAGTGAGGAAACCATTAAAGTTATTTTGATACCCAATAAAAGGGGAAAGATACCTCAATCTGTAAAAACGATACATAGGACAATATAAAAATACGTGTTCCCATGATTCTGGTTCATCCATATTACAATATTTGCATTTGTCTTTGGGGTTTATTTTAAAGAGTTTTCCCTCAAAAAAAATGGTCTCCTGATTTAATCTCAGTTGGAAAAGAATTCTCTTCATTGAAACATCAATTCTTGAGGTAATATAGTCTTCTATGAAAGGGGTTAGTTTTATAAATTTATAGTGAGGGTAATGTTGACTTTTTTCCATACTTATCATATCTAATTGTTTGTATTGATCAATGTAGCTTAGAAGGATTTGGGGCAGAAACTTCATTGCAACTTCGGGATCTTGTGATAGCCAAACATAAGAAAAGCCGGAGCTTTCGATTATAGATTTAATTTTTAAAGTCCAATTAAATTTTATTGGGCTCGAACGGCCATAAAAACAACAGGTGAACTACCTACTACCTTACCTACCTATGTACCTACTTATACTTAGGTAGATTGGCCTTGAGAATAACGCGCATTTCGAAGCTTAATTAGAAATTAGTAAAAAACGCCAGGAAAAAAATTTAGTTTCATTTTTAGTTCCGAAACTACGAATAAAAGATGAAACTACTTTAGTTTTTATTCGCAACTTCGAAACTAAACACTAAATTAGTTTTTAGTTTCAATTTCGAAACTAAACACTAATTAGATTTTAGTTTCAACTTTAGTTCAACTAAATTTTTATTCGAATAATCCCAACTCTGTTAATAATGCCCGGATTTATCACATTGCCCGTAACATACTATATGCATTGAAGGGGGCTTAGAAATAAAATTGGGTGATCTCCCGGAGCAAAAATCTAGCTCTATGGGCCTGATAATGACTTATCAGTCTTTAGTACAGGGATGGCCAACCCAAATGATCTTGAGGGCCACTAACGTTATGTGTATTATGAACTCGTCGCACTCCGATGGCTGATATTGTGAGCAGGATACTGGTCAATGCTATAAGTCAGAAACATGACTTACTCAAAAATGAGCACATGCCGTATCGATGCTGAGTGCCTGCATATTTCTTTTTTTCTTTTTCTATTTCTTTTTTGTATCCTTTTTAATTTCTAAGTCCATCTCCGGAAATTTGTAGCTGCTAATTGGAAAAACAAAAGCAGCAGTTTTCTTTGTAAGTGTGCAATTTTACTTGTCACCAGTAAATAAGTTAAATTTATAAAGTAAAATGTCCAATTGGTGTTGTCACTCACGCCTTTGTAACATTGAGTGATATTTTTTATTAACCTTCGGAATTCATTATTTCTTGAGGATGGTATCGGCAAAAAAGGTGGCGAGAGAAAACTTCGGCGCTTCTGCAGCAAGTTTCAAACTTGAGTAAGTTTGGTAAGGAGCTTGTTTGACTATGTGGCATTTCTGACATACTCAACTCATATTTGAGTATTTTTAATTTTACTCAGTTTTGCAAATGCCGTTTTACGAGTATAGCGTTATGTTCCTCTAGTTTTGAACCACCCTGCAATTTCCTGTTTTATAGTTCTTAAGTCTGCTTAAATATGCATAAATATCCCCAGGAAAAACTGACGCTACCTAGAAATCAATTTCATTAGGGTCACTCGGGGTAAGTGGGACCCCTTTTTGGAACAGTACATTTTTGAAGGTTCATAAAATTTTTTTGAAGAGGTTAGATTTGAACTTGATGACATATTCTATTTAAGACACTATTAATAAACAAAAATTTATAATTAGGTTCTAAAATAATGTTCTACATTTTTCTTAACTGGTCTCTTTGTAAAAAATGAGACGGGGGTCCCACTTACCCCATAGGAAGGGGTAAGTGGGTCACCCCCTTTTTATTTTGATTGAAAGCAAGCAAAACTTAAGAGGGAGTAAGTGGGTCTTACTTGATAAAGTATAGAAGTTTTAGGTACAAAATATTTTATTGTAACTTAATCCATGAACGAGATATCTACTCACATTTAAATTAATAGGGTTGGTTGGGGTAAGTGGGACCCCTTTTTGGAACACTACAATTACAGAATGTTTTCTTCAGGTTCGAATGGTTCGGGAGACTTATAAAGAAACCCTCGAAACTATTCCCCCACCCCACTGTGTGTTTTAATTAATTTCTCGGCAACGTGAATAAAAAAACCCCAACTTAATAGTTTTCTTTACTTACCACAGCTTATATTAATACACAAAATTAATATAAAATGTCAATAAATTACTTATAAATGTTTCAATAAACATTAAAATGGTGAGTCTAGGGTGTCCCACTTACCCCATAATGAGGGGACCCACTTACCCCTACTTTGCTTAAATTACGGGGTAAGTGGGACCCCCCTCTTAAAAATTTTTAAATAAGAGATTTTGTGAAAATTCAAATTGCAGTATGTATTTTAAGTCAAACCTGGCACAACAGTTGAAAAAACATTAAAATATAGTGAAAACTTTCCTGAAAACACTTCTTGGAAAAATGCATCTTGAACTCTCCAAAAAAAAAATTATGGAAATTTTTTTACAATAGTTCTATAATCTTAAAAAGAAATGACACAAAACTCTAATATATGCAAAACCAATCAGTGTGACAAAATGTAACATGATCAATGTGAATAAGTGTGAAATGTCCTTTACATAGTTTAGTTTGAGGGGGGTGACCCACTTACCCCAGGGACCCACTTACCCCAAGTGACCCTACTAAAAATTACTGCTATGTTTGCTTTTAAATCAAAATTTTAACAATTTTCTTATTTTTGATAGTATTGGCCGCCATCTTGAAAAAAAACACCCTTCTATTCATCGGGACAGACTTTTTTCCCTCATTTATTTGGTAGAGTTCAAAAATGATGAAAAATTTTCTGTTTAAATTTTTTCCCCGTTTTGCCCTATTTTTAGGCGTTTTCTCACTTTTATTACGAGTTGCGTCATTATAACTAATACGTTTTAACAGTTTCAAACTCTAACAGTGGCTATAGTAGAAAAAAGCTACGAGCTATTTTTATCTTCTGAACATCTTAATATATAATTATACAAGAATTAATTGGTACAAAAAATTGTTTGCTATACTAGACAGCAACTTAAGTTGACCCTACGACGTCACTAATAAACAAAGTAGTTCCCATCGCGGTGTCTGAATTTTGAGTGAAATAAAGAACGTCCCTTTAAAAATATGATTATTTTGTTAAACCCACGTATTTATAGTGCTTTTCAATCACGATTTGCGTACCCAAACTCCTCCTAACAACCCAACAGGCTGTGTGTTTACCGATTTCGCCTTCCGCATTTGTGACGTACTGGGTTCAAGAAACGTTGCTGTCAAGTATATCTACAACTTGATTTTAGGCATAAGTGTATTTTTGTAATATTTCTAGATTTCAAGCTCAATGCGCTATCTCTAGAAGTTGTTTGATTTCCTCCAAATTTTGCACACGTCTTATTGATACCAATACACAACTTTTGCCACCCCAGCCCCTAGAGATTTCGAAAAAAAAATTCGATCTACCCTACTGTATATACTTTGCGCCTCTGCCTTCCCTCAAAGATCTGCAGTGGCGCGGTCAAGGAAACCGTCACGCTTGGCTCGCTGCTGGCATTCAACTGCAGCAGAGAGCATCAAACTCTCGACAAAAGAGTTCATGTCCGAGGGTCATCTGCATTCTCTCATTGGACACCACCGGATGTGAAGGGACACGAACAACTCCCTAATATTACCCTCCATTATCTTCGCCTTCTTTTCATTCTTATCAAGGATTTTTTTCATTTTTGCTGTTCTAAATATTCACGAATTTCTAAAATATTTACTACTACGTGAATGAAGGTTTTTATCATACCCATTCATTCTCATTAATAAATGTATTTGTGATATGGGCATAGCCAGATCGAAATTAAAAGGATGATACTGATTTTTTGGAGGGAAGTGTCTAAAATATAGTGTTCGGCAACTAGTGGTCAAAAAATAGTTAACTACCAACTAGTTTGGGAAAATCTAGTTGCAACTAGTAGTTAACTATATTTTCCTGGGACTAGTTACAACTAGTAGTTAATTGTTTCCCAAAGTAGTTAACTACTAGTTAACTAGTCTATTAAATTTCATAACCTATTTTTTGCCCAAATTCTAATACATCTTTCTTATCTATATCACAAAAAACGTGCAAAAAGGGCCTTTAATTCTGGTTATGGTATTTTGAGTACTCTACCATCTTAATTAAATTTGTTACAATACAATTTTTTCTATATTTTGATAAAAATTTTAGTAAGATTTTTTTTGAAAGTAGTAGTTGAAATTTTGAAAGTAGTTTCAACTAGTAGTTATTAAAAAAGGTAGTTCAACTAATAGTTGAACTAGTTTAAACCAAAAGTAGTTAAACTACTAGTTAACTACTAGTTGATCAGTAGTTAACTACTAGTTGATCAGTAGTTAACTACTAGTTGATCAGTAGTTAACTACTAGTTGACCAGTAGTTAACTACTAGTTGCAACTAGTTCTAGTTAACTAGTGCCGAACATTACTAAAATACGATCAGAAAAATATTTTTGAGGGGACAATCCTTATATACCCCTTTGGTTTTTGGTTCCCCCAGCTTAAGCAAACTTTAAAAATTGTGTTAATCTGGCAATAGCAATAATGTTTCAGACTGATTCAAAAATGGAGACATTTTATTAAATGTGTTCTAGTGTTGAAAAATACAGTAAAGTTAAACATCAAGCTCATTTCTACAGATTACTTTTATTTAAAAAATACGGAGAGTAACATTTATGGAGAGACTGAAGTGCACAGTGCACACATCTATTATAAAAACAGCGTTTCATTTTTCATTGAAACAATGCTTCTATTATTCACTTACAGTCACGATTTGATACCTGAAGCACGTCATGTGTAGATATCAGAATGGAATAAGCACAAAAGAATCTTCTAGGGAATATTTTTTATTTTTTGTCTATATTGTTGATGAAGACAAATTCTATAGACCAACAATTTTTCTCGAGGTATTTTGTTCTGAAACTAAAATATTAAAATGAATAAGATATTTTTGCAGCTTTAATGTATTTAAAACGTAAAGCTGAAAGTAGATAAAATATAAGAAAATATAGATTTAAAGTAGAAACTAAAAGCATGCATTTTGTTGTTAAAGGATATTAGTTTTAATTTTATACACAATCATCATGGACGGATTTACGTGGGGAATCCTGGGGGGAAAGGTGTTCTTGATAGCTCTGGAAACATAATTTACCAATAAGAAAAACATAATATCTTGAGAAAGTTGGGGGATTGCTCCCGTATAAATCCGCCAAGGTCTTTGGGACGGGGAAATTCCGAAGTCCTTTTCTAATGTGCAACAGCATCTAAGCTGTATACTACCTTGTCATGGAGGATAAATGACTGTTAATTACATACTTATAAATATAGCTTAAGGGAATATTTTTAGTCTAACATAAGTCACCACTAAGAATGTAAGAAATTTATTTTAAGGTCAGCATCCTTCCTTTCTGTTAAGCTCTAGTGATATCTATAGGTTTTTAATTATTCTATGTTGGATTTAGTTTTTGTTTGCTCGATTAAATGGCAGACCCCAAATTCTTACTAGTCACAGTTATGATTCGGAAACTTTTATAAATCTCTATTCAAAATCCTGATGTTGCATTTGATGAACTGTGGCCCATATGTTAATTTTATAGCGTTAATTTCTTTGGATTGAGAAAATATCTTTCGCACCCAATACCATTTACTAATATTTTTATCAATAGCGATCACCCATCACCTGCTCAATTGACGTCAAAGCTGAAAAGCTTTTTTTTTTTTCGAAAATATTGGGAGAAATTCTCTAGGACGGGCAGAAGCAGGTGGGTATAGAAGGCCTCCTATTTGCTTAGTAAACTAGTCGAACGTTAATTTAAACCAGCGTTCGAAATTATCTGAACATCTGTCAAAAAATATTTCAAGCTACTGCTAGGAGGATTTAACCATGGAATTAACATGGATTTAATGAATTTTAGAGGACAAGGGAAGGAAGAAACCGGGTGCGAGAACTTTTAATGGAAACCCCGTGTCAGTTTTATGATTTGTATTTCTCCTAACCAGTGTGTCCCGCTTTGCTTTTGGTATTGAATGGGAAAATATCTGAGGAAGAGTACTGCGTGACAACCACTATAGCGACTAAATAACTCATTGCATAGCTAGATTTCAGCTCTACCATTACGAAAATGGGCCACTTTGCATTGGACGTATGACATCGACGGCGAACAAAAAGGAATTAAAAAACTGAAAGCTGTCCTTTTTAATTTGGTGGACCAGACATTTTGATTGAGGACCAGTAGCATTAGGTAAAGCACTGGTCAGCAGGGCCAGTGTTTTTTTCCCAATTTCTAACGCTGATTAAACAAACAATATTGAAAGGGGAAAGGGTTATAGAGCAGAAGTGATTCTGATGCTACAGTAGCATCGCACCCCCCCTCAAAAAAAAAATAATCATTATTATTATTTGAGTAAAACCGTATAAAGTAATCATGATTTTTAGTCGAAACCAATTTCAATCAAATCCGACCATAGGTTTTATACCTAAACCAAGCCCGATTTTTAAAATATTACTCAAAATTTAATCATTAAACATAAACCCAGGTTTTGGCGATAAAGCGGGATCATTATATTCAAACCCTGGTTTACCTGGGTTGCCCTGGTAACCCTGGTTCAAACCCTGGATTGCATTAACTGTTAAACTAAACAGCAGTTTGGGGGCCGACTACATACTCGAGGTCCAAATAAAAAAGAAGTTAAAGGTGGGAGGTTATAATATTTTTCAGATGTTCAATATTTTAATGATAAGGAAGGTTTTAAATCTCACATGGGAATAAATTTTGTATAAAAACACACTCATAATGGAAAATTTGATTCTTTAAAATTGTATGTCAACTCATTTTCAGACTATTTGGAAGGACTGACTTTTTGTTAAGCATCAGAATTTTTAAGGAATAAACTGTACAGAACTAATCACCAAAACATCGAGAGGGGTTGAACCTTATAATAGCACCCTGAACGGCACACCCTTCTGTAACATGAAACTTTATTAAATCAATTGTTTTTAAATTTTGAACAACTAATAAATGCGTAACAATTCAGTCTACCATATAAGAATTTTTGAAAATTATACCCCCAAAAATGTAAAAAGATAAGTAATTTCTATAATTTGTTTTTCGTAGATGGAAAGGTATCCGTGGCCCGGATGAGAGAGCCTCGCGGGCCGTTGTTTGGAGACCCCTGATATGGAGGAAAAGATTTTGATGTGTGGTGCGGTGATCCTCTAGGACTCTCCAATAGTTGCAGAAGAATATCATGTTAGCATCAACTGCAAAACAGTTGGTCATCTGGCTTCCTGGAGAGGTTATCCAGTGTTTCCTAAGTATACAGTCGCCTTCAGCAGAGTTCTACACCAACCAATCTGAAAACACCTCTTGCTCCTGGATCTTTACCAACATAACTTACCGTTCCCTTTCACAGCATAATTGTGATTATTTCCTTTCAGGCTAACCTATCTTTTTCTCCTTACAGCCTAATCTGTTCTCTTTCAGCCTAACTTGTTATTCCCCTTTTTAGGCTTTACTCTTGAATCTTTAATAAAGGCTTAGCCCAAATTTTTTTTAAGTTTAGTGACTCTTGTTGAGTATTTATTAGGTGCTGTGCTGCCCACACCTCCGTAAAAGCGAGGTTGAGTATGCTGGTAAAAGTTTCCCTCTATCTCTCTCTCTTTCTTACACTTACCCTGCTCGGTGGACTTCAGTCACCACTTACTAAATTAAGAAAAATATTATAAGACAAGCATTTTTCCCATTTAATCTAACGGATCCTTTTTCTTTGAGTCACCACTTTTAAAATTTCCGAAAAATTGCCAAGTTAAATGCGACGGCCAGGGTAGGTGGTTGGGGTTTGTGGATGGAATACCCTATTAACGTACTTAATTATTAATTAGTATTCCAAGACTCTTTAAATTTACGTAGTTTCTGTCGATGCAAAAGGATAAAGTCTTGAATTAAGGCAAATAAACATAGAAAAATAGTACTATTTTTCAATAATTTGGCCGTTACGGTTACAGTTAATTTCAAAAAATAATAAAAGTTAAGATCCCCCGTGAATAGCAGGAACTAATTTATAAATACCGATCAGTATTTATTTCCGGGTGCTATACCCGCTGAGAAGGCTCAGACTCGAGCCAGGGTTCGATCTGAGGGCCTTTGGGATGGCAGACTGGCGAGCAAGTACACCAAGCCATCCGTTCCTGCAGCTGTGATAATCTTCTAATTAATTTGAACTTGATACTCCACAATGTTGTTAGAAATTTTATTTTACTTTTTGTAATATAGATGGCGCCAGCACCGTGTGACGTATAATGTTTAAGCTGCTGCGCAACGTCCACTGCGCATAACTTTAATTTTAAGTTAATATATTTACAATTTAAAAATATTTCCACAGGACCGAACCGTTGACCTGCAGCACGGCAGTCCAGTGCACTAACCACTGTGCCATACGTTCCTGCACCCAAAGTTTTAACTCATTAATTTAATGTTAATATATAAATTCAGACTACAAAAAATACAATATCTAAATAACCACGGAAGGAAGGGTTTGATCCTTCGACCTACCGCCTCGAAGCATTACGCTCCAACCCACCAGGCCACTGGGTTCCATGTTGCTAGAAGTTTAAAGATTTACTGAATACTATGAACTTTGACTTTGTAATCAATAATAAAAGACAATCGATTTTCATATAAGAGTTTGCTCTGATTGATTGGTTGGTTGACAAGACATTTCTTTTTTTTTGAATATAAGTTTTTTTTATAAAATAATAACTGGGGATAGAGATAGAACCCAGGAACTGCCGCATGCCACGCTAGAGTCCTACCACTGCTCCAGCGGGCATAAACTTTAAAACTTATTATAAAATATTTCTTATGAGGCATGCTTATTTAGTATGGCTTCTAGCTGCTCGTTTCTAACGTTGATGTATTGTTAGTTGCTGTCATATTCAAATAAAGTTATGTTTTACGAGATTCGCCTTTCCTCTGCCTTCCCCAGTTAACCAGTAGTTATCTCAGGCTAAGTAAAGATACAATGTAATAAATGCACATCACTTTTTATTTGGGCACTTCAAGACAGGGCACTAGTAACCATACCAGCGGTTCATGCAACCACTCTACAATCAATTAAAAGAACTATTGAAGACGACTAAATTTTGGCATTGTAATCTAATAAAGACAGGGGCGTCATTTCAGTTTTTGGTTGGGGGGCAAGGATTTTTTTTTTTAAGTGGGGCTGAGCCACGCCATAACCAGACTTGTTTTTTTTTGGGGGGGTGACTCAACATCTTAAGTTCTAAGTAAAAATGGGGGGTCTGGGGGTCACCCCCAGAAAAATTTTTAAATTTTGCTTCGTTTTTACAACATTTAAGCTACATCCGAAGAGAACAGCCCCTTGTAAACCACATAATTTCTAGAGAAAAAAGTTACAAATAAACGTCAAAGTTTCAAGGGGAGCCGGAGGTCCTCCCTCAGAATTTTTTTTGAAAATTTCCGTTTAAACTAGGGTTTTATCTCCCTTGCAACCTTGTTGGGGAGCACCCAGAGGGAACTGCTTGTTGTGAGTGGC
This sequence comes from Tetragnatha montana, assembly GCA_963680715.1. Classification (NCBI taxonomy): domain Eukaryota; kingdom Metazoa; phylum Arthropoda; class Arachnida; order Araneae; family Tetragnathidae; genus Tetragnatha; species Tetragnatha montana. Next base: position 55,163,650 of record OY796679.1, read on the forward strand.
AGAATTTTCAAGGAAAATATACTGTATAACATAATATATATTTAAAAATGTTTTGAAATTTGCCTCTTTAAAGTAGTGTTTCAGCTCATTTTGAGGTCCTTTGGGTTACATTCAAAAAGAACAGTTCCTTGTAAAGCATAGAATTTTCTAGGGGAAAAAAGCTATAAATAAATGTAAAATTTTCAAGGGGGTGCGGAGATCCTCCCCCAGTAAAAATTTTTGAAAATTCCCCTTTAAACCAGACTCCTAGGGGCTTCAAACTATTTGGTTCCCAAAGGGAACTGCTTCTTGTAAGCGGCAGAATTTTCAAGGGAGACAAATTGTATAACAGACATCAAAGGTCAGGAGGGGGATTGGGGGTTCTCCCCCAGAAAATTTTGAAATTAGACCCTCAAAAGTAGTGCTTTAACTGCTTTTGGGATGTTTTGAGTTAAATCTGTTGCTCCTTGTGGAAGTTACAAAATTTTCCAGGGACTCTCAGCAATTTTTCACTTAAGAGTGAAACCTTGGGGAGGGGGCAATTGCCCCCCCTAAATGACGCCCATGAATAAAGAATTCTAATCGATTCCTCATAGATCCAGAGCAACACTTACCCGGTGTTCCTCAACTCAGTAAACCAGGCATAATGGGAAAAATAACATTTATTGAAATATTTTAAAAGCTTAAAAAAAGGATAATTCAAAAGTTAACAAGTAACATCTGGTGTTCTGCAACATGTCTCCTGCAGAAGCACAATATTGCAACTGGAGTTCTTCAGTTTGCTTCACTTACCCGAGGTTCAGCGTCCTGCAACATTCCCATCGACATCCAGGATATTTTTTGTTCAGCCTTCAGAAGTTATCGCGATATTTCACCTGCAATTTTGTTTGAAAACTCGCCATTTTTCCGAACATTCAATTTTTTACATCCTTCCCAGAGTAGACACCACTGGCACATAGGAGCACTCCCAAACCGTGTAGTATCATTTTAGTATGCCATGCTATTATGTCCCTTGGGATCGCTAGATTTTAGAACCATTCCTTACTAGGTGATTCATTAACGGCCGTATTCACCGGTAACTTGACCGGTGGTTAACCAGGATTCAAACTTCTGATTGGTAGTTAAAGAAGGAAAACTAGTTCTCCGCCAATCAGAGGTTTGAATCCTGGTTAACCACCGGTCAAGTTACCGGTGAATACGGCCGTAAGTTTGGTCATTCTAACCACCTGCAACCATGGCCATAAGGTCAGACAAGCTCGAAATCTTGAGTGACGTTCTGCCTACTATTTCGCGGCATCGTCGCTTTTTGGACAACAGCGCAACTCCAGTCTGAAGGGAGCGTGCAAGATATCCGACTGGAGTTGCGCTGTTGTCCAAAAAGCGATGATGACGAGAAATAGTAGGCAGAACGTCACTCAAGATTTCAAGCTTCTCTGGCCTTCTGTGTATAGATGGCCATGCTGCAACTCAAGTATGCGACAAACTCCACATTGACTAAACTCTCTAACTCAAACCATAGAGCAAAACCGTTTCAGTCACAGAATAGCGGACATCAATGCAGGTACCGCTAGACTGGAGGGAAAGGTGCTTCACTAAAATATTTTTCTTATTTCTTTAAGTGGGGACTCTGGATTGTTTGCAAAAAATCCCTTGAACTAACTCCAAAAGTAAGAAACAATCTCCACATTGACTTTAACCAACGAGAGGAATATTTCTATCACAAAAATATCACATTGCAGGTACCTCAAGAATGGGGGCAAAATTGCTTCACTTAAAAAGAAAATTTTCAAGTTTGACTTTTTAGTTAAAATTTGTCTTCATTTAGCTAACAAATTCAAAAACTACATAACACAGAACAGTGGCGAATCCAGGATTTTTGTCTGGGAGGGGCTGAGTTTCAAATGTCTTAACTCCTATTATGTAAGACTTTTTATATGGTACTAAAATACACTGCAAAAAAACTGTGATCTTAAAGACCTATCTAAATAAGGTACAAATTTTTTAACTGAAAATAATATTTTTTATTTTTACTTACATGATCATTATTTAAATTTTAAATCATTACAATAAAATTTGTAATTCTCGGCTCTTTTGGCATAATTTATCTAGCACTTCAGCGGTTCTTAAACTTTCGATCTCCGCGCCCCCCCCCTTTATGTAACAGCCAGACCTCACGGCCCCCCAAGATTTAAACACCCAGAGCAGTAACCAGATTTGAGTTTAGGGGGGGTTGACTCAACGTTATTCTTGAGGTACCCCCTAATGTTCCACATTAAAATTTTACATCTACTTGAAGTAGTAATGGGGGGTCGGGGTCTTCCCCCGAAAAATATTGAAAATTTGCTTCAAAAAGCTACTATTTTAATTAATTTTTGACATTTTTTGTTACACCTAAAGAAAGCAGCTCTTTGTAAACCACAGAATTTTCAAGGAAAAAAATTTAAATCAAAGTCAAAACTCTCAGGGGGATTGATGGGGGTCCTCCCCCAGAAATGTTTTTGAAAATTTGCCCCCTTCAAGTGGTGTTTTACCTCATATTAAAATCTTTGGGAAGCACTCAAATCAAAGGTAACTTGAGTCTTGAGTGCTCCCCAGGGTTACTCGCGGACCCCCGGGGGTCCGCGGACCACAGTTTAAGAACCCATGTAGCACTTCATTAATATTTTTATCAACACCATAATAAAATATTCGGAAATTTAATCAATTTATAAATTAAATTATGGAAATTTCGAGTTTATTTTTATTTAAAAGGTCACCTTCACATCAAAAAATGCAAAATAAATTTTAAATTTTTGCCTTTTTACGGGTTTTTAAACTTAAACTTCGGATTCAGCAATGTAAAAAACATATAAATTCAGTCATTAAAACACTTCCATAATTTAATTTATGAATTTAAAAAAATGATTGAATTTCCGATTGATTAACAAGTGGGAAGAGTTCGTTTTGGATGTAAGACGCGGAAGTTTTATTCTCCCCCTTCACAAAAAATAATAATGTAGGGTACATTATGAATAGACAATTAAATTCTCTTTCACATTAGATAAAATTTGTGTTGATAATGTGAATATTTTTCATTTTGTAGACGCTAGAAGCGCACGTTTTTCACTTTTTTTTTGCGTAAAGACCAAAAAATCGCCGTTTTTCAGCACACTCTAGCGGCAGAACCACTCTTCAGAAAATCAAATTTAAGTAGTGAAATTTTGTTTTCTTGAAATTATGTGAATTGAGATTATGATCGAGAAACTTGTAGTTTTTGAAATACTATATAGGGTGGGTTGGGGTAAAGTGGATCTTGGGGTAAAATGGACCAGTTTTAATTAAATCGATGTAAATCAAGTTTAAATTGAAATAATTTTCACCCATTTTTTGTATTGAATTATTTAATTTGTTGACAACATTTTCCGATCATCAAAAGTTTAGATTCATAAATTTGGCTACCAAAAAAGTATTGATTTTGAACCGTGTATGGTGATGACAAAAAAACAGAGTCTACCAACTTCGGAAAATTTATATCGTGTAATTAATTGCAGTAGACTTTTGAAGTATTTTTCAACAAAAGAAAGTCTGAAAGAAATTTTAATCCAAACAGGTAAGAAAAATATAAAATATTTTCTGTTTTATATCAATAATTCGTACTTGGGGTAAAGTGGATCAGAGCTGATCCATTCTTTTCTTTTTGGAGGAGTCTTTCTGTATATTAAGTTTAATGAATGTTTTTAACTTATTTCCTTGAAATATGTATTGAATTGTCAAGCAGTTTTATTTTTTTTTCTTTAAATAAAGTATTTTGATTCTATAGGGTCTGGTGGGTTAAAATGGATCACTTTTTAGCTATTTTCACATTCTAAGTATTATTTCATCAAAACTATTATTTTTAAATAATTTCTTTCAATTGGATATTGACATTACAATCCTGTAGAATATTTTAATCCAATTTAATTTAACATTTTTCAATTAATGATCCATCCAAGAGTAATGATCCATTTTACCCCAACCTGGGGTAAAATGGATCATTGCTTTTAATGCTAAGTTTGACCAACTTATAGTTGAAAAATGTTAAATTAAATTAACTTGTTCTACAGGATTGTAATGTCAATATCCAATTGAAAGAAATCATTTAAAAATAATAGTTTTGATGAAATAACGCTTAAAATGTGAAAATAGCTAAAAAGTGATCCATTTTACCCCACCTGACCCTAAGCAAAAAATCGAAAATTTTTGTGATTTTTGAATATGAAGACGACCTTCCAAATAGGAGCAAATATGATATTCGTAATCAGCGCCTTCAAAAACATAAAACCGGCGAAAAAAACCTTCTATATAATTGTTTTGAAAAAAATTCCAAATACCTACCTACGAAAATTTTTTCAAAAAATTCAAAACCTACCTAATGACTAGGGTTACAGACCCTGAAGAATAATGATTCTGCTAAAAAAATATCACGGAAAAGTAAGTCAGGGAATAATCATATTTACTACCAAAATTTAAAAAAAAAAAACGTTATTGCAATTTTTAACTATACCAAAACTGGGATGTCTTGGTTCTGGGGGGGGGGGGCTGCAGCCCCACAGCCCCCCCTACTGGATTCGCCACTGACACAGAAAAAATTTTCTTACTTAAGTTCTGAAAAAGTGCTATTTTCACTTGCTAATTAATATCTCCAAGAATACTGAAGATACTTTTATAAAAATTTTTAAGCGTGTTTTATGATATTGCTAACAATTTTCTCCATTGAAGTTTTTGTTCCATCTCCTTTAGTTTTTAAAATTTCCTAGTTTAACCGTTATGGGCGCTGTACGTCATCTCAATTGATTTTCCATGGTCACTTACCTAGGGGTACACCTTACTTCCATGACTCAAGAAGACGTTGGTTCCAAATAAAAGCCGCGAAAAGGACTTCTGTATAATTTTAGAATTGTGGTTATGAATTAATAATCGTAATAAAAATATGTATTTAGAATCGATATAAAAGGACAGTCCTCGACCAATAAAGTCGACAAGGTTTAACACCTAAACAAATTAGAATCCAACAAAGTAAGGAGCTATGATGCAACCAATAAAGGTGATGTAGCAACTCAAGCAAGACATTCAGACAATGATGCTAGACATGAGTCAAACTTTTGTCTTTTAAAATTATCCCTGAAAGCGTGACACACGATGAATTGTTAAAAACAGAAAACCAGACATGAAATTATTCATAAGCTTAATATTAAGTACCAAGTTATCAATGCTTATAATTCAGTACCGTTCATTCATCTGTCCCTTCCGTAAAAAATACTATATACCGACCAAAACGTACGGGATCTTTTGTTTACGATTTGGTTTGGTCATTATCATTGGCACGTGGGTTTTCATTGAGAAATGCTTTCACAGGATTCAGTGGTTTTTTACATAGCAAAAAAATCGCTCTCCAACAACAACAAAAAAAACTGTTTCCGCTTCTTGGTCAGTCTTGCACGCACACAAACCGTTGCTCAAGAATGGAAAAAGCAAAGTTGTATTTTTCGTTTTGTTTGTAAGTAGTCCTCACCTGCGTAGTTTACTCAGGCTTCAAATCGTCTACTGTGGCTATGTCAGTAAAAAGCTTCTACAATACCGATCTCCGTTTTTTACTGCAAGGCTAAACCCACGAAGCGGAAAGCAGCCATAGGTTTAACGAGGTAAAAGAAATGACGAAATCCATTCATAACCTGTTTCATTCAAACTGAGGCTCCACTCGAAAGGTGGTTAATGAGAAGGGCAGTTTTCTATGGAATGCCGAATTTCGAACTTAGATCGAGCTCGAAGTATCGCTCCGTTGGTTTAGCGAAGTTCTTTCTCAGTATATTTGCGATTCGAAGAACTTTAGGAAAACTGATGGCGCTTTGTATTAAGAATAGGAGGCTCAATAGCAATACATAGAAATTCAGTCAACATTTCAAGTATCCTCTCTCTAAAAATTTTAAAAAAATTCAGAGGGCCGTCATGATTTAGACAAGGTTCTTCCAATATTGTGATAGAACCTGGGGATGTACGATTAAGATACAGGCAAGTCGCTTATAAAGCATTCAATTCATTTCTATTGTTCATTTTACTTTTTAAAACAAATATGAAGGTTTTTAACCACTAAGATTTCAATTTCCTTTTGATTTTTAGCATTTTAAAAGTTTAAGGTTTTAGTCGTTATTTTAATGGATTTATAATGGATAATGGATTATTTTATGGTGTAACGTCTTAATTTTGGGATAGTTCAAGATAAATGAAACTTTAGCTAGCGAAACAATTTAATTTCAACGTTTTTTGGCTAAAAAACTTCTATTATTTACTAAAATGAGATTGATATTATCTTCTTATCACATCAGCATTGTTTCAAGAGTGGAGTAATTCTGTACAGTATCAGTCCCAATGGATGCTTTTTTACAATGGAGCTCTATCGCTTGAAAGAATTTATATCTCCAGCTTTATTCACCCATCGCATCGGTTTCTTTCAGTAGCAAATTTAGGATTGTTGTCAAAAATATGTCCTAATAAGTTTGTATTGCCATGATTTAAAAGGAAGGGTTAACTAAGTTGTATTTAAAAAAAAAAACTTATTAAATTCATTATTATTACATTTTTGGTTGAAAATTAGTAAATAAAATTCAAATTGGTGAATAAATTTTAATTAAAGTTAGGATAATGGTTAAATTTTAAGGAGGGCTGCAAGCTCCGACAGCCCTTCCCCATGGATTTCGAAAAAGTTGTTTTTTTTTTTTCAACCCACCCTTATTTTTTTATAGTCAGTAACTAAAAACAATTGAAAATTACCGGAAAAGAAAGTTTTATGTTACTTACTCTGAAACATAAGAAACTTATTTCTTACGTTTAATATTTCTGGTCTCTCCAATTTACGTTATTTGCCTCCTTCTGCTATATTTAGATAATGCAATAGCTCATTAATCTACAGAAATCAAATAACAAGGGATTGAGTTAAGTTTTTGTTATGAGGATGGAAGTAACTTCGCTAAGAAATAAATTAGTTTATGAAGCAAATAAAAATATACATTTTACTGTTTATTATAAAATGCATATTTTTTCGGCTTCATTATTTTTGAGTATAGAAAGGCCTCCTGATGTATATGCTTTCCGTTTAACGTCAACATAACAGTTGTAAGTCGATGAAACATTCATCATTAACGATGAAACATAGAAAACGTTCGAGGAAAAACTAATCAAGGAAACCATTGACATTAGTTATCCTATGTGATGAAGTGGGTCGATCAAAGTTTGATTCCTTCCTGTTTTTTTTTTTTAACAGCGGAAACTGTCCAAGTGGTCAGCCATCTGTCAAAGGGGCAAAACAGTGGTTAGTTCAGGACAGGCCGATTGCTGTTGATCGGCCAAATATTTAAGGCCAGATGTGTGCTTAAATATCATAAGTCTTGTTAAAAATATTTACAACATTAAAAAACTCAATTCAAGATTAGTTATCATAAAAAGTTTCGCGTTAAGATACTTTAGAAGGGTACATTTTCTCTCTATGGTAAATAATTAAAAAGACCTCCTTACTTTTTTTTAACTAAAAAATAAGTAAAATATTTAACCATGCTGAAATAAAAATTGTAGGGTAGTTAAAATGTTAGATTTTATGTTAGTTTTTAGTCTGCGTCAAGTTCATTATCAATAAATTTTAAGTAAAGAATATAATCTCAATATCTCAGAGTTGTTCAGAAAGGAAAGTACATTTTAAAAGTAAAATTAAACTTTTTTTTTACCTAAAATAGGAAGCATAATAATAACAATGAATTGAATTTTGAATATACCCCCTACTAATGGGTGGGGGAGGAAGAATTAAAGGAAAATTTACAATTTAACAATTTGTGATTTACAAGAGCGTTTAACACAAGAATACATTTCCTTTTTTAATCCACTCCAATAACTTCATAGCTAAAATTATTTTTGAAAAATTCATGAACTATTTAACATTTTAAAGTTCTAACTCTAGTTAGTATAGATTCAAAATTACGTTAAACTTTTCTGAAACTGCAGAGAAATTCTAAAAAATAAAAATAAAACGGTATCTGTACATGAGTTTAAAAGTTAAAAATAATTTTCGAAATCAGGTAATACTATCTTCCCATTGTTAATAGAGCTTACTTAAAAAAGGATTTAAAAAAAATCTGTCACTTAGACTATTACTGTTTTAAATTTAAAACAAGACTAAATATTTTTTGTTTCCATTTTCTCTTTTTGCTAGATAGTAAAAATAAATCCCAATTTTTTATGCCTGAAAAATTTCTTTTACAGCTTATTCCATTAGGTAAGTAGTATAAACACCCCTAGATACTAGATACGTATATTTTCAAAATTATACCATTTCAACTACGAATGAAAAGGGTCACTTTGCTTATAAATTATGAAATTACCTCCTGGATCTACCATATGGCTACCTTGAACAGTTTAACACAGTACATGGCGCCATCTATCGGAACTCAGACAATATGAACGTATTACATAACTGCCAGCTGTTTTCATTAAGAATTAAGATGTAAGCCTTTAAGAAATCCGTGCACTTGAAAATAGTGAAAAAAATTCAAGATAATTTTTCAATTACATATTCAAAGAAACCGACTTGTATGGAGTTAATTTGGAGAAATAAGGTAAGTAGTTTGTAACACAGTAATTGCAAAAAACCACCAGGAAACTCAGTATTTCCCTTAAAAAATGTGAAAAATAAAAAAAAATTACTTAAATAGGATAGGGCGTAAGGAACATATTTTAGTTCGTTTAAAAAACAAAAGAACCTGAAGAGAATGGTTAGAAGCACAGATAGATGGCAGCACAAGTTAGGATAATAATTACTTACCACATGATGAATATAGTTTAAGAATATTCTTGTATAATGACCTAAAAAGGATAAAAAAGAACCAAAACACAACATGAAAATAAACATTATTCCAAATTTATTAAACAATTTAAATATATACTTTGGTTTTTACATTAAGTTGCATTGCATATAAGCAATTTAATTATCAAAATCTTACAGATCTGTCAAAAGTATCATGAGTATTTTAACACAAGAGTAAAACAATAAGACAAAAAAATCCTAATAAATATGTTTACTTCCTATGAGTATGAGTATTTTTCCATAATGAGTATTAACCTTAAAAAACTGCTCCAATTCAAAACAAGTAGAAAAATAATAATGGCTTTAAATTAAACTGACAGAACCGTCTCTTATCACATTTGAGGAAAATTATGATTGCTTACGGCCTCGGATACTGCACCAAATAGGATATTAAAATCTTTAATCTTACTAAGGAAATTTCTAGTCGCATACAAGAAATCAATGCTAATGGTATGCTTGAACACTAACAGCAGCTGCATGAGCCAACAGAGCTTTCACAGCTAGCTGGGTTTCTAATAAAAGCCTGACTTCTTGCATCCAGTCTTTAGCCACAACCCTCGGCTCTCCTTTAAACTGATTAGCATAACGCAGGGCTTGTTCCAAGTCATTAGTTTCAAGGCAATAGGACACCCTAGAAATTATATCGTACGTATCCCACTCAGAAGGATCTACAGCCACTTTTCCTTCTCTCTCCTCCTGGGGTATGGATACCACATCTATAATCAGTAGAGATTGAATATATGATAGAAAATACCTATAGAGACTATCATTGTTTTCATCAATAAGCGCCACTCTTCGACACACTTTTTTAACATCATTGAAAAACCTCTGCTTTAGGACTTCACTGTTGTAAACACCTCGATTGACCGCTTCAGCTGGGATACTGGATAAAACAGAATTAATGAATTCACTATCTTCGTCAGCAGCAATCTTCACGGCAGCTATATCTTTTCCTAGGGGACACAGGACGCCACCATTGTCAGCGGCTATTTTCGAACTCATGGACTGACAAGCTAGCCACAGTGCTTGAGCTTTCTTAGTTGCCTCGTCAAAATCCCCTTTAGCTATAAAACATAATGACGGGTAAGATTGAAAGAAAAAAAAAAGGACAAAATACTTGAAATTAATACACAGTTGCAAACCTCTCTAATGTAATAAATTAGGAAATATTTCCGAGAACTTTTCCAAAATTTATACATTGTGATATACTTTCTTTAGCTATATTTTTTTTTCAAACTATCAATTCAATAGGAACAATGATAAACAATTAAGAATTTTAATCCAACAGAGGTAAAACGAATTTCCTATAACAAAATTATGCAAAAATTGAGAAAGAGCACTTTCTTACCATAAAATGGGGTAACTTGGGCACAAATGGAGTTTTTTTTCACAATAAAAGCAAATAAATGTTGTAAACCAAAACAAATTTGACAAGGTCAGTGGTTTATATTATTTTTTAACATTTTCAACTGTAATAATATAAACCATTTTCAAAGAATGAATAAAAGTTTAAAATATTTTTTTTAAAATGTTGAATTTCGAGCCATAGTTATTAAGTGAGTTGGGTAACTATGGCCAAGATCTCAAAAACCAAAAATTTAAGGTGTTGAGTTATCTTTAGCGAATGCTGTACTATTTACATGTGTTGCTAAATTATCTATCAATAATAATCTATTTCAAGCTTAATTTATAAGATTTTTCGATTTCACAATAACACCAGCTACACCAGTCTTCAGTCTTGCATGTTTATTTATAATTTTAGTTTTTTTTTGTGTTGAAAATTAATTTCTCATCCTCATTAGTGCTTTTTTTAAAACTCAATGAGTATTTCCTTTATTTCACCAGTAATCATTGGGCCAAAGTTACCCCACACAATGTAATAAAAAATCATTAATAGTCAAACCACGAAATTGAAACAAAATAATGACATTGAAAACAGTAAGAAAATTTTATAATAGATTGAAAAGTATGAGCTATGAGTTTTGAATCATGTTCTTTTTAGCAAAAGAAAACAGTTGTACAGTTAGAAAAAAATCAGCACGTAAAATCTCTTACCAAATATTGGAGCAAAGTTGCCTTAAGGGCTAAAGTTACCCATTTACAGTACTAAATTTTGGATTTTTATGGAACATAACTTCTACTGAACAACAATAGTGTAATTTAATTTTTTCTAAAGGCATAAGTTAAAGATCTTCCTTAATGCATTAAAATTTACTATGTTGAATTATAGAATCTTTAATCTAGGCATTCTTGCATTTAGTTGTTTGCTATATGTTCTTGTTATTACTTTTAATGTTTCTGGACTCTTAATTTATTTCTCCAATATAATAAATGGGATATAAGCGTTTGTATGCTCCATTTCACACTAAGTGCATCAAGATGTTTTTTACAAGTCAAATGGTAGGTCCAAAGAAGTTGTATAAAATTGGATGTATTAAGGAAGGCCCCTATTTAAGATGCCTTTTCCTCTTTTTGTCCTTATGCAAATTAAAAAACAATTTAAAAACTTACCACAGAATTTTAACTGATTATTTAAAGGTTAAGCCCCACAAGAAATCAATACAGTGTTGACTTAGCCTAGCAAAATCAAATAGTGCCTTCCCAATCGTATGAAAAATTATGGTTCCAGTGTTTATTGTTAAGACCAGTGTTTCTGAACTTTGTGTTGCAACACTCTGGTGTCTTCTCAAGGCCAACACAAACTTCTAAGAAGTTTTATATCTTATCCAAGGACAATGTTAAATTTTAAACATTTTATGTATTACTTAATTTTAAAAGTTTATTTGATAATATTTTAGGGGTAACTAACTGTCAAACCTTTTTTATATTTTATACACACAGCTGTCAATTCTTCTGTGTGATTTAGTTAAAAGATTTTAGTTTTTATTAACAAATCTTTTATTATTTTTTTTATCCATAACTTCCAATTATTTTCTGTTTCTGCTATGTCAAATTTCAGACTTTGTAACTAAGTCATTAATTGGAAAATTTATTGAAAAATGGAAATCCATTGGCTAAATATGAAGAATTTATAGCCATGTATTTGTATTATTTAGTATGTATTGTATGTATATTATGTATTTGTATTATCCACTGTTTTGAACTACTAGCAAACATATCATATCATTCACTGACTTTGAAGATTGGGTTTAAAAATTGTATTTTTCTTCCATTCTCTAAAACAGCATGTCTACTTTCCTTCACTTTAAGCTTGTTTACTATGGTGATTAATTTCTCTTAACTTCCCAAACTGAATTTCTAGCGACTGACATACGAAAAAGAAGTATAGATTAGAAATGTAAGGATATAAAGCAAGAATTTCCCACATCAATTATTAACTTCTTATAGAATAGAAAATTAGAAAACTTGAGTTGAATAATGCTACTTGATGTCTTATTAAGGAAAAAAAATCATGCTTTCTTCAATAAGGGAGCCACAGAAAACTTATTTTTTTAAAAAAGTGTTGCAACCTAAGGAAGTTTGGGGACCCCATTGGGTTAGAGATAACTTCCATTACTTTGCAATAGAGGTTACACATGAACAAATTCATAAATTCTAGAACCAGGTACTACAAATCTGTGTTTCTCTACTAATGCAATCCAGGGGGGAACAATTAAGATGACATAAGTCAAATGTCAAAAAGACTTTTTGTAAGACCAGATCGTGTTACAAACAAATGGATATACCATAAACAACTGTATAATTAGGGTGGAGCAAAAACTGGTCACAAAATTGTTTTTCACAAATTCAGTTTGTAATAGCATGTAAAAGTTGAATTTAGCCATCAGTATCAATATGTGAAAACCCAAATTGTAAAAGAAAATATCTTGAGGTGCGAAAAGGCCTTGAAATTAAAAAAAAGAGCTGATTTTATACTAAACAACTGAAAAACCAAAAATTAAACCAACTACTAATGTTATAGATATGTGTAATATAATGTTCAAGGTTTTGTTTTTTTATCACCCCTCTTTGGGTAGAATTGTTTTTATTATCAAAGAAATTTTTTCCTGCCTTTTTTAAATTTCTATAAATTTAGAATTAATACATGTTAATTAAATTGATTAAACATGAAATCAGGCTCATTTTGTTAGCAATTTTATCGGACCTGGAAAAAGTGCCCGAACCTACGAACCTGGTTCGGGGGAAAGCCCCTGCCAGCTCCATAGGAGCACTACATAAGGTTTGGGGAAATTCTATTAGGTTCGGGCGAAGGTTACAACTTTTTCCAGGTCCGAATTTTATTCTTTGATTTGTCTGCATCATAACAACCTTTCTTCAAAAAAATTATAACTTTTTAACTTCTAAATTAAGCACTTCTACAAAATTTCAAGTTGGAAATAAAATTTAGTCATGCAGAAAAAATAAAAATCATCAAAATTTTGCTAAGTACAAGAGCAATTCACACAAGGAAAATTTGTAAAACCCTTTGAGGGTGTTCATATGATTCAAAATATGCAAAATAATTGACATAAATTTCAGAAAATTCCAACTTTTAACAGGTTCCGTGCAAAATCTTAGAGAGCTCCCAACTTAAGTTAATTCAAAATACATCAATTTCCACTTTAACTCTCCTTAAAATTATGTTAAACCTCTTAGACCTTAAATCAAAGCAGATTAAATGTTTTAGAAGATACAAGAATAAAATCATAATTCCAAGTAATAATAAGTTGAATCAAACTCTTATGTGGAGGACAACCTAAGAAGTATCATGAGAGTTGAGAGATGGATTATCTCCATATTAATGTAATCCGTAGCAATGCTGCAATGATCTGGATATAACTGGGAACTTAAATTTTCCAATTTGTTTAGTTTAAGCTTTTACAGTTTATCTTTCCCTTATCCCAGTTCTTGGATATTCCAATGTTCATGTAATAAATAACATTGTAGAAAAATCTCTTCAATTGCAGCAAATTCTTTAAAGTTTGAAATATTGAGTCAACTTATTATTTGGAATTATGTTTTCATTTTACTCTTTTATTTAGGGTTTTATGTCGCAAGGTTCCTATACGGACATTCTGCGCCAAACACAATCATAAGAAAAGGAGTTTGTACAAGAAATTATGTATTCACTGAGTTACACAAGAATGTTTTACGAGTTTCGTTGGAGAAGAATAATAAGGACATAATGGTTTTACTTCAATGCATGCAGCTAATATTTTGAAATTTGATACAATGTGTAATCAAACAATTTCTATTTAGCCATTATAAGGAAATAATCAATAATTTAGTACAGTCAAACCTGGATAAGTGAAATCGCTCAGGACCAAAGTTTTTGTTCCACTTAGACAGGTTAGATTTTATTTTGTTCCACTTATGCAGGTAATCTCTCACATTTCCATTGCCTCAAATAGTTTTGTTTTATCTTATGTTAATGGATCATTCATAGAAATGTTCTTATTACTAAATGATTTTATTTATTCCAAAACAACACACATATCAAGATATTAGGATGGTTGAAATCACCCTAAAAATGTTAAATTTTGGAAGAAATTTTCAAATTTATATTTTCACTTAAGCATGTTTTGGTGCTCCAGGGACTGGCTTTTTTGTTACACTACTAGTGGCATTCCATTTATCCAGGTTTGACTGTATAATATATAGTCTAAAAGTTATTCGAAATATATACCTTACCTTTTAAATAAGCCAAGATCCCCTTCAGTCTGGCCATGTTGCCAGAAACCTCTGATATAAAGACACCTTTCTGATGCAGAAGCTTTTCTTCAAGATCTAAAGAATACTTCCTTTCCAACTCTTGTTCTTGAACTTTCAACACTTCTTGAATGTGATCAGCATGAGCAGCTGCTTGCCTTCCAAGCTGTTTTCTTAACTCGCCTTCAAAACTTTCTTTCAAGCTAGCAACCTGGGAATAAAAATTATCTATTTTATTACTATTATACTAAATGTCTGTTTACAGTTTAAATACATTTTTAGAACCTCAGCTTATTAAGAGATTTATATACTTAGGTTTCATCTGTTTCTCTTGGCATACCTTCATATATTAGCAAAGGTAAATTTTGGGGTTATTAAGAAAATAGCTTTTTAAGCCTATTAAAAAGTAACTTCACTTTGTGGTCTGGTTAATTTTAAGAGTTAAACTACGAGTGAAATTCTGTCAAATAAGTCAAATTGCTCAACATTAAGCAAACAACTTTATGTTAACATTAAGTACACTGAATTAATACCAACTTTTCACATAATGCCTATGAAAAAATTAACTAAAAAGGTCAAAAAGTAAACATTATAATTGGGCATTTTAGGACACCCTAAAATAAAAGTAAAATTAAGGCTTTTTAGGGCTGTTTGAACCCTGTAATAGCCCAAAGACAAAAACTTAAGATTTTTTAACACAAACATTCTGAATTGTTTTGACATAGATGTTGTTTCCAAGCTTAGTTATAGCTTCTTAAATTGAAAAAAACCCATAAAATAAATAACTTTATTTAATATCTTGACACTGAGTTGCATTAATGGATGATAGGGTCTAATAGTTTAATCATTACAAACTTGGGCTGTATGCTGGTCAAATGAAGTCTGCAGTCACAACAATTTTGGCCAATGAAAAGCTCATATAGCCCTTGCCAGTTCAAGCAGCCAAATGTTGTAATGTTATGAATGTATTATTAAAGTCCCCTTTAGTACAATTATATTCTTTTACACAGTACACTCTTGATTGGCCAAAAAAACTCTAGGAAAAGACTAATTCAATGAAATTGGAATGAGTTTTTGTTAAATCCCACTAATATTAGAAATCTAATAATTTGATTGCTGAAATGATTGTTTTAAAAGATCTGTATATGAAATAGAGCAATCTATTTGATTCAAAGAAGTAAAAAAAGCAGGTAACTTCCTTTTAACTTCAACACAACAATTACTTTGAGAAAAAAACTTAAACAAAACTTACTCTCTCAGAAACAGCACTTTCTAAATCGACATGTCTTCTTTCTAACTCAGACTTTATTTTATCTTCAGTAGATCTATCATCTTGCATTTTTTGCTTGTTAAGAGCTTCTTCAACTTTAAGTTGTTCAGTAACCTGAAATTAAAAACAAAGTTATGAAATGAAAAACTATGAATTCAAAGTAGTACTTTACCAAAATTTAAACATACCTGCTGCCTTGCAAGTTGCTTCTGTAGTTGCTCAATTCTTCTGTGTGCATGAGCAATTAGCATATTTAAGTCACTTTCTGAGGCTTTGCCTACATCAAATTATATTGGTTATTTATCTTTTACAAGAAATTGTTTTAGTGTTAAGTAAATTTGTGCTTTGTATGAAGAAACAAAAAATACATACTTTTATCGCCATAAATGTAGTTTGGTAAAACTATTTCAAGCTCTCTACGAAACTGCTCTTTACTTTTGTTAACCAGTTTTTGATATTCAGTAGCTGTTTTAGCTTGAGTTTCAACAGATGCCACCTAAAAAAAGGATTAAACAAATTATTTAAGGTTAAGTGATACTCTACCCTACAGTAATGGACTGGTCAGCAAGATTTGATGGTAATCATGGGGGAAAGGATGGATTTAAACAAAACCTATGTGTTACAATTATAATGTAAAGATGTTACAAGACTGATTTTTGTTTAGACTTTTACATCTAATGGAAATCAGTCCTGTTGATTTTCACTGTGATGGTAATAGGGAAGGAATAGTTAACTGTTCTTAAACTGTGGTCTGCAGACCCCTGGGGAACACAAAAGTTACATTTGAGTGTTCCACAAAGAGTTTCAAAATGATATAAAACACCAGATTAAAGGGGTAAATTTCAAAAACAATTCTGTGGGAAGACCCCCCAGCTCTCCTAAAAACTTTGAGGTCTAATTATAATTTTTTCCTTAAAAATTCTGTGGTTTACAAGGAACTGTTCTCTTCAGGTGTAACCAAAAATGTCTCTAAATGAGCTGAAGCACTACTTTTTGGGGCAAATTTTCAATGTTTTCCAGCCCTCCATTTTTACATGGATTAATTGCAAAAATTTAACATAGTGTATATTAAAGTAACCTAAAACTTTAAGTATAAATGTACTCCTTAGGGGGTACCTTAGAAATAACGTTAAGTCAATCCCCCAAAACAAAAGTCTGGTTACAACTCAGGGTGTTCAAAACCTTAGGGGTCTAGCTAAAGGGGGGCCGCAGTGATCGAAAGTTGAAAAACTGCTGCTTTAAAGGTTTTAATGGTCCCCTATATGCTGCAAATACATAGGCAACCCTTCTGAGCAAACTTGCTACTAGAATTAAATACACAGCTATGGGTATTTGGCTCAATGTCACCAGCTTAAATGTAGATTTCAGACATAGCTCCCAGGTCTGTGCACATCACTCTTAATCTTTATACCAATGTTTTTGGGGATTATGGGAGGCCTGCAAAAACTTTTTATAACTATATGAGTCTGCAAATGTGCCATGGAACATTGTTATCCTGGAATAACATTCTTCCATTTCATAAAATTACCTGAGTGTGGCGAGATTCCTTATGGTTCAAAATTTTTACACAGGCACTCCCAAACAAGTACAGAACTACAAGCAAATCTGTATCCATTATTGTAAGCCAATGTTTATCTGATATCAACAAAGAGTAACTTAAATATGTGATACTTAAGACATGTAAAACACAGATGCTATGATAGTTGATTTACTATAACTTTTGTTTGACAGTTACAGACTCCAAGTACTATGGATTCTCGTAGTTTCTATGCTTAATTAAAAGTTTGATAGGATTGATTTATACCTTTTCATGCATTTCCAAAATAAAAACAACAGAATTATATCTTTTGATTGCATAAAAAATACCAAATCAGCTTAAATAAAAAAATAACAACAGTTATGAACAGAAATTCCTGTCAGATTCATGGAGTAAAGACATAAAAAACCAAATTCTAAGCAGAATAATGTGTTCTTATGAAAAACAAAGGAATAAAAATTCTAAAAAGAATAGTTACTTCAGCAAGAGCATCTTTCAATTTTTGTGCAGTATAATTAATGGACTCTTCAGCAGGTTTCAAAACTGGACTTTTTGAATTTTGAATGGACAATTTGTTTACAGATTCTTTAAGGTTTTCAATCATGGCTCTATAAATAAATAAGAAAGCATACTGTTATAAGTAGATAGACACAAAATAATCAAGTTTAATATTTCTTAAGTACATTTCTTAATCGTTAAAAATTCATATACAAATTTAAAGAACACTTTGAAGTACAGGGCTACTTCGATAACTCAAACAACTTAAATTCAAAGATTTTTCTTGATCATTAGAGAACATCATATTAAATCAATTTTACTTCCTTAATTTTAAGTTTCAGATAATACAAGCTGTTAATAATTTTGTTAGTAGATGGAGCCACAGTAAAACGGCCAGGTGGCGCTACTGTTGATTTATCTGTATATATATCTTGTTATGTTGATTTTTGTTGAAGTTTGATTCAGTTTGTTTTAAAATGTAACTTGTGAAACTCGGAATAAACGAGGTGATTTTACTTTTGGTGTTTTCTCTGGAGTCCCCCTGCACAGGCCAGTATTTGAAGATGTGGTAGTGAGTTGCAATTAGGTTAGCTTGAGTTTAAGGTTAGTAAACATTTTTTTTGGTGTCAGAAGTGGGGTCGAGTTGATTTAGTTGTGACTTGTTTGTTGTGTTTAGTATAGTTGGATTGAAATTATTGGTATTGAATTAGAGTTGACTTGTTGTTTGAATTGCTGGTGAAATTTGTGTATTGGTAATTGTTGTGCAGTGTTTATAGGTTATTGCATTAGTTTGTAGCGGGTTCGTGTAGTGGGGATCAGGATTGATTTTGAATTGTGTGTTTACGGGGAATTCTGGTTAGTTAAGTAGTTTGTTGTAGCGACTTTTGTGTTGTATAGTTCATAGTGTTGTTTTGTGTAGTTGACTTGGATTAGTCTTCGTGTAGTATTTGGGTTAGGCGTAGAACTTGGATTAGTTTTCGCGTAGTATTGGGGTTAGGCTTCGTGTAGTATTTGGGTTAGTCTTCAAGTAGTTGTTTAGTCTTCAAGAAGTTGCGGTTACTTTTGTGTTGGTATGGTTCAGACATTGTATTAGTGCGTTGAGACTTCGTTTAGGGTAGGTTAGGTTTAGTCGTAGTATTGGACTTTAAGGTGTGTTTTTTGAAGCTGAGGTGATCAGTTGAGGTTTGTGATTCAAGTTGTTGGTTGAAGTAGTGACCTTTATAATTATGGCTACATCCATAAATTTTTTGAGAAGAGACGAATTGATAAGGTTAGCCTTGGAGTTAGGGATAACGTTAAAAGCTAACAAAATGATCGATATAAGAAACGAAATTTTGGAAAGTGCAGGGGTAGGAGTGAAAATTTCAGAATTTTAGGACGGAAGAATTCAAAAATTTTAGGACGATTTTAGGACGTTTGATTAGGACTTTAGAAGCATTCAATTAAAAAAAATTTCCTTACCTACAAAATTATATACACCTCAATATTTTTGCACTAATTTTAATATGAATGTCACAAATTACTAAGACTAAACAAATTTCAATACAAATTAATTATTTTATACATAAATATAACAAGAATTATGGAAATAAAATTTTCATTCAAAAATATCTAATAGGATGAATTATACTAAAAAGAAAGAAGAAATAATGTTTACTTACACCCATTACTGATGATTCCATCTTATTTGCAAGAAAAGTCACTTATTGCCTGATTATTAACTTTCATTTTTCTTAATTAAACTAAATTTACTTACCCCATCTCCAGTTTATAAAATAATAAAGTAAGAAGCATTTTCAAATAAAATGTAGGATAAACACTCAATTCAAAGAATTCAGTTTGTTTATTCAGTATATAGTATACAAATGTCCATGACTCAAAAATATAAAGCTACTTTACATAAACTTTTTTTGCTTATTGCAACACTCTATAAGCTTCTCATTGACTGACTGTATAGTAGAGTTAGCAGCAGATAACATCATCTGAGCAATCTTAATCTCAGACATATCCTTATTACTCACTGCTTTTGTTAATTTTGCAATTGTTTCATTCAGTAACTTCTGGGCAGCACTTTGATCACCTAATAAAGTTTTTTCTTCATTTCGCAGATTCTTCAGCTCTATTGAATTTGATAGTTTCAATTTTTTTGCAGCTGTTCTTGCTTCCTCTTCAGCTTTACGTTTCTTTGTTTTCGTTTTCTCTTGCTCCAAAAAGGCAGAATACTCTGCATGAGATTTTCTAACTGATCTCATCATTTCTTTATTGATTTGTATATTTAAGACACTTTTATGTTGCCTAACAACATCTTTGCATAGTCTTAGTGAATTAATACTCAACTCTGAAAGAGATGACCTCTCTGTAGTAACAATATTATTGTTGACTGAAAAACCTCTTTCAGGTTGAGCATTTGCAGGCGTAATAGTTAAGCACGCTTTCGCAACTTTTGAAAGATTTGCATACTTAAAATTTCCTGTACAGTCCTTTTTCTTAGAAATGTCCCTCCAATACTTGCATATATCAACAGTTTCATAATAACTGTCAACTACACTATTTATCTCTTCATCACACATATAGATGAGCCATTCTTCCCCTACTCTATCACTCATGTTATCAAGTTTTGATATCTGAGGCAAATATTCCAGAAGGCGGCAAACTGACATTTTTGCATTTGAATTTTTTCTATTGGAAGGGCACAAACATTCTACATCTTTTAAAAATGCATTGGAAATGGGCAGTTTTTTTAGCAGGTAATTACAAATTGTGATATAAACACTCCTAGCACACAGAAAAAAAGATTTGTCAACTCCATTCTTTTTTATTAAAGCTCTGGTCTTTTGACCAACACTAATTTTCTTGGCGTCAACCCAGTTTTCAGCATTATCTGGAGATAAGTCACATAGCTGAATACCTTTCTTTTCTCCAACAGATGAAGTTTTCATAAACTTTAATAGAATACTTCTGACAAACTCATTCAATTTTGTGTACATGACATGCACTGTAGGTTCTTCTTTTTGCAAAAGTAGCGTGTATGGTTCATAGATAGATGCTATAAAAGAAATTAATTGCAAATACACTATTGTGGTAGATTTCTTTAAGCAATTAGTTATTCTTATATATCTATCTGAATTACATATGTCTTGTCCAGCACATTCTTTTAAAAAGTATTTCTTTAGAACTTCATACTGTTCAATTATTCTTTCACAAACAGGTCCCAGAGTTAACCATCTCGTTTCAACATGGCGGATGAAACCATGGTTTGCTAAAACATCATCTAGCATTTGCTCTTGTAAGCAATGATAGTCTTCCTTTTTTGCTGGTGACAATTTAAACCATTGATGAAGATCTATTGCAAATCTGTCAACATTAAACTCCTTAAATATTACCGATAACCCTTTACGCAGTGAATTGTGTAACACATGGAGGTAACAAGTACCTATATCAATCAATGGTGGTAAAGATTTTTCATGCAAAGAGCAATCCAACTTTTTTCTCAATGACAAATTGGTGTTAGGTCCATCCATTGATATCTGTATTAGTTTTTCTACTTTTAAATTATTAACTTCTAGGAAATTCAGCAATTTACTCAATAAAATCTCAGCATCAGCATGTCCCAAAAAATAAGAGTCACAGTAAGAATAGATAACTTTTCCTTGAGTCTCTGACCAATAAGAAAGACAGATATCCATTTGCTTTTTTGCTTGCTTGGTTGTAGTCTCATCAAAATGTATGGCAAAACAAGAATCTCCAATGTCTTTCAGAATTTCAGCTTTGAAATAGGGTGCAAGGCCAAAGTTAATAACATACCTAACTTTTTTATCAGAGAGTTTGATACCTTTTGCAATGTCTGAATCACTAAATATTTCAGTATATAAATGTGATAAGTCAGTCAATGACGAAAATGAGTAATTATTTTTAACTGCAGCTAACACCAAATAAACTTCTGCTTTCAGTATTTCGTCCGCTAAACAAAAACCTTTCGTAGTTTTGAGGACAGAAAGTTTACCTCCACTTAATGTTGTAGATGGGCTGAGCACTGTTTGATTTTGTAGTCCCCGAAGAGTCTTTTTGTGCTTTTCGCTTTTAGAATGGGATAATATCTGGGATAATCCCTGATTCCCGATCTTTATAATAAAATTGCAAGGAATACATTTTGCTTCGTATTCGTTATCTGTACTACTGCACCAATTCTTTAACAACACACCGTTCAGATCCTTCTTATCAAGCCAGTCAGGTGAAAATTTCGTTAAACGCGGCATTTCGTTGTTGTCAACACATAACAAACTAACATGAAGCGCAAGCCTAGAACGCGAGCTTAAAAACAAAAGCGAAACCAACCGGTATTTCACATTTCACCCCAAGTTCTTAGCTGAACATGATTGGCTTACAAAGCAAGAGCAGCGCGCAGCCAGCCAGCGCGGAACGGAGGATGACGTAATCAGTCCACGATCCTCGCCCGGCGGCTCGGAGCGGCGCGGCGCACCGATTTGAAGCCGTAGGGGCTGTATCCTAAGTGCGCGCGCGGGGACGCTAAGCTTAACTGATAGAACAAATAAGACGAGAAAAACTTTTCCAAGCGGAAAAATTTAACGAAATCGCTAAAATTATAAATTTGAGAGCTAGTATGTTAAAATTAATCAGGAAATTGGAAAAATTTTAGGAAAATTAGGACAAAAGTGCAAATTTTAGGACATTTTTTTAAATTTTAGGAATTTTAGGAATTTTAGGACAACTCCGACCCCTGAAAGTGATGTGCTTAAAAAATGTACTGAGGGTCTTGAGAGTATTATTGAATCGGTAAAGCAGCTTGTGGAGGATGAAAGGAAAGAAAAGGCTGATGAAAGGAAAGAAAAGGCTGATAAAATAGCTTTGGAAAAGAGTAGATTGGAGATCGAGAAACTGAAAGCTTCTCCGATCAATCCTGAAGTTGAGAAATTAAGGCTGCAACAGATAGAAAAGGAATTGGAGCTGGAGACACTACGTAGGGACAAACCACTGTTATCAAACCAGGGACCGGTGGTAGATGTTCTAGAAAATTTGATTAAAAGTGTTAAAACACTTAGCATTCCAGTACCGGCAAAAGCAGAGTCGATTCATTTGTTTTTTCAATCCCTTGAGAAAGCATTTGAAATTAAAAATGTGCCCAACGATCTCAAATCTGAAATCCTTCTTAATGTTTTGGGTGAAAGGGCTAATCATGTGATGACTCACATAAGCGCGGAAGATTTAAAGGATTATGATAAATTGAAATCTCTAGTGCTTAAAGAATTTCAAACAACACCGCAAGACTGCATAAATCATTTTCGCAAGGTAGTTAAGTCCCCTTCAGAAAGTTATGTTCAATTTGCCTCAAGATTGGGGGCAATCTTTGATTATTATTGTCAACTGAGAGGAGTTAACACTTTTGATTCTCTATGCGATTTGATTGTCTCGGATAGAATATTCATGTCTTTAGACAAAGACTTAACTAGTCATATCGGAACTAAACAAGGAGAGTCATTTTTTAAACCACAAGAAATGGCACGTGAATGTGATATATTTTTGTCTACTAAGCGATCAAGGATCGACAGTGATTGCAATACAAGGGGTTCAAATGTTAAAGCTAGGTGGGAAGAAACTAAACCTAGAAACCCTAATTTTCGGTATAACAAGAATGTTTCTAATGTGTATGTATCGGGTATAAAAGTGCATAGTTGTACCTTGTGTAAAACAAATCAAAATCACTTGCTGAATTGCTGTCCTACTTTTAAGGCTTTGTCAACATACGAGCGATTTGAAGTTGTTAGGCAGAACAAGCTGTGTTTTAAGTGTTTGTCTGCTGAGTGTTATGTAAAAAAATGTAATGCTAAAAATTGCTTTTGTGGGAAACCACATAATAACTTGCTTCATTTTCCAAAGACAAACAAGACTTATCTAAAGGGTGAGGGTAACAAACCAAATGTTGACACGAGTGAAACAACTCAGTGTAATTCATCAGTTTCCAAACCTACCAAGATACCATCAGTGTTGTTACTAACTTGTACTGTATATGCTAGCGGAGTAGATAAACCAAATTTAAATAAAATGGTACGTATTTTGGGTGATAACGGTTCAGAGAGAAGTTGGTGTACTAAATCCTTAGTTAACACCTTAAATCTAAAATCTATCAGAGAAGAGAGGTTAACTGTGTTTTCCTTTGGCTCAACAAAGCCATCCGAAAAATTGTACGATGTAGTGGAGTTGAAACTAACTAGTAGGTATAACTCAAATCAATTTATTTGGGTTGAAGTTTTGGTAGCTGAAACAATTACTGCTGCACACGTTTCTCTTCCTAATGCAGAAGTGCAAAAAATTGTGCAGTCCAAGGGCTTGGATTTGGCTGATTGCTGTGAAAGCAATATTGAGGTACTAATTGGAGCCGATGTATTTTGGCAGATTGTTGAATCTTCTTTTGGCAAAATAAACCAAACCTTAACTTGTGTACCAACAATTTTTGGAGTTGCGTTACAAGGAAGTCTTAAGGCTCAGGATCATAAAGTTAATATGCCAGGGTTCACAAATTGTTTGTAGCTCCTACAGATGTTCAAGTATTGTGGGAATTGGATAGCTTGGGAATCAAAGAAAAGGAAGGTATGAATATTGCTGAAAAAACTATAACCGATGAGTTTGAGAAAAATTTGAAATTCGTGGATGGGAGGTACGAGACGGATTTGTTGTGGAAGTTAGCTCCTGAGGAATTGGGAAATAATTACCAGTTGGCTAAAAGGCAATTCGATGAGTTAGAAAAGGGGTTTTCAAAAAATAATTGGATTGCTGATGAGTATGCGGAAATAATAAATAGCCAAAATTTAAGTGGAATTATTGAGGAATGTGGCAGAGATGAGCAGGAGTATTTTATGCCACACAGAGCGGTAGTGAGAGAGGACAAGGAGACAACTAAAGTTCGGATAGTCTTCAATTGTAGTTCCAAGTCTAAGAATAATCTTTCACTAAACGAGTGCTTGGAAACAGGCCCAAACTTAAATCCCAATATCCTAGATGTGATTTTAAGTTTCAGAAGTCACAAGGTCGTATTTAATGGTGATATAGAGAAAGCATTCCTGATGATAAGAATTTCGGAAAAGGATAGGAAGTTTTTGAAATTTCTTTGGTTCGCGGATAATCCTAGTAGAGATTACAAATTTATGAGAATGAACAGATTACCGTTTGGTTGTAAAAGTTCACCTTTCATTTTGAGTGCCACGATAAAATATCATATTAGAAAATTTGAGAAGAGTAAGCCGCAAGCATTCAAAATGCTAGATACATCGCTTTACGTAGATGATTTATTTTTTGGTGGAAATACTGTTAGCGAGGCGTTTGAGTTGTCATCCGATGCTGCTGTAATCCTAAAACAAGGTGGATTCAATTTAAGGAAATTGAGATCCAATAGTAGGGAGTTAGAAAAATTATGGATCGAAAATGGACTTAGTAAAGGTGAGACCAAAGGAGTTAAACCTTTAAAGGTCTTAGGGTTAAATTGGAACCCTTTAGAAGACGAGTTATCGCTAGAGTTAAACGATTTAAGCGATTCCTGGAAAACTTTGAGGCCTAGTAAAAGAAGTGTTTTACAGACGGCAGCAAAAATCTTTGATCCTCTTGGATTAGTTGCACCATTTTTGATACGTGTAAAATTGTTGTTACAGGAAATTTGGGAGAAAGCATGTGAGTGGGACGAGGATTTGCCAGAGGACTTATGGCAAAGGTGGATCAATTGGTGTGGAGAAATCGAGAAATTGGTAAATATAAAGATCCCAAGAAATTGTTTCCTGGATTGTAAGGATGTGCAAATAGAGGTAAATGTGTTTTGCGACGCTTCTCCAAACGCTTATGGAGCAGTTGTATATTTTAGATATACTGAAGTAAGCGGCAATTACAAGGTGTCCTTTATAATGTCAAAAAGTAGAGTTGCACCCCTAAAGAAGTTGACATTGCCAAGGTTGGAACTTATGGCCATGGTGATAGGTGCTAGAGTAGGTAGTTACCTTAAGAATGTTTTCAAGGATAAAATAGGTAGAATAGTGTTCTGGAGTGATTCGTGTATCGCGTTACATTGGGTAAAGGGGAGTGCAAAGCGATGGAAAGAGTTTGTGTCGAATAGAGTAGTTGAAGTACAGGAAAGAACAAGTCCTAGTGACTGGTACTATTGCCCTTCGAGTGATAACCCTGCCGATCTGCTGACTAGAGGGTTGGCAGCGGAAAAACTGATAAATTGTGACAAATGGTGGGAAGGCCCAATTTGGTTAAGAAATGAATGTCAGGGTTGGCCTGAACAGAGGATTAGTGGGTTATCAAGTGTTGACAGCCAGGAGGTGGTAAGAGAGAAAAAAAAGGAATATGTTAATACCTTTGTAGTTAAATTGGAGTCTAATAACCTTTGGGACCGATTTTCAGACTGGAATAGACTAAAAAGAGTAGTTGCTTGGTGGTTGAGGTTCATCGGAAATGCGAGGGGAAACAAGATCTCAACTCCTTTTTTGCAGTGGTGTGAATTAAGACACGCGCATGATGTTATTATTAAAGTAGTTCAAAGGAGTACTTACAAAGATGAAATAGATGCCTTAGAGAGATCTAAAGTAGTAAAGAAAAGTTCATTAAATTCGTTGAACCCGTTTTTGGACAGTAAAGGTTTATTACGGGTTGGAGGACGATTACGGAATGCAAATTTGGAAGAGACTGTAAAACATCAGCTCATATTGCCAAAAAACCACCCTGTTACAGTGTTGTTGATTAAATTTTACCATCATGATTACAAGCATGCAGGGATACAGTTAATTAATTCTGCTATGAAACAGAAGTATTGGATTATGGGGGCAAAATCAGCAATACGTAAAGAACTTAGAAAATGTGTTATTTGTGCCCGATTTTCCTCTGAGCTCTCAAAACAGATTATGGCAGACTTGCCTTCTGCTAGAGTAAACCCAGGAAGAGCGTTTCTTAGGATCGGTACTGATTATGCAGGACCATTTCTAATCACCCCTCGGCGTGGTAGAGGAATCAAGCCAGTAAAAATGTACGTATGTGTATACGTTTGTTTCACTACGAAAGCGGTACATTTTGAATTGGCAAGTGATCTTACTGCGCAAGCGTGCATAGCGGCTCTTAAGAGATTCATAGCCAGGCGAGGGAAGCCAATTGAAATATTTAGTGATTGCGGCACGAACTTTGTTGGTGCGAAAAACTACCTACAAGCCAGTGAAGTAGAGGCAATTGGCAGTTATGTGGGTAATGAAGAAATAAAATGGTCAATGATCGTGCCGTCAGCCCCCCATTTTGGTGGCTTATGGGAGGCTGCTGTAAAATCTATGAAACACCATTTAAGGCGTGTGATTGGATCTCAGATCCTCACACAAGAAGAATTTTACACATGTTTAACGGAGATAGAGGCAATACTTAACTCGAGACCGTTGGTGGCTGCCTCGGAGGACCCAGGTGACTTTTCCATCATATCACCTGGTCACTTCCTCATAGGCACAGAAATGAAGAGAATTCCCGAACCTGATGACCAGAAATTAACCTTACGTGAGAGGTGGAAGTTAATTTCACAGATTTCCCAGTCGTTTTGGAAGTCATGGTCCAAAGACTACTTAACACAGTTGCAAGTGCGAACAAAGTGGAAGTATACAAGTGTTGATTTGAAGGTAAACGATCTAGTATTAATCAAAGAGGATAACTTGCCACCACTGAAGTGGAGACTAGCAAGAGTGATTAATACCTTTAAAGGAACGGACAATAAAGTGAGAACTGTGACTTTGAGAACGGCTACAGGAGAATTTAAAAGACCAATTCACAAATTGGTCAGACTTCCAGTGGATGATTAATTTGTTTTTATTTTGAATTGTGAGATATTGTTATATCTAATTGATTTATTTACTTTCAGCTAATTCTTGATTTCAGCTGTATGACGGAGTCATGGGGGCCGAATGTTAATAATTTTGTTAGTAGATGGAGCCACAGTAAAACGGCCAGGTGGCGCTACTGTTGATTTATCTGTATATATATCTTGTTATGTTGATTTTTGTTGAAGTTTGATTCAGTTTGTTTTAAAATGTAACTTGTGAAACTCGGAATAAACGAGGTGATTTTACTTTTGGTGTTTTCTCTGGAGTCCCCCTGCACAGGCCAGTATTTGAAGATGTGGTAGTGAGTTGCAATTAGGTTAGCTTGAGTTTAAGGTTAGTAAACACAAGCTTTTTGGTGGTTCTTTCAACTTTGAATTGACAACTTTGAGTTGGATAGGCAGTGGGAATTGGGGCATTGATAAACAAAGGACCAGCCTTGTTGGGCTTTGAGCCTGTAGCTGGTCGTCAATATTTGTATTTGTTGAATTATCTAAATTGTTTTATATATTCAACCAAAGCCTGAAATCTGTGCACTTTGCAATCTGGATGGTTTATTTGCCCTTTGACCAGGCTTAAGGTTTGGTTGCAGCAATGAAAGAGAATAACTTTGACTGAATAAACAGCTATTACTAGAAAGTGAGTTTTCAATAAAGCAAAATTATTTCCAATCATGAAAGCAAAATATGTTATTAAAAGACAAATGTAGAACATTTCTAAACAGGTAAAAAAACTCAAACCCCTTACTTTGTTTCTGCAGCCTTTTCTTCAGCAAACTTCAAAGCATTGCTTTTCTCCAAATTAGCTTTGGTAACTTCTTTCCAAACTATGTCACCATCATTACCCTAAAAGTAACATTTCACAATAAAAAACTGTTGAGTACATAAAGATATCACATACCTTACAGCCAATTACTCATTAATATTCATTATAAATTTAATGTGCAGACCTGCCAACCAATTAACTTTGAAAAGCAGGAGACATTTTTTATTGACATAACAGCTTAATTATTGCACTTAGCAAATTCTATATTTGATTGATTGAAAATATGCATATGCCAATGAACATAAATGCTTTTTAAAATACATGCAATAGAAACACATGTTCAACAACATAAAAAAAAAACATTTATTGAAATGAAGTTCAACAATTAAGTACCTAACTTAACAAAACACTTGGTTACTATACCTATTTATTTTTTAAAAAGTAACACAGTTTATCAGCTAGTTTTTAAGGGAAGCAGCAGTTGCTGACTTAGTATTCAATTAGTATAACTAAATTAAAACTTAAAGTAGTTAGGCTACTTTTAAAATTTATTTCTAAGAAAAAGATCTAGTGAATATTCATCAAGCATACATACATCAGGAAGATCAAGAGCTTCATATAACGTCTGAGTATGTTGCTTAATGGCTGAAACAGCAGATCTATACAAAGCCAATGTTTCAGAAGTAGTCTTATCCAATTTCTTGCTTAATTCAGACACATACTTTTCATCAGCTACAAATATATGAAATTTATATAAAAAAAAACATTTTATAATTTGTGTATTGAAAGAACCAAAAGTTATTAAAAACTCAAATAAGCATAAGAAATAAAAGTAAAACACACATGCAGACTCAGATTCTTGTTTCTCCAATAATGTGAGGTTCTGGTCATAAGGCTCACTGTCTAATTTTACAATAGGTTCAGAAATTTTAGAATCTACGAAATAAAACAAAATAAAAAGTTGTAAACAATATAAAGTACCAAAATAGAAAAATAATACTTAGAAGAAGGTGCAAGCTCAAATTTGCTGATGCTTGGCAATATTGAATGTTTTGGGGTCATTTCAGGATATTTCTGATAGCCATAGCCATGTTAATTAAGGTTATAACTGATTTTATATTGGACTAAAAAGACACAGTTAACTTGGCTTATCAGGAAGTCTGAACTAGCACCTATTAGAATGTATATAATAAAATGATTATAATAATTTCATGCTGTAAATCAATAAGTCCACCAAATATAAATAAAATCTTACCATTTCCTGGCACAGTAGAGGAATCTTTACCTTTTGTTTGAGTTTGGGAAGCCTTTTGAGCCTGAAAGATGGAGTAGGTTTAAAAAACATTGAGAAAAAAGCATAAAAACTATACAAATTAAATGTTAATAGTTTTTATATTTACAGATTAAAAAAGAGCCTCACTCCTCCATTTTAACTGATAAAAATAATTTCAATACTTCAATTTATGGCAGTTCAAATATTAAAAAGTTTTTTTGGAAAATTAATTGACTCAAACATAACTACCAAATAAATACAAAAGCTTTTTGTATGGAATAAATTCCTCAGCTTTATTTACAGTCATATTGCTAGTTTTCAACGAGAACATCACAACTCAAAAATTATTTATTTAAGGCTATGGTAATGTCTAGTTAGCAGAACTTCCTTTCTGTTCATTTGCTGGAACAACATTAGAAGGCCAATATTAAACTAACTCCTCATCATAAATTAAAATATATTCAATCATTCCTTATTGCGGTAAAAGCCAACATGTTCTTACGAAGAAGCCAATTTTGTTTTTACAATAGCTTGGTGCTAAATTTCGAACATTTGGTGCCAAGAATCCGCTTTCCTTTCTATCCTTAAGATTGGTGATTTTCAAGTGGGGATGTTCTTGCAGAAAATTAGCAAACTTTGTTTCACATAATAAATAAAATGTGTATTTTTTTTATCAACCATATGAGAATGTATTTAACAAGACTATTTTCCAATTATTTTTACTAATTTTTGAAAAGGATTGAAAACTAAAAATCCCAAGAACTAGATCACACTCAAAAAATTGCTTTACAAATCACTTCTAGTGAAGTGGATTACATAGAAAAATAAATGTAGAGTTTAAAACATCTAAAAAAAATCCAGAATTAACTATACTAGTCTAGAATAAAGTTAAAATAATGTCAATGTAATCAAACTTGCAGTAGTAAAAATAATTTAATTTTATATTCAAAATTTAATCCTTTCTTAGCATAATACAATTGTAAAAAGTTAAAGTTTTTACCTCTACAGCAGCTTTCTCACGGTCAAGTTTTTTTCTTAATAAACTACTGGATGCAGCAGGATCTTTGGGCTTATCCTCTGAGATCTTTTTAGTGGAGCTAAAAACAGGCAAACATACAAAAGATGTAAATGTAAACATTAACAACCATCAAGTTTAATCTTCATGTCTAATTCTATGCAACCTTTTTTAAATGGTGTGGCTAATCCAACCATTGCAAACTGAAAAATGGCTAAGAGTAATTTACAATTGAAAAATGACAGTTTTTAATATTTTTCTACATAGATGGATGGCATAAAATCAATGTTTTACTGTATTGAGATATCGATAAACTTTCCATTCAAGTGTTTCAGTTACCAAAGCAATGAATAAAACTGATACTGTAAATGCAATATATACCAAATATTATTTTTAAAAAATAGTCAGGTATTTTGGATTTAATATCGGGTATCTTGTCAGGTACCAGTCAGGTATTTTGGATTTTAATGGATCCTAAGTACCTACTCAGTAGGTACCTGTGGACTTGAGCCACAGAGGTAAGGTACAGCCACATTCATTTGTGCCACAAGGACAGAAACTAACATCCATGCCAAATGGGATTCAAACCCCAGATGTATGGCCTTGCAGTTAAATACAGTGGTTGATATTAACAGCTACAGAATTCAATCAATTTCAATTTAACAGCTACCCTAGGCCAGTACGTCTGCTATATATTTGGTTGTGAAGAAACAAATATTTTTTAATTTTATAAAACACTATTAAAACTTACCTGGATGGCTTTTTCTCTTCATCTGGGAATAACTTATAAATTGAATCAATGTATGGGATATTATCTTCTAACGTTTTTCTAAAACTTGAATCGTATTTTCCATAGATAACGGCACCAGCTAAGCCTGCTCCAGCAACACCAACGGCACTGATAATTAGCTTACTGCCACTGCCACCACTACAAAATCAGAAATATAAAATTAGTAGCTGCATAAATAAGGTTACATTACAAGTATTCTAATTTTATCACCTTAATATCTAACAATATTATCAGGTTCTCACTCTTATAAAAGAACCAATAATAGGGCCTTTTAAATGAAAATTTTATTTCTTAAACCCGACTAATAATTTTTAGAAAGAATGTTTAAAACTATAAGAGCAATTCTGTCAAATAAGATAAGTTGATACTCAACATTAAGTAAAGAACAAAGCGAGTACAAGCTTTCGTTTGAGATCTTCGTAATGCATGGGATGAAATCTACCAGACTCAAAGAGGTAAAAGCACAAGTTGCTATTCTACAACAGTGAACTCTTGAAAGTCCTTCTCATTAGATAAAAAATAATCCAGTAGAACAATAAATCCAATCATACCCTCAGAGTTAATCATTAAAGAGGGGTTAATTTCTCCATACAAGCACTACATTAAAAAAGGGGTCTAAAGCCTCTCCCCTAGAAAATTTCTCTTAAAATAACTCAATGTTGGTCATTCCAAGGGATATTCCTCCTCCTACAGACAAATTTAATTATTCAGTGCTCAAAAATAGATTAGTATTAAAAAAGCAAAATTGGAGCCTCTATAGGGCATTTGGTACTTATCTGTTAGCCCCCAGGCACAAATGTCGCCAATTGTGAACCAAGCGCTCGCTAAGCGAATGACAAAACAGTCACGAAACAAATGCGCCAGAGGCAGATGTTCTTTTGCAGGAGGAGACCGTTGGAACAAAGAATTCCTTAATTTATTCTACAATATTTGGTGATTTCCTGCTTGTGCCCGGCTAACAGATAAGTACTGGGATTTTTAAGGTCCATGGGATCCCTGTATTGCTGACCTAGTTTAAGCTTGGTTCAGCAATACACCTAATAGTAGATATTGATGATGCTTTAGGGATCCGTTCATTTGCCCGACAATTCTCCCTCCTTCCTTCCCGTTGTATTGCATTGAATATGATGATGTCGGGCAACTGATTGTCGGGATTTCGAACCAGACCCGATGCTGTAGAAGACTAAGGCCGAATGCCGCAATGTTTTCACCGGACATTTTTACTGGTCGTATCCAACTTCCTAAATAAAACATCTAATCGATTAGCCTCAAAATGTCCGATTTCAAACAGATGTTTGTCTAAGGAATGGTGCATTTACTGTCCTCCGTTCTGCACAAGCACCCCTAAACCCAAACAAACAGACTGGACCTCTAATTATGGCCCCTAGACCTAAAAACCATCAGAAACGGTGAGAAAGTGCAGTGTCATGCTAATAACTTCTTTTACTGTGACTTCTGATCATGTATTTGTTCACTAAATTTGGCTTGTAGATAGTTTTTATTGATACAGTTTAGTTTTTTTGGCTTGCGGACCTGGAAAAAGTGCCCAAACCTACGAACCTGGTTTGGGGGAAGCCCCTGCCAGCTCCATAGGAGCAATACATTAGGTTCGGGTAAATTATTAGGTTCAGGGGAAGGTTACAGCTTTTTCCAGGTCCGTTGGCTTGTACCTTAAAGTTCCAATAGGGATTTAGGAGTCTAAAAAATAAGTCATCCCATTGACCGTAAAGCTGAATCGAAAAAATTATCAAGTGCATTGACCGTTCTGTGCCGCTGAATTTGACGGTCCATGAACGGTTGACAAGATAATATGCCAAAAATAATTTTGAAATGCATTGGAGCACAGCTAAGTTATTCTTTATTCCCAATAATACATTTCAGTCACATTGCAGCTTTTTATCTAGTGAACATGGGGCAGCAAGCATAGAAAGTAATAAGTAGTACTAGTATTATAGTTACAATCACAAAGTACTAAAATTGGCTTGATAAGAATCAAAAGGATGTTATCCTCAGGTATCTGCCATAAGGGAAAGAATAAGTATTTACCTGGATGAACCTGAACTTGAATTACGACATTGGAATTTGGAAGTGGAAATCTGCAACATAATATTTTGAAAATCATTATAAGAAAAATACAAGTTGTTTCAAAAGAGTTTCCATAAATGAATAATACCAAGTTTCAGAAGAAACATATAATTTGATTACAAATAAGAGTGGTAAAGGAATGCTTTAGAATTTAAGTAAAATGAAACCTTGTCTGTATATGAGTAATTAAAACAATACTTTTAAAAAAGGTAGGTTAGGGGAAAGATTTGGTTTTAAATAGATATGGTCACAGCAATAATAATGCAAACCAACAAAACAATTTATGTAAACAATTCCTCAGGGGTGCATAAAACTCAAATTTTAAGTCAAGAAAATCGATGTGATTAAACAAGAATGCGATTTTTTGTGAAAATCACCCATTCTAACACGGTTAAGTTGTTTTCTTGCATATCATTTGAAAAGCAAGGAAAATCCAACTTTCAGGTATTTCCCCCAGGAAAACTAGTTATTTTTAGCGTAGATCCATAGTTTAAATCACTATCCATAACTCTGTAGTTTTCATCTAATTTCCGAAGAAGTCTGAGAAAAAATACTACAGTAACGGACCCTTTATCCGGAAACCCGAAATCCGGCTCGCATTCAAAAAAATTTTAAAAGAATTTTTAGTGAGCAAATGCTGCTACGACGCACAATGGTTGCGTCGCGCCTTTTGTGACATCGTCTCCATGAATGAGTTGGCTCCGTTGTCCCTGCCTTGCCACCATGACTGTTTTGCCTGTGGGGTATAAAAGACCCCCAAGGCATGCAGCTTTCGGGCCCTTCCAAACTTTTACGATGGCAGGAGAAAAGCACCTTCGTGGAGTCCGTCGGCCGCGGAGTTCGGAGTTGTCCGCTACTCCGCGAAGGGGCGTTTCTCCAGCCGTCGTAGATTTGGAAGGGCCCTTCTCTTCTGTTCTAATCTTCTCTTCGCCTCCTGCTGCTTCGCTATCGGTTCCGCAATGACCCCCGTGCTTCGCCAGAATTTTTTTGCTGGATCCTCTACTATTAAAACGGACGCGATCAGAACAACGCAGACAATGTTAATGCAATTTTAATTCCCGTTCATATGATCGGAAATTTAGATTTACGAGAATGGAAAATGATAGTAGGGACTGGGAAGCGGGTATTTTGGCTTTACTGCGTCTTTACTGGCGTTTTTTCCGCACCGGACCCAAAATCCGGAAAATTCCGAAATCCGCAACTATGTCGGCCCCCAGCTTGCCGGATAAAGGGTCCGTTACTGTATTACATAAGGTCACTAACAAAAATATTTGTTTGTCAACTAATGACAATTGAATTTGAGTTTTTCTCAATATACTTGGGCAAAAATTTCCCCACAGCTGCCTAAATTTCCCCCGAACCATGTTCAGGTAGATTCTGCACCCCTGCAATTTCCTACCTAACTAGAACAGTAAACTCTTGTTAGCAAGCCCCTGCTTAGTGCGACGTCCCGCATATTTCGACATTTTTCTCCAGTCCCCGGGACCTATAGGTATAACTTGGCGACCACAATGCTAGTCGCCAAATGGAGGACTCTTATTCCAGCTGTGCCTTCTTTTATCATTAAAAACTATCCGCTTATAGCGCCTCTGCTTATCTTCCTGCATACTTCCGCTGACTTCCCGCATAATTTGATGCTTTTCTCTGGTCCCCCGAAGAAAAATCGGAACAGCTTTAGAATAAGTCCGCTTTCCGCCATGTTTAACCACAGTTCCGAAAACAACATGTTAAGTGTTGTCATTATAGAGATCGAATCGTACTATTATACCTTACAATATTATACTAATTACTATTATTTTAGGGATCTAATAATAATATTACCAATTAGATCTCAATAGTTGTCGGTCATAAATAGAGTTGTGGTTAAACATGGCGGAAAGCGGACTTATTCTAAAGCTGTACCGAAAAATCCAGGTTATTGCGTTGTCAAGCTCCTTTTAAACTTTTAAATATAGTAATGTATGAGCCACAGTACCGAAGAAAGGCAATAGAACAATGAGGTAGAACTGGTTTTCCACTCACTCCCCTTTTCACCAAATGACCCCTCGTTGTGCCCTCAAGAACAAGGAAGACCAGTGTCTTGCAGGCCACGAGACTTGTTACGCTTGTACTGTGACAAAACAGAACCCTACTTGAATTTCTTGGAAATTCTCTCCCTTTTCCTCCAATTCAAATTCCTTCACTCACTAGCACCTGCAACGTGATAGCCATATTGAGGCGGTCCCTCTAAGCTATTGATAATGTAGAAGTTATGCTAAGAAACCTCCGGTAGGATAGAAATCTTCCTAACTCAGAATTTTAGAAAAGGAAACCAGAAGCAACCCCTTATGGAGAATTTTTTAATCAGGAATGAAAATTAAAATTTATAGATTGTGGTGTGAAAAAAGTGTAAAGATTGTAGATGTACCAATGAAAGATGTAAAGGTAAGAATGTTTGTTCTGTTTTTAGACATTATACTTTCGTTTCTGTTTTAGTGATAACATCCCGCTTCAAAAGGTTTCTAGGTAAGATACATGTATTACGTATATCCTATATATTACATGTATTATGGAGACCCCTTCAATTACCATAAAATAGTAAAGCAATTTATATTTTTATCTAATACTAAAGTAAACAGTTTACTCAAATAGAACGAAACCTTTGGCACACGTAGCTTTATATTTCAACAATCAAAAAATAGATAATTGAAGGTCTTACCTTGTCTGATTTCTTGACTACTGTCCGAAAAGATCGCCACATAATTAAAATTTATGAAGAACAGAATTTACAAAATAAGTCCTTGAATCGAAATATGCCGAAAAGTCGAAACAATATTTAGTTGCCACTATCATTTCAGTAACTCATAAAAGACATAGATTAAATACAGACTGATTCATCTATTGGTGAATCGGTTAAAAGGCGAGTACAATATCGATTGTAGCGCTTCCTGTGACGATCCCTAGAGCTAGAACCCAATCTTAAATCCTACTGTTAAAAAACTTTTTTGGCAAAATTAATAATTATTATCCTATATTCTGAATCTTTTTTAAAAATTAAAAATAAATAATGGAAAATTTAGAACTTAAACTAGTTTTAGGATAAAGGGGGCGTAGCCAGAATGAGCCAGAAGGGAGATTGGGGGATGTATCCCCCGAAACTCTGAAATTTCCTTATTTGTCCATAGAAAACGATAAAACTACCTCCTTTAATCTGTTAAAATGATGTTGAGGAATATTAATAGAATTAGTTTTTAGCTATACTTCAAATGGAGTGATTTTTTTAATAATATTTAAATGGATAGAAAAATGGAAATACACTGGTTATATCATTAAAAACAATGACACATCCCTAAAAAATTCCTGAATGCTCCCTTTATTTAAATCCAAGCTGTATCGCTCTCATCTACCCACGATGTCTGGGACTTTTAAATGCTAGTTCTTTTTAATAAAATTGTTTCTTATTGAATAAGTTTCAAAGGTCAACACTAGATGTCGCTCTTCATATTCACGAAGGCATGTTCTGAATTTTCCAGTTTGAAAAAGGAAAATATCTAAAAGAGGGCAAATTGAGTGCTTAAAAAATGTCATCAAGCTTCGCTCCATGGGCGTAGCCAGGGGGGTGCAGGGAGGGGCAGCTGCCCCCCCTAAATACTCAGCATAATTTTTTTTTGAAAAACTTTATCAAAGCAATAGTACATAATTTTCCTTGAAAATTGTGTGGCTTACAAGAAGCGGTTCTGTTTGGCCCAAAGAGTCTCAAAATGAGCTAAAACACTACTTTGAAGGGCGAATTTTAAAAAATTTTCTGGGGGAGGACCCCCAGACCCCCCCCCATTTTTAAGCTCATATTCATTACCCATATTTTTACGTTAGGTGTGCAAAAGATTAAATACATTGTATAAGTATCCTAAAACTTAGCGTGTACAAGTACTCGCCATGGGGTATGGGGGGCCTGGGAAATAATGTTGAGTCAATCCCAGTCACTGCAACATCAAGAGCAAAGGGAAGTATCCTTGCCCCCCCCTAACATGAACCCTGGCTACGCCCATGCTTCGCTCTCATGGGTGAAAAGAGGGATAAATTAACTGTTCCCTTCAGGAAGATATAGCCCCTTGAATTTGGCTAAATCAATGGCCTAAAGACTCAGTTTCATAATACTTTTGAATTTTGACTAAGTTTTTCTATCTTTTTGCACTTCTTTGCTGTGAACTAAGCAGAAATATTATTTAATTGTCCATTTAATTGGATTTTAAGATTTTTTGTTCAACTTTTATTACAATTTTTTTCAACTGCACAATACCCCTTTGAACATACTTATATTTTTTCGATGACTGTAGTTTTTTTCGATTTTCTCAAATTCAAAACTTGGTTTTTGGACTTTTCTCCCCTTTTTAAACTGACGATTTAATTAATATACACTTCACAAAATAGATAAGTAAAAACTTAAAATTCTTAATAAGTCTTAAAACTTTTAAAACATTAAATGAAGTATTTCATATATTGATTCAGTAACAGATCTGAAAAAAATATGTTCCTTTCTTCCGATTCCGGAGTTCCTCATTTGCCCAGATGATCCGCATTTTGAGGTGTTACTGGTAGTTAAGTCATGGATAGTAAATTTATTATTTTTTTTTAACAATAATAAATTCTTTTTGACCACAAAGGAGTACACGCAGGTGCATAAAAGCCTCTTACTCTTTAAAAGGAAGTTCAATTTTTTTTCTATTTATTGAATTATTTTTTCGAAGAAATGGATTCATTACATTTTCTTTATCTATGCCATCGTAACCTCTCGAGTCTTGTTACCTCAAAACTCTTCTAGGTTGAAAAATGTAATTTTTCTTATTGAAATGTTACGGCATACGAAGAGTATTTTTTAATAATTAAGTATTTCTAAATGCACCTGTATAAAAATGTAATTTTTATAACGTTAGCCCCAGTAAATCTAAAATTTTCGGGCATTTTTTTTTTTAATTCTCCAAAAAAATCGTATCTTAAAAGCAAATAAAGAAACTTCAAATCCCATTTTAATCAATAATTATGCAGAAAAAAAAATCACACGAATTTTGGAATTTTTAAGACAGAAGATTCAAATCAGTTTAATTAAAGCGTTAAAATACTGATCTCACAAAAGAAAGAACTACAGTACATGCAAAACCATTTTCCTCAAAAAACCTCTTTTTTTACCTCAATCGATGGAGGGCGTCTCTTGCAATAAAAATGGGGGAAGGATCATCTTGAAATTTTGACTCTTCCGTATGTTAAAAAACGGTATTTTTGATGCAAAAATTTATTGTTTTAGTGAAGAGTTTTTAATCGATGATCTTAAATACTAAGGGATTACGTCCCCCATGGGGGCACTCGTTTGTAGGGAGCAAGAAGAATATTGATACAATTAATTTTCACGCGAGGAGGTTTAATAATTTCAACACTCTTTTTTATCTATAACTATCGATAAAAATATGAGTTCCATCTCTTTTCATTGAGATAAAAATCTTAAAATTAGAATTTGGTAACACCAACTAGTAAAGTAATATTAGTATTAATTATATTTATTGTAACATTCATATTAATATCGTTATTTATTTTAATATGGTATTATTCGTTTAATTTAGTGTAATTTTTTTTAATAATTTTACCTCTAGATTTTTATGGCGCAATATGATCAACTTTATTCTTACTCCATAAAACCCCAACAAAGCAAAACAAAACCCAGATTTTTAAAGTTTTTTTTTGTATTAAACTTAAACTAACCCAGGACAGGAGTTACTCCCAACCCAATAAATGAACCCTGTCTAAACAAGATAATCCCTATATTTTTTTAGAATGGCTTTCCCAGATAAATTTCATCGCTGCCTTTGCCAGGTTCTCTAGGAGAAATCCTTAATTAAAAAATATCAATCCATTAGAAGTTTTAAAAATCGACCTCATTACCCTTTTACTCAACTGAAGAAAAAAATTAATAGTTTAAAATTATTATACAATCTGACTATTTTTATGGAAAAAATTAACATAAAAACAAATAATACCTGTAAAAAAGTAATTATCTTTTAATACAATATATGCTGTGTGAAAATAATTTAAAACTTTAAAAAAGGCAATTTGATGTTTTTCGTGTCTGAGGCTTATTTTGTTCATTGAAGGATAAACAATTTTTTATACTCTCAAAGTGCCAATCAACGCTGAAAAGAATTTCTCAAAAGAAAAAAAATCAATACCAATTATATTGATTAAGTTCTTATACTAAAGCAATCGGTTTCGTATGTTTCGCTTGATCCGTGTACGGTTAAAGGGGAAAAATTATTTGGAACTCTAGGTCTGAATGGAAAGGAAATTAGTGCTATTCTTTGGTAAGCAGTGGGGGAATCGCTATTGAGACCAAGATCACTCTATGCGGTCCGATATTACTTTCGAAGCGGTGAACTCCAATAGCTGTTAACGCTATCCGTTAGAGAGCAGTTTATTCAGTATTGACTGATTTCAAATCAGAACAAATAAAGCAAGCCGGACATTAATAGTTCATTAACTTCGAATTTACTCCCTTGATTGTGGTTCATTCTCCTTACAAGAGGAATCATTAGAAGTGGGTGGAAGTTAATAGACGATACATCTGCTATAAATAAAAATTATTTTCTACACATTCTTAAATTTGTAATTCAACGCGTATTAAATCTATTCTGTAACATAACATAAAATAAATATTTAACATTAATATAACATAACATAAAATAAATATTTAACATTAATATAACATAACATAAAATAAATATATACTTGTACAAACTTGAATACAATACTGAATGAATTGTAACAAATACTTGAATATTTTACGAGGGTAAAAGCCTTTTTCTTGAGTCTATTACACCTAAAATTTGAAATATTTGTTTAAAAAAGGAGGTTAAAAAGGATGAAAAACACAACCATGTTAAAATCTCAAACATAACATAAAACCTATTGCATGAATGAATGGTTTAAAATTTATGAAAGGTAAAAAGTCGTGCTTTTAAAAATATAAATCTCGTAACATTTAAATCAGGACACAGAAAAAAGGTTCATTTAATTGCCCTGCTCTTTCAATAAGAAATGATGATGAGTTGAACTGGTATTATTCATCCATAGCCGACTGATCATAACTTTCTCCCTAAGAATTATACCTTTCTCAATCTCTGCTTAAACTCATTAAACCAATATTTTAAAGTAGGCCTGCACAACATACGGCCTAACGACCCCCTTTTTGCTTTAGATTAAATTTAAAAAATTTAGTAAAGTTCAATTAAAAAGGTCAGCTTTTGTAAGGTTTTACAAATGTGGGACTGTTTTTTTTTTACTTATAAAAAAATAAACTTTCAAAAGTTAAAAATTAAAAACTTAATCGTCAAAAATATAGAAATTTCATTAAAATTTCAATGTAAAACTGGAAGTATGGTTTGAACATTGCTTATATAAATTATTCCTTTTTGTCCTATTATTCAATGATTTTTAATTTTTCTCAATATCACGAACAAGCAATAGGAAATTTAAATTGAATTTTTGGCCCTCAAAGATCGTCTCATCTGTTTTTTGGCCCGCGACAAGTAAAGACGGCAAATTTTTGCCGCCCGCAATGAATAGAGGCGTGGATCCAAGGGGGGCACTTTTCCAGACCATCGCCTTTACCTTTTGAGACAAAATATCAAAATGTTGAGGATTTTCTAAAAAGTATCAATCAAGATCACCTTGTGTTGGCTGGGGGTATGGGGGTCCTCCTCCAGAAAAACAAATTTAAATCTGATTTATAAAAGTAGGGTTTTAACTCACTTTGAGTACTTTTTGGGACCTTTTTATCGTACTTATGAGTGATTTTTTGGATCCAAGGGGGGCACTGTCCAGAGTCCGCCACTGCCTCCATTATAGTTTAAAGAAAGTTTAAACTACCTTTATCTATTTAATGTATCTCTATTCTAAAAAATTTACAGATAAAAACTTTAGAATTACTGATTCCAATGACATACTTTTGGTATAAAATGTACGGATTCTTTTGACGATTTCGAGTAGACTTAATTTTTTTTCGAAATTTGACCTGTAAAAGTAGGGTTTTAATTCATTTGGGTTCAGGGGGTATCCTTGTATCCGAGCCTGATGGAATGGTAGTTGTACATGCCTGTTTTAAGGTATGGGGGTCCGTGAAACTGAAAAGGGTCTAACTAAACTGATTGGGAACCCCTGCAGTAGAGAAACGGCAGACAAAGAACCGCTCATCACATGCCACTCTCGTCAGCACAACCCCTGATCAAGACAGGGCGGGGGAACAGTAGTAAGCCAGCATGTAATACCACCTCCCGAGACACTAATGCTGTTTAAATAGACCTCCCTAAACAGCCCGGGGTTTGTGTATTATTTGCACCTTAGCCGTGGCCCCCGGCAGTCAAAAGAGGAGTGACTGGCGAGGGTCACTGTGGAACCGGATTACGCCGTGTTAGGTCACAGGCAGTCTATTGACTGTTACCCCGCTCCGCGAATGGGATTTCCATCCTTAACTCGATGTTCAACGCGCCCTAATCGAGTTATGGGGATGCAGCGTCGTCAGGTTTCGGATTTTTTGGGGGCCCGGAATCTGCATATCAATGGAGGGGAAATCTCGGCAGGCGCAGGTGCGGGATTGTTTTTGCCGCACGGCACGCAATTAGGCGGGCGGGCCCTGTAAAAGCACTTTCCCCGCTAGGGTAGTGTTGTGGCTGGGAAGCGGGCACGCGGGAAGCCAGATGTTTTCGGCTTGCTGCATGCATTGCGAATCACTTATTTAAGATCCATCCTATGATATGTGTTGCCCACATCATACTTGTTACTAACAATAGCGTTTTGTATGTATAAGTGAGGTAGCTGACACTAATGTTACGGAAAGGTCGATATTTTGAAAAATAGGATGGTATAGTCTAATACAAAAATCACAATTAATCTATTGCATGTCATCGGCACATAATTTTCAAATATTTTCCACCATAGATGCCAACATTCCGTTAAGTTAAAGTGTTAAAGGGAGGAAGTTTTG
Organism: Tetragnatha montana; assembly: GCA_963680715.1. NCBI lineage: Eukaryota > Metazoa > Arthropoda > Arachnida > Araneae > Tetragnathidae > Tetragnatha > Tetragnatha montana. The sequence goes on from OY796679.1 coordinate 55,206,238, forward strand.
TAAAACCTACAGTATTTTAACAATTCGAATTCGGGTGGAGAACTTGATAACTTGCAAATTCCAAAAGAATTGGTGGCTACTCTCTTCCTACCTTTCATTTCAATTCAGTATTACATTAAGCGGATTACTAATTTAATAAGAGCTTGGGTTTTATTAAAACCAAAAAACCTAGATTTAAAAAAAAAAACTCAGTTTCACAATCTGCAAGTTTTTCTTCAAAATAAAATATTTATTTCGAATAAAAAATATTTAAAATGTTTAACAAATTGATTGTTGATAAATCATAGTATAAGAATTATAATGTTAATGGTTTTTCATTTGGTTAAAAGTAATTTACGTCGTGATTATTATTTTACCGGCAAAATATCACAAAATCATACAGAAGATACAAAAATATTTTTATACAAAAAATAAATTTTAATGGACAAACATTCAAAGCTAAAAAAATCGCAAATCAATTTTATTTCTGAAAATTTTTATGCATTTCTTAACTTATCCCAACATAAAATCAAAATCCTTCCTCTAGATTTTTTTTGTGTCTGTTAAAATTTAAAATGATTATAATTATAATTATATTGTAGTACTTTTCTGTCACATAAACGGGTGTTTTCCCCTTGGTAACAAAAATGTTTTTTTTCTTGTTATGTTTCTTTCTGTTTGGTAATGATAATAAAGATTATTATTATAGGGCATATCCTTTATTTAGTAAAAAGTTTAAACCTCTCGAATTGTTGACTTCTTTACACTTGCCTATAACCACACACATTTTTGGGGTACTCCATCGAATAAATACAAAATTAACTTACATTTCGCATTAAACATGGCATTCCCTCAAGAATCAAACCCACCCCTCCCACCCAACACTCGCGAAAGGGCTAGAGGGGGGGGGGAGAGGGGGAGCAATCGAAAACGAAACGTTCCTCCGCAGCAATGTTCGGTGAGCCGCGCGCGTCCCCCCCACGTTTAAAGTCACACAAAAGGCGGCCAATTACTTTATTAGGCCCGCCTAATTGCATTAAGCGTCGGGCGGCAACAATCCGGGGAACCGGATTAGGAGAACCGGGCAGCCGCTCGGAAAAACCGGATTCCATAATTCCATTCCCCCCGGAGCAGATGGGGAGGCGGCAAAAAAAACTGGGACTTTTTTTTTTGGGGTGCGATCCCAAAAAATGTCCCTACCCCAGAGGAAAGGGGTGAAAAAAAAGCTTTTCTGTAGTTGCAATCAACTGGACGCAACGGATCATTTCACTACAGATTTTATTGGTTAACCGCTGGGTTATGAAAGTGCAGGGAGGAAGCGCTTGAACTCTTTTTTTACGGGGGCTTTTATTTCGACACCCACTCCAGGGGACTGTTATTGCTTATTAGTGTTTTGCTTTTTGTCCGGGTTTTTTTTTTTTTTGCGTGTAGCGTGGGAACGAGGGATTTGTGGGGGTGACAAAAGTGTTCAGTCGATGTGGACATTTCTTTTTTTTTGTGTGTGTGTTATTCAATAATTAAGATAAAGTACTTTTTTATCACCACAAAAGGAAGATGTTGTACGGTTCAGATATTCGTTCATGTACACCCTATGGGATTGAGTTGTTAGTAATAATATGTTTTTTAGCTTCACGAGGGGTACCTTACTCGTTTGAATAAGTCGAATTAAAGCTTAAATCTTTGAAAAGGGCCGTCTTATGAAAAAAAGTCTCCAAGGCCGTGTACTGTAACATCGTAAAGCAATTTTGACGAACATAAAGCGAACCCTGTTTTTGTGCGCATCACATTCGTTATAACTACAGAAATATAGGAGAGGAAATAAGTCTCTTAGAACCTAATATTTTTATAACATTTTCTTTTGTGCTATCTTGAAATAGGGCACCAGGTTTATTTTCTTAGTATTATAACCGTCCGTAGAAATTCCTAATCAAGTTATACACTTCTGTTCCTTTAATTAAAACTTTAAAAAATGTTTATTAACTTTTTGGGTAGGTACTTACGTATTATCTGCAGGACAGAGGACATTGTTTTGTTTCGAAATTTTTAAAAGATAAAATGAAAAAACAATCTCAAACAATGCAATTGGCATAGAGTAAACTGTTTAACAAGAACACAAACATAATAAAATAAGCTTGATAAATACGGTAATATAGTCCGTAAAAGTATCAACTTAAATCAGCATTAACATAAACACAGTAAAAACTTTGGTAATTAATCGCTGGCATGCTGATAATACACAAATACCCATTTTTGCTAAAAATTATTAAATAAAAAAAACCCTTAAACCAAAAATAGTTTGCTTCAGATTATGCGCATATTTTAGGAAAAAAATAACATTTCATTTGTAGAAAACATAAGTGAAAATTTTTAATTTTAAGGAAGTTTTCCTTACTTAAAAGTAAAGTAAATAAGAAAGTGGGGAAACTTCTTAAAACTTCAAATCCTACAATACACTAATCAAAGGGATTTTTAAGCTACCTCAACAAATTTACCAAAAACAAGATACCGATTACAAATATGCTAATCAAACCCTAGAGAACAGTAGAAGTAAATTGAAAAACGTCAGCAAACTACAAAGTAACCCAAGCAGCTGAGACAACTTTTCCCACTCCACCTAGCTCCACATTAACATCTATTTGTGTAACCAAAGACTTTCGATGTTTTGTAAGTAATTGGCTTTCAAGATGTTAAGCATCGCTCATGTTCCCAAACGTGCTCAGGAAGACAGATGAAGTATGGCACTTCGGAGTGAATCCTCACACAATTTCACTCCGCAGCCATTTTGATGAATGGGGAAAGTCCGCGGAATTCTCGTTTGTGGGAAAAGTAACGTGCTTGTTGACTGCGGTTTTCTTGCCTACGCAAAAGAACCCCATTTACAACTGTTGAAATTGGAAAAATAAATCTCGAACTAGATGTTGGGACTTAGCAAGGTTTGAACTATCTATTAATTATTAAGAGGTACAATTTTAAAAAGAAAGTTTTAATTTGATTCACCACAAAATGTTTGTTAAAAATAAAAGTTACTCTAAAAACCTATAAGGTTTTAAAGAGATGATCTAGCTAGATCCTTAGCTTTCCAGGTCATGTTTCAATGCATTTCGCTAGATTATAAGAATAGTCTTACAAATACTATTGCATATTTTATGCAGTTTCTTATCCTTTAACTTAATGTTTTGATTTACAATCAAGTTCTGATAAGTCAAAACCTTGAATCAATTTTCACTAGTTGAGAACTCTTAGGCAATCCCAGGTTAGTTGGTGTCACAAATTTCCTAGTTTCCTATATTTAGTAAATCACAGACAAATATACATTATGTAATCTATGTTACTATATTACAGGTAGGCTTGAATACTGAATTAAATTAATTAATTTTAAATTACACTTGAAGCTTAAAAGGTTTTAAAGAGGATATAGATCTTAACTTTCAAAGTCTTGTCTCAATGCATTTCACTAGATAACGAGAATAGTCTTACAAATACTATTGCGTATTTTATGCAGTTTCTCATCCTTTAAATTAATGTTTAGATTTAAAATCTGACAAGTCAAAAACTAAAAAATCAATTTTCACTAGTCAAGAGCTGGTAGCACTAACTAAACTGGATTGCATAAACTTACCTAGTTTCTTATATTTAGCAAATTAAGTACAAGTATAAGTTTTGTAATGTATGCTACTATATACATGCATAAATACTGAATATCCCTAACCTAGAAAAGTTCAGAGCAACTCAAAACAGCAAAGAATAACCAAAGATTTAAGAGATTAAGTTTTATTCACATTAGCAGATAGTTAACATCTTTGTTGCTCACTGTACTAAATACATCCACATTAAAATAATCTCGTAACATACATACCACTTTTAGTGATCTATTCAGCAGATTAAAAACACTTAAAATTCGAAGGAGAATCGTCACAAAGCCTCTAGACCAGCAGAAGGCAAGTCAATATTCATCAGAACAGAACAAGTTGCTCTCGTCACAAAAACGTCTCAGAAACCTCTGGAAACTTGAGCCGACACGAACTCTGCGTAGTCAATGAATCCGTCTTGATTGACGTCGTCAGAATCCAGAATGGGGTCCACCATCATGGATAGCTCTTCGTTCGAGAAGATTCGAGGGGTACCTGATGATGCTTCTTCAGAGCTCTGCTGACCATGTCGCTCTTCCAACGTTTGCTGTTCCTCCTCGTGCCAGTGCAGCAGAGACTTGACGAGCTCACAACCGTCCAGGAGATTGTTGGAGTCGGAGTCGTGCATCTTGAAGTACAGGAACCGCAGCTCTTCCTCAGATACTTCGTTCAAGTCGCCGGATTCGACGGAATGCAGCGCTAGGTGGTCTTTTTCGGAAGTTGACAGCGACCCTTCGTGGCTGTGGGAGTGATGCCCGAAGACGCACTGGAGCAGGCAGACGGCGAGGATCGCAACAGCTTGATGGTTGAAGGTCATGGCGAAGGTTAAAATCAAAGCCTGAGGCACAAGTATTAGTTAAAATAAAATGTAGAGTAAAAGCTAATTATGTCGTTCGGGGAAATGTGTAGCCCTTTTATTAGCGGAGGTGAGGTGACGTCGAAGTGTTTCCTACAATGCAATGCAGATTTTGGTATTAAAAGTGTTGCCAGCACCTTAGCAAAAATTTAAATTTGCATAGAATTTTGTAAAGTTGTAGTGATTATCCAGGTAATGCCATTCTCTGTTGAAAAATGAGGGTTGAGAGTTTTTACTCCTGAATAACAAAAATCCAAAGTCAAATAATATAAAGGATGATCAATTAAAATCTACAAGAACTCAGAATTGTGCTTTGTTTGCTCACCTGCCCTTCACGCCAGCAGTCTGCGCACTGCTCCGTTGTCAGTTCGATTCTGACCTCGCCCCTGGGTGTAATTTCCTTCTTTGTGTCAGTAAAAATTCTGTTGTGTCTGTCTTACTTGACGAAGGTGTATAAGCGGATCCTTGAGATCAAGCACACATACCGGAAAATATATGTAACCAAAAACCAAACCAAACCAATTGTGCTTTTAAACATGGGTGGGCTAGATAAATTGAGAAAACTGCAGAACATACTTAATTATAAATAATTTTCATAAGGGAATTATTTGCTTTGAATTATTGAGTAGTGGAGGTTACTTAACTTAATTACCTTTTCATAGGCTAGTTACGGAAGAGACACTTATGTCATGGGTTCGAGTACTTTATAAATCTATTGTAAGGGTTGTATGTTCGTTCTCTCAAAACAAATAGATTCTACTAGACTTACTAGGCATATTTCCCAATTCTACTTCGTAAGATGTGAATGAGAGTTCTGGTGTTTTTCAGGTAATTGTCATTTCAAATATGGGATCGCGGAGCGAGTCGCTCTGCAAACTTTTTGAGTGAAGAATGAAATCTTACGAAGTGGAATTAGAAAACATGCAGAAAAGATTATCAACTTTTGTTGTTATCAACTTTAAAATAATTTTGTCACCAATGGTTATCAGAAATTATGAGTAAAACCGAAAAGGAAAAATGTAACAACCCCAAGCCCAAGCAGCACAAACGTTCAAGATTAGTTAAACTTTCGTCATGTATGGCCGAATTACGTTTACTTCTAGTCGCAGTTACGTAAACTTGACATACAGTCACTCCAGGAAGTATTCGTACTCCCAACAAATTTTCACTAAGTAAACCTCCTATTACGGCTAATATTAATCCAAACAAAAATAAATTATCCTTACATAGTATGTTATTCTTCATTATAATCTACCAAAAAAAAGATTAAAAAAAATATCAAAATAGTTAGGAAAAATTACTTAAAAAATTAAGTGATTTGAAAGCTATTGGTATCATGAACCTCAAGAAAAAAAAATGCACGCACGTGCTTTTAAATTAGGATTAGGAACAAAATATGCTTTTCAGAAAAATTTTCATTTTTTTTAATAATTTTTTTATAACTGTTCTGGGTTTTTTTTTTGGTAGATTATAATGAAGAAAAAATACTATGTTAGGATAATTTCTGTTTGGATTTTGCACGTGGAATTTAGCCGTAATAGGTATACTACTGCAAATTTGTTGGGTGTACGAATACTTTCTGGAGTGACTGTATTTTGTATTTAGTAAGAGCTGTGATACTATTTTTTTATAGGGAGGGTTGAACAATGTACACAACAGTCGTTTGAATGCGTCGACCAATTAGTACTACTATAAGTAACCAATCAACCCCAAATCATCAGTGATGCGAGGGCAATTTGAATGGATATTTCTCACCTAATCCCTCGCCAATTAAGCGTTTTGAGGAGGAGGAGGTTGGCATTCCTCAGTCGACAAGCTCGGAAGCTGATGGATGAGGAGGGAGATATGACGAATGGCGGAAGGGCCAAAGGCCTGCTCTCGAGGGTGGTCTGGAGCTTTAGTTTTTGCGTCCGAGGCTCTGACCCCGGCTTGTCATTCGTGCGATGCCCGTAATTGATTGCCCTGCTCTGCATGACATTCGGAGAGGCGGAATTTTAGCTTGCTTTCGCCAGCGCCCCGCAGTTAACTCCAAGTCAAATAGGTGGGATGAGGTTTTTATACTTCACATTCACTTACGGGATAGAATCAAGACAGTCGATTTCCAATGTTATGTAACCCACACAGAATATTAGCTGCTAGACTATAACGTTTCTTGTGACAATGGAGAAACAAGCTGACTGAGATCAAATGAAAAGGGTGTAGTTCCCCAGCGCTATGTGAAATTAGGCACTTTACTCTAGAAATGTGATCATAGGCGTAACGAGGGGGGTTATTGGGGATGTAACCCCCCCATTACATCGACGGTTACTAAAACATGAAAAACTGAAAAATTTACCCCCCCCTCTAAAAATTTTTACGTCTGTTATACTGTGTTTTTCCCTTTAAAGTTAAGCCTCTTAGATAAAGTTTTCCTTTCAGAAGTTTTGAAAAAAAAATTATATTATACCTATTATGAGAATTTTTTTTAAAGGGAGTAATATTATGTTGGAGTGGTTGGAGTTATGGTCAGAGTAACACCCCCCCATGAGTCAACTCTTGTTACGCCACTGAATACGATTAATTTGTAAAATCCATGCACGACATATTGGGTTTTTGGGTCATAATTTTCGTAAAGGGTGTTTAAAAAATCCATTTCACGGCTTTTATTTGGAACCAACGTCTCCTATATAGGGTCATGGAAGTAAGGTCTACCCTTAATAAGTGACCCTTGAGAATCCATTGAGATGATTTACAGCGCCCCTAGCGGCGAAATAAGAAAGTTGAATATATTAATTCAAAAAATAAAGGAGATAGAGCAAAAACCCCAGTGAAAATATTGTTGCCAATGTTATGAAAAACTCTCTGGAGAAAATTTAATGAAAATATCGTGAATATTCGAGGAGATATTAGCATGTGAAAATAGCACTTTTTCAAGGCTCAATAAAGAAAAAGGTCGCAAATGAGCACCTTTTTTTGATTTCTTGATTAAATTTCGTCTTCATTTAATTAAAAAAAACCACAAAACTACATAATACCACCTAAAAACTTGAAAATTTGTGTGAGTTACTTTTTATTTTTTGAAGCCTACTCTAAGAAGACCATTTGAAATCACTGTCTTAATCAGCTTGTTGATAGAACAGTGGTCCCTGCGGAGGGGATTCATTTTCTGAACAAAGATTTCAGAAAAGATTAATTTAACATGCGGAATGAGGTAAAAAATGATAATGAACAATTATAATCTCATAAAAGAGTTTGGACCAATTTTGAGTCTTTACTGAGAAATTGGCAGAATTTGACACCATTTAAATGTCAAAAGGTCAATCTCATCCGATGATCTTCCTAAATTTTCAAATGTGGAAATATGGAGAAGATGTGGGTGGAACTCAACGCATTCCCCTTTCTTTGGGATGGATTCTGAATCTTTTTTTCTAGAAGTTAAAATGAATACTAAAATCGGCTTGACATGAATACGTGGCTATTCTTAAATATCTCCCATTGGTAAAAAAGTTTGGATCTTTTCCTTACAAAACAGGGAGGAGTAAAAAAACAACTTTACAGGCGTTGACAAATTTCATAGTTTCTCTTAACCAATTGGACATAATAAAGAAATTGAAAAGGGAATAATTTTTATACTTATACGGTCTATTTGAGTAAAAAAACCCCAAAAATAAATGTCTTTAATTTTTTAAATAATTTGAATTAGGTATTTATTGTTTTGTACATGGAAGGACCACAGGACTCCTTGGTAAATAACATCTTTTTTTGTTAATAAAATTATTCTTATTCTTAAATTAAAAAAAAAATTGGATATGTCAAATCCACTGTCCACCACACAGCCGTTTTAACCACCTCAATTTTACACATTTTTGTTTTAAGGAGTACTAAAATACATAGATTGTACGGGCATACAAATAAATAAAAGTTTGTGGGAAACTCCTCATGTCATATAAGGGCGAGTATCACTTCCCCATTTTCCCTTTTAACTGCTTGAGAACCTCAGTAGTCTCGCGGAGTAATAGAGCGTGTAAGGCACTTCATAAACACTTACGGTTCCCAAGCAGCAGCCGCAGAAGTGAACATCCCAAGAGAGAGGGGGGAGGGGATCGCTTTAAAAAGTCAAAAAGCGATAAAAGTTCCTAAAGCGGAGAACCTCCGAGTTGACAGCCAAGGTATTGTTGCGGCCGCGTCGCTGGCTAGTCCTCCGTCCCGCCCCTTGACCCAGGGTCACCCCGCGAGGTGCCGCCGGATCCCGAGCCCGCTTTGTCCCGAGTCTATCAAAACCGCGGAGTGCTTGAGCGTCGATGGTCCGCAATAACTCAGCCTTTCTTCCCCTGTCCCATAGCTCAGCGCACAATGGCCTTTGTGGTGCGGCGATACCGTGTACGACATCCCCCGAACAATCCCGGCGTGAAAATCGGGACCCCCGTTTACGCCCCTTTCGGTTTACGCACCCTTCTGTGTGTCTGGCTGGCTGCTGCCCACTAGACGGCCCGGTGACCACCGGCACCCCCAATGTCAATGGGCCGGTTGACAACATCCAAACACTCCTCGGCTAGCCAGCGTTTGCGCAGGGGGTTGTAGGAACAAATTTGAGCTGGGTGTCTGTTTGCGTTGAAGGCGGTTTTGTTGTTGTTCTCCCCGTATCCGTTTCCTTTAATCTACTCCTTGGAGAAGTTTTTTTTATCCTCTAGCACGTTTTGTAGTGCTGTACTGATGGAGTAGGTGGGAATAGACCACACTCTCTTACCACTCTTGGTCAGTTTATTGATTTTATGGACCATATTATCCCTTCAGCTATTAAGATAATGATTTACTACAGTCAAACCTGAGAATAACTGGAATCGCTTGGGACCGGCGTTTTTGTTCCATTTGTCTAGGTATTTCACTTAAAGCCTCATTAACACTGTTTCACTTTCACCATCCTGAGTGATTCACTCCTGTGAATCACTAGCTTGAAAAGAAAAGTGAAGGAGTAAAGAGTGAGGCGCCAAGATACACTTTTCACTTTGGATGATTTCTCCAAAATGAACAACCAAAAGTGATAAGTTTGAATGATCCTTTAAGGCTCATTTAAACTTTTCACTTTCGATGTTTATCTTGGAGGAATCATCCAAAATTACAAGTGTAAATTGATGTTTCACTCTTCACTCCTGCGATTTCCTATGTAAATATATTAATTAATAGTTATTTCCCGTAATTATATAATCATAGCAGTATGTCAAGAACTTAATCCTTAAAATGTTTAGTTAGAAGATACATTTTTTTTTACTTTTTCCAAATTTTGAAATTTTTAAAAAAGGAAGTTGGTCATAATCCCCTTTAATTTAAAGGGAATAAAATATTACGAACAAAATGAGTCTAAGAGTCATGCTTTTAGGTTTTTAGTTTCATAGTTTTAGCAGTACAAAAATGCAAGAAAAACAACTTTACAAAATTTCTTAAATATTAAGAAATATAGTAGTATTAGTATTCCCATAGAAGGAGTGATATAAAAAATAACCTTGAACAGTATATCTATAGCAAATTTAGTTTATAACAAAAAAAATCATGAACAAGGTCTGGGGGTATTATCTTTGTTTTTTAAACATCAGCAAATGAAGGAATTGTTTTACAAACTAAAATCTTTGAGATTATTAATTTTATTTTCCTTGCAGATAAATCTATTGTGAATGCACACATTAACCTGCTTTTTTGGTTTAAATAACTTAAATCAGATTTCAGATTGGGATAGGGATATAGCTCCTTAGCTTTCAGTACAAAGCTTTCACTTATAACTTATAAGTGAAAGCTTTGTACTGAAAGCTAAGGTTATAAGTTATAAGGTTATAAGTTATAAGTTTAACAATCATTAAAGAATTGATAAAATTTGAATGTTATCCTATCTTAAAAACAATATGTTAGTGTTTATCTTAAACAGTTTCTTAATATTTCATGTAAAATTATAAGTTTTATCCAAACACTTTTTGGAAAGAAGACGAAATTTAAAAGCAACGATACTTACAATTCCTACATCCGAATATACTAGAAAGAAAAATTTACAAACTTTTCAAAATTACAAGTATACAACTTCAAGCAGGGCTGAGTCAGTCAGATAAACTTCAAGCATCCAAATGATCCCAAAAGTAGCTTGAACTTGAGCAGGCTGTTCAATATTCACCCCATCCAGATCGAATAATGGGCCCCGATGAAAAGATGTCTACGAAAACAATTTGGCAACTGTTTTAACAAACGGCACATCGATTCGTATCGTTAAAGCCACACCGGTCCCTCCCTACCTTTCCCCTCCCCTTTGGTTTACTTTTCCTGCCCCCTAGAACGGGAGGGGGTCTGTCAAAGAGTCTTGTTAGGGTTTGATTCCGTAAGTTTCACTTATTTGAAAGTTCAGATTTGTTGATGAGAGAACTTGCCTCTTAATATTCCTTGCGTTCTGAGGCAAGTGGTACAGAATTTCTTTAAAAGTTTCGCTACGACTTGCGGTTTGTTTCGAATTTATGCGTGTACCCTTGATTTGGATAAGGACGGAACTTTGTGTGCGGTGTCGATGTAAGGGTTTACGAATGCTTAGGTAGATTATGACAAGGAAATGATGTTCAACCTAGTGATAGTGTAATAGGCTTTACTTATAGTTTAGTAAAAACAGCTCGTTATTAGTTCACCTTAATTTGCAGTACTTTAAAACTTCTTTATCAAACAGGACTTGAATTTAAATCTAAACCCACCACACTCTATGCAACTAGTTCCAAAAATTGATAAATTATACATTTCCATTCACGAAACTTCACATTTAGTATTAGTACTTTTTTCAAAACGTTCAATTTTACTAGTTTTCCCTGTCTAAAATGTAGTTAAAAGTAAGATGATGAAACGATATAAAAATCAGATTGGTATTCAATAAATATGAAATTACTGTAGAGTAAGGATTATTATAGTTATGATATTACTAATTAATGGTTTTTAACTGAATAATATTTTTTTTTACAGGGTCACATTTGGCTATGATTTGTTGCATCTTAAGAACATTCCATTGGTCTGTAACCTGGATTGGATGAAAATGGAAAATGCTCGAGGGTGAACCTTCTACATTAGACCTACAAATTTCAAATTAATTAAATGTTATTAAAGAAAGTGTCAAATAACATATATGCATTTTTTTTTAAATTTTAAACTGTTTAAAGTTTCTTTTAAGTAATATCACTACCCATTTTTTTTAAATAAATATGTCAGTAAATATTCAATTTAACGGTTAGAGATAAAATTCTGTATAATACCTCAATTCATAACTAAGATTTTTAAATTATATAACTATACTTTTTTTATCAGGAAGATACACATGGAATTAAACTTAAATTAATTTAAGTGAGATATTACCTTCAAAACTTCTGTTTGACGTAGATTCAATCGATAACATCCACATCCACAATTGAGTTTATTTCAGTTAATGTATTTGAATTGTTAAAGTTTTGGTGAAAAAACACTTCTTAATATGTTATTTTAAAAATTCAGCATTTCATTTAAAAGTTTCTCTAAGATTTTATCAACCAGGATTTTAAACTTAAGAGAAAAAAAAGATTTCTCGTACTGTAAAGGAAATCTTAAGGAAACTAGGGAATTAAGTAAAGTTTTCTTTAGTGCAAAAATTAAAATTGAGGCTTTTATCCCTTGATTTTTTTGTAGTTGTATTCTTATGTGAAGAAATTTGAATAAAATATTACTTCATTTAAAGTTTCGTATATGCTCTTTCGTTAAATTACATGTGATTTTTCAAATTTCAGAGAATGTAATAAATCACAAATAAAGGAATCTCACGACATGAATGCTTGAACTCCCTCTCATAATCCCTACCCCTTGTTACATATGATATTACATATATTGTTCTAATTATCCATCCACTGATATTACATCGTGCATTCGACATCTTCTCAATGTAAAGGCAATATCGGTAATACTGTGTACTACAAGGCCGTTTCAGAAAAAGTATCATACAACAACCAAAACGCGAGGTTCGACTAAATCAGTTTAATTTCTGCAAACCGAAAAATGTCTCCCAAAATCGATCCGAGTCTGCGGCTGGCTGGCTGGCTGGCTCATCTCAAGACGTTTCTGAGTCTGGTCTTTCCCGAAGCAGCGAAAACCGCTTGGGCAAGCCAAATCGAAGGCCAGCTCATCATTCTCTGCCACTCAAAGGAAGCAAGCATCCTCCGGACAAAATGGAAGATGCGGAGCAGCGAAGCCGGCCTTTCTCCTCCCCTTCTCTCTCCTCTCCCCCAATCTAGGCCTAATCACCATCTCCTCCGACTCGGCCCATTTCTTAATTGATGCGCCTTCGAAGCATCCGATGACTGTATCTGTCCGGAAGGCGTTTCGGTGAAGGAAGTTCCAAGACCCCTTAGCCCCGCCCTCGCCCCGCCTGACGGACGGGCTGTGGACCAATAGGGAGGGCGCTACGGCAGCCCGCGCGGAACTCCTGAGCCTCTCTTCGTGTTCCTCGACAGTGCTCTATCCGAGGATGACGAAGTGGGACTCGGGATCATGAAGGTATGCCCCCTTTTTGCATTGTTGTGTCTATGGTGGACATTAGGGTGCATCAAACGCCCCATGATTTTTAAATTTTTATAATATCGCTTTGTACCCAAGTTATTTTTGTTCCAAATACTTCAAAACTGATACGTATGAAGTTTTGTAGTAATAAAATAATATTTAATGGGTCCACATCGAGCTTAAAGTTTTGAACTTTTGGTCATTTTTTGTGAAAAGTGCAATGATTCCAAAGATAAAGTCGTCACAATTTGTTCTTAATTTTTTTATGAAAAGCTACATATATGTTCTATATAATGACCCAAGTTTCATTAATCTAGCATTATTCAGTCAGGCGCTATAATTTTTTTTACGTTTGAAGAATATAAAGTAAAGTTGTTTTTGTTACAATACTCTAAGTAATAACTCGAGAACTTATTGAATTAGAGACATGAAATTTGGGCCACTTTGTCATAATTTGATATGATTTCAATAGATATGTGAAACTACATCTTTAATTTGTATTTTTTAAATTAAAAATTTTTAAATAATTTATTAATAACGTATTTATAATTTTTTTTAAAAATGGTATCCTAAAAACCTAGTTTATGTAATATTTTATGCTTAGTACAAACACTTTTACCAAAAATAACCAGTTTGAATTTCAATAATTGTACTCTACATAAGAAATAAAGGTCTTAAACTAGTTGTACCTAAAAAAAAGTACTACAGAAAAAGTTATGTACCTATATAACTTTTGTTTAAATGCTTATAAAATGATACATAGAAAGTTCAGTAAGTACTACTAAGTATATTCAAGAACATTTAATTAATCCACCAGACAGAAACTTCACAAAAGTATCACAATTTTTAAAGTATCACTTTAACATATTAGAAATGTAAATATATATTCAAGAACAGTTTAACCAAGGGGCATTGTGACTGTATCACAAGTTAACCATCTTGTAACATATTTGAGAGTAATGAAATTGGCAAAGTCACGCAGTTTAACTAGCTGTTGATTTGAAACTATTTCTTCCAGTAGGTAAGAGTTTGATTTGATCTTCAAGAAGGCACATTTTTATGGCGTACAGCAATTTAGCCATCCAACGTGCTCTAAGAACGGCTCCCGGCCGACTCCGTTTCACTTGTGTATTTTTTGGATAATCTAGGTACATTAAGCAAAGCTTGGCGAATTCCATGTAATCCTCTCAGCATTTCCCAGAATTGATGGCACATTCTGCTACGTGTACTGCAGTGGCTTTAAGTTCATGCACAATACTTCCAACTTTCACTGGAACGCTTTCTGAGTTAAAAGGTTTTTAATTACTCTTATCAATATTATCAAAGTTGTCGCGAAATTTTTTGAATATGATGATATCTGGTGATTTGTAGTCTTCTATTTGTATTTCTTTAAAAACATGTGTCAATATTACTTCCCCAATATGGTGTCTACAAGATGTCTAAAGAAGTGCTCCCCCTAATTTTTTTCTGCACGCTGACGCAGGCAGCAGTTACATGGCCTGTATTTTAAGCAGTAGTGTCAGAAGTCATATTTACCACAGTTTGTTCACACTTCCAAGAAGCTAGGTGATCATAAATTAACTCAGAAATCACCGACCCATATTCTTATCTCTTTCCAGAGTATATGCTGGCACCCCAAGAAGTTTTTGCTTTTGACAGTCTCCAACAACTATTGTAAGACGCTCTTCTGTCTTTATACTTACTGGTCAATGTTTTTGTAAGTTTAGTATCCCAATGCAAAGTTGTATATTCTGGGAAGTCCCATTGTTCTCTGCAAGAATTCTAATGTTCTTCAGATACTCGTCTTCTGGACCTATCGACTGTTGCAAAAGAAGCTGCAGCGGAAGAAGTTTCTTCTCCAAGTTCTTCAATTAAAGCGTTCGTATAGGCTGCTTGTTGTGTTGGAGTCATATTCAAATGCGTTGCTATTGACACGAGATTAGGTCTCTTTACCAGGTCATGGCGTCATGGGGTATGAAAACGTTTATCCCTTTTCTTTTAACCCGATGATGACTTCTGCTGGGCTCACTTGTTGTTTGGTACATCAATATCACTCTGGCCTACACTATCTGTACATTCAGGATCATTATTTAATTTGAGAAAATCATCTCGTGCGGAAAAACTCATTTTAGTCTTTCTTTTTTCTTTCAACAAAAGGCGTTTTTCATTCCTTTTGATTTTTTCCAAAAGGCTCTTATCACGTGATCCGACTTTGATCCGTCACTTTTCATTGAATTGAAGAAATAAAAGATCTTCCTGATTTAATTACCAACTTCTTATCTTTAGGCCATATTGAAAATGTGGAACCAAGTGTGTTTTCCATATCTGCAATTTTTAATGCTGTAATAGGATTAGACCTCCTATCAATAGGTATAGCTCTTGTTTTGCATTTGCATCTAATAGTGCTATTATTCTTTGTCATGCTTTTCAGTCACTTATTATAGGAATATTAGCTTTTTCATAAAAAAAGATTTTACCTGTGAGACGACTATCTTTGAGGACTCCCATTTTGTTCTCTTTTCATCAATACGAAAAAAAATATTTATGAGAGTCCGAGATAAAATGAGAGTCCGAGAAATCACAAATAAAAATAATTACCCCAATACTAGAGCAGATGAAAAAGTTTGAGTGCATTAATAGCATCCAATTTAATGAAATAAAGGATAATTTAATTAATAATTAATCAAAATTAGCTCTACCCGGTGCTGCCATCTACTCTCAGGTGAAAGGGAAAATCCCAATTTTCGATCAGGAAGCCGTTAGAAATACTGCTTAAATTATTTTTTAAATTTATTCCCTTTGCGATTGAAACATATTTTATATGTTTAAATACGTTATAATTTTCCTAGATTGTCTGAAAAAATTTGCTAAGGATTTAATTTAAAATTTAGTACACAAAAATCGGATTTTATGTGTTTTAAATGAAAAATCCCAAATTTCAAAGCGTTTGTGGACCCATTTAAAGTCTACGGAACACAAAAATATTTGGCAGGACAACTTTTTATGAGTAAAGGAACATTTTTAGATTGGGTACAAAGCGATTTGTTTCTAGAGGGGCGTTTGATGCACCCTAGTGGACATTGTCTATTGCTCTTCTTACAGTGAATGATTGAAGTTATGAATTGCGGGAAATGTTAGTTTCTAAAGGAAATATTAATTAAAATCCTTAAATTATTAATTTTTTATAAGGAAGAATTAATTAAAACAAATAAATTTATTTCAAATTATATTAAAAATGGAGTAGATGATTTTAAGGATAATTATTTTTTTGTGGGCAAGTCCTTTACCTTTCTCTCAATTGAAGGACTTGGGAGATGAAGGGGTTATGTAACAAAACCCTTATTTAGGGTAATTTAGGTTCAAAGTTTTATTGTTACATAATGTTTAATGTTACATAGCCCCTTCATCTTCTTCATATCTTTGTTTCTAGCTGTTTTGAAATATTCAGATTTTTCTACATAACACTTCTGCACATAACTCATTCATCCATTGAATTAGATTGTATTTTCAAAAAATGTAACATAGATCCTTCATCCACCAAACCCTTGTATTGGAGATAACTGTTTCACTATCTTCGGAAATTATAGTTATTTTTGGGAGTCTTATTATGAAAAACAACGGTATTCTTTGGGTTAAATTTTAATATACAAAAGTACAAATTGCAGCATCAGATAAAGATTTTATGGAGTAGTTAATTCATATACACTTCTTTGGTTAAGGTGAAAAAAAAAAGTACCAGGATATTGATACTACTCAACTAAATTTTTCTTTCAAGTAGTATTTAAAAGTAGACTAGATGATTTTAAAGATAGCTTAAACATTTTTAGGATCCAATCTATCTTTTTTTTTTCAATTGGAGAAAAATTTACTCACCATCTTCTTGGAACTTTTAATGAGAGGTTAAAGATAATTTAATATATTCTATATCAAAAGTCGGATTTCAAAAACAATGGTTATTTTTTGCGGTTAAACTTTAATTAATTCCATTTTTTATGAAGTTTTAGGGTTATAGGGTTTATTATACTGTTTTCTGAATACCTATAAATTATGGGCTCAAAATTCTACAGTTTATGAATGAAAATTTTCAGTGAGTATACTGTGGTTAAAATATTTAATAATGTTCTTCAAAATACATATTTTAAGTGGAAAAGTTCCCTTTTTAAAATTGATATTTCTGCAAATATTTCACATCTTCAGTATAAGTGAAGTATGATAAAAAAACATTTTAATTTAGGTAATCATTGATAAAAAGTACATATTCTTATTAGTCAGATATCTTAATGTAACTTTGAAACAATATTCGGTTTCCTATACGTGTGTAATTAATATATCTGAAACTCTTATGTTAGAGTTTAAATCTTCATATTAAAGTGTCAGCACAAGTAATAAAATATCCTATTTAAACTCCTGTAAATTTATCTACAAAAAAGTATTTGAATGTTAAGATTTATTTGGAGTTAAAAGCAAAGTGGTGTACAGATTTTACTCATATACAAATTTAAATGATACTGTAAAGAACTTTCACTTAAGAAAAAGTATTAAGTTGCAAATTCTATTATAAAAGGAGGTTCACATGGGAAAACACTTTTTTCAGCTATAACTGAATATAATTTTTTTAATTATTTTGCGAGGTAATATTAATTAAATTTCTATTCCTTTAATATTTTTTAACTGGAAACAATAATAATTACTAAAAAAATATTACGGTTTAGAGTAAAAATGGTAAAATCCTTGTCTTTTAAAATTAAATGGTTATGTTTTTGAAACTTGATACAAACTGTGTACTGTGCTTTAAATTAACATAAAGGCGTTTGAAATTGCAAACATTATGTTATAAAAAATGAAAAACTTTATTGTTATGTCTATATATATCTTTATTGTTATATTATATATATTGATTTTAAGGGTTGGACTAATTTGTTATTCCACAAAATTGTGGGGCTGCGTATACATGTTTTTGACATTTTACTTAAATCACTATGATGTAAGAAAATAAATTCCGAGAGAGGAAATCCTCTATTTCCCCAACAATTAAGCTTACATATTAGAGTTATTTTTTACAGGAACATTTTGCTACCTAATCACATACTTAATTTAATTTTATTACTTTATTTAATCATATAATAATAAGCTTTTTCGAGCCTATTTTAAATTTTAAACTATTCTTTAGTTACCTTACTTTCACTACATTGCACTTAAAAAGATAAAAACACTTTACCTACTATTTTTGTGTGATTACACTAATGTATATTGAGTATTTTTTTTGTACCCATTACAAATACCATGTTTGGAAGCACTTTTACAGCCATTTTAAAGGCATTTGTCGGATATAGATGTTTGCTTAACTGTTTGCTCTGCGCCGAAACTTTATTTAAATTACCAAAATGTTTTTACTTACAATTTCCCGCTTACTTAACTTAAAAGGACATAATGAGTAAAAAAGAAGTTGGCAAGACAATTTTTTGAATCTTGTAGCTATTAAATTGATTACCAATTAACTATTTACGGCAACTAATACCCCCGAATTATTATAGTATCCTCAAGTTAAGATAAAGATTAAGATTTTATCATTTATCATTTTTGTCCTTTTGAATATCATATAAAGATAAACTTTAATAACGTGATATAAAAAGGCATAATAATATAAAATAGCATGCTGTTATGCATTATATTTAAAAACATAGTTGTTTGATATTTTGATACCATCCTACTCTCTCAAATAACTATAAGCTATTAAGAATTATCAAAGAGTACCAAACTTAGCTTTTATTTAAGTAATTTCTTTTGTTTGATTAATTTTAGTATAACATTAAAGTTTTAAAATTGTAAAACATTCTTTTATGTGTTTATACACAGTTTGAAATTCGGATATTAGATGCTGGAATCGGAATTCCGTCACTTCCACACGCGACTACTTTAACAATAAAACTGCTTACTCAAAATACGAAATCTGCACTTATAAGACAATCTTTTAAATTAACTCGAAGTGACAATCAAAAATGTGTTCATGCTTCAACTTGAAAAAAAGTTATCCCTTTCCATGGGTAAATGATCCAGGAAACACTGTGGGGAGTCATAACTGATCAGAAAAGAGATACGGGAGTCGATGGGGTAACTCCCTCACTTGATGGGGAAGTGAGAACAAGGAGGGGGATAATAGGATTATGTGTAATATGTTCAACACCGGATTTATGTCGGTTTTACACGGGTCTTTTCATACTTTATTGCAGGAATTACGGTGGGGTTTTTACTTTAAATACTTTGTGGGGGATGAGGAAACACTAGGTTTGTTTAAGCTATAAAAGGGAAAAGGTGTTTTAATGTTATAAAATATGTAAAATAAAAATCTTATAGCGTAATTGATGTTCTTTTGATGAAATATAAGTCTAAAACTTTCTCAAAACTTTAATTCCATTTTGACTTATTCCAGTCAAATTTGGAATTCATTTTAAACTAGTTGTAATAACTAGCATGGATTTAAATTCATATTAATAAAACTTTAAATTTCATTAACAACCATTTATGTGCATTAATCATCGTTTTAATTTCTTTCATAACTTCCTAAAGGATCTTTAAATTTATTTAAGTCAATATAAAAACCGTTTCACAAATTACGTAGATTCAAAATGGACTATTTTCTTGTTTTTAATCTTGAATCAAGAATGGGATTAAATAAATATGTAATGTTGCGAGGATTTTCTTTTGACATGTACTTAAGAAGTAAAAAAGCTTGCTTTTATTATTTTTGGTGGGTGGAGTTTTTCCATAACACGTACATGACCTACTGGTGCCAATCTCTCCCGTATACTATAGCCCCCTGCTGTGGTAGGATTGCTTTCTCTCATGTAGTCATGTTAAGTGTTTGTTTTTAGTTATTTTGGAAAATTCCACATTTTTGGGAGTTTGTTCAATAATTTTACTTAAAAGCTCTTCACGCTCCGAAAATCAAACGGGACTATGTTTGTTTACATATTATGCATGATTCCAAGCGTTTTTCTAAATTGATCATATGTGCTTTTTAGTTTTTAAAAATTATATTTTGCCATTTTAAGAAACTTTATATTTCATAGATTCTTGGGGTATTATGACTAAAATAACTAATAAACATTTTTATTGAGAACTGAAAACATGTTTCATTATTTTGTGAGTTAGGTTTTTTTTTTTTTTTGTAAATTAACTTGGACAATTTTTAAAGCTTGCTGAATTTAGCACTTAATGAAGGATGAAAGTTAGATGTCGATCACGTTCTTTTATCATTCATCAAACAATCCTTAAAAATATCACTTCGTTAACAAAATTTTTCCTCCTATACAACCTATCTACAGAAATGTAATTGAAAATTATTATTTTCTTTTAGAAAAAGTACATTTTGTTATTTACTAAATGCAGCTACTCTAGAATTCAATTTTTTTTTTTAACTAGTGAATATTTATGCTTCAAAAATGATTTTCGCTTAGTGTAACAATCTTTTTAGAGAATCATTATGTTTTACTTATCAGGTTTATTGTTAATTTAACAATAAATATTGTTAATTTTACGAGTTAAAACGTTTACTTAAGATTTTCAGTTATAATCTATATTATAATCGTTTTAATTATCTAAAAAATTGAGTTAAGTATAAATTTTAGCTTAAACGTAAGTATTAAATAAAAGAATAATAATGCTGAACTCTAAATTTTTATAGTTTACTTACGACAGCTTATATTATATTACTTATGACACAATTAAATTTTTTTTTAATTTTACCAATAATAAAATACAGGGAGGGGGAGTAAAATGAAATACGGCTTTGGTATTGTAATCTTTAAATTTATCATAAATAAATCATGCAGTTTATAAAGTTATTAAGTTTATAAATAAAATCCCAAATATAGTTGAAATTTACATTTAACTTCAAAATTATTATTTATCTACATAACATAAAGCAACGTGAGTAACGAACTGAAATTAGTGTCATATTTATTAATTGACTTTAATAACACTATTTCATGAATCAAGTTAATTTTTGGATATTCTGCAATCTTAGAAAAGTCAAAAAAATATGTTTAGAAACAATAATAGGTAATGACAATTCGAGTGTTAATCAGTTTTATAAAGAGCAATCAGCAATCACATTGTATCAATTAATGCGGGATATGGTGTCAAAAAATAGATAGGATTATTCATAGCATAAAAAGCATTGAGAAAGAAAATAAAGTTGTATATTTTTACTTTTAACTGCAATAACTTAAATATCTCCATAGTATTGATCATCTATCTCACTCTTGTTTATTTTACCTTATAAGCTTTCAGTGTGTTTCTTTATTTTAAAAATTATAACTCCTCTTGAAGAAACATTTCTTATATTCTTGTATAATATGGCGTGGATATTTTTAATAACTTTAATTTTAAATATTTCAG
The DNA here is from genome assembly GCA_963680715.1 of Tetragnatha montana. NCBI lineage: Eukaryota > Metazoa > Arthropoda > Arachnida > Araneae > Tetragnathidae > Tetragnatha > Tetragnatha montana. Next base: position 55,227,619 of record OY796679.1, read on the forward strand.
GATGTTAAAATAACAACGAAGTAAAGAAATAAAGATAAGTTCGTTCTTTTTATGTTATCAAGATTACTCCTAAAAGAGCTTAAATTTTGTTACTCAAAATATGGAAAAGAAAACAAATCAGATATAAAAAAAATTATTTGAACCCTTGTCCTTTTTGTGCTAACTTTAAATAAGTTGTCCAAAAAGCCTCTCACTTCTAAACAACAAAAAAAAAATTCCCACATTTCACATCAGCTTCGATGTGTTTCGCGATGTTATTATTTCTGCACAAGGAAGTGCCTGTGAAAGCATCTCACTGTACCGTTTCACAGCGAGAAAAAATATGTCTTTCGTCTTAATTTATTCTTTCTCCTCGTCCAACTCAGGATCATATTTCAGGGAATTAACCTTTGCTGCTTTCTCCGTTCGCAGAGTTCAGGCTCTTACGTGTATTTTCGAGCGAGATTCCTTACAGCTACAAAGGAACGTTCTCCAGACGTGAGAAATGTGGCGTTGGCTGTCCTAACAATTCTTTATGAATACTGTTCAAAGGACATTTACTTGCACATAGTTCTGTTTAGAAACAACATCGGTTTTATTTTAGATACTTGTTACACTCGTTATCTTTTGTGGAAATGGCAGTTTTCAAACAGGGTTGAGAGGTCTACTTGCTGCGTGTGAATGTAATTATAAGACTTCTCTTTATTTCCCGTTGGCACTAATTGCTGGGAAAAGTAATATGAAATTGCTGCGTTCCGTTTTTTAATATAGGGGTGGGAAAGCATAAATATTCCCTCTGTGTTTGCTTAAACAGCTTGGAAGTAAAATACACTCTTAACATTAATCAAGATATTATTTTGATGATTAAAAAATTTTTTTATTGATGCATACACTGAATGTGTTAGATTAGTTATTTAGTTAAGAATAAGAAATGTTTCATTTAGATATTATAACAAGTAAATAATATATAGTTTAATAGGAATGCATTTAAAGTTAAATTATTTCAATTAAGAAACCAATCAAATTATTTTAAATATATCAATGGATTTTTGGAGTCGCGTGTAATCGAAATACACAATTTAAATATTAACAGTGTTTAATTATTAATTAATAAAGCTATAAATAGTTTTTAAAATGCATTTTGAAGATGTTTTACCGTTTAATACTATTAGACCTATAGTTTAACATTAATACTGTTATACACGTAAGTAAGAAGTCAGTAGTAGTAGTCAGTAGTCTCTAACTTAAGAGATTACGAATATATAAGTACTACGTATGTCCAATAATGTAAAAGTTTAAATATATATGATTTTAATACAGCATCAAATTTATAGATTTTGTACAGATGATGTAAAAAAATCTATATTATTCAGAAAACCCACACATTTTTTAGAAGTGTAGTCAATAAATAAAATATATTTCAGTTAAGAAGCAAAATTATAAATTCAATATCATATTTAAGTGTTGACTTTGTTATTCAGAAAGAATAAGAACTGGTGAGATAAAGCATTACATTTCAGTTTTTCTTGTAAAACAGAACCGCTAGAGTTCAACAAAAATTGGTTTCAGTCTTTAAATGTTTTTTTCTAGTGCATCATAGTAATAACAAATAAGTATAAACAGAAAACCTCCCAAAAGCTTTAGACTGAATGTGAGAAAAATAAAACATCGACCTTCCTTATTGTATCATTAAATGAAAAAATGTTTCAAATTTTATTCTGCATCGTAAAGCAACGCTACATTTTTAAACCATCAAAACCCTCCACAGAGCAATATCAACCGTGCAATCTAGACTTAGCAAAGAACCGCTTTGCAATTGACATGCCGTAAGACAAGCAATCTGTTTCCCGTGACACCAACAACTGTAATCGGTTTTGGAATTGTTTCTCCCAGAGTGTTACAAACAAGTTGTCTTTTCTTCCAGCTCTTATCCTACTTGTTATCTCCGGAGGAATGAAAGAAAAGAATCTTTCCCCTCCGAGGACTCGTGTTTCCTGTGGTTTTCATTCGAAACTAGAAATCCCATTTATAATAGCTCCGTCTTTTCTACCGACTCTAGTGTAGTACCAAGTGAGGGATTTTGACTTAGGAAGGAATTTTTCGCAAGGAACCTTTTGCGCAATTTTATGCGTTCATAAAGTTTACACTTGCGTTTCTGTAAATTCTTTTTTGTTCTTCATATATGTAAATTTTTATTGCAGTTATTAAAGTAAGGAATTTAGATAAGTTGAACATCTCTTACAGTATCTCTTATCAATTTCCATAAAGCTTACTGCTATTTTCTCCATCACACTCATTTACTTCCTTTATCCCATTCTTATACTTATTCAACCCCTCTCTTCTTTCTCTTTCTTATTATCTCTTTTTCTGAATCTTTTTTTCAATTTTCTCTCGGCATTTCCCACATCCTTTATTTCGTTCCCATTCTCTTTCCTTTAATCTCTTACTTTTCTCTGATATTTTTTCTTTAATCCCCTCATTTTGTTTTTCTTAATATCTTCTCTCCTTTCGCATCACCTAATGCTCGCAAATTCACAATACTTACAAAGGTCTCGTAGGTTAGCGCATGCGTCACAAAGAAAGAACATGTTATAATAAGTTTTAAAATTACTGAATCCCCACTGCAGCAGTGGTAGGATGCTTGCGTAGCGTGCGACAGTTCGTAGGTTTTATACCCAGTTATTATTTTATTACAACTTAAAAAAAAAAGTCAAAATCAAGTCTACACGCATGCGCATTGGATCAAAGGAATAAAACCTTTTGGTATTGTGATTCATTATCAATAGGTAGGGTTTTGGGAGAGATTTCCGTGTAATTAAAAACGCAGTTTACAATAAGTAGTAATACATTTAATAAGTATTTGTTTTTAGGTTAATTTGTATTAATAAGTGTAAATAGATAATTGAAAAACTGAAAATTTCAACAAAAAAAAATTAAAATGAATACTGAAAATAAACAAATTTTATAAGTTTTTGGGAAGGAAGATTTTTTTAAAACCATACTTATTGAAGGAAGAACCATACCTACTCAATTTCATGCCACCATAGAAACAACGGATATACCTAGGTGGCCACTATGGGTGGTGGTTAATTAAAAAATACTTTACCCGATCTAATTAGGATTCTTATTGTTAATTCTTGTTATATGGGTGAACAAAAGGTTGAAATCTAGCTTCAAAACATAAAATTAAATTAAGTAAAACAAAAAAGATCGTGCACAACATGAATTTTTTGACATTCAAGTCTAAATGTATGTCTTGCTTGGTTTAAACAAATAAACCAACGACTACTCAAGTGTCTATCACACAGTAAAGTCAAAAGTATTTCCCGTTCCAATACTTGTCAAACACCATAAAACTAAGTTTCATTTTTAACGACATTTATTCATTCATATATTTTCCAGCTACATCCAGACACAAGATAGAGAAAAAATTAGCTAACAGATGACAAAATTTCACATACACTACTTTATGTATCCTATTTTACTAAAATTGTCGAACAGTTTTCCGACACAAACTTCTCAACTTTCCAAACATTTCTTACCGTTTTGAGCCACTTAGGCCTTTTTACTTGTTCTCAATGCCAAATTGCCATATTTTTTGAACGTGTAATTTGCATACTGATAGCAATGGGTTCCACAGAACTCACATTGACGTGAAGACATGATCCGGAAGAATTCGTCCGGATACGTAATTTGGAAACTCCGAGAAGATAAAAATTCAACAACACTTTCCATGTCCTGTTCTGATTCTGAATCTTCAGAAGAATCCACATCCAAATCTGAAAAAAAGTGAGCCAACATATGACAAAATTTCACGAACTATTTTATCCAACCTAGGAAGTTATTTTACTAAAATGGCCGAACAGTTTTCCCTCACTAACTTAACTTTCCAAACAACATTTCTTACAGTTTTGAGCCACTTACGCCTGTATTCACTGGTAACTTGACCGGTGGTTAACCAGCAATCAAACTTATGATTGGTAGTTAAAGAAAGAAAACAAGTTTTCCGCCAGTTAGACGTTTGACTGCCGGTTAACTACCAGTCAAGTTACCGGTGAATACGGGGTTTTGGCGTTGTTACTCTCAATGCCAAATCGACACATTTTTTGAACATGTAATTTGCGTACTGATAACATTGAGTTCCACAGAACTGACATTGACGTAAAGACATGATCCGGAAGAGTTTGTCCGGATTCGTAATTTGGAAACTAAATAGCTAAAAACTCAACGATACCTTTCTTGCCAGGTTCTGACTCGGAATCTCCAGAATAATCCTCATCCGAATCGGACCATATAATTTCTGGAGAGAGCCTTATTGATTTGTAATTACTGGATGCATAGTTTTCAATGTGAATTCCAGAGTCAACACGAGTAGTTTTTATCAAGTCTTGTTTTCTGTCGTAAACAGACTTGTAATTAGTTTCTCTGTCGTTTGAAACAAGTGTCCATTCAAACTCCAAGGGTGAGTCATTCTCATCAACGGTGGTCGGGTTGAACCATTCATTTCTTGACGCTTCAACATCCTCTGCTACAGAAAGTTCGTAATCGTTGAGGTGAAAGTCCTGGTCTATTCCATCACCACAGATCTTTATCTTTTCAGCTACCCTCCTTATCTTATCCTTTTTCCACCCATTGAGGATCTCAATCACCTTGAAATATTTTCCCCTAGTCTTTATAGCCTTCAAGACAGTTCTGAAATAATTGTCAAGTGCTTTGAAGCCACCGTGCTTTTCAAAACTACCTTCAAACTCGCGCTTAAAGACTGCCACTAGACACTTGTACCCGGTCAGCTCGAAACGATAGCACATTTTATCGTCGTACACAAAAGTCTGCAATTCTTTAATGAAAGCCGCTACAAGCATTAAGGAATAAAAGTAGAAGTCCTTTTCATTGTCGATGAGGTTCAGACATCTTGGAATGGCATAGCGCATGAATTCCTCTTCTGTTCCGAGGACTTGGATGTTCTGAAGACTTTTCCACAGGACGCTGTTTATCTTGGAGATGTGTGCTTCTGCAAAATAGTCGAGAACTTTTTCTGCTCGCTTCATAAAATGCGTAGGCTCCAAGTAGACAGTCCGCCGACCATCCAAGGGCACTTTAGATGCAGTAAGGTAAAGATCTCGAGCGAACGATTCAAAGTCCGTGTATTTCGGCATGCTAGTAATTTGCAGGGAAGTCCTAACATATACATAAAAGCAGCAATAAAACACGAATTTATTTTGTGCAAGGCTTTATATAAACAATGTTGTCGTCATAATACATAACGCCCGCGTATTGCTTTCTTTTTTTCAATAACTTTCGATGATCTTCATCTCTTGGTGGCTTGGTGAATAGAACGAGCGAGTAGTAGGTTAAATCAAGCGTTCGATTCCTCTCTCTAACAGAAATGAGGACGTTGGGGCAAGAACCATAGGTATCTAATGCACCTTCAAACCAAGTTTATTCACAGTGAGATTCGCCAATTTAGTGATACACTTCTAGTCATTAAATTTGTTTTATACAGGGTGATTCAGATAAGTGTTTCGTAACTTCTAGGGGAGGTAGGGTACTACATCAAGACGAACAAGAATCGATGTAGGTTAGGGGGTTGCAAGTGGGGTCTAAGGGGTGAAAATCACAGGTGAAAATTAGCAAAAAAACTTGCAAATCTGGGCAGAAAGATAGACAATTGTTCGATTCCGGCATTTTTTACATTCAACCAATTCAAATTTTTCATGTAAAAACGAGATGCAAGTGTTTATTCTAATGAAAAACAGACCAATAAATGAAACAGGCATGCGTTTTAAGTTGATAGACTGCAGTAGAAAGTGTCGCGACAAAAACATCTTAATACTAGAGTTTTGTTGGTTGTTTGGTTGGTTGGAGTTATACAACGCAAAGAACTAAAGTCTGACCAAGGGACAATTGTGACTTTAATCTACCTACAATGCATGCCTCATTCAATTATTGGTCGGTTTTTGATTAGAAATTAGAATAAACACTTGCGTCTGGTTTTACATAAAAAAATTTGAATTGGTTGAATGTAAAAAATGCCGGAATCGAACAATTGTATCTCTTTCTGCCCAGATATGCGAGGTTTTTTGCTAATTTTCACCCGTGATTTTTAACCCTTAGACCCCACTTGCGACCCCCTAACCTACATCGATTCTTGTTCGTCTTGATGTACCCAACCTCCCCTAGAAGTTATGAAACACTTATCTGAATCAACCTGTATAATAAGGACTGGAATGCAACTATTTTGCTGGTTTTAATCCTATCTTAAAAGCTTACGTGTCAATTTGCACCGGGAATTATGGGAATTAACCCCTAGGACAGGGATTCTCAAACTTTTGTACACGACCCACTTTTTATATTCAAAATCTCCCACCTCATCTTCCGTTAATTTTCTCATACCCCTTTTTCAGGAATTTAGCTTCTTGCGCATAGGGTTTGGTCACTAACTACCTGGTTACAAAAATAAATTACATTCACGTATTAGAGATTCAATTAACTTTTTAGAAACTTAAAAGGTAAAACTTGAATCTGAGCATATAAAATTGCTTACTTGTGGTAGCAACAATAAGCCCTCCAATATAAAAATTATTAGTTACTAATTATTAGTTATTAAATTAAATTTAAAATCGAGGTCTGAGACGCCGGACTCTCATCAAAGGTTTCGTCCAACTTCCCACACCCCTGATGGCCTTTCAAAAGCTGTCGTATAAACGACAACTGAACCCCGAGGCCATCATTATAATTTTGAAAAATACCATTAAAAATACAAAAATCTTCAAAAATCAAATTTTTGTATTTGTAATGATTTTTGTATTTGTAATGGTATTTTTCAAAATTATAATGATGGCCTCGGGGTTCAGTTGTCGTTTATACGACAGCTTCAGAAAGGCCATCAGGTGTGTGGGATGTTGGACGAACCCCCTGATAAGAGTCCGGCGTTTCAGACCTCGATTTTAAATTTAATTTAATAACTAATAATTAGTGTAATATGTCTTACTGTTATTATCTTTTTTCCAAGCTACACAAGCGCTGGAATTGGATCAATACAATTATCGTAAAATTTGATTCTGTTAAAATCTTGGGTTAATTTTGGAAATCTTGTATTTACCCCACAATATAAAGTGGGGTCTGGGGAACTTCCCCCAGAGATATTTTAAAAATTTGTCTCTTATTAACCGGGTTTCAACTAGATTTCTAGTAATCTGAGATAAATTGCAGTTAAAACATCCTTTCCTAAGAAAGTGATTAAAATTTGTGTTGCTCCCCCAGTGGCGGATTCAGAGGGGTGGCACTCTGGAAAGTGCCCCCCCTTAGACCCAAAAAATCACTCTTAAGTACCAAAAAATGTCTCAAAAAGTACTCAAAATGAGTCAAGTTGAAACCCTACTTTTACAGGTCAAATTTCAAAATTTTTTCAGGGGGAGGACCCTCATACCCCCCCAAGGGTACCAAAAGGGGATCTTGAGTGATACTTTTTAGAAAATCCTAAACATTTTGACACTTTTCCCAAAAGGTAAAAGTGATGGTCTGAAAAAGTGCCCCCCCCCCTTGCAGCCGTGCTGGATCATGGCCACCTAAACTAATAAGGCCGTAGAAGCTTGAAATCTTGAGTGATGTCGGCCTTCTATTTCACGTCATCGACGCGTTTAAGACAACAGCGCAACTCCAGTCTGGAATCTTGATCGCCCCACCCTTTACAGCCTGATTGGTCTACTCAACTACGGTGAAAACGTTACTTGAATTAGCCACACCAACACACGTGTCGAATATTTCAGAAGTGAGAAAGTGAATTAGAGATCGCGAACCTCAAGTTGATTCCGTGCTCTATTATAAACAATTTTATGTTGTGTAGTTTCGTTTTGCAGAACGAAAAAGAGGTTTCCCTTAAGACCTAAAAATGGTTTTAAGCAGAGTTAATTTTAATGATCAAATTTGATCACTAAAATCTGGTTTAATGATTAAATTTTGGAGTAAAATTGTAAAAATTGGGCCTGGTTTAAAACTCATGATCGGACATATTTTAAGCCTTCAAATTTACGATTACAATGGAGGGGGGTTAAATATTAACTGGTGTTTCCTCTTTTCGAGTTATCATCAACAGAAAGATTTTGCTGGTTTTAGGTCCAATCTTGGGTGTCCAATCTAGGATTGATTTGACTTAGTATCGCTAAGAATTACTCTCTTAATAAAGGGGGTTAAAGAGCAGAATAAATCCTGATCTGAAATTTGCACCCTCTTTAACCCCCTCTATCATTAAGAGAGTAATTCTTAGCGATCCTAAGTCAAATCAATCCTAATTCAGATCAAACGTTTTTCCCATCTGAAATATTCGGCACGTGTGTCGGTGTGGCTAATTCAAGTGACGTTTTCACCGTAGTTGAGTAGACCAATCAGGCTGTAAAGGGTGGGGCGATCAAGATTCCAGACTGGAGTTGCGCTGTTGTCTTAAACGCGTCGATGACGTGAAATAGAAGGCATGACGTCACTCAAGATTTCAAGCTTCTACGGCCTTATTAGTTTAGGTGGCCATGGCCGGATCCGCGCCTGTGCTCCCCAGGTAGGGAGCCTTACGTTTAGAAACACTGATTTTTTCCCCATATATTTTTTGAATTTTGTTCCACTATTTTGGCCACTACAGATACAATTTCGAACAGTTTCCAAGCGAGTAGATTGATATTTATTGAAGAATTAAAGCGAAAATTTTCCTAAGTGTTCACTATACTCACATTCACCCTAGTATTTTCGGACGAAAAACTTCAAACTAACTAAACTAAACTTCAAAACTATTTACTAACCGTTGACTAATCGTACAACATAAACTTTTCCCATTTACTTTTTTCCCACTTATATCCCTTTAATAACATTCCCCTCGTTAAATATTTTTAACATGCATTTCAGCATGATCTATAATAAAATATCACCATTTTATCCATCATTCTTGTTGTTATTCGGTGTAGAAAAGGGTGAAATCTAGCTTCCCCACATATAATAAAAATAACTTTATTAAGTAAAATATAAAAGATATCGTACACAACATGAATTCACATTTAAATCTAAATGTATGTCTTAGTTTAAAAAAATAACCCAACGGCTACTCAAGTGTCTATTACACAGTATATTGAGTATTTCCCGTTCCAATACTCGTCAATAACCATAAAACAAAATCTCATTTTTAACGACATTCATTCATATATCTTCCAGCTAAATTCACAGACAAAAGATAGAAAAAAAATCAGCTAACTAACATGACAAAATTTCACATAAACTTTTTTTACCTAACCTAGGAAGTTATTTTTCTAAAATTGCCGAACCAGTTTTCCCTCACAAACTGCTTAACTTCCCAAACAACATTTCTTACAGTTTTGAGCCGCTTAGGCGTTGTTACTTCCTCTCAATGCCAAACGGCCATATTTTTCGAACGTGTAATTTGCGTACTGATAACAATGAGTTCCACAGAACTTACATTGACGCGAAGACATGATCCGGAAGAATTCGTCCTGATTCGTAATTTTGATACTCGTAAAATCTAAATATTCAACGATAACTTTCTTGTCCGGTTCTGAATCTTTAGAAGAAATAACATCCGAATCTTGTGGTATGTAATCACTGATCAATTCCATAACGGAATTGATCTGTCTTCTGTCACAAACAGACTTGTATTTAGTTTCTCTGTCGTTTGAAACAAGCGTCCATTCAATCACCACGGGTGAGTCATTCTCATCAACGGTCGGGATGAACCATTCATTTCTCGACGCTTCAACATTTTCTGCAACAGAAAGTTCGTAATCGTTGAGGTGAAAGTCCTGGTCTATTCCATCACCGCACTTCCTTATCCGTTCAACTACCTCTTCTATCTTCTTCTTATCAAACCCATTATAGAGGATCTCAATCATCTTGCAATTCTTTTCCTCTTTCTTTATAGCCTTGAAGACATCTCCGAAGCCCTTGTTAAGTACTTTGAAGGGCTTTCTGAAGCTATCTTCCAACTTGCGCTTAAAGACTGCCACTAAACATTTGTACCCGGTCAGCTCGAAACGATGGCACATTTTATCGTTGTACACAAAAGTCTGCAATTCTTTAATGAATGCCGCTACAAGCATTAAGGAATAAAAGGGAAACTCTTCGTCGATGAGTTTCAGACATCTTGGAATGACATAGCTCATGAATTCTTTATCTGTTTTGAGGACTTGGATGTCCCGAAGGCTTTCCCGAAGGTCCTCTCTGTGTGCTTTTACAAAAACGTCAAGAACTTTTATTGCTCGCTCCACAATAGCCGTAGGCTCCAAGTTGACAGTCCGCCGACCAGCCAAGTGTATTTTAGATGCAGTAAGGTAAAGATCTCGAGCGAACGATTCAAAGTCCGTGTATTTCGGCATGCTAGTAATTTGCAGGGAAGTCCTAACAGATACATAAAAGCAGCAATAAAATGCGAATTTATTTTGTGCAAGGCTTTATATAAACATTGTTGTCGTCATAATACGCAACACCCGCGTATTCCTTTCTTTTTTTCCAATAACTTTCGTTGATCTTCATCTCTTGGTGGCTTGGTGAATAGAACGAGCGAGTAGTAGGTTAAATCAAGCGTTCGATTCCTCTGTCTAACAGAATTGCGGACGTTGGGGCAAGAACCAGATATTTAATACACCTTCAAACCAAGTTTATTCACAGTGAGATTCGCCAATTTAGCGATACACTTTTAGTCATTGTTTCCTTAAAATGGAGATCTGGGATTTTAAACTGTTAGTCAGCAAAAAAAAAAAAAAAACTTGAGCCTCAATTCAACTTTCATAGGGACTTAAATGAGTGAAAACAACATTGGTTGTAATAGATCTTTAAGATTGAGGGTAATAAATAAGTAGCTACATTATTTTAAAAAATTCTAAGGAATCTCTTGAAATTTTTAAAGCACAATAACAAACTTAAACTTTCTTATGCACAGGGCGCTCATAAGCACAAATACAAGGGTTGCTGTTTTGACTCTCGTTTTTATCCTATCTTACGTAAAGTTTATACAACAACCCTAATGCACTCCAAAAATCATCTTAACTAAAATTTCATCTTTTAAATTGGTTTTATGTAATAACGATATTTTGCTGGTTTTAATCCAATCTTATAATGTTACGTGTCAATTTCTACTGGGAATAATCAGAAAAAAAGTTTTAATGTATCTTTTGGAACAACTTTTTCCAAGTATCCTAATAGAAACCATTAAAAGTGAAACTTATTGGGGAATAAACCTTAGAAATTTTTTTGAGTGATCTTACTTAAAATTAAAAAGACTAAATTTGTTGGCACTTCAGCAGTTATGCAGTGATAGCAGCGAGGTCAAAGAAAAACATAGTGTTCTCCAATAAAAAATATAGGACATGCAAAAAATATACTTTTTGACTAATTTATGGGTGTTAAATTTAAATAAACCTATACTTTAATATAGACATGGATAAAACTGCAAAGAAATACTTATACAGGGTGATTCAGCTAAGTGTTTCATAACTTCTAGGGGAGGTAGGGTACATCAAAACGAACAAGAATTGAGGTAGGTTACGGGGTCGCAAGTGGGGTCTAAGGGGTTAAAATCACGGGTGAAAATTAGCAAAAAACCTCGCATATCTGGGCAGAAAGAGAAACAAATGTTCGATTCCGGTATTTTTTACATTCAACCAATTCAAATTTTTCATGTAAAAACGAGATGCAAGTGTTTATTCTAATCAAAAACAGACCAATAATTGAATGAGGCATGCGTTGTAGGTAGATTGAAGTTACAATTGTCCCTTGGTCAGAGTTTAGTTCTTTGCGCCATATAAGTCCAACCAACCAAACAACCAACAAAACTCTAGTATTAAAATGTTTTTGTCGTGACAAATTCTACTGCAGTCTATCAACTTACAACGCATGCCTGTTTCATTTATTGGTCTGTTTTTGATTAAAATAAACACTTGCATCTCGTTTTTACGTGAAAAATTTGAATTGGTTGAATGCAAAAAATGTCGGAATCGAACAATTGTATCTTTTTCTGCCCAGATATGCGAGTTTTTTTTGCTAATTTTCACCCTTGATTTTAACCCCTTAGACCCCACTTGCGACCCCCTAACCTAAATCGATTCTTGTTCGTCTTGATGTACCCTACCTCCCCTAGAAGTTATGAAACACTTATCTGAATCACCCTGTATATTATGTATAAATTGTAATTTAAGGAACATAGACTACATCAGTAACAATTTCAGATTGACTGGGTTTTTTTTTTAAATCAGAAAATTAACTTAAAACGAAATGACATTAAAATTAAGAATATGATTCAGAGAAAGGTCATACTAGTATAAATAATTTTCGAACACTTAAGTTTTTCCTTATTGCAATTAAAACGAACGGAGAAGCAAACTTTTCGACCATGCATATACGTAAACGGAATGGAACTCGCGGACAGAGCGGACAGTTTCCCTAAAAATCTGCAACATTTGGCTAAATTCGAAAAGAACTTTTAGGAAAAAGAGAACTGGTATAATTTTGATATAATCTATAAATGCAAATTGATGTCCACGGAAAAATATAGGACAAACAACACTTTTAGAAATTATAGGACAAATATAGGACATATTTTGGATATTTTTTTAAAATATAGGAAATATAGGACAGCTGTGTATCACTGGTTATGCTGCCGCTCTCGCTAACTCTTTCTAACAGAATGAAATAAATTTATGTTGCCGGAAAGCAATTTATTATTTTATCATAATAATTATCGTTTGCCATGAGCTGTATGTTCTACATCAAACCTTTAAAACGTATGAGCATACCAACTTATGGAAATGCTTTAATCCCGTGGATACTTTGAAACTAATGGCTCTATTGATATTAATGATAAAAATTCAGTATGTTATTCCAGTTTGGTTTATACTTTTTTAATATTTAATTTTTAATTTTTTTTTTCGTAATTTTTGTTGGCAATCATAACTGAGAAGATTTTCCGTTGCTTTTACAATCAATGAAAACGGTCTAGAGTTACGGAATCAGAAACACAATATTGCTAATATCTTGGAAATTAATTGGAATTTTAGAATTTAAATGGTCACTACGGAGTTCCCAAATTTTTTGCCATTTTTCGGTAGGGTCTGGTGGGGTAAAATGGTTCACTTTTTAGGTATTTTCACATTCTAAGTGTTATTTCACCAAAACTATTATTTTTAAAGGATTTCTTTCAATTGGATATTGACATTACAATCCTGTAGAACATTTTAATCCAATTTAATTAAAATGTTCTACAGGATTGTAATTTCAATATCCAATTGAAAGAAATCATTTAAAAATAATAGTTTTGATGAAATAACACTTTAAAAAAAGTGATCCATTTTACCCCACCAGACCCTACTCAAACATTTCTCAAAGTTACTGAACATTGCTCAAAATTCAAAATACTTCATTTATAGAAAAAAAAATAAAATTGCTTGACAATTCAATATATATTTCAAGTAAATAAGTTTAAATTATTCATTAAACTTAATAAAGACTCCTCCAAAAAGAAAAGAATGCATCAGCTAAGCCTAACTCTGATCCACTTTACCCCAAGTACGAAATATTGATATAAAACAGAAAATATTTTATATTTTTCTTACCTGTTTGGATTAAAATGTCTTACGGACATTCTTTTGTTGAAAAATACTTTAAAGGTCTACTGCAATTAATTACACGATATAAATATTCCGAAGTTGGTAGACTTTTTTTTTTGTCATCACCATACACGGTTCAAAATCAATACTTTTTTGGTATCCAAATTTATGAATCTAAACTTTTGATGATCGGAAAATGTTGTCAACAAATTAAATAATTAAATACAAAAAATGGGCGAAAATAGTTCAATTTAAACTTTATTTATATCGAGTTAATTAAAACTGGTCCATTTTACCCCAAGATCCACTTCACCCCAACCCACCCTACTTCAGGCACCCTTCTGGGTTCATTAGTTTCGAGCACTATTTTGGCACTATCCAGAATGCCTCCCCTGGATCCGCCACTGCATCTAGGCCACTACAGATACAATTTGGAACCGTTTCAAAGCGAGTAGATCGATATTTAAGCGAAAATTTTCCTAAAAAAGTGTCCATACTATACTCACATTTACCCTATATTTTCGGACGAGAAACTTCAAACTAACTAAACTAAACTTCAAAACTATTTACTAACCGCTGACTAATCGTACAATATAAACGTTTCCCATTTATTTATTTCCTTAAATCCCGTTAATAACATTCCCCTCGTTAAATATTTTTAACATGCATTTCAGAATAATCAATCATAAAATATCACCATTTTATCCATCATTCTTGTTGTTATTGGTTGTAGAAAAGGGTGAAATCTATAGCTTTCCCAACATATAATAAAAATAATTTTATTAAGTAAAATATAAAAGATATCGTACACAACATGAATTCTTTGACATTCAAGTCTAAATGTATGTCTTGGTTTAAACAAATAACCCAACGACAACTCAAGTGTCTATTACACAGTATATTGAGTATTTCCCGTTCCAATACTTGTCAATAACCATAAAACAAAACCTCATTTTCAACGACATTCATTCATATATCTTCCAGCTACATTCACAGACAAGAGATTGAAAAAAATCAGCTAACTAACAGATGACAAAATTTCACATAAACTTTTCTACCTAACCCAAGTTATTTTACTAAAATTGCCGAACAGTTTTGCCTCACAAACTGCTTAACTTTCCAAACAACATTTCTTACAGTTTTGAGCCACTTAGGCGTTGTTACTTCCTCTCAATGCCAAATCCCCATATTTTTTGAACTTGTAATTTGCGTACAGATAACATCGAGTTCCACAGAACCCACATTGACGTAAAGACATGAACCGGAAGAATTCGTCCGGATTCGTACGCTGGAATAGATTCATATTTATAGACATATTTCCAACGATATCTTCCTTGTCCGGTTCTGAATCTTTAGATGAATCCACATCCGAATATGATGGTTTGTAATCCCTGATCAATTTTATATTAATTATATTATTTATGTTTTCTTCTCCGTCATAAACAGCCTTGTATTTAGCTACTTTGTTATCGTTTAAAGCAAATGTGCATGCAAACTCCAAGGGGGAGTCATTCTCACCAACTGTCGGGTTAAACCATTCATCTTTCGACTGTTCCACATCCTCTGCTAGAGAAAGTTCGTATTCGTTGAGGCGAAAGTCCTGGTCTATTCCATCACCACAGTTCCGTATACGTTCAACTACATTCCTTGTATAATTCTCATCCAAATCATTGAGGATCTTAATCATCTCGCTTTCCTCTATCCCATTCTGTATAGCCTTGTGTTTTTTCAAGCGACTTCTGAAACACTCATCAAGTTCTTTGAGGCCACCGTGCTCACTTAAATCAACTTCAAACTTGCGCTTATAGACTGCCACTAGACATTTGTACCCGGTCAGCTCGAAACGACGGCACATTTTAACGCAGTACACTAAAGACTGCAATTCTTTAATGAATGCCGCTACAAGCATTAAGGAATAAAAGGGACACTCTTCGTCGATGAGTTTCAGACATCTTGGAATGGCACAGCTCATGAATTCTTTATCTGTTTTGAGGACTTGGATGTTCCGAAGGCTTTCCCGAAGGGGCGTTCTGTGTGCTTTTACAAAAACGTGAAGAGCTCCTACTGCTCGCTTCATTAAATCCGTAGGCTCCAAGTTCACAGTCCGCCGACTGTCCAAGGGAATTGTAGATGTAATAAGGTAAAGATCTCGAGCGAACGATTCAAAGTCCGTGTATTCCGGCATGCTAGTAATTTGCAGGAAAGGCCTAACATACATAAAAGCAGCAATAAATTACGAATTTATTATGTGCAAGGCTTTATATAAACATTGTTGTCGTCATAATATGTAATGCCCGCGTATTCCTTTCTTTTTTCCAATAACTTTCGTTGATCTTCATGTCTTGGTGGCTTGGTGAATAGAACGAGCGAGTAGTGGAAGTGTCTATTTGGACGGCAAAAGCGGCAGTTGGCGCTTGCACCCTAGGTCTCGCGGTTACATAGCAGTCGCGGCGCTTAGTGTGATCTCCAATCAGAACCGTTGCCGTGGAAATAAGAGTAGATTTTAGTTGTTTATTTGCCGTCCAAAGAGACAGTGCCGAGAGAAGTAGGTTAAACCAAGCGTTCGATTCCTCCGTCTAACAGAATTGAATCACTTATTTCAGAAACATGTCAAACGCCACTTTTTTCAAAAATGAGTTATTGGTGTCATATGATTCTGTAGGGGTAAACGCACATTTTAGTGTGATAAATTATAAAAATAACGGGATTTTAAAATAGTTTTCCAGCATGTTAAATTTCAGCTTCAGTGCAGAAACAAGTCAAACGACGTCGCTTGTCTGATTCCTGCACTTAAATTGTGGAGAATTTCGTTCATGCCGTCTCATCTACCGCTTGTTTGGGACTGTAGTTTGTTATTTAATCGCATACAAAAACTATATGCGATTGGAAAAGTCATTCTTTTGTGGTTAGGTCCATCAAGCCATATTAAAAACCATATTTTTAAAGTTTTCTTACGAATCTCAAGACTAGGGACATTTTGGTAGCTATATATTTAAAATTTTCATGCTTGTGGCCATTTATCACATCCATGTGATTGATATTTTGGATCTATGAATCACTTTATTAAAAGTAGACATCAAATCTATACCCCAGATCATAATATTAAACTAATTAACTAATTTTGTAGGCTTTTAAAGCAAAATCGTTTTACTGTTCTCAAAGTTACTTCTAAGCAACTATCTAATTTACTTCGAAGATGTCTATATTAACCTTTTGAATTGGCGGACCACTAGTTTTGAGTCTAGAGTTGAAATCATTTAGAAAAAAGAGTAACTGTACATCTAATATAAACAAAAGAGAAAAAAAATAAAAACTCTATAATAATTTTATGGGTTAGTATTTAATAAGAAAAAGTTATTTTCAACTTATATTCTCACTTTTATTGCCAAATCCTTAAAATAATTAGAGTTAAACTATGAAAATTGGCCTGAATACTCTGTTTATTGCAGAAACCTGTCAAATGCAAAAATTTCAATAATTTTTTATGCAAAGAATAAAAATATTTAAAAAAATTATTTTTATCTGTAAAATACCCAAATGAGGTCTACTTTAAGAAAAAAATTACTAAACACCTTCATAAAAATGTAGTGAGCTTCTATACAGTTTTTCTCGTTTATCTCAAAACAAGAGAAGTGGCATTTGACATGTTTCTGAAATAAGTGATTCAATGGAGGACGTTGGGGCAGGAACCAGGTATCTAATACACCTTCAAACCAAGTTTATTCACAGTGAGATTCGCCAATTTCTACCACTGAGCTATAAACAAACTGGAGTGACAACCTCTGATGATAAATAACATGCGACCGAACGTGCCGGCGCGGAAGGTCACAATTGCCAGGTTCGCTCAAAACAAACGAATTTCTCCATAGACTAACATTGTGTGAGTTGAACTATTTCTAGAAAAACCCCTTTTTTAAAAATATTTTGAGCAACATTTAGAATGGTCGTATCATGCTGTGCATACAACTGTGCCAACAGATGGGGAAAACTAAAAGTAGATGGAAATCTTTTCCGCGCAGACACAAACTTCGATAAGGTGTGATGCGGTTTCGGCACGCTCAGTTGTCACTCCAGTTTGTGTATAGCTCAGTGATTTCTACACGATTTTTTGTATACACTTCTATTCATTGTTTCCTTAAAATGCAGATCTGGGTTTTTATACTGCAAGTCAGCAAAATAAAAAAAAAACTTGGGCCTCATTTCAACTTACATACGGTCTTAAATGAGTGAAAACAACGTTGGTTGTAATAGATCTCTAAGATTGAGGGTAATAAATACGTAGCAACATTTTTAAAAAAACCTAAGGAATCTCTTGAAATTTTTAAAGTACAATAAACAAACTTAAACTTTCTTATGCAAAGGGCGCTCATAGTAAAAATACTAGGGTTGCTGTTTTATAATAAAAATAATATATATAATATAAAATTTTATAATAAAATAATTAGTGATTTTAATTCGCAAATATTCAAAAAAAATTATACCTCCAACATAATCAGAAAAAAAGTTTTAATGCATCTTTTTAAACAACTTTTCCCGAGTATCCTTATAGAAACCATTAAAAGTGAA
Source organism: Tetragnatha montana (assembly GCA_963680715.1). Classification (NCBI taxonomy): domain Eukaryota; kingdom Metazoa; phylum Arthropoda; class Arachnida; order Araneae; family Tetragnathidae; genus Tetragnatha; species Tetragnatha montana. The sequence continues at coordinate 55,245,759 of OY796679.1, forward strand.
ACTTATTTGTAGTTTACCTTAGAAATTGTTTCGAGTGATCTTACTTAAAATTAAGAAGACTAAATATATTAGCAATTTAGCAGTTATGCTGCCGCTCTCGCTAACTCTTTCTAACACAATGAAATAAATTTATGTTGCCGAAAAACAATTTACTATTTTATCATTCTAATAGACGACATTAGTGTGACGTCACTTGCTTGTTTGGAAACGTTGATTCTATCCGTGATTGGTTCCGTGATTGGAAGTAAATCCGTACGGAACCAATCACGGATGGAATCAACGTTTCCAAACAAGCAAGTGACGTAATGACTAATGTCGTCTATTATCATTTATTGTGAGCTGTGTAGGCGCAGATCCAGCACGGCTCCAAAGGGGGACTTTCCCAGACCATCACCTTTACCTTTTGAGAAGAGTGTCAAAGTGTTAGGGATTTCCTAAAAAATATCACTCATGAATCATGATCTTATTTTGGTACGGCTGGGGGGTATAGTGTTCTTCCCGCAAAAAAATTTTGAACTGTGAAAATAGGGGTTTAACTCATTTTGAGTCCTTCTTTCGACATTTTTTTCGTACTTGTTAGTGATTTTTTTTTGGTCCGGGGGGGGGCACTATCCAGAGTGCCTGCCCTGGATCCGCCACTGCATCTAGGTGACCACTATAGATACAATTTGGAACCGCTTCCAAGCGAGTAGATTGACATTTATTGAAGAATTTAAACAAAAATTTTCCTAAAAAAAGTGTCCACTATACTCTCCTTTACCCTAGTATTTTCGGACGAGAAACTTCAAACTAAATAAATTGAACTTCAAAACTCTTTAATAACCGCTGACTAATCTTAAAACATAAAATCTATCCATTTACTTTTTCCTTAAATCACTTCAATAAAATTCCCCCTTTTAAATATTTTTAACATTCATTTCAGCATGATCTATGATAAAATATCACCATTTTATCAATCATTCTTGTTATTGGGTGTAGAAAAGGGTGAAATCTAGCTTCCCCACTTATAATAAAAATAACTTTATTAAGTAAAACATAAAAATAATACTACACAACATGAATTCTTTGACATTCAAGTCTAAATGTATGTCTTGGTTTAAAAAAATAACCCAACGGCTACTCAAGTGTCTATTACACAGTATATTGAGTATTTCCCGTTCCAATACTCGTCAATAACCATAAAACAAAATATAATTTTCAATAATAATTAATATATCTTCCAGCTACATTCACAGACAAGAGATCGAAAAAAATCAGCTAACTAACAGATGACAAAATTTCACATAAACTTTTCTACCTAACCCAAGTTATTTTACTAAAATTGCCCAACAGTTTTCCCTCACAAACTGCTTAACTTTCCAAACATTTCTTACATTTTTGAGCCACTTAGGCGTTGTTACTTCCTCTCAATGCCAAACGGCCATATTTTTTGAACTTGTAATTTGCGTACAGATAACATCGAGTTCCACAGAACCCACATTTACGTAAAGACATGAACCGGAAGAAATTGGCTGGATTCATATCTTTGAATATCGTTTTGACATCTAATCTCACTTTTCCAACGGTAACTTCCTTGGACGTTTTGTAATAACTGATCAAATTTATTAAGTCTTCTTTTCCGTCATAAACAGCCTTGTATTTAGTTACTCTGTCGTTGAAAACAAATGTGCATTCAAACTCCAAGGGTGAGTCATTCTCACCAACTGTCGGGTTGAACCCCTCATTTTTCGACTCTTCCACATCCTCTGCTACAGAAAGTTCGTAATCGTTGAGGCGAAAGTCCTGGTCTATTCCATCACCACACTTCCTTACCAATTCAATTACCTTCCCTATCTCAACCTCATCAGACCCATTGAGGATCTCAATCTTCTTGCAATCTTCTTTCCCATACTTTATTATAGCCTCTAAGACACCTCTGAAGCCCTCGTCAAGTTGTTGGAGGACATCGCGCTCACTTAAACTATGTCCAAACGTGCGCTTAAAGACTGCCACTAGACACTTGTACCCGGTCAGCTCGAAACGATGGCACCTTTTAATGTGGTACACTAAAATCTGCAATCTTTTAATGAATGCCGCTACAAGCATTAAGGAATAAAAGGGCAGGTCATCAACGATGAGTTTCAGACATCTTGGAATGGCATAGCGCATGAATTCCTCATCTGTACTGAGGACTTGGATGTTCAGAACGCTTTCCTGAAAGATGCTTGTCTCGGAAAAGTGTGCTTTCACAAAAACGCGAAGAGTCATTCCTGCTTGCTTCATAAAAACCGTAGGCTTCAAGTTGACAGTCTGCCGACCTTCCAAGGGAATTTGACATGTAGTAAGGTAAAGATCTCGAGCGAACGATTCAAAGTCCGTGTATTCCGGCATGCTAGTAATTTGCAGGAAAGGCCTAACATACATAAAAGCAGCAATAAATTGCAGCAATAAATTACGAATATTTTCTGTGCAAGGCTTTATATAAACATTGTTGTCGTCATAATACGTAACGCCCGCGTATTGCTCTCTTTTTTTCAATAACTTTCGTTGATCTTCATGTCTTGGTGGCTTGGTGAATAGAACGAGCGAGTAGTGGAAGTGTCTATTTGGACGGCAAAAGCGGCAGTTGGCGCATGCACCGTAGGTCTCGCGGTTACGTAGCAGTCGCGGCGCTTAGTGTGATCTCCAATCAGAACCGTTGCAGTGGAAATAAGAGTAGAGTTTAGTTGTATATTTGCCGTCCAAATAGACAGTGCCGCGAGTAGTAGGTTAAATCAAGCGTTCGATTCCTCTGTCTGACAGAATTGAGGACGTTGGGGCAAGAACCAGGTATCTAATACACCTTCAAACCAAGTCTATTCACAGTGAGATTCGCCAATTTAGTGATACACCTGTAGTCATTGTTTCCTTAAAATTCAAATCTGGTTTTTTTGAACTGCAGTCTGCAAAAAAAAAAAACTTGGGCCTCATTTCAACTTTCATAGAGACTTATAACTGAGTGAAAACAGCACTGGTTGTAGGGTGCCGAGTGGCCTGGTTGGGTTACGTGCAGCAACCACACTAGCAGTCTGCACAATGCATCGGCCGTCGGTTCGATTCCGGCGTTGCCCGGGTGCACTTTCTCTCTCCATATGTGTCAGTAAAAATAGTGTGGTATGTCTGTCTTACTTGACAACGGTTTATAAGCGGATCCTAGAGATCAAGCACACAGACCGGAAAATATATGTAACCAAAATCCAATCCAATCCAAACCCTGGTTGTAATAGATCTTTAAGATTGAGGGTAATCAGTAAGTAGCTACATTTTTCAAAAAAAAATAAGTAATCTCTTAAAATTTTTAAAGCACAATAACAAAATTAAACTTTCTTATGCACAGAGCCCTTATATAGTACAAATAGAAGGGTTGCTGTTTTGACTCCCGTATTTATCCTATCTTACGCAAAAATCATACAGCAATCCTGAAGAACCCCAAAAAACATCTTAACTAAAATTTCATCTCTTAAATTGGTTTTATACAGGGTGTTTCAGATAAGTGTTTCATAACTTCTAGGGGAGGTAGGGTACATCAAGACGAACAAGAATTGGTATAGGTTAGGGGGTCGCAAGTGGGGTTCAAGGGGTGAAAATCACGGGGGGAAATAAGCGAAAAACCCCTCGCATATCTGGGCAGAAAGATATACAATGGTTCGATTTCGTCATTTGATACATAAAACCAATTAAATGGTTTATGTAAAAATCATATGAAATTGTTTATTCTATTCAAAAACAAACCACTAAATGCAACAGGCATGGGTTGTAGGTAGATAGACTGCAATAGAAAATGTCACGACGAAAAAATCTTGATACTCGAGTCTGACCAAGGGACAATAAATTGTAACTTCAACCCTAAATTTCGCAGTAAGTTATCTTTTCACAGCAAAAGATTCGTGCAGGAATCGAACCATAGTATCTCTTTCTGCCCAGATATGCCAGGTTTTTTGCTAATTTTCCCCCGTGATTTTCACCCCTTAAATCCCACTTGCAACCCCTTATCCTATACCAAATCTTGTTCGTCTTGATGTACCCTATATCTCCCCTAGAAGTTATGAAACACCCTGTATAATAAAGACTGATGGAATCCAACCATTTTGCTGGTTTTAATTCAATCTTAAATGATCAAGTTCCCCTGGAAATTATACAACCTGTCATGCCCACTCATAATAACCCCTAGGTCGTTAGGGGTGCATTTCCAACCCCGCTTTCCTATGTGAGTCTGATTCGTCTAGGTGTACTCTACCACTGACAGAAGTTCTGTAACATTTATCTGAAATACCCTGTATATATTGTATTTGTTTCGGTACTTTTCGGTTACACGAAACTATTATGAACTATCAAGGTCATAATAGTTTCGTCAAGGTCAAGGATGAAAAATCCGCCCATTGGGAATAAATAAGAAAAACCAACTCAAGTCAACTCAATACTTCAATTCAAATTACTTAACGTACCCCTGGGGGCCAAGTGGCCTGGTTGTGTTACGTGCAGACAACCACGCTAGCAGTGTGTGCACTTTATTGGCCGTCGGTTCGATTCCGGCCTTTGTCCTGGGTGTATTTTCTCTCTCTTGTGTCAGTAAAAATATTCTGTTGTGTCTGTGTTACTTGACGAAGGTTTATAAGCGGATCCTAGAGATCAAGCACACAGACCGGAAAATATATGTTTGGTTTGGTTTTTTGGTACATATATTTTCCGGTCTGTGTGCTTGATCTCTAGGATCCGCTTATAAACCTTCGTCAAGTAACACAGACACAACAGAATATTTTTACTGACACAAGAGAGAGAAAATACGCCCAGGGCAAAGGCCGGAATCGAACCGACGGCCAATACAGTGCACACACTGCTAGCGTGGTTGTCTGCACGTAACACAACCAGGCCACTTGGCCCCCGAAAATATATGTAGTACTACTACAGTGGCTAGAAGGGTATAGTGTCTTTATCACCATAAGACCGCGAACAAATTTCTGTTTCCGAAAAGGAGGAAACCACCAGAGGGCGATGGGTTCCCGCCGTCGCGGGTTTACTATCGATTTTACATTAAAATCGCATTGTGAGTTCGAATACGAGTGAGTTCGGAAACATATTAATACTTTGATAGAGGTTTAAGCATTTAATTGTTTTTTATCTAGACAAGTAAAGAATTTAAGGTTTTTTTATTCTTTTAGAGCATTTGAAAGAGTTCATTTTTTGCGGAAAATAGATGGCGCTAGCGTTCTTGCCGTCGCGATGCCATCAACTTTTTTCCTCCCTTTTTGGAGCATTATTTTGATAGCGGTAGCGACACTACTCCTTCTAGCCACTATAGTACTACCAAAAACCAAACCAAACCTTAACGTACAGTCGACGTCAAAAAAATCGTTACAGTTGCTCCAGTGACGGAATTGCGGAATTTTGAAATAATCGCAGAATCGTTCTTCTGATAGGAAAGATTGGCGAGAACTATTCTAATATCTAATTTAAGGAAACATATTTGGCTGGTTATCCATGATTTGGCGCATGAAAATATTGTCGAGAATCATTTTAATATCTAATTTAAGGAAATATATTTGGCTGGTTATCCATGATTTGGCGCAGTTTTTTTTTTTTTTCAAATAATATTGCCTCAAAATCGTTGTATAGTGGTTAGAGTAACGTCTTCATAATCGGAAGTTCGCGGGTTCTATCCTCAATGCTGATCATTCTTAATGCCACTACGATTGATGTTTAAATTCATTTACGGATGATTCAATCTTTGTGGAGGACCATCTTACATTATTTTTTTCGTTCAAAGCACTATATTTTATAGCAGCTGTTAACGTTTTACCCTAAATCTTAAAATAATTATTTATAAAATTTAATTAGAACTCTGGCTCTTCCACTATGATCTTACAAAAAAAAATAATCAGCTCTGATAAGTAGGTAATTTTTTTAGGATATTTTGAACCTCACACTAGCAAAAATATTTTATTTAAAGAAATTTTTTAGTCAGAGAAAGAGAGAAATTTCTTAAGCATTTTGTTACCAAACTTATTCAAGCAAATACAAGTTATAAACATAATTCTTAGCAGTATTTCAGAAAATAATTCTATTTTAACTATTTTTATAAAGTTTTTTTAAATGACGTTATATTTTTGAGTGTGTGCAATGTGCATAGCTTTTTACTTTTCATCAGCAACTTGTGGATTAATAAGCGCAGCGTGATAAAATTTAAAGATCATAAATTAAATAATTACAAATTATATTATTGAAATAAAAATAGAAGCTTTTCTTTTAAGTCAATAAAAAAAAAAATAAGTTTAAAATTAAGATATTTTGGTTATAATGAAGATTTATGAAATTTACTTTTATTGTTACACTTGATAGTTATAATCAGTGGCGGATCTACGGGGGGGGGGCTTTCGGGCATTATTAATAATACCCGATTTATGACTTTGCCCGTAACAGCTATCGGCCGTATTCAGAAACTTTAAGCACGATTATGAACCGATACGAGACCGAGAACAATCTATCGAACGGATCAATTTCAAACGAGTACTCCAGCTCACTCGTCTCCTCAAAAACGATTAATTTAGAGGACTCTGATTGGTTGAAAATAAATTCGCGTCATCGTTGGGAGATTTGTTTATTTCCATTCCCAACGATGACGCGAATTTATTTTCAAACAATCAGAGTCGTCTAAATTACTAGTTTTTGAGGAGACGAGTGAGCTGGAGAACTCGTTTGAAATTGATCGCTTCGAGATCATTTCGATAGATCGTTGTCGTATCAGTTCATAAACGTGTTTAAAGTTTCTGAATACGGCCCATACCTTTTTCCCACCCCACAGCAATTATTCAACACTCGAAGAGGGGTTCTGAGATCAACCGCATTCTTCTTCATGTGTTTTAGCCGTAGGTAAGCTGGCGGGGAACAAGTACTGAACGGTACTTGATTAAAACACCTAAATAAAAAAACATAAAAATAAAAGTGGTGGTCATATTAAACTTAAAAAAAACTGAGAAAGTAAATAGTTTCCAAAGATGATTATTTTTACCACCAGTAATAATTTATAAATTTCTTATAAATAATAACAGATCTGACTGGAACAGTTATAGCATCCAGGTTAGCCTGTTTAGAGGCGTGTCATAGCCAATGTAAGCCAATGAGGTCATACCGAGACGCGACTCTGCTGCTAAGGGGCAGGAACGGCTTACGCTGCTGGTACCCCGTAACTGACTAATGTGGATTGTGGAACAGTTATTGTCATGACCCGGGGTAAATTGTGTTAGAGGCGAGACATATCCAGTGAGGGGCAAGAGCAGCTTACGCTGCTGGAACCCTGTAACCGACTAATCGGACTGGAATAACTAAAAAGCAAGCTTTGCTTGCTCATGGATCCAATAACTTATGAAATTAGAGTAGATTTCCTTCCTATTTGTCAAAGAAAGACACTTGTGCATGATCTTTTTCTTACAAATTAGTCAATCCTACACTGACACATCTTGCGCGATAAAGATATTTTTCCAAGAATTTGCATACGTAAAATTATTTTTTAGAGAGGGGGGGGCGAGGGGGTACGATACCCCCGGGCCCGGGCCGGTAGGGGTCCCGGCACCCAAAGCTTTTCATATTGAGTACTAAGACGGGTATCATTTTGAATATTTTGGAAATTAATTTGTTCAAGTAAAGGTCCAAAAATGAGTAAATTCCCAGTTTTCTAGGGCATATTTTCAAAAATTTTCTGAGGGAAGACCCCCAGACCCCATTTATTACTTGTTACTCATCGTATTATCAAGAAAACGAAACTTTTAAGTTGAGTGAAATTCAGATCTTGCCTAGAAATATTCTAAAAATTACATTAAGCCTATGAATGGATGGGTGGAGGTATTTCAGAAAATGTCGCCCCCTACCTCGAAATGAGAATATGTCATTGGGGGCCCGCTTCTCAACCTTGTACCCGGGGCCCGATTTGGCTCTCGGCGGCCCTGGTATTAACAAAGTGGATATTTACTTTCTTTCTTAGGCTACACTAATGTTTGAATAAAATGGTAGCCACTCTTTGAAAAATAGAAATTTACTATACCATTATATATGTGAATAACGAAAAAAAACTTAATTAAAAATAAAAATTGAAATTGCATTCAGCATTTAAATACTTTTTTTTATTAAAACTTTTTATTTTCTACAAATAAGAACGTAATTGAAATATTAATAAACTTCAGGTATAACTTCTAACTCTTTCAAATTATAAAATCAGCAAAATAAGTGGCAGGTAACGTTTAAATGCGACGACTTAAAGTATCCAATACCAGCGCTCTAACCGTTAAGCCACAGGGATCCACATTGAGAAACGCAAACATGAACAAATTACAAAAGGTTTGGCTTAGTTCTGTGGGTTACTGTAATTTTAACAAGTGGCAAACCTTTGGCGATCGGGATTGGCGAAATATTTTCAAACCTTTTTTCCTATACCATGCTCACGGAGTTAATGTCTAGATTCCTATTAAGGGTCCTTGTAACGATTTTTTTGACGTCGACTGTACTACCCCTGTACTAAAGATTAAAGTTTTCGAATTGCAACGCTATCGGACGAAAATCTGATACATGTAATTAATTACACTTCTCCCAACATGAACAGTGAATCCATAATAAAAAAAAACTTCCTACAAAAAAATAACTACCCTTTATAGAAATCAACAACAAGTGCACGCCGATAGCATATTAATCCACCTAACAATCATCCACCATGCTCCATCAATCGCGGACAAGAAGAGCCGCCGTTGTCCGTGTCGGAAGGGCCCGCGCTGACAGGCCGCCTAGTTGTAAGCGAATCCGTCGCGATGCTGCCTTCTGCTTTCCGTCACGTCCCGGAGTCGTTTTTTCGCCGGCGCGGTCAAAGCTCCTCCGGCCGACGGCGCAGCGCCCGCCGCGTGATAAAGCGGCTGCGCCGGCGAAAAAAAGCGAAATTGATGAATTCGACGGAGGGAATGAATGCGCCGGCCCACACATGATATACTCCGCGTCGTTTTATGAGCCGGCCCCGTATCAATGACACCCGATTCTCGGCTTTTGCTCGCATTGCGTGATGATTAAGGAGCGTCGAAGAATGCGGTGGGGCAAGATGTTTTAATAGTTTGAGTCGGAGTAAATAAAATACGCTTGATGATGAGGGGAGCTCCGACTTTTTCGGTGTCTATCTCGCCTGTATCATAAATTTCCTGTATTTCGACTGCAACTTTTTTCTCTAGCATTAATTTTAGCACTGAATTTTACCCAATGGCAGATCCAGCTTGAACCCCAAAAATGTACTCAAAATGAGTTAAAACCCTACTTTTACGGGTCAAATTTCAAAATTTTTTCTGGGGGAGGACCCCATACCATAGGCGCCGACTCCATAGGGTTTGAAGGGGCTTGAGCCCCCCCCAATGTTGGAAGAAGGGGGGCTAAGCCCCCCCCCACCCAATATTTTGTGATGTTTGGATATTTTCTGGTTTGGAATCCCCTTCAAAATTTCGAAGAATCCCCTTCAAGAGCAGTTTTTTGGGGGAGGGTAACCCAAAAGGTCTCAAAAAGAGTTAAAAATTTCTTTTAAGGGTCAAATTTTGAAAATTTTCTTGGGGAGAACCTCCAAAATTTGGATATATATTTATTAACTGTAGTTTTTTTTTTCATAAAAATTTGGTGGCTTGTTAGGAGTGACCCTCTTCATTTGTAACCCAAGATATCTCAAAATGAGCTGAAATGCTACTTTTAACAGAGAAATTTCTAAAATTTTTTACATCGGGCTCACATTGTTACACAAAACTTTTACATTAAATGCACCTCAAAATATTACACCTTAGCAATATTGAAAGGGACATGTAATGGAATTAATTTTATACATCTGATACAAATTAGGATATTTTAAATTGTGGCACGTAAACTTCATGGTTGTGTTTCCTTAACTGTTTTTTTTTTTGTATAGTACTGGCCCCCCCCCAATATTTTATAAAAGTCGGCGCCTATGCCCATACCCCCTAGCGGTATCAAAAGGGGATCTTGAAGGATACTTTTTAGAAAATCCCCGACATTTGCCATTTTTCTCAAAAGGTAAAGGTGATGGTCTGAAAAAGTGACTCTTGGAGCCGTGCTGGATCCGCGCCTGATATCAATCACCCAAGGTCTTTTAAAAAATAACGGGATATTTGAATATCACAGTTTAAAAATTGTAAAAGGGTGGGTTTTTTTTGTAAAAATGCAAATACACAAATGAATTTTTAATTGACTTTAATTTGCCTGCCGTTTGTCGGCACACGTTGTACATGCCTAAATACAGTTTTGTTAATTACAGAAGTCTTTTAAAGCATTCGTAAATACACAAATTTATTTGATGCATTATTCAGCACTTCACGGTACTGGTGACGTATGGTGAAGAGTCCGTAACACTTCATTTATCTCTCCTTATGCTTTATAAATTCAAAACCTTGTCATACTAACAACCTACTAACAAGACATTAGCTTAAAATTTTTAAAAATCTTTAATTTAGTGCTTATGTGTAGATTTAGTGCTTATTTTTTTGTGGTTATGTGTGTCCTTTTATATTTAATATGTTGTACTGTTTGTGTCTTTTTCTTGCCAAGTAATTGGAATTTCACTTGTTTGGCAATGTATTTAAATAAATAAATAAATAAATTTATAAGACATAAAGAAACAAAAACCACATACTATTACGATTCTACAAAATGTCACACGTTCAGTGAAATACCCCTGTTGAAAGTGAGCAACTTTTTTTTCGTCATCTTTAACATCAAACTGGTTTTCTTAAATTTTCCCGGTCTGTTTTCTTTAAATTTATTTGTTGATTTAGGTTTTATTAATTTTATTATGCACATAGAAACTATAATTTATAAAAAAAAATCATCAATCGTAATTATTTTTAATAAATCGAGTGGATTAAAAAGTTTAACTTAACTGAAGTTTGTTAGAAAGGCTCTCAAAACTTACCCTGTAGTATTATTCTTCTATTATGTTAAGCTGGTTGTAACATTTTCCCATATGGAGGCAGACGAAAGCACCTAAAAATGAAAGAACTTCTTTAATTCAATCCTTTTTCTATGTAAGAGAATGCATGACAATTCCACTATAATAAAATGTAAATTATTATTGTAAAAGTTTTGAAACTAAATTTTCAAAATGATTTTTCAAAAGAAGTTCCGTTAAAAACACATTTATACGGAAGAAATCCTAAAATACGATGTTGTCTGAAGACAACACGGATTAATGGGAACACATAAAGGTTTTTAAAAAAAAAACTCTACAATTTTACAGAAGTAAAAGTGCCAGGAAAAAGTAACAACAACAGAAATAGAGAATAAAAGGACAAGAAATGAAATAAACCTGAAGAACAAGGGCCATTTAGCAGAAAAACACACTCCCCGCGGGCAATCTTATCAGAATTAATAGTAAAACGACCATCAATAAACCTCAAAACCGACCCAAACTTTTTTTCTTTACAATAAGACCGACGATTATGTCAGGCGTCTTAGGCGTAGGCTACAGCGATTAATATCCTCAAGCACTTAAGTGCACAATCGGATTCATGAATTCGCAACCGAGTATTTTTTTTTCATGACGAGCGTCCGAGGGGATCGGGTTTCATGCAGCAGGCAAAAGATTCTGTCCAGATGCATGGATAGACTCACGTTGAAGACTGGGCCAGAGATGAGTGGGACAGATATTAAAGACTCCATGCATCATCTCTGGCTATGAATGGAGGTTTTTGAATGAGCCGATTGCATCATGGCCCCTTTTTAGAGCAACTGCCGACCTTGTGGATATTTATTTTACGCGACGCCCCCCTTTTTATACTGAAATTCTGCCTGGCTTCGATCAATCATCAGTTCTTTTCATGCTTACTTAGATGCGAAAGCCGTCTTTGATGTCGAATGTTGTCTTCTTCCAGCTTCAAAACCATCCATTTTTTTTTTTTAAAAAAACATGCTGACCGATTATGGTTGTTGCCACTGTCAACAATTACTTCCGCGTAGTGTTTGACTAAGATGTAATTTCGTTTATTCTACATATCCCAAAAGTAGCTATGAGTTGTCAAATAACTGATTTTCTGAAATTCTATTTAATTTGTAGGGTACAGGGTTGTATTTACATGGGTTGTATGGTACAGATAGAGTTTTAAGCATTGAATTTAGTTAGAAACACATGCTACGCGACTGTTTTATATTGATTAAGTTAAAAGGAAGACACCCTTTTGGATCAAACGGTCAATATATTTGCGAGTAATTACCAAGAAATACTCTGTGCAAGCTAAATAACTGATTAAAAAAAACAATATAAATATGCATATTGAAATATAAATAAAATATGTATATGCTTTTTGGAATGATCTAGGGCACACGATTAATTCTAAAGCTGTGTAAGTTCTGTGAAAATTGGAGTATCAATGCTTTGTTAGGTGTGTGGGTAATACCTCTATAATGTAGGCCGATAGATGGGCCATATTGTTCGAGTATAGTCATCAGGTTACAAGAGAGGAAAAGGTTGGGGTTTGCAGGTTTAAGAGTTAAATTCCTTTAGATTTCCATTTCATATTTTTTTTTGGAGAGAAATTAATAATGAGATATGATTTCTAAGAGTTTGGATATTTTTTCAAAAATTATTAAATAAATAGAATAAAGTAAAATTATTCCTTTTTAAAAAGAGTATTCTTATTTCTATATTTAGAAAAGTGATGGTGATACTTTCAAATAAGTTCTAAACAACACGAAAGGAAGGAATTAAAAGAGAGAAAGCGCTTTATAAAAAGCACAATGGCAAATATTCCACTTCAAATTCATAACCGAAAATATCCCATAAACACGCATATACGCTCTTCGGGCTCTAATACAATAGCATCATATCATCGCGTAGTCACGTCAAGCTATCCCACAAACAGTTGTTACGGGGATTTACACGAGTTAGAAAAACACGAAAAAAACCTTTGCTCTGGCAGAGTCATTCGTTAACCGAGGTATCACTATACAGGTTGCTTGTGGCTTGTCGCGGTTTAACAACAGCAAGCCCCCCTTTCTTCTATGCATGTCGGGACACGCTTCAGTGCCCCTGAGGGGGAACTGAAAAGTCGGGGACGGGGATTGAATTAACTTCGTATATCACCTAGAGGCAGTGGGGGATGTCGGACAGGGGGTTCTCTTTCTTCGGCCTTTGGGAGAACTGACATAAAAATTCAACGGTTCGGAGGGAAAGTTCCAAATGCTATCAGTAGCCCAGTGATTCGACGCGGAATATATCAACCGCTTTCTCACGTGTACCCGTTGACAGGTCCGTTTCAGGGAGGTTTATATGAGCTACCACTTTTTTTTTCAACATCGACCTTCTAATTCTTTCGTAGAGCAATTACGATTGAATCGCTAGTTTGCAAAAGGGAATAAGTCAAAAAATGGGAAATTGATTTGGCAAATGGCCAAGCTTTGCTCTCTCTACACATGAGTGTAAAAAGGAAAACAGTTACTACCCCTATCGGCAGGTATAGCCCCTTGGATTTGCGAAATCGATGTCAATCATTACATTTTTTGATTAAATTTAAAATTCAAGTTAGTTTGTCTTTTTTCTTATTCTTTGTACTGTACACTAAGTTAAAATAAAATTTACTTTTAATTTAAAATGTTTTCACCTTTTTTTAACCAATAAATATTTGACACCATTGATATTCACTTACTCCATTGATAGTGCCTTAATGACTCAGTTTCATAATAATTATTTGTAATTTTATTTGTCTCTGTCTTTTTATTTTTCACTTTTGTGCTGTAAACTAAGCAGAAATATAATTTAGTTGTCGAATAAAGTGGTTTTTAAGATTTTTTCATCTGAAATTTCATAAGAGAATAAGTCCATCAACTTCCTGAAGGGGAAGGGTCCTGAATTTCCAGTACAAAATTTGTGGTTGTACAGTGAAAATTCCATTGTACTTACACAGTTTTTGGGGGTGTTTGAGTGAGTCCTAAACACAATTAACTAATATTTTTAATGATGTAAAGTTTTCCCAAATGAAAATGAGAATAAATATGTAGCGGCGTTGTGTTAGATTACCCTGTGAGTTAACAATTTAGTTTCTGATGGTATTCCCACTTATTTCCACACGCATTTCTAAAGTGAGGGCCCGAATTAAAAATTTTGGTATAAGAGGCACAACTTGCAATCCAATCCGAATTACGTTAGAAGATCCTTCAAAAGATTAGGGAAATATGTGCTAACCTTCTTTCATAATTTATACGCAACCATATAGACGCTTGGGTACTTTCCCGATGCTATGACAATCATATCACTAATGCATCCTCACGTACTGTATTGAATGTATATGATTAAAAGACATTTAAAAAGTGGTAAGTTTGTGAGCCCGTTCAGGTTCTTATTTAGAATCGACACTTAAAAGCTAGATCTCTGAAGTATGCTAAATATTACACTCAACTATGTATTATGCTAGGCATGGTTTGGAAATAGATATTACTACAGGTCTAACAAATTTGTTAGTGTCTGGTGCCTTGAATTTTATATCTCATTTTGATTATGTATACTTGGGGCATTGAATGCTAAAATATGAAAAAAGTTTTTCCCTATCAATTTACTTTTTTTATATCAACTTAACATTTTTTTAGTTTTTTAAGTAAGGTTTTAAAAAAGATTTGCAGTTTGAACTCTATTTTTTGCACTTTACAATGCAATTAAGTTAAGGAAAATCCACTAAGTGAAAAGTTGCGATTAGTCGGTGTCATTGAAGGACTTTTTCACATATCTCTTTGTACATAACTATTATGAGTATAGAACAAATTAGTATAATAATTAGCAAAATGAAATGCTATAAATTCTGCGAAAGTCATTCGTTCACAATGAATAAATAATCAATGAATATTAATCAAATCAATTAAATTGATATGTTTAAATTTTTATACATAAATCAGGCAGGATTTTTAAAGTTTTTTTTTTCATCAAATATAATCATCAGCCTGATATTTTGATAGAAATCTGATTATAAAATTTATGGTGTATAAAAGGGAAGCGCGATGAAAATAATGGTTGAAAATTGGGTCGCTAATATCGAAAGTTTGAGAAGCACTGGTCTAATCCGCATTACATTAACAGTTCCTGTAAAAGAATAGAGAATTATGTGCTATCATTCTTTCGTAATATCTACGAAATCATATAGACGATTACGTAATTTCCCGATGGAGGGAGAAAGAAACCTTGTATACACAACCTTCCATACTACATTGAATCTATAAGATTAAAAAACATTTTAAGAGTGGTGAGTTTGAAATAGATATTAACACAGGCCTATCAAATTTGTTTGTGTTTGGTTCACCTTGAATTTTAGATCTGATTTTGATTAGGGTCACTTGGAGTAAGTGAAACAGTACATTTTTGAAGCTCAATAAAAAATTCTTGAAGTGCTTAAATTTGAACTTATTGACATATTTTATTTAAGACAATATTAATAAACAAAAATTTATTATTAGGTTTTAAAATAACGTGTTACATATTTTTAACTGATTTTTTTTTAAAAATGAGATGGGTGTCCCACTTACCCCATAAGAAGGGGTAAGTGGGTCACCCCCTCTTTATTTAGATTGAAAGCAAGAAAAACTTAAGAGGGAGTAAGTGAGTCTTACTCGATAAAATACAGAAGTTTTCGGTACAAAATATTTTATTGTAACTTTATCCATGTACGAGATAGCTACTCGCATTAAATTAATAGGATTGGTTGGGGTAAGTGGGACCCCTTTTTGGAAAACTACAATTACAGAATGTTTACAGATTGTTTTCTTCAGGTTCGAATGGTTCATGAGACTTATAAAGAAACCCTCGAAACTATCCCCCCACCCTACTGTGTGTTTTAATTAATTTCTCGGCAACGTGAATAAAAACCCAACTTAATATTTTACTTTACTTACCACAACTTAAAATAAAACGCAAAATTGATATAACATTTTTATAAATTACTTATAAATTTTTCAGTAAACATTAAAGTGGCGAGTCTAAGGGTGTCCCACTTACCCCTACTAGGCTAAAATTACGGGGTAAGTGGGACCCCCTCTTAAACATTTTTAAATTAGAGATTTTATAAAAATTCAAATTGCAGTATGTATTTTAAGTCAAACTTTGCACAACAGTTAAATAAACATTAAAATATAATGAAAACTAAGCTGGGAACACTTCTTGGAAAAATGTAGCTTTAACTCTCCAAACAAATCATTCTGGAAATATTTTTTACATTAGTTCTATAATCTTAAGAAGAAATGTAACAAAACTCTAATATATGCAAAACCCCTCAGTGTGACAAAATGTAACATGATCAAAGTGAGTAAGTGTGAAATGTCCAGTACATATTTAAGTTTGAGGGGGGTGACCCACTTACCCCAGTGACCCACTTACCCCAAGTGACCCTATATTTGGGGGCACTGAATGCAAAATTATGAAATAAGTTTTGCTTTATCAATTTTACTTTTTTTTATATCAACTTAATATTTTTTAGTTTTTTAAGTAAGGTTTTACAAAAGATTTGCAGCTTGAACTTCATTTTCGCACTTTAAAATCCCATTTAGATTTATTGGATCCTGAATATTGATTCTATTTAGTGTTTGACCTACAATTAAATTTAGTGAAATCCTAAATTTTTAGCTTTTTGAAAAGTTGTGATTAGTTGGTTTCATTAAAGGTCTTTTTCACATCTCTTTTTGTGCATAACTGTTATTAGTACAGTACAAATTAGTATAACAGTTAGCAAAATAAAATGCTGCGGCAGTTCTTCGTTCAGAGAAGAATAAAACAATATTATTCAAATCAATTGAATTAAGAGATAAGTTTAAATTTTTATTCATAAATCAGGCATATTTTTCAAAGTTTTTTTCATCAAATATAGTAATCATTAGCATGATATTTTGATAAAAATCTGATTATCAAATTTAATGGTGTATAAAAGGGAAGCGCGATGAAAATAATTATTGAAAATTGGGTCGCCAATATTGAAAGTTTGAGAAACACTAGTCTAATCCGAATTACATTAACAGTCCCTGTAAAACTATCGAGAAATATGTTATGCTTTCTTCTTAATTTCAACGCAATCATATAGAGGTTTGCGTTATTTCCCGATGCAGCAATAGGTAAAACGGTTTTTCACAAAACTTACATACTACATTGAATCTCTCATATAAAAGCCCACGTCACTCACTGACTCACTGATTCTGGAACGCTCGCACACTATGATGCCATCTCGCAATAATAATCATAATCATCAGAAAAATATAAAAGCCCACGTCACTCACTGACTCGATGCCATCTCGCAATAATCAGAAAAATAAATAAATAAAAGTAATTAAAATTTTAAAATAATATAATAGCTTTTAAATAAATATCTTTCAAGAAAGTTGGTTTACTTAATAAAGGTTAAAAAGTTACTTTTAGGGAAGTTGGTTTCTAATTCAACAATAATAAATTATTAAAGTTAAACTTCTTATTTAATGTATAATTAATAGGAACTTGAAGTAGTAACGAGCGAAGCTCGCATAAAAGGCTAGCCTAGCTGTAAGACCCGGCTTTGCCGGGTCGTAACAGCTAGTCTATAATATTAAAAGCCATTTTAAAAGTGGTAAGTTGTGAGGCCGTTTGCGTTCGTATTTAGAATCGCCACTTAAAAGCTAGATCTCTGAAGTACCTTTGCTAAATATTACACTAAACTATTATGCTAGGCATGGTTTGGAAATAGATATTAATACAGGCCTATCAATTTTGTTTTTGTTTTTGATGCCTTGAATTTTAGATCTGATTTTGATTATATTTGGGGCACTGAATGCAAAAATATGAAAAAAGTTTTCTTTATCAATTTACTTTTTTTACATCAATTTAATATTTTTTTTTAGTTATTAAAGTAAGGATTTGGAGCTTAAACTCTATTTATCGCACTTTAAAATCCCATTTAGATTTATTTGGATCCTGGATATTGATCCTATTTAGTGTTTGACATACAATTAAATTTGGGGAAATCTACCAGAATTTCATAATAACAGCTTTTGGAAAAGTTGGTTGGTTGAAGGAATTTTTCAGATCTCTTTTTGTACATAATCATTATTATTTATTATACTCTGTGTAAATAGAATCGGCGGTTGACCTTGAGTTTTTTCTCAATGTATTTCTTCTGCGTTGCCATGGTAAAGAATGACGTGAAACCGCCGATTTTATTTACACAGACTATAGTATAGTACATATTAGTAAATAAAATAATTAGCAAAATAAAATGCTATTAATTCTGCGGTAGTTCTTCGCTCAATGAATTTTAATCAAATCAATAAAATAAAGTAATATAGTATTTAAATTTTTCTACATCATTCAGACATGAATTTCAAAGTATTTTTTATCAAATATAATCATTAGCGTGATTTTTGATGAAAATATGATTATCAAATTTAATCTCCCTGAAATTAGGAGTAAAATAAGAACAGCTAATATAAGAATAATAATTAATATAAAAACAGCCAATAGTGTTTATTTATTTTTTTAATTGAAAGAACGTGATACAATTAAAGAAAATGATATTTTTATTCTATAGAAATAATTTTATATAAGGTACCTGACCTACAGATTTTTTTTATTTGTTTGTACTTATCATGAAAACAAATTAAAATTAAAAAAAATACAATATTTGAACTATATAATAAACAACAAGTATAATAAACATAAAAAATATACCTAAGGAATGATGTTTAAATTATCCTCCTCTCTTTAAAAAAAATGTGATTCTAATGTTTACTTTGTTGTAAATTAGATTCTTCAATTTGAAATGACCTCAAAAAATTTAAAATGACTAGAAGCCCTTCTTTAAGTGTTTTTAGTTATTTTGAAGTAGTTAAAAAGAGTTACGGCTCATTAGAAACATTCCAAAACATGTATGGAGATGCTCTCATGGGAAAAATTACCTATTTTTTCTCTTTCCATAATGTCAGAAAATCTTAAAGATGAAAATATGTTTCAGTAAACGTATAAAATTTTATATTTAATGTTCGTGGGGCTTCCCTGCAGTAGACGTAATCTTGCAACGAAATAATATTTACAGGACAATATTTTCTGTAGGTGTCTGTAAAGAGTTTTTTCTGCAACAAGTGGCTTCTTGCAGTAAAGCAACTTCTACAGGAAACTTTTAATTGCGTTACTAGGAAACAAAATTTACAAAAAAAAATATTTTTTTTTTCACAAATGAGTTAGTTGTACAAATTCCGAATATGAAAAAAATCAAAGAAGGGTATTGAGAACAACTCGTTTGAAAAATTTCGCAGTGAGGGATTTCAATACCTCTTATTCTCTTCGTATTTTGAGAAGAAAAGATTTAACTGTAAATGTTAGGGATTTTGTAAAGAAATAATTGAATGGAAATTTTTTTTGACCCGTTTATGATTTTACCCTTTGAATTGTGAAGGACTAAAATATTTTCTACTTAAATAAATTATTAGAGATATAGATAGTAAAAAAATTAAAAAATACTTAATTAGAGAGTTTATAAGCTAAAAAGAGACCAGAATGTTAACGTTAAGATGGAACTTCTAACAAGTACGTAAACAAAGAAACTTATTGAAGAAATATGTAAATTTACAATTGATTATTATAATTATTAAGCATTGAAGTAAAATCTATTTATAATAATTAATTACTTTTTATGAACGTAAATAATAACCAGTAGTAGAGATTTATTTCAGGATTTTGAAAGACGATTTTTATCTTACAAAGATACCAAGTTATAAAATCAGTTTAACTTAATTAATCACAAAGCTTTCCAATCACAAAACTTGTTGTTAACTTAAAATGTGATTAAACATTACTGTTTTTAACTATTTTTTTGGTTAAATCAAATGGTTTGAAAAATAAATGGAATTTAAAAAAACATTAGTAAATATTTATTTCTTTGAAAACGAGTCGTTGCATGTAGTTGTCTTTTTTGTATTGTATCATATGGATTGGAAATAAACACATTCAAATGTGAATCTTATTGTCAAAGTTTTGAAGATACAATTTTGCCCCAAACAAAGAAGAGTTTGTGTGGGTCCTACCCATAAAATGTTCAGAAATTTGACCCTAAAAAGTTTTATTTATGGCTAATTTTTGGATTGGACATTTGGGACCCTTTGGATGACACCCGAAGATGACCATTCCTCGTAGTACTCTCCAGAATTTAAAAGGAAGAAAAACACATGCGAATTTCGGGGAAGGATAATCCATGGCCACCTACACTCATAAGGCCAGAGAAGCTCGAAATCGTGACGTGAAATAGTAGGCAAGACGTCACTCTTTATAGCTTTTTTGGAGAACAGCGCAACTCCAGTCTGAAATCTTGCACATTGCGCTGTTGAAAAGTGACGTCTTGCCTACTATTTCGCGTCACCATTTCGAGCTTGTATGGCCTTATGAGTTTAGATGTCCATGGAGAATCCCCCTCTTGGACCTCCTTCAAGTGTAATAGCATTAAAAAAAATCATATCATTGGAAGAAAAATTTCGAACGTAACCGGGTACCTTAATCGAATGGCACTGGTTATTTCCACGAAATTAACAACTCAACTCTAACTAATCTCGCTACTTCTGAAAAATTACAAGTTAAATAAAAGCAAACTACTCAAATGAAGCAGCCTGGAATCGACCATCAGGTTACCAGACGCGCACTATACCACTAGGCCATCGGAGCCAAGATTGTTCAATAATATAATTTTAATGTTATAATATTATTAATGTTATAATTTAAATGTTTAATGTTATAATTTAAATTTTTTTACAACATAACAAATTTGATTGTCCCTCTATCTTGCAACAATTTAAACTCCATGTCCCTAAACATATCACTCGCAATAAAACAGTACTCCATGAACCTATTTACACTAATCAATATCTTCAGAACCAAACATTCATACAATTCATCAAAATAGTAAATAATCTTCCCAATAATTATTATATTTTTTTTGACCCTTTTAAAAAAATTCAGAAAGTGCTATAATACTTGCTTTTTTATTATCTGTTTTGCATGTGTATTTGTATTTCTCTTTGCCTTTTGGTGTTTTTATCTCTTGTCATGTAAATGGATAGTTTGTATCTGTATGACAATATGTAAATAAATAAATAAAACACGTAATACAAACTCCTATCACTGAGCATGCTTCAACTTTCGTGGAAATAACCGCTTCGTAATCGAATAGGGAAAACTTTTTCAAAATAACTCCACATTTCCAACTGCCAGGGGAGCCCCAACAAGTGGTGGCCGCGAACGATTTGTTGCACGCGCCACCCGCCGCCTCCCTTCATCCGTCATCCTCATCCCACGTGACAGGGGTCAGATCCGAGCCGTGAGATAGCGGCCATGATGAATCGTCCGATTCGCTCCCTCTTTTACACCGATCGGCTTTCTCGGGTTGCCTCGGACATTTTTTTGCCGGATATAAATGTCAAACGCGTGTTCGGGGTCGTGTTCGGACGCGACATTCTTCGAGGGAAGTATTTTATGGGATTGTTTTGCAGGGTAATGGACAACAATGGCATTTTTCGGAACAAGTAATTGCTCTGGCAGCTTTATTACATGTAATGCTTTTGTGGGATGGGTCTTTAATGGGTGTTCTCTGAATTTTGATACCTGTGATGTTATCAGCATAGTTTATTTGACCAGAAATCTTTGCATTTAATGATTCTTTTATTATAAATCTTTCCCACTTTAAAATTACACGAAACTTGATACTGGAGGAGAGTTATACTGGAGGAGGAGGAATTTATGAAAGAGGAAGTTTGAAGTTCTAAGCTGGCCTGAGTTCGATTTGGATATTTTGTTTTATTTATTTTATAACTTTAAGTTTGAGTTAACAATTTATTGGTCTTTGTTATGGTCGACTTTTAGTTTATTACATTATTGTTTAAATTAAAGTTTTTCTTTTTTTAGTGTTTTGTAAATGAAATTAATATTGAGTCATTAATTTTATTTCCTTATAAAAGTTATCAAAATAATAAAATTATTTTTGAGGCAGTAATCTTTCGAAATTTACAATACTTATAATGTAGGGAAATTTTTAAATCTATATCAGCATCTGCATTTAGTTTAGTTTTCTTAGTACCAGATGAAATAAAATATAAGTAGATCGAAGTAAGTATATAAAACAATAATAGAAAATTATAAAGTTCCTTCAAAGTTTACAGTGTACCAAGTATAAAAGTACACTTGTGTTATTAAGGGGAGAAGTGGACTGAAATTGAATCGTCAGTTAGAAGAAGGGAATAAGTCCAAAAAATGGCAAATTGACTTTTTGTGCGCAAAAATATCTCCCTTCGCTCTACACATGAGTGTAAAGAGGAAAAAAATAACTACCCCCTATCGGCAGATATTAGCCCCTTGAATTTGCGAAATCAATGTCCATTCATTGTATTTTTTTATTAAATTTGAAATTTAACTTTTCTGTCTTTCTTTTCTGATTCTTTGGCCTGTAAACTTATCCTAAATAAAATTTGATTTGAATTTAAAAGCGTTTTTTTTTTCGTTTTTTTTAACCAATGAATGTTTGACTCCATTCATATTCACTCACTCCATTGATAGCGCATTAATGACGCAGTTTCATAATAATTTTTAATTTTATTCGTCTAAGTCTTTCTATCTTTCACTTTTGTACTGTGAACTAAGCAGAAATATAACTTAATTGTCAATTTAAGTGGTTTTTAAGTGGTTTTTTTGTTCAGCTGAAATTTCCTAAGGTTGAAGAAGGGAATAAGTCCATCCTCTTTTTTAACTGTAAAACATTTTTAAATACACTTATTTTTTTATGATTGTCCTGTATTTTTAACAGTGACATGAAATATCCTGTAAAAAGTTATTGGCTATAGGATATAACTTCCATTACTTATACAGTTTTTCTCGATTTTCTCAAAACTTCGTTTTTGGACTCATTCCCTTCTTCTAACTGACGATTCCATTGACCTTTGGATTTCAATCTCTCCATAGACAGAGAAATTTACACGAAGACATCAAATATAACTTCCAATTAACTAACAAGGAATCTTCTTAAGAACTTAAATTCATTGGAATTCATTTAGAGAGTGGTGATTATTATTTTGGTAACACCGGTTTTTCGATTCCTTTTTTTACGCAAAACTGTAATGGGTTTTTTATACTTTTTTTTATCTTTAAAATTTTTTTTTATTTTTAATTTTTTCATTCAATCCAGTATTTCAAATTCGTAATAACAGCCTTTTGCAGTGTGACAGTAAATGATTTACTTTCGAGCGATACGGTTTTACCTACATAATAATGAGTAACTCAAGATGAAAAATATTTAGATCAAAACATAAAAATCAAATAGCACCAAAACATATAGCTCATTCCTCGCCAAAATCGCCAATCTAATTGCTCGAAGGTAGGCATTTTCTTCGGTTGTTTTCAGAAAAATCAACGAGATTATCTCTCCAGTAGCGAATGGGTGATCTTTCACAAAACTAAAATAAATTACAATTTTTCATTAAAAAGTATTAATCCGAAAATAATCATCCCAGATGATTTGAAAAAACTTTGTTCCCAGTAATTCAGCGGTTCTCAAACTGTGGGACGCGTCTCTCTAGGGGAGTTCAGAAGGGGGTGCGAGCCAAGATTAATTTGGATTAAGTGTACAAAAACGAGTTAAACCCGGTTTTTAAAATTCAAATTTCTAAAATTTTTATGGGGGGCGACCATAAGACCCTCCTTTTTGTACTTTAAACTCTGTATCACCCAATATTTTTATACATAAGACGTTAATAAAGATGCAAATCTTAATTTACTATTTCTAAAAAGGTTGGAATAATTTCATTCTTCACCAAAATCTAGGTATGGGTCTTGCGATTTATATATACTACCATTCCTTTAAAAATATTTGGGCCCCTCCCGAAAAAATTTCTTTTTAAGCCACTGTGTAAGTATATCGAAAAAGTCACAATATTCAGATAAGGACAATAGTGGGTCCAGGGGTGCCATGTATCCCCGAGAATCACCAAGAAATAGCTTAAAATTGCTTTTATGACACTAAAACTTAAAATTAAAAAAAAACTTTCCTGAGAGAACCCCAGACCGTTTGCGAAGTATTATTGGAAAGAAGTAGCCAAAATTTGTTGGCACAACCTTCAGCTCGAAACTTTTACAAAAATTTTTACTTTGGAGTCTCCAAACACTTTGTAAAAGTAATTTAAGTTACACATAGTAGCATTGGCGATTCTAGAGAAGGGGCTACGACCCCTCTAAAGCGCCTTAAAATAGTAAAAAATTCTTTTTGCGCATCCTATAATTTAAAAATTTTCTAAGGGAAGGCCTCCCAGACCCCTTTGGCGTATAACTTCAATTTTAACAACATGTATGATAAATAAAAGGGTTCAAATTATACTTTTAAATGTTCTAAAAAGCTATATAACTAACCCATTAAGTCGTATTGCAGCTTTAGCGTCATAATATAAGGCGCAATGAAAGAAATGATTGAAAATTGGGTCACCAATATTGAAAGTTAAAGAAGCGGATCAAAATATGTCATTGAGGGCTTCGAAAGTGGTTTGCGAATTTCTATTGGAAAGAAGTTGCACGCATTTTTAGCAATAACATTCAGCTCCAAATTTTAAGATCTTATTTTCGTATCAACCGTCGAAGATCATCAGCTTTGAAGTGGCAACTTACATATACCCTTGGCGATTCCAGAGGAGGAATCATGGCCCCTCGAGAGACCTTTAAAGTAGTCAAAAAATCTTTTTGTATATTCTAATGTATAAAAATTTTCTAGGGGGAAGGCCCTCCTCAGACCCCCTCTTTATGGTAAACTTGATATTTAACTAAGTATTTGATAAAAAAAGGTTCAAATTTTACATTTAAATGTTTTAAAAAGCAATATCTAATCTAATTCATAATGAAGCCAAGAAAGTAAGGTCTAAAAAATTACTTTTGTACACCTCCAGAATTAAAAGACTTGTTAATTTCCCCGGGAATGGCCCCTCCGAAAATCTATTCTGGACTAAGGTCGTATCGTAGCTTTAGTGTTGAAATAATATTATTAAACCGTCGTCAAAACTATGTATAAATGTTTTGAAAAAGTTACTTTTGAGTATACCGATTGACTGTACAGAATCTGATAACGCAAGGGGAGAGGCGGACTGCAATTATTGACTTTTGGTTTTGCATCTCTCCATCATAGACGGAGAAACTTACATGAACTTAAGTACAAGGTGATGAACAAATTTTAAAAGTGTACATCTATTAATGTTTTCTTTAGTTGTTCAATTGGAATTCATTTAAAAAGGGGTGATTATTACCTAAGTAACACCGGTTTTCCCATTCCTTCTTTTACGCACGTAAAACTGCAACTGTTTTTCATCTTTTTTCATTAACATTTCAGTATCCACACACTGTAAAAAAAAAACCGTAAAATTTACGGTTTTAAACTGGCAGCTGGGTTGGTTGGGCAAAACCTTAAAAATTAAAGAATAAATACGTAACCACAACGGTTTCATTACCATTTTTATCCCTGATTTTGTCTAACATGGTAAAAAAACTGCTATGGATCACGGATTTATTCTGTAATTTTTTTTACGGTTCAACCCAGCTTCCAGTTTAAAACCGTATATTTTACGGGTTTAAATTTTACAGTGCATTTTTAACAACAACCTTTAACAGTGCGATATAGTAAGGTGCCATTCATTAATTACATAAAGGTCCCGAGTGGGAGGGGGTTGGAAAAATCTCTACATACCCTTACTTGGGGGGTGGGGGGTCAAACCAATTCTTACGTAAGATTTTCAAAGTTAATGTAAACAAAATCCAATTATTCTAATTAAATTACTATTGAATAACCCCAGAAAAACTTAAAAATGCTGACGATCTCGGTATATTATCGAAGCTTAAATTTTAAAAAATAAGTGAAGGTTTATCAGAGAGATGTATCTTTTTTATTGGAGTAGCATTAAGTTAAGATAAAAAATAAACTCTAACATTTTATTATTTTGAAAAAAGAAATGGAATCTTCCGTAAGAATAGGGGGGAGGGGTTTGAAAAATCTTACGTACCCTTATATGGGGGTACGGGGGGTCAAAAATTGCCAAAATCATCCTTACGTAATTAATAAATGGCCCCTAAATGGATATAAAAGTTAAGTCTCGGAGATACAATAGCGATTTCTCCCATAGTTTTCCATGCCGGACGGAGCCGTCATTACAAGCACAGCAGCAGACGCGGGACCTTTTAATTAGGGTCGCGTCGTTGCGAGTCCGGTCACGGCCGGATTCCGGACACGTTCCCGGGTAGCGGGGAGACAATTGGGTTAGGGAGCCTTTCTTTGGCGGGGAGCGGACCTTCCGGATTGGGGGCCTCGGATTTACGTTGCTTCCAATCGCATCTGCATTAGGGACGTCATGCGTTTGACGGAGCTCGCATGGATAGGTCATGAGCGCGGATTCCGCTTCCCTGGAGTTGTCTTCTGGTTTACGACGAGAGGGGAACTATCGTACGAGTATTGAAATGTGGGCAGTGTTATTCCTAGGATTTTTTTGGTGGAGTAAAAATACTCCTTACCTTTTTTTAGGAGGAGTGAAATTCAATTACGAGGAGTGAAATACGGAAATAGCATAAATTACATATACAGAGACAAAATTTCTATTAAAAACGCTTACTTTTTAATGGTCAAAACGAAATTGAAAAAAAAATGAGGATGCTATTTTGGGTTTCAATCAATCAAACAAACTTCGATAAAACTCTGAGTATCAGAACAATAAATGAAAAAAAAATTACTATTGCTGTATGAAAACACAATTAAAAAGTATCATAATTAGGATGCCGTGGCTGAAGGTTTAAGCTAAACCTTTGTGAAAAATTCAAAGAGGGAAAATACTCCTGTCCAGTTTTTTAAAGAGTAATTCCGATTTTTAAGGAGTGAAATACTCTCGCAGAGGAGTTAAAAATATCTTTTAATGTGGGTATGGTGTGGGAAGTTAAATGTAAAATATGGTGCTGTGTGAGTAGTTTAAGAGGAGAATTTGGTATTATGTAACTTTTTAAAGATTAAAGTTGGGTGTTATTGTTTTATGCATACTATGTGAAGTTAAATGTAAAATTGGGTTTTATGTGAGTAGTTTAAGGCTACACAGTAACCCAATTTTGAAAACTTTTTAACCATGCAATTGAAACGAGTGTAAATAGCTGTTCTTGTTCAAATAATATTTATAAATATACTTTTAAATATTGAGTCACCTAGATAAATCGTATTTTTAAAATTAAAAAAAATCAACTCAATATTAAAGTTTTTAAAAAACTCTTATAAAATTGTCACTTAATTATTTTTTTTTAATATTTTTTGTCTTTTTAATATTGATACTACTTATTGAATGATAGCTTAGTAGTTAAACAGAAAGTAATTCATATGAAGGGTAAAAACATATTAAATAAAGCAGATCAAAAATTAAATCAAGGTAAGAAACCAATCATAGAAGTGATTAAAAATACTAGATTGGAAAACGTACATCTATGAAATCCATTGTTACTAAAAATCTTTAAGGTATGAAAGTTTAAAATAATAAAGCCGGATACTTCAACTAAAGGTCTATTGTTTTAAAGAAACTGCTAACAGTGTTCCTATGTATGCCACTCTACCAAGTACTTCTTGTATCCGAAGGTTCTTCACATTGGTGATCAGACACGAATCGGTAGTTTAACCATGATATAGCTGTTAACTTACTAAATTATTTATCAGTATTTTAATAATTTCAATATTATTTTTATAAAAAAAAAGTAAATTTAATATCATGATTTCTTACTTAACAGCATAAATATTTTAATAATTTCAACATTATTTTTATAAAAAGTAAAATTAATATCATGATTTCTTACTTAACATCATTGTTAATATATTTTACCCGTATATTTTCGTAACAACAGACGAAACTCTTCACTATACAAAATGCAATGAAAAGTTTAACACTCTTGTTTTAATGTTACTAAAATTCTCCCTGCGAAACACACAGCCCATCCATCGGGTTTCATCAGCGACGACAGCTAAAAACAACTGTCGAAACGACTTTCTTCGGTAACATCCATAAAACAACTGAGAATCAAGTGACCTCATCCCATCAGGCGACTGAAAAAGTCGCTGAAGAAACGGATGAGATTTCTCGGAAAGTGTGCCCGATCCATCAAGTTGTTGGATCAGGGTGACGAGAGAAATCGCCTCACTCATACAAGAAAGGAGGAAATTTTAAGCTGTGTGGATTATAAAAGAAAAATAAAAACGTCTTATGCAATCTCCTTCGTTCACTTTCTTCCTTCGCTCAGGAAAATAAGATAACCCGCGAGGACGCACACCGGGCCTACGAGGCCCAGACAGTGGCGTAACTAGAGATGACCAATGGGGGGTGTTACTCTGACCAGTCAACCCTCCAACATATTACTCCCTTTTGAAAAGTGTCTCATAATATAGGTACTATAATATAAAAATTTTTTTTTGCAAAACTTCTGAAGGGAAAACTTCATCTAAGAGGCTTAACTTTCAAGGGAAAAACACAGTATAACAGCCGTAAAAATTTTAGAGGGGGGTTTGGGGGTTCTCCCCCAGAAATTTTTTAAAAATTATTCTCTCAATGTAGTGTTTAAATTCATTTTGAGGCCAAAAAGAACAGTTCCTTGGGAACCGCCTTCCTTGTGAAGGGAAAATGTTTCAGTTTTGCATGTTTTAGAAACCGTCGATGTAATGGGGGGGTTACAACCCCAATAACCCCCCCTCGTTACGCCTATGGGCCCAGACGTTATTTATTGTACAACCTCGATAAATCGAAACCGAAGGAGCCCGAAAACGAATTTGAGATATCGAGGTTACTCCAAATATAAAATTAATTCTACAACATTACTTGACCCTGGAGAAACAATCAAAGAAAGTAGTTCTCAGCGCGGTGTTTGAATTTTAAGTGAAATTAAGAATAAATGTGATTAGTTTGTTGGACTCACGTATATATAGCGTCTTTTTGTCACGATTTGAGTACCGAAACTCCTTGTAGCAACCCAACAGGCTTTCTGTTTACTCAGTTTTTCCTTCCGCGTAGTGAAGTCATAGGGCCAAGAATCGTTGCAGTCTAGTATAGTAGTTCTGTATTTCAAGGGGGGGGTGATATTTTTTCTAGATATAAAGGTTTTCGAGGTATCAGAGTTATAAACATTTACAGAAACGCCTCTTTTCAACATAAAAAGTTCAAACTACATGTCGCTGCGCTTAAGGTTGCATAATACTAGTGTTTGGCACTAGTTAACTAGAACTAGTTGCAACTAGTAGTTAACTACCGATCAACTAGTAGTTAACTAGTAGTTTAACTACTTTTGGTTTAAACTAGTTCAACTATTAGTTGAACTACTTGTTTTAATAACTACTAGTTAAAACTACTTTCAAATTTTCAACTACTTCAAAAAATAATTTGTTTAAAATTTTTATCAAAATATACAAAACATTTTCAAATGTGGCAACTTTAAACATATTTAATTAAGATGTCAGAGTATTTTAAATACCATAACCAGAAATAAAGGTCATTTTTACGCGAAGTATAAACGTTTTTTGTGATATAGATAAGAAAGATGGTATTAGAATTAGGGGAAAAAATAGGCAATGGAATTTAATAGACCAGAAAACTAGTAGTTAACTACTTTGGGAAATAGTTAACTACTAGTTGCAACTAGTCCCAGGAAAAAATAGTTAACTACTAGTTACAACTACAATTTCTCAGACTAGTTAGTAGTTGGTAGTTAACTATTTTTTGACCACTAGTTGCCGAACACTACATAATACATATCCTATAACCATCTAAAATTTCTTTAAGGTGGTCATCTTTTTTTCCGAGATAAGAGATTTTGCATCTGAAATTTAACTTAAAAAACTCGGAGTATGAAATCTTTTGAGCACTTTTTGACTTCTTTAGGCATAGCATTAATTTTTTTTACCATAATAGTATTTGAATTATTACACAAAATTCATAATAAATGTACCTGAATTTTTTAATTTCATATTTTTGACGATTTTTAAGTGATTTTACAAAAAATGCGGTCCAATATTTATAACATTTTAAAATTTTTTTTCATAAAATTGTTTCTAAAGCATCTTTAATTGATCGATTTTAATAAAAATTTATCCATTGGTTCCAACAATGAAAATTATTCCTACATTTTTATAGACATTTTTCACACGTATCGAAGGCTTGTTATAAATAGGGATGGATTTATGAATTTAATTAAAATACTTTTTAATATTCATAAAAATTATTTCATTAAGGTTTTCTAATTTTATTAATAAAATCGGTCATTTTACAACCCTTAATATTCACTGTCCACCGATAGCAATTCCCGGAAAAAAAACAAGTGATGGTGAGGAACCACATGAATACGAAAGAGTGGAGTCAGTCAGGCAAATGATTTAAGGATTTTATCTCTCCATAGTCGGAAAAACTTCTTAAACTTTCCGCAAATATTGAAAAACTTGTAGAAATAATAGAAAATTTCTTAATAAATCAATTCAAATTCATTTTAAAAAGTGGTGAGTAGCATAAATATATTAACATATTGTGTTTTAACTAAAAACTATTTTTGAATAGTTAAGTAATATTCAAATTTTCGAATTTTTATCTCAAAAATTTACCGAGATACACAATGCTAAAAAAAACTCTAAATTTGCCTAAAAATGGAAAAACGCGTGCACGTACAAAGGACTATAACTCCTGACCTAGCTATAGTAGAATCAAAATTTATACACGGTTGTAAATCTAAGAAACTTTTAAAGCATATCAAAGTTTCAAAATCTTTAACTGTAACCTTTGACTTTGAATATCTTAAATTATGCCCCTTAGAAAATTCCAAAAATTCCATATTTTGTTGCACCAACCAGAGTACCAAATATTAGAAAGGATATAAATGTTACAAATAATTGGAAACCCCATAAAATTTATTATCAGCACCAATTTCACTAAAAACTTCGTTGGTTGTGATATAATACTTGATTTTAATTTGTTAATGGGTATAACATTTTCCACTATAGATTTACCGTCAGTAACTCCACGATTATTGCTGTACCTCCACGGCTCGAACTATTTTTAGTTTCACTTATCCTAGTTATAAAATCAAGGCAGTACAGCATTATGTATACTACTTTTGTTTTATTGTTTTAAGGTAAAGTATGTAAAAATCTCAATTTAATATACTAAGGATAAAACTGTTTTAAAATAATTGTCTTAAATTATTAGAATATTTTGATTTATAGCAATATTCCAAGATAAAATAACATATAAAACTATAAAATTGTGTGTAAAGCAATTTGTTTTTGTTAAAACAAATTAAATAACTCTTCAGGTATTATAAATTTTGTAATAAAAACGTTGCATTGGTTCCATTAATGAAAATAATTCGTACATTTTTATAGACATTTTTAACAGGCATCGAAGGTTTGTTTTTATAAATAGGGATCAAATTACTAAATTAATTAAAAAACATTTTAATATTGATAAAAATTATTTCATTAAAAGGTTTTCTGATTTTATAAACCATCGCTCATTTACAACCCTGAATACTCACTGTGCACCAATAGAAATACCCGAAAAAGAACACGTGATTGTGAGGAGCCACCCTGAGAACGTAAGGGGAGTTTCGGTCAGGATATTGATTTAAAGATTTAGTTTCCCCATAGAAGAGGAAACATTTTTTAAAGATACACAGCATATAAAACATCAGATTAACGATTATAAAAAAATTCTTTGATAATTCAATTCAAATGCATTTTAAAAAGTGGTGATTAGCATAAATACATTAATATTGTGTTTTAACTAAAAACAATTTTAGAATAGTTAAGTATACTATAGACGACATTAGTCATAGTTTTAGACCCTCTTTAATATTTGGTAGACTGGCAGAATAATGTTGGGGCAACAAAATATGTTTTTAAGAATTTTTTAAGGAGGCTGGTTTGGTTTTTGGTACATATATTTTCCGGTCTGTGTGCTTGATCTCTAGGATCCGCTTTATAAACCTTCGTCAAGTAAGACAGAAACCCAACAGAATATTTTTACTGACACAAAGAGAGAGAAAATACAGCCAGGGCAAAGGCTGGACGACGGCCGATACAGTGCACACACTGCTAGCCTGATTGTCTGCACGTAACACAACCAGGCCACTCGGCCCCCTTAAGGAGGCATATTTTGAGATATTCAAGGTCAAAGCTTACAGTTAAACATTGTAGAAAGGTTATGCAAGGTACTGTTAGAAATCTTTTAGATTTACAACGGTGTACTTAAACTTTTTTTCTACTGAGTTAGGTAAGGAGTTACAGTCTTTTGGGGGTAGGTGGACGTTTTTCCATTTTCGGGCAAATTTTGAATTTTTTAACAGGGTAAATCTCGGTCAATTTTTGAGATAAAAAACTAAAAATTGTTAGAATTACTTATACTGCCATATGTATCATTCACACCAAATTTAATCAAAATCGGAAGGGGTGCAGTCAAGAGTGCCATCAATCGTACATGGAATTGCTTCTATATATTTTTGGGGGTCGCCATAAATGTTGAAAGTTTTACTGATTACAAGAAAAAAAATGTAGTTTTTAAAAACAATGATCTTAAAAATTGATGGACGTGTTCACCCCCGGATAGATGCCCGTAACCTCAAAGATGTTCTTAGACACATATAGTTTATTTTTCTTAGAACTTCTTCTTAATATTATTTGCAAATAAGGCGATATTATTCTTTTGGTAAAAATTGGTAACCAATATGTCTCCAGTTAAATTGCTCCTTATATATATTTTTTTTTGTTGCCGATACTGATACACGCAGTAGTTACTACATAGTCTTATAAAGGTTTCAGAGAGATTTTATAGGTTTAAATAAAAAAAATAGCAATTTAAATTAATTTTTGTAAAATTAACAAAGTTATTATGTTTTGCTCATTTAATAACAAACATAGAGAAATCCTAATTTCTATTCATTCCATATAAGTGACATAAATAAAAAGAACACAAATAATGGTCATATTAATTGAGAACCAAGGGTTTTTATTCGGTGTGTCTGGGCAAAATGTCTCTAAAATCAGGATTTCCCGATGACTTCAATACATAAGCTCACCGTGTATGAAGCACCTGACTTGAAACTATATTAAACCTAGTTTGTTTCACCGTTTGTTAACGTTTACGTCTAATAAGAAAGAAAACGTCACTTTGATTTTAAAGAAAATGCCCTAAGTGATTTTTGCGAACAGTATACTTAAGTAAACTATTAGTATTACTGTTTGTGTTCTGTTTTTGGAGCAAGATGATTAACTGCTGGCTGTTTCTCTAGCTCAAGGACACATAACCATTCTTGCCTGATGCACTCTCAAGACAAATTTCACCTGCTCGCTTTCTCACACCAAAAGGTAATGCATTCTCCTTCACATACTCAATAGTCATATGAGTAGCACACAAGATTATTAAGACAATGGGCACATAAAGTTTTAGTTTACTCATAACTACTAATTATTGTTGCTATGTTCGTGCACCATAACCAGTTGGGATTATTTATTTTCTAAGTTCACGCGCTTAGGTATATCTACTTCATAGGATTACGACTTAAAATGAAGATGGTGGGAAATATTGGTACAGTAGAAGCTCTCTTATAAAAGTCAGCTCTCTTACCTTTTGAAAGTGTTAGCTTTGGCAAAAGTCCTTAACGGTCGCCAAGTTGGCACCATTTTATAGCCGATCTGTTGCAAGGTTTGTAGAGAGACTCTGTACGAGCATTGCCATTGGCAGAGACCCCTCTTCCCATTGGGTGACGTCACGGATGAGCCAACCTTCTCTCTCTACAAACCTTGGATCTGTTGTTTAAAAAGAAATTATTCATTGGTAATAAAACAGTGCCAACTTGGCGATCACTAGGGACTTTCGCCAAAGTGAACTTGTTCAAAAGGTGAGACAGCTGGTTTTTATAAGAGCTTTTAAAACAAAGGAATAGACTTAATCCTGTAGTAACTGAAAAAGAATAATAAGTAACATCTTAAAAGACTGTAGAATTTTAAACATTACTTACACTTTAAATGGAATTAAGTCTAAAAACATATAAGCGTAATAAAACATACTCTAAAGCAATTTATTATGAGATGGTAAAATTTAATAATCATTAAGATCTTTGATCTATTAAAATAATGCTTTTGAGGTTACATCGGTAAGCCTTCCCCCGCATGAAGATTTTAACTCCAGAGAAGTAATGTAACAATTTATAATGTTGTAATCAAGTTTCATTAATAATAACTTTCAAAAGTGTACGGGTTTTGAATACAAATGATTTTAAATGCTATGGAGAGATTATCTTAACTTACCGGATTATTGTTATGAATGTTTCTGAGAAAATTATAGAGGCGTGAGTTTTGATTTATCTACTACAGGTACAACTCATTCTCAGAACTCAGCTTATGGCTAAGAAGCCAGACAAAAAAAAGAGGAAAAGAAAAACCCCAGTTGTAGAATAACACACAAAAAAATGAAAACTAGGTATCTCAAATTTAAAAAAGATGAAATATGTTGTTGAGCTGATCCTTTTGCTTTATAATATAACTATAACTGTATTGGCTAAATTTGCCTCGCAGTTTATTTCGAAACTTTTTTAGACAATAAACTTGAAAAAAAAAATGATATTTACTTTTTCTGATGTATAAACACAAGGATCATGCGATACCCTTGATGTTGATAAACTCTTAGAATAAGTATTTGAAATAAAGTATTGTTTTTGATTTTTTCTATTGAATATTAAAGTTTTGTAATTTTTATTTGTATTAAAACTGGAATGGTTATAGTCTATTTAGTATTTTTCGAGGTTTAAATAACTATTAAGCATTCATTTAGTCAAGAATATTAAGCAAAAATTGTTGAAGATAAGTTGTATTAAAAATTGTTCTTTATCCAAATAAATTGCATATTTTATTTAATCGGATTTAATTTACTTAAATCGAATGGATTTTTTATTTTTTTATTAAAATAGATTAATGCGTTTGTAATTTCTAAAATTTATTTAGAAGATATTAATATATAAGTTTTAAATGATATAATATTTACATTTTGCTTACTATCACACTCTATCTAAGGTATTTTGTGTATTTTTTATGAAAATTAATTTTAATAAATGGTTCTAAGAATAGGGTTTTTATACTAAACATGGAAAACTTCTTAATGACTAAAAGGATTGTTAAGAATGAATATTTAAATGAATGAATACTAAAATTTCATTAATAAAAATTAACTATTACTTTCACTGTTTTAATAATAATATTTACTAAAATTTCGTATAATTCATTTTTTATTATCCTTGAATGTTTATTTACCAGACTTTGAAATGGAAAATTAAATTTTCTAAAAAATTACTGCTAATGATTTTCTTTAATTATTTACTTTAAAAATCACGCCTGATTTATTTGTGAAAATTAAATTAATCCATATTTTTATTAATTTTGTTAAATCAATATTGTTTTATTTTTTAAAGTTAATTATTAAATCGTGATAAAAATATAATTAATTAATCTAACTATTAATAACTATTTATACCTAAGAGAAAATTACATTTGAAAATGTGATCAAATAAAAGATCATCAGTGGATTTTTATCAGAAGGTATTAGCTAGAAAAAACTTTTGTTGGGATAAAATTCTGGATTTTAAAGTGGTCAAAAAGTTTTTAAAATGTGTTGATGAAAATGCAGGCTGTTATATGTATATAAATTATTTTAAACCTAACTAAAAAGTTAAGTTTTTTAATGATTTGAACTTTAAAAAATATTTAGAGGAAACTTTTAGGCCCAATTTGTCAAGAGCTCAGCTAATTTTGTCATCATTAGGCGACATTTATTCAAAGATGGTCAAGAGAAGTGGTTGAAACACAAGTGGAGTTTTGGTTTGGCAAATTATTTAAAGATTCGGTCTCTCCATAAGGTGGAGAAACTTTTTTAAAACAACGTCTTACCTCAGCATCTCCCAAGTCTCAACGCATTTGGAAAATTTCTTTTATAATTCAATTAAAATTTATTTTAAAAGTGGTGATTATCATAAATATATTAATTTTGTGTTTGAACTAAAAGCAATTTTAGAATAGTTAAGTAAAATAGCCAATTTTCGAATTTTTTTTTATCTCAAAAATTTACCGAGATACACAATGTTACGAAATTCTAAATTTGCCTAAAAATGGAAAAATGCGTGACATACAAATGACTATAACTCCTCATCTAACTATAGTAGAATAAAAATTTATACACCATTGTAAAACTAAGACTTTTTACATCAAATCAAAGTTTTAAAATCTTTAACTTACTTTGAACTTTTTTTACATTTGAAAATGTCAAAAAGGTTTTAAAATGTGTTGTTGAAAATGACGGCTGTTATATAGCTAGACTGCCACTAGAAAAACTTTTGATGTCATACAATATTGTGGCAATTGTTAAGGAAACGGATTTTTTTACTCAATTTTAGGAGTGATGGTAATTTATAAACACTGAAAAAACGTTACGTTTTGTACCAATCCTGTGTGACAATCATTTAGCTTTGTACTTCTTTTCAAAGTCTCGTTTTTTTCTTAAAGTGTTTCTCTTGGCGGTTAGACTATATGTAGTACATAAATTATCAGAAACCTAACCAAAACGTTAATTTTTCAATAATTTGAATTTTAAAAAATATTTAGAAGAAGCTTTTAGGCCCAATTTGTCAAGAGTTCAGCTAATTTTGTTATCATTATGCGAAATTTATTCAAAGATGGGTAAGAGGAGTAGGTGATAAAATTGATAAAAAACGTTTGAGAAAGTAGAAGATGTATGAAAGTCTGTACATTTAATATGCTTTTAATTTAATGTTGTCGCCAAGTTAACAATGGAAAAATCGTTTTTTAACCCAGTCCAACATTTTAAAAACTTTCAAGTTTTAAATTTTCTATAGTTTTGCTCTTTTTTTAATAAGAGGGGAGCCGTGGAAAACTCTTTTAGTTAGTAGGGGTGCAGCAAGTTGAAAATGTTTGGAAACCACTGCCTTAAAGATATAATTTATAATAATTTTGATTATTTATTCACTTAATTTTATTACTTTTAGCTCATAACTCCACAAAACTGTTTAGTACGTGGGAAAGTTCCTAATATTTAACCGAGTATGTATCAATTAAACATTTAAAATGACAACTAATACAACTTAAGCTGCGTTCAGATCGCTATTCTAAATACCTATAATAAGGTCTTGACACTATAAACTCTATAAGCTCATTACTATTCTACGCGATACCAACTTGGCGTCATGCAATACGGCACATTGGCGACATAAATTTCTCCGAAGGGACACCTTTTAAGAGCTTGGACGTAACCAGCTCTTGTAGAAAGCAGTTGGCGAGACAACCAGGAACTTGATATGCTGGAGACTTCGGCGTTAGACTAGGCAGCCTACTGTGTAACAACGAATAAAAAATACTCCGCTTGCATCGCCTGTTGCTGTTGAATAAAGTTGTCAAGTACCTTCGTATATCAATTTATAAATCTGTATTATAAATTATCCTTAGAGCTGCGGTGGAGTGCAAAAAAGAATGGATGTTTTTTTTTTGTTTTTAGCGAGCGTTTAATCTTTCATCTTTGGCCGAGGCAAGCAACTTAACAGTTTTGCGTTTGCATAGCGTAATGAACTGTCGGTGACCCGGATTTTAATAGTGGAATATAGTCTGGAGTTATGGGGATGTAGGTCGAATGGCTTTTTATTTGAACATCTTTCTGGTTGTCGATAAAATACGGGTCTTCTACGTGATACTGCCCCGTGTCCTGTGTGTGTTTGGTTTTATAATGCTTCGTTAAAGCTCAAGTAGTGTTTGGATAACCTATGCTTTTTCAAGAAAATATTTCTATTAATTATTAGAAGTCATGTTGTGTCGTAGTTATTAGAAAAATATTGTCGAAGGCTAAGAGTTTAATAAATATTCCCTGTTAGTGTTTAATTGTTTCAGTTTAATTTTGTTTCAGTTGAGGAGATGTTACGGGTTTTATTAGCTTTAAGGTTATATTTAATAATGATCTTGAGTAAAAATATACTTTTGTGTGTTAGTTGAATGTATTTTTTTCATATCATAGATGCATTTTTTTGTGATTTTAAGAATGTTGGATAAAAACTTATTGCTGTCTTAACCAGTGCTAGAATCATAGTAGTGATTAAAAACCTTGATTAAAATACATCATTATTTAGGTAATTCTTAGGACAATTCACGAGTCAAGGATGATTAATCCAAAATACCCGTTCATTGGTTAAAAAAAATTATTTTGCAAATTTAACGCATTAAAATTTTTTTTTCGATTTTTGACGATTATTTTTACAGTGGTTAGGGTAAAGATACAAGTGATGACTAGGGCTGGGATTTCCATGTAATTACATAATTTTCAGCAATCTGGTATTGCAGAAATACTCTTAAATACTACACCTTTCAAGGGATGTTATATTTTTTACATATTTAAGCTATAAATACACATTTTGCACCATATTCATCCATTTTTAGAATTTCCATTAATAATAATCCAATCACTTTTTTCTTAACTTCTCCAATGACTTAAAAACTCAAAGTTTGTAACGTTTTCTTTTTAGAATTCATTAAAAATTTTTAACATTACAAAATTTCTTCTCCTTTCCCTTTCGAAAACAGTACACATTTTCCACCTTTTATCACAGCTATACCTAAACTATTAAATAATTATTACGTGTGCATGCTTCGAGTTTTTAATGACATGTAAATCCCTGCCCTAGTACACCTAGCAGGCTAGTACATACTTAAAAATACAACACATTTTGCACTTTTTATTACACACCTACCTAAAATATTAAGTAATTATTACGTGTGCATGTTTCGAGTTTTTAATTACACGTAAATCCCATCCCTAGTACACCTAGTACTTAAAAATAGTACACATTTTTCACTTTTTATCCCATCAATACCTAAACTATTAAATAGTGATTATATTTCCATGTTATGTAATTCATTCATTACATTAATTGGAAATTAATGTGATGAATGTTGCAGACCGAGGAGCAGTGCCACGGCTTCGGGAAATTTTAAAAATTACGAAATTTCTTCTCGTATTCTCTTTTGAAAATAGCACACATTTTGCACTTTTTATCACAGGAATACCTACAATATTAAATAGTGATTAAGACCGAGGAGCAGTGCCACGGCTGCACGGGAAAATTTTAAAATTATTTCTTCTCCTTTTCCCTTTTTAAAATAGTACACATTTTGCACATTTCATCACATGTATACCTAAACTATTAGATAATTATTGTATTTCCATGTCAATATTCTAATAATTATTGCAGACCGAGGAGTAGTGCCACGGCTGCACGGGGAAATTTCTTCTCCTTTTCGAAAATAGTACACATTTTGCACACTTCATCACACGAATACCTACAATATTAAATAGTGATTACATTTCCATGTCAATATTGTAATAATTAATGTAATTATTGCAGACCGAGGAGCAGTGCCACGGCTGCGGGGAGCGCATCGTGGACCGCTTCGTGCTGCAGGTGAACGGGCGCTCGTGGCACGGCCGCTGCCTGCGCTGCTCCGTCTGCCGCACCGGCCTCGACCGACACCGATCCTGCTTCGTCCGCGACGACCACGTCTACTGCAGGACAGACTATGTAAGGTGGGCCCGGCCCAGCCGCTTCTCTCTCCTCCCTCCTCCCTTCCTTCCAACACCACAGCATAGGCTTTACAAAGAGTCCTCCATGTTTACCCACAGCTCAAATGTCGACAACATTTACGGCCGTATTCTGCGCTACCTGACCAATGGCGGCTTTACACCACGCGATTTGCGACAGCCGCAGAAACTCCGCCACAGTTTTCGAGGATTCCTATTGGCTCTTTCGAATCGCGGCTGTCGCAATTGCAGCTGTGGCTGTCGCAAATCGCGTGGTGTAAAGCCGCCATTAGCGTCCTCCTAGACTCTTATGGCCCTCCTTATCTCTTTGTGTGGTTTGGGGGTTTTCCCTCGCACTCCTGTCAGAGGAGGGGTTTTCTTTTTTTCTTTAGTTGACCACACAAAGAGACCGGGACCATAAACTGAGGGCCATAAGAGTCTGGGAGGACGCTTAACCACCCAGCCAAAAAAATCTGCAAAATTGCTTAAAAAAAAACGTCTTAAGTGCAGTGTTCTTAAAGAAGTCTGCATGAAGTATGTAGCAATCAATAGGATTTTATAGCCTTTCAGCATGCAAGTCTGCAGTTTTTCTACAGAAATTTCGCAACCATTCTAAAGACATTTCAGCTGTCTTGAAAAAAAAACCTGCAGATTTTCTGAAGAAACTGCACACAAAGTGTGTCAATTCCCTTCACGTTTTTTTAAGAAATTTTGCAGAATTTTTTGACTGGGCAGTTCAAATGTTGACAACATTTACGGCCGTATTCTGTGCTACCTGACCAAAGGTTAGCGTCCTCCTAGACTCTAATTGGTCCTCAGTAGGGTGGGTCGAAAAAACGTTTTTTTCGAAATTCGCTTACGGGTAGTGCGGATTTTTGGCCAAATGGCTTCAACAACACGTGTAAAAAATTTCAGCTCGATTAGACAATTCCTTCTATTGCCGCAATGCGCCCCAAATTTGAAAACACGCAAAATTTCGATACGTTTTTAAAATTTTATCAAAAATCAGTTTTTTTGAATTTTGCTTTGCGAAAGTGCATATGTTTAGCCAAATGACTTCAATAAAACGTGTAAAAAATTTCACATCGATACAACAACTCCTTCCGGTATAAACTTGCGCCCCAAAATTGGGAACTGAAAATGAGAAAGTCTTTTTTCCAATTTTTTAAAAAAAAATTCTAAAAAATCAGTTTTTAGAGTTCCCGCTTTCGGGTAACATGGACATAAAGCTAAAAACCTTCGATAAAAAAGGTGTAAAAAATTTCATCTCGATTGAACAATTCCTTCCAATGTAAACCAGCGGCCCAAAAGTAGAATTTTTAACTTTACAAACTGTCGTTTCTTCTACTGTGACTCGCCAGGTGCGAACTCCGGCAGGAAGTTCTCTTCCACAGCGCAGCGCCTCAAAATTTTTCGCTTGGAATATCTTTTAGCCAGTTATTGTAAGGCATTCTGCATCCACAATCAATTAGCTCAATGATTTGAATGACATGGGAAAGGTCATATTTCTGCTGTCTATGTCTTTCGGCTAGTCGAAGTGAATGCGGCGCTTCGAGGGGGTAAAACACCATGCACAGCAGGGAAATGACAGTAATGTTGTGAAGATAAAAATTCTACTTTTTGGGCGCTGGTTTACATTGGAAGGATTTGTTCAATCGAGATGAAATTTTTTACACGTTTTATCGAAGGTTTTTAGCTTTATGTCCATGTTACCCGAAAGCGGAAACTCTGAAAACTGATTTTTTAGAATTTTAAAAAAAAAAATTGGAAAAATGACTTTCTCATTTTCAGTTCCCAATTTTGGGGCGCAAGTTTATACCGGAAGGAGTTGTTGTATCGATGTGAAATTTTTTACACGTTTTATCGAAGTCATTTGGCTAAACATATGCACTTTCGCAAAGCAAAATTAAAAAAAAACTGATTTTTGATAAAATTTTAAAAACGTATCGAAATTTTGCGTTTTTTCAAATTTGGGGCGCTTTGCGGCAATAGAAGGAATTGTCCTATCGGGCTGAAATTTTTTACACGTTTTGTTGAAGCCATTTGGCCAAAAATCCGCACTACCCGAAAGCGAATTTTGAAAAAAGCGTTTTTTCAACCCACCCTAGTCCTCAGTCTTTTCATCTTGTGTGGTTTGGGTTTTCATCCCTCGCACTCCTATCAGAGGTGGAGTTTTCTTTGGTTCGCTAATTGACCACACAAAGAGACCGGGGCCATACCAGCAATCAATGAAGGAATCGCCGACTCTCTGGGATTGGTGGAATCCTTCTTTGACTGTTGGTTAACTGCTGATTAACCGCTGGTCAAGCAGCAAAGAATTCGGCCGTTAAGCATGTTGTTGTGGGAGCTGGGGTTACACATGGCGACTGGAGGACTCTTTCAAAAGCTATTCCACTCATCCGGTCTATTGCGGTACGGCAATCTGTGAGACAGCTCAAGAGGACGGAAGTCTCTTTTGTTTCTCTGTGATTTCCCTCAATTGAGGCTCACCAGTAGAAAAGAAAAAATCTTAAAATAGATAATCAGATACGGTATTTCAACAGCAGGTGGGATATGGAAAATTACAGTTCAAGTAAATAAGCAACAGCTTATAAGTCTTTTTAAAAGAGAATTGAGGACGTTGGGGCAAGGTCCAGGTATCTCCACTTTCAAACCCAGTTCATTCACACTTCATTCACACCAGTTCAATTTAGCGATACATTTCCAATCATTGTTACCCTAAAATACAGATTTTTGCCTGTTGCCAGATATGGGTTTTAAACTGCAAATCTGGCAAAAAAAAAAAACTAAACCTCATTTTAACTTTCATAGACTGAGTGAGAACAACAGTGTGGTAATAGATCTTTAAGGTTGAGAGTAATCAATAAGTAACTACATTTTTAAAAATATTAGGAGGTCGATATCGTCCACTTCAAATTTTTAAAACGCAAAACCAAACTTAAACTTTCTTACGCATATCTTCTTACTCATAGTAGTACAAACACAAG
The DNA here is from genome assembly GCA_963680715.1 of Tetragnatha montana. Lineage (NCBI taxonomy): Eukaryota > Metazoa > Arthropoda > Arachnida > Araneae > Tetragnathidae > Tetragnatha > Tetragnatha montana. Next base: position 55,288,403 of record OY796679.1, read on the forward strand.
GGTTGCTAAATTATAAATAACTCCCATATTTATCCTAACCTATGCAAAGTTAATACAGCAACCCTAAAGCACGCCAACATTTAAGATAAATCATCTAAAGTAAATTTGATTTCAAAGTGGAGATGCCTGGTTCTTGCACCAAAGGCCTCTACTGGTGTCACCAGATTGCAGTACTGAAACATAGTGTTCGGCACTAGTTAACAAGAACTAGTTGCAACTAGTAGTTAACTACCGATCAACTAGTAGTTAACTACCGATCAACTAGTAGTTTAACTACTTTTGGTTTAAACTAGTTTAACTATTAGTAGAACTACTTTTTTTAATAACTACTAGTTGAAACTACTTTCAAATTTTCAACTACTTTAAAAAAAGTTTTTGTTTAAAATTTCAAAAATATTTAAAATTTTTATCAAAATATGCAAAACATTACACTGCTATTTATAACTACAATGTCATGGTAGAGTACTCAAATACCATAACCAGAAATAAAGGCCCGTTTTGAACGAAGCATAAAGTTTTTTGTGATATAGATAAGAAAGATTATTAGAATTTGGGCAAAAAATAGGTTATGAAATTAAATAGACTAGTTAACTAGTAGTTAACTACTTTGGGAAATAGTTAACTACTAGTTGCAACTAGTCCCAGGAAAAAAATAGTTAACTACTAGTTGCAACTAGATTTTCCCAGACTAGTTAGTAGTTGGTAGTTAACTACTTTTTGACCACTAGTTGCCGAACACTTCTGAAACAGACCGCATAAGTAGAAACGCCCCTTAATTGGAACCGGTGGGACCAATTGAACAAAACACAGAGAAACAAAAATGACGGCAAACTGAGCTGTCTAACAGTGATTCGTCCAAATGGTCTCGTCGGATTACGGTACCGCAACAGACCTTAAAAGTACAAACACTCCCTTGAGAGAGCTCAAATAACAGAATAAATAACATAATGATTATTTTCATCTCTATGTAACTCGTTCACTGGTTCCATAGAATTGTCACGTACCATACCGCAAAAGATATGGATAAGCGGAATGAAATCTCTCCCTAAATGAGCTAATCTCAGTGAGACAGCACAAAATTTTGTCTCTCTGTGATTAGTCCATTAACTTCGCTGGATCCCCGTGATGCAACAGTTCCGTTTAAGTGGAAACGCTCTCTTACACGATCATTCACACTGTATAGCCACATTAACGTTAGTACTTGAAATTCTTCTTTGCTTAAATAGCTAGTTTTATTTTAACATGGTTAAAGTCACGAAATAAATTGAAATAAGTAAAAAAACACAAGGTCAAAAATTTAAGGTCAAAAACAAGGTTGAAATAATTATAAGTATACAAAATAAACGAAATGCAAACATAATGCAAAAAAGTTTCGGAAATTTAAATAGGCATAGATTTCTTAATTTTTTCTCTTAAGATTTACAAAAAATTGCTGTTTTTTTTTTGTTTTGTTTTTTCGATTACAAGGTTCAAAACCTTTTCTTTAACATGATGTGATCAGTTTTTAATTATGTAGGACTAAACAGTTATGTATTATAGTTACTTAACATTCATTTCTCTAGTTTTTTACCACTATTTTCTACATAGAGGAAATTTCGGTTCTCCTTTAGCTGAAAAATTGGCTATTTGCTCCCGTCGATCCCAAAACTTTACCGAAACATGCAGACGATTGATTCAGGGTCATTCTCCGCCTTAGTCAATGATCGTAAAAAGTAGAACATGACTTTTTTAAAGTTCAGTTGAATGATCGTGTAACGTGTCTATTTTATAAACATAAAAATATTCATAAATGCTGTATTTAAATCGATTTTCCATGGGGTTTCTACTCTGAATTTGAAAAAAAAAATACACTACATTAAATCATATATTAACATCATCAATAATGTATTAATTTATATAAAACTTAGGAATTAATGATAAGAAACGTTCTGTCAACACACAACACAGTAACTATTTGTGTTGTTATACCCTAATACTCTAACTAAGAACATTATGTTATAAAGTTAATTAGTTAGTTTTGATATTTGGTCAATCGTGGGGTATCAGCTTGGAAAGCTGCTCTTACCCCGATTATTAGGAATAAAATTAGGGTAGGTAAAATGCTAGTAAATTTACGAAATATTTAACAGCTTTCTTTATTACTTAACAAAAATAAATAAAAAGGATATCTTTTTAATCTACAATAATAATAATTTAAACAACCGGAAGATGATTAATTGACTTGCGTTATAAAATACTAAGAAGCTAGAAAAGCGTGAAAATACATAAAAAATCAATAGCCTAATCGTTTTTTTATAAAACTTAAAAATGTGTACTATTTTAAAATTGACTGGCTAATGTTGAGCTATAAATTTTAAACTTAATAAAATTATCGAGTTTTTTTATATTTCTCTTTTGAGTTTCGTAACTTAATACATTATTTAGTTTTTACGCTATTCAAATAAATATTTATCGTACCGAATGAATTTATTTGAAATTTAGTAAACTAGTAAAATATTTCTTGCCCACTTGAAATTACAGAAAATTATGATAAACAATTTTTGAAACAACCACAAGAACGGTATAATTAATCGGTGCCTAATTTATGTGTCAAGTATTATAGAAACAATAACAAAAAAAAAATCTGCAACTTTATTAAATTCTATAACCTTTTTTGTCGAGCTTTCATGGTGATGCAAATTTTTTTCGTTTGATGAAGTTTTAAGCTTTAATTAGCATATGAAACCTTAAAAAATATGATTATGTATTTGAGATAAATACCTAACTTACCAGGTATTCAAAAAGTATTTCGCTCATGAAATCATTCTAGGATTCAAAAGATAAAATTCAAACAAATATATACTATTTAAAAAATAGTAGTATTAAGTATATTTGAATCAGAAAATTTCGTGTTTCCGCTAAGTAGATATATAAAATGCAGCAAACAATGTTTATCACTGCATTCGTTTTTATATTTCTTTTTTTTGGTATTTTATGTGTGGCATTCCCAGTGCAAGTTTTTTAATTACTTTACTTCAATTGTGAATTGTACCGAGAGTGCAACACAATTTATTTTGAAGTTTATGTCAACCGTTAAGTTCTCGTATAAAGTTATCTTTTATAATTAAACTACTTTTAATTTAATGGTATTTAATATAACTTTCAGTAAATATTGAGAAAAAATTTGAAGCTAATAATAGAAAATGTCATTTTAAAAAGTTTCAATATGATAAAACTTAAAACGGAATCTAAAAACTTAAAATTTAATAATTGTTTTACTTTTGTATTAATGATTAAATATGACATTTTAATAATTGTATCCCTAATTTCAGGTGAGGAGTTTTAAATCATGCATGAAGCCCCTCCCTGAATCGAAGTCAGTCATTTTTTTAAGGTTTCAATTTATTCTTTTTACTCTTTGATTACTTAAATTTATTTAAGAAAAAACATTAAAATCATCTTGCTCTTGCTTTGCTATGTTTTTCAGTTAAGTTTAATTTGAGACATTACTCGTATTACTCGTTGCATGGCTAGAAAACGTGTTTTTATATATTTAAATATACTTTAGTATATATTTATTAAAATGTCATTGATCTAAAATGTGTAACTATTTATGTTTTTAAATTTGCATATTATTTTACTACACATATCTACATTATATAATTGCAAAAGTTATTGCATCTTTCTTTAAATTTATTTTAATTGATGTATTAGATTCTGCAAGCACTTTAAATTAGCTCATTGATAAACTGTGAAAATGAAAACTGATATAATGCATTACTATTTTAGTTAAACACACGATGACACGATTTTGTTAGATGTAATAATACCGTATTTTCAGTAATAAATTCACTGCACTAACTCGAAAATTAAAAAAAAAGATGAGTTAAAATAATTTATTTGAAAAGTTTATTTTTCGATAAATATAAAAATTATTTACGTTTAAAGCAATATCACATTATATCCTGGGTTATTTTTTAATACAAAGTTCTCAATTTTATATTTTTTCTTAAAACTCAAACCCCTTTTTATGTATATTGTATTTAAACCATGATATTTTAGTGTTGAATATACATGTCGAAAATTCATTTTTTTCTTACCTCTCTGGTTTCAATTAACGAACAAAAAAGAAACATGATTTACTACAAAATGTTATTCCAATAGCTCACACTTTCATAGTAGGTCAAATAAAATACTACTACCCCCTATAAAAAAAAATCCCCCCCATACCCCTCTAACTTCCCATTACAGCTGTAATCTGTGGTTGTCAAGGTCTCTTCATGGTAACAGATTACCACAGGGGTAAAATATGTCGAACTTGCATTCTGCCCGACTCACCCACCCCAATCGTTTCGCTCATCCCCCTCCCTTTTAACCCCCCCCACTTCAACGATAAGCCCCCAAAGATCAGTTCTCAACCATTGACAATGAGTACCTACCGGAACTACTGTTTCATCGTTGTGAATTATTGATTTCCGTGGAGAGCTCTTTAGTGATCGAGTCAAACACTCTATAGGCCGAGTGAATTTATTGGTTTGCCTTGTGATGGATGGATTAAAGGGGCCGCCTAGAGTTAAAGACCTTTAATGTTTACCGCTATTTTGCGGTGTAAAAGTAGTTTTTTAATATTTTTCTCTTCGTAAAATGGACGTTTAATCCAAAAGTTAAGCACCCGTGTTATAGTGAGAGAAATTTGACTTGTGTAAGGGAGAAATAACGTTTATGAATTGAATAAGATTGAAATTTAAAAATATTGAAACAATATTAATTGTTTATAAACTTTAAGTTGGATTTGTAATGGAATCATACACAAAATCATGCTTTAAAACCAATTTAAACTAAACCAACATTTGTAGAAAGTATGACTACACACTAAAAGACCCTACTGCCAGAAAATCCCTGTATTCCTTCCCCTGTATCCCTGAAAAACTTCTCTGTATTATACAATAACAGGATACTTACTGAAAGAATTTCTCAGATAAATTAGTTTTATCGGATTAAATGTAGCTTAATCAGTTAGACACAAGCCACTGTCAAAAATTAATTTGTAACAAATATTTTATGAGGTTGTAAACAAAAGCTTTCATTAGTTTCGAAATTGAAAAACTAATTAGCAAATTTATAAAACCAAAGTCATCACTGGAAATCGATCTCAGGTTTACCGTGTGGTAGTTGTGGATACTATCCATTGCGTCATGACATCGTATGGAATAGTAAGAAGTTGTATTAATATAGAGGAATATGCAAAATTTTAACAAACTTTAACTTGAAACCTTTTTTTTTCGAAATACAGAAAAGTTCCTTTAATGTGTTTTTACGTTTTAATTAAAAATTTCATTATTAAGAAGAAAAACGCTATTGAATTTAATACTTGTTTTCCTCTTGCGCTTAAAATTCTTACACTTTGCCTGAATAAATTTTATGCAACCGGAATTATGAAAGAATCCGTGTGGTAGTCGTGAGAAAATAATTAACCTAAGTTTATTGTGTTTCTAGCAGATATCACTATTAATGTTTTATAAGGCGAATAACAAAAAATGAAAAGAGGTATTGGGACTACGATCGTGATTTCTAACCAGAAAACACAAATTAGCGTCTTCATATGAACCCAAGCTGTTTAATAGTCTAAAATAATCCTCCTTATTAAATTGTTACTAAAATTACCTCGGAAATTTATAATTATTCAGCTGACTCCACCTGCAAATTCACTCCTAACCTACTAGCAACATTCTCTTTTGCCCCACCTAAATGCATATTGTGCCTTTTACCAAACTCAAAGAGGCAAATAAATTTCAAGCTACGAAAGGTTCAATTATCTCCACTTTATGTGAACAGTCAGGCACCTGCAACGCGCGCGCAATTACCGTAACCCGAAACTGACAGATTTAGTAGGGGATCGTCGCTCCTCGCCGCCGCACTGCGATCCGAGGGCCGCCGCATACCTTGCCCCAGGGGGCCTGCGTCGCCCCAACGGCCAAGCGATGTTCACGCGTCCCCTGAACAGCGGGGGGCGAGATGAACATGTCACGCCGTCTGTTTACGCACCCCGCTCGGCAAGATGGTCGCTTTTTTTGTTTTGTGTGATGACACGTTTGCTTCTCAGGTTCAAAGGTGTTGCCGTGAAATGTATTTGCGGAATGTTGGAGTGCGGATAAGAGAATTGGGTGGTTTTAGTTGGGTATGGGGAGTGAAGAGTAGGGAGTAGGTGATAGATAAAGTAGAAAATAGTTATGGAAACAAACAAAATAGCGTTAGTTAAACTGTAAGAAATCTTTATTCAAAGAATGGTTAATTTCTGTATATTATGAGGAAATATCCGTGTTTCTTGTTCTGATAAAGGAGAGAAATTTTCCGTTTTTTGAAGAAACTTTTTGAAGAAACAGAGGTTTCTTTTAGCTTAGTTATAGGAGATAGCCTTTATAGCAATCAATGTTAAGCATAACTAATTTTATAGACCCGAATGATTTCTTTAAGTGAGGATTTAATTAAATCTAAAACTAAAATTATTGGGACATTTTGATATTTTAACCCCTTTTTATTAAATTCAATCTTGGTTTTACCTTAAAGTTTTCTTTCGTAATGCGAGTGTTCCAGCAGAAAAGTAACTTTTACAGGGTATAGTTGGAAAAACCATTTACCACTTTTTCTATTAGATAGTAATTACCTTAAATATAGTTCTGCTGTTGTTAAAAAATAAAAATACAGTAATTTATTTCTAACTAAACTCATGTCGATGTTGAGTATTAATTTTAAAATTTAGTATTTTATTAAAAGTGTAGTTTAACAAAATTAAATTATTTTCCTAATTTAAAATGAAAGTGATTTGTAAATTTTATTAACACAATAAATAAAAGTTAACTAAGAATAGTTATATTTTTTATGTTTACTAATAAAAATTATTATAAGTATACAAATAATTAATATTCAATTGAAATTTTAATTATAACAAACAAAATTGAATAAAAATGAAAAGTTAAAAAAATAATTGGCAAACAAAGTAATTAATACTCTAGTTCAAATGTTAAGTAAAACAAATTAAATTATACCTAAAACTTAAATTTTAAGTAAAGCAAATAAAATAATAATACGTTTAATTGACACAACTTCTTAAAAATTCAACAGTTTCCATAATTTTTAATCAAGTTAACTTATAACAAATAACCTACACGATGATGAATTCAAAATTTAAACTAACATCACTTTTGAAAAAATAATTTTACATGGGAAAAATAATTGAAAAACGTGTATAAAAATATTGAAAGAAAGTCAAAAGATTGAAAAATAAATATTAGATTCAAGATTAATTATACATACTTTAATTCTTCAAGTAAATTTAATTGTTTATAAAATCAACTGACTCTTCGTAACATTTAAAACATTAAAACAGAAAGTATTCCAACAATGTATGATTCATAACTCATACGAGGGTTGTTGATTTTTTAACTTCCGTTTTGGTCCTGAAAAGAAGTAGTAGGAATTTCGAAATAAATTTGCCTCTGTTAGATAGGTAAATCCTTGAAGATCAATTCGCATTTTTATTGGAAAATAATCGGTAATTTTATTCTATTAGCTATCGTGTTTAAAAGCGCTCTCCTCGTACTTTTTTCCCGCAGGCCCACAGAAGATTCCTCTTTTTCCTCATTTTCCCTCCCTTCGATACGTTAAAAATAAAACACAAATGATTAGTACCTAAAAAACAAGATAATTAATGAAGATTAGAAACATCTTTAGTTATTTTCCCACTTAATCACCTTGAAAATGAACCATTATTGTACCTTTTCACAAGTGTTTCGATTAATCGATGTTGCCCATATGTTGCCTAGTTTATTAAGGCTGTAGCTTAAGAATGACCAATGCAAACTTGGCAGATGCAAAAATGGTTCTTTGGATACTGCAAAAATCACCTGCCTGGCCATTGTTTATTGTTAATGCATGCGAACAGAGTTTGAAAGAAGAGAAATTATCTATAGGCCTGCGGAAAATAATTTCGAGGAGCAGGCTTATAAACTCAATAACTAATAGAAAAATTGTCCGATTTTTCTCCCAGTAAAGATGCTAATTAATCCTTAAGAAATTACCTATCTACCAGTAGCAAAATTATTTCAAAATTCCTACAACTTTTTTTTTCCTGAGCAAAACGGAAGTTGAAAAATAACAACCCTTAGAATAAGATATTGTTAAGGGTACCGTAGAACTTGAACATTGTCACAAGGGTCCCGTGATGAAAAAAGGTAACATAACATAAGCGATAACATGCATACTTATCAAACACATAGAAACGGAATCTTATTATGCATCAACAATCACCCCTTTCAATGTATGAATCAAACCTAATACACCCCCAAAACCATCATTTCCAAACCCACACGAGTCTTCCACCCACTCCCACCAAACAGTTGTTCGGCAGGGAAATCAACGAACAACCGGCGACAATTACTATTTTGTCCCAACTTTCGGTCCGGGTGAGTCGCACGTGCGCTGCCCGGGTAATCGGCGCTGATTGGTGTAATTAGGCGTTAAATGGGCGGTGTCCCCCGGGACGCCCCCTGGGGAGCTTCCGTTTTTGTCCCCCTTGTCTCCCATCGATCCGCTGGGACAATGGGCTGTGACGAATGGCCAGGGGCGTTCGTTGATTTTCAGCGCTGGCTGTGGGTGGACGAGCGACCACTTAACACTTTTAATGGGGCTCGACTTAAAGAGATCTTTTATTTGACACGTCTTTTTCTGTAGGGTGTTGGATTTTTTTTATGAAGTATTTTTTGTCTGAGGGCTGTGTGTTCGAGTTTGTGGTGGTTAAGTATGTGCGTGATTTATTTGGCGTTACGCTATCCCAGATGGGGTAATATTGATTTATTTAATAGTGGTGGTGATGCTAAGATGATTTATAAGCAAATAAACGAATGTGTTATACGACCAAGAAGTTTTTAAAAACAAAAAACATTATTGGCCCATATTTTACATTATTGAAATAATCACAGATTAATTGTGCAATTTTTTTTAAGTTTACACCGAGTGCCTGAGACCGATTTATAAATAAAGTCTATTGAAATATAATTTTTTATATGATTGGCACACATCTCATAACTGAAAGTGTTAACATATTTGGGCACACGTCTCATAAACAATGTTATTACATCATTACATGTTAAACAATTTATTCGATCGTAGAAACAATATTTTTAACCTTTGGTCTAAGTTAAATATGTTTAATACAAAATACAAGTTTACTACAGTTGCATAAACACTCATAAAACGGCATTTTCAAAACTGGGTAAAAAAAACATTCAAATCTGAGTATTTCACAAACTTAAACTGGCTCCGAATCAAATTAATTTACAAGTTTGAAACATGCATACAGTTTTGAAAATATGCAGGTACTCAAAAATGATACATCATGGCCTTTGTCAAAATTACCCCCTTCGCTGGTACAGTGTTTGATCACAGAGTGACTAGTCTACTTGTAAATAGAGTGTGATGCCACATCTGAGAGAGGCGGGCAATCACGTTCTTAAATGTTCAGATAGAATATAATCACTAATGATACATATAATACACTTCAAATATTAAACAAAAATACTTATTATTTGAGTGGTGACTATTGAATTGTTTGAAACTAGTATTTCAAAATTGAAATAATTGAGTTTCCATATTTGAAACAGTTTCATATCAAAATGAAACTATCGATGTACTCTGATTTTAAATCGCCATTTTTCTAGGTGCATATGAAAGAGAGGCCCCGTTTACATGCGTCACTCTTATACCCGAGTATAATGCTGGGGAAAGGGAAATTGAAAACCGTGCTATAAACCCGTTTACACGACCAGTCCTCAAATCCCGGGTATAGACGTCACTGGTCCCATCATTCATTGCAATTTGTGTTTGTTTACATTCTGTTATCTCTTTTCGGCTTGGAATTTTGCGTTCATGATGGATTATTTTCAAGTTATTTCGACTTATAGGATAGTAATCAATCTTATCAGTATCCAATATCAATCATACCAATATCAATATATAATACCAACCAATATCAAGGATAGTATCAATATCCAATTGAAATTAAAAAGAACAACTTACTTTCCAACAAGTCCTAACTAAAGCCTAACATGGATGACTTTTTGCTTTGAGTGAGACCGAAATGCATTATGGGAAAGCCGTGTATTCAAATTCCCGAGTAAATAGGTGGATTTATACCCTGCATTTTTTCCCTTTCATAGGGATTGCGAGGTATACCGGCCACTTATACCCGGGTATATGGTCCATGTAAACGGGGCCAGAATGAACAAAAAGTTAACCAGCAATAAAATCATTAAAATATAAAAATAGTTTTTTTAAAGAGAATTTACGTTTTACTTTCGCTCATTCTCGTTCTTCTAAACAAAGTTTACAAAGAAACTGTCCTTGAACTGATTATACAAAAGCGAGAAAATAACAACATTTGGGTTTCAAAGCAAATTATGTTAATAACGTTTACACATATTAACACGAAAATCTATTTTCAATTGTTTCACAAAATACAAAAAAAATCTTGTCGGTTTGTTTTTCCTACTAATTTCGTACACCTGTATAACTGTTTTCTTTACATTGATTCAAACTACGCAGCAAAACATGAATTACCTATATTAGGCCAAAATGTATGTGACTTGATTGATAGAGTTTGTAAATAGTTTTAGATATGTTATTTTAAATTTGATATAAATTCCATGTATCGTTTTACTTGTTGGTCAATTATGAAAAAAGTCAAAAAAATTTTAAAGTTCATTAGAACATAGTTTTGTGCATTTATAATCTTTCCTTTTGAATTTTACAAATATTATTAAAGGATGACAGAATTAAAATAAAAGATTTCTCTGATTTAATCATATTTCTTCGATTTATGTAAAACTAAAAGTAGTCAAGATAAAACTGATTTGAAAAGCAAAGAAATAATAAAAGACTGTTTAAACGGGAAAAATATTAGAAAAAATTCATTTATACAAAGTAGCTATTTATTTTTATGAATAAAATGCAATATAGTCTTTTTTAGAATAATCATTCAAACTATCGTGATTATTAAGCAATAAAATTTGTATGTAATAGAGACAATAAAGCTCAGAGGGCTGAACGGGAAGAGGTACGTATTTAGTTTAAAGTTTAGTTCATTTTTAAAAGGCAAATTCATAGACGGGTATAGCTGGCTTTATCACTTTCAGGTAAATTTTTCTTTATTAATACTTGTTTTATTAATTAAAATAATTCGAATTAATTATTTTTGTTAATTTTTTTACACAAAACTGTTTTTAAAAACAAAACAATAAAATTAAATAAATTTAATTTTATAGTTTGTTTAATTTTCTAACCTTTAAATAAATTTAAAAACAAATCCACCGAAAAATGCACAAAACTCTTAATGTTCTATAGCAGTAATATTAATTTCGTATAGTATAATATAGTTTCGTATAGTTATACCGTTAGTATGTAGGGCAAGTTTTCCGATAAAGAAATTTCCGATAAAGAGATAGAGGAATATATGTTACGGGCAATGTGATTAATCGGGCATTATTAATAATGCCCGAAGTGGAGGCGGGCAAAGTGATAAATTTCATTGATAAATTCCATTGAATTTATCACATTGCCTGGGTATTATTAATAATGCCCGATTTATCACATTGCCCATAACATATATATGTACTATAATTGAGCCCATATTCCCGTGACAAACGTACACAAAATGCATTAAATATATAGAAGAAATAATAGAAGAATGTCAATCGTTATTATTTTTCTAATAAGGCGGTTTTTTATATTGATGAAGAATATATTTCAATATTTTATTAATACAATTTAATTTTTTTTCAATCTTCATACAAATACAAAGTAACTAAAACAGTAAAGTTAATTGAAAAAGTAAGTCAAACTGAAATAATAAAATGCTGTTAATCAATATTTAAAGTAAAATACTATTATTAAATTAATATTTTCTTCCATGTAAATTATATTAGTGTACAAAAGAGGACTATTTTTACGTAGGATTTTAAAAGTCAGTTTATTAAAGTTTGTATTTGTTTTCTTATCGACTGTAAACCAGTAAATATAGATAAACTTTTTATTTAAAATAAAATTAAAATGCTGCTTAAATAGCAATGAATGCTTTTATTCAATACTACTTAATACACACGTTTCATACATTATAATAATGTAAAGATCTGAAATCTTACTCAATTTTTTTTCTAATTGAAAATTTATATTCAAGGTGACTACTTTTTATTTACGGTTCTTTATTAACACGTGAAAAAAAGTGCACCACACACGAGAAAGTTGGTAGACTTTCTGTTACTGCAGTTTTCCTTATTAATCACAAAAAGAAAGTTTTCGTTTTATTATAGAGCAAAAAGGACGTATTTATATATTATTTTTATCTATAAACATTTGAAATCTATTTAAATCACTTTTCTTATAACCTCAAAAATTAAGTAAAAGATAATCAATGGTTAGAAACAACTCCATCTATCTCTAGTCTACTTCGTACACCGAAGAAAGAAGAAATGTCACCCAGAACCAGATGGAATATATTAAAGGTAACTACTTTTCATTTCAGTTGTTTATTTTTAATACAGGGTGATTATAATTAAAGTGGAAAATGGATCAATAGAACTATATCGCCTGTTTTTAGTTTGGTCTGAAGGAATAATAACGATTACATAGCTTCATATCGGACAATTTTGGAACCTATTTGTTTTTACCTTGGTTCAATTATCACTGACAAAAATGAATTAAACCCAGAGATAAAGGCTAGACTGGCGGCTGGAAACAGATGTTATTTTTCAATGATAAAGTTGTTTAAATCCTCTCTGCTGTCAAGAAAGTTAAAACTAAAATTATATAAAACAATAGTCAGACCTATCGTTACATATGGAGCAGAAACTTGGACAACCACGCAGAATGAAGAGAAAACACTTATTACATTTGAAAGAAAGATATTAAGGAAAATATATGGACCAGTCAAAGATAGAGAGGTTTGGAGAATTAGGAGCAATTTAGAGTTAAGTGGACTGTATAAAGAAAAAGATATTGTCAATATAATAAAATCTAAAAGAATACAATGGCTTGGACATCTGGAGAGAATGAGTGACGAGAGAGCTACAAAGAAAATCTACAGAGGAAAAATAGAGGGTAAGAGGAAGATCGGACGTCCTAGAAAGAGATGGCTGGACGAGGTTGAAGAAGATTTGAGGAAATTAAGGGTGAGAAATTGGAAGACAAGAGCCAGGGATCGGAGAGGGTGGAACTGCCTTGTGAGGGAGGCCAAGGTCCTACATGGACTGTAGAGCCGAGGAGGAAGGAAGGAAGGAATTTGTTTTTACCAATACAAAAATCTCTCTGTGTCAGGAATACTCTGATGAAAATGAGATCATTATGCAATCGTTCTTTTTTAACAGCCTTTTAAAATGGAAACTTTATTTACAATCACCCTGTATTTTAAGTAGTTCAAATATATTATAACTTCATACATAAAAAACGTGGAGTGTGTTAGTCTTATAGTAAAAATTAATACTATAACAGTAATAAACTTAAAACACAAAAAAAAAAAAAACAATTTACAATACATTTGGCTTTGGTGAATTCAAGAAATTTATAATATCTTTTGAAATTTCAAAGGCAAAATATCATTAAAATTTTATGAGACTAAGTACCTGTCACGTTTAAAAATGTATGTAAGCGAAGTAAGTACAAATTGTTATAAATTAATAGGTGTGAAATGTACAAGAAACTGAAAATTACAGGGAAAGATGTAAAAATACTTCTATTCTTTATGAAACATAATAAAAGTATTGCAATATTTCAAAACCTTTTTTGTAAAATAATAAAGATTAAGTTAAGTTACATTAGTTTGCTTTGTTAATATTACTGTCACTCAGAAAAGTTCGAACAATGTATTTTAAAAAATATCGGTGCAAACATTTTTATTTCTTTTTCAGGTGGGCTGTTTGAAGAGGAACTTAAAACTGATTGAAAAGTAAAGATTGTTAAATTCATGAAAATTCATTATTTTAACATATTAAAAGATGTAAGAATATTTTTCTTTAAAACATTAATTTCTGATAAATTGTGACTCAATAAAAGTTTTTGTTACTGTTGTATTCTTTTTAGACAATGCACACTTAAACATATGTTGTTTTTACAATATTAAAATAATCCTTAATACTATTAATGTTATTATATACTATACTAATTAATAATATACTATTAATGTTGCGGAAAAAATGTTATTAAATTTGGTTACACAGCAGAACATTTTTATTTTACATTAGATTTCACGAAGATTTTTCATTCTAAACATTTCAATTTTAAAAAGCATTCTTAAAAGAGTGTTGTTATAGAAAGGAAGTATTCTTAATTTCATTTTTGAAAAAAAAAATAAAAGAAACTTCGTCAATATAAGGTATTATTTAAAAAAAAATATTAAACACTAATAAATTTAATTTCAAATAAAAATTTTCCTTTAGGTAAAGAACTTTAATGATTAATTTACTTTTTTGTATGATAATTTAATTAAGAGGAAAGATTTATAGAAGTATCTTACATTTTTGAACATATAATTATATTAAACTCCTAGAGAATACTCAAAAGCCTTGAGTTTTCATACTATAAACATTTTATTGAGACCCTCGAATGTTAATTAAATTAATTAAAAACTATACACTCATAAAACGGTATTTTCAAAACTGAGTAAAAAATACTCAAATCTGAGTATTTTACAAACTCAAACTGGCTCCGAATCAAATTTTCTTAAGTTCGAAACATGTATGAACTCATTTCTGAAAATATGCAGGTACTCAAAAATGATACATCATGGCCTTTGTCAAAATTAACCCTTTCGATCGTACAGTATTTGACCAGAATGTGACTAGTTCATTTGTAATAGAGCATTTTCAATCACATGACTCGGACCTATCAACGGCCTTAGCAACAGAAGGGTAACAGTTTTTTGCCCAACAGAGGTTAACAGTTACAGAAAATGACTAGCCGGGGAATTCTTCTATTGGAGCATTTGCAATCACGTGATCCCATACCTAAAAACCGCCTTAGCAACAGATAAACAACGGCCTTAGCAACAGTTAAAAGAAAATAACCGGTTGTGACGTCACCTGAAAACACTCTATAATAAGGGTGTGATCCCGCATCTGAGAGAGGCTGGCAATCATTTTTTAAAACACTTTAAGAACTCTAGGCTTGATCCAATGTTTAATTTCATGAACTGCTAACATACAAAAATGCATATAATTTGAGTGGTGACTGTTAAATTGTTTGAAACTTGGTATTTCTGGTATTTCAAAATTGAAAGAATCATGTTTTGATATTCGAAGTGTCTATTTGGACGGTAAAACCGGCAGTTGGCACTAGTTGGCGCATGCGCCGTAGGTCTCGCGGTCCCGGCGCTCCAATCAGAACCGTTGTCGGGCAAGTGCCGGGTAAACAGGACTATAGTTAGAGAGTATATCTGCCGGGCAAATAGACAGTGCCTTTCATATTTGAAACAAAAAGTTTCATATCAAAATGAAACTATCGATGCACTCAGATTTGAAAACGTCATTTCTCTTAGTATAACGTTTAAAGGTGAATAGTAATAACATTTTGAATTACCTAATGATTTTTATAAATATTAAATATGTAAATTTAAGTTTTGCATATTTTCTACCTTAATTGTAATCAATAAAACTCCTGTTGTGAAATCTTATTAAAAATATAATTTAATATTAAAATCTTTGATTTAGTAGTGATTAGGTAGGATTTAAAAACCTTCATGAAACTTAAAGGTAGTATTAGACATACCACCAGGAGAAAATGGCTAAAAGTATTCTTAGATTATAAAAAAGGAAAATTTTTCATTTTCGCGCTATGAGGAGCGTTTTAGGAGGTAAAAATTGGGAAATTCTACCTAATTGAGCGTTTGTTTTAGGGGTTCTATCGGAGGCATTTCTCTGCACAAGGTGTCTTTTCGTACTAAATCGATGCTGCTCTACAACTTTGTATTTGACTAACTAAGCAAATTTCTAAAACTTTTAAAAATAAAAATTATAACCCCTAACGTTACCGCTAGGGAGCGTTGAGTGTTGTAGTATCGGATAGGGAATGGTCACTTTACTGTACCTAGACACCACTTTTAAGATTATATCTGTAGGGGTTCCAAAGTTAAAGGGGGTGGATACTTATCATGGGACACCCTGTATAAGAAGGTATATGTTCATATAAGAGAGATACAATTATTTAACTTATAGACTTCTAACTATAGATCCTAACTTATAACATATAAAAGACTCCTCAACTTTCACCTTCTGAAAATAGTCAGTTCAACTCCGGATACGTTTATGTGTATAAGCGAGATACATTTTATTAAGCTTCTCCCCGAACAACAATATACTCATGCGCCTTGAGTTTTAATATAGCATCCTCTAACTTTTACCTCTTGGTACACGTTTAAGTAAGGGATACTACATACAAAAGACTCCTCAACTTTCACCTCTTGGTACACGTTTAAGTAAGGGATACTACACATACAAAAGACTCCTCAACTTTCACCTTCGGAAAATAGTCAATTCAACAACGCCGGATACGTTTAGGTCTATAAGCGAGATACATTTTGCCGAACAACAATACTCATGCGCCTTGAGTTTTAATATAGCATAACTTAACTTCTTGGTATACGTTTAAGTAATGGATACTACACAACACATACAAAAGACTCCTCAACTTTCACCTTCCTAAAATAGTCAGTTCAATAACTCCGGATACATTTACGTCTATAAGCGAGATACATTTTATTAAGCTTCTCCCCGAACAACAATACACATGCACCTTAAGTTTCAAACTTTTACCTCTTGGTATACGTTTAAGTAAGGGATACTACACATACAAAGGACTCCTCAAATTTCACCATATGAAAATAGTCAGTTCAACTCCGGATACGTTTACGTCTATAAGCGAGATACATTTTAGTAAGCATCTCCCCGAACAACAATACATACTCATGCTTCTTAAGTTTTAATATAGCATCCTCTTGGTACACGTGTAAGGGATACTACACATACAAAAGACTCCTCAACTTTCACCTTCCGAAAATACTCAGTTCAACTCCGGATACGTTTACGTCTATAAGCGAGATACATTTTAGTAAGCATCTCCCCGAACAACAATACATACTCATGCTTCTTAAGTTTTAATATAGCATCCTCTTGGTACACGTGTAAGGGATACTACACATACAAGACTCCTCAACTTTCACCTTCCGAAAATAGTCAGTTCAACTCCGGATACGTTTACGTCTATAAGCGAGATACATTTTATTAAAGCTTCTCCCCGAACAACAATACTCGCGCGCCTTCAGTTTTAAAAGCGGAGGGAGGTTTGCGTAAGAGATACAGAGAGAGGGAAGGAGGAAGGCGTCGTCAAGAAAGCGCCGCCTAAAAGGATTAGGGCAGCGCGATCGATGGCAGCGCGCTTCATCAGCGGCACGCCGATTGCATTAGGCCGCCAAACTCAATTTCGGCGGCACAAAGCCGGGCTCGTTAGCCCAGCCCCGGGCGCTCGGCAGCCCACAGGTGCGCCCACCAAGACTGCGGTAATCCGATTGCGCGCGCCCCACAATTAAGGAAGAGCTTCTCCGCCTTAATTGTTTGCCCGGAAAATACCGGCTCCCTCCGCTTTTTGGATCCTCGCCACTTTTTAGGCTCGGGGGATAAAAGGATTTGCTTGCCGGAATATTTGGGGCTGGCTGTAGCGGATTTTTTGGAGGTTGCCCAGGGTGGGAGTGGTGTTAAATTCTTTTTTTTATGCCCCTCGGAATATTTATCGCTTGTTTGGAAGGCTGCGACTGTGCAGTTTTATGATACACTGTGGATTTCGGCGTTTTACAAAAAAACGTAATTCTCCCGAGTTGCGTAAAAACCCCGGCTAATATTGGTCTGCCAATTTTGGCCTTTGTCAAAACATCCCCCGTGAAATATCGGCCGATATCGACGACATTTTAAAGCTTATATCGTTTCTCCGACATGAAATATCTCAATTGAGTAACTGCTATGAGGGCGTTCTTTTGACAACGGCCAGTATTGACAGAACAATATTGGCCACTTGTTGTTCTGTTTTAAGGCTGGGCCAGGGGTCACGGGATTGAAGTACTATTTGCTATTAGGGTGTTTCGAAAGTCTATGGTAAAATTTTTTTTCGAATTTCCCAGATGCCCCCCCCTCAAGTTGTTACAAATACTAAAACATTATTACCTGCGAATTTTCAGGTCTCTAGGACGATTTTTGACCCCCGCGCCCTTCAAAAGTAGGTTTCCCATGTTAAAGTATAGGGAAAATATTGAAAATATCGTCATTTTTGGTTCTTTTCAATTTTACGAGCCTGAACGCAGTCAATATCGAATTAAAACCTATACATCATCTTTGGGACATCATTGCCTCAAGATCCTATCGGAAAAATATTCCATGGCACCTATTGGGGGGTAGTTACACGGGGGTGAAAAGCGAGCTTTCACCGAAAAACGAGGATGCTTGCCGCGGGTGCTGGTTATGTTCGCCGGCGTTTGCGGAGGGACCTGGATAAAAGCCTATTTAAGTGTTTATTGAACCTTTTTCTTAAGGTACCTGGTCATTTGGAACCAATCTGGCGGGAGTTGTGTTTGGACCCACCCCATGAGAGGCCTTCATCCAGCTTCCGCCGCAAGCATCCTCGTTTTTCGGTGAACGCTCGCTTTTCCCCCCCGTGGTAACTACCCCCCAGTAGGTGTCATGGAATATTGAACCCTTTGCTATATACCTTGAAACCTTTTGCTATATACAACATTTATCGACTCCATTTCGGTATTATTGATAGACCTGATATGCAATTTATGGTATTTTAGTGAAATGTTTTTTAGTAAATTTTATCATTTTTATATTTTAATTTTTCTTCTTTTAATACTCATTCGGCATAAAACTTGATGTCAATATAAAAAACAACAGTAATTAATTTCCAACAGTTCCAGGAAGCCACCAAAGAGTACATTTATTCTGATAACATTTAAGGAGTGTTTCCATTTCACTGATTTATATATTCCTTTTTATCTCCTTTACTCAGTGATTTTTAACTCCATGTATTTAGAATAGGCGTATCAAGGTCACGTCTCACACCTCATCGACATGGTAACGAGGTACCGATGTGGCAAATATAAAAGTCACTCTTTTATTTTTACCCACTTGTTAACACAGGGCAATTAAAACTTGTCTTTTAACATGTAGCGTTTCTTACTGAAACGCACTAGCTTGGCGTGTGAAAAAAAAATTGATATTTCCGAAACCATTTTAACGGAGAAGGGGAAAGTGAGGAGAATGGAACAACCACGTGACCTTGAGCCACGTATTGTAAGCACAAGGAGTTTAAGGGCCATATTCAAAAAGACAAACTCGTAGAAGAAACGAGAACGGTACTGAAACGGTGAAAAAGCTCTCGAAACGAGAGATTTCAAACTCCGGAGCTCTCGTCTGCCATATTGTTCCGAGATTCGAATCCATACGGATTGCTTTTACACTTTCTGTGATCCGTTAAATAGTTCCAAAAAACCTAGAACAGCTACTTAGCTACTTATTATCAAAAAATTAATGTCCCCAGATATTAATACATTACGAAAGTAATGGACATCTAAGTGTTAGCAGATTTTTTTTTATCAGTGCATAATTAATTACTTGTAAGGCTTTGCGACAGGAGCTCCCGTGTGAAATCTCCCGTTTCCGTATCGTTTCCCTCTCGTTTCTTCAACGTGTTTGAGTTTCTGAATGCGGCCCTATAGTCTTTATTTGATTTCATGACTAACCGTGTCTTGTCGTTCCAGGCAGTTCGGCGCCAAGTGCGGCAAGTGCTGCCGGGCCATCCAGGCTTCGGACTGGGTCCGGCGAGCCCGGGACCAGGTGTACCACTTGGCCTGCTTCGCCTGCGACGCCTGCAAGCGACAGCTGTCCACTGGGGAAGAGTTCGCGCTGCACGAGGCCCGCGTGCTCTGCAAGACTCACTTCTACGAGTGCCTCGACCCGGGCTCCAATGACGGTAGGTGGGTCTCATTGCACTCCCATCCACACCGTACTGAGGGACCGTCCAGAAATGATGTTACGCTTCTGCCGATATTTTCGACCTCCCTCCCTTGTGTCACCAAGTTTTCACCCCTTTGCCATGCTGTCCTACTAATAATATGTTAAGAACAAGGTTGGCAAGAATCTGATTCAATTTGAAGTGTACTCACCTTATACTTTCAGAGTAAACTCTTATTGTCATTTATTATTAACTATTAATTAATTATTAACTATAATTTCCAGAAAAAAGTCATTGTTGGTTTGTGTTTTGTTGGATGTCCCAATTCTTGTAATCCCCCTCTCCCCTTGTCACAAAGTGTCACAGATTGATAAACCCCCTCCAAGTGTGACATCATTTATGGACAGCCCCTAAGTGGGGGGCTCAAAAAGTAGGTTCTCCGAAGAAGAAGGTAAAGGCTCTGGTATGTATTGCTTTTCCAATTAGCCACTTTTGTTGTTGAAAGCAATCAACTAAATTATCGTTTCTAGAGGACTTAGCATTTTACTTTACTTTTTGAACAAGAATTTGTGTAGAGCAGTGGCAGTAAAATCACTACTTCATTTAAATAGAACTCACGTTTCACCTAAAATAGGTCCAAGGTAGGGCACGTCTGCTATCTTTTCAGCGGAAATGTTTCATTCAACTCATAGCACTCATAAGATCACTTTGATCTGAAGGTTCAAAGACAAAATACTACATATAACATAGTAAGTACTACCACAACATAATAACGCAATCTATGTATTGGCTCATTCGGTTTAAAAGGTCAAAATGACAATAGCTTTTTTGGTAGTAGTCTCAGTTCTTGTAGTACACTTTGGTTCATTCCGAATCCACCTTCTTAGAATCTACAGACCATTAAGAAGGGATTGAATCAAGAAATGTCAATTTTAGACATCATAGTTGGTGGCGCTCACTTCTTACAGTGGTGATTTTGAGGGTGGACGTGGAGAACCCCGACCCCAAAATACTTGAACCGTCTCCCTGAAATATCTGAATATTTAAAAAGTCGAGAAAAGTGAAAAAAAAAACGGAATGCGAGTCCCCCAAATGTTTTGTTTTAATTACAGCACTGACTTCTATGTAGCCCTACAAGGTTTCAGTTAAAAATATAAGACGCAATATATCCAAAAAGTATCTAAAATACAAAATATTCAACCTACACCAACACAATTATATTCAACAAACCTTCTTGAGGATTTGATGGCAGCTTTTTGTCTTTCCAAACACTCTCGCGCTCGAAGGAAAAACAAGATAAATTTGTTACTACTAAATAGGAAAAGAGCAAACTTACAAATGCGTGTCCAGTCCATCTGCAGATAGATTGTCCCTCATGGTGTGAGGTCCTTGCGGTCAAACTCCCAACTAGAAAAGCAGACCAAATCCCATTAAAAGATTACACTGACAAGGCTCAAAAGAATCGCGTGTGGATCGACCGCCCGCAGGGATGACAGAGCGAATCGTGTCCGAAGAAAACTTCGCACTTATGCCAAGTTTCGCTCAATGCTCGCTTGCCTTGGACTCTTTATGTAATATTCTGCCAGTAGATAGTGTTTGTTACGCTTTTCGGGAATTTAATTTTGCTTTTTTTGAAGATTTATACAAGGGTTTTAGACAGGAGTTAGAATTTATAGTGAAGTAGTTTTTAGGTTTACTTTTATAAGGATGTAATTAATAATCATTCGATTGTTAATACAGTAGAGCTATTATAAAAAACCAGCTGTCTTACCTTTCGAAAGAGATAAATTTGGCGAAAGTCCTTAACGATAGCCAAGTTGACGCTATTTTAGATCCGATCTGTTGTTTAAACCAGGGTTTAAATTGAATTGTCACACTTGATCGCTAAACCCTGGTTAAATGATTAAGTTTTGAGTAAAATGATAAAAGTAGGGCCTAATTTGAGGCAAAAAAACTCATGATCGGATTTTTAAGTTTATTTGTTTCGATAACAATCACGATTACTTTTGAGCAATACGGTTTTACTCAGATAATAATAATAATAAATTCACGATGAAAATTATTTCGATCAAAAATTAAAACTCAAACAACGCTAACACATATCGTTCACACCTCTCCAAAACCGAGAATTTAATTAAGACTTTCTCTTCAGTATTTTTCAGAATAAATAATCGAGGTATCTGGTTATCTCTCCATTGGCGATTTGGCGATCAAAAATAATTATTATATTTGGTGCGAAAAATAAAACTCCAAAAATAATGATGACAGATAATCATTAAAATTAGGATCACCAGTAATGATCGTAATTTGGTATGCTCCTATTATGGTATGGTATCGTAATATGGTATGCTCCTATTATGGTATGGTATCGTAATATGGTATGCTCCTATTATGGTATGGTATCGTATTATGGTATGTAAGTTCCTATTATCGAGAGTGTATTGTTGTTCATCAGCAAATCGAATTGAAGGACATAAATGAGAAAGAGCCAGCATTTCTCACAAAATGTCTGAGAAACTGACTAAACATCCACATCATCATTGATATTCAGCGCGAATCCATATTGAGCCTGACCCGAGCGGTACATTCCGAAGATTAATTCCATTTTTGAACCATTTGTCTAAAAAAATGTGAAGAAAGACGGTCCCAAACCGTTCTGCCGAAAGACAACCGACACGAATTTAAGTTACGAGTCCTTGCGCTGCCCTTTAATCGTCCCCTTCAACCCCGCAGCATAAATCTCCCGATCCGGAGACCGAGCGAGGGGAGAATATGTTGTGACAGTTATTCAGTCAAAATCCTCCCTTCCCGTGATCATATTTCCAGCCCAAAGGTCACGGGCTCATTTCATTTTGGCACGCCGACTCATCGGGAACAGGACGTTTAATAAACAATGCCCGATCAGTCCCCCGGGAAAAGGGAACCCCACCACAAAACGGAGGGAGGGAGGGAGTAATTGAGGGATAAGTGGTGTTTTATGGAAGAGATAAAGGGTGTTAATCGCTGCCTCATGCACTGCTTTGTTAAGGGGCTATTTTCTGGGTTTAACTAGAAATGTTTCCTCGGGGATTTTGTGAGTTGGATATACAAAGGCGAGACCAAACTCTGCACAGCAAGATTCCATGCGTAGAGTGTATACAAAATGCCCCGTATACCTCTACTACATTTTAGAAAACGACCTTTTTAGAAAAAATTGCGAAAAGAATTGCATCCCAGTTTTGGATAAAAAAAAGCTAATGGAAAACGTTAAAATAGTTATTTATTTGGACGTAGCGTAATAGAGGTATAGTTGTTTGGACATTTTTTTATGTAATCTACTCCAGGTAACTTTCTGTACAGAATTTGAGCGGCTTTGTTGAAGTTTCTTAATTATGAACCATTCTCTAGATATGTTATATATTTTTAATTATTCAAATTGTGTAGCAATAAATCACGAGAGTGAGAGAGTATGAGGAAGAGAATAGTAGTGAATTAGATTATAGTAGTATAATGAGACAAAAAAAATCAAGAGGGAATAAAAAATGTGCATAAGGATGACAATGAGAAAGAAAATGAGAAGGGTAAAATGAAAATAATAATGGGAAAATGAGAAGGGTAAAAAGTGAGAAAGGAGGAAATATGATGAGAAGGATAGAGGGAGAGAGAAAACTAAAACTCTAGGGGAGAGAGGGGGTGTTCGAAAGACCGTGAGAAAGAGAAAAATATTAAGGTAGAAAGAGAGATTGAGATAAAATGAGAGATAGTTAATGTATAATTGTAAAAGGGAATCAGAGTAAAGAAAGAATAAATAAGGAGATAAAATGCAATTAAAATACGTTTGAAAGTCTTCTCGTGACCCTCATCGTATCTTCAAATTACAAGAGCTTTCTAAGAATGTGAAAGCCAGACCTTTCTGTAGGCTGGGTGAAACACCTCACGCTATTTCCTTTCTTCCCCCTGGCCACACCTCGAGTTTAACAAGATTTCACTTCACACTTCTCTTGTAAGGAGCTTTTGCTTCGATGTCAACTCGGTCTGTCTTTTCTATGGCTGATTCTTTAAGGAGGAAGCGTTTATTTGACATGTAATCCTCTGCTATGACACATTTCTGGAGGTTTTGTCCTTTCATAGAAGGAGCAACAAACTGTTGTAAAACTTATATCTATAGAAAAGGGACTTGTTTAACCTTTGAACTAAAAGATTACTTTCTTGCTTCTTAAACTTTTATAGCATATTAACCCCTGAATATGAGGTGTTTAATCTCTGTCAAACACATTTTAATGATAGATGTGTACAGGTAAAAACTTAAATGTTTTTTTTAAATAGCTAATTTGATCCCCCAAGGAAATTGCCTATATTTCAGTATTTCTTTCGAAATGTATGGAAATAATTTTAATGAATATTTTAGAACTAAAATATTATAAAAAAGTAAGATTGTTAGAATTTTTTTTTCATTCCGTTTCTATGCAAAATCTATAATATTTTTTTTAAAGTTTTAAGTAGGTTTGTATTCTATTTTGAAATGAAAATCAGCTGAATATAAGAAAATTCAAATTTAAACCCATTTTAGAGTGAAAATTATAAGTTTGTTACAAACTAAACCTGCTTAAAAGTCAAAAGATCCTCACCTCCTTTATAAGTAGAAGTTTTTTCTTGTTCTCTGAAAATAAATAAGTTATACATAAGTATTCTAATATTTGAAAGCATATCTAATGCAAGAAGAAAAAGTTACACATGTTTAAAGAAATAATTTTAACACTTAAAGAATAACGTATAGAAGAAGGATAATATAGTGAAATTTTCTAAATCCCATGACTTAATGGTCTCAAAATGCATATAGAACTACAGATAATCACCATGGTTTTATTAGGAATTACAGCTTTTGTTTCTTGTATTTACTCTTCATAGAAATTTATTCCACATGGGTGAAAATCCTATCCTTTAATATTAAAATTTGTTAATAAAATCTCTAAAATACTATAAATAATATCAAAACAAAAGGGCCAACAAACTTTTAAACTGCAAACAAAAAAACTACAAACTTTTTTGCCTTTAATTTTTTTCATTTAAGTTAAGTAATTTATATGTTATTGATTAAATAGAGAGCTAAGGTGTCTCAATTTTAAAACACAATTATCGTAACTTCATTCGACTTTCTTTTGAATGTTTTAATTAAAATTCCTCATTACCATAAAAACACACCAAACGTAAGTTTTTCTTAACTAAACATTGAATATTTCATATTTGTAGGCTGCTTTACTTGCTCTATCTAAGGAATGCTAGAAATCATAATTTGGCATGGAATGCTCATTCATTTTTACATATGCACTTTCGAAAATAAATACACAACTGGGTCATTTTTAGCGCAAAGAAAACAAAGAGGTGCATGAAAGATTTCCCAAGAATTCCTGCTGCTCCACGCTGTTCTTTTGGGCCTCTGGAGTTATTAGCATATTATATTCGCTGTATAATTAATCAGATCGAGTCCAAGTTAAACAAACAGCGCATAATGCATGAGAGGTGTCGTTTCCTCCAACACTGAGTTTGATTAAATTATTTTGATTGTGTCTCGTGGCATCACTAATTAAATTCTTTACACTCGGCTTAACAATGGAGCCTCGTAGTTGCTATGACGTCACGGGAGAATGATGAAAGATAAAAATATTTTGGCTAAGAAAGCACACTTATCATTAAAACAAAAAAGTGTGCTAATGAAAAGGATTTTGTAGAAATAATTTCGAGCTTGTTTTGTAAGTCATTGATTCTTTGGATTATGAAATTAGAACAGACATCAGTTGGTTTTCTTATCAAAGTTGGTATAAATATTTTATAAATAAATAATTAATTAAATACTTAAAATATTTGGATGTGAGTTTCCTACATTTCTTTCATAAAATTTATAGTGCTAAATTGCTTTTTTGTTACATGAAATAATGTTGAATGTAGATAAAAAATGTTAAATTAAGTCACATTTCAATTGCTTCATAATAATTAAAAAGCCCTTTTCTTAAAAAGTTTTGTTTGAAATGATTTCTTTGTGAGCCCAAAAGAGTTAGTGAAAAACGGAATTTAAACTTTTTTTATCTCTTTCAAAGCAAAGGGTTCTTTAACATCAACATTCTCTTATTTTGTAATTATTTTTTCCAATGTTATATTAATCTTATGCTTTCATATCGTACCTTTGAAAGAAGACGGGTCCAACTTCAGAGTCTGAAAATTACTTAAACGGTTAGGTTTTGAAGTTAGACCAGTCTTCTCTTAAAGGTACGATTTTTCATCTCAAGCATAGGGCGAAAGAGATATTATTTTGGTGAGGCAAAATTAATAATTTCTCTAACCACCTAAGCGCATTTGATTACGTAAAATACATGGGAATAACAATTTCATTTGAAAATAAAAGGAACG
Organism: Tetragnatha montana; assembly: GCA_963680715.1. Classification (NCBI taxonomy): domain Eukaryota; kingdom Metazoa; phylum Arthropoda; class Arachnida; order Araneae; family Tetragnathidae; genus Tetragnatha; species Tetragnatha montana. Next base: position 55,314,806 of record OY796679.1, read on the forward strand.
TGCATTTAAACTCAAAGTACTAATGTTTATTGAATTAATTTTTTAAAGGTTTAGCTTATCAAAACTTGTCAGAAAAAATATCCGAACTATCTTCATCAATTCCTAAAAATTTCAATTAAATTACAACTTTTTTTAGTATCTACAAAACATTTATCAGAAACGGTCATTTATGTATTAAATTAATTTCTACACTGATTTTAGGCCCCATTTAATGAAAACAAATCCCGAATTCCTGTCATTTTAGTTAACTAAATAATTAAAATCTCTTAAAGCACACAATGATATATTTCAATTTTTAAACCATTTCGAGTTTTGTGAAAATCAATTCAAAATTTGAAGGGAAATCTCCTAATTGGGCAGTCTTTTGAAAATACTATTAAAATCACTGCTATTAGCAGTTTTGGAATTGCTGCATGCATAGAAGTGTATAACGTAAAAGAGAAATGACCCTTTTTTTTGCGCTAAAAATTGAGAAAAATTCTATTTTCTAGCTTACAGAATTAATCCGTAAAAAAATCACGGAAATGAATGCGGGAAAAAGACGAATTTCTTTTACAGTGTGACATAGCAATTCAATATGAATAATAAATGTTTTTTCTTCCGCAGAAAACACAGACCAGGACAACCAGCAGAAAGCCAAAACGAAGCGGGTGCGGACCACATTCACGGAGGAGCAGCTTCAGGTGCTGCAAGCCAATTTCAACCTGGATTCGAACCCGGATGGCCAGGACTTGGAGAGGATAGCCCAAATTACTGGACTGAGCAAGCGTGTCACGCAAGTCTGGTTCCAGAACTCCAGGGCGCGCCAGAAGAAGTATCTCAACAATCAGGCCAAAAAAGCTAATGGTGAGCCTTTACTCGTGCCTTCCCTGCTGCTTCAATTTTGAAAATACAGGGTGTCCCAAAAAAGACTGACACATTACATTTTAAAAATCAATAACTCAAAAAGATAAAAATACACGGTTTCTTGCATCCTACTCTAAAGATAAAATAATTTTATGTCACAAATTTTCGTAAATCGTAGTTCCAAATCGTAGTTTCCATTATCTCTTATGGGAAGATTGATCCTTTAATACTCTGTCGGGGTATTTGAGAACAATGATTTACAAAAATATATGTGTCATAAAATTTTTTGGTTTTCTGAGTAGGATGCAAAAAAACGCATATTTTTATCTTTTTTTTAGTTTTTTAATTAAAAATGTTCAAAATGTCAGTCTTTTTTGGGACACCCTGTATCTATCCCATTAAAATCGGGTTGGGTCATGTTGAAATTCAGTAAAAACCAGTGTGTTAAGTGAATGACATTTACTTAACACACAGAAATGCATTTAAAATCCGTTTCGCGTACTATATTTATCGGGCATAACTTATAGAGGAGAGATAAGGTGAGCAATAGTAACCCTAAGGGCCACCGTAGACTTTCTGGATGTAATAAAACTTGGATGTAATAAAACAATTATCTCCAGGAAGAAACCTGAGTTTATGGCGCCGGTGTCTTCATGTGGTCAATTTTCGACAGCTCTCAGGCGCGAGTGCGAGGGGAGATACAAAGAGATTGAGGGAGATAGGGGAGATAAACTGCTGGTGGTCCGGCCGCAAATTGTTTTATTACATCCAGGCACTGGATGTAATAAAACTTAACGGTGACCCTAAAGAGGGGCTCAGATAATTTCCAGAAGGACCGTCAAACACCTCCGTCACGAGTTGGCGGTGTTACTGGAAATTGTTTGGAAAACTGGAATTGAAAACGATGGGATTACCGGTCGCTCTGCGAAAGCTGTGCGACTGGTAATGGATACCATTAAAAATGGAAAACAATTGAAAGGATAACATTAAAAATCTTTAGCCCCTGTATTAGCACACTGAGGAATGAAAAATTCTACTCTTGTGCTATGCTACCAACCGAAAAGTGACCCGGAATTTGGAAAACGCTGCTTTCAGTAAACATTTTAGTGACTTTGCCCTGGAACGAGCAAAATCGCAGTAGTATTTCTCAGCATTTTCAATAACACATAAGGTATTGATTGCGCAAAAGATCCCTTTAATCCCCCCCCAGCTCCTTTCGGTAGCCCTGCTTCTGCTATCAATTCGAGGCGACTCAGCGCATTGGTCAGGAATCAGCCCACGAAACATCAATGAAATTAATTGATAACTATTTACACGCAACACTGCCCTATCATGTTATCCGCTCAAGCCCCGTCCCCGGCCCCCTTTCGGCACAATGCTCTTGATTAGGGCTGTGGGGAAGAGTCTCCCCCATTCATGGTGCCCTGACCGGAGGAGGTATATATGTATATAACTTCTTTATACCTTCCACCGGAAATATCTTCCTATGGAGATCGATGGAGCGACGTTTGAGGGGCCTGATTATTCACTTGCCTGACACGGAAAAGGCGAGCCCGTCAAAGCTATCAAGCATCGAGTTACGCCTTAGCTTCTCAGACTGCACCTTTATGGCCGATGTATGATGTTATAGTACCTGATTTTGAGATTACTTAAGTTGATACATCGAAATGATTAGATGCGTGCGCTTCATGTTTGCTGATTAATAATAGTTTTTTTTCTTTGTTATGAACAAAACTTTATAGCCATACACTTCTATGCTACATAACCCTTTTTAATAATATAATATAATAATATTTATTAAACAAAAATAAATTCTTATTGATCACAAAGGAGCACGCGCAGGTGGTGCGTGCACCCTTCAGAAATTATATAAATTGATATTATTTGATTAATTATAGTATATTATAACACAAAAAAAAGTTTTGTTGTTTAAGTTGTTTAAAAGTTTTGAGGTATCTTTTCGGGTCGTGACTTTTTTAATCAAAAGAAAATAAATTGAGAGTATTAACTGTAGTAAATTCTTCATAAAGTGAATGAAGGTATGTTTGAGTATTACTTCACAATTAAATAAAAAGGTCCTATCTGCGTCATTCATTGCCCGTAAGAAAACGCAGGATCTCTGTTGTTTTAGAGATACACTTCTTATGAATGGGTGAAGGTTTTCCGTCTGAACTCTAAAAACCTGTTAATTTAACAAAGAAATCCTATCAGCTATGCTACTATAGAAAACGCCTGTAATTTGTGGAAGGAAATCGTGTTACATGTATAAAGTTATAAATTTATTATATTAAAGTGTTATATTTATAAAGAATCTGGAGTCAAGCTACAGTCCACAGAAAAATTGTTACCTATGCAGGTTGTCTCTCTGTGCGTACAAGTTTCTCTGCAGTCTGAATACAGATTATGTATAAAAATAGCAGGATTTTCTTGCAAACATTATAAGGGTTTTCTGGTAGCATAGCTGTCAGTAGTATTTCTTTGTTTAAGCTACAGGTTACTTTTAGAATTGTAGGAAAAGAAATCTGTCCTAGCAGTTTTCTTCAAGGAAGAACGATATGTAAAAATCTAACTTGCAGGCATTTAGGATTTGTTTGTTTAGGATTTAATAGCATCAGAAAGGGTTTTTTAAGGGCATGTGCAGGTATTTAGGGATGATAAAAATTTTTAATAAAGAGGTTTAATCCGTTTTCAGTCCTGGAAAAACTTATAACTTTCACACCTGGGATCATAATCATGATATTATTTAAAGCTTTGTTTGTGGGTCCTTATTGAATTTTGTGTTTCGTTTCAGCCATCTCCATGCCCTCAATGACCGCTGCTACGTCATGCCCTGGCTGCGGCATGCTGTACTGCCTCTGCTCCCACCCCAGTCTACAGCTCAACATGAGTCAGGACGTGATGTGAAAGAACACTGCAGCACCCACCTTCTCAGGTTGGAGCCTTTCACTCTCAAGCTCCGGGGAAAGTCTGGAAAACACTGGAAGAAATTCCCGATGATTTTTGGAGGAGCCACCCATTAACATTGGTTCAGTGCTGAATACCAGTCTGAATAATACACGAAAGAACTTTTTTATCAGTTCTGTTTGACTTCAGAGTGACTGCGTCAGCTCCTGATGATTGGGATTTCTTGGGCGAAGCATGCCAAGGTTGTTGGAGGTGGTTAGACTGTACTAAAGTCTCTATTCAGATCGCAGAAATTGACTGAATGACGATAGTTTGACTGAAAGTTGAGAGACTGTGGCTGCTCCCCTTTGGCTAATCCTTATGTGCATCGAGTCTTGTTTTCAGGTGTGGACTGTGGAGATAAGACATTGCATGGATGAATATGCTGCCATGTGTTGAGTTTCTGACTCTGTCAATGTGCCAAATGTATTTGACGTCGATTAGTGAGATTTATTTTCCGTTTTTTTTTTTTTTTTACCTGTGAATGCTTTACGAATGGAAGTATTTTTACTTATTCCTGTAAAACTTATGCAGGGTCATTTGAATGGTCTGTGAATATACATCATGAATATTTATTGCTCAGTAAAATCATTCATTTATCTATTAGACCTAAATTTTGTACACAGCATTTTTGTTGATATTTCTTTTAAAAATTGCTTTAAACTGAGAAGAGGGTTAAGAATCGACCCCTTATTTTAGAAAATGGTCTACACCCATTTTTGATGATGTTCATTAAGTAAATCTTTTGAATTTATTACATTTTCTATTTATATTAAAGCATCTCTGAAATTACAAAAGTCATATTGAGAAGATTTTGAAAAGTGATTTCGAACTTCTGACGCTTCTTTCCTAGTAGCTAGTACTCCTTCATTTTTCTTTGGTCTAGTTTACTTTCCAAACTAAGAGTTTTATTCTTAGGGTTTTTTTTTAATTTTACATTGGATATCACGCATTAAATTGTTAAAAATTAGTTTAAAGCAGATATTAACTTGAAAGTTACGACACGCATTCCGGAGATTTCGTGCATACTTAAACATTTCACGAATTTAAGTATTTATAAATCCAAAATTATCTGTACTGCAATGAACAAAAAACGTAGCTTTTACTCGTGGATATTTACGAAAGGAACTTTACTTTATTTGAAAAGGTTTAAGTCTACACTAAATCGAGGATTTAGAAATTTTCTTGCTTCACTACATACGTAAAATCGTGCCGTCTTAAAATATTAAACTTAAATTTATTTTTAACCCACTTCTTAAAAAAGATGGGATCAGTTAATGTCTTAATTCTTGATATAATCCTGAAAAAAGAGGAAAGTATATGAAGGAGAGAGAGATACAAGTTTGTTTTTCAAATTAAATATATGTAACTCGTCTATAGTGTTGCATGTTTGCTTGTAAAAAGTTTTGTATATATTTAGTTACATAGATGTGTACAGTTGTTGGTGGTGTGTAATGTGCATAGAAATAATAAATTTTATAATTCGAAATTCGGAAGTCATTTGCTTATGCTTGCTTGCCTAAGAGTTTTAAAACATGAGTAAACATGTCACTAGGGAAACATTCCTATAGAAAATATTCTAATTATATTGGCACCAAATATTACATATTAACCGAAAAGCTTACAAATTTTAAATGGTTCTTGCGTATTATCCCGTCGTTACAGCGGCAAAGCTATAGAGTAGTCAATAATGTTCGGCCTAGTTAACTAGAACTAGTTGCAACTAGTAGTTAACTACTGATCAACTAGTAGTTAACTAGTAGTTTAACTACTGATCAACTAGTAGTTAACTAGTAGTTTAACTACTTTTGGTTTAAACTAGTTCAACTATTGAACTACTTTTTTTTAATAACTACTAGTTGAAACTACTTTCAAAATTTCAACTACTTTCAAAAAAATTCTTATTAAAATTTTTATCAAAATATAGAAAAAATTGCACTGTAACAAATTTAATTAAGATGGTAGAGTACTCAAAAATACCATAACCAGAATTAAAGGCCCTTTTTGCGCGTTTCTTGTGATATAGATAAGAAAGATGTATTAGAATTTGGGTAAAAAATAGGTTATGAAATTAAATAGACTAGTTCACTAGTAGTTAACTACTTTGGGAAACAGTTAACTACTAGTTGTAACTAGTCCCAGGAAAAAATAGTTAACTACTAGCTGCAACTAAATTTTCCCAAACTAGTTAGTAGTTGGTAGTTAACTATTTTTTTACCACTAGTTGCCGAACACTAGTAGTCAAAGGCAGCGTTCGAAATTGGTGTGGTTTGCTAGTCCGGGACAACTAAGAAACGGCTCGGACCAGTGGAATCAGAAATTCACTTGTCCGCCGGACCAGTGTGTGTCTGGTGAAAAAATATCACACCCTCTAGTTCTAGCGGTAAAAAAAGTGCGTTTGATGATTGCATTTGGTGAGGCAAGTACATATTTTTGACAGAACCCGAAATGTGGCGATATGGGATAGGGGAGCCCCCAGCGAAAGAGAAAAAATATTATTGAATATATATTAATTTTTAACATTACTATTTGGTACTCTCATTCAATGCAATAGTTAATTTATAATAATATTTAAACCGGTCCTTTTTAATTTGTCGGACCAGTGATTTTTGTTAAGGCGTCCAGTAAGATTGGCAAAGCACTGGTCCACAGGACCAGTGTTTTTTTTTTCCCAATTTCTAAAGCTGGTCAAAGGGCTTTTATAACGTTATATCGGATTAAGCGGCATGGTCGACGGGATAATACGCAAGAACCAAATAAATTCTTTAGATCAAATAAAATTAGCCTAGCTAGAGAGAATTCTCTTACAAATAATAATCCTTACTTTCCATTGCTTGCCAATTAAACTGGATGACATCAGAATGTAGTATTATGAATAGTCCAGAAGAAATGAATAAAGACTTGAATAAAAATACTTCAAGAATAAAATATAAAAAGATAACTTTTAGTTTAATAGGAATTTAGAACAAGAATATGTTTAATATTGAATAAAAATAAAAGAATTTAATCAAAATTAGAAGAATAATATTTTTAGAATCTTGAATAATTAAAATCACTTCAGTTCTGTTTATAAAAGTGCACGTTCTAAATAAATAAATTTACATGAATTTAATTATTCTGAATGAAGTAATTAAGTCACAGATTCTGCACGAACCATTTATCAATTTAAATACACATTTCAAAATATTTTGCTGTAGAAATTCACTTTTAACGCAACAATTTTTTTAAGTGAAAAATGAAAACACTTAATGGTAAATTTGAAGGGGAATTTAAATTAATTTTCGATATTTATTACGTTCTTAATCGGAAAAATTCCCCAACAAGATGTTACGTAAATAAAACTAGATTTAGACGCCCAAGGTTTTCTTTGCAGACTTGCAGTTTAAAAATCCAGATCTGCATTTAAGAAAACAATGACTAGAATCGTATCGCTAAATTGGCGAATCTCACTGTGAATAAACTTGGTTTGAAGGTGTATTAGATACCTGGTTCTTGCCCCAACGTCCTCAATTATGTTAGACAGAGGAATCGAACGCTTGATTTAACCTACTACTCGCTCGTTCTATTCACCAAGCCACCAAGAGATGAAGATCAACGAAAGTTTTGAAAAAAAGAAAGGAATACGGGGCGTTAACAGCATTGAGTGAAAAATAGCAATAAGTCGCTAAACGGGGGACGGATGGCCGGTTGGGTCTGCTCACTGCCCTTCACGCCAGCAGTATGCGCACTGCTCCGTCGTCAGTTCGATTCTGACCTCGCCACTGGGGGTGTAATTTCCTTCTTTGTGTCAGTAGAAATTCTATTGTGTCGGTCTGACGAAGGCGTATAAGCGGATCCTTGAGATCAAGCACACATACGGGAAAATGTATGTACCCACAATCCAATCCAAGTCGCTAAACAGGAGAGAAAACTTTTACCATCAAACATAAATCGATCGCAATCAAAGGATTTCTGGTAAAAGCGAAATAGACCGGGAGCCAGCAACATATTTTGTCACCCATTTCCTCTCAAGCGATATTTAGTGAAAAATTTCAGGGAGTTTTGTATCATAAAGCCTGGTGAGCGTCAGCTGCTTGTCTGTGGGTGGGTTGAGCGGTGGGAGCCCCCCAAACAAAAAAAAATTAAAATTTTCAGTCATTTCCTCCCGGCTAAAACTTTGATACATTATAGTAGACCCAATATCTAGAAGAAAAAAATTGGTCAGCTGGCTGTAGAGCGGTGGAATAGACGTCAGCTGGTCGTTTTAACATTTGGAGCGTCTTCCTCAAAGATTCTTATCAATGAAACTAGGGATAAATTGAAGGTGGAACGGGTGGAACTTGTTTGGGAAACCCAACCGCTTCAATTACGCGGGAGAAAATAATTGAAGCGGTTGGGTTTCCACAATATAGGCTGTCCTTTAAAAACAACCCACTATTTTATATTTTCTCCATTAAATGCTTAATAAAAAGGATAATTATATTGAACAAAAAACTGTTGTAACGGCTCATCCTCCCTAACATTTTAGTGCTAAGCATTTTTAATTCCAACTTTCCATTACAAATTGGCAGCCAATTAAGTAAGAATTTGAAAAAAACCCACTGTTTCCTAAAAAAAAAAACATGTACCCTTGAAAAAAATTCGTCAGCTGGCTGTAGGGCGGTGGAATAGACGTCAGCTGGTCATTTTAACATTTGGAGCGTCTTCCTCAAAGATTATTATGAATGAAACTAGCGATAACTTGAAGTCCTTTAAAACAACCCATTGAGCTAATGTGATTAGCTAATTGAGCTAATGTGAGCCCATTGAACCCAATGGGAGCTAAAAAAAAAACCCCATTGTTTCCTTTCCTATAAATCGCAAAATAAATAAAAATTAATGAAAAATATTTAATATTTCCCATGATATGCAACTAATTATGCAAATATAATGCTTGTTTTAGTCATTCTTGGAATTTTTATTAGTATATTTAAAAAAAACCTCAATGATACCAAAAAACACCCATTTCCCATGCAAAGATAGCCTTTTACTAGAATTTCCCTTAAAAATTTGATATGGAAAGTTAATAGTTGGAATTAAAATAAAATATAAGTGCCATTTATCATGTTTTATCTTTTTTTTATAAAAAATGTAAAGTTTTTGTATTTAAAAGGTAATTTTCAAAATCCGAAAATAAAAATAAGACGGTAAAATAGTTATTATCATTATGTTTTGAAGACTAACTCTTGAGGCGAGAAACATAACATAATTTTAATTATAGAAATAATTATCAATAAATTTGGTTTTAACTGTCTTAATTATTCCCTTTTCTATCAAAAAAAAAACCCTTTTAACCATATTTTTATCTTAACTTCTGATAATTTTTACAAGTGGGTTTTTTTAGGGTACATGGTTTTTTTAGGAAACAGTGGGTTTTTTTCAAATTCTTACTTAATTGGCTGCCAATTTGTAATGGAAAGTTGGAATTAAAAATGCTTAGCACTAAAATGTTAGGGAGGATGAGCCGTTACAACAGTTTTTTGTTCAATATAATTATCCTTTTTATTAAGCATTTAATGGAGAAAATATAAAATAGTGGGTTGTTTTTAAAGGACAGCCTATATTGTGGAAACCCAACCACTTCAATTATTTTCTCCGGCGTAATTGAAGCGGTTGGGTTTCCCAAACATGTTCTACCCGTTCCACCTTCAATTTATCCCTAGTTTCATTGATAAGAATCTTTGAGGAAGACGCTCCAAATGTTAAAACGACCAGCTGACGTCTATTCCACCACTCTACAGCCAGCTGACCAATTTTTTTCTTCTAGATATTGGGTCTACTATAATGTATCAAAGTTTTAGCCGGGAGGAAATGACTGAAAATTTTAATTTTTCTTTTGTTTGGGGGGGTTGTTTGGGGGGCTCCCACCGCTCAACCCACCCACGGACAAGCAGCTGACGCTCACCAGGCTTTATGATACAACTCCCTGAAATTTTCCACAAAATATCGCTTGAGAGGAATTGGGTGACAAAATATATGTTGCTTGCACCCGGTTTAAAAGCTTAAAGAGCAAAGCAAAAACCAGAGAAACATTCTAACCAACCAACCAACCAACGCGGGCGTTACGTATTATGACGACAACATGCGTGCTATATGCCGGCTCTCGCTGTAGCAAAAAGCACCAACAACTACAACCAACCAACCAACCAACAATATTTACATATTGCTGCTTTTATGTATGTTAGGACTTCCCTTCAAATTACTAATATGCCGAAATACACGGATTTTGAATCCTTTGCTAGAGATCTTTTCCTAACTGCGTCGAAAATACCCTTGGATGGTCGGCGGACTGTGAACTTGGATCCTACGGATTTTATCAAGCGAGCAGTAGAAGTTCTCTGCCTTTTTGCAAAAGCACACGTCCCCGTGATAAAAAGAGCCCTTCGGGAAAGCCTTCGCAGCATCAGAGCCCTGAAAACAGATGAAGAATTCATGCTCTATGCCATTCCAAGATGTATGAATCTCATCGACGATGAATCGCCTTTTTATTCCTTAATGCTTGTTGAAGTATACATAAAAGAATTGCAGAATTTAATCTACTTCGATAAAATGTGCCATCGTTTCGAGCCGACCGGATACAAATGTGTAGTAGCAGTCTTTAAGCGCAAGTTTGAACATAGCTTAAGTGAGCGCGGTGGCCTCAAAGAACTTGATATCTGCTTGATAAGTACCTTGGAAAAAGTCCACAAGGCTATACAGAATGGGATAGAGGAAAGCGAGATGATTAAGATCCTCAATGATTTGGATGAGAATCATACAAGGAATGTAGTTGAACGTATACGGAACTGTGGTGATGGAATAGACCAGGACTTTCGCCTCAACAAATACGAACTTTCTCTAGCAGAGGATGTTGAAGCGTCGAAAAATGAATGGTTTAACCCGACAGTTGGTGAGAATGACTCCCCCTTGGAGTTTGAACTGACAACTGTCACAAAATACAAGGCTGTTTTTGACAGAGAACAAAACTTATTGAAATTGACCAGTGACGACAAACCATCAGATTCGGATGTGGTAGGAAAAGTTCCATTCTTGTCTATCAATGGAAAACGTTTTAAGTTTACGAATGCGGACGATTTCTTCCGGTTCATGTACTCACGTCAATGTGGGTTCTGTGGAACTCGATGTTATGTGTACGCAAATTACAAGTTCAAAAAATATGGAAATTTGGCATTGAGAGAAAGTAACACAGAATGAATCCCAAAAAAATGTAGATAGGGAATACTTCTATGGTTAAACTAAGTTTGAAAGTAAACTGAAATGTGTGTTTAAGCTTTGAAAAAAGGATGTTTTTTTCCTCATACAGTTGTGTTGTGCATTTAATAAAGGTTTAAAGTTTTTTTATCTAATGAAAATATGCATTTAAATTAATAGATAAGTTTGTTTAATGTTTTTAACTTTTTCTTGAATGCAAAAGTGATTTGTAACTTAAATATTTTGAAGGCTCTGACTTTATTTTGATGGTAAAACTTATGTGTTAGCTAGTGAAAGTAATGTATTTAAATTGCTAAATAGTAAGTAAATCTCTTACTTATTTCAATATCTGGTTGTATAAGAGATTGATAAATTTTCCTAAGTGATTTGTAACAGAAGCATTTTGTAAGCTCTCTTATTTTGATGTTAAAACTATTTTGTAAGCTAATGAAAGTATGCATTATAATTGTTGGATAATAAGCTTTTCTCTGTTTCTTATTTTTTTAACAAATGTCTGGATAAAAAGTAATGTGATAGAAATTTCCCATAAAATTTGTAGCAGAAACATTTACTAAGCTCTCTCCTTTTGATGGTAAAACTTTTATTATGTAATGAAAAAAAAGTAAAAGTGATTTAAAAGTTTTCCCAAATGATTTGTAATTGAAACATTTTGTAAACTCTCCTTTTGATGGTTGAACTTTTGTTATCTAATGAAAAAATGCAAGTGATTGAAAAGTTTTCCCAAATGATTTGTAATTGAAACATTTTATGAACTCTCATTTTGATGGTAAAATTGTTTATTAAGCTAATGCAAATATGCATTTTAATTGTAAGATGATAAGCTTTTCTATGTTTCTTAATTTTTTTTTAAATATCTGTATGCATAAGTAATGTGATTAAAATTTCCCATATGATTTGTAACATCAGAAACATTTTGTAAACTCTCTCCTTTTGATGGTAGAACTTTTGTTATCTAATGAAAAAATGCAAGTGATTGAAAAGTTTTCCCAAATGATTTGTAATTGAAACATTTTATGAACTCTCATTTTGATGGTAAAATTGTTTATTAAGCTAATGCAAATATGCATTTTAATTGTAAGATGATAAGCTTTTCTATGTTTCTTAATTTTTTTTTAAATATCTGTATGCATAAGTAATGTGATTAAAATTTCCCATATGATTTGTAACATCAGAAACATTTTGTAAACTCTCTCCTTTTGATGGTAGAACTTTTGTTATCTAATGAAAAAATGCAAGTGATTGAAAAGTTTTCCCAAATGATTTGTAATTGAAACATTTTATGAACTCTCATTTTGATGGTAAAATTGTTTATTAAGCTAATGCAAATATGCATTTTAATTGTAAGATGATAAGCTTTTCTATGTTTCTTAATTTTTTTTTAAATATCTGTATGCATAAGTAATGTGATTAAAATTTCCCATATGATTTGTAACATCAGAAACATTTTGTAAACTCTCTCCTTTTGATGGTAGAACTTTTGTTATCTAATGAAAAAATGCAAGTGATTGAAAAGTTTTCCCAAATGATTTGTAATTGAAACATTTTATGAACTCTCATTTTGATGGTAAAATTGTTTATTAAGCTAATGCAAATATGCATTTTAATTGTAAGATGATAAGCTTTTCTATGTTTCTTAATTTTTTTTTAAATATCTGTATGCATAAGTAATGTGATTAAAATTTCCCATATGATTTGTAACATCAGAAACATTTTGTAAACTCTCTCCTTTTGATGGTAGAACTTTTGTTATCTAATGAAAAAATGCAAGTGATTGAAAAGTTTTCCCAAATGATTTGTAATTGAAACATTTTATGAACTCTCATTTTGATGGTAAAATTGTTTATTAAGCTAATGCAAATATGCATTTTAATTGTAAGATGATAAGCTTTTCTATGTTTCTTAATTTTTTTTTAAATATCTGTATGCATAAGTAATGTGATTAAAATTTCCCATATGATTTGTAACATCAGAAACATTTTGTAAACTCTCCTTTTGATGGTAGAACTTTTGTTATCTAATGAAAAAATGCAAGTGATTGAAAAGTTTTCTCAAATGATTTGTAATTGAAACATTTTATGAACTCTCATTTTGATAGTAAAATTGTTTATTAAGCTAATAAAATATGCATTTCAATTGTCAGATAAGCTTTTCTATGTTTCTTAATTTTTTTTAAATATCTGGATGCATAAGTAATGTGATTAAAATTTTCCCAAATGCTTTGTAACAGAAACATCTTGATGGTAAAACTTTTTGCTATGTAATGAAAAAATACATTTTAACTGTTAGATAAGTTTATACAAATCTGTTCCTGTACTTTGTTTAATATCTAGATGCAAAAGGTGATGGGGGAAAAATCTCAAATTACTTGTAACCAACATTTTGTAAACTCTTCTTCATTTCTATGTATTTTTCTTTGTACCTATGTATTCTGAGTTATCTTTCAAATAAAATTGGCAGAGGAGTAAAAAAAAGAATGTTTATTACTACCTTTGACATAGTTTTTTTAAATTCAGACAATTAAAGTAGGGTCACTAGGGGTAAGTGGGTCACCCCCCTCAAACTAAACTATGTAAAGGAAATTTCACACTTATTCACATTGATCATGTAACATTTTGTCACACTGATGGGTTTTGCATATATTAGAGTTTTGTGTCATTTCTTTTTAAGATTATAGAACTATTGTAAAAAAATTTCCATAATTTTTTTTTTTGGAGAGTTCAAGATGCATTTTTCCAAGAAGTGTAGGAAAGTTTTCACTATATTTTAATGTTTTTTCAACTGTTGTGCCAGGTTTGACTTAAAATACATACTGCAATTTGAATTTTCACAAAATCTCTTATTTAAAAATTTTTAAGAGGGGGGGTCCCACTAACCCCGTAATTAAAGCATAGTAGGGGTAAGTGGGTCCCCTCATTATGGGGTAAGTGCGACACCCTAGACTCACCATTTTAATGTTTATTGAAACATTTATAAGTAATTTATTGAAATTTTATATTAATTTTGCGTTTTAATATAAGCTGTGGTAGGTAAAGTAAACTAATAAGTTGGGTTTTTTTTATTCACGTTGCCGAGAAATTAATTAAAACACACAGTGGTGGTGGGGGAATAGTTTCGAGGGTTTTTTTATAAGTCTCCCGAACCATTCGAACCTGAAGGAAACATTCTGTAATTGTATAGTGTTCCAAAAAGGGGTCCCACTTACCCCAACCAACCCTATTAATTTAAATGTGAGTAGTAGTTACAATAAAATATTTTGTACCTAAAACTTCTATACTTTATCAAGTAAGACCCACTTACTCCCTCTTAAGTTTTGCTTGCTTTCAATCAAAATAAAGAGGGGGTGACCCACTTACCCCTTCCTATGGGGTAAGTGGGACACCCGTCTCATTTTTTACAAAATGACCAGTTAAGAAAAATGTAGAACATTATTTTAGAACCTAATTATAAATTTTTGTTTATTAATAGTGTCTTAAATAAAATATGTCATAAAGTTCAAATTGAACCTCTTCAAAAAAATTTTATGAAGCTTCAAAAATGTACTGTTCCAAAAAGGTGTCCCACTTACCCCCAAGTGACCCTATCTATCTATTAACCTTTAAATATCGCTACAAAAACATAATTATTTTGTTTGGGGACACAAATTTGATCTAAATTCAAATTTTCATATTTTTACGCCGAAAATATTTTGACAAATTTCACATTGTATTGTTGACATTTTAAAAATATATTATGCTTCTATTTGGATACTTACATGGATGAAACTTGGTATTTGGGGGTTTATGGGGATGCTCTTTCAGAAAAACGCATAATAGTTGGAGGTCCCCATTGGAAAAACAAAAGTTAGTGCTTCGTTAAATATGAAGACGACCCCCTAAGGACTCGGATTTTTTTTCATTTATAGAATTCTTCATGACATGAAAAATGACGCCTTATTTGTCTTCCTAACCCAAGTGGTTCGTCAGAAATCTCAACTGAGTCGTTTTTTATTTCCCCAACTGTACAAATAAATATAAAAAATGTACTTATCTTGCTGCTGTTACTTAAATACACTTTAAATTATGTAGTGTTCATCCTAAATTTACAATTGCTTTGTTATTAAACAAGTAACTTTATTTAATGCATTTACATTAAATACAATCAGCTTGCATATAAACAAATCATTATAATACATACTATTCCCCATTCAAACCATATCTGCATTTTTTAATAGTTTATTTCCACATCAGGTATAACTTTAAGCGATTCAAACAAGAGCTGATGAAAAACAATCATTGAGTTCAAAAACCAGTCGAATAGAAATTTTTATAGAAACTAATGGTTTTTGAACCTAAAGATACAATTGTGTGTTATGTGTGTAAAGAAAATTACATAATAATATGCAAAATACAATTTTATTTACCATAATAGTTACACCAAAATGTTTACACATTTACAAATTGCAATTACATTAAAATTTATACAAAAAATAAAATAGTATTTATATGGCATGAAAATAAACAGAAAGATTACATTTTATCTAAATTTCACAAATAATAATTTTGACATTATAAATACAAAAAGGGAATTGAATAAACTAATGTGTAGCCAAATTACAGATTTTTAGTGTTTCTATTTATTTTGTCGCATATTTTAATGAATTAGTTTGAATTTTTTTAATGATACTTATATTAGCTGCATCTTAAACAGCATGACAGGACAGAAAACAGAATTGCACAACATATTACCATTGTTATATGTGTTGAAACTTTAAAGTATTACATTTTAGTCTTTCATGTCACAAAAACCTGCTTGTTATCAGACATCCAAAATTTGAGAATTTAAGATTGAATAATGAAAACATAATGGCTGATAGGACCTAATAATATATACATCCTATATAGTTCTGATATTGGTATTTCAGCTTTCACGTATATCCCCCTTTCGGAAGACAATCTGTTTAGACGTAATAAACACGTCTCCGGGCTACCTACAGTAAAATTCAGATAAGGTCGATGTTGTCAGAATTAACTAACGTACCCTTAACCCTCGATGCTAAATATTGGAAGTGGACTGACATATAATTTAACTAATATAAATGAAATAGTGGTGATCACAAAATAAAAGATTAACACTATAATTAAAATTTAGCAAACACTTTTAATTTAATATTCATTCTTATATATAATCAATCTTTTAAATGGAGAATAGAGCAGATCCAGCCGCTTGTGCTCTAAATTAGATATAGGATACCGTATAACCAGGCATCGGGTTAAAAAACTATGGTCGAAGATTTTAAAGATGATTAAGACAAGGGTGGAGTAAAAATTATGTAAGGATTTCAACAGTTTTATATTATTTGAAAATTCAACGTTAATTGGGATGTTCATTTTTATTGAGGCTCATGATAAATTAGCATGCCAATTAACGTTAAATTTTACAAATACGAAAACTGCTAAAATCTCTATACCTATTTTATCCCGCTATAACCATTTTACCCCACCTTACCCTATAACACAACCCTGTGAAACTCATTGAAAGTATTCTATTTCTTTCATCTCAGAACATAGGCGTAACGAGGGGGGTTATTGGGGTTGTAACCCCCCCCCATTACATTACGGTTTCTAAAACATGAAAAACTGAAATTTTTTCCCTTAGGGAAGGTGGTTCACAAGCAGTGGCGGATCCAGGGGAACTGGAAAGTGCCCCCCCTTGGACCCAAAAAATCACTCATAAATACGAAAAAAGTCCCAAAATGAGTTAAAATCCTACTTTTACAGGTCAAATTTCCAAAACTTTTTCTGGGAGAGGGCCCTCATACCCCCCAGCGGTACCAAAAGGGGATCTTGAGTGAAACTTTTTAGAAAATTCCCAAAATTTTGAAATTTTTCTCCATAGATAAAGGTGATGGTCTGAAAAAGTGCCCCCCCCTTGGAGCCGTGCTGGATCCGCGCCTGTTCACAAGGAACTGTTCTTTTAGGAACTAATCCAAAGGGCCTCAAAATGAATTTAAACACTACATTGAAAGACGAATTTTAAAAAAGTTTTTAGGGGAGAACCCCCAAACCCCTCTCTAAAATTTTTACGTCTGTTATATACTGTGTTTTTCCCTTGGAAGTTAAACCTCTTAGATGAAGTTTTAACTTCTGAAGTTTTGCAAAAAAAAAAAAATTATACTATTATACATATATTATGAGACATTTTTTAAAAGGGAGTCAATATGTTGGAGGGGTTGACTGGTTGGAGTAACATCCCCCATGAGTCAACTCTAGTTACGCCACTGTCTCAGAAAGCAACAAAAAGGATCTTAACCCCCCTCCCTCTAAAAATAAACTCCAAAATCGCCCCCCAAGTTTTACTCTGGCTATCAAACTGTTTCAATGCATCAATGCTTTGCGTATTCTACAATAAAGGATTATCAAATGTTTGGCAGTGAAAAAAGGTCTCGATAACCCCCTCCCCCAAAATAAAAACAATATTCACTCATGATTAATACTAAATATACGTATTCTTACTCTTTTCTTTATCGATTATTTTTGTTTGTGGTGGGTGTTTAAATTATTAAAAATTTTAAAGAGAATGAAATTTTTTTTTAAATTTATCATGACCACACCGAATTTCTCCTTAACCCCCTAATAAGTTAAAATATCAAGAAGCTTCTAATCGTTGATATGATTAAAGTTAATTAATTTAAAATAATCAATTTTAGTAAATTTGATGTTTGTTGCTTGACTTTTTGACATAATTAATATTTATATTGGTATTTTATTCACCAAGCACAACGTTCAGAAACTTCAAAGTTTTTCCTTAAAAATGATTAAAACTCCCTACCCAATTTAATAAAAAATTTCAAATGGGTAGTTACTGGAAATCTAATAAAACATACTTACTATCTATCAATTAGTAATTAAAAACACGACGGTATAATCATAAAAATCATATTTGAAATTTTATCTGAATTTTCTTTTATTCCTACATGCATAATCAAATTTTAAACTTTGCTAGTGTTTTAATTTTTAAACAAAAAATTTTTTAAGTGGGAAAGTTCTATTAGAACCATTCTCTAAATACTAATATTATAAAACACCTCTAAACATATAGTATGTATTAAAGTATTTTCGCTGGAACTTTTGAGAAGTAAAATAATTTAACGTTATACGAATACATACGGTAGTTTAATAATTTAAAGTGATACGAGGTATTTTTATTACCTATTTACAGGAATTTTAAAAAAAAATGTTATTTGTAAATAATTAAATTAAATAAATTTATTTGTATAACTTTTTTTAAACTCTTTAAATTTGAAAAAGTATACATCTATTCTGCTTTGTGTTTGCCTGTATTATCCCTATCGTTAATATAAAATCTAAAACAATGATTAACCGATTCGGAAACTGAGGGGACAGAAGCTGCAACCTGGTGATTACGAGCTTGATACTTTACCAACTAGGCTACCACTTAAGGGTATTCTAATTGGAAGAAATAATTGCTCCAAAACATAGATAGATAGCCAAATCTGTTTTAACTTTTGTAGGAATTGTGCCATAGTAAAGATAAATAGCCAAATCTGTTTTAACTTTCCTAGGAATTTAGCACAATCATTGCCAAATCTTTCCTCTTAAAAGTAAAGTTTCCGTACTTTTCAAACCCCCCTCCTGGCTTTGTTTGAGGGCCAAAAATTACGAAACTTGGTTTTTGGGGGTTTGAAGGGGTGCTCTGTCAGAATCGGGAATAATCTTCGATGTCGCCCATAGGGAAAACGAAAGTTGGTGCTTCGTTTAATATGTAGACGGCCCCCCCCTAAGGGTATAAACTATAGTTTTTAAGAAGACATTAAATCATGAAAAGTGACACAAAAATTTTCATCCTACCCCCAGTAGTTCACTCACAATGCTCACTGTTTCTTTTTTCTATGACTACCTGGTTCTTGCCTCAACGTCCTCAATTCTGTTAGACAGAGGAATCGAACGCTTGATTATTAACCTACTATAATACTCGCTCGCTCTATTCACCAGGCCACCAAGAGAAGAAGATCAACGAAAGTTATTGGAAAAAAGAAAGGAATACGCGGGCGTTACGTATTATGACGACAACAATGTTTATATAAAGCCTTGCACAAAATATATTCGTATTTTAGTGTTGCTTTTATGTATGTTAGGACTTCCCTGCAAATTACTAGTATGCCGGAATACACGGACTTTGAATTGTTTGCTCGAGATCTTTACCTTATTACATCTACAATTATCTTGGATAGTCGGCGGACTGTTAACTTGGAGCCTACGGATTTAATGAAGCGAGCAGTAGAAGTTCTTCACGATTTTGTAAAAGCACACAGAAACGTCCTTCGGGAAAGCCTTCGGAACATCCAATTCCTCAAAACAGATAAAGAATTCATGCGCTATGCCATTCCAAGATGTCTGAATCTCATCGACGATGACTTGCCCTTTTATTCCTTAATGCTTGTAGCGGCATTCATTAAAGAATTGCAAACTTTAGTGTACTGCGAGAAAATGTGCCATCGTTTCGAGCTGACCGGGTACAAGTGTCTAGTGGCAGTCTATAAGCGCAAGTTTGAAGTTTATTTAAGTAAGCGCGGTGGCCTCGAAGAACTTGACAGGTGCTTCATAAGACACTTGAAAAATGCCCACGAGGCTATACAGAATGAGAAAAAGGAAAGCGAGATGATTAAGATCCTCATTGATTTTGATGAGAATCATATAGAGAATGTAGTTGAACGGATAAGGAACTGTGGTGATGGAATAGACCAGGACTTTCGCCTCAACGAAGACGAACTTTCTCTAGCAGAGGATGTTGTAGCGGCGAAAAATGAAAGGTTCAACCCGATTTATGAGAATGGCTCGGCTTTGGAATTTGAATTGACAAGTGTCACAAAATACAAGGCTGTTTATGACAGAGAACAAAACTTATTGAAATTGACCAGTGATGACAAACCATCAGATTCGGATGTGGGAGGTATCGTTCCATATTTGTGTATAAATGGTAAGCGTTACCGATTTACGAATCCGGACGATTTCTTCCGATACATGTCTTCACGTCAATGTGGGTTGTGTGAAACTCAATGTTATCAGTACGCAAATTGCAAGTTTGAAAAAATATGGCCGTTGTTTTTGCATTAAGATTAAGTAACAACGCGTAAATGGCTCAAAACTGAGAAATGTTGTTTGGAAAGTTAAGCAGTTTGTGAGGGAAAACGGTTCGGCAATTTTAGTAAAATAACTTCTTAGGTTAGGTAAAAAAAAGTTTATGTGAAATTTTGTCATCTGTTAGTTAGCTGATTTTATTCAATCTTGTGTCTGAATGCAGCTGGAAGATATATGAATGAATGTCGTTGAAATGAGATTTTATTTTTATTGACAAGTAGTATTTGAACGGGAAATTGAGTAGTCGTTGGGTTATTTGTTAAAAACAAAGACATAAATTTAGACTTGAATGTCAAATTCATGTTGTGTACGATATCTTTTATGTTTTACTTAATAAAGCTATTTTTATTATATGTTTGAAGCTATATTTCAACTTGGTCTACACCCAAATACAAGAATGATAGATAAAATGGTGATATTTTATGATAGATCATGTTGAAATGCATGTTAAAAATATTTAAAAGGGGGAATGTTATTAAAGGGATTTAAGGAAAAAATAAATGGGAAAGGTTTGTTGTACGATCGATCAGTCAGCGGTTAGTAAATAGTTTTGAAGTTTAGTTTACTGTTAATCACAAGGTGAGCTCTGATTTACATCTGTTGCAAAGGCAACAGGACTCAGCTAATTTTCAATGGGTGAAACCAGAAGAAAGGCTCTACAAATTTGGCTTACTGAGCGCCTTTTGGGGGTTTTAGCGAAAAACTTTTTTTTACTATTTTGTAATTACATTGGCAATCAGTTATTCTGGTGGTAAAAAAGCAAACTTCGCTTGAAAAACTAGTTTGATAATAAAACCTATTTAAAAAGTAAAACAAATTCTGTAACAAAACTGATATTTTCTGATAATTTTTAATATAAACACAGTTTCTACAATCGAATTAATTTGCCACTTTTAAAAATCTGATGACGTTTTTCATTAAAAACTGATAATCAATTTCCAATCACAAGAGAAAAAGCCCATTTTAATCATCACTGTGATCGTAAATTTTAAGGATCGTCTGTGATTATTTATGAGTAATATTTTTTGAATCAAGAAAGATCCACAGTTTGCCAACGGAGAGATTTCGCGATTGTTCTGAAAATTTCTAAAGAAAACGCCTATGCTCGAAAAATGGTGGTGATGGTCTGTGGGAAAGTCCTTGGAGCCGTGTTGGATCCGCGCCTGCCTAGTTGTATCCGTTGTTTCTATGGTGGCATGAAATTGAGTAGGTATGTTTCTTCCTTCTAATTTGCATGGTTCTATAAATGTCTTCCTTCCTAGCGAAATATATTTTAGATCAAAATTAAATTAGTTTTATTTGACTTTTAATAACAGACTTGATAGTTTCCGGCCCATAACGGAACTAACTAACTTTCCGCTGTAACTAATTTGAGAGGAATTTTTCATGTAATTCCCGTTTTAGAAACCTTGGTTTCCGAAGCCAGAATGAAACCAAATTCCATCCAATACACATTTTAAAGCATAATCAACAGATTGATGTTTCTAATAGAATCCATCGCAGTATAGCCACTATTGGAAAATATAAGATTCTCTGTTGGTAAAGTGACCACCGACTAAATCTTTGTAAAATCAAAATTGTAGTAAATTTTCTTCAGTATCATTAAGTACACTTGAGTAGTATTCACATATCTACTTTATCTTAAAGTCAATCAAACGGTAATAATTACGAAAAAATCAGTAGTTCCGACATACCTACCCGTTTCTTTACGCGATGCAATAAGCAAAATCAAATTTCAGTCACTCGCCCGATGGTGTTATATTCAGACTTAATTATCCTTTCTATATTGATTTGTGGTATGGTGGTTATTTAACTGATTACCTGATGGCATAATCTAAAATTTCTATGATTGTTAACGCTATTTGATGCCTGTAAGTGAAAAGAGCAGAAAAACGCCAATATTTCGAAAAGTATTTCGAATTTCGGAATGAAAATGGGCGACTCGGCGTCCCTGGGTCATTTGCCGTCTTTTGGTACTACCTCGGGCGCCCTTCTGCGTTCAGTGGTTTCGGAGGAGAAAGAGGGACAACCGTTTACTCTCGGGTTTTAATAGTATAGATGAGTTAATTCAGACAGTGCGGAGGTGCAGTGGATTCTAGACTGCAAGCCCGTGTCGAAAAATGATGGGTCATTTGAACCACCAGAAGACCTATATAGACTGATATAAGGGCATAAAATAATAAGATTCAGCACTATGCCGTCACTTGTAAGCTGTCCAACTGAGTGCAGGTGAGAATTCAAAAGCACAGGTAGAGTGAGAAAATTTTGGTCATGTATTTTTGTACGGCATTCTTACCATCAATAGATCCATGAAAAATAATGAGAAAACGCGCAGTGCCGTACAAAAGTAGTGCGCCACAAAGTCGGAAATTTTTGTTGATTTTCCGGCGATTTTTAGGGTAAATTTGGTCATTTGATTGTGTACGGCATCGGTTCCATACCGTTTCAATACCTCTTCTAATCCATAATTCCGCAACGCCGTACAAAAAAATCATGCGACAAGGGGGGAAAAATCGAGGGTTGCAACCCCCTCCCTTTCAGTGGTCTGGGGGGTGATTTGACACAGCATAAAATTAATTTATTTTGAAAGTATTTTATGCATAGATAACAATTTCTCACATGCCGTACAATTTCGTTGGTCCAAAGGTCAGTAGGAGTATTGATGTACCGCCAGGAGAAGAGCTTTGAACAGGGTTGCCGTGAGTAGACGAGTCCAAAAGAAGAGGGAAGCTGGTATGAATTGAACGGCAATATTTAGGTTTTTAAGCGTACATTTGGCGAATGAGAAAACGCGTTTCGCAAATGAAAATAAGATAATCATATTTTATTAAACTACATTAAAATATAGATTATCTTTGAAATTTCTTTAAATCGGAAAATCGGAAGTACCTTATTTAGGCATGAAACATTTTTGTACGTTTAGTATGCTATTTTGAGTGAATTAGTTACATTTAGTTTTATATAAAATAGCTCATATCACTTAAATTAATAATTTTATAATTTAATCACAATACTTGAAATTTAAATGAGGCGTTAGAAATTGTAAAGAGACAAAATATAGAAATATTTATTCATTTTTTTAAAATATTTTATAACATTTAAATACAATCTAATGCGATTCATTGTCACTAGAACTGCAATCAGAATCACTGTCAGTGTTTGACAAAGATTCTGAATCGCTGTCCGACAAATTAATCACTAGTTCGTTTACAATATCTTCGATCAACCCATCTTTTTTCCAATAATCGCTTTCTATATTTTGTATGTCCTCTTAACTGACGACTCTGAAACTCCTGTTGCTTGGGCTATCCTCTTGATGGCATTTGCAAAGGGCACTTTTAGAGAATTGGTGCTTTTTTTTCTTCAAAAAAACTCCGTGACATTGTGAACTATAGCACGTGCTTGAAAATTCCAAGTCTTTTCAATTTTGAATTTTGTCATTTTATTAAATATAACTACATAATAAGATAAATAATAAGCAACTTGAAAGTTTTAAAAAAGATCAATGAACAAGTTGCAAGAATTGCAAAAATTTAAGGCGCAAATGAATACAAAAATTTCTAAAATCAGATCAGATCATATATGAAATAGATCAGACTAGTTGATGCAGATCAGATCAAATAAAATTAAAGGTAACTACTTGATCGGATAAATGATAAGCAACTTGAGAGTTTAAAAGAAAGATTAATTAACACGGTAACTTATAAATCCAAAAAATTATGAAATATCCAAAATCAAATCCGGTAAACTGATGTAAATCACATAACATAATATCAAATTAAATAGATCAGATTCGGTGAAATATTTAAGATCAGATGAAAAAGATCAGATCAGTTAAAATATACCAGCTCAGTTAAAATAGATCAGATCAGTTGAAAAAGGTCAGATTAAAAATATTTAATCAAATCAGATGTAATGCGAAAGAAAATCCCAAAATCCGTTACTCTAGAATCGAAAGAAAGATTTGGCTCGAAACATTTATTTTAGCGCCAAGTGAACCAGCGCCAAGTGACCATCACCCCCAAAATTCAGTGGAATAATCCGTTTCTATAACAACCGCCGCATCATCGTATGACGTCAATAGCTCTTCTCGTCGCGGTACGACAGTATATGACCAGGAGTATACAAAACTGTTGATACTGACATTGACGGTTTTCAATTCTTGAATATATTATACACACTGTTTCACTTCAGGTAGACGGCATAATGATTAATGCATATTATCAGTTGTTCTCTTCAAGAATATGTGAATGCCGTATAGTATCAGATGACCTTTAAGTACCCCTGAAATGGTAGTGCCATTTTCATCAGCCTGAAAATATGGTTTGCATTAAAATGTACGGCATCATTTTTTTCTGAATTATTTACCTCAATACTATTTAAAACCACGATAATATGTAGAAATTGCAAACTTTCATTAATCTATGATTATTGAAACTTTAGAAATAATTTGAAAAATTTCACTTTTTGTATTTCTCTATAATTTTTTTTAGAACAGTTTCTTTTGAACGGCAATAGTATATAACAATTGTATTTAACTATATCATGTTGAAAAAAAAGTTGCCGTACAGGATCAAATGACCTTCCAGCTTTATAAATCAAGTATATGATGAAATTGAGATAATTATTGATATACATTCAAAAATGAACATTAATTTTTTGACGGCATTAATTTTAATAGTACATTTGAGTGCTACATAATGTTTAGGAACCGATGCCGTACTTTTTCAAATCACCCCCCAGACCACTGAAAGGGAGGGGGTTGCAACCCTCGATTTTTCCCCCTTGTCGCATGATTTTTTGTACGGCGTTGCGGAATTATGGATTAGAAGAGGTATTGAAACTGTATGGAACCGATGCCGTACACAATCAAATGACCAAATTTACCCTAAAAATCGCCGGAAAATCAACAAAAATTTCCGACTTTGTGGCGCACTACTTTTGTACGGCACTGCTCGTTTTCTCATTATTTTTCATGGATCTATTGATGGTAAGAATGCCGTACAAAAATACATGACCAAAATTTACTCACTCTACCTGTGTTTTTGAATTCTCACCTGCACTCAGTTGGACAGCTTACAAGTGACGGCATAGTGCTGAATCTTATTATTTTTAGCCCTTATATCATTCTATATAGGTCTTCTGGTGGTTCAAATAACCCATCATTTTTCGACACGGGCCTGTAGTCTATTCGTCTTCTTTCTCCTGTTTTTTGGCTTTATCTAAATACAATTGATAATATAAAAAAAACTCTTTCGAAACTAATGAACCCAGAAGGGTGCCTGAGGTACCGAAATATGGCAAAAAATTTGGGAACTCCGTATTGACAATTTAAATGAGGGACGCATGATTTTTCTAAAAAAAAAAAATTAACATTTTTATCCGATTCTCCACGAAAAGTTAAGTTGATAAGCAAAATTTCAGGTTGATAAAGAAAGTTTTTCAATTAAAACACATTTTTTAAGTCGCCTTTTTTAAAGAGCGTGAAAACACTTAAATAGAGTTGACAAGACAGTGACGTCACTATATCTGTGCGCGATCGACCTCTTCCCATGAGACAGATCAGTGACGTCACTCGTCACTGTATTGTCATTACGTATTATACTTAAAGTAAGTTATCTAGATCATTTATCTACTAATTAATCAAAGGTAATATTCTTTCCAAAAAATAACTTTTAAAAAAAAAATATTTTTTTGTACATAAAAAGGATTCTTGAAAATTAGTTTTAGTTTAATTTTACGAAAGTTTAATTACTAATAAATTGATTGTCAGAACTTTACTCATTAAGGTCTTCAAGACAGTTTTTCATCAGTGAAGAAACGTATCGACTAGACTTGAATTTTATCTCATTGAATAATAATAATCTCTCATATAAAAGCCCACGTCACTCACTGACTCACTGACTCACTGATTCTGGAACGCTCGCACACTATGATGCCATCTCGCAATAATAATCATAATCATCAGAAAAATATAAAAGCCCACGTCACTCACTGACTCGATGCCATCTCGCAATAATCAGAAAAATAAATAAATAAAAGTAATTAAAATTTTAAAATAATATAATAGCTTTTAAATAAATATCTTTCAAGAAAGTTGGTTTACTTAATAAAGGTTAAAAAGTTACTTTTAGGGAAGTTGGTTTCTAATTCAACAATAATAAATTATTAAAGTTAAACTTCTTATTTAATGTATAATTAATAGGAACTTGAAGTAGTAACGAGCGAAGCTCGCATAAAAGGCTAGCCTAGCTGTAAGACCCGGCTTTGCCGGGTCGTAACAGCTAGTATCTCTATATGAGTTGGCGGAAAAGAAAGAAAATGTGACTCATTTATAGTAGACGCGATAACTAGACGGAAAATTGCATGATTTTTCTCAGTAATGATACAAATTAATTAATCAAGACAATTGATGACACAGATGATGATGATCATAAAGATGTTCTTAACTACCAATAGCAAAATTATATCGAAATTCCTTCTACTTTTTTTCAGGAGTTTAAAAAAACAACCCTCGTAGTATTGACAGAAATGACATTTAAGTCCATATACTTGTAGTAGGAAATAAAGCTAGTAGATGGCGCTGTGAAGATATTTTGATCTGCTTAGCTATCCAAGATTGTTTTTTCTATCATCTTGTTCGCTATAACAAAAATGATTTTTTTTAAATGGCCGTACAAGTTGAAATTACAAAAATTACATAATTTTTTTTTTCATGGAAAGTTTCTGTACGGTGTAAAAGGAAACCTCTAAATGTTTAGAAAACGGAAAAACTATACGGTAGTTCAGAGAACTAATGTTTGATGTCATCTAGCGGATTGGAAAGAAAATATTTATTGACCCTGGACTTTAGAAACAAGGACCGTATGAAGAAAGACATGAAGACACAAGAAAAGTCGTTCGTTTACGAATTTTTTTTATCACGCGATTTCTTACATTTTTTTTTTAACGAAATCACCTCAATCACTTTTGTTTAAAAACAACTTAAGTATTTAAGACCTATTAATTGGACCACAGAGATATTTATAATGTTAAAATTAAAAACAAATAAATTATTGCCATTATTTTTATGGTATTAATTTAGTGAGTGAGAAAGTTTGCAATTAGCTTTAGCGTGAAATGGGGAAAACGTTTTTATTAGAATTTAAACGCGATTTGCTACGTCATTAAAATGAAAATATTTTAGCATCCTTCTTTCAGAATCTATTAATGACACAACATTTTCAAAATAATATACTATATGTTATGGGCAAAGTGATTAATCGGGCATTATTAATAATGCCCGAAGTGGAGGCGGGCAAAGTAAATATAAATTCCAATATAAATATAATATAATAATAATAAATTCATAATAATAATATAATTCATTAATATAATATTCATAATATAATATAAATTATAATATATATATATATATTCATATATAATATTCATATATAATAAATATAATAATATAATATTCATTAATATAATATTCATATTCATTTATTCATTAATATAATATAATAATAAATTCATAAATTCCAATGAATTTATCACATTGCCCGGGCATTATTAATAATGCCCGGATTTATCACATTGCCCGTAACATATATACTATATATTTTAATTTTCTAAGTAATTTAAATTTGAAAAAAAAAAATAGTAATTTTTTTAAAAATTTTCACTTAGAAAAAGATCTAATTAACAACTAACTAAAAATCGGACAAAATCGTTTGATGGGAAATATAATTCAGATTTTTTATATGGGCATATTAGAACAAAAATATTTTATCATTTTTTTAGTATGTTGTTATTTAGGTAATTTCTAAGTGAAAATCGTTGAAAAAGCTTTTTATTGAATTTTTTTCCAGGTGTAAATACTTGTTTTACGTAATTAAGAATTTTTTCCTTTTAAAATTTTCAACTAAATTATAAATTTTGATAGAAGGATGCCGAAATATTACCAGCTTTCACTTGTTAGGAATTTAAAGTTCATAAAGGAGTCAGAGACTACATTTTAAGGTCTAATTTTAAAAAAATTCTGGGAGAGGACCCCAGACTCCTTCCCTGGGGTATCATATCGTTACCATCACTCCAAAAACACGAATCTGCTATTCTTATACATAGAATCGTGTTTTTGGCGTGGGTGACGGTATAAGCATCGTCAATAAAACTTACATACCTATTTTTGCAGGAAGGTTCGCATTTGATCTGTAAAATAGTAGGGTGGGAGAGACCGTAATAAAAAAATCTAAAATGGGTCTTTAGGGGGAGGACCCCTGAAAACCTCCTATTACATTAAGGGGTAGCTTTAGTCGGTCGTTTTCTATGGAGAAAAAGTAAAAGATGGAGGTTTCGAAAGGTAGGTTGTATATACCTTGAAATTCCCCCTGAGCGTAGCAAGGGGTTATAAAGGCTTAGGTTAACCTTTATCACGAGGAGGAACAAAATGGAGTATGCGTAAGTTCAACTTTTTGACTGGGGGGGGGAATAAGACCTCAGTTTAGCAACGGCTCCCTATAGGGAGCCGTTACTAAACTGTTTCGAAGGTGTTCTGGCCCCCCAAATGTGTCTAACAGTTTTATCTTTTTGAGTAAAATGTAGGCCAAATGTGAATTTTTGCGGTTAGTACATGCTCTCAAGCAAAAAAGGGGGGTCTGGGGGTCCTCCCCCATAAAATTTTGTGAAATTTGATCCGAAAAAGTTGTATTATCACGCATTTTATGGATATTTGGGACAGGAACCTTTCTGTTTGGCTGACATAAGGTTTGGGCTAAGGGGGGGGGTCTGGACCCCCTAAACCCCCCCTTATATACGTCAGTGGCGGATCCAGGGGGGGGGGGCCTGGGGGCCATGGCCCCCCCCGAGAAACCCTAACAAATAGCTTAAAAAACACTTTCTTAATGCTAAAATTCAAAAAAATTTCTGGGGGAGAACCCCCAACCCCCCTTTAATATTTTGACATGTGACATCTGTTTTAGAGTGTTTTTCCCATGAAAATTCTTCCGCATAAAAGAAGCTGTTCTCTTTTGGTAAGTTTTAAAATAGATGAATACTATAGTTTGAAAGGGCGCATTTGCAAACATTTTCTGGGAGAGGACCCCCAGTCCTTTTCAAAATTTGGCATCTATTTATAATTTCATCCTTGAAAATTCTGTGGTTCATGCTTTCAAAATGAGCTGAAACTTTATTTTTAGAGGCAAATGTTCAAAAATTTTCTAGAGGGTTACCCCCCAGACCCCCTATTAATTTCTTATGGTTACTTATTTACTGTTTTCTACTTGAATTTGTTTCTCTCCTCTCCTTTTAGGAGTACAAGAAGTTGCTCTCTGTAGGTGTTATCCAATGGGTACCAAATGTACAAAAATGAGTAAAAAAACTTCTATTGGAAGCCAAATTTCACAAAATGTTCTGGGGGAGGACCCCCAGAACCCCCTTTTGCTTTCGAGCTAGCATTATCTGATGAAACCTTTATAACTTTAACAAAGTTTCGTATTTTATTTATGTTATACTCGGAAAATTGGGAGCCAAACACCTCGCGAAACATAAGTATTGTTATGCCCCTACCAAAAAGGTTTCGCCCCCCCCCACTTTCTAAAACAATGGCACGGGCCTTGGATATCCTCAAAGTTACTAAAAACCCCTAAAAAGCTGCTTAAAAGCAAGCACTCTTCAAAAAAAATTCTGAGGCACTGAAAATTTCGAATGTAATACCCTCCGACTCTGACATGGCCCCCCCCCCCGAAAATCTGGTCTGGATCCGCCCTTGATATACGTCCATGCCCCCCCGTAGGTCCAGGCTGGATCCGCCACTGACTCAATCCCTATTTTTATTAAACGCCTTTTGATAGAAAAACAGATCCAAGTGCACAGATTTAGGAATAAAAGAGAGAGAGAGAGAAATCTAAAAAGACATCTTTTAAGGAATTTGGTAAAACATGTTTAAATGATGATCATAAAGATGTTCCTTACTACCAAAAGCAAATTATTTTGAAATTCCAACTACTACTTTTTTCTTTTCGGGAGCAAAACGGAAGTTGGAGAAAAACAACCCTCGCAGTATCAAAGCGTCCTTGGTAGAATGCAATTTTATTCAATATACGTGTATACTTGAAGCAGAAAATATTTCTAGTAGATGGCGCTGTGAAGATATTTTGATCTGACTATAGTATCTTAAAAAGTATAAGCGTAAAAGTAGTTGCTTATTGGTGGTTTTGTGACTGAATACTGGCATTAATTATTGAACTATCCAAGTTCATTTTCTATTTTTAAAATTGTTTCAAGAAGGAAAATCTTGAAGTGGTTTTTATAAAGAAAGCCTTGAAGGTGGTAGTATTTAGTTTTATATAGTAACATATTAAGTTCAAATTATTTTAATGCAATAAATATTTCCACAAATCATCACATTCTGTGAAAATATATTAAAGTTTCTTAAAAGATTTTTGTTCTCTTACCGACAGAAAAATTAATATGAATTTGAATGTTACGGGCATTAAAACAAACTTTTTTTTATTTATACTTCAACTTTATTTTCTAAAAAAATATGCTTGTATTAACTAAAATAAAAATTAATTCCAAAATAAAATGTGTAGTGTGAGAAATTTGCAAGTGTCGGGGTATGTAAAGAAACCTAGATTAGTGCCATCTGGCGGATTGGAAAGAAACTATTTATTGACCCTGGACCATGGAGACTAAGTGGCTGTCCACACCAAGGAAGCCAAGCGAAAGCAATAAAATCAATCAATCTTGACCCCTTGGCCCTCGCAGCCTTCGCAATACAAGATAACGTTAATTGACCTCCTGGACAGTCGAGTAAACAAGACACTCTCAACCCCCTCTCTTCTATTGGGAAGGCTGAATGGGGAACCTGAGTCCGCCTGTCAAGATAACGATCTTAATGGGATCTTAATGGGATCTTATAGTCTCTCGTTTACGAATATTTCTATCATGCGAATTCTTCCAAAAACGCTTAAAGATTAAAAAAAAAACTTTTTGAATGAAATCTCCTCGATCACTTTAGTCAGGGAATAATTTAAGATTTATGACAAATTGGACCACAGAGGGTTGGCGCGGGCCGTATTATATTGTGGACGTCTGCCCTATTAAGATTCAGACTTACATCTATCTTTTTAATGCTAAAATTAAAAACATAAATAAGTTATCGTCATCAGGAATTGTTATATTTTGCGGGATATCTTTTGAAATATATTTCATAAATTAATTTGTACACCAAGAAGGCAAAAAAATAATAAATTCTCTATTTAAAGGGTAAATTTGAGGGTGCCCCTAACACCGAGAAGGAGCAATAATAAAATTAACTGAAATTCTGTAAAAAAGAGTGCTCAAAGGGTCTTTGCCTTAACTTCAATTCAGAATCGGCCCACCTTGGGCATCACTCAATTGTATCAATACTCAATATCTCCAAAAAGTGAGTTAAAATTCCTTTTTTAAATTTAAAATTTCCAAACTTTTTAAGGGGGATACCTCTAGACCCCTTTTTGCGCTTGGAACTCATCAACTCATCATATACAACCGAAAAGTTTTTTATTAAGCTTATCAAGATTCATAGAATTGTTCTAAAATTTGCGTGTAATCTTTAGATGAGTGGAGGGGGATCTTAGAAATAAAGGCGATATATGCTAATTTTTTTAAGAAAATGTTTGAAAATATTTCAGATATTTCTTTGAAAAATATTTGCCCCTCCCCCGAAAAAAAATTATGTATACACTATTGGTTGGGCTTGTAAACTTTATCTCCCGCCTAGCTTGGCTCTCGGCAGACGTTGTTTCCAAATAAAAGGAGTGAAACGGCCACTTTTGAAACACCGTGAATAAGTTAATGAGAAAATATGGAGCGGGGTTAAACCCCCCTTGGAGACTCCCCTGAGAAGCGATTTGCTGACCTAGGGAAGGTGGTAGGACATTCCCAAGGTGAACCGTCCGCTTCCGAAAGTGATGGCTGAAGGGAAGCGGGTCAGGTGAGACGGAAGGGTCAGAAATAGCCGGCCTATCAATAACGGAGGGATTCCTCACGCTGGAATTTCTACCGCAAGTTGGGCAATTTCTAACCCTCTGAACTCGAGGATGCGTTACCACACTCATCGCGGAGCGGTTATTAAAGATACAGAAGCGGTCATTTGGCATCGGTTTTGACAGCTGCGTGTGGGAAAGGCCGTAATTCTGAGACTTCCAACCGAAAGTGGCCGGTGTATTGGAAAACTCAAATAAAGGAAAGGTTTAGTAATCTTAGTTTTTAGAATACTAGTTACTAAGAAGGTTAGAATACTAAGGGTACCAACTCGTATACTTATCTTCAGTGGCGTAACTAGAGTTGACTCATGGGGGGTGTTACTCCGACCAGTCAACCCCTCCAAAATATTACTCCCTTTTAAAAAATGTCTCATAATATAGGTATAATATAAACAACTTTTTTTGGCAAAACTTCCGAAGGGAAAACTTCATCTAAGAGGCTTAATTTTCAAGGGAAAAATACAGTATAGCACTATAACAGACGTAAAAATTTTAGAGGGGTCTGGGGGTTCTCCCCCAGAAATTTTTAAAAAATTTGTCTCTCAATGTAGTGTTTAAACTCATTTTGAGGCCCTTTGGGTTAGTTCCTAAAAGAACAGTTCCTTGTGAACCGCCTTCCTTGTAAAGGGAATTTTTTTTTCCCAGTTTTTCATGTTTTAGAAACCGTCGATGTAATGAGGGGGGTTACAACCCCAATAACCCCCCTAGTTACGCCTATGCTTATCTTGGTAATGAAATAAACAATAAATGTGAAATCCATGAGAGTATAAACAAACAGATACAAAATGGAAATAAAGCAGTT
Organism: Tetragnatha montana; assembly: GCA_963680715.1. Classification (NCBI taxonomy): domain Eukaryota; kingdom Metazoa; phylum Arthropoda; class Arachnida; order Araneae; family Tetragnathidae; genus Tetragnatha; species Tetragnatha montana. The sequence goes on from OY796679.1 coordinate 55,347,775, forward strand.
TTTGCAAATAGTAGACTACTAAAAAGTAAATTATTATCTAGAAATTGTAAGGTGCAGATATATAAAACCCTAATAAGGCCAATCATAACATATGGTTCTGAAGCCTGGGTGTTATCTAACAAAGATGAAAGTATGTTAAGAACATTTGAAAATAGAATAATGAGAAGAATCTTTGGAGCCATATACGAAAATAACACATGGAGGAAAAGGTACTACAACTATGAAATATAAAGGCTGATTAAAGGGAAAAATATTACAAGATACATTAAAGCTATGAGAATACAGTGGATTGGACATGTGGAAAGAATGAAGGAAACTGACATGTGCAAAAAAATTATGAGTGGAAAACTATATAGTAATAGGAAACGAGGAAGACCTAAACTAAGATGGCTGGACCAAGTTGAAGAAGACCTAAACAAAATGAAAATAAAAAATTGGAAAAGGAAATCAGGAGAGAGGGCAACGTGGCGTTCTATAGTAGAGAAGGCCAAAGCCCACCAGGGGCTGTAGAGCCGTGCAGAGAGAGAGAGAGGTTAGAATACTAGGTTTATAGAATATCGCCCCCTGCTCGCTATCACACACCAACCCCCGTAAACTCCTTTACCCCCGTTCCCCGTAAACTTACGCAGGACCATTTGGATTGCTTCACAATCCTAATAAAATCCAGCTCACTACACTTTATAAAACATTCGTAAAAAAATAGCAGAAGAAACGTCAACCAACTTTCCAAAAATGAGTCACAGGTCATCTACCTACATGAATAATACTCTTTTAAAAGTTAGAGTATTTATAACTAACATTTATTCCCCACAATTCCAAACACATTTAAAACTTAAGGTTATGATAGTAATGCAGTATGATATATTATGAAGTTAACCCCTCTTTCGAAAACACTGTACTCAGCAATGCATTAATTCATTTTACAAGTTCACCAAATCAAAAAAACTAAAGTTGAAAAAGTTTACTCATCTGTGAAAAAAAAATTAATCAGACTTCGAAACAAACATTTTTGTTTTTATTGTATTTTATGCACTTCATCTACCATAGAAATTCCAGTGCTCTGGCTCCTTTGTGGAAAAAATAAAAGCAGAGTGCCAACTAACTCCGGTCTCCACTATATTTATATTTCATGATTTTTGTCGATAAGAATTATTGTTTGACGCTGTGGAGTCAAAACTTGAAATCATGCTGGTTAGTTCTGGATATACTTTAACGGAACATTACTGATGCTACACAGATAATTGAGCTCCTTTTGCAGCAGGGACAACCTTTTTGGTGTTTGTGGATACCAATTTCGAAGCCTCGGGAGAGAGGGTCGTAGCCAGAATTTTGTTTCGAGAGGGGATCTTTCGTGGCATTAATGGATAAGTTTTGTGGATAAAACTTAGCCCCAAACAAAAATGGAGTCTGTGGGTCCTTCCCCCCGAAAAAGTTTTGTAATTTGACCCTAAAAAGTAGTGTTTTGTTTGACTCATATTTGGACATTAGAGACCCTTTAGTTGACACTCGAGGTGGATCACACCTAGTACTATTCAGATTTTTCAAGGCAAATACAGTATGTGAATAGTCATAAGAACTCTAGGAGAAGAGTCGAACTCCTTAACCCTCCCTCTCTTAGATATGGACCTGGGTGTGGGAGCCCACATTTTTAATTTTGGATCTTCTTTGACGTAGGTCTCTACATACACTCTAGTGATCAGAGTTTTCAAAATTTCCCTTTTTGAGAATTAATTATCAAATTAAAGTAAAAGATATTACCCAATATAGGGGGCAGCTGCCCCTCCCTGTACCCCCCTGGCTACGCCCGTGTCTGTGGGGGGCCCTTATAGTAAAGCCAGGGGCGTATATAATGGGGTGAAGGGGCCCAGGCCCCCTTGAAATTTGAACTATGTGGATTAAAAAAAAAGATGAAATACTGTTTTTAAGGGTTAAATTTCCAAAAATTTTCTGGGACCCCTTGACCCTTCTTCTGTTCTTAGATTTCTATATCCCCAAAAACTTTTCCAAACCAGCACAAATGTTCAATTCTTTCACATTTCTTCATGTTACGGCCAATAGTTGTCAGTTACGTAAACTTGACACACTGAGAGAAATGACGATTTCAAATCTGAGTACATCGATAGTTTCATTTTGATATGAAACTTTTTGTGTCAAGTATGAAAACACAATTCTTTCAATTTTGAAATACCAGAAATACTGAGTTTCAAACAATTTAAAGTCACCACTAAAATTACATGTATTTTTGTTTAATGTTAGCAGTTTAGAAATTAAACATCGAGTTCGAATAGCCATTATTAAAAGTTTAAAAACGTGTTAGCCCGCCTCTCTCAGATGCGTCATTACACTCTTATAAATTACAAATGTACTAGTCACATTCTACTGTACCATCGAAAGGGTTAATTTTGACATAGGACATGATGTATCATTTTTGAGTACCTGCATATTTTCAGAAATGAGTTTATACATGTTTCGAACTTGAGCAAATTTGATACGGAGCCAGTGTGAGTTTGTGAAATACTCAGATTTGAGTGTTTTTTACTCAGTTTTGAAAATGCCGTTTTAAGTGTGCATATTTGTTATGAGCTGTGCTACTATAGGGATATACGTTAAGCTAACAATTAAAAAACAAATTATACCAAAAAATGGTCTGAAAAATGTTGTTTTCAGCATTTTTTTCTTGGATGCATGGAGGATACTTTTTTTTTGGTGGCCCTGGTCATCTATTTCCCAAGGAGCAAAATTCTAGCTGAGGGCCTGACGATAGGGAATGAATATTTGGGGCCTCCAAAAATTCTACAATATATAACAATGCAAAAAATTTACCTCCAGAAATAGAAAAGCTCTGGCAGCAAAAGTTGCCAGAGCTTTCCTTTCCACAGGATTTCTCTGTTGACTGAACTTTTTCTGGATGCTACGATCTTTTCGCAAATTTAGGGAACTTATCCATCGGAAATATTCTATTTATTTGACTACGTCTTTCTACAGACTGCACTGTAAAAAAAATCCTGGAACGTTCCAAGGAAAAACTGGGCAGCTGGGTTGCCCATTTTTTCCAAGTAATGCTTCTGAAAAACAACAGGAACATTGCCCTAAAATACTGGTATACTGGTATTTTTTATTGATTTTACCGAAACGTTCCTGTTATTTTCCAGGAACATTACTTGGAAAAAATGGGCAACCCAGCTGCACATTTTTTCCAAGGAAAGTGGCAAGATTTTTTTTACAGTGTGGTGTCTAACTTTTTCCCAACTTCGGAACTTTAAGTGGGCTCAAAATCCATAAATATTTCCGCAGAAAAATTCGTAGCACACATCAAAAGTTCAGTCAACAGAGAAATCCCGTGAAAAGGATACCTCTGGCAATTTTTGCTGCCAGAGCTTTTCAGTTTCTGGAGGAAAATGTTTTGTACTGTAGGTATATTGAATTTTTGGAGGCCCCAAAAATCCATCCCCTATCGTCAGGATAGATTTTTGCTCCTGGGGAGATAGATGACCAGGGCCACCAAAAAAAAGTCTCCCTGCATTCCAGAAAAATGCTGAAAACATCATTTTTCAGAACATTTTTTGGTATAATTTGTTTTTTAATTATTAGCTAGTGTTCGGCACTAGTTAACTAGAACTAGTTGCAACTAGTAGTTAACTACCGATCAACTAGTAGTTAACTAGTAGTTTAACTACTTTTAGTTTAATTTAGTTAAACTACTAGTTTAACTACTTTTTCAATCAACTACTAGTTAAAACTACTTTCAAATTTTCAATTACTTCAAAAAAAATTATTTAAAATTTAAAAAGATATTTAAAATTTTTATCAAAGGTAGAGTACTCAAATACCATAACCAAAAATAATGACCATTTTTGTGCGAAGTATAAACTTTTTTGTGACATAGATAAGAAAGATGTATTAAAGTTTTGTCAAAAAATAGGTTATGGAATTAAATAGACTAGTTAACTAGTAGTCAACTACTTTGGGAAATAGTTAACTACTAGGTGCAACTAGTCCCAGGAAAAAATAGTTAACTACTAGTTGCAACTACAATTTCCCAGACTAGTTAGTAGTTGGTAGTTAACTATTTTTTGACCACTAGTTGCCGAACACTATTATTAGCTTAGTGTATAACTCTAGTAGGAAAGGAAAGCTCTGTCAACTTTTGCAGCCAGAGAGCTTTTCTGCTTCTGTACAAAGATTTTTTGCAGCGTCCCCACGCCCCTGCTGATGCAATCGAGATGAGAGATGAAAGATGAAAGAAAGAAGAAGACAGCAGCAGGTAGATCGGGGGCCGTCCCTCAATTGCGAGCGAGTGGCGGGTGAGTGGCGGGCGTTCAACTCGGAAGGAACCAGTTTGCTTCTTCAGTCGCTCGGATGTCGGGCAAGGCGGCGGACGCAAGGCACGGGAACCATGAGAAGCGGACGCTGGTGCCTGCTCTCCCTGGCAGCCGTACTGCAGCACTGGGGAGCCTGCAGCACCTCCTCGGGTAAGTCGGGTACTCTTTGTTGTTGTCATTAGAAGGAAGAGTGGCACAAGTCCAATTGGTAGTGTTCGGCAACTAGTGGTCAATAGTTAACTACTAGCTAGTATGGGGAAAATCGAGTTGCAACTAGTAGTTAACTATTTCCCAAAGTAGTTAACTACTAGTTGCAACTAGTTCTAGTTAACTAGTGCCGAACACTACCAATTGGAGGCTATGGTTACTTGCCGGCCAATATTGATGTCAGTATTGGCTTTTGTCAAGTTGACACCCTCAGTACCGAAGCCTCGAGTAAGCCGCGAATTCAACCTTGAATGAGATGTTTAGGACGAACTGATGGGATATCTGGTTTTATATAGGGGCGTAAGCAGTGGCGACTAGTGGGTAGTTCACAATTAAATTTTTAAAGTATAATTAAGTAAAAATCTCACATTTTTAGAACAGAAGGGGAAGTGGAAGCTCATCCTGAATAAGGTAGTACAAGTTGGAATAGTTGGTTTTTAGTAGTTTTTCAATTACTTTATTATTGACTTGTATTTCGACATATTTCATTTTCATTGGGGGTTCACGTGCTCCTATGGACGAGCCGCCACTGGGCGTAAGTCAAATTTGAGGTGGTTTCACTGTCGAAGTCAAAATTTCGGTAATTCACCTGTTGTAAGACCTAGGCAGGACCAAAACACCGGCTAATGTAGTTCTGTCAATATTGTCCAATCGTCAATATTGTCCCCCTTAGTACGGAGGCTCCGAAATACCAACCAATATCGTTCTGGCAATAATGGCCTTCGTCTAATTGGCCCTTCAGAAATATCGACGCACTGAGAGAAAAGACGTTTTCGAATCTGAATGCATCGATAGTTTCAATTTGATATTAAACTTTTTGTTTCAAAATATGTAAAGAAACTATTCTTTTAATTTTGAAATACTAGAAATACTCAGAGTTTCAAACAATTCAATAGTCACCACTTAAGTTATATGTATTTTTGTTTAATCTTTGCTGTTTATGAGTATTGTGTGTTTTGGTTATCCTGCTGCTCTTAAATTTTAAAACGTGATAGCCGTTTGCGGAATCACACTCAAATACAATTGAATCACTTATTTCAGAAGCATGTCAAACGCCACTTTTCTTGTTTTGAGATAAACGAGAAAAACTGTATAGAAGCTCACTACATTTTTATGGAGGTGTTCAGTAATTTTTTTCTTAAAGTAGACCTCATTTGGGTATTTTTTAGACAAAAAGAATTTTTTTAACATTTTTATTCTTTTAAAAAAAAATTATTGAAATTTTTGCATTTGACAGGTTTCTGCAATAAACAGAGTATTCAGGTCTATTTTCATAGCTTAACTCTAATTCTTTTAAGGATTTGGTAATAAAAGTGGGATTATTAGTTGAAAATAGCATTTCCATATTAAATACTAACCCATAAAATTATTATGGAGTTCTTATTTTTTTCTATTTTGGTTATTAGATGTAGAAATACTTAGTTTTATAAATGATTTCAACTCTAGACTCAAAAATAGTGGTCAGCCAATTCAAAATGTTAATATAGACATCTTTGAAGTCAATTAGATAGTTGTTTAGAAGTAACTTTGTGGACAGTAAAACAATTTTGCTTTAAAAGCCTACAAAATTATTTAATTAGTTCAATATTATGATCTGGGGTATAGATTTGATGTCCACTTTTAATGAAGTGATTCATGAATCCAAAATATCAATCACATGGATGTAATAAATGGCCACAAGCATGGCAATTTTAAATATATAGGTACCAAAACATCCAGTCTTGAGATTCGTACAAAAACTTTAAAAATATGGGTTTTACTATGGCTTGATGGACCTTAACCTCTAAAGAATGACTTTTCCAATAGCATATAGTTTTTGTATGCGATTAAATAACTAACTACAGTCCCAAACAAGCGGTAGATGAGACGGCATGAACGAAATTCCCCGCAATTTAAGTGCAGAAACTAGTCAAGCGACGTCGTTTGACATGTTTCTGCACTAAAGCTGAAATTTAACATGCTGGAAAACTATTTAAAATTCCGTTATTTTTATTATTCTTACACTAGAATGTGCGTTTACCCCTACAGAATCATATGACACCAATAACTCATTTTTGAAAAAATTGGCGTTTGACATGTTTCTGAAATAAGCGATTCAATTAAGTTCATCAATTCATTATGACGTTATTTGATGGACTAGGCACATTTTGATTAAATACGTACTGTATTTAATCAGAATGTGATGGGGGTAATTTTGACAAAGGCCGATATTGTCAGAAGAATACTGGCCAATGCTTTATATACCTGAAACATGCACTTGCCATAAAAAAAGGAATGATGTATTATTTTTGAGTATCTGCACTGGCATATTTTCAGAAATGAGTTTATACATGCTTCAAAATTGGGTAAATTTGATTCGGAACCAGTTTGAGTTTGTGAAATACTCAGATTTCAGTACTTTTTATTCAATTTCGAAAAGGACGTTTTAAGAGTGCGATTTTTGCTGGCTAAAATCGTTTATTCGACATTTATTATAAAGAAAGATGCAAACAAATCCGATTCCATTTTTACAGATTTATTTCGTTGTAATTAGAATGTTTTCCAACTTTGTTTTTATTAATTAATTACAATTTATGGAACTTATTGACATTTGAGGTGTTGGCTAATATTGCAACAACACTGATCGATGTTCTTGTGCTTGCCTGAGGAGAAGCCAAAATAATTTCAAATCCATAAGAACAAGAGACAGAAAACCTTCAATTATTAACTTGAAATTAAGATTGCTGGACTTTTTTTCACTCTCATTCTGAGTAGCTTAAATCTAGATGCTGAATGTTATGTTGATAAGTTTTTAATGAAGGCTCTGCTGAGATAGGTTGTAGTTCATGGTGAAATAACTGGTAGGCTGTACTAAACAGGCATGTTGTCAAAGTACCCAAGGGGCAACAGACTAAACAAGGACTAAAAATTCCGCGAATATTAACCCCTCAAAACTTCAATGTCATCCTCCAATTTCTTACCCTGATAACATCGCTGATAATGGCAATGCTATTGTTAGTTTTAATTTCAGAAAAGTTATTGAAAATTGTATTTTAAGAGACCAATATTTTTAGTATTAATAAATATTTGAATCTAGAAAAGTCCATAAGGCTCCAAAATAATGCCTGTTTCGTTTTCATGTTGAGAAATACTATTTTTTATTTTTTGACACACGGTTCTCTGTTTGTTTTTTTCACTCTAAGTCATTTTGTTTTTTAACTTTTTGTGAAAGAATTAGTATTTAAATGATAAATCGTACATTTTACTCTCAAAAAGTTATTTAAAAGTTGTCCGATCTCCAAAAACAACGCGAACAACAGCGAGAATACTAGCCACAAGATGCTGGAGAGCAGGTCTCACTTTTTCTCTTCCGTGTCATCAGCTGATAGAATCCGGAAAACAAGTCTGTTGTCTTCAAGGTCACTTGTTCTAACGCCGGTCTTGGTCAGGCGATCCTCCTAAGGTTAGAGAAGCGTTAATTCGCTTTAGACAAACATTCATTTGGTTTAGTGAATTCAAGTGCTTTGGGATCATTTGCCCGACTCTTCTACATGCTTTGCGAGTAATGATGCTTGAATGTTTTGAAAAATCTTGTCCGGTTCAGCGTCATCAGACACCTTAAAAATGACTGTTTGTTTTTCTACGAAATTCTCGAAAATCGTTAGACCAGCATTTCAAACATTCATGTTGTTCAAAGTATTTTAAGATGCTCTTAGTACAATTATTTGTTTTCTTTTTAATAATGCAATAATCGGTGATGTTTTTTACATCACGCTGTGTTTTTTACTACTGATATAAATATTATGTTATACGATGTAACTCAATATAAAACTGAGGTTGACAACATTTCAATAAGAATGAAGACATGACCTGTATCAGTTACCTCCCCTTTTAAATAATTTCGTATTACTCACGCACTAATATCTTTTCTAAAGTAATCTCATATACGAATGAGTGTAATTTTCATTTAAATAGACATTTTCTAAAGATGTAAAAATATGTAATTGTAAGGCATTTACATTTAGAAATTAGTTGTTACTTTCAAAATGCATTCAATAGTTAAAGGAAGGCCGTAGCATAGATGAATGCATATATTTCCATTTTATTCGGTTTTGTGATGATTTTCTCAGAGTATTGAGTGTATATTTATATTAAAAAAAGTAAGTGAAATTATTCATTTTTATGCTTTAATTGATAATTTATGGATCTGCTGCTTACTTGTTAAATAAATAAAGTTTTATTTCCTCCAATAGAAAGTTACATAGCTAATTGTTTCATTTTAATTTAATATTTACATTTTTAAACATTACCCATCATTATTTTATTACATTGCCGACATTTTCAATGTAGAATATTGAACATATTTTTAAATAAATTTATATATATATATCAGTATACTTAAATTAAAAAAAATAAAAAACTTATTAGCTTGATGTGATACTTAAATATTTAACTCAGTACTAATATGATTACGCGAATTCTGGGACCTGTTAATTTACAAATAAGATTTAGTAATTATTTTCTAATTACATAACATAATTACTCAATGAAATAATAAGATTACTTTAGTTCTCTTATAAACTTATTTTATTTTGACCTTTTAAGTACCAACTTTATTGGTCTCTAAAATTCTCGAACATACAATTTATATTTTAGATACTAAACGTTGTAGATTTTAGTTACTTACGTACTTTATTCGTATGTTAGTCATACATCACCAGGAATTGAAATTATGCCTTATTTTGTATTGAAAGCATAAAAAATTATAAAAATTTTCTTTTATAAAATCTATTTAGTAAATCAATGGTCCCGTTTAATATTTTTATTATAAAATTATTGTATAGTGTTATGGACTCTGAAAATTTTCCATTTTAAATGAACTAATTTTAAAATGATTAAACGCACTTAATTTAATCAATTCATTTATTAAAACAAATGAGTTTTGAACTAGATAGATTAGTTTAACTTATCAAAAATAAAGTTTTCACTTTATGCTGATAAAGGATAACAATTTTTTCTTTGTAAATTTAAACAAAAACATGCTTAGTTTATAGGCATAAAATAAATAACGTTTTTACAAAAATTAATTTAGTATCATTAAAATTTTTCTGTAATCTTTGATTTTTTTTACCTAATTTATTACAAGAACTAATTATTTTCAATTCAAGAAGAGGGAAACGAGTATTTGAATGGCAATGACCGAATTCACAATGTCAATAAGGAAAGTAATTTGAAACCTTCAGCTAACATTGATCGTGACATAATATCCTGTAACTCTTATTCTGTTTGTTATTCACGAAATATACACCTTGCTATCTAAGAAATCCTGACGCTCTTGAAGGATTAATAAAAGAGGTATATTTTCTTTAATGTTTTTATAAAATGTGTATTGATAAAGAGATACAAATTAGCTCAATACTGTGTTTTCTAAGGCATAAATTATTTCCCTATTTAATTCCCTATGTTAGTTTTATGTTTAAAAAATGTAATAATAACAATAATGAACGAAAATTGTTATCGATAATTTCCCAGAACAGGAACAGAAAGTTTTAAACGTTTTCAAATGTAAAATTCTGATAATGAACATAAATTAGTTCAATACTGTATAAATCCGCAAACATAAATTGATTGAGTGTATAATTTCCTATACACGGTTTTATATTGAAAGTAAAATTTAAATATGAAAGAGAGTACCCTAGGAATTTATTAAACATTGAGTAGAACGACTACAACAATAAGAAAACACCTTTAAGCCTTTCAGAAAGAAATACAACACAAAAGTGTTTCAGATTCGATGTAAAAAAGTTTACAATTTAAAAGTTTGAAATAGCAAGCGATTAAGTGATAAAAAATGCAAAAATGCTTTTGTATTTCATAATAAAACTTTCATTCTACGCCTTGTTTGGTACCGACGTTATTCTTCACTTCCTTTCTTACGCATTTGTATGCGTCAGGTGTAGTGAGATGAATTAAGCTTCTTTTTATAAACCAAGTTCAAAGTCAGGGCCAAAAAGAAATTCCTGAGTTTAAGGAAAGACTATCAACGACCGTACAGTCACGTTTAGAAGCTAGATTAGAGTATCTTATGAATGTCGTTTTGAAAATCCATTTTATCCACTATCTCAACTAATGCTAATTTGAATAAAATTCCTTGGGATTGGGTATAAGTATAGATTTTTTTTTGTATTTTGTTTAGTAAAAGCGAAACCCGATGTTTAATACTTCGTTTATAAATATACTATGCTATTAATTTTATTTACTTATATGAGTAGTTCAGCATTTGATTTTGAGTATCTGATAATTCCAAAAAGTTCCCGGCATCGAAGAATTCAATAGGTTTAAGTATCCCAGATAAGTAAGTTCAGATTACTTTCTCATAGTTCTGCGCTAACACTTCTGTCTTCTGTTGTAATTCATTCATTTGTTCTCTTAGTCATTTTAAGTGCCATTTATTTTCAGAACCAATATTTAAAAAAATTTTTAGTTTGCAATTTCTTAAATTATGAATGACATTTTATAGAAGAAAACATTTAGTTTTTGTTCTGGCCGCGGACTGTTTACAGTATTGTACATGTATTTACAAAAAATACTAATGAAACAGTACAAAAAAAATTAAAAAACGTAATTCGTAAACCGATATAAAATATTTAAAGAGAAAATTATTCAACACATCCATATTTTTTTTAAATTATCTTCAAGAATGGTTCGTTCTTGGATTTTAGGAAATCTACAACAGAGTGAAAAATCCGTGTGTATATGAGAGGGACCCATGAATTAATTGCGGTAAATCTTTATGGTGTGAAAGGTAGTTTATGACGTTTTATATAGGGAAATAAAATGTTTTAAAATATTTAATCTTGCCAAAATATTTTTAAGGATAAAAGTAAAACATAACGCTTGGATCTCGTACTTACTTTTTTTTCAAACTGAAATTAAATTGTTTACAAGTATATACTCCAAAACAGTGACATCATATTTTAAAGTTTATTTTACATTTATTTAGTTTAAAGATTAAAAACATTGTTTCGTATAAGTTAATCACTGCAAAGTTTCAACCATGCTCTTTGTTTAGAGATTTAACACATCTTTCGGAAGTTCAAGATCGCTAGGAAATTAATATTTTTGACCCGCAGCTAAAGAGCAATTTGATACCTTCGTAAAACAAAAGCTTATTATTCTTTACGAAAATTTTGAAACGAAGGTTCACAATAGTTACTAAATCCGCCAGTCTTATTTTAGATGCTGAGTTTCAAATATCCGAATATGTCTATAGAGAAAGGAAGAGGTTTTGAAATTGATTGGTGAACAATCCCAACTTATAAAGTGTAACCTTCGCAGCTTTTCGGGTTATACGGTCAGCGCACATATAATGCGTAAACCATTTTTCTCCAGTGGGTGAAAGAGTTTTCAATTACTAATAGCACCTGCAATCTAAATTCTGGTAATTATGCACCAAATGATTGGATGATTCTAAAGGAAGAATGGGATTATACGTTTCTTTTTGTTCTTCTTTGTGAACACTCATCCTTGATCTATGCTATCAATGGATCCCCTATAATTGATGTTATTATCATTGTAAGTTATTGATATTTTTAATGGATGAGGAGATTAAATCATTCATTCTTGTTATTGATAATTTAGAGATTAAGCAAGAATGAAATGATAAACCTTTTTACTTTTTTTTGTTTACCTAAAGTTTAATGCAGTAGGGGAAAATGCCACAATATGGGATAGGTGCCTAATATAGCGGCCCGCTATATCTTCTCTCTGCGGAATAGACACCTTCTGTTAATGGCTTGGGCTAATAAATTGGGTTCAATTATGACCACGAACATCATAATACCAGAAAATATAAAGCAACATTAGTCATGGAGCACTGCAAAACTTTGAACACACCCAAAAGTTTTGAAAGCCTTTTTTAAACTGCCGTTGTGGCAAACAAAATTAATGGTTTCTTAACTTTTTTCAATTGATTCCTACTCTGAAGAATCTGAATTTTAATGTACACGTTTCAATTTTTCATTTAATAAAACATATTAAATAATTTGTTTGCATTTGTTTCTAAAAAGTGCAAATTCCTAATATGCGAGATATTGCGATAGTTCCTAATATGCGATATCCCATATTACAAATACAAATACAAATATAGTCGATCAACTACAGGCTAAAAGCCCAGCAAGGTTGATCCAGTCTATTCAATTCAACCTCCCCCCGATTTCCAGTATTCGTCTACTTTTCTTTTAAACTCGTCCACCCCACTTGAGTTAACTATCGATTCAGGTAATGCATTCCATTTTATCCACTACTCTATTAAAAAAATAATGCTTCCTACAATCCCGTTTAAAACTTGCCTTATTCAATTTTAAACTGTGACCCCTCGTTCTATTACCCGTACAGAAATCTAGTCCCTCTGTGTCTCCTTGTTTTAACATTTTAAAAAGTTGAATCAAATCCCCTCTAGCCCTTCTTTTCTCTAAAGTGAACATATTTAACTTCTTAAGTCTTTCCTCGTAACTAAAACTAGATATACCCTTGACCAATTTAGTAGCCCTATGCTGAACCCTTTCAACTAAATCTATATATTTTTTTAAGTATGGAGACCAGAACTAAACAGCATATTCGAGATGAGGCCTTACCAAGCCTCTATATAATGGCAAAATAATGTTTCCGGACCTTGAAGAAACAGTTTTTTTAATGTATCCCAACATCCTAATAGCTTTTTTACTTGCAGCTGAACACTGATGTTTCATTTTAATGTCTTCATTTACTATCACCCCTAGATCTCTGATACTATCACCCTCTTTTATTTTATCCCCTTGCAGATAAAATTCAGCCCTAATTGCTACAACCCATGTGCAATACCTGACATTTACCTATGTTAAAGGACATACCTCATTTTTCTGCCCATACCGATATAATATCTAGATCGCTTTGTAAATTTTGAACCTGCTCCTGAGTATCTACCCTCCCCCAAATTTTTAAGTCGTCAGCAAAGATGCTAATGTTGTTCTTGATATCCTGACTAATATCGTTGATGAAAATTATAAAGAGAATCGGTCCCAATACTGACCCCTGAGGTACACCACTCTTGACCTCTGCCCACTGAGAATAATTACCCTTGACTTACACCCTCTGCTTCCTACCTATCAACCAGTTCCTAATCCACAATAATGTTTTACCCCTGATACCCATTTTTTCCAATTTAAAGAGCAGTGCCTCATGTGGAACTTTATCGAAGGCCTTTTGAAAATCTATGTAAAATATATCTACACTATTTTTCTTATCCAACTCCTTTGTTACTTCGTCATAGAACTTTAACAGGTTTGTTGGACACGACTTTCCCTTTCTGAATCCCAACTGGTAGTCTGAAAGTATGTTAACCCCTTCTAAGTACAGCATTAAGTGTTTTTTTAGTACGGTCTCGAAAATCTTACAGATGACTGACGTTAAACTCACTGGTCTATAATTGCCTGGATCGCATTTTGGTCCCTTTTTAAATATTGGTGTTACGTTCGCTATTTTACAATCATTTGGTACCAAACCCGAATCGTATGTTGATTTAAAGATTGTCAGAATTATGTCTAATTCTTCTGCGCATTCCACCAGAACTTTAGACCTTCTTTTGTAAATTATGCCTAGTACTAGATTTATTTGTTTGCATCACTAACAATACCAATTCACGACTTATTTTATGTGATAATTTAAGCAATTATTTTCTGTACAGAGACACTAATTTGAAACAAAACTTTCCCCGAGTAATTATTGTTTCCAAGCAGCGCTTACATGATTTGAAAAAACATGGTTCCTCTCAGAGATATTTTTAACTCCTCTGAGAGAGTATTTCACTCCTAGAAAATTGGAAATACTCTTTAAAAAAACTAGCCAGGAGTATTTTTACTCTTTGAATTTTTCACAAAGGTTTAGCTTAAAAAATGCACCGAGTGGCCCCACCGAAAACAACAAATTAGTTTTTTCTACTCAAAACACCAACTGATCTCAGGGGTGACATTTTCGCCCGACTACTGGCCAAAGCCAATTGCCAAAAGCCAGGCCACCCTAATTATCATACTTTTTAATTGTGTTAAATTACAGCCATGGTAATTTTTTTTCATTTATTGTTCTGATGCTTGGGGAGTTTTATTGCGGATTTTTCGTGTCTCTGTATATGTAGTTTATGCTATTTCCGGATTTCACTCCTCATAATTCAATTTCACTCCTCCTAAATAAGTCAAGGAGTATTTTTACTCCTCCAAAAAAAATCCTAGGAATAACACTGTTTCCTCTATAATGCTACTAGTTAATTTTATAGTAGTAAAATAGTGTTGCTGAATTAAGACTTCAACATGATAATTTCATGGATGGTATGGAGTCATAGGATATGAAATGGAAACTCTTTAGGTTTTTACCAGATATAAAATTTAAAACCATGTAGAAAAGAAAGCAAGACAACTAGAAAAAAAGAAACTTTTAGTGCATTTATTTTTTGATTTGTCTTCTATATGGATTTATTTTTCTAGTTCGAATTTTACGCTTTAATAATTTATTCCTAAATTTAAACTTTCCGGAATCAATTTCAAAAAAAATATTTGTCCTTTTACTGAACAAAAAATTGCGTGCCGAGAGTGGTGAATTCCAACGAAGTACCCATGAATTTCACGTAATAAGTGCTCTTAGTGTCTCGATTAACAGAAAATAATTTAAAATAATTTAAATTTATCTCCTCTTGCTTGTAATAACATACTTTGATATAAGGCACACTTATAAAATTATAAAAGTAATTATAAATTATCATAGTAAAAAATAACTCTAATTTTATTTTTACCCCCAGATGTTCGCCACCAACAGCATCTCTCTTATCACTTGCTAATTTGTGTCCACACTTAAGTATTAGAGGGCTGTGTTTTCTCTACCCTCATCCCCCTTTGAGTTATTAAAAATAACCTTTAAATTTTCTAAACCCTCATAGAAATATTTAGACTATCAAATTGTCAATTCATGCATGTAAAAATTCACAGATAAAAAGGCAAGTAGAACGGATAAAAAATTGAAGTAAAAGAAGCGAAAGAACACTGAAGATCTGACCGAAGAATTAAAAGCCAAGCAAAATTTAGTTTAAATGAAAAAAAAATCATGAATAGTTACAGCTTATCATTTGTAAATATTTCAGTTTTTAATTAACGGATTTTAGTACATCAAAAACTGTTTCATACAATGTTTTTTATGCTTGGTTTTATTTTATTATACTTAAAATTTCTTTCTTAAATAATTTTCTTTTTCGAAATTTTTTGTTAAAAATATTTATTCCAAGTATGTAATTAATTTTTAATATTATTTCCCAATATGAGACTATCTCATATTGAGAACATCGGTGCCTCATATTAGGAGTATGGTATCGCATATTTGTCACATTTTGAGTTTTAAGTAAAATACATTTCCAGGGTAATTGTAATTTGTTTTCATAAAAAAGCAGCGACTTTTTCGAATAAGGCATGTAAATAATACACAAAATCACTTTTAGTTTTGCTAAATCATTTTTCAGCTAAGCGTAAATTGGAAAAATGAAAGTAGTATCCCCCCAATTGGGGCACTTTCCCCTATAGGATATGTTTTTATTTTTAATATAAAAAGTATTTAAAAATTCTGAATAGATTATGGATCTGGAAGGGTCAAATATTATTAAAGCTCGTAGATATGGCTTCCTCATGGAGAAGACATCAATCAACTTAAACATTGAATAATTTAGCATGTGCAACTACTGCATGCTATATAGGTACACATTTTATAAATTTTATTCATAAACTACAGTTTAAAAGTTTTTAAAAAAATCTCCAGTTATGTTAATAACTTCGTTTCTAAATTATTAATATAGCTACTTATTTTTTTTTTCAACTCTTAATTTGTGAAGGATTAAAAATTTCAAATAATTTGGTTAGCTGTCAGTTTTGAAACAGTATTACTTTTTTTTAATTGAATTATTTTTAGCTTTTTAAACGAAGTAGGAAAACTAATCAGAAAGCTTTAAAACTAATAGTACAATTAATAATTACTTGCATATTTTCAAATAATTATTGAAACAAAAACTTTTTTTTTTCAAAATAAAATATTAGGTAAATTAAAATTTAGTTTTAATTTGCACAATATTTTACTTAAAAGCTTTTTGCAAATGAAAGGTTTAATTATTTAAAAAATTTCATTTAGTAGTATGAGTTAAAACGAAATAAATAAGATATTCATAATATATTGTTTTGATTTGATTTTCACTTTATTTCTGTTATTTGTTTCAATTAAAACAAAGAAAAAGTTTTATAAATTAAGCCAGTTTTTCTTGTTTCTCGTCGTATTTTAATTACTTTCCTATGATGTTAGGAGTAACAAAAAATGAAAATTTATATGCCCTGCAATATCAAATAATATAACAATAATTTTACTCCTTTTAAAATGTCACTGTTTATTTTTAAACAATATTTGAATTTAGGATAAAACTACATTTTTCGTTAAATTTCATCACTTTCTTAAATAAGGTTTGAAATCTCCATTGTACAGCTCCGTTTTCTTTTCATATTGTTCATTGTCAAGGTTTAAAAAATCATAACTAAACTATTAAGAACCTGTTTGGAGGGTAGGTATATATCGTATAGCGTGTGAAGATACCTTTATGATGACAGTCACGAAAACCAATTTTCTCAGCCTAACACGGAAATGAAGTAGTATAGTGTGTATGAGTTTGGTCACCGCTTAAGAGCGTTCCTTTTTTCGGGAATGATGTGTTAATTCTTCTTTTGTGCATTCGTTTTCTCGTTTAGTTGAGAGGTAGCAGCTTGCGATATTCTTTGATTAACGATCTTGTAACTTTTACTAACACAAATATTTATAATACAAACATTCACATCTTATCATTGCCAAGTTTGTATTCATTTTCCTACCTTTTATGTCTTTGTGAATATATTTTTAAAGAAAATAGGTTTGAATTATGCATCTTAGTTTATTTAAGCGTTATTGTACTCTCTTATAACGTCATTTTCACAAAATTGAATAAAAAATACTCAAATTTGAGTGTTTCACAAACTCAAACTGGCTCCGAATCAAATTTACTCAAGTTTGAAGCATGTATAAACTCATTTCTGGAAATATGCAGGTACTCAAAAATGATAGATACATCATGTCCTCATTTTTAGGCAAGTGCATGTTTTAGGAATATAAAGCATTGGCCAGTATCCTTCTGACTATATCGGCCTTGTCCATCATCGTGACTAGTGCATCATGTAACGACATAAAGAAATGACGAATCTACTTGTAATTTGAGTGTGACGCCGCAACTGGGTGAGGAGGGCTATCACTTGTTAAAGAACTGATATAATTATTAACGATATAGATCATTAAATTCAAAGTTCATAATAAAACAAAAATATATATAATATAACTGGTGTCTATTGAATTGTTCGAAACTGAGTATTTCTGGTATTTCAAAATTAAAAGAATCATGTCTTCATATTTGAAACAATAAGTTTTTAATATCAAATTGAATTTTATTAATTGAATTTATTATCGGTGTATTCAGATTTGAAAACGTCATTTCTCTCAGGGTATGCTCTTAACGGCTCACTATGTAGACATTTTTAGATAAATCATATACCTTAGATTTCTTAACTAAAATAGCATTATTTAATTTTTTTCTGTATGAAGTTCTACAAATGAGAAATTAAATTATACTACGAGTACTATACATTTTTTTACAAAAAAAAGATGGCATTTTTATTCAATTGAGATTCATAAGAGAATCATTTATATGGTAGAAGGTTAAACGAAAAGTAATAACAAGTGATACATTTAAGAGTATCGAGTTTTCCCAGTTGTTTTAGGTGCACTACCCTGAGCGTCTTTTAAGCAGAAATCAATCGCTGCAACCATCCGTATTACAAGAGACGAGAATACACCCGTGGGCGGTAAATGATAAACTATGACAATTGACTTTCAAAATCAAACTATTCCGTTTTCACTTACAAGTATAATATGAATACAAAATAGGTAGAGGCATCCTTTACTGAAATGTACAGAAATTGAAACGAATTTTTCCGAAACGATAGGGGTTTGAGACACACTGGTGAATCATTTGTAAAATTTTGATGAGTAACAAGAAGGTGTTTAAAAAGAAAAAAACCTTTTTTCAAAGGGCAAGCTTTGAATTGTAACGATCATTGTAAATTATATCCAAACACAACTAAAAGGTTTTACATCTCATACCTATGCATACTGTACTTCTATCCAATTATCGTATTATAGTATATGTTACTTGAGAGAACGGCAAGATACGACAAGAAAAGCATTGTATTCTTTTTTTTTCTTTCATTTTAGGAATTCAAATTTTTATATTTCGTTTGGTTATAAACATTTTCCTGTGCATTCTTTTATGTTTCCTCGTTATTATTGCGTAATAATATATAAGCGTAATTTAAATTATTCGAAGTTAAACGAACCACAAAATGTTCAAATTACAAAAAATTACGAATTAGAAAAGTAAAATTAATTTAATTGAAAATTCAAGGTCAAGTTCCAAGAGAAATTACTGTCCCTGATTTCAGGGAGTTGAAGCTTTCGAGTAATCCCAAGTTTTGCATTATATCTCTAGAATAATTTAAAAGACTAATTGAGCGATATAAAAATATAATAATGATATATGAAAATGATAAAAAAATCTTTGAATCATCAATTATCGGTACTTTAGTTTTCATGAAGGTTCATTCAAGACCCGTACTTGCAAATAAAAAAACAGTTTACTAATTCAAATGTTTAGGCGTTTCTGAATAATATTTCAATGGCGGTGATTGTTAACTTAATTTTGTGTATCAATTTTAATGTGAGTTTAGCACCCATTTTGTTGAAAAAATACGTAATATTCTTTATTTTTGAGCCTATGGTAAACTTGATCTTAAATGTTTTACGAAGATAGTGTCAACACAAGAATATTAGGTAAATTGTGTTATAGTATTATCTTGGTTTCTGACCCTATAGTCAATTGCTTCATAATTAAAAGTACCTTCAGTATAGTTTAAAGAAAGTTTAAACTACCTTTACCTATTTATTAATGTATCCCTCTATTCTAAGAAAAAAAAAATTCGGTTTCCAGAGAAAAACTTTTTAATTACTGATTCGAATGACATATTTTTGGTGTCAAAATATGTCCCGATTCTTTTAAGGATTCCCGAGTAAACTGTTTTATTTTTTAAATTCTCAATTTTAAAAAAATGCATTTTTTGATTACGGATAGCCACAGTTACAAAGCAAGAAACTATGGATTTTAAAACAATAGAAAACATACTTCAATAGTTTTTTTTAATATTTCAAATACATTAATTAATTCTCTTTTTATTTATAATACGAATTTAAAAAGTGTGAGAAGGCTTCTTTTTAAAGAAATATTTTTATATTTTTGTCCAACGATTTATGTTGATGTATAATTAATTTACCTTTTTATTTATTTTTTAATTTTTGAAATATGTTGATACGTTTATATATTTATCTTTGTTGTTGTGGTAACCTAATCATCACAATATTTACAGTAAAATCAACAAAATAAAAATAAGCACTCGGAAATATCGAACACTAAAATTATAACTATTAACTAATATTAAATAATGATACAAAATCTTTCAGGAACCTTTTTTTAATAAAGAGGGATATTTTTAACTTTTTCACTTATTCAAGTATCCAACATAATTCTTTTGTAAATCCTACACTTGAAAAGTATGTTAATTAAATCTCTCTATTCTAAAAAATTCTTGGACGATAATTTCCAGAGAAAACTTTTTAATTACTGGTCCGAATGACACATTTTTAGTATCAAAACGTCCGGATTCTTTTGAGAATTCAGAGTAAGCTTTACGATTTAAAAAAAAAATCTCAATTTTAAAATTATTTATTTTATTAGGCTACGAATTAAGTTGTAGCTACATAGCAAGCATCTGTCAAGCAACCTATTATCCTTCCAACTAAATCGACCAAATCACGCCATATTTTACAAACAACGCACTCTCAGTTTACCATGCAGTTTACAGAGTTTTTTTAACGCTTGAGGATGTCACAAAAATTAGCATATACCACATCATATCGTATTTCCAAAGTTGTGGAAACTAACGGGAACATTCCGAACTCTCTTTCCTTATTAATAGTTGATGACTTGGTTTTTCATGACGAGCAGCTGGCCATTTGCCGGAAGAAAGTAAAGAAACATGAGTTCAAATCACTTCCCGAATTGTTTTTACATCAAACTGGTTCCTGTGTTCATCCCAGCAGCTATTTGTCTCTTATTTTTGAAGGTCAAAGAGTCTTCGTTCATGAACTTGAAACTGATAGTACACCATGAGAACTTGATTTGCTCTTTTTGCCGATAAAAAGAATATCATTCATGTAAGATGTTCAACCAAGTATTTTTTTTTTAATTTATTGTCTTAGTCTAATACTTAGCCTCACTTTTGTATGCTCTATATTTATTTTGTCGTACTGTTATAGGGTTTTGTAAACTCATGTCCGAAAGGATGAATTTTTAGAACAGATCGTTACACACACACACGAAACTCAAGCAAACGGGCTCATAAAATGTTTGTGAGTTTCCGTCAAGTAAAATTAATTTCTTAGGCTAGAAAAAACCAAGACCTACTCTCATTTTAAGATATTCATCAATAAAGTATATAGAGTTTTGGAAACCATATTAGGTTTAACAATTAAAAATTATTCCCACCTAGTGGTTGATTCTCTTTGTAAAAAAGTAGTTTAGATTTAAAACTGAAACTTAATTGATGGTATTTGAGAATTAATACAGGAAAGCAGCAGTATACAGAAAAAGGAGAAACAACATTTCTGGATCTAAATATAAACCTTCCTATAACGATGTTTTTTCATGTCCTAGTCTGGGAAATTTCATGGGAATATGATATTGCTAGGGAAATTATACCTTTTAGAGCAGTGGTTCCCAACAGGTGGTCCGAGGACCACTGAGAAAATTCAAAAACTTACCCTAAAAAGGTATGGAAATTTTTAAAAAATATATTTTTTCTTATTACACACATGAAATTTACTCATCATTCAGAAACATACAATATTATGAAAAACTGACTGGAAAAAGTTCCATGAAAATATTTTAAATATTCAAAGAGGTACTAATTACCAAAGTTAGTACTTTTTTGAGTTTTGAAAAAGGGACCGTCCACAAATTTAGAAACTTCTTCGATGTTATGTCGACGAATTTCTAGGATTTTGAATTCAAACATAAAAGAAATCCCATTTTTGAACTGGAGATTGTTTTTAATTTTGAACGGCCCCTCAGATTCAGTTTCTCCTACTTCAGAAAAAAGTCCAACTTCAGACCCTTTCACTGAGAAAAATGACGATTTCAAAACTGTATACATCGATAGCTTCATTTTGATGTGAAACTTTTGTTTCAAATATGAAAACGCGATTCTTTCATTTTTGAAATACCAGAAATACTAAGTTTCAAACAATTCAATAGTCACCACTCAAATTATGTGTATTTTTGTTTAATGTTTGCATTTTATGAAATTAATCTTTAGAATTGCCCTCAATACACTGTAAGAAATTTAATAATGTGATAGCCCGCGCCTCTTAAAGATGCGTCATTACAATCTAATTACAAGTAGACAGTCACACGTTGATCAAATATCTGTACCTTCCCGAAGGTTAATTTTGACAAAGGCCATGATTTATCATTTTTGAGTATCTGCATACTTTCAGAAATGATTTTAAGCATGTTTTCAAACTTGAGTAAATATGATTCGGAGCCTGTTTAAGTTTGTGAAATATTCAGATTTGAGTATATTTTACTCAGGCTTGAAAATGCCGTTTTAAGAGTGTTCTGAGGAATGAATTCTTTGAAAAAAAGGTTAAATTTTTAAAGATAAAAATAGGGATAGGGATGGTCCGCACGAGGTTCAAATTAAAGTGAAGTGGTCCGCAGACATATTTGTGTTGAGAATCACTTCTTTAGAGTTTTATGGTACATATTTAAGCGGCAACGGCAAATGTTAGTGTTTAACATTAAAAAGAGCGTTTGTGGAAAAAATCAAATGAAATCTTCAATATTATCTATTGTCATAACAAAGAGTTTTAGTTGTTTTTTAAATTTTATAGGGGATTTTTCTGATTTTAAGAATTCGGGTAGAGTATTAAAGAATTTTGGTGATAAATAAACAAAATTTGGTACTTACGTATTATCCTGTCGACCGTGACGCTTAATCCGAAAACGTTATTAAATCCCATTGACTTTACTATTACTGTGCCGCTGAATTAGACGGCTGCTGAACGGTCGACGGGATAATACGTAAGTACCCAAAATTTTTATGGAAGATTTCTTTTGTTTTGATTTAGGCACGGAGTATAGGTTTTTTGATCGTAAATTGTAACTAATGATTCGTAATTCAGAGCTATTGTCAAATCTAACAAAGTAAATTTTAAAATTAGAATGATTTTGAGTAGTTGTCCAAGAGCGATCAAAGACACAGTCGGACCTCTCTTACAACCACGAGCTTCTCTGGCCTTCTATTGAGTTTAGTTGGCCATGGCTGGATCCTCACCTCATACGCTATGCATGGAAAAGTTTAATTGAAACATCGGAACACTTCCATTAGCACCGGACAATCACAAGCGAGATAGGAAAGTAATCATCGACTCCAGCAGCCTTTTCTCTGTTCTCCTCCAGACAGGTTTCTCCCAATTGTCCGCTCACGATCACCACTGCGCGCTTCGGACGGCAAGAGGGTCAGCAAGCGTGTTTTATTATCAGTGTATATGAAAAGGAAAGGATGATGCTTTCCCAGTCCCTTTCTGTTAGGATTGTATCACATTCTTCTGAGGCAAGCATATCTTATCCCGATTGAACAAAGACAAGGGATTCAGCTGGAGCTTAATTATCCGCCGTTTTGATTGGTTTCTTTGAGGGGAAAATAATTAAGCGTGTGTAGACGTTGGGTATTGAAATGGTCGCAAGGGGAAAGGCTTAGTCCCGCGATCGGGTGAGAGTGGTTACGAGGTGGTAGAATTTTCCGAGAAGGCAAAATGTTTTGTTGTTGGAAGTTATTTTTCTTTTTGAAGTTCGAGCGAAATTTTTAAAATTACACTTCTTTCTTTTGAACATGTTTAATGTTTTAACAACATATTTGCTGTGTAACCCAGTGATTCTTGACCTTTTCATACCCACGGACCACAGGACACTTTAACAAATAAATAAAACCTTAAATCCTCCCACAGACCACATGTCGAAGTGACACATAATCTAGACTAGTGATTATCAACCTTTTCATACCCAAACACCACTACATACTTAATCAGATCAATAAAACTTGTAATCATCCCTCGGACCACATGTTGAGAGTCACTGATGTAACCAATCCCCCTGGTCAGTGGCGTAGCCAGAAAATAAAATTGGAAGGGGGATATGGGGTAATTTTAGTGGTTTTCTATCGTAAAAAAAGAAAAATTTCCGAGTTACGGGGGGGGGGGAATATCCCAAAATCCCCTCTCTCTGGCTATGCCCCTGCCCCTGGTGTAGATGCCGCGAAAAGGGGACATCCATAAATTACGTGAGGTGTTTTTTTCCAAAATCTGGACCCCCCCTCCCCCCTTGGACACTCGGTTTTCACTACGTGAGTATTCTAGGGCTGAGTCATTCCCAGCGTCCAGTGGTCACATCCCCCCCCCGACAGATCCGAACGATACAGCAAATAAAAAACAGAAATATCATGCAACTAGCCTGTTTTCAAGACCCCACGTGTGAAGGATGGCATGGTCATTGGTCATCTTCGTTCTGTCCCAATGTTGTCAGTTACTCTGCCTCTCAGGGAAAGAAGCTTGTGGGGTTTTTTTGTGGGTTTTAAAATGAATTACCGCGGATGGAGGCTTATGTTATAAGCAAAGGGAAAGGGATGACGCAGAGCATTAAACGGAAAATGATGGTGAAGTTAAAACTGAACTTCAGGAAAATTCCACCATTTCTGGGAAAGTTGAGTTAAAGGGGGGGGGTATTTTCTTCAAACAGAAAATGAAATAGTGGGGCGGCAATAAATCGATATGAACAGGGCGGCAAAAACCCTAAATACGGGCCTGTTTATAGGGGTGCATTGATAGTGTTCATTTATAGGGGTTATGAGGAACATTTAACCAAAATACTTTATATTTATGATTGATATATTTGACATTTAAGAATGATAGAGAGATTCATATAATTTTTTTTTCTCATTTGGAATAAGTTTTTGTTGGAAGTAAGTAAGTGATTGAAAAGCACTATATATACATGAGTTTAACAAAATAATCATATTTTAAAGTGACGTCACAGGGTCAACTTAAGTTGCTGTCTAGTATAGAGGTTTTGCGTTGGTTTTAGATATTATTTTTTAGGGTGCCTAAAATTAGTAGTTAGTTGAAGGATGTGGTCATGCCCAAGCGAAGCCAAATGCTCAAATACTTCTTAAAAAGATTAAAATAAAAGGGGTGGCTCAATAAAATTCTAATTAAGAATTAGAGCTTTTAATTACTCACCACTATTTCTACAATTTTCATTTCCATATTACTTGTCCTTCATAACGACGAGGTACTTCATGTTGTAGAGATTGTTCTTGTTCTTATAGATTATTCTTGTTCTTTTAGAATATTCTTGATCAATCCTAGCTATACGTCGGGATTATTACATTATCATCTTACGAAAACTAAAACAAACCATGGCTGCATACGCAGTGAGTGTTGAATTCCAACGAAGTACCCTTGAATTTCTCATGTAATGAGTGCTAGCAGTGTCTCGATTAACGAAAAATAATTTAAAAGTTCATTGTTATTTGCATTATCAAAACCTCTTGTTTGTATGTAACATACTTTGATATAGAAGCCACACTTATAAAATAATAAAATTAATTATAATTTATAAACTATCATAGTAAAAATTAAGTCGTGAATTTTATTTTGCCACCAACCGCATCTCTTATCACTTGCTAATTTGTAGTGTTCGGCAACTAGTGGTCAAAAAGTAGTTAACTACCAACTACTAACTAGTCTGTGAAAATCTAGTTTCAACTAGTAGTTAACTATTTTTTCCTGGGACTAGTTGCAACTAGTAGTTAACTATTTCTCAAAGTAGTTAACTACTAGTTAACTAGTCTATTTAATTTCATAACCTATTTTTTGCCCAAATTCTAATAATCTTTCTTATCTATATCACAAAAAACTTTATGCTTCACTCGAAACGGGCCTTTATTTCTGGTTATGGTATTTGAGTACTCTACCATGACATTGTAGTTATAAATAGCAGTGTAATTTTTTGTATATTTTGATAAAAATTTTAAATATTTTTGAAATTTTAAACAAAAATTTTTTTTAAAGTAGTTGAAAATTTGAAAGTAGTTTCAACTATAGTAGTTATTAAAAAAAGTAGTTCAACTACTAGTTAAACTAGTTTAAACAAAAAGTAGTTAAACTACTAGTTAACTACTAGTTGATCGGTAGTTAACTACTAGTTGCAACTAGTTCTAGTTAACTAGTGCCGAACACTACTAATTTGTGTCCACACTTAAGTATCAGAGGGCTGGTGCTTTCTGTCATCATCCCCCTTTGAGTTATTATAAAAAATAACCTTTAAGTTTTCTAAACCCTCATAAAAATTTATAGACTATCAAACTGTTAGTTCAAACCTGTAAAAATTCACAGGGAAAAAAGTCAAGTAAAACGGATAAAAAATTGAATTTAAAAAAGCGAAAGAACACTGAAGATCTGACCAAAGAAATAAAGGCCAAGATTAACTTAGTTTAAATGAAAAAAAAATCATGAATAAATTCAGCTAATTATTTGCAAATATTTCAGTTTTTAATTAACGGATTTTTGTACATAGGAAATTGCAATGCAACGCTGTATATATGTATTATAGTACGAGAGGTTCTCAAAATCGTCCTGAATGAATTAAAAAACTTAATTACTTGAAATTTCTTACTTAAATAATGTTCTTTTTCAAAATTTTTAGTTAAAAATATGTATTCCAAGTATGTAATTAATTTTTAATATTTCTCAATATGAGACTATGTCATATTGAGAACATCGGTGTCTCATATTAGGAGTATGGTATCGCATGTAAGGCATATTTTGAATTTAATTTTAAGTAAACTTTGTACATTTTTAGGGTAAATGCAATTTGTTTCCATAAAAAAGCATCGCATTTTCAAATAAAGCATGTAAATAATACACAAATCACTTTTGCTAAATCATTTTTCAGCTAAGCGTAAATTGGGAGAATAAAAGTAGTGTCTCACACATTGGGGGGCATTTTCCCCTATATAGTATTACTTTTAACCGAAGGAATTGATAAGAGTTTAAATACTCCCGCTATAAACTAAGAAATCATTAATAAGATTTAAAAATTCTGCAAAAATGTTCATTGAACAATAAGGAAATATAATTACATAAGTTTTTTGAAAATTCCCCAAAAAAAATAGAAACTATTATCCCTTTTCAATGAATAAGCTCCATTGAAAGGTTAAATTTCTGGTCGAGTTTCCAACACAGTCAACAACTCTTCCGACACGTGGTTCTCACGGCACCGAAAATGTGAGAAAATTTTGTGCCGCTGATTGAATAATAACTGCTCAAGCTGGGCTGTGCACCATTTTCGGTTTCCTAGTCTTTCATTTAAAAGGTAAGCATGAGTTCTTTTGGTCATGGCAGTCTATTTTTAAAATTCCGTGAGAGTTTAGTTCTTGTTTTCACATAGACTGGGAATCTTTAAGGCTGTCCAAGTCCTTTTCAATACTACGGAAGTCCGCGGAAAGTTTTTTAAATCCACCATTACTTCTTATCAGTGGATTGATAGTTTCAATTGATCTTTCATATTATTAATGAACTTTTTAGAAAGCTCTTTCTGAGATATCTATTTCTCAGTTCGTGATTCAAAGACATTGCCAATCGGAATACTTCTAGCTCTATTGGATTCGTTCATTTTTCTTTTGAATGAATTAATTCCCTATTTTGAATTCTTAAAAGAATCGTCTTCATTTTTTAGCAGAAGATATCAGGTTATTTTAAAAAGGAACTAATTCCCGATAGTATCTATCTTTAGTACAACAAAAGAAAACATCTTGGTCGTCCTTTAATGAGTTTGATATTCAAATAATAACTTCTGAGGAGACTTCTTAACATTATTATACAATCTCTATATGCCTATATCATAATATATAAATTTGACTTTTTGAAGAGTTTAACAAAGAAAAATGCTAAAACTTTCCTATAAAATATCTTCGTACAAAAAATAACAAAAATGTAGGTTAAAAAATAATACTTAACAACTTGTCAAACCTCAGTAACCTCGATGTGGATAATTTCATTTTAATCTCAGAAGTCAATCATTATTAAACTGAGAACTCATCCTTGCATTTGGACCAAAACCTAGATATACGTAGTAATACTCTTGGCCCGTGAACTCCGAAAATCCCACTATGTATTGATACCATATTGCGAAACCCATATTTTTAGAACCTACCTAAAAAAATCCGTTACTTTAGCAAAAATCCCTGAATAGGCTTCTCTCATATCCCAAATAGCACAGGATATTAACCAATACTTTCCTGTCATTGTCACGATATTAATTAGACGATGTAATATTGGTTAATATTAAAACAACATTAGATAATTTCATATGCAACCCCGGATAGAAGTAAACCAAAGAAGAAAAGGCTATAAAGGAAGGCAATAAGCTACACTCTTACAACGTCATTTTCAAAATTGAGTAAAAAATACTCAAATCTGAGTATTTCCCAAACTCTAACTGGCTCCGAATCAAGTTTACCCAAGTTTGAAGCATGTATACTAAACTCATTTCTGGACATATGCAGATACTCAAAAATGATACATCATGTCCTCATTTTTGGGCAAGTGCATGTTTCAGGTATATAAAGCATTGGCCAGTATCCTTCTGACAATATCGGCCTTTGTCAAAATTATCCCCATCGATGGTACAGTTGGGGAAATAAAAAACCGACTCAGTTGAGATTTCTGACGAACCACTTGGGTTAGGAAGACAAATAAGGTGTCATTTTTCATGTCATAAAGTATTCTTTAAATGAGAAAAAATTTCGAGTCCTTAGGGGGTCGTCTTCATATTAAACGAAATACTAACTTTTGTTTTTCCTATGAGACCCCCAATTATTATGCGATTTTCTGAAAGAGCATCCTCATAAATCCCCAAATACCAAGTTTCATTCAAATCGTGCGGTAAATAAAGCTTTTACGTTTTGGGGGTCGTCTCCAGAGTGAGAAGGGTTAATTTTCTGTAAACACTATTTCTTAAAAACGGTGGGATAGTAAGACTTTTACTCACCACTTTAATATTTATTGAAAAGTTTATAAGTAATTTATTGAAATTTAATATCAAATTTAAGTTTTAATTTAAGTTATGGTGATTAAAATAAGGCGACTGTTTCCAGAAAAAGCATTCGCCGGTATACATTTGACAGAGGTATACGGTCCCATAAAGAGTGGGAATTTAGTTTAATTCGGTTACTTCCAAAACTATTAAATGAAATCGACTGAAATTTTGGTTTTCCACATAAAATTACTACCAGTATCGATTACCATAAAAATATTAAAAGATTTTAAAATTTAATTTTTGAGTCAAAATTAGATATTAATTATCTATCTATTAACCATTAAATATCGCTATAAAAGCATAATTATTTTGTTTGGGGACACACATTTGATCTAAATTCAAAGTTTCATGTTTTTACGCCGAAAACATTTTGACAAATTTCACATTGAATGGTTGACATTTCAAAAATTTATTTTGCTTCTATGTGGATACTTACATGGATGAAACTTGGTATGTGGGGGTTTATGAGGATGCTCTTTCAGAAAAACGCATAATAATTGGGGGTCCCCATAGGAAAAACAAAAGTTAGTGTTGCGTTTAATATGAAGACGACCCCCTAAGGGCTCGAAATTTTTTTGATTTAAAGAATACTTTATGACATGAAAAATGACACCTTGTTTGTCTTCCTAACCCAAGTGGTTCGTCAGAAATCTCAACTGAGTCGTTTTTTATTTCCCCAACTGTACATTATTTGATCAGGATGGGACTAGTCCACCATGTAACGACAAAGAAATGACGATTCTACTTGTAATTTGAGTGTGACGCCGCAACTGGGTGAGTTGGGCTATCACTTTTTAAAAGCATTGATATCCAAACGCATCTTCATTAACTGAAAGTTCATAATAAAACAAAAATACATATAATTTAACTGGTGTCTATTGAATGGTTCGAAACTGAGTATTTCTGGTATTTCAAAATTAAAAGAATCATGTCTTCATCTTTGAAACAATAAGTTTAATATCAAATTGAAACTATCGATGTATTCAGATTTGAAAACGTCATTTCTCTCAGTGTAGACTTTATTCCCCTTCCTGCCTTCATAATATTTTGCATAGTAACCCTAAAAACATTACTTGAGCAAAGACACCCCACGTACTCCTCTCAAATAGACAGAAAAGAGGGAGGGAGGCTACTTCACGAATCAAGGAAGAAAGGGTTACATAGGGAGGCAATGAACTAGATTCACTCGAGGATGAAGAATTACTTCGGCTGAAGGAATCGGATCGGATGGCACGCTTGATAGAGCCTTCCTTCCATAGGATTCACAAAATGAAGGAGGTCTTCCGCTCTCCTCCATGCCAATAAAACAACGCTGTCTCGTCGTTTCTGTACGGCTGAGTCATTCACATTCCCTTTAAAACACAAGGACCTGATACAATGATGGAGGTTTCTTAAACGCTTGTCACCTACTGTACTTGTCATTAATAATACTCCGACGCTCAGTTATGTATAGACATTATTTTAATTAAAAACCCGAAGTAAATAGTTTCTACTTCTTCGGTCTTGATAGTCCTTTCCTATCTCACTCTATTCGCGCAATATTACTTAGGCATCTAAGGGGGAGGCTGCCGTCCTTAGCAAGAAGGGCGCATCTCCGAAAATCAAGATTTTCAGTACAAGCACTTTTCGCCTAAGGATTTCAAGAATTTTCAGAGATAAGCCCTTTTTCACTAGCGTTTTTGTGTACCTTTTCATACCCATAGGAGGTACATGAATGAGGTATCATAAGGCGCAGAAGACTCCAAAGATTCTAGATATGCAAAAACCTGAAAATCGCCAAAATTCGAGATACGCCCTTCTTGCTAAGGACGGCAGGAGGGGGTTTGTTATTTTTACTGACAAGGAGGGAGGGGATATGAATGAAGATTTATGTGAGACGTTAAAAAAACTTAATTTTCGAAACTTTCTCGTAGCTTGAATAAAATAAATTTACAAAAATTGAATTTGACTGACGAATGTTAAACTTGTTATAAAACTTTTAATGTTGTGAGAACTAGTAGCTTTTTGATCACCCGAGAAATCATTATTGACAAATCTAATAGAAAGATTGTTTTAAATTAACAATTTCTTGGCTAACAGTTTGTTCAACGAAAATAGAACGGTGGTTGGGGGGTTCGCAGTTCTTCTGCTTCGTTATTTTCCCTCTATAATTGAGAATATAATTTTTG
Organism: Tetragnatha montana; assembly: GCA_963680715.1. Lineage (NCBI taxonomy): Eukaryota > Metazoa > Arthropoda > Arachnida > Araneae > Tetragnathidae > Tetragnatha > Tetragnatha montana. The sequence goes on from OY796679.1 coordinate 55,378,857, forward strand.
TGGGAAATTTATCATCATTTATCATACCCAGCAATTTAATGAGAGACGCTTTTTCCAATTTCACATAATGCCATATTTTTTGTAGATTTCATTGTTTTGTGCGATTCTTCAAACGTTGATTTACATTAATGCTCCGAAATCTTCCTATACTTCCTATAGTAAATATCAATATACTAGTTCTCTTCTGCCTTATTCAGAACCCAGGATTCACTCTCGTACACAAGACAACAGGTCTTATCAAAGTGAATTCAGATTTCCATTGGTTTCTAAGTCCATCGAATCATTTATTAGTCACGGATAATCTGCTTTTAATTTTGCAATTCTTATCATTACATCCAGGTATTTAAATTGTCTTACATTATCAAATGTATCGTCACTGATAAATCTTATTTTGTAAAGTTTAAGTATTGAAAATTTTGAAATCATTTTTGTCTAAAATGGCATTACAACAACTTGCATACCATCAAGACAAACGGCAATTCTTCTCGTTGCAAAGAAAATCCATGTTTCTTTCCAGATGGTTATAGGTACGACAACTTATTTTGTCATGTAACAAGAACAGAAAACTTGTATACATAGGTTTTACTGTACAGAAATTCCAAAAATTGGGTATCGTAAACTGTATTTCTAAACATATCATTCACTGTGCAATTAGTGCTGTCAACTTATGAACTACAAATACTACTTCCTAGCATTCTTATGAAATGAGTTTAAATAAATTAATCTAATCTCAAGAAATCATCTGTTATATGAATGACAAATGTAAAGACAAATGAATCTAGAAGAATTGGGGCTGTTTGCTTTTTGGATACCTTTGAAAGAAACGACTGATTAGCGCTTTCTGCTAAGAAGATCCTGTTGTTTTACATGACAACAACGGGGTAGGGATTTTAAGCTTATGAGATTGCTGATTTGTTATTGTCTTATCGCAACGGGGTTCCACTTCAAGCATCTAGAGGTCAAGTTTCTTTATTTAGAGATATTTAAATTTCTCATAATCTAAAGCAGGGATGGCCAACCCGCGTGCCACAGCTTAGAAATTAATACTTTTTTTGCGATTTCATTAAGGATTTTTAAAAAATATTTTGTCAGCAAAATCTCTGTTTAGATGCTTAAATGACAGTAGCATATTATCCTCAATTTTTGCAGTTTCTTAATTAATTTAGGTTTAGCTTTATTTAAAACGCTTAAATCTTTTTTATGGTTCTCTTTTCATTGAGGTTTTACAAGTAACTTTTGGGGGTTTGGAAATTTTCTGAATTTATTGACTCTAGGGATATTTAAAATACCATGCGTACTTCCAAGAGTAATATATTATTCAATTATGGAAAATTTATTTCATTGTTCATTTCCGTTTCAAGTAATCATTGAAGGTAGAGATGTGGGCACTAAAAGTACCCTTGCCTTTTTAAAAATTTGTTTGGATGTGTAAATACCACATTAAATATTGATGCTCTTCACATGCTTTTTAAAGAGACTAATATTTTTTTCACACAATACATAGAGATACCTGTTTAAGTTGTTTGATGGTTGAAACATTGCTTGAATAGAGTCTAAAAACTAAAAACTGTTTTTAATGATAAAACTCAATAAACTGCGTATAACTGGAACAGGAAATTTAAAAAATGAGTGCTTTTTTACACGTATATTATTATACTAATATTTATTAATTCTTTTCAGATTCAAGCAGTAAAAGAAATGAAACTCATAATCATCCAGAAACTCATGAACCAAAGAAAACACAAGAAAGCCATGTCTCATCATTTGATTCATTCACTTCTTTCTCCTCATCTCCATTTCAAGATGAAACAAGTGTTTTCCTATCTTCACCGAGTTTCAGTATTTTCAGTTCATTAGACTCGTACATCACTGAAACTCCATCACTACAAAGTGCGGACTTGAACTCACCTCATCATCATTCATCTACTATAAAAGAAGTGGACATTATAGAAACTTCGGCATCTTATGGGTCACCAACTAGTTCACCGGTGGCTTTCTCATCTTATTTATTAGAAGACTCATTCATTGAAAACTCACTTTATTTATTTGAAAACTTTTTGGAGAGTTCATCTTCCGTGAAGGATGATGAGGATCCTTACATATCACCCAGCGAAAGTGTGGTTCTTGAATCAACCATGTTTGGTGCCAGCCAGACAGAGACTTCTCATTTGGACTTGGATACACTTTTGCCATACGCTGAGAGCAGAATTCACGTTCTGTCTCCAACGCTGAGTGCATCATCCCCTTCGCTACTTAGCTCAGAAGCGATAGAAGTTGAGTCCATCCTTGAGGATTCGGACTTTCCAACGACTCCAACCCTCCAGAGGGTTCCCAAATCCACCGAACTGACGTCGGAACTGATCGAACTCACTCCGTCAGTCCAGTCCATCAGCGCGTCAGTGGCTGAAGATCCCCCTTTGACTGCAGGCAGCTCAGAGGCGGATTTGACTACAGACAGTTCAGAGGCGGATGGGACTACAGACGGATCTTTCGAACTTCTCTCTGACCCAACAACAACCGGAGGGAACATCTCGCACGAGATTATCAGCGATGCCCCGAAGAACAAATCGTCCCGCCAGGAAGACCCGCAGCTGGGGAACATCATCAGCGGCATTGTGCACCTGCTGGCTGGGAACGTGCAGCTGGCGGCTTTGCCTCGACCCCCGCTGCCTTCCCCGCCGCGTCGACCGGCTGCATTCCCCTCCACTCGCATCAACAACCGAGGGCCGATTACTTCCAGAACTGTAGTGGTGTTTTCCCAGCCTCCAGCTAACACAGAAGCCCAGTACGTGCCATCCAACCAACAACCCCCTCTCCATCGACCCCCAGACCGGGGCAGGGTACCCCCGACCAAGTGGGGTGATAAGCCCCCGGTCCGTTACCCACCCCAGCGCCCCAACGCTCCTCCGTTCTTGGGGGACCCGGGGACCCGCAATAGAGCTCCTTCTGTTCCTAAAATCCAGGCCAGTATTCCAAACCATTTGCAGAAGGTGAAACCAGAAGCCCCGTTTCCGCATTTCATATTCTCTGATGGTTCTGGCTCCTCAGTAAAAGTGGTTTTGTCTTCTTTGCCTCCGAAAGCACCTCCTTCCAGAACATTACCTCCCCCAGTTCAAACCAATAACATAACACCTACTAAAACTAGCTATGAAGTTCTTGCTGACACGCGAAACCAACCCAAACCTATACGGAATGAAAATCCTTCACTAGAAAACACTCTGAAACCTTCTTTGAGTTCAGAAATCAAGGAAGCCAGTATTAAAGCAACAAGTATTCAGAAACCAACTCCTATTGACGAAAATCAAGCTGTTCCTTTTGGTCCCATAACTGATTGGGTTGCTATGTTTGAAAGACCTTCCATGAAGTTTAAACCCTACCCAAATAAAACTCGAACGGATAACGATGTTTCAATCATCATGCAACCTATCATTTTTGATGTTACCGTCAGCAACTCAATGAATAAAATAACACCATCAAAAACTGACATAAGCGAAAGCACATCCAGTTCGTCGTCATCTTCGGTTTTACCAACAAATATCGTACAACCTTCAAAGTTGGAAAACACACTTTCAAGTGCCTTTCCAACTCCGAAGTTGGATATTTTAGAATCAACAAGATTCAGCTCCCAATCTACACCAAAATTACAATATACGAGTAGTGTAGTGAAGCTTTCAGACTCTGCAGAATACGATCCTCAGCCTAAATCCTCGTTCCATTACCTCATGCCATCTTCAGATACTACCTCGACAACTTCAAACTTCAGAGTTTCAGCAGTAAGACCTCTAAAGTCCTCAGAAACAAGTTCAATCCGAGGTACAGCAATAAGACCTCTAACCTCGTCTGCATTAAATGCACTCAAAAGCAATCTACCCGAAACGCCAACAACTACAACGAGAATTTACCCGAAAACAACAACTCCGGTTAGTTTACCCTCCTCTAGAACATTCGGAACGTATTCTCCCTCTCATCCTCCCCTAGGACGTCCAATAGTAATACCTGTTGACATAGAGGAAGTAAGACCCTTTGTTGGAGCTATTAACCCAGTCAACCAAGATCGGCCTCGTGGTGCTTTTCCATCAATACCGGCTCCAGTACCCCCTATACCACCCATGAACACGAAAGACAACCTTAGTCCACTTCATCCTAGCCGTACACCAATCATAAGAAGTCCTCCTAGATCCAGACCCAATACTATCAGGTAGGTCAATATATCATTTTCTCAAAGTTTTTGTTAAATGTAAAATAGTCCCTTTTTTCTTGAAGTTAAGTTAAAAACTATGAGCTATTTTTTAAAAACTCCTGGTAATCATATTTAGTATAATTTCATCATTTTGTCTTCCTGATAATAAGATGTAAATTTTAATAATATTGAAATTTTAAATGACATTGGAAATAACAAGGATTTCTCCTTCACGATTTTCGACCATAAAAATAATATCCCTACCTTTCATTTAATTCTTGATACATTTTAATTTTAAAAGAAATTGAAGACGAAAACTTTATCAACTCTAAAGTGGTAAATAGAAATATTATAATGGACTACTCTAACCTCATTTTCACATTTTTTGACACAGATAAAGAACACCTCTTCTCTCTAAAAGTATAGAACAATTGTTATTTACCCAATACATTTATATACCTCATTTTTAAAAAATATCATTTTAAACTTAGATGGATCACTTTTTGTCCATGAATTTTAAAACAATTTATCTTATGAAAATTCTAAATTTTCGTTCAGAAATCTCTGTCTGATTTTAAGAACATGAATCACAAGTTCAGTTCAGATCATATACTCCTACAATATTTTTTCAATCACTCCTACTAAGATAAATAAGAACTTTTGAGTTCCAACCTACGCCTCTAAGCTCGTAGGAAGCAGATTTCTAACCTAAAAGATTAAACCAATAGGCGTTTTGAAATGTAATACTATTTGGTGATCATTGAAAACCACTGTTTAAATATTAAGTTGTGAATCAAAATTTTTCTGGCTACACCACTGTCTTTAAGGTACTATGCCATCCATGATTATGCTAAAACTCTTCACAATGATTTTGTACATAACATGAAGATAAATTGAATTAATTAGGTATTGTGTAGTGAGAAACAAAAAGGATAACGGGAGAATAGCAAGCTTCATAATAATTTTGTACATAACGTGAAGATATATTGAATTTCTTGTTTATCCCAAGCGCCACAAATGTTCACGATTCGTCCAATATCTGTCATGTATGTCCAAATTTCGTTTACTTCTAATAGCAGTTACGCAAACTTGACAAATTTGTTATGAGCTGTGCTACAAGGATCGTGCATAGGATTTGTGATACTAGACTTAAACGACACAGCTTAGTAGCACCTTGCATGGCTATGGGTTTTGAAGACCAAACTAGATGGTATTAGTAATCTCGCGTTAGATGCGTCTAAAGTATTCTAAACCTTTACAACACAAATGTAGTGCGACTAATATATACTATCAGAATCTTCCCCAAAGCTATCAACTGCAACTGAGCAATTCTCGAAGTAATCTCCGTGAGAAAATTACTAGACCCTAGAAACACACCTACACCCATAAGCGTGATGTTGAAAACCGGATAAGTACTTTTCAAAAGTGAATGACATTTCTCCCACTTTCTACACCCACTGTGGATCTAGATCCCATAAAGAACAGATTTATCTGCAAAAGATATGGTCAGAAATACATGGTGGGCGTTTATTACAGCCGTAATGGTCATATCTCAGACGCATCTGCAAATCTTCTTTTGAAAACTAATTTCTTCCATCTTCAAGACCAAATGCATCTTGATGTAACAAACATTTCACCATATTCACAAGCCCCGGTGTTTGCCATTGTTGAGTGAAAGTACCGACCTCAAAATCATGCTAAAAGCTTCATTGTTTCACAAGGACGTGACATGGGTACGAAAGTAAACCCATTTCAAAGTCAATGGAGTTTGATTTGTGAATCTGCTAGATTTTAAAAACAATAACACCATACACATTTACCTCATACATAACATCTGTGAATTCAAATTTTATCAGTTCTTATCTCTAACTTTCAAAACTGCTTTAAGATTTATATGAAACTCTTTTAAACTTAAGTATACTAGATTTTCTCACGTAAAAATATGCATTGATTAAGCTGTAACGGTAAGGAAGTCGTTCATCAACAATTGACGTTTCAAAAAGCTTTTATAACCTTCAATAAAACTTAAAAAAAATTAATTTTTTTTAGAATCGACACATGCATTGTTGGCGATGACAGCACTTGTGATGTTAAAGTCAATGAAACATGCAAAACCGAGAATGGTATAAGCTCTTGTCACTGCCGTCCTGGATACTCCAGATCATACACCAGAGGTCCCTGCATTCGTAAGTACACAGTATATAAAATTAAAACAATGTAATACAAGCTAAGCCAATTAGTTTAGCTTTTATTTGCTAGATTTAGTGGCTTACATTAAATTGTGTAGCTTACAAGAAGCGGTTCTGTTCGGCCCAAATCCAGTGAATCCATTTTTTATCCAGTGAATATGACTCCATTGATATTCACTTACCCCATTGATACAGCCTTATTGACTCAGTTTGATAATAGTAAATTTAATTTTATTTGTCTCTATCTTAGTAGAAATATACTTTTATTGTCGAATAATGTGGTTTTTAAGAGTTCTTGTCAGCTGAAATTTCATAAGGTTGAAAAAGGAACAAGTCCATCAACTTTTTTCATCTGTAAAATATTTTTGAAAAAAACGATGATTATTCTGTACTACAAATAGGATCCTGAATTCCCAGTACAAATTTTGTGATTATACAACAAAAATTCCAATACTTACACAGTTTTTTTTTCGATTTTCTCACAACTTGGTGTTTGGACTTATTCCCTTTTTGACGGTTAAAATTATTTAAATTAATACTTTTTAATTTTCTGGAGAGAATTCCCATATCCTCATTATTTGTTTCAGACTCAGTTATTATCAACAAAGTTTTTTAAACATTTAACCAACCGAAATTACAATCCTACCAACAAAGATCACCACTTTTAAATTTAACTATTTAAATTACTTATCAATTTTAACCGAAAATATAGTTGGAATTATTTCCTTCACAATCTTTATTCTTGTAATTCTCTTTCATGGGAAATGTTTCAATAATGAGGAAAAAAAATACTCAAACCGTCTGGGTGAGGTGAGGACAATAGTCCTACCGCCAGGAGAAAAACTCTGAAAAGAAGTGCAAAGCCGTACAGATTTTGAACAAAATTAAAATTTGGTAAAACTTTTGATGATAAAAAAAATTCAAAAAAGATTTTGGATTTATTCCCTTTTTCAAACTGGCGATTTACTTATAAACCTCATAAAAATCAGTTAATGAATCGACACATAATTTTATGAAACAATGCTTTAGTATGCATATGGGTATAAATATTTTTTAATGAAAAATACTTTTAAAACACTTAACATTTTAAGTCAATGTGAGGTGTGTGCATGCAAAGAGCTCATGATTGCTTCTATGTTCGGATCTGTATTGGAAATCGCAAACCGTAAGTCATCCTCTGGATCCAATAGAGATTGATATTTGTTTTGAATGGAAACTAATTTTGATAAGCCGGATTCACAGGGTCGATGCAAACTGAATCAAAATATTGATTGCCTATCTTTTCAAATCGGCATATTCGTTTCTAATCGATAACCAACATTTTTGGCAAGTCAGATAGTTAAATTGAATGCGCAGTGTTTCATCGCTTGAAACATCAGTTAACTGTTCTTTTTCATTTAAAGGGACATTGGAATTAATAATACCAAACGAAAATGGGTTTCGGATCCAACCTAATTCCTTTTCGTTAAGTTTTCTGGTACTGATACTTTAACAAATATGCTACCTTCATAAAAAAGAACCAATTTATTCAATTATTAACTTAAAGTTATAAGACACTCATTTAAAATTTTAAATCACAACGACCACATAACAAATAATCACTATTAAAATTAAATGAAAATTCCCACTTAAACAAAAAATTATGCAGTTCACTTAATGTAATTATTATTTAATACCAAGAAAACGCATCTAAATAAAATTCTTAAAAGTACAGTTTTTACAAGTTTAATTAAATCCTTACAAAGTTTTACCCGTCATATTCATTATCCCACATTCACTTATTGTCCTCTTTTGAGCATATCAGCTTGACACTTTTTCATATTGCCCTTAGCTATACAGCATTCAGTTACCTTCCGAGCTTTACTTGAACAAAAACTATACACTTTAACATTAACTCAGTGGTGAAAGATTGTTCTTAAAAACTTGCGTCATAAAATTCTAACTAATCAAAGTTTCACTACACATAAATATCTTAGTGCAAATTTACTTGTCAATCCTCAATCTATTAAAGTATCTGTACTATAAGGTTAATACATGATTTTAGAAAGTCTGAATTTTTAAAGTGGGTTTTAAAACATAAATTAAAACTTATTTCACAGGTTAATTGACTTTTTATACATTTTAGCTCTAACGAAGTATATTATACTTATAATTTTACAGTTATTAAAAATAGTTGAACATTTTAAACTTAATTTAATCTGACTTAATCTAACACTTCTCTTATGAAATGTATTAATAACCTGGAGACTTATTAATAATTAATAATGTTTTCAGATATTTTTGACTAAAAATATTCAAAGTAGTAAGACTGTATAAAAAAAAAGTTGAATTTAATAGGACCCCATAAAAAACTAGAAAAAGGAGAGAGAGAAAATAAAAAATATTTTAATAAAGTAAAAACCATCCGGATTTTAATTTTAAAAAGGACAAATCATAACCACTTTGAACAGTTTTTGGTATGTATTCAAACTCTCAAATCGAGTTTTTATGAAATTATAAATTTATTTATAAATATCAAAAAAAATTAAATTTTACTATCAAGTCTACCAAGTTATTCAAGTTTCAATATTTACAATTTGACTAATATATAAATATTTGAAAATAGTCTTAAATTTGGAAAATAAACGAATTCATTCAATATCTCATTCCCCAAATTTTCACAATTTTTCCAATTCAGTTTTTACTACAATCTTACATTGGAACATTAGATCAAATTATATGAACGAAAGAATATTATGCAATTAATATAGTATTCCAACACAATATAAATTATATTATTATTATTATTACAATTATACAACAGTAAATATTCAGTATAGTATTTTACGAGAGTTGTTTTTTTTTCAACATCCGTTTTGCTGCTGAAAAAAAGTACTAGGAATTTCGAAATTCTTTTTGTACTCGTAGTTAGGTACTACATCCTTCAGGATCAATTTGCATCTTTATTGGAAAAAATCGCACATTTTTTTTCTATCAGTTATCGAATTTACAAGCGCGCTCCTCGAACTTATTTCCCGCCAACCCTTAGAAAATGTCGCTTTCTCCTTCGCGCTATCGCTCCGTTCGCGCAGCAATTAAACAATGAGTGGGCAGGTGATAATCGCAAGAGGGGAAAGGAGTTGGAGTTTACATTTATTGTCCGCTGTAACCAGCTGTAATGGTGAAATACTCCCTTTATTTTCCTTGCCTTTTGGGAATTAAATCTGTTCTGGGAATGAACATTTCATTCCAGCTGATAGTGGATGACTAATCAATTGTCACCACTTTTTTCATTATAGTCGGCTAGACTAGTTCTTACCCTCCGCTCTCTTGCGTAGCTTTTCTATGCCGTGCTGACGAGTCTTAACAAAAACGAAACCGGTCCATGTCTGAAAGCAACGCTTGAGAGTTTGAGTTTACACTATCCCTCGTATATTAATAAATTAACTTAACCGAGAAAGTTTAACTACTAAGGTAAATGTGGGTATAGTGGACACTGTCCCAATAGTGGCCACCTAGTTGATTAATTTTAAATAATACGAGTTAGAGGCATCAAATAGCGTTAAAATTCATAGGCATAGTAAATTATGCTACCAGGTAATAAGTTAAATAATCACCGATACCATAGATCAGCATGAGAAGGATATTTAAGTCTTTGAAAATAACACCATCGGCTGAGTGACTGAAATTTGATTTTGCTTATTGAATCGCGTTAGGAAACGGTTAAGTTAAAACTGATTTTTTTGTACTTATTACGGTTTTATTGACTTTTAATTTATTTTAAGATTAAGTAGAGTGTATACAATCATACTGAAGAAAATTTATTTGAAAATTTTTACTTTACGAGGATTTAGGGGGGGTGGCCACTTTACCAACACAAAATCTTAGATTTTCCAATAGTGGTCACTGCAATGGCTTTTAAAAAAATATATAAATCATTTTTAATTTGAATCAGATTTTCTTCAGAAACTATTGATTATTCTTTAAAACGGGTGTTGTACGAATTAGGTTTCATTCTGGCTTCGGGAAATTCCTCTCAAATCAGCTACAACGTAGGCTATGGACCGAAAACCATTAAGTCTGTTATTCTAAGTAAAAAAAACTGATTTTATTTTAATCCAAAATATATTTCGCTAGGAAGGAAGACCTTTTTAGAACTAAACGACCATACCTACTCAATTTCATGCATAAACCCGATCATATAGGCAGAAAAAGAGAGGTGTCCACTTCTGATGCAAAAGGTGTCCACCATAGAAACATCAGAGACATCTATGTGGCCACTATAGAAGCAATTTGGAGTACTTTTAAAAAATTAATTAAAAATACTTTCCCCGATCTAATTATAGTTTTAATTGGTAAAATCAAAAGAAGAAGATCCAGTTGATCTAAAAATAGCATGGTAACCGTTTCCAGGCAAATAGATTGATATTTATAGAGAAACGTTTCCTTAAAGTGTCCACTATACCCACATTTACCTTATAGGTTTTACTCTAGAATGATCGAAGGAGAATTATAGAAAAGTAGACTACGTTTTCCCAATTACATAAAGACACTGGTTATGTCCACGAAAGTAACAACTCAACTCTTCTCCAATCTCGCTATTCCTGAAAAAAATACAAGTTAAATTAAAGCAAAATAGTCAAAAGTAGCAGCCTGGAATCAAACCGGGGACCATTAGGTTACGAGACGCACACTCTACCACTGGGCCATCGGTGCTGATGCCAAAATTGATCAATAACGTAATTTTAATGTTCTAAAACACATAATAACAAACATACATAAATTTCCGGTACATAAATTTCCTTTAGCTATTTCATTAAAATCCAAATCAAAATTACGATTCATAGTTTGCAAATTTTTAATAATCATCCCTTATCTGTACAATCTCTAAACGTCCATGCTAATTTTAACAAGTTATTACACCTGGATCAGCCTACGTCACTTATTTCATTGTAATTTGTAAAACAGCCCTCACCACCACAGTTGAATTCAGTGCGCTTGGTGGTCATTTCGTAGGACCTCCTGAACTCTGATGTCATCCGAAGGGCTCTCAAAAGTCCATTTGCTTCATTGGCCGCCGTTATTTCCGGATGCTCTCTTCTTTGCTGATGCGCATCGGTGCGAATCGGCCTTCCCAAGGCAGACGTCGCTTCCAACTCATTAACTGACAGATTTAAAAGGCGCGCTTTGTTCCTTCTTGTAAAATGGCATTTTAAGTGCTTTTTCGCCTCTTCTCAGGTTGCGCCGATGATAGGTTTAGGTAGGACCAACTCGTTGTTAGGTTTAGTTGCTGATTTCTGTTAGTTAGTAAGTTATTAATTTCTCGGTGAAAAACGAGATACCCTCCTCATAGTGATCAAACGCAAAATTATTAGATTGTTGAGAAACCTTCCATTTTTTAATTATTGATACGTAAATACGATATGGGTTTATATGAGAAGATAATGTGAAGATATTTATGGCTCTCCAATAGGAAAATCTATAAATGATTATTAGCTATAGGTACTACAAAAAAATAATGGAAATACAGATATTTCAAATCAATGCATTGAATGAAAAACTGTAATTTTCTGTAAATATCCATTATATTATTCATGCATTACTAGATTACTAGATTGTTGATTACTAGATAATTACTAGATTGTTGAGAAACCTTCAATTTTTAACTATTGGTACGTAAATACGATATGCGTTTACAGGAGATGATGTGAATATATTTATGGCCGTCCACTAGGGGAAATGAATTTACTAAAAGTCCTTATTAGCTATACTACAAAAGAATAATGTTCGTACAGATATTTCAAATATTACAGATACAGTTCGTACAGATAATAGTAAATACCTATTATTTTACTAAATTTATCCACTTGTAGGAGATACATATTGGTATGTGCAACACAATACATAGTCCTATAATGTAAAATCAAATGTTTGTTTGGCAAGAAAGGCCACACCTACTGGTCTATGTTCAACTACATTATCAATCTTAAAAATACTCATACCGTACAAACTATTCATGTAGCGCAAAGGCAAAATGTAGTAGGGTGTTTCAAGGTGTGTTATATTTCGCGTCTCAATTAAACATATTCCTTTGCTGAAGAGCACAATTTCAATTGGATTGTTCATGTTTTACTAAGAAACGAATTGTGTTTGAGTTGCAACATAGAAGTATTTATATTATTTATTATGGAGAGCCAAAATTAAAAATGTATAGTCTCGTTATTACTAATCTTTCTAACAACAAAAGTGAAATACAGTGTGTCTTCCTATTTGAAAGAAACCAAAAATGTAAACTTGAAATATAATGATTTTAACGTGATTTATATCAGTATACTTATCGTTTTTCGTGGGTAGGAAATTCATTCACTGGTAAAGAGCAAGGTAGTTTGAAAAAGTTTATAAACTTGTGGTTTTCTTCAACACAAAACTATGATTTTGTTTTGCCATGAATAAAGTATGTATTTCCTGTTTGAAGCAAGCAGCATTAACCTTGATTTTAACTTTCAGCTGTGGTTTCCCTAATGCTTTCAATTAAAATTGACAGACTAGAAAACAAAAGAATAAACTTCTCGCCGAAATACCTAGATAAAAACTCAGAGGAGTATAGGATTATGGAATTCGAATCAAAACAAGCGGTAAGTTATTTAAGTATTAAAAATGTGTTCCTTTTAAAATTAAGTCATATAAAAATATTATCAATTAAGAATCTCCTTAATCCTCCTATTATGTATGTTATTTTTTAAAGTATATCAAAGTAGATAATTTGTTGTGATTCATATTTTTAACCTTATCATAAATATTTGGTTTGTTTGGTGCAAGTTTTATGGATAAAGTCTCAGAAAAACCATATCTAATAGTAAAATAAAATTAATATTGTTATTTGAGTATAGTTAGTGAAATTATTTTTACTGATTCTTTGCAGTGGGTCTAATTATTTTATTTTTATCTGTAATTCTTTTCAAAAATAATATTTCACTGCCGCGAAGTAATCAGAACCATGATTTTGTTACAACTTATTAATTTTCCAGATGTAGTTTTACGCTTTAAAAAGTTATATTAACGTTGTTTTCAAATTTTATTTGTCAAAGAAAATCCAATCTAAGTTTATCTTTTAAAAAGTTTTTGAAATGAAATGTTCAAAAAAGGTATTTTTTCTTTTTTTATTCGGAAAATAAATTAAAATAGTTTATGACTGTTGGTTAAAAGTTGAGAAGCCATGACATTTTATCCCGTTTAGAAAATAGTACAATTATTGAGTATGTGAAAAATCATGCCACAAAACAAATTTTAAAAAATAATAATACGATTAACGTAAAGAAAAAAATATCTTTAACTATTTAAAAAAAAAGTGGAGACTCCCCTATTAGTACATTCAATTTAAATTTAATAAATTTTTCAACTCTGTGTTTTTGTTTCAAGGCACTCAATAATAGTGTTTCGCCCATTCTTACAAAGATGGTTAAAATTTTACTTAAAAAACTTTAAAAAAAACCTACCTTTCTCTCTTATAATGAAACTTTTTTACTCCAAATTTTAATTTTGTGATGATTAAGTTAACAAAAAAAGAGTAATAAAAACTAAGACCTAACAAAAAATTATTCTTAGTTTAAGCTACCTTCTACAAGAATGAAATTAGGAGAGCTTTGTATTCTGCAACAAGTTAAACATCTAAGTTACATGCCCTAAACTACAGATTATAATATTCCAAAACTAACCAAAAATACAAGTAAACATTTAATTCGTTAAAACCGAACGAAGTTCAAACACCGAAAAACTACTGTTTTCATATTGATCTGAAAAGGTGAAAACCCGAGTTATTTTGCAATTAAGGTAACGATGTGCATCACATGATCTTGGAATACTTCTCTGGAAGAGTACTTTAGGAAACGGAAGTGAAAAAAAAAACATTAACGATCAGCACTTTTGGTGGAAAGTGATGACCTTCCTGATACGATATTCTAGGATCGGGATAAAAAATGAGGAGAGAGTATTTTCTCGTGTAAAAAGAAATCCCATTAGGGAAGGACTCGCTTGAAAACGATCTAATGTGCTATTTCAATTCTCTTTCTTGAGATGAAATGAAACTACATGCACTCGTTAAAACGGCTTTTTCAAAACTGAGTAAGAAATACTCAAATCTGAGTGTTTCACAAACTCAAACTGACTCCGAATCAAATTTGCTCAAGTTCGAAACATGTATAAACTCATGTCTGAAAATATGCAGGTACTCAAAAATGATACATCATTTCCTTTGTCAAAATTGACCCTTTCGATGGTAGAGTATTTTACCAGAATGAGACTAGTTCATTTGTAATTAGAGTATGATGCCGCATCTGAGAGAGATGGGCTATCACGTTTTAAATTGCTGACAAAATTTTAGGCGGAATTATTTTTAATTTCATAAACTGCTAACATTAAACAAAAATGCATATAATTTGAGTGGTGACTATTAAATTGTTAGAAACTTAGTATTTCTGGTATTTCAAAATTGAAAGAATTGTGTTTTCATACTTGAAACAACAAGTTTCATATCAAAATGAAACTTATATCGATGTACTCAGATTTGAAATCATCATTTCCCTCAGTGTGTAGACAAACTTTAGGGAATTTGAAAAGTGGCCGTTCTAATATTTCGTAGGTATGTTTTTGGTCATTTTTGACCCCCCTCCCCCCTTGTCAGCAAAGATAAGCAAACCGTAACCCCCCCCCCCTCATAATTACGTAAGAAAACTGCACAACCCCTCCTTTGTTCTTTTTTATTTGTACAAAATGTTTAGCAGCGTCTAGATTCCAGAAATTCATTGTGCTCTATGAATACTTAACAACCTATCGTTAAAATTTTCTTTGTGAAGTCAAAATATTTGAAATTGTTTTCCTAGTACAATTTTTTTTTTGCCAAATTTATTTTGGGTTGATTTTTGAAATTGTTTATGCAAGAAACAAGATATTTTCAAAACATACAGTGTTAGCATCATCTCACGTAAGCATCGCTCATACCCCCTTTCCCTTGTCAGAAAAATAAGCAAAGAGTAGTGTTCGGCACTAGTTAACTAGAACTAGTTGCAACTAGTAGTTAACTACTGATCAACTAGTAGTTAACTAGTAGTTTAACTACTTTTAGTTTAAAGTAGTTCAACTACTTTTTTAACTAACTACTAGTTAAAACTACTTTCAAATTGTCAACTACTTCAAAAAAAAAAATATTTAAAATTTAAAGAGATATTTAAAATTTTTATCAAAGGTAGAGTACTCAAATACCATAACCAGAAATAAAGACCATTTTTGCACGAAGTATAAACTTTTTTTGTGATATAGATTAGAAAGATGTATTAGAATTTTGCCAAAAAGTAGGTTATGAAATTAAATAGACTAGTTAACTAGTAGTTAACTACTTTGTGAAATAGTTAACTACTAGTTGCAAATAGTCCCAGGAAAAAATAGTTAACTACTAGTTACAACTACAATTTCCCAGACTAGTTAGTAGTTGGTAGTTAACTATTTTTTGCCCACTAGTTGCCGAACACTAATGTTCGGCACTAGTTAACTAGAACTAGTTGCAACTAGTAGTTAACTACTGATCAACTAGTAGTTAACTAGTATTTTAACTACTTTTGGTTTAAACTAGTTCAACTATTAGTTGAACTACTTTTTTTAATAACTACTAGTTGAAACTACTTTCAAAATTTCAACTACTTTCAAAAAAATTCTTATTAAAATTTTTATCAAAATATAGAAAAAATTGTACTGTAACAAATTTAATTAAGATGGTAGAGTACTCAAAATACCATAACCAGAATTAAAGGCCCTTTTTGCGCGTTTTTTGTGATATAGATAAGAAAGATGTAAATTAGAATTTGGGCAAAAAATAGGTTATGAAATTAAATAGACTAGTTAACTAGTAGTTAACTACTTTGGGAAACAGTTAACTACTAGTTGTAACTAGTCCCAGGAAAAAATAGTTAACTACTAGTTGCAACTAGATTTTCCCAGACTAGTTAGTAGTTGGTAGTTAACTATTTTTTGGCCACTAGTTGCCGAACACTAGCAAAGAGCAAACTCCTTCCCCCTTAAGTGCTTACGTAATAGTACTTGATACTATTTCTATTCCTTAAATATTGAAAATGCTTACTGTTATTGAAACAAGATCAAGTCAAAATCTCATAGCAATGTCAGATCTTATAGAATTCAAATTAATAAGAATTTCTATTTTGACCAGGGTTTGGTGACTAATCAGTCTGATCCACAAGGCCTTCAGGAAGGTTTATAGAACTCTTCAAATTTTGACTGGAATTAAGACACACTTAAAGGGAAATAATAGCTAAACGAACTCTTTAAGTTACTAACTTCTCTTAAAAATAGGCTGCGCATTATAAATCTTCCGTTTTGTTACTATAAAATATTGATTCTCAACAAGTATTTATTCATTAAAATTTAATGAAAAATTTTAGTCATGGCTTTTAGTCGAACCTTTGTATTGGTCCAGATTGCATTATTAACGAAATCGTAATAAGTATGTTATGACGGTCGTAATAATCGGTTAAGAAACAGTTTACCATAAGGGACTATGTTGCCAATAGTCCCAATGAGAAGGGACTGAACTTGAAATCATCTCTTTGTTTCTCGACAGCTGACGAGTCTGTTTTCGAAAACCGCCTTTTCCCGCTCCTTCCTGGGCATGAACGTGAACGCTTTCTACTCGGTGGGCGGCAGACTGACCCTCAACTCGACCGTCCATCTGGAAGAGAAGGAGTCCACTCGCGCCCAGTCGGTCCGGCTGAGGCTGAGACAAGAGGTGGGGGAGGCCATCAAGAAGCGCAACCAGAACATCGGGGACAGCCGCCTCTACGTCGAAGGGCCTCTGAGTCCACTCACCAATGTGGAAGGTGAGTGTCTCCTACAAAGTGTTAATTGGCCCGCCATTGCAAAAATGGATTTTTTTTTTTATTTTGGAATTTCTCAGGTACACCCCCCTCATGTTGTTGCACAGAGATATTTTTAACTCCTCTGAGAGAGTATTTCACTCCTTGAAAATCGGATTACTCTTTAAATAACTAGACAGGAGTATTTTCACTCTTTAAATTTTTTACAAAGGTTTAGCTTAAACCTTCAGCCACGACATCCTAATTATCATACTTTTTAATTGTGTTCTCATATAGCAATAGTAATTTTTTTTTCTTTTTATTGTTCTGATGCTTAGAGAGTTTGAGTTTGATTGAAACCCAAAATAGCATCCTCTTTTTTATGTCAATTTCATTTTGTCCATTAAAAAGTAAGCATTTTTAATAGAAATTCCATGATAGAAATGTTGTCTCGGTATATGTAGTTTATGTTATTTCCGTATTTCACTCCTCATAATTGAATTTCACTCCTCCTAAAAAAGTCGAGGAGTATTTTTACTCCTCCAAAAAAAATCCTAGGAATAACACTGTTGTTACAAATACTGAAACATTATTACCTGCAAATTTTCAGGTCTCTAGGCCAATTTTTGACCCCTGCCCACCTCAAAAGTAGTTTTCCCATGTTAACGTATAGGGAAAGTATTAAAAATTTCTTAATTTTTCATTGTTTTTAATTTAATAAGCCTGAACGCTGTCAATATTGAATGAAAACTTATATATCACATATGGGATATCGTCCCAAGATCCTAAAACATTCAATGTCACCTATTGGGGGAAGTTTCCTGAGGGTTAAAAACGTACTCTCCGAGGAAGGAGGAGGCTTTCGGGCGGGAGCTGGATAAATGTCACTTGAGTTTTTCATTGAACCTTTTTTCTAAGGTGCCAACCTCTATCCTGTTCCTATAAGTAAAAAATGAAAGCGTGTTAAATTTTAGCTCATTTGTTTTGACCTCCGCCCGCTTCAATTAACTGATTTCCTATATAAGTCAATAAATATTATGCATTTCGCTTTTAACCTTCAGGGAACATCCCCCAGTAAGTGACATTGAATGTTTTTCCTATAGGATCTTGGAAAAATGATATCCCAAAGATGATGTATAGATTTTAACTCAATATTGACAGTGTTCAGGCTTATTAAATTAAAAACAATGAAAAATTAAGATATTTTCAATATTTGCCCTATACCTTAACATGGGAAAACTACTTTTGAGGTGCTCGTGGGTAAAAATTTGACCTAGACCTGACAACATGGGGGGAGTGCACCTGGGAAATTCCAAAAACAAAACTTTTTTCCCATAGATTTTTGCAATGGCCTAATACGGATATACTACCTCGAATCGTTCAACAGGTGAAAATGTGAAGCAATGAATGCAAACATTCCGAAACATTAAAAACGTGATGATATGGTGGTAATTTAGCTATCAGTAGTTTTCCCAATATCCCTTCTCTTCTTTTCTAGCCTCGTAATATACAGATTTTTACTATTTCTGACTGAAATTTGGGTCTCTATAACAAAAAACTCATGCGCTTGGGGTCGCTGTAACGAATTAAAAATAACATTATTCCTGTGATAAAATAATCGGTACTTTAACTACCGGTCGTTGTAAAGAAGGGGTCGTTATAAAGAGGTTCTACTATATTTATAACTTTTTATTAAAATATTTTAACAATCATCAGTATAAATATATAATAAACAATATGATAAGGTCAACCTGAGAAAGTTCCTTAGCTATTTCGATGATTCTCTCTCCTCAAAAATCTAATAAATGCAGTAGAACCTCGATATAGCGATAATTAGGGTCTTTATATAACGAAGGGACGTTATATCGGAATTGGGAAAAACAATTAGAACAACAAAGAAATAAAATAGGGATATACCGCCTCGAATCGTTCAACAGGTGAAAATGTGAAGCAATGAATGCGAACAATCCGAAACATTAAAAACGGGATGATATGGGGGTAATTTAGCTATCAGAAGTTTTTTCCCAATATCCCTTCTCTTCTTTTCTAACCTCTTAATAAGCAGATTTTTACGAATTCTGACTGAAATTTGGGTCTCTCTAACGAAAAACTCATGTGCTTGGAGTCGCGTCATGAATTTCTTCAACAAATTCAAAGAAATAATGTCACAAAGAAATGAAACTAGACACATGATATACAATGATGGTACACAACCAGGAAAAAATTGAGGATAATATTTAAGCGCGTTATCTAGGGATTTTCGGCCAATTTCCCCAAAAATGACCAAAACATCAAAACTTTGACCGCGTTGCGCCAGGGTCAAACGCTGACCGATTTCAAAAATGTTTGTTGCATTGTGCTTGTATTAATGTGTTACATCTTTTCCGCACTATTACATTTCGAATTTTTGACTTTCGTCTTTTTCGACCCGGCCTACTATACACCCCTTGGCTTTTCATCCATTTATTATTTGGTGGAATTTTTATATCACTTAGATGCATTTCAGAAAGCATTGAAACCTATTTGAGTTTGAAAAGATACGTTCAAGTGGTTGTAATTGTTAAATTAGAAGCAAAAATATAAATAACACTTAAATGTTCACGATAAACAACTAAATCTAAACTTCATTGGTAGTAGGGATTCTCTCTCCTCAAAAATCTAATGAATGCAGTAGAACCTCGATATAGCGATAATTAGGGTTGTTATAACGAAGGGGCTTTATATCGGAATTGGGAAAAACAATTAGAACAACAAAGAAATAAAATAAGGATATATCGCCTCGTATCTTTCAACAGGTGAAAATGTGAAGCAATGAATGCGAACATTCCGAAACATTAAAAACGTCATGATTTGGGGGTAATTTAGCAATCAGTAGTTTTTCTAATATCCCTTCTCTTCTTTTCTAACCTCTTAATATGCAGATTTTTAAGAATTCTGACTGAAATTTGGGTCTCTCTAACGAAAACGTATGTGCTTGGAGTCGCTGTAACGAATTAAAAATAACATTATTCCCATCATAAAATACTCGGTACTTTAACTACCGGTCGTTGTAAAGAAGGGGTCGTTATAAAGAGGTTCTACGATATTTGTTGTTTTAGTGCCATAGAGAGATACCGTAGGATAGATCAGATAGAGTGAATTTACATCCTTGTGTTTAATTTTACTATCCCAACTCGCCTTAAGCAGGATTTAATAACAGTTGACACTGCTAGTATTAGCTTCGTATTGAAGGTACTCACAGTAGTTGATTTGAAAAATTTAATATAAAAAAAAGCGGTGACCAAGCTTGTGAAAATACACATGAGTGAGTCGCACTGTTGATGCTAAACTAAGTACTACCTATAGTATTAAAAAGTTGAGTTTTTATAACGCATTTTCGCTCTTTTGGTTTATTCCTTTAAGGTAAATGTGGGTATAGTGGACACTGTCCCAATAGTGGCCACTTAGTTGTTTAATTTTAAATAATAAGAGTTCGAGGCATCAAATAGCTTTAAAATTCATAGGCATAGTAGATTATGGTATCAGGTAATCAGTTAAATAACCACCGATACCATACATCAGCATAGGAAGGATATTTAAGTCTGAAAATAACACCATCGGCCGAGTGACGGAATTTTGATTTTGCTTATTGAATCGCGTTAGGAAACGGTTGAGTAGGAATTGAATTTATTACGGTTTAATCGACTTTTAAATTCATGTTAAGATAAAGTAAGAAAATTTATTTGAAAATTTTGACTTTACGAGGATTTAAGGGGGTGGCCACTTTACCAACACAGATTCTTAGATTTTCCAATAGGGGTCATTGCAATGGCTTCTAAATGAAAAATAAATCATTTTTAAATAGAATCAGATTTTCTTCAGAAACTGTTGATTATGCTGCAAAACGGGTGTTAAACGAATTAGGTTTCATTCTGACTTCGGGAAATTCCTCTCAAATCAGCTACAACGTAGGCTATGGGCCGGAAACCATTAAGTATGTAATTCCAAGTCAAATAAAACTAATTCTATTTTGATTTAAAATATATTTCGCTAGGAAGGAAGATTTTTTAGAACTAAACAACCATATACCTACTCAATTTCATCCATAAACCCTATCATATAGGCAGAAAAAGAGAAGTGTCCACTTTTGATGCAAAAGGTGTCCACCATAGAAACATCAGATACATCAATGTGGCCAATATAGAAGCAATTTGGAGTACTTTTAAAAAAATAATTAAAAATACTTTCCCCGATATAATTCCAGTTTTAATTGGTAAAATCGAAAGAAGAAGATCCAGTTAATCTAAAAATAGGATGGTAACCGTTTCCAAGAAAATAGATTGATACTTATAGAGAATTTAAGCGAAAATTTTTCTTAAAGTGTCCACTATACCCACATTTACCTTATGTGCCGTGATTTGTATAAATCTGTTCCTTGTCACTTGGACGCAATTACGAAAGAAGATCCAGTTGATCTAAAAATAGGATGGTAACCGATTCCAGGCAAATAGATTGATATTTATAGAGAATCTAAGCGAAAATTTTCCTTAAAGTGTCCACTATACCCACATTTACCTTATGTGCCGTGATTTGTATAAATCTGTTCCTTGTCACTCGGACGCAATTACGAATGTATTTTTCTTCTAATAGATGTAAACGAATGCTCGGATCCAAATCTTAATGACTGCGCAAGTGACGGGACATGTTTGAACGTGTTTGGAACTTTTCTCTGCAAGTGTAGGACTGGATATGTAGACCCCTTTTTACAGGACGAAAGAAAAAGTGGTCGAAAATGTTTAGGTTCGTACCCATTTATTTTATTACCTTGACGACTTTAAAAATATATTTGACTTCCATAACTCTTTCTCAAAACTTAGAGGTAAAATATAATGATTTCACCTATGGATTTAAATTAATAAGTTATTAATTTTATCAAATGTTTCACAAATTGTTTTTTTCTTCAGCGTGTTCCCCAGAGTATTGTTCATATCATGGGCAGTGCTTCGTAGAACGGGAACAAAAGCTATGCAAGTAAGAAAATTTTTTTAGTTTAAATCAAATTTTTATTCCAGGAGCTATTTAAGACTTAAATTTGCAATTTTTGGGCTTTAAAAAGAGATCTTTCATAAATTTTCAAGTTTGTCCGGTGTTATCATGCAGTTTTTGGGGTATATTTTAGTTAAACGACAATGATTCAAATTTAAAAAGTAATTTCTTTTGCATCCGGTACACCAATAAATAAAC
The DNA here is from genome assembly GCA_963680715.1 of Tetragnatha montana. NCBI lineage: Eukaryota > Metazoa > Arthropoda > Arachnida > Araneae > Tetragnathidae > Tetragnatha > Tetragnatha montana. The sequence continues at coordinate 55,401,287 of OY796679.1, forward strand.
AACTTTGACTGGTAAGTATACGTATTTAAAGGATCTTTAAACTTCATGATAATGGAGCGTTTAAATTTCTCTTTTGCTGGTATCAGTCAAATTAATACGTATGTTCATTCCCTTCGTTCCTAATATGAATTAAGTAACTTTAATCTTTTACAGCTAAATTTTTTCGATTATCTTACGTTTCAATATATTTTCATAAATGTTTAACGCTGTTTATAATTTATTTGTCAATTTTATTTAAACTACGTTATCCTCGTTAAACTTTTAAAATTATCTTTTTCTTTTCTGGTGGAGTTTAAATATTAAATAATTATAGTATATCAAAGTGTGCATTATATGTTTACGATTGAGCTTTTGACAGGACATCAAAATAATACGAATTTTCTTTTAGGTGTCTTGGAAACTACATTGGCTCAAGATGTGAAATCGATGGAGAAGGTAATAAAAATACTTAATATATTTTCTTAAGTATATCATAATTTTTCCCATCTAACAAACACTTCTAATTTATTGGTTTGTGTTAATAATTATGTGAAAAATGTAATACAAAAATTATTCGTTAATGTATTATGTACTTAGTGAAAAACAGACATTTTTTAAAGGTAATTCTTATACATTTTGTATCATTTAGGTTGCATTTTTATTTCACTAGAAGATGTATAAAATAAAATATTTTTTCCCTGAAAAATTAGTCATCCAAAACTACCTACAAGTTTAAATTTGAGTACTTTTGCCCTTTATTTCTATGAATTTCAAATTTAACAAATAAGTTTCATTAGTTTTTTTAAATTTGATTTGTATCCATTGCCCAACATCTGATTTTAAAAATAAAACATACGAGAAACATCCTTTTCTTTAGTAAAGTAACTAAACTTAAGTAAGATAAATATTTTTTTTATCCATTTAGTGCTCTTTCGACATCTGTTTTTGTGTTCTCAAATCGCAAATTTTATATTTTTATTAATAGCTGAGAAAAGAAACTAATTCTCTTAACTACCAATAATTCAGAACTGCATATTAAATTACACCATAAAAAGGTAGAATCCTAATAAAGTGTTAAATATTTTTTTCATTTCAGTTCTAGGTGTGGCTTTAGGAGTATCATTAGCAGCTATCATTATCATTCTATTAACTCTTTCCTGCCTGTGTATATGGAAGTAAGCATGTTTGAAAATTCTAAAGTAACATTATAAGCTGTTATAAACGAATCATTGAAGAACATAATAAAAACTTTTATTAAGATTTAAGAACCTTACATTGGAATTAGCCCGTTACTTCTGCAAGCGCTTCTGTTACTATATAAAACAAGTGCCTTTCAAAATAAAGCTAACCAACATCTTAAAACTATAGAACGAAAAGTTTTATTAATAAAATTAATAATTAAATAATTATTAAAAAATATTTATTTAAAGTATATAGATCTAGCTGGGAAAAAGCTCTTATAACGGCCTGCTCTTATAAAAACCCATAGATTAGTGTCAATAAGAGTGAGTTTGTGATCTTCGAGATTCACTGTATTTTTTTTATTGTAAGAAGTATCCCAATTCAAATGTATTTTTGAACAATTTATTAAAATAGGACTGAAAATCTGAAGTAAATTTTATTTCTGTTTATGTAAAATGTCCAAACGACTAAAAATACATTTTCTTTTTTCCAGTCGGAAGTGGAAAAAACAGCAACAGAAAGCTGAAGTTCTATCAGCTAGGTCCTACAACAGCAACCAAACCTTTAGTTACTTAAGTAACATGCTCAACGCAAATGCTAACAACTATCAGCTAACAATGGAAGACAGAATGAGGTGGTCTCATATTTCGGATGTGGTAAAAAGCGCAAGCATGGTAAGACCCATCAATTTCTTTATATAATCTCACTGCTTTAAATGGAACTAAATTACTTCTAGTTTCCAATGGTATCATTGTTCAGAATCCCGATAAAAAATTAGTATAGACATATTTCATGGTTGGGAATGGACTTGAATGAAATTCAGTCGTTAAAGACGTATCTTGACAAAGCTCATTTTCCTAAGTTATCTGAAGATAACGAAAAACATCTCTTAACCTTTCTACCCCGCATGGAGTCTTTTAGAGATGGAGGCGTTTAATATCTCACGTGAATTTTAGTTTTGGTGGTTTCCAATGCTTGTATTCCTTAAATACATTTAGTTTTACAATGGGTAAAAATTTGGGAGCTGTTATTCAATTTTTAAATCATTTAGGAGAAAAAGTCACATATTCACCGCCTGGGATCTTTGGCGATCCGACGATCCGGGTATTTTTTCGAAAAACTAATAACTTTGAGAAATCCAACGTCAAATTGTGAATATGGATTGATTAAAAACTCCAAACTGCCAAAAACTGAGATAGATATGTCATGATGCTCCATCAGCGACTAGATACTGTCCAATAGTAACCAGTATAATTATAATAGTTATTAGTTAGTATGAAAGTAGATACCTTCTCTGTTATTAATAATCAGTATCATTTACCGCAGACCAACCAAGACTCCGGATACGTTGGGACCTTAGAACCAGCTTCCTATCCAACTAGATACCAGCATCCCAGTGATGAAGAAGCATCTTGGTACGATTACCGGACAAGACCTCGTTCAAGAATGTTACCCCATCCTGGTGTAAGTATACCAAAGTGTTATTTTTCTTTAAAGGTTGCTGAAAGGGGTGATGAAAATGTACTAAGTGATATGAGAACGAAACACTTCAGAAACTCTGTGGGGATAGATAAATCTCTCATTTATGAATAAGTTCTTTGTTTTCTCCGGAAGCGTTTCTCGTTTCACTTATTTGTACATTTGTAAACGAAACTTCGAGGTTTTCACCCCTTAAACGCTATTTGCGACATCGTGTTTCATATAGTTCGTATTATAGATATGATTCCTATCACCCGGTCTAAGTTAGTTGCACATAATTTCAGATAGATCCTTTATAAAAGCGTTGTATTTACGTTATAAACTTGTTGTAACTTAGTTAAAGCCACAGTTAACAACTCGAGTTTAATCTTTAATTAAAAACGACCCACTGAAATTTTAAACTGTATTAACATTTTTATGTCACTACATCTTGTTAACTTCTCGATCCACTTGCAGCTTGAGTAAGTGAAACATTTCTGTGCTCCCTGCGAACTAATTAATGTAGTGACCAGACCAGTTTATTTCCACTATCATTAGCATTATCAATTCAATAATTTATACTAAATATTATCATAATGGCCCCTTCATCTATTAAAAATATATCATATTATCTCAATTTATTATACATTGAATTGAAAGACCCCAGTTATCTTTCATTCCTGTACAACTGGTTTTTCCTTCAAGTCAAAAGTATAAAAAAAAACAACTTTACAAACTAATGGGTAAATCCATTTCAAAAAAGTGAAATTAGTTTTTCAACCATGCTAAAAAATGTGAGGTGTTTTTTGTACATCAACCCTAATTTAACAAAAGTTCAAATCAGCCATTATTTTTAATTTAACCTTTTCTGTTCGTCTACAGTAGAGACTCTTTAAATATATCTTACGGGAAAAGTGATAAACCGACCTTTATAATGCTCGAAGTGAGTATTTCAATAGTTCATGCGGAACACAATACGATGTATTTTGTTATTGTTGTAATTATATATTTATAGATTAAATTCCGTTAACGGTCCCGGTTCAATAAAAACGCAAATCTTTGCATTATTTCAATAAATTTCTTATAAACTTTTCAATAAACATTAAAGTGGTGAATAAAAGTGTCTTACTACCCCACCCGCGGCCGAGAAACAGACAGGGAGGAAAGCGTTCGCCAAGCGGCTGAAGGAGCCATCGCCGGCTGCTCTCGTCTTCCCGATTGCTCAGTTTTGCAGCTGCCGCACCTTGCGTTTCTTCGTTTTAGCTTTATAATTATAAGCGTGTAATTTTTTTTCCACGTATTTTCAATACTTTTGGATACTTTTTCTTGAAAATTATGTCATACAAGGAACGATCCTCTTTGGGTAAACCCCAAAGGGTCTCAAAATGAGTCAAAACCCTACTTTTAAGGGTAAAATTTACAAAAATTTTCTGAGGGAGGACCCCCAAACCCCCTCGAAATTTTGAAATCTATTAAGTGCGGTTTTTCCTTCAAACTTGCGTGATTTACAAGGAGTGAATATCTTTGAGTGTCTCAAAATGAGTTAAAATGCCACTGTTAGGGGCAAAATTCAAAAAATTTTCTGGAGTAGGAACCCAAAACCCCCCTCATAATTTGCCATTTATTACAATATACCTTATTTTTACCTTGAAAATTCGGCCACTTACAATACTTACAATGAGTGGTGCTCTTTGGGTGTAAAAGGGTCTCAAAATGAGCTAAAACACTCTTTTGAGGGGCAAATTTCCCAAAATTTTTATGGGGGAGGACCCCCAGACCCCCCTTTTACTTGGAATTCATATTGTTTAATGTTTATACAATTTTTAAATTTAGTGCATCAAAATTTCAATCCATTGTTGCCATCTAATACTTAACGTATAAAATAAAAGTACCCGTAAGGAGGTACCTCAGGAATTCTTTTGAGTCAACCCCCCCCCCGAAACAAAAGTCTGGTTACGGCCCTGTTTCGTAACCAATAATATAAATAATTATAATTGGGATGGCAGCTATGTATGTGCTGGCAACTGTTGCTAATGAAACTGTTCTGTTTGTTGGCGCCTGTGTGATTATTTTTTTCGGGATTAGCTCAAGTGAATTTTTTAACCTATATTGCAATCTTTCTTGACAATGACTTCACAACGAGCGAAAGAAAAGCTGAGGTAAAAGATCTTTAGAGAAAGAGCTATCATTGAGTCACGCTTTCGATTTAAATGAATGCACAAATACTTAACATTTTACGAAAATTATGACCCAAAAACGGAATACATGAATGGATTTAATCATGCTAATTATAATTCTAAAGTAAAGTGCATAATTTAATTTGGAATTCGGACCTTGCGCTAGGAAACTACTTCCTTCGTTTGCTCTCAGCTTTTTTCATCATTGTCAAGTAACGTTGGAGTCTAGTTTAGTAGTTTATAAGTATAACTGACGAGAAACACACACACATTCATGCTTATACATTTATTAGATATTTTTTTGCAGCTGTTCATAGTCACCTCTAAAAGTATTACGAAAAAGTTTTTAAGTTCACCATTCTTTTCTATCACGTAACGTTACACTTCGGTGAAGCCCAGTGGCGGAGTGATAGTGCATCTCGTAGCTACACCACAGGCCTGAGTCCCTCTGGGGTCAATAATATGAGGACCAAGTTGGCTTGGGGAAGCAAGGGGCTTTGCCTCAGCTGACCGTGACTATGTCACACGTTCCGAAACAGCTTGGCTCCTGACTCCCCAAGTGGGGCTGGTAATACTGGAGTTTGAAGGTCTAACGACTTAAGGTACTCCCTCAAGTATCTTCTTGTATTTTTTGGTACCTGCGCTTCAGTCACCACTTATTAAATTAAGAAAATTTTTTCAAGTCAAGCATCTTTCCATTTCATCTAACGGCACCTGTGCTTTGAGTCACCACTTAAAAAATTTCAAAAAATAGGCCAAGTTAAATGCGGCGCCCCGGGTTGGTTGGCAGGGGTTAGGGACGGAAGAATCCATTATTATTAATTAGTATTCCAAGACTTTAAATTTTCGTCGAGGCAAAAGGATGAAGTCTTTGAAATACGTCAAAAAAAAACATAAAAATCTTGAAAAATAACGCTATTTTCCCAAGAAAAATGACCGTTACGGTTACAGTTAAGAGTCGAAGAAAAAACGTTAAGACCCCCCGTGGATGCGCAGGACAATTTATAAATACCCAACTGCATTTATGTCCGAGTGCTATACCCGGGGAGAAGGCTCAGACTCGAACCAGGGTTCGATCTGAGGGCCTTTGGGATGGCAGACTGGTGTGCTAACCACCAGGCCATCCGTTCCTGCAGCTGTGATAATCTTTTAATTAATTTGAACTTATTACTCCACCATGTTAGAAATTTTATTTTACTTTTTATAATATAGATGGCGCCAGCACCGTGTGACGTATTGTTTAAGCTGCTGCGCAGCGTCTACTGCGCATAAATTACTTTAATTTAAAGTTGATATATTTTACAATTTAAAAAAAATTCTATAGGACCGAACCGAGGACCTGCAGCTTGGCAGTCCAGTGCACTAACCACTGTGCCATCCGTTCCTGCAACCTCATGAGTAACTTATTAATTTAAAGTTAATATTTAAATTCAGACTTTACAAAAATTTCAATACTTAAATAATCGCGGAAGGCAGTGTTCGATCCTAAAACCTACTGCCTCGAAGCATCACGCTCCCACCCACCAGGCCACTGGGTCACATGTTGCTAGAAGTTTAAAGATGTACCAAATACTAGGAATTTTGACTTAGTAATCGATAATAAAAGACAATTGATTCTCAAACAAGAGTCTGCTCTGATTGGTTGGTTGAAATTTCAATTTATACCTGAGAAATTATTTCTCTTAGTCATAAAAAATTTTAGCACAATAATTACAGTTGAAGTGGCTTTTGTGGCAATTTGATTAAGTTTCAACTAATGGCTTTTTGTTTTCCTTTTTTTTCAAAAAACTTATTTTTCCAAATTTTACGACCTATCAAAAAGTTAATTTGGCCTGGTTAATTTTTAGAGACCGACTTTGATTAAAAAATTAAATACTTTGTTTTTTTAAACTGAAAATAAGTAAGTTCTTAATATTTATAATTTTAAAAATGTATTTGTCTTGCACTAAGAGAAAGAGCCTTTTGAATTTTCAGGCTGATTTTATTCTACCAACTTAAGATATAATTAGAATTTTCTTTGACTTACAGGCATCACCTAATGCTACTTATTACGAAATGGACAGTCCATCTAGGGGACCTTACATGCCATCCAGTTGTCATTCAACCAAGAGATTCAAGAATCCAAATGCTATGATGAGGTATTAAAGGAGTAAAGTTAAGACCAGGGATAAACTATAATGTAACAAATACTATTGAGATTTTGCATTGTAATTATTTATTTTGTGTTGTAAATTTCCATGTTGGAAATAAATGTTTTAATTTATCACAAAGTTTTAGACGTTTTCACTGTCAGAAGTAATCAACTTACTATCAAACATTACAGAGGTTCCATCTTGTTGACAGCTGGCAGACTTGAAGACTTCTGACTCCCTAATAAGTCTATGTACAATTTATGAGTTTAAGGTATCCGTCCTAAACTGTCACATCTGTTTTTTAATTTACAGAGTGCCAAGATCAAAGGTTATTTTTGAAACTTATCCAAATGAAGTTAAAGCATCCTAAAATAAACACCATAGATACTTTTCACTTACTTCCAAAGATCTAAGCACAAAATTGAATTATCTCTTTTATATTCCAAAAGAGATAATACCTACAAAAAGTTTTTAAACTTTTTTACATCTAATTCTCATTCATACGGGTTGAAATTGAGGCATATATATGAGAAAAGATGAGCTGGTAAGGAAACTTGGTCTCTTTATTTAGTAAACTCATATTTTTTAAGTGAGAACTTATATCACATTTCAATGAAGTCAATGTAAATATCTGCAAAAATAAATATAAAACAATGGTTTGGCAGTACTAGAAGTTTAAAGACTGGATATTTTAAAGAAAATGCTTTCTATACTCACACACATCATAAACATCTTGTAAAACATTTAAGGCAGTTCAAACTATGCACCATATATAGTTAAATGAAATCAACTCTGATTTTCTGACGTAAGAAAGGAGGTAAGAAAATATATTAAGGAAGGTTAAGTCACCAACAAAAACATACAAAAATAAACTTTTACAAAACTTTAATGCAATAAAAAGATAGAAAGGAATGCATAAGGTACTCCAAAAATATAAAGTTGTCAAAAATTAATTCAAGTATCAATACATCCAAAATTTTAAAAATATATCCATATAAAATTAAAACTTTCATAAACAAATAAGCCAAAACAACAATTCAAAGAAGGCAGCTTTTGCAATACATGCCACAAAAAAGTAATCAGCTTATTTGTGAGATGGATCAAATAAAGAGTGGTAAGAAAAAAAATAAGTTTTATAAGTTCAAAATAAAAGAATATAAAAACTCTGTCATACAATTTATGATTTTAAAAAAGTAAATTAAAATAAATACATTTACATGCACAAAAATTCGTTCAAAATATCCATATTGCACAGAATAAGTGTTACACACGTCTATAAATGCAATTTTAAAAATCTACATTCAGATATAAATACTACTTTACAAATTTAATTTTCTAACATTTGCCAATAATGGTATAAGTATGTGGGAAGTAAAAGCAGCCAGATTTTCAGGTAAAAATATTTGGATAAATAATTTTCTTAGGCAATTTTGTCACCAAAACTTAACAAAAATGCAAGCAACATTTTTTAAAACTGATTATCCTTAGGTAACAAGGCCCTTAAAGCAAAAATAAAACCCATGCTAACACTTAATAAATAGATATTACTATTTACTTTAACAATTAGAGTTCATAGGAGCAACGAAAGTATGCATATGGATAAACAGCATTATGCATACAACTTTATATGAAAATATATATTTAAAAATATTACCCTGCTTCCCAAATTAAGAATTGAGGTAAGAAAATTCAGAGAACTTCTGAATAAAGACTATTGCTTCTAAGAATGGCTGGAACTGTAACATTACAATTTTAAAAACAGTAATTCTTCTTCACAAACATAGGAGATTCAACTCTCACTTACAAATTTTACTGAGAGAAACATGAATGGAAAGGGCAAGTTTTATGTACAATGTAGGATTTGTTATTGTCATCATTTAAGACACTTGACTATCACAAAACTGCCTAGTAAGCTTGATAGAAAGATGACAAATAGAATGACTAAAATACAAATGATACAAAAGAAAAGGATAAGATATGAAAAAAACAAAAAGCTCAATGAATGAAAAAAGGCTTAAAATAAGAAATGGCAGTTAAGATAAGCATTTTTCATACAAAATGAAATTCAATACTTCAATACACAGTAAAATATTTTGTAACAAAATAAAAGAGAACATTAATATTGAGTCACATTGAAACTGAATAAGCTGCCACATAATTCCTTTCTTACTTTACTTTAAATGCATACAGTATACTCTAAAAGTACAGGCAAGTAAACTCTGAGTATCATAAGAAAAGGTGTATATAATCAAAATTTTCAATTTGGCACCACTAAATATTTTGGCACATAATCATGAAATATATATGTATATTCTGATACCTGATGAAGTTTTAAAAACATATAGTTAAGTATAAGAGACATAAATAAAACTAAATTAAAACAAAATAGTGATCAATATCTAGTCTTTTACTTTCTAAAATAGTTTCAAAAAAAAACATATATGCAAATATCAATCTCATTTAAGATTTGAATCTCAATATTCAAACAATGGCAAAATCAACACATTTCTCTGTAGCAATTAAACTAAATTAAAAGGTACATGTAAATTCTTGCATAAAAATGTATTAAGGACTATTTTATGAAACATGATATCGAAATAAATGTGAACTGTACTTTGAATCTTGCCTCAACAATTTTTATGTACAATAGTAGTTTAAGCTCTCTATATAAAAGTTCTAGACATCAGATTTTTAAGGGAGCAATAGAGAGGAATAAAAAAATATGATCCTTTCCAACAACGGTAATAGTTTTTATTCAGAGGTAATATCAAGATCCTTTTTATAGTGTGATGGTAGCCGGTTAGACTTAGTGAAAATAAGATTTAGTTGTAAGCAATGCAACCCAAGTAATGAAAACAGATCCTTCATAGAAGGTAAAGATTATTTTAGAAGGAAATCAATTTCAATATTTGAACTACTTTACAGAACTTAAAACTATGTTTGCCCAGTTATTTCCAAATGTTAAATTGATGGTTAGTTCGAATCTTGGTCTGAATTATTATGAATGACAATCTCTGTACCACGCAGAACGATCTTCAATGTATTGAAGGTGACCTTCCATTTCTGCACTGAGGTCATTTAATATTTTGGAGAAATCTTTTAAACGTTTTTCATTTTCATCAAACTCGTCATCCATACCTGCAAAAATCAAAGTGTAAAATATATATACATGCAATGAAACGAATACATGTACTCAAAACTTTACAATGAAATTTAAAAATGTTTTAATGAAATTACCTTGTAATTCATTCAAGCGCCCATTTGCATCTTCAGCAAGTTTTTTTGCTCGCTCTCTAAGTCTATCCGCTCTCTCTTTGGCAGCTCCACTAATTTTTGCTTTGTCATCCAATGCATCTGAGGCATGGTTATACTTATCTTCCAAATCTTTAACATCCTTAAAAGTAATAATTAATGTGTGTATTAGGTGATTACACCAAATTCAACATAAATATATTTAACACTTTTTACAGTTAAAAAGCTCATAAATTGAAATCCTTACCTTTTCTGCTTGCTCAGCAAGCCCTCCAGCCACATTTGCTTCATAGGCAGACTTTTTAGCATTCAACTCATTTTCTGTGAACTTCTTCTTTAACTTATCCAACCGTTCCTCCATGTTTTGAATATCATCGACAGATTTATTGGCTATTCCTTGAGCAATGGTAGTTTCACTGGCAATCTACAAAAATTAAAATTGAAGTTTCATTAGTTTATTTCATTATTTATTATTTATTTCCCAACTTATTCAGAAAAATTACAAAAATGCAAGTTATATTTTTAAGTGCACAAAATAGTTGCGTAAAAAATTGTAAACTTTATGTGTGTAATCAGAACTGAATATTAAGACTTTGGAAAAATTCATCACAATTTTAAGAAAGTTACAGGCTGTCATGTACATAAAGACTCTGTCATATATGGAAACTATAGTGTGTCTATCTTCAAAAGTCCTTTTGAAGTTATGGATTTTTCACAACTAAACCGGATATGTAAATTTTTCAAACCACCTGAATATTTTAATTTATTTTCTTCATCCCTCGTACTAAACAACAATTATTTAAAAAGCTTGTTTAAGACATGGCATTGGAACAGAAATTTACAAAAATATTACTTGAGTTAAATCTATATCAGCAGCACTAATGTCATTATTTGCTTTCTCAATTGCTGATTCAGCTCTTTCTTGGGCTTTTTGAGCTTCTTCTAAAGCATCTAAAACTTGTTTGGCAGTGTCAAGAATTGCTTCAGCATTTTCTCTAAACAGAAAAAAAAGAAAATAACTAATTAGTAAATATTATATAGCCTTTCATATTCTTACACAAATTCTTAAAAATTAATTAATTAATCATGAGGTAGGAGAAACATAAGAAAACACATAAAAGAAATGTACACCAAAATAGGTTGCACAGATATCCGTCAAGATACTTCATAATATTGCATAAGTTGGTTTTATTCTCATTTTGAGCTCTGTCAAAGATTTAAAGAAAATATTAATTATATCCAAAATGTGCATTATTTAAAGGTAAGCAAAGCATATAAAATAATATGGAACATCCTTACATCCTTGTATAGCCATTCAATAGATTACCATGGTACCAAATAAATATTTTATAAAACTGTGAGATAAATAAGCTACAACAAACTAATTAAATCATTTAAGAGAACACTTGAAACATATGAGTTATCTTACTTGGCTCTATCAGCTCTAGTTTTAAGAGCTTGAGCTTCAGAAAGATCTCCTGCAGTAGCATTCAAAATGGCATCAATATTAGTTAGGCTGGCAATAGTCTCATTGATTTGTCTTGCCAAATCTGTTATCTGCTCGGGTTCCAGCGATATAGATAGCCTCAAGCACTCATCAGCAAACTCTCTGATTTCAGCTGGTCTTGCACCACCAGCAACCAAAAACTGCTCAATCTTATCCAGCAGCTCCTCAACAATGGCTGTGGCGTTTTCAGATCTGTCTTTTGCTCCCTGAGCTCTTTCATAAGCTAGTCTAGCTTCTTCTAGAGCTTCGTCAGCATCTTTTCTGGCATCCCCAACCTATATGTAAAAATTTAAAAAAAGATAAAAAATTAGTGAACATTCTTAAAAATTTTGATACAAGTTTGGGAATTAAAATCTTTAAAGTATACAATACAGCTCAGTATGTGTATGTTGTGTCTAAAAAATGTTATTTTACATAAAAACCTTATTAAAATTGATAAAAGTTTAGGAATTAAAATACCTTAAGTATACAATACAACTCCTACTCAGTAGTATGTTATATCTAGTGTTCCTTTACAAAATGTTTTATCAAAATCAGTGCAAATAATCATATGTATGGTACCTCTGCAGAGATATTTTTAACTCCTCAGAGAGAGTATTTCACTCCTTGAAAATCAGAAATACTCTTTAAAAAACTAGCCAGGAGTATTTCCACTCTTTGAATTTTTCACAATGGTTTAGCTTAAAAAATGCACCATGTTTAATGATAAATTAATAGAAAATTTGTCTCTGTATATGTAGTTAATGCTATTTCCGTATTTCACTCCTCACAATTGAATTTCACTCCTCCTAAAAAAGTAAAGGAGTATTTTTACACCTCCAAAAAAAATCCTAGGAATAACACTGTACCTCGGCCAAAAGCTGTTTTGATTTTTGTTCCTTTTCTCTTATTTCTTTCTCAGCATTCTTTGCTAAATCAAAAGCATTTTCAGCTCTAGTAACAGCTCCTAATGCACAACTCAGACCTCCACATTTGTCACATCCAGCTCCACCACACAGAGAATCACATTTTGAGACTGTGCCACGACCATCGCAAACCTAAAACCAATCACAATTAATTACAAACTTTTACACCAAATAGAGAGAAATGGTAGTTCAATAATAAAATTTATGCAAGCTAAATTAACTGAAATGTACTTACAATGTTATTCAATTCAGGGATTTCGTCTTCAATAGAACTTATTCTCCCAGCAATTTTGATTAAGGCGGCTTCGTTTTCCAGGTAAGTTTGATTGTACAAATTGGTGGCCTTCTCTAGCAACTTTTCAGTTCTTCTTCTGTGGCCTTCAGATTCATGCAACACAGCTCTAGAATCTCTAACTTGGTCTTCTGCTTTATCAGATCTGGATTTAGCCTCTTTGGTAATATTGAATGCACCTAACAATGTAAAACAGAATAATAAACACAGTGAAAGATATTTTTACTTAGTTTGATAAAATTGGCGCCAATGCAGCATAAATTGTTTCCTAACAATCATTTAAATATAATCATATATAACCATCATATATTATGTAACCATAAAAATCTACTTTAAGAACAAAGAACTTAAATATACTTTAACTTTTGAGGATGCCAACATTTACCTAAACCAGGAAAAATAAATCAAAGCTGTCAGATGAAGAATCAAATGAATTTTTAAATTATTTGATAGCATCAAAAACTTTCAAAATGTAAAATACAAATGACTTATTTTGTTTTAGAAAGTTTTTTTTAGACTATAACACTTACCTTCAACATTAGCTTCTTGCAAAGCTGTGGCATTGCTTTTCAAAGCTTCTGCATCCGAAGTCAGGTCATCTGCTCGCTTGCGTAGATCTGTCAGAGCTAAATTGGCATCATATATTCTCTCAGTTGTGTTTTCCAGTTCTTTGTCAATGACATCCAAGTGGTCTTGAGTAATTGTAAGGTTTTGCCTGTAATCAACAGTTAAATATATAACAACCACTGTATTAGAAAAAAAGTATAATCTAAATGTATTATTGATAATGAAGCATAATAAGTTTTAAATAAATCCATATCTACATATGAAAGCATCACTATAAATTGGGAAAAATTATTAGGCAAAAGGTATTTTCTGGTTTAAAATTTAAGTATATTACAGATAGACCGGGAGCCAGCAACATATTTTGTCAGTCATTTCCTCTCAAGCGATATTTGGTGGAAAATTTCAGGAAGTTATATCATAAAGCCTGGTGAGCGTCAGCTGGCTGTAGGGCGGTGGAATAGACGTCAGCTGGTCGTTTAACATTTGGAGCGTCTTTCTCAAAGATTCTTTGCGGCTTCAATTACGCGAGAGAAAAAGAACAAGAGGGAAACTCCAGGGAAACTCAGTGAAACTGTTATGTTTTTGTTTACATTTCGATTTGCTTTGTATTGAGGAGAGGTACGAAAGGGTGTGTGGTCGCATGAGCGGCGGATATCGTTTTAAATCAAGATATTGTAAATAATGTAAATAAATATCTGTTAATTATTATCCAGATCAGATACTACACTAGTAGATCTGTGGTAACCAATTGCAAGCTCAGTAGGTCACGTGTTGGTTCCGTGTGACGTCAGACGGTTAGAGTCCATTGTTAGGAAATAGACCAACTTTCTTTAAAGAACAATAAATTATTACTTCTAAAAATTAATTACTAACCAATTTCCCTAAAGATAACTTTTAATTTCTTTTTATAAACCAAACCAACTTTTTGAAAGGACACTGTTTTAATTAATTTTTTAGATATTTATTTGTTTTTCAGATAATTTTAAGTTGGTAATATTTAATTAATAATGTTCTAGAAGGGAATTGTTTTTTGTTGACAACTTGAGACTCATGAAGTCAGGAAACGTTGAAAGGAAATCACTGAAAGTATAAATTTTTGTTCATGTTTGTTGGTTCCTTCTCCTAACCCAAGGCTGGATAATAATTAACAGATATTTATTTACATTATTTACAAAATCTTGATTTAAAACGATATCCGCCGCTCATGCGACCACACACCCTTTCGTACCTCTCCTCAATACAAAGCAAATCGAAATGTAAACAAAAACATAACAGTTTCACTGAGTTTCCCTCTTGTTCTTTTTCTCTCGCGTAATTGAAGCCGCAAAGAATCTTTGAGAAAGACGCTCCAAATGTTAAACGACCAGCTGACGTCTATTCCACCGCCCTACAGCCAGCTGACGCTCACCAGGCTTTATGATATAACTTCCTGAAATTTTCCACCAAATATCGCTTGAGAGGAAATGACTGACAAAATATGTTGCTGGCTCCCGGTCTAAGAGCACAATCAGTTTAAAACATTAATGAGATTTTTTTTTAAAGAAAACATAAGATGTTCTGCATACATGTTCTGGATTACACTAGAACAAATTATTTTCATGCAGATTATTTCATGCATTGATTAAAGTTTTAAAAAGTTTGGACACATTACTTACCTCAACATATCAACCATATCTTGTAGATCTTCAATATCTGAACCAGTTATATTTGCATCAGCAAGAATTTCACGTATTTCTTCCAGTTTACCTTCCATTACAGAAAACTCTTTGGAGTATGCACCCGTAACTCCTGTCTGCTTTATGTGTTTGGCATCATCCAAAAGCTGTTGAGTTTGATCTAAACATGAAAGAGACAATTAGAAAAATTATATTTGACCAACTGAATGAACAAAATTAATCTTGTTGCAGTTTAAAGTTAATACAGCATTTATTGATTTAAATTTTTAACACTTCCAGTCAATCATCACCCATATAATAATAATCAGCACTTAAGAATATTTTTTAAAAATATGTTTGCACAAACTCAACCATTACATTAAAATTAGAATCATTATCTGTCAGGAAAGAAACAACAAGGATGATGCTTTTAAATAAGCATAAATACTAAAAGCATTAAGCATCACTAATTCACAATATAAGAAAACAGTGTTGTAGAGTTTGAAAAGCCTTGTTGAAATAAGAAAAGTTTAAAAGAAATAATTTGACATATCTGACTGAAAGGGACATTAGAATGTGAAAAAGTAAAAATTTGAGGAAATTTTCACAATGCCCTTTTTGAATAAATAATTACTTTAAATAGGAAAATATAAGTACAACTCTCCTCTCTAAGTAATAAATGACTCCTATATTGTACTTTTATTTAGTTCAAGCACAATTTAAGCCAACCCTTACATAATGTTCTTACCTAGCTTTAAACTTTACACATGAATTAATGAACAAGTTCAGCAACACTTAAAATATAACTAGAATTTTAATCTGATAGCAATTGGTCTTACCTCGAAGACCTAAGAAGGGCTCTAAGAAAGCATGTAAAATATGAATACCATACTTATAAACCATGAAACACACATGTCACATACAAGATATCTCAATCTAACAATTATGTAAGATATAACACACATTTCATATAAATGCATGCAGTAGTTTAAAAAAAATTAATAAAATCACACAAAGGAATTTAATAGGACAATGGATTTATCTTATAATATATGAAGAAAACTATGTATCTAAGATTAATTTGTTTTACTTTCAAAAGCTTAATTTGATCAGAAAAAAATTCCAAGGTACTAAAAATCCATTGAAATTTAGTTGGATATTAAAACAAGAAACACTTAAAAGTGTTAAGTTTGAAATTATCTTATCCTTATATCAAGAATTAAACTTTTTTGAGAACTAAAAAGTATTTTTAGCCCTAACTGCTTAGCGTTAGCTGTATATGATATTGAGTAGTATTAACACAGCACTTGAAGGATTTTTTTTTTCAAAGTATTTGAGTTCATCAATAGAAATGAATTTGATTTAAAATACATTTTTGCATAGTAAAATATAAATTCAAAATAAATAGTGCTTTTATCAATGCTAATGATATTCAATACAATAACATTTAAGGTTTTGTTGTTATTTATTAAACTAAAATGTGTATTTGAGTAAAAATTGCATACATTTAACTTGGAAAATACAGAATGTTCTCATGCATAATGAGTCAAAAATGTCCTTTAATATTTACTTAAGCTTATCCAACATACCTTTAAGCTCTTCCAAAATTGCATCCCAGTTATCAAAACACTCTCCACATGGATCACAGTACGGGGCATTTCCAGTAAAACCTCGGGCACACATGTCACAGTTTTTTCCAGCGATTCCCTCGGAGCATACGCATGAGCCATCATCTCTTCGGCACTGCATGGTCTTGGATCCCTCCCGGTTGCAAGTACAAGCTATTTAAAAAGAGATTTTATTAAGTATATTAGAAAATAAAAACAATAAAACAAATAAAATGGTCATTATAAATTACTTTATTAATTTTCAAAAAGAGATCCGTTTCTTAGAAAGGTAAAGACTAAAGAGACATTACAGGTCAAATCTGCAATGTATATTTATTGGTTACTATGGTAAAATTTCTTATGGTAGTACATAGGGAACAAGATAGTAAATTTGTCTGTAAAACCCTATCTGGGTCTAATTACTTAGGCCAAATTCACAAAACCTGTCAATAACACTCTTAAAGCACCTGATTTAAAAATTAATCGATAAAAAGTTTCAAATTTTTAAGATACTTACGAAAACATTGCACATGAGGATCTCCCCAATAATTTGTTTGACATTCATCACACTTTCTGCCACCATGGCCAGGTTTACATGGGCACTGACCATCAAACTTAAAATAAAATTATATTCTAAGCAAAATGTAAGAAACTTTTTTAATTCATAATGGATAAATTCACTTAAGTAATAAATACATAGGCTTATGCTCTTCAATACTTTTTATGACATTAATGAGATTTTCAATCGTATAATCATAACATAAAAAACTAGTTAAGACCAATTATAAAGGTTTAACTGATGCTTATAGTGACTGGAAAGTTTGAAATTTTCAGAGCATTTAAAACTTTAAACATACTTCATTGCATTCTGATGCAAAAGATCCAGATGGGTCACATGCGCATGAAACGCAACCAGTTTTGCTGCTTATATTCCAGAAATTCTTGTCACATGAATCGCAGGACAGTCCAACTACGTTTGGCAAACAGGGGCACTGTCCAGTCTGCTTATCGCAAATTCCGTTGGGATCAGCAGTACCAAGAGAATTGCAAACACACCCTAAAATGAAAAAAATATTTGTAAAATCTCACAAAAAACCAAAAGGTATAAAATTTTTAACAAAACAAGATATAGTAATATCATGAAAATATATAGAAAACTGACATTAGTGGAAATTCATGTACAACAGTCTGTCTGTAAATATTGCTCAGATGATGCCAGTTATTCTTTATTTTCATTCATAAAAAATCTAAGTATATTGTATGTAACCATACAGATCACAAAACTTTAAATAGTAATTAATTTAATAATAATTTAATTAATAGTAATTAAACTACTTTAAAGCTCACATAAAAATGCAGCCTAATTTTTTAAAAATAAGATCTTAAAATTTAAAGGTTAGTTACTAAGAGAAAATTTAAAAGGCACAAAATTAAGAATAGGAAATCTGCAGCAAAAATCATGGAAATGTAAGCTCTTTTATAACTAATCCACACATAGATAGTTTAGAATTGGATTCAAGACTAAAATTGTAGCATTATATTCAGTAATTTAGGCCATGGTAATATCTGAATAAAAGTGTTTGCAAATAAATCAATAAAATACTTACTTAAGCACTCTTGCCTAGAAGCATCTCCATAAAAGCCATCCATACAATATTCACAGTTGCTTCCAGCAGTGTTGAACAGGCATTTTAAGCACTCTCCAGTTTCTGGGTCACAGTTTCCAGGAACTGACTCATCGGTATTTCTGTTGCAATCACATTTTTGGCACTTTCCATTGGGAACAGTTGGTTGTCCATAGTAATTGTTAGCGCAACGATCGCAACGTTCACCTAATGAAATTTTAAAATCATTAGAATGAAGCAAATGAACACTGCAGTTTAAATTTTTGAAAGGACTTAAATGTTGGATATATATTTGGAGTAATGAACTTCTACTTGAATTTCAAGTGATTTTTTTTCATACCAGCATATCCAATGTCACACAAACAGATCACATTTTGAGTTCTTCGATCTAATTCACAGCTCTGGGCATGACTAATACCACTGTCAGCTACTCCTGGGCATGGACACTGCCTGCATGGTATGCCAACTCCTATTCTAGGATCTCCATAAAATCCTGTGTCACATCTGTTACAAAAAACATCTTGTTAATCCCAAAACCAAAATGAAAATTTGTCCAAGACAGCAAATAACTAAAATGTCACTAAGCCTTTAAAGAGAAAGTTTTTTCATATAATGGTAAAACATTCTATTAAATACTGAAAATTCTAAATATTTTAAGAGAAATTTTACAACAAAAATTTGATAGTATGGGTTTTTTCAAGGATAAAGATTTACTAACCAATATACATAAAAACACATGCATTATAAACCAAAATTAAAGAATAAATAAGAAATTAAGAATAAATAAAAGTTTGCTAAGGCAGACATGCCAACTTTTCAAACAGCCTGTCTTGGAGCACTTAAATAAAATTTCAATCAGCATATCAAAAAAAAATGTTTCAATAAAATTTTGACATAAAAATAAGACTTAAAATTAAATATTTAAAACTGCATAATTTATTTCAAATACTTTTTTACTGAAGAACCACTAAGAACAGAGGTTGAATTAAGTTTACTGCAAAACTAAGAGCATTATACTAGGAAAAACTTTGAAATCTCCAGCTGTAGCAAAAGCCAAAAAAGACTGGTACAGTTGGAATGTCTGCTAAGGTTTCAGAGAGATAAGATATTCAGACATCAGACCTATCACATTTTGGTCCAGCAGTAAAGTCTTTGCAGTCAATACAAAAGCCCGTCCTGGAATCGCAGGTTTCGGCGTGGCCATTACAGTCACATCTTTGGCAGTTGGGGTAGTTCCAAAAGCCAGGCCGGCACTGGTCACATTGCCTTCCGAAAGTATCCTGCCGACATTTGCAGTTGCCACTTTGGGAGTCACAGAAGTTGTCCAGGGAACCAACATTGTTGCAGTCACATGCTGTAGAGATTACAATTTTATTAATTAAAAGACACCCAGCAAAATAACGTAACTAGATATTATAGTAAACTTACGTCGACATCCCGAAGGTCCGAATCCATACGTTCCAGGAGCACACCTGTCGCATCTGCGCCCAACCACGTTGCTTTTGCACGTGCACTGGCCTCCAAGATTTTCACAATTTGTACTAAGTGAGCCCGTAGGATCACACGAGCATTCTAAAAAGTGGTGATAGATCATAGCTTCAATAGCACAAAATTAAAACCCTTAAAGAGACAACCTGCTGCATTTCAATGAGTGTTAGGTTAGTTGTTAATTATAAACCATATTAATAATTAAATGCTAGTGGAATGCAAGCAAACTAACTGTTAGTTCTAGGCTTACCATGAGCTTTATCATACACAAAAAAGCCTATGCTGTAAAGGTACTTTTTACAGACATCGTTTGGAAGTGCCCTCACGACTGAGTAAAAAGCATGACCACAGCGGAATCTTTCGAATTCCTGTCTCCTGTATTCATTCGCGGCTGAACCGTGGAAAAAGGGTATGCTGTCAATTCTGGGGACAAAGGCAATCTGCAAAACAAAAGTATTTAAATAAAATTTGTATAACAACTTTGGAAGGACTTCAAAAACTTTTTAATAACAATTAAGACAACTGAACTAATTTGTTACTACTTTTTTAATCACATAAATTTACAAATGATTTTGTTATTAAAAGTATTAGTTTTTTCTAGCCTCAATTGAAAATAAACTAATCTAAAACATGCAAGTTTTAGTGCAAATTTTCCTTCTTCAGCAGAAAAAACTGAATATTAAAGTTAGATGCCACAGTTAAAATACTAGCTGATACAATCTGATTGTTGATTTAATGTGTTACTGTTTTATTTTATGTTTCTATCTTTGTATTTTTTTTTCTTTCTTGTCCATGTCCATAGGTGAAAGTGAAGTGTTGTTACGGTACAAACTTATACATTTAGTAAAATTTGCACAAAAAAAAGTATTACTAAAACAGTCTCAGTAATGAAAAGGTAAGTTTATATATTCAAAACCTTGAGTGTATGAGAGTGAAAGTTTTATCAAGAGACACTGATTACAAACATTCAAAAATTACCAGCGAAATAGTGATTAAAGGAAGGTTTTTTACTCACTGAATCAACCAAAACTGATGCAGATGGAGTTTGAACCTCTCGATCATAATGCTTGAATTCAAGTCGAACGTTGTAGCTCTTTCCTTTTTCTAAGCAAGCAGGAGGATACACAACAGCATATCTTTGACCTAAAGCAATATATTAGAATTTGCATTAGTATTTAAACCGAAATAAATATTAAAATAATAATTTCAAGCATGGGAGCTAGCTGAAAAAAACAACTTTACTTAACTTTTTTAATGAGAAATACATATCAACCTAATAAGTAACTTAAAATAAATGTACTTAGTAGACACAAAAGATAGACACCAATTGTATATATTAATTGGCAAATCTAATACTTCTTTACACCATACATCTTTTGAAATTTTGTTAATATTTTTAGATTAGCAATACTATAATTAGCTAGGCATTTAGAACTTACTGGTCTAATTCAAACTATTTATGCATGAGAAAAAATACAAATTTAAGCAAAATTGCAGAGTCAAATTGTTAATTATTCTACAAAATCATTCTAGTTTGTTGAATTTAAAAGTCAAATATCTAATATATTTCTAAAAATTCTGCTTTAAGATAATATTTGTTGGTTGCTTAAAGTGGTAAAAGAAAATAAACCACAATACTTTTGCATCATAATAATCTAAGGTACATTTTATCTTTACCATTATAAAGTTAGAATATTTAAATATGAAACTAACCAGATGGTAGAGAAACCAATTTAATGTCATCTTGTGGAATGGTATTAGCACAGGGTCCATTTGGGTCCACAGGGCCAGGTCTTTCAATGACAACACGAGCTTCTTCCCATTGTCCAGGAAGCTAAAATGTCAAGTTTTTTAATTGAAATTATTGATAATTAAGGCATTAGTCAATAATGAGAAATCCATTAATACCTCAAACTAAAACAAATGATACCTAAATCAATCTGTTTTTGAACAATAAGATTCTACAATGTTTCAGCATTTAAAAAATAATTGAGATTTTCATTTATAGGGTACTAAATTAAGTGTATATCTTTTTGTCCATAAGTAAGCAATATCTCACATTTCCAAGTTAGTCAAATGAAAAATACAAAATTTCTACTTTGCTGAGGTGAAGCTGGAAAATTAAAAGTAGTTGAAACAGTAAATAAAATTAAAAATTGAGTAATAATATTTTCAGTTTTGTAATGGTAGTGCATGAAAATATTACACCAAATGAAGTAAAAATAAAGACCAAAGTACTTTTTATGCATCATCGTCTTACAATTATCTCAATAGAATAATTACCTGAAATATATAATCTTCGACATGAAACCACATCTGATATGCATGAAGAAAGTAAAGTTAACATTAAAGTTTCTAGTTATTTATAGCACATTACATTACAAAAAGTAACTAGTAACACTCAAAATATTTCTATTTTAACAAATAAATAAAGGTCAAATAAGAAACCACCAACAATAGAAATAGGTTTTTCAAATTAATGCTGGCAATTTTTTCTGCATAAAAATTATTTCAATTGACTAATTGATATAGTGACAGTATATTAATCATACCTGTGGTTCATATCGAATAACAATGTCATATTCCAAGGATTGTGGAATATCAGTGACATCAAATTCAAGATGGGAGCCTTCAAATAACCTCATAAATCCTAATCCAGTCCAAGTTGAGTCACGGTCACTGTAAGGCTCCCGAACCAACACTTGACAATCCTAACAAGGAAAATTTATAGAGCATGTATTAGCTTACAGTAGAATTAATAATAAAAACAAATTAACACTTTAAATTGAATTTGGATAAACCTACCAGTGCACATAATTTAAAATTTATTAGTTTTACAGTAGAATAGTATTTCAAATAAAATGCAAGACATGCCAAAACTAAAATGCAAAAACATAGTTTAAATGCATCTTCTGATTAAATATTTCTCCTACATTTTGATTAATTTGGCATGGTGTGGTTGGCATTATAATTTGCTTACTTTAAGTTTGATTAATTTTTGGATTAAGTGAGTAGAAACAATATCCATGAAACTTACTTCTGCTTCAATATTGATTTAGCTCTTACTTAGAATCACAAAATCAAAACACTTAAAATTGTTGAAGTGAAATGGTATGTGGTTAAGACTTCAACTTTAGAGCCAATATATTACAATCAATAAAAGAAATAAATCCCTTACATTTCAATTAAGATTAGATAAGAGAAAGCACTGGATAAAACTCAGGAGAAACTGAACAAGACTTACTGGTGTTCCTTTGGCAAGTTCAGCTTCATACACCATATAATCTAAGTTCCCAGCGAAAAATCCAGATTCAGGTTGATCACACCGGCGGCCAGATACATGGGCACGGCATCTACACTGCCCAGTTATCACATCACAATTGTTGTCATAAGCACCACCAGCATCACAGTCGCATGCTTTGCAACCTTCTTCATCAGAGCTTAGCCCCCAGTATTCAGGCTAAAAGAAATTACACAAATTAATAAACATTAAGATTCATATATTTTTCATTCCAAAAATGAAGGTCAATATATCTTTAATATGTTTGAAACTTTGTGGAAAATTTATTTTATCAAATGTAACACAAAAACTGCATTGCTTCGAAAATGAGTCAATTTATATAGTTTTTAACAGTAAAAAATATTTTACAGTTGAAAAAAGTTGATGGACTTTTTACCTTTTTCAACCGTATGAAAGTTCAACTGAAGAAAAATCTTAAAAGCCACCAAAATTGGCATTTAAATTACATTTCTGCTTAGTTCACAACACCAAAGTGAGAAATAGAAAGACTGAGACAGATAAAATTCAAAACTATTATGAAACAGTCATAAAGGCAGTATCAATAGAGTAAATGAATTTGAATGGATTCAAACATTCTCTGGGTGAAAAAGTTAAAAACACTAAAAAAAAGCAAATTTTATTTTAGCTTAGTTTACAACACAAAGAATAAGAAAAGAAAGACTAATTAACTTTAATTCCAAATTAAATTAAAAAATACAATGAATGGACATTAATTTCACAAATTCAAGGGGCTATATCTGCCTATAGAGGGTAGTAATTTTCCCCTCTTTCCACTTATGTGTAGAGCAAAGCTTGGAGATATTTTTGAGCACAAAAAATCTATTTGTTATTTTTGGACTTATTCCCTTTTTCGCACTGGCGATTCAGTTAGGTTAAAAATTTTGTAATACTTACTAAGCATTGGTTGCAATCTCGCCCGACCACATTCCTTTTGCAAACACACTCGCCATTGAATACGTTGCAACCGTAGTTTCCGATCGTTCCAAGGGCATTACAGGTACAAGCTAAACGGGTTAAAAACTTAAAAAACAAAAGAAATCTATCTTTTCTCATGAAAAACGAATTATTAGTTTATTTAATTCTAAACTACATTCACTTAACAGATAAAAAAATACACAAATTATACTTTTTTTAAATTATTTCCTGCAATCCACAATTTGGCAGAACCTCTGATATAGTATATTATACAGTCTAAAGGCAAGTTATATGAAAGAAAAGTTTTATGTATGAATACATTGTCATTTTTAAGCCAGCATGGCATGTCCCAACTTATCAGTTGATGAAAAAACTAGCTCTCTTTACGTGCATTTCTATGAATGGAGCAACGACAAAACTGGGGACAGCAGAGGTTTCAAGGCATTTTTTGCAAAAACATATGGATATAGATTGTTACATAACTCAAAATGGCAAAAATTGAGTTGTTATAAGCTGTTGTGCCTTAACCATTTCAGTCCCAGATGCCCCAAATTTTCCATAGGATTCAATGAAAAACTCTGGTGGTTTAGGATGTAAAGGGTTAAACAACAATATATTTGAGATAATATGTTTAGATCCTATTTACATACATGTGATTTACTCTGACAATAAATTGGCTGAAAATATTTAAAAGTTTTCATCTCAATTTTCCTTTATTTTAAGTAGAGGAGGCTCCTACTTCCAGACATCCGATCACAAAACAAAAGTTAAGTCTGATTTTTTAAGTTAAAATATTATCTGCTTTACACATATTACTTCGCTATTTTTTTCTTTTGTTGTCGATTTTACTTAAATTCATAACTAGACAATACTTAACTGAATTTTGAGTTAGAAACGAGTGGATATCGGAAAGTAATTTTAAAGCGGAATTTTAATTTTGCCAAGCGAAATGGCGGATTTCTGCCAATTGGCGGAGGAATCACATGTATGTATTTATTTATTTCAAAACTGTTTATTCAAAAAAATATGAAGCCCAAGTAAAAAATAATTTTGTATAAATGTACTACCTAAAAAATCTTTAAAAAGAAAATAATAAGACAATAAAAATTGATTATCTTTTAACAATAAAGATTTGTCAAATATTATATTGAAAGAGTACCTTCACAGCCATCTATGTTATCCGCCTGAAAATTCCAAAATCCATTTTTACATCTGTCACATCTCCGTCCATCAACGTTTTTCTTGCAATGACATCGTCCAGCCACCAACCCAGAAAGACTATCTGTTCTGGAATCACAAATACCTTCATCTAATGACCCGCTTGGATCACAATCGCAGGCTAGAAAAAAATAATCGGGTTACATTTATCACATAATGTGATTGTTATTACATTCAAAGATATATGAAAATATTGTATTTCTTTAAACCAGCATTATCCACTCATAAATTTCTAACATAAATAATATATTAAGAGGATTAAGTATTCATTTTACTTCATGACAAGTTACAAATAAAACAATACTCTTAATGAACAAGTGAAATAATTTTAAAGATTTGAAAATATTAGAATTCAAAGACAGATCATATTGGGAATTGACAATACTTAAAAAAGTTATACATACAAACCTTGGCAAATATTGGGGTCGCGAATGTCTCTCCCAGGGTCTTGAAAGAAAAATGGTCGGCAGTGCTCGCAGTTTCGACCAAAAGTGTTGTGCTCACAGTCATCACAAACACCGCCACTAACTCTTCCAGTTGCTTCAAATACAGCGTGGTCAAAGTGGCATCTTGAAGCATGTCCGTTGCAATTACACTCTGTAAAAAACATTTCATTCTAAAATCATTAAAAATATGATGTTGCATGTTTTTAAAGTTGCCAAAGGGACAAATTTTTAAAAATATTGGAATTCAATCGGAATTTATCTCTTTTAAACAGTGGCAAGTTGTTGTTTTTTTGCATTACAATCAGAAATTATTGAGCGGAATAAAAACCTATACATTAAAAACAAGAGAAATTATAGGAAAAACACTCAAGTTTAAGTTCAACTGCTACATATTAACTTATGAGACTGTTATTAAAAATTACAACAAAAATTGTCAATAATAAGAAATTATTTCAAAAGTGAGGAAAAATTGGAGGAAACAAGAGGTTATAAATAAAACCCAGCACGCAATCAAGTCATTTACAAATTGCCCATAAAAAATGTTAAAACAGTTTGAAACTTACTTTTACAAGCATTTGTTTGTCTTCCAATAGCAGGTCTCCACTCTAGGTCGTTATAAAAATCTTGACACATTTCACAGTTGGAGCCTTTAGTATTATGAGTGCATTCACACTGTCCATGAACCTTTAGAGAAAGAAAATGAATTATTTTCACACATAAAATACAATTTTATCATTTAAAGTGGATTTTTTAAAAATTAAAATAACCCATTTGTTGGAAACATTAAGATAATTTACACTTCAGGGTAATTGCAGAAATCTTAGCCCAATTTTTCTTGTGCAACTAAGATAATTAAATTTTAATTACTTCAGACATAATTGAGTAGTTCAAAAGAACATAGGTAACAAAAACAAATGCATGATTAGTTTTTAAACAAGAATACATACAACAGCCTATAATTACCATGTCAGGTCTATTAGCTGAACCAGGTGCAGCAACACATCTAGAAGCATGTCCATAACAAGAACAGCTGCCTCGAACTACCATGTCATATATTCCATAGTAGTATTTTTCTTTTATTTCTCCTCTAGAATCTAAAAGATTATCTCCCAAGGTATGAAGCTTCGTAAAATTTATTCGAAGATTTGTCATCTTTAGCAAACTTTGTACATCTGAGCTATAAGGATCATCAATAGGAATATTTGGAGGAAGTACTCTGAAAATAACCTATAAAATCAATATTTTATATTAGTTTATTAACATTATTTTCTCCAAAAATAATGTACAGGGAGGGAGTATATATAATGAAAAAAAAGAGGAATAAATATAATCTATACTGTGCATATGGGTATGTTAACCAATACCTGCTAACTCCCCTAGTAATGAACCATATTTACGTATTAAAAATGTATATATTTACATTTATTTGTACATCCATATGTGTTGCAATGAATATGCAGATATATCTTTGATTATTATACATTAACAAGATCATAAATAATAGGCAGTTTACCCAATTTAAAAATGAAACAAACTTTTAATTTCATATCAAATTTATAAGTATAGCCAATTTTTCAAACAGAGGGAAAGGAAATGTGATTGAAACCATCTCAAAGAACTGTTGTAAATTCAAACTTAACTTTAAAAATAAAAATTATCTCCAGCTATTAGAAACAAAATTAGCTGACAAAGATTTACCTCTCCATCAGTTGAAGGTTCTACACCAGAATAATGAGTTTCACAAACAACATCGGTTATTTTTTGTCTAGGGCCTCGTGGAACACCGGGAAAGGATTCAAGGCAGTCATAGGCAAAATATTGATAAACCTAGAAAAGCACAAAAGAATATTGAGTAAATGTAATAAAAGGCATAAAAAAATAACTGAGAAAAAGATTAATCATAATCTTACTTTCCAAGTACGGCCAAAGTCATGAGACCTTTCAATGAGCATAGCTGCAGGTCGAAATGTTTTGAATGTAATGATTAGATGGGTAAAATGAAACTCTTCTTTTAAATCTAATCTAATTTGAACCCCTTCAACGCCGTTTTCAGACTGCCACCACTTGCGGACTCCTTTCGTCTTCTTTCCAATCCTACAAATGAATTTATCGCAATGTACTTGGGTAGTAACATTTAATTTTTGCTTTAGAGACATTTAATGAAAATATAAAGATTCAGTGGCAGATCCAAGATTTGGTTTTGGGGGGCTAAGAATTTTCATAATCCAATTATATCTTCTTGATTATCTTAATATGGAAAAGGTAGGGAATTATCCTGCTCCAACCATTAAAAGTCTGGGGGTCCTCCCCCAGAATTTTTTTGGAAATTTAAGTAAAAAAAAAAACACTTTTCATTTTGTTTTGGTACGCCTCATCCGATTTTGAATATAGATTTTATGGTAGAATTATTGTGTTTTGCAAACTTAATATAAAACAGAGTCATAATAAGAGTTACAAGTACTAAGGGGCTCTAGAAAATTTTGAAAATTTAAGTAAAAAAAAAACAACTTTTTCAAGTCTTTTTGGTATGCCTCATTCGAAATTCGGACATAGATTTTATGGTAGAATTTTTGCGTTTTGACAAACTTAATATAAAATAGAGTTGTAATAATAGTTACAAGTACCAAGGGAGTCTGGGGGTCCCAGAAAATTTTTGAAAATTTGACCTTAAAATAACAAGGTTTTAACTCATTTTGGTGCATAAAATTCCATATTATATAGTGTAGAAGTTTTCATTTTGGGGGGGGGGGGCTTCAGCCCGTAAGCCCCTCCCCCCGTAGATTTGCCACTGTAAAGATAAGAAGAAGTAAAAAGAAACACAAACCTGGACACAATATTTTCAACTCCATGATACAATTTTAGACTATCTTTGGTTTGAGGAATTGTATGGCACTGAAAGCACTTCTTTTTCTCTTTCAAGTGAGAAACGATGCAGTAACGTTCTACCCCTTTGGTGCCGCAAGTGGATGATGCTGAGAGGTCATCCTCCCTTCCTATCAACAAGTTTCCAGTGGCTGGATAACATGAAGATTCCTCACACGCATGAATTGATGATGATCCCTGGGTGAAAATTCCTGAAAAAACACATTATTCTTAACATATAAACTATACTTAATAATACACTAAATAATCAAGAAAATTGATAGAAAACACAAGCTAAACCAGGTATATTTTTAACAGCAAGAATACGATACCACTTAATGGTGAAATATCAAAAGAGAGTGACACTATCAAAATGATAGAAACTATTTAAATAATCTTTAAAAAAAGAAGAATTAACGAGATTGATTATTTAAGTTTTTCACCTAATTCGGCATTTGAGTTTGAAATACTACAAATGTAATACAATTACGACAAAAATTATCATACCTGAAACCCATCTTCAATTTTAATTATTTATTTTTTTAAATTTCATTTTAACTTTATGATAAGTTAGAAAAACAATAATAATAATAAAAGAGCAAACCAGCACTTGAAAAAACAAATTATGGCTATCAAATGCATTTAGTAAATGCCTTAGTTTTTCTTATAGACACTGAGATGATACATTCATGCTTACATAATGTTACATGCTCAGATACTAGGAATATCAACCACATTTCAAGGAGGAATGCTAATGCTTTATGATGAACACATTATAGTCTTGATCTTGAATGGTATAATGGCTTCCTCATTCTTGGGCAACATATCCATAATATTTCTTTCACTTGAAGATCAAAATTTAAACATGAGATCCATAGTACTTGTTGGTTAGCTTCAGTTAGTTTGGGTTAGCCGCAAGTAATGGTATTAATGCTGGTTTGCAGGTGAGCTCAGAAAACAGTGTAATTTTATTACCAAAACAATATAGTTGCATATTAGGTTGTCAACCTTTTTCCAATACCAAAATTATAGCCAAAAATTAACTGTTTAGCCTTGTGTTCATCTACACAGCTTTGCTTTTTTTTGGCACATTTTGGTATTATCTAAAATGGTCAACACCTTAATACACAGCAAATATTATAAATAAGAGTAGTGTTTTACTGAAATAACAAAACTGTACATAATCCAAATTAGTTCCAAAAGTTGCAGCAATCAGTAATGAGTGTTAGCAGTTTTTTTGCACCAATAAATCCACCAAATCAATAACAATCCCCAGCTCATAAATTAGTTGCCATTAAAAGTAAAAAACTGAATACATAACAAACTGGTATTCTCACGGAAAATATCTTCATGCAGGTGCAGGATTCACTAAGTACTTCTGAAATTGTTGCATTAAGAATTAAAACCAATTGTAATGAGATCCATCTAGCATAAAAGTTTCCAAATTATCAATTTAAATACTTTTTAAAGTTCAGAATATTTTTTTCTTTTGAGAAAATGCATATATTTAAGTTTTTTAATAGTTTTCTTTATTTTAATTGATTTATGAGGGAAGTATAAGTATCTTTAGTAAAATTAAGCTAAGTTGTACTCTGTTTTGATCAAGTAACTGTCCATTTAAAAATGGTTGATTACTTATACATAGGTATTCTTACAATTTTAATGTTTTTAATTCTTACAACTTATATAATTTTTTAATTTAATTTACAAAATTTATTCAAATTCATTCTGAATTTATGACTAATTAAGACAACACAAAGAGACTTAAACAAAAGTTAGTATTTTAAATGAAAGTCTATTACCTTAAAAACAAAACATCTTAGTACAAAAGAATAAAAGGAGAAAAGTGAAGTATTTGTCAACTGAAAACTAAAACTGATTCTTACCGCATCAGTATTAAATTTAATATTAATAGTTAAAATTTATTAATTAGTTTTAGTTCATGTAAAATATTAGTGTTGTCAACTATTTGAAAAACAGTTATTAGTGACTTAGTGAAACCATAAATATTTGGCATAATGCATATTTGAAATGAAATGCAGCATTCACACAAATTTTAGAAACAACAAAATCAATGCACTTTAACAAGAATAAATTCCAAAAATAAAAATATTTACTTTGGCATGTAAACTATAATCACTTAGATAAATCAAAACCAACACTTTATCACATACTGTAAACCAATTATTTAATTAAATCCAATAATACTATTGAATACCAATAAAACAACAAATTATTTGTATTTCTGAACTTTCAACACAAATGCATCAATAATTTTTTCCAGCAAGAGAAAGGAATTTGGAATATCAATGCGAGAGAGAGAGATCTTTTGCCATCATGGCTCTAAGTTTAGAAATCATTATTTCATGTATTAAATATTTAACCATGGTGTTAAAAATTAGCTTTTATATAAAATAAAAATTAATCAATAGATTTTATTGCACTAAAAAGGTTATTTTATGAAATTAAAGCTTTACATTTTTATGTGAAAAAACACTAGCCTAAAAGCAAGAAAATTTAATTAGCACCTAATTAAGTGCTTGATTAAACAAAATAACATCATTTAACAGTTAACCAGTCAAATAATATAAGAAAACAAAATGTTAATTAGTTTTTAACACATAATTTAATGCATAAAATAAAAGTGAACAGTAGTATTCACTTTACATCACAGTATCCATTATTCATACCTCTATCTCTGTCGATTCTTCGACGATCACCTCTTCTGGGGATTCCGTCCTGAGATGAAACTAAACCTAAAATTTATTTTACAATTGTTAATTACGATCTCTTACAATAATATAAAATATAAAATGACAGGTTAAAGAGAATGCATATTAAATGCAATTTTTATGTTAACACAGTCTTCTGATTCCACAATGTTTATACAGGGAAAACCAACATAACATTAGAAAATATTTTCCCCTTGAAATAATGTTTTCTTCTAATGTGAATTTCAATATGTATCCTGGAAGGGTTATTGTTTAATCCTTAAAAACTAATGAGTTATTTTCAGTAAATATTACTGTTTGTAAAGAGAAAGAGTTAAGTTAGTAAAAGTTCAGTTTTGATTTCACATTTTTAATGAAGAGACAGATAAACCAATTAAATCATCAGTTTCTAGACTAAGAATAATTTTTGTTAAATAAAATTCCATCCATACCAGGAAATTTTGTGAATTTTTTTCCTTGGGGGTACAAATTTGTTTTTTTTTTTATTCCTCAACTAGACAACTTAAGAGACCCTTCAACTAAGCATCATAGAAAAAATAAAAAAATGATAAGAAGAAAAAGTAAACCTATAAAGTGTTGTAATTGTAAAAACAAATTTGGCGAGACTCTCCTTTTTAAAACTTGTGCAGAAACAAAAAAATATTTTGGGGGAAGGACCATGTATTTTGGCCGAATTTCAAGGGGGACAGCATCCCCATGTGTTCACACCAATTTCAGCACTGGGCCTATCTTTCATGGTAACAATACAAAAAGAAATTTTGGATCTTAACACATTATCCTGGCAACCATCTATTTCAGCGGCAGAGTTAATGAGTTTTGGAAATGCATTTTCGTTTTCTGCAGCCCAGTCCACGGGATAATACGGGAGCACCGAAATTTTTTATGGGATATGAAATTTAATCAGGATAAGGGGTAATAACGCTTTCTTTTTTTGTCTGTGCACCCAGTTTTCAGTACTTATTTTATTATTATGTGACCATTTTGGCCAGTGATGCGGGCAAAAAAATTTTTGGAGGGGGATATTGGAATTTTAGGAGGGATAGGAGTGAATTTAATACACATCTGCAGTCCATAAAGGAAATTTTAAGACTTTCAGGGGAGTATATCCCCAAATATCCCACCTCTGGCTATGACACTAATTTTGCCAACACCAAAATTGTCACCGAAAAGTAACATAGCAATTTTTAACTATGTAGCCTTTTCTGCTTTCAGTGAATTTTGGTTTTGGCAAAATAGTGAACGGACAGCTCAGTATGTAAGTACCCAATTTTCAATTGACAATATTAATACATATATATTTGATATAACAACAAAAACAGATGGTTTCTCACAGTATATTCCAATGAATATAAACATTTTGTACGAGGAGAACGCTTTCATGGAATATGAGATTAGTAAATAAGAAATATTTTATCGAAAGAACTATCCATAAGAGAACAGTTAACTAATGGAATCAATGAAATGCACACAAAAAATACTTTAATTTAAAAATGAACAAATTTTTAGTACTATTTTTTGTTTGGCTTCCCTCAAATTTTTCAGCTACACATTTCAATAAAAAATGTCCAAGAAAAACTTGTTAAACAAATAGGCAAGACATTATGAGAAGAGTAGCTAAAATACTGATTTTACAAATCAAACAAGCTTGAAACTTTTTCTTAACCTTTTTTGACATGCCAGGCATTTGGTTAGGATATTTATATCAGATTTCCACATTTTTCTACCCCAGCCACACCTCAAAAGAGGCAGAAGATGAATTTATGGATGGATTCAGTCATATGTGATCGAAACTATCCACAGGAAAGCCTAGATAAGTTTATTTTTAAAATATGAACTCACCGAGTATTCAGAATAGAAACAAATATTTATTTACGGTTTCTTTACTGGTGACTTTTTTATTATTATTATTTTATACAAGAACGAATCGACTGAGCAAAACATATAACTCTTTTCATCGAATTACAGATCACAAAAGGGCATGAAAGAGCACTTACCTGATGAAAGAAACAAAAATATTGCGAAAAATAACACGAAATTCCCCATTTTCCATCAATTTCGTCGAAGAACCGCTCTTCCCTGAGTTGAAGCCTTCAGTGTTTTCTTCGGCTTCTCGCCGAAACTTTCCTCCCTTTCCGCTTAACCCAGCCCCTTGGCGTATGCGGTTCAAGTTACGCTTTCATGCTTTCATATTGTTTCGTGATTGGTCCTCCGGATAACTGTTTTGCACCTCACTTGCAACCATTCGACTTGAGATTTTTCGGAGAACGAGTCGTTAGATGTTAAAATTTTAATTATATATTTATTGTAAGGTGAAGGGGGTAATTTGTCGACAAATTTTTCGAAATTTTTTATGAAACTTGTAAGGGGCAAGGGGAGGGGACGTCCATAAATTACGTGAGGTCAAAAAGGGGGGTGGGGGTCTAGCAAAATCTCACCCGGGGGAGGGGGAGTCAATTATAATATCACGTCAACTTTTGGTTAGAAAATATACGCGTTTTCTTTTTTATTGTTTAGCATAAGTTTAGGAAAAAATGTGAAGATTAGTCAAAACATCGAATTATTAGCCAGCCAATCGTGATAATTACAAATTAGTACCATGTTTTTGATTTCAACATGTATTTGCATCAAAACTTTTGCAATGAGAATATGTTAAGTGTAATACCGATAAGACGAAAATACAACATAACAAAGAAATTAATTTGTTTAAAGCGATTGAGAAAATTTCACCTGAGAATATGTGGGGGAGGGATGTTCAGCAAAATCTAACTAAATTTTACCAAGTTACCAAGGGGGAGGGAAGGGTTCAAATTTCAGAGAAAAAAACACATCACGTAATTTATGGACGTCCCCTAATTATAAATCGTATTTTACCGCACAAGCGTTTATTACAAACGAATTAAAAGCAAGCTTCGCTTGCTGATGGATTCAAGAACCTATGAAATTAGCACGGGCCTGCGCACAACTAAAAACATGAATGAAATAATCAAGTTGACTTAAAAAAAATCAGTGAAATCAAACAACTATTATTCAAAGAAAACTAATATGTAATGGCCTATGGAACAAAATATTTTGCGTTCATATATCATGGGGTACCGTACTGGTTACATGAACAGGACCTATGGGCAGATTTACAGGAAATCATGAGGCCTGTATTTTAAACCAGTATTTAGTATTAGTTGTATAAAAAAAATAACATTTTGCAAATATAATTTGAATGTTTTTTAAACTCATATATATCATTGAATCCAATGGAGAGGATAGTTAATTTTGAAATGAAGACCTAATTATGACTTAGTTATATTTATACATTTTAATATGTTACTTGTATATCAATATCAATATGTCCTATATCTACTCTATATCCTAAAATTTAGTAGGTAAATAATCAAAATGTTTTGATGTTAGGTTTTAATATTAATTTAAATATTAATTTAGCAAAACTTCTTTCATATACAAGAGAGTGAGTTTAACTCCCGACATGGAAAGTTACTTTTCAGCTCTTTCTCTAAATCTCCGTATCATAAATTCCTTTCATTGTGGCTATTTTCACAATTATTTCCCCCAATATACCACACTGAATAGCTTAAAGACCTAATAAAAATAAATGCTTTTTACAAACAAAGGATTTGGGGATTTTCATCCTAAAATCTTAGATAATTTTTATTAAAAGAAAGGCTGTTTTAAAAACTTGTGGTATTGTACTTGTTCAGGTTTACAGAACTATAGAACTTGAATATACTGAGTTGAATCAATAATCATTTTCTAACATTGAAATATATTCTAATTAATATTATATTCAATTAATTTGAAACATATTCTAAACATCTAAACAAACCAGCAAAAAATATGTGTTCCTGCCAATTTTAAGAAACTGGACTACACCTCTCTCTTTGTTGAAACATTAAGAATTCATCATGAAGTAAATCAACTAGAAACTTAAAATAAATGGTATAAAATGAAGAAAAAAACTTTTTCAGTTTAATTTTTATTTTAAAATGCTTTACTTAAAATTTAAAGAAATGGTCAAATTCACAGTACACTCTGAAAACGGCATTTTCAAAACTGAGTAAAAAATACTCAAATCTGAGTATTCCACAAACTCAAACTGGCTCCGAATCAAATTTGCTCAAGTTCGAAACATGTATAAAAACTCATTTCTGAAAATATGCAGGTACTCAAAAATGATACATTATGTCCTTCGTCAAAATTAACCCTTTCGATGGTACAGTATTTGTCCAGAATGTGACTAGTTCAATTGTAATTAGAGTGTGATGCCGTGCCGCATCTGAGAGAGGCAGGCTATAACGTATTAAATTTTTTTTCAAAAAAAGTTCACTTGCGCATGTTTAATGTCATAAACTGTTAACATTAAACAAAAATTCAATATAGTTTGAGTGGTGACTATAAGATTGTTTGAAACTTAGTATTTCTGGTATTTCAAAATTGAAATAATTGTGTTTTCATATTTGTAACAAAAAGTTTCATATCAAAATGAAACTATCGATGTACTCAGATTTGAAATCGTCATTTCTCTCAGTGTAATTCGACCACAAGAGTTTAACCTTTTTATCTTAAAAATGTTCGTATCTTCCAAGTTTGAAATTTAATATTTTAAATTTTTTTAAAGAAATTTCTTGTGGAGCAATATTATTTTAGACAGTAATTCTATGCACGCATAATAGATTAAGTTTCTATTGAAATTTGACATTAAATAAAAAAAAGGTAGAGCTCATTTTTGAACATTAAGGACTTTGAGTTGACATTTGGAGCATATCCCCTTGTACGCCAAATAGTTTTTCATGTGAAAAGACAGTGTACATAAAAATCCAAAATCTAGGGGGGCGGAGAAGGGGTATACGAATTTTTTAGGGGGAAATTCTTCTTCCAATATTGGAGGTTTTATCGTTTTATGGGTCAAGAAAAGAAAATCTCCAACTTTCGGGAAGAGTTGTATCCCTAAATCTCCTCCCTTGTCAAGCTCTAGTAAAAGATTTATGCCAAAGATACAGAGATCACTCTTTTCTTTCAGTGTATTTAAAGAAAGGTTTTTGAATTTTTCTTTAAATAATTTTTATTTAGTTTTTTTTTATATCTTCAATTTTATTCCTAAGCACTTCGTACACAGTGTTCTCAACAAACAAAACACCATTGTTCTTAACTATTTCAACTGTGAAAAAAAAATTAACTTCGACTATATCGTTAATAGAATGTTAAAAATTAGTGTATGAAGAAAACAAAACTGGTTTTATTAACTAAGAAAATAACGTCACAATCTATAGATTCATCCCCATCTCTCCAGGATTATGTAGCACGTACTTAAATTACCATATATACTCGATTTAAACTAATTTTTAAGGTTTTTTTTATTTAATAACAGTGTTCTGCAATCATGAAATTTCAGCTTTCAAATCATAAAACGTTTAAGCTATGAATTTGACCTCACTTACGATGAGATGTTTATCGTAGATCGATATCTCATCGATATCTATAAATATCAATTGCTCTGACGAAACAAAAAAAGTTTAAATAAAGACCACAGTAGGAAAGGGTTAATTAAAATTACGTTGAATGGATTGTTACTTTTATTTTTAAGTAGGAAAACAGTTGTGTAAAAATTTAAATAACCTGAAATGGGTATTCAATTTAGTTGTAAATGTTTATTTAAAGTATCGTCTACTCGTTTTTTTAATTATAACTATAAGTACTACTAATAAAGATAATATATAAAATAAATATTATATTATATAATTATTTATTACATTATATTACCATATATTACTAAAATATTTACATAATATTTTCTGACACTAAAAAAAATATAACTATTTTTTCAGATTTCTTGACATTGTAATAATGTGACATCACATATTGACTTTAAAATATAAGGTACATTTCGGGGGATTAAATTTTAATAGATAAGAACATAATATTATAAACAATAATATTATTGAAACACATTAGATGCCATACAAAAGTGATACACAATTTATGTAAAATTACAAAAAAAATGTATTGTTTTTTAGTTTTATAACATTTTAAATCATGATGTAGCTAAATATAGTAAGTATTGATTTTACTTAGTTTTTAATAAACTTTCTTGTGCCTATATAATTCCATTTCAAATTAAATTAATAAGAGGCTCAAGTTCATTGTTATTTTCATATTGTAGATTGATCATTTTGAAATTGGTGTATTCAGTAGTTTTATATTTTAAAAATACAAAATAAGTAAACTAAAATATAATCTAATAAAGCTATTTTCTAATAAAAGTTTTGGGTTAATGATACATGTGAACGTGACACCTTATCATAATTCTAATGATTTAAGGATTGAATTTCCAATATTTTTATTTACATTTTTAAAGAACGCGATTAATTGTGTCATTAGAGGAACTTGTGTTTTAAAAAGTCTCAGAAACCTCAACCAAAAAAATCCACTATCTGGAATTGTTATTTTTAATTTTTTCTTTTTTTATGATAATTAATTATTTTTAAGATTCTTTTTTAAATGAACATTGATGGTATATTATCTTTTCAATGAAGTTTGAAGATCATCACTTTGTTGTCTATTTTCAAGTTAATTAATAAACTAGTTAAATTATATGATCTAGACGGTTTTATATTATTCAAAATATTTCATTAATTGAAATTGTTTCATTAAATGCAATTTGCGACTGACCGACATTGAAAACTAGCTTTTATAGTCTAAAATACAATTAGTTTTTAAATCAAATAAAGTTTAAATGGTTGTTTACCTAAAATATGTTTATTACATGTAAAATTACATTTTCGTCACCTTTTTTCTTAATTAGGGGGACTTTTTTTACCTGTATTTTATTTTCCTTTAGTGTAGTAAAACAAATTACTTCCAAATTATGTTTTTAAATTTTTAACCAAAAAGTAATGTAATAAGAGTAGTATTGCAATTACCCGTCTCTTAGTACTACTACTTATTTACTTAAAAAAATGTTTGAAAAACATAAAACAAGTTACCATGAAAGAGCATCATTTATTATTTTGAGTAAAAACACTAAAGAATTGTTTTATTTCAGTTTGAAAGTTTAAACTATGTTCTAAATATCTAATATGGAAAATTAAATGTGCTTTTAGAACGTTAATTTTAAGAAAAACAAAATTAACAGTTAACAGTGATATGTACGACTAATGGACATTTATATCCCACTATTCTTAAACCATCCTTTATAATTTCAAATTTTATAATTTTAACGGTGACGAAATATTTTTACTGTAGAATGGGAAAAACATTATTAAACAGATAATCTTTTATACTTCTTAGATTTTGAGGTTAACGACGAAATGAACGTTTTTATTAATACTTCATAGAAACTTTCCGAAAGTTAGAAGTATAAAATTATGTTTTAAAAATTCACACAATATGCAACTTGGAATACCTTAAATTTAAATACACTATAAAATATCATTGTCACAAAATTTATTTAATGACTTTCCTTTATTTAAAGTGGCTTGCAGCATAGCACCTTACTTATAAGTAAAATATGTGAAACCTATATTTACTTCATAAAATTTTGATGCATTTCTTGGAGCATGCGTAAACTTAGGATGTTTGTGGAAACTCAGAACTTTTTCTTTTTGCAATTGTCATATTCCAGTGTCTGTGTTTCATCTCAATTGATTTTGCGTTTGTTCTCGGCTTGATCGATCTGAGCTAAAAGCTGGAACAGAGCCGAAAGAGAAAGTTTCTATTGTGTTTAGGAATAAACAAGGGTTACATAACAGGATCAATCGTTAAAAGAAACAAAATATTCTCAACTTTTGATACATTCAAAGATGATTACTTTTGTAGGGAAAATTGCATCATGTAATATTTCTTTTTATTTTAATACATAGTTAAAACGAAGGTTAACATGTTTATCAGTTTGCAACCTTAATGTAAACATTGTGTGGATCAAACCTGAATATATTTGTAAAAAATTATGCTTAAAAATTCTTTAACTTCAATTAAAAATTTTCTTATTTTTTTTTATCACCGAACCCCTTCTTAACAAAACCTTATACGTACAAATATTTTTACATAGCTATCAATACAGGTTATTTTAAACATTACTTTATGTTTTTAACAAACATAATGTGCATTTATGTCATGACAAAGATGAGGAAATCAGTGAAATATTTTGATTGTAAAATATGTTTGATGCCCAATTTAAGATTGTTAAACCTATCGTTTTATTAATTGGTGTTATTTTTGTCTTTTCAAAATATTATTTATAATTTTTATGCAGTTATTGAAAGTGTCCTAAGCTGGGCCACTAGTGGGGTACCTTGGGAGACTTAAAGAGGTTTTTTAAATGTGCTATTATAAATTCCCTAAAAGAGAAAATTGGTCGGAAATTTTTTATTAGATGCGCAAAAGAGTATATTTAATATATTAGCTGTGTTTAAATAAATATATGTGTAGAAAAAATTAGAAAAAATAATAATTTAACAAAAAGTGTCCCATAGGTGCCCTACTCTCCCCTACTATTACAGTAAAACTGCTCCCACTTCTTACAAAGTTTGTTTTTTCTTTTATTTCATTTCAACTCAAATCTATACATTACTTATTTAATGAAATTACACTGAACAAAAAGTAACACAATCAACAAAAGAAACCAAATAAAGATAATCTCACTCGTAGTATGCCCAATTAAAACAATACGTTTTTTTAACAATTATTAGGGCATTAGAAATACTAGAAAATATAAGTGAAGGTTATCTGCGGAAAAAAGAAGGTTCATGGTCTTCCGGAACAACTTCCTTCCTAAGACATAGGACTTCGAATAAACATTTAGTTTGATGAAACAAAGAAAGACTAAGAAACACGTTTTTAGTACGCACTTGATGAGGAGTTTTAGTCATTCTTATTTCTAGATATTCTAAGAAATCCATTCTAATAAGACCATTACAAAAACGTTTTAACGGATTTAATTTTTTTGTGTAAAATGATTTTAGCATCCGAACCGCTATGGTGGCTTTTTTTTTTCTTTCGAAAATTGCAAAAGAAAACCTCAGAATACTAAAATATTTTAGACAATTTTCGCAAAGTAGCGAATAAAGAGTTTACAAAAACTATATAATTATTTAAAGTTGTTTAAGTATAGTACCATAATAGTATTACATAAATTTTTAGCATCGCATTTGCTCTTTATGTGGTTTTATCAATTAAATTTTTCCAACTAAAAACAGACGTATCTCACTAATCTGTTATTTTAGCACTTTTTAATGGTTTTTCTACATTTTAGCTTGTTTGCTAAAAGAGGTTTTTCTCTGTATCTTAAGCTCTGATCCAAACTAAAGTCAAAACATTAATTTATAAAAAATTTTAACATAAAGAGTATATGGTGAATATATTGGTATGATTTGTGTACCCGAATATTCCTTGCATTATTTTTTATTATTTAAGAACTGTAAAGACATAACGTTCACTAAAATGATATAGTAATTAATTGATGATTAGAAAGTTTCATATCACAAATATAGTTGTCAAAAACTGAGTGGCTATTTAAACCATATACGAAGTTGATAATTGATATTTAAAATTTGAATGGAATTTGAAAAGATATTTTTATTTACATCTTAATAGAAAGAAAAGAGATGCACCGAGAATTAAATATGAAAATGTACGAAAGACTGTCAGAATAACCGTATCAATAATGAGTCAATCTCTGAGAATGCTTATAAAATATCAAGATCTTTGATCATGTTATCAGATTGAATGTTTTCTCAATTAAGTAGAATCGATTTTGTTATTAGAGCAACTGAACTTTTTCTGAACGAGCGAAGGTTCTTTAGGGCTTTTCAGAGAAATTATAGTTCAATTTTTTTTTGTGGTTATATTTTTTTGAATAATTATTTAATTTAAAACTTCAATAATTCGTATTTTACTCTCTTAAACTATATAAAAAGACATTTTGATTACTCAAATTTATCTCCAAAATTTGTAATATCATTGAAAAATTTTGCTTTTAAGATGAAATTAAGTTTAAAAAAGCAAGATTTAAGGTTGTAAAATTTGTTGGTATCACACAATCAAACCAAATTGTACTAAATTTATCATACGAGTTGTATGATAAATTTAAGAGTTAAAGTTCATCAAATTTTAAAATTATGTTAGGAATATAAAATTTAAACCATAGTAAGAAGACGAGTTTAATATTGCCTAGATATCGACATTTCATATCATTTGTAGAGCAACTGTTCCTTAGCAAGAATTTATACTAAAAGGAAATTACTAGTACTTTCTTTATGCTACTGAAATTCGTATTACAAGGGTGGATATTTCTATTAGGGATTCATTCTAGTGTAATTGATAATAACTTTTAAATAATCATGAAAATTTTAATTACATGCGTTTAAAAAACTTGCACAGCTTGATTTCAGAAGGTTACCTATAAGTTCCTAAACTTATAGATAAAATTTGATATTTCCGGCTAACCAATCCTGCCCCTCCCTTTCTTTGAAATGAAGTCTGAAGCTTCCATCTTTTGTCTTTGAGGAAAATTTATGATCTGCTTCTGTTCAATCACTTATGCGCTTATCATGGGAAGTAATACTCTTAAAAAAGAACCGATTCATTCAACATTTTATACTGCATCTAGTGGAATCAACTGTTAAATATTTCATTTAATATCTGGTAGTGTTTCAGTAATGATAGATTTTTTCATTATAAAAAGTATGAAGTACACACTTAAAATTTTGAAATGGAGTAAGGGAGAAAAAATATTGAAATTTATTTTTTAGTTTAAAATGTTCTTTGTGTCTTATGCTTTCGAAAGATGCCAAAAACTTGGAATTATTTCAAAAGGTTCTTGAGTAATAAGAGTTCAAAACGCGGTACAAAGCGCATTTTGACATGTTTTTAGAACTTTAAATTCATTTTTATTGAGAACCATTTTATTGAGAAACAACCTTTTATTTAAGGAGTTTTATGGGAAAAAATTTCTCTACCACAAAAATTTTTTTCTTTAATAATCTGCACAGTTCGCAATTTCTTACTTCAATTATATCATATTTTTAATGAGTATATTAGTATCAAAATTGTCAAAAAAAAACTTGTTATTTTTAGGCTATCTCTTAGGAAAAACATTCTTAAGAAACATCTAGTTACTTTAAAGACAAAGTGTAAACGCCAAAAAAAAGAGTTGAATATAAATAATATATTTCTCACTATAATTACATTTCTAGATCCATTACAAGCAGAGGAAAAATGTTTAAAAACAAACTCGTTATTTCTCGATGTATATTTCATTTTAGAAAGTAATTAACTATTTATTGAAAAATTCATACATTTCTTTTCAAAATTGAACTGTTTTTAACACTTGTGTTCAATAAGGACACTTCAAAAGGAAATTGGAAAGGCGTATTACAAATATTAAAACCACTGTAACCCCCGTCGAATAATAAAATGGAGCAGTGAAAATTACAGACGTTTAACCCCCATTTCTCAAAAATTAGGAAAGTAGATAAAACCTATGAATTAAAAATCAATTCAGGAATTGTTTGCTTTTTAACCATCGACCGGAAAGATATTTTTCGAATGTAATTTTAAAAAATCCATAGTTTTAAAAATTTAGTTAAAAATATGTAACATGTTTTGAGTAAATAACTTACTTAACTAACTTAATTTAAATACCAAACACCCCAGGGCGTGTTACAGTTATATGAAAATGAATTAATTTTTTCCTCTTATCATCAAACGAGAAGCTAGAAGAAAAAAGAAACACCCTTATCAAGTATATTCTTTGGTAAAAAAGAACCATGAGGCCAAAAGCAGGATAGAGATTTATATAATCTGACTAAAGATGGGAGTTTGATAACAGAAAGGCGGAACTCTATCCTCTTAATCCTCCTTCCATCCTCTGTGCATTCTTCGTGGAGATTCAAAGTTTCCGAAAGATTTTTTTCTTGTCGCGGCGTCTTTTTAAGATGGTTTATTTATAACATTAAAGGTTTACAAACTTTTTGACCACCCTCTTTTGCGAGTTTTATTTTGTAATATTTTGACAATCATGATACTTTCATGCTTGGTATCCTCAACATATACTTATTGAAAGTAGCTTCAATGGCTTGAATTTACTTTCAGATTTTTCAACAACCCTTAATAAATTTAAATCAATGTCATTATAAAGCGGAAAGGTAATTTATCCCACATATAGGGATCATATTTTAAAACTAAATTTGAAACTCATCTTAGAAAATTCAAGAAATAATTTCTAGTTACTAGAAAGTATAACCTATATTTTTTCTTAATTTAAAGACGCGTTCAAATTATTAGACTCAATGCAGACTCTTGCTTTCATTAGACTCCTGTTTTATGCCTTTACATATCACGAAATGAGTTAACAAACGATTGAAAACTTACTTTTTAGGTCATGAACCTTAAACTTAATTTTAGAAGTATAATATCATTCTATTAATTGTTAAACTTTTCCTTATTGTTTTCCCAGATCCAAGAGCAGCTATTTTTATTCGAGTTTTATTTGATGCTTCGTAACTTAATGTACTTAATTTATTCTTCTAAATTATTTAATTGAAATAGAGGATATATTATAGAATTTTTTATTCTCTTTTACATTGGTACAAAACAATATTTAGAGAGAAATCCACACAGATTTGGCCCCAGAAAAAGGAATAGAAAAATCTTACGAATCACTGGTTAAAAGTATGCCTGAACGTGATACCTCACGAAGAATTAAATGCATTAGCATAAGAGTAAAATGAATATTCATTAACTTTTGAAACGCATCGTATTAAGTGTTTCACCCTTTTGGGTCTAATTCCTTTTGCATATCTCTATAGTTAATTAAGTTCCACAATTTCTTTAAAATTATCTAAAAACTTTAAATTAGTACCTATTTTAGAAATTTTTGTTACGTGTATTCCTAGTCAGAATTCGAATACATAGATCAGAATAAGGGAAAAATTGAATAATATAATTTTAAGTAGTATGAATTAATTCAATTAAAGTTGTTGTTGCTGTTACATATGGCTAAAAAGGAACTTAATCCATAAACATCTGGTCACTCGCATGAACACACAAAATATAAATACAAATTACACTTATAATACAGACATTTTAAAAAATCCATCAATAAAAAGACAATATTAAAACACTAGAACATCTATAAAATTAAAACTAAAATCTTTTAAAATCGAGTTAAAAGTCTAGAGGGGAGACAATTCAATTGAAGTATTGTTTAATTTATTGTTTATGTCAATTTTCAAATCAATTTTAAAATTAAATTTACTTAAAAATAATTCAGACTTTTAATAAATTGAGTAAAAACTGTGGGTATTTTTACAACAATCGTCACAAGATAATCTCTATTCTTGTGTTTACAAAAGTTTAACCTGTAATATTCTAACAATGTGTATAATATGAAGTAACTAATTGTTTCTTCGTTTTAGAACTGTTTTC
This sequence comes from Tetragnatha montana, assembly GCA_963680715.1. Lineage (NCBI taxonomy): Eukaryota > Metazoa > Arthropoda > Arachnida > Araneae > Tetragnathidae > Tetragnatha > Tetragnatha montana. The sequence goes on from OY796679.1 coordinate 55,446,021, forward strand.
TCAAAATAGTTAATATTTTACAAATGATAATAGTAAATATTTACATATTATGGGACAAATATCTTATGATCTTTTGATTACTAACTTTAGTTTCAAGGCTTCCGCTTTATTTGAATTGTACAACTTTTCTCTGTGCTATTTAAATTATTATACTATTATTGTGCAAATATATTCTTTACACTCTGTAAAACATAGTTATACAATTTAAAATATCATTCTTTAAAAGCATAAAACCATTTTAAACCATAAAATGATATTACATTTTTTTTATTCTAACGTATAAATAAATTAAAGGTTCTTTAGAATAATTTCTGATGAAATTTCATTTGGGGATAAAAATATGTTTCATTCCAGTAAATCATTTTAAATCTGGTAACACTAATAAATTAATAGTATTTTTTGTACTCATTAGTTTAGGTTTTGGGATATATAATATACCTATTTCTTTTTTTTTTGTAATGTCGTTATGCGATGTTCGTTTCTTTAAATAATTTGTTTTGAAATATTTCTAAAAAACAAAGTTTGCTAAGTAGAAAAATCTTTATTATTTGTTCTGGAAGTTAAGTAAAATTTTCACATAAACGCAAATGCTCATTACGTGTAAAATTTAATTTTACATGACGCTCATATATAATTATATAGTATCTATGTTACGGGAATAATACCTGCGTATTTTGGGAAAAGTGTTAAATACTCTTTGATAAATTCCACTGCATTTATCAAATTCCCGCCTCAACTTCAGGCATTATTAATAATGCCCGGTTTATCACTTTGCCCGTAACACATCATACATGCATGTATGATATAATTAATTATGTATGACATGAATTATGTTATGATGTGAATAATGTTATGAATTATGTATATTAATTATGTATGACAAATTAAGCCATGGCTTAATTTGTGTCAAAAGAAGTCCAAAACTAATGAACTTTTGTTGTTAACCAAAAATGATATTATCTGCATGCTATTATTTACCACAAAATGTGCAAATATATGAAAAATTGCATATTGCTTGGTGCATAAAATTCACCGGGAGCTCACTGGACCCCGGCTCTGGTCCGGTATTTTTTATGTGTGTTCTGTGAATAGTTAAATAATGTTCAGAATTCCAGGAAGTCCCTGAAATTGTGACCGTAGCCAACCTCAAAACGCCTACATTATAAACCTCTACCCCAAAAACAACTGAATTTGTCTCAAAAGTCATAATTGCGTTTAGTAAGCTAAGACCATACTTAGAGAAGGAAGGCATAGGAAATGAGCAGACATGAATAATTTGGAGACAAGCTGTGAATACGAAACAGACTGCGACAAGTAGGCGTTTGAAGCATCAACATTGCGATGCAACTCTAGGCCCTCTCGCTCGTACAAATTCAAATTTATTAACATCAATACAAAATACATAGAAACAGAGATGAATGTATCACAAAAAAGAAGTTGCGTGTAATTTCCCAAAGGAGCCAAAAGCTCTTCCATGGGCTCATAGAATATTATTACGAGAAATTATCATTACGAAAATAAAAAATAGGTAACTAAATGAAAAAGGGGGGCTAGGCTGGCAATGAAGATATTTTATTTTTTAATTTAGAGTACGTACTACAAAAAAAGTCACCTGACTGATTGTAATATTTCTGTTAAAGTTAATAATGAAAGAAATGCAAAGCTTTTTGAAGAGACGGATATTTGATTCTCTTTGAATTTCGCTGTTTAATTTATTAAAAAACACGTCGGAGAGATATCGGAAGTGCTTTTTGTATATTTCTTTATAGGGGGTAGGTATTAGGTAGTAGTTTTTCTTACCTAAAACATATGAACTCGAGTACTCGTAGAGTTGACCATGGCCTCTGTAGGAAATTTGGGAAGTCAATTTAACATAATCAGCTTATTGACATTTAAAAGGATTATATTCGGAAAAAAATTTAAAAATTTATTTGTAAGTTAATTAATAGTTTAATGATAGTGTTATAATATCCTCCCTAAACTAAAATTCCGTATAAAATAAATGCAAAATATAATTTTAGAAGTAAGTCGACATTAATGTTTCTTTAAATGATGGGGGATATTTAAGAAAGATAAATCAGGGGGTTTTTTATAATCGAATTCACATGGTCCTTAAATTTCCAATTATTATTAAAAAATAATGCCCATATATTTAAACGATAAGCTTTTATTTATTTGAATCGTCAGTTTGAAAAAGGGAATAAGTCCAAAAACCAAGTTTTGAGAAAAATCGAAAAAAAACTGTATAAGTAATTGAATTTTCATTGTATAACCACCAAAGTTTTATTGAAATTTCAAGACAATATATAGAAAACAGAGCAATCATCGAGAAAAATTTAACTACATTAAAAAATATTTTATATTTGAAAAAATTTGGACTTTGAAAAAACAGAAGAAAAATCTTTAAAAATACTTAATTTTACATTTAAATTATATTTCTGCTTAGTTCCCAACAAAACAAGTGAGAAATCTAAAAACAACAAATAAAATCATTAAGAAACTGAGTCATTAAGGTATAGTATCAAAGGAGTAAGTGAACATGAATGGAGCCAAACATTCACTGGATAAAAAAAGTTAAAAACTCCTTTTAATTAAAATCGAATTCTATTTTGGCTTAGTTTAAGCACAATGAATAAAAAAAAGATAAATTTACTTTAATTCCAATTTAAATTAATTCCAATGTATGAACATTGATTTCGCGAATTCAAGGGGCTATATCTGTCTATAGGGGGTAGTTAGTTTTCCCCTCTTTCTACTCATGTGTAGACCAAAGCTTGGAGATTTTTTTGAGCACAAAAAGTCAATTTGTAAATTTTTTGAACTTATTCCCTTTTTCAAATTGGCGATTCATTTGATGATCACAAGTTGTGTTTTTGCAATTGCAAAAACTTTATTATTATATTTCAGAATAATATGAGCTAATATTTCAGATTTATTTACTAAACTACATAGTATAATTAGTTTTACACTAAAACCAGTTATAAATAATAGCCAAATCCCGATTTATTTCAAGAATCTCATATGTGTTAGCAGAATATACGAGTACTAGTATGTCATAGCAAAAGTAATAAATTTTCCTAAACAATTCCGAAGAATAAAGGGCATAAAATGAAGGGCACTTGAGGTTGAAAGAACAGGGTGTTCTTATACTAACTATCGATCAAAAATTCATCAAAATCTAGAAAAATGAAAATTTTTCTCAATAATAATTCATAAATTTAGAAGTTTTCTATTGTTATTTTGGAGTTTATTGGGGTTTTACTGTTTGGGATGCTTTAAAACAAGAATAGTGAAAGAGTATCCTATTTTAACTAGGGTAGAGAATAATTTAGCTGATAAATCGCAGAATAACTTATTTAATTAAATTGTTGAATTTCATTTAAACTATTGTGTTAATTGAATAAAAAAAATTGAATATTTAATAAGGCGCGTTTAAGCTTTAAGAAACCTAAATATGTAACTAAACCCCAGTTAAATTCTCCTAACCTTATTTCAAATATTTGATTCCCAACTATAAATAGGTTATTTGAGAACTATTCAATAAAGAAAAAACATGCGTTTCTTTTATTCTACTTAGGCTCGATGATAGTTATAAGCACTGATGTGAGATGTCAATCATATTCTTTGAATAAATTTGAAACAAAAAATTGGATAAATTTATTTATTTTATTTATTATTTATTTAATTTTCGAAAGGTATTAATTTTTATCTTAAAAGAATTTTCAAATTCAATCATCCTTTTAATTTCAGGAAATTTAATTCAAATTTATGTAGATAATTATTTCTTTTATTAAATACGGAAAATAATCGTTTACAAAAGGGGTTCCCAAACTTTTGAACTTCATGACCCACTTTTTATGAACAGAATCAAACGCGACCCACCTTATTTTTAGGTATTTAATTTTTTCAAACACTAAAAATTTAAATCAGTGTTTCTCAACTTTTTTCACACTTTACACCATAAGTCCAGGTCCATCTAAATTTTTCACGCCTCCCTTCAGGGCAGCAACAAGACTTTTTTAGGTTTGGACCCTTAGTTACACCCAAAAACAGCGTTTCAACTAGTTTTTTTTAGTAATTTGAGGGTAATTTTCAACTAAAATACTTCATAAGAAAATTTCCGAAATTTGTAATTTGGTGTGCAGTGCAGCCCAAGTTTAGAAACACTGATTGAAATCTCTTTTTTTTTCATTTCTGTATTATTTGAATTCATATTTTGCATCTCAAAAACAGTGACTATTTTTTCTAAGCTCATCTTTTGCTTTCAACACCAAATTGTTTTTTCTTACTTATAGCTCTGTATTCCTTTTACTGTCAATTAACATAATGCTCAATGTTCGTAAAGATCATGCAAAGAGATATTTTAACATATATTCAATATCTTTTAGTGACCCTGCGACCCACCGTTTGAGAACCTCTGTATGAGGGTAATGTTTTTAAAACAGTGAAAACAAACAGAATTGTCAACAATGCAATAAAACAAAAAACTTATCTCACTTCAAAAGTTTCTGCTGTGCAGATTCATAAGAAAAGTCATTACTGAACGGAATTAACGCTTATTTTTGTTATTAGTGTTGTTTAATACTAATTCCCTATGCAATAATATTTGGGGCTTTAGGATTAACCGGACGCAAATCTTGCCAATAAGACTTATTTAGCGACGTTTTACAAACTAGATATAAAAATATAGAAAAAATTAAAATCCACCCTTCTAAATTGTATCTAGGATTTTAATGCTTTTTTTTTATTTTGATTATTCGATTTCTAGCCGTGATATTAAAGATGTCAAAGAAAATCAAATGTATAGAAGTGATTTAAACAAATCGTAAAAATAATTTAAATCCATTGATTCAAAATAAAAATTATAAAATTATTGTAATGGGATGAATAGATTTTATTGCTTCATAATGCTCTAATAATGAAACTTATGTAGGTATTATTTCAAGAAACTTCCGTTTTTATTGCGTTTGAAAGAACGGGTTTTATTTTCATAGAAACATCTGCTAAATGAAGTTAATGTTTGTTTAGCAAAGAGTATGTATTTTAATTTAGTTCTCCTTTGCGTTCGAAACCGAGTAGGTTATTTTTTTTTTCTTATTGCTCTTTTTATTATTTTTAATTTTATAAATTTCAAAAGCCAACAATACGTTTGTAAACATTATGAAGATACTATATATTCAGACAAATTAATAATCATGTCGCGATCCACAGTTTGAGAACCTCTGGTTTACACAGATAGATACAAAAACAATGAAATATTTATCAGATTCTGTTATTTGTTTTTATTTTTTAAAATTGGCTAGAGTAAACAAGTTAGACATTAACAGTTTAAGTAAAACATACACCAGAATTAAAAATAAATCTTAGGGTTCTGCAATTAATATAACAGCATGAAAGTTTTAATTATAAAGTAAAGTAAAGAATAGCCACTTTTCAGTTCTAACCATTTAATATTCTTTTTTAGGTACCTGAATTCTTTGATGGTGATATCGAACCACCAAAAGTGCTTTAATAAAAGAATACGCTTCTCGACATTTTGTGTTTCTTTTCCTCCTTAAAACCATAATAAAGGTTCCAATCGCGCAATCGAATTTGAAGAATAATTTTACGATAAAACACTTGTACCGCCGCTTTTATTATATCTCTCGTGTTTAGTGGCCTGTCTGGGGCAACTGTCAGATTAGGGCAATGGATGAGGCATGCCATTGTGGGTGGCTTCTGTAAGGCTCCTAAAGCCGAGACATTTCCATCTATCTGACGCGAAGGAATGCCAGCTCTGAAAAGAGGGTATGGGGGAAAGCAGAAGAGATGGATGAATTTTTTTTTCTTCTTGAGGAGTAAACAAGAGGCCTCAGTGCATCCCACGGCCTATCAGAACGCGGTTCGCAAGAGAATCTGGATTCTTCTACTTGTTGGGACCGATAAAATACCTTGGTTGTAGGGAGAACGCTTTGTTCTTTATGTGTGAATTAAAAGTAAAAAAATGAATTGACCGTTGGCTCAAAAACTTTACCGAAATTTCACTTATACAAGCGTTTTTCAACAATGAGCGTTAGTAAAATAAATCGACCTTATCTTATTTTGTTGTTTTTTCAAGAAAGCCGTTCCTAAAAAAATTAAGTTCTTCAATTAATTAATTTATAAATTAATTAAGTTCTTCTTTCGTTTTTAAAAATTGAAACAAGATTGCATTACTTTATTTTACGCCGGTTAGTGACTATTAGGAGGTTAGTAACTTTTCAAATACTCTGTGCACTCTGAAACCTTTTAATAATCTATAAAATATTACATGTAACTCAATAAAACTGCATTATCCTAAAACCGAAAAAAGTCATAAATGTGCAATGTGCAAATATTTGATAAATATTTTAAAGATAAAAATTAAAGGCATTTCTTTCTTTATCATTTAGATAAGTTAAATTTTAGAATATTTTCCTGATTAGATTTATAAGACGTTTTATTAGTATACACTATAAGAGCGTTAGAGTAGGTATATAACAATATAAAAGAATGTTGTCATAACTACATTTAAAATGGCCAATGATGTTGGTTCAGTTTTGACATAAAGTTTTTGAGTAGGAATAAACCAAACATTTTTAATTTTAAATTAATTTTATTGTCTGTTAAATTTTTTTTTACTTTTGTTAAAAATTTTGAAACTTACAAAAGCTGAGAAACAATAATTGACCATCTCAAAAAGTATCCATTTTTTATTTTCTGTGAACAGAATGATGGCTATAGCTAATATGAGTTCATAAACATATTTACTTTTAATTATGATACATATAATTTTTTTTAAAATATTACTTAACATCATAAATTATTAAAAAAACATATTAATTACTACTTTTCATTTTGAAAACTTATGCATTAAAGAACTTAGTTTTCCCGAAAATTTCGTTTAAAAAAGAATACTGAATTTCAAACTAATTAGGTTTGAAATCATATTCAATGTGACAGGAAAATCAGTTTGAATTCATTCAAAATCATTGCACTGACGTTTTAAACTCTCCCTTGTAAAGGAAGTATGAAACTAGAAACACACACACACTGATGTAAATTTAAGCAGTCAGAATTCGCCCACCTTTATGGTAATTAGGAAAACATCAGAATTGGAAGCATGATAGAAAATATTTTTTTTGAAAATTCTTCGAATAAAGGTAACCAATATACAGGTAATTTTCTATCAGATCTCAACACAGAAAAAGATATTCATTAACGAATATATTTCTAATAGGTAATTTAAAATTTCTTGTATTTAAAATATATGTTATTTACATCATTGTGATATTGAAGTATAAAAGTATTTAATTTTTTATACTGGTTATAACTGAAATGTTCGTAATTCTCTTTAGAACCAAGTAATTGAATTTAGGAGAACATTCACCCCTAAGTTTTTTACAATTTTATACTCTACTTCACATGGTCGGAGTAAATTTATACTAAAATCAACAAAAAAGTATTTTAAAGGTTTTGAAGAAATTTATACGTACTACGTATGGGCAAAGTGATAAACTGGGTATTATTATTAATGCCCGATCCATATCTGGACATTAATAATGCCCGGATTTATCACATTGCCTGTAACATATACATTAAAAACATTGTTTAGGTAATAAACGAAAATTAGCAGTACTGCTTCAATCGTTTAAATTAGAATATCATAAAAACATCAATAACATATTTAAGATACGTTAAGTACTCTATCTTAAAAATGACACTTCGCAATACTACCCATATTCAGAAAGTATTGCTAGTTCAGAGAATAACTGAATAGATGCATACCCAGACGAAGTTGTTCTGATTACTGAAGTGGAGTCGTTATAATATTTAATTTCACAAAAAAATATACTTAATAATATGACTCATTTTCACTTAAATTAAATAAATTTACCCTTCGTTTCTTCTCTCAATATTTGTCCTAAGAATCGCACTCCTTTTAATACCACATCTTTTCATCCCTCTCATGCTGTCATCTCTTGATCCTCACCATCCCTCTCATCCGCTTAGTCCTTAGTCCCACTCATCCTCCTGATCCTTTTGACCTTATCTTCGTCGTCTCCCTCATATTCTCCATCCCTCTCTATCCATCCCACTCATTTACTTCATGTTTCTCTTTTCCTCTTTATTACTTTCCCCTTTTTATCCCTTTCAACCTTTTCATCCCTCTCATCTTCTTTTTCTCCATCTCTCGAAAAAAACTATACAAGAAAATTGTTGTAAACAATGATTCTAAGAAATATATTTGTTTCATTTTTGTTGTAAATTTTTCTATTCAATTATTATTAGTAGCGATAGTGGCTTAAAATTTAAATAACATCTAAATTACTAGTTTAAACTTTGTATCCATTGTATTTCCACATTTCTATCCTCGTAAGATGAGAAAGGAATAAGAAACTTTGTATTGTGTTCTCAAAAACAATATAGAATTTACTTTAAAAAAAAATTATATTAAAACGTGTGTGATTGTCAAAAAATATTATGTAGAGCCATGAAAAAGCGCGTTAAATATTTTTTTCCCAAAATTTACGCATTTAAAATGTATTTAATTGCTGTAATACCAGTGATTATTTTTGTTACTTAGGGTTATTTATGTCTAGAAAAGGTATAAATGTGCGCTTTTCTATCAATGGAAATAAAGGCAGTTATAAATTAACACACCTCATACTTACATAAAGTGACAAAAATAAAGCTAGTCTTAAAGGAGGAGGCGTAAAGTAAAACTAATTGTGTAACATGAGCGTCGTATGATTCAGAGATGTCATACTCTGTGAATGAAGATACTTACTCCTACTATTTTTCTTCATCTTTAATTTTTTTTGAACACTGGATTATTTCTAGCAGTGATTTTATTAAGTGAATATTAAATTAAAAGAATATTTGTCATAATAGGTAGCGTAGTGATAATTTAATTTAACGTAATACTTTTATTTATGTAATTTCTGACTATAAGTACTATTTTGTTTATTTAATCAAAATACATTTTCATCCGTTTTTGAGTTCACTCACAAGGGTTTTTTAATCATCAAAAATATATTATTTTCAGATATCTTAATTTGGTAATAGAAGAAATAGTATTCTATGTTTACTTCATTTAGAATAAAAAGTTGAAATTCGTTGAATCAAAACGTTGAACTCTCTTCTTAAGGATGTCTGGTGTAGATTCAGAAGAAAGAAAACGGTCTATTAAATACTTGAAAAGTTAATGAACTTTTAATGAGATTTTAGGTAATTACGTTTATGGTAGAAAGAATCACACCTAAAATGAATTTTGCATCCTGGCATATTTTTCATTTGCAAATTTCCTAAATCCATTGATCTAACTCTAACAGTTAAATCCAATATTTTTACTTCCTTAATGTTCTGTGACTTTGATCTAGAAAGGGTCCTCGAGTCAGGTGGAGGTTTTGGTCAATCTGAGGTAACGTACATTTTACTTCTTACTTCTTGCTACGAGCGTCCGGCTAATTGTAGCCGATAGCTCGATGTCCCTGATATGAAAGACAGGCGAGGGTTCAAAATTTTACATTCGTCGTACATTATATAAATCGTACATTTTAAATGACAGAATTTTATGTCACCCGTATCTTTTAAAGTTTGAGATAAAAGTAATACCTAACATTTTAGATACTTAATGAAAAGGATATTCAAGAGATGAATCATGTTTATTATCATTGATCCCTACTTTTCAAATAAAAAAAAAACCAGGAAATCCGTGAAATAAAGAATGAAACAAACTGTTTTAAAGTTTGGCTGAATGTGAAGACTGCTTTTACAATGTATAAGAAATGATGAACTTATTTATTTACAACATTACTTTTGTTGTTAACCCCCCCCTTAACTTTTCGCAATTTTTAAAATGAACCAGTTTCGTCATAATAGTTAGCTTTGAAAAAGTATCTTTTGACAACAAATCGTGTGGGTTTTACTAAGACTTCCTTGTAAATTTACTGCCATCTGAGCTTTCTTTGAATTGTTTCAAAGCTCCCTCCCACTTCCAGACCTCAAACCGGTGTCTCCAAACATTTGCGAGGGAGAAAATCGTCTGGAAAAAGATTCGAGGAGTGAGAGGCCCTTCGCCTTAAACTCGTTTGTTATCCGTCGACGATTTACGAGTATCTTCCTCGAAACAGTGGAGCAGTTTTGGAGGAATCTAACGGCCCACACATGGGAAATGCACCCCCAACTTAGTTCATAACTGTTGCGATAAAATATCGAGGATGAAAAGATATCGAAAGAAATCGTTGTTACAAGTATTAATACAAATACGTGTCCAAAAATTAAGGATAATTTTATTTTTAGAATAACGATACAAATTTTAGTTTCTTATCAATAAAATTCGTGCCATAAGATCTTCTAAGAGTGGAAATATGTGGTCCAAGATCAAATTAATCTAACAACAGTTTAAAGGGGTACATGGTTAATGGATTTTTATACACATTCGGAACGGTAGCAGAAACATCCAAGTGGGAGTCATTTAGCAAAAACAAACCCTGTTATTTGTATGATATGATATTCATGTAATCCATGGATGGTTTTATGTGCGTGGAATACCTTTAAGTATGATATTTTTAGGTTATATTAAGTGACATCTCCTCAATCTTCCTTTTGGGTGGACCTTAGCTCTTGGATCCTTTATTGGGAGTGGTTTGTTTCGACTTATGTTTGGGGACCCCGAAAATTACATAACAGGAACTACTATGTGTGTCAATATTCAAAAAAATTATATCCTTAATTTTTGGACACTAGTGTAAATACGTTATACAAGTAATTCCCAAACATTTCCGATTCACGACTCCATTTTGGGATAACGATTTTATACGATGTAAAACAGATACAAATGTTTAAGGGACCGTTCAAATATTGCGTAATCTTATTTTGGGGAGTTTTAAACCCCCTCTTCTCTTTGTAAGCAAGATAAGCAAATCGTTAAGCTCCTATTACAGTTGAATCGTCTGTTTGAAAAGGAGAATAAGTCCAAACACTAAAGCTTTGAGAAAATCAGTAAAAAATATCTGTGTAAGTTATGGAATTTTCATTTTAAAACCACCCAAGTTTTACAAGAAATTTGGGACACTGTTTAGAATACAGAGCGTCCATCGATAAAAATATGAGTACTATATTCAAATATATTGTAAAGTTGAAAATAGTTTATGGAATTTATGATCAAACATAGATCAAATTTATGAAATTTAATTTTTAAATTGAAATTTTCAAATTAAATTATTTTTGCAAGTAGCAAAGATATTTTCGAAAATTGTGTGAATCAATTTCTAACCAGCAAATATAAGCAAATAGCAACCCCTTTCTCCTTAAGTGCTTTCGTTTGAATGACCCCAAAATCGAGATACTTAAGGAAAAGTTAATTGTTATTGATTGTTTGGTTATTGTTCGATAAATTTGACACTAAAATTGATAAATAAAGGTTACGGAAAATATCTTTTCAAAACCCTTTTTATAAGTTGTTGTTTCTCCATGTAATGTTTTGTACAGTATTTCCTTCATTGATTTTATTTTATTCTGTTTTGTTCCATGTACATTTACAATAGGAACCAGTCATCCCATGGAATAGCTTTTGGCTCCTTTGGGATTTTATAACCATTCACAGTTTTTTCTTTTACTTTTTTGTATTTTTCTCCTTATCATTTTTTCCCTATTTAAATTATTTATGTTTTTGTAAATACAACCTTGTATTATTGTTGTTGGGAATAAACTTTGATTTGATTTGAAAAAAAATTAAATAAAAGTTTTTTTTATATTTATAATAAGATTGCTCCACCCTTTTGATAAAGTATATAGATACTATTTTTTTCCAAAACAGTTTAACTTGTTTATAAAACAATAATGCTATCCTTAATTTATGAAAATATTTTATTTGTTTTTACAAATAAGATGAATTTAAGAAATGTAAGGTAAATTTCAATACATGTTGACGTTTGGTTGTCTAAAAGGGACCGGAGGAAGGGAAACAATTTGGGTTATATAGTAATAAGTATACTTAATAGCCTTTTAAACTTTACCAAGGCCTTTTCTTCAAACCAAGACCATATTAAAGGAGAGATAAATTTTAAATTCTCATCCACACACATTGTTCCTGCTTGTATTATTCCAAAAATTTTATGTATTAAGTATTTTTTAATCTATAAATTAAACCAGCAGACATACATTATTAAAACTGCCTTGATTATTTTTAGTGGCATAACATGGCAAAAAAAAGAAATTACCTATTATAAAAATATGATCACACACAAGGAAATACCTTCTTGCAAATATAAGAATATCTCGCACACCTCGTTTAAATCACGAGGGTAAATCTAATGATAATTAGATTGAAATAAAATATATTAAATTAATACTGCTTTCTAATTACAATTGTTTCATAAATCGCATTTTAATAACCTACTTTTAGGAACATTAATTTATTTTAAATTTCTCTTCTTTTTATAAATAAATACTTGTCTGACACTTATTTTTTTAACTCTTGTCTTAGGAGTAATATGGACTCATTATAGCAAGGCAACGATATTCATCCTTATTTTCAACTGCATTATGTGGATTTTAGTTTTCTTTATAAAGTCTCTAAAAGCTGATGGTCTATTAAAATGTAGCACATAATTATATAAGACAATTTAGTAAATAATTCTTTTTCAAATAAAAGTATTAACACACCTCCATTTTCAGGTTTTTTCGATTTAATTTATTCCAAAAGAATCCAATAGTCATGAACAAAATTTAAAATTAAGTATTAAAATTCTAAATTGTATGCTGTCTATCTAATGTATTATTTTAAATCGTAAGATGTATTTTTTAGACCTTTTAAACTTTTTGTAATTTTTTTGTATATTGGTTCAAAAAAAACCTCATTTGAGTTACTGTAAAATGGTGTAACTTTGGCCCAAATTGATGGGTTTTTTTTCACATTAAAATAAAATAAAAGTTGTTAATAAAAACATTTAGTAAAATGTTTAGTAAAAATTTTTGTAAAGTCATAAAATTAATATTATCATGAAAATTATTACCACATTTAAGTAACAATAAATAAAATTAAGTAGAATTAAACAACTATAAAATCGGAGTGTTTATGTTGTTTAAAATGATCTAATGTTTTGATAAATTCTTACGAATCATAGTTTACACAGAACTCAAGTTTATTTTCTTCTCATAAACTGAGAATAAACTGTAGATCAATAAAACAAGTTATAGATATTTAACTGTTAACTATAAAATCGCAAAATACGAAAAAAAAAAAAAACATTCTGTTTCATCAATAAAATGGTGTAAATTTGTTTGAGAAGGTTTCAGTGGGTTTCATGACTCCTAAAGATATAGGTCCCCCTAAGACAATTTAAAGAGAAAATCACTGAAAACAACGACACTGCAACCATTATCAAGATCTAGTTTTCAAGGGTCATATAGGTACAGGTGATCCCAAAGTGCATCCTTCTTAATAAATTGAAAGACTACTGCTTTTTTATCACTTTCCAATTCAATCAGTACCGTGATAGCTGTTTTTTTGCAATTCTAGGCCTCTATTTTCTTTCAACAAGATTGATACCGCTTCCGGTCTAGTTTTGAACCATAGATAAGACATTGATGCTACGTTTGACGAAGGCAGTGATGACCCTGAGGGTATGGCAATGATAAGGTCACATACTCTTTCCTGACTTATCCTTTGTTCCTTAGCTAAAATGATTTGGATTTCCATACGTAATACATTCAGGCAGCTTTAACAATATTAAAATTATACGCTTTATATTGATTGATAAAGAATGCAACAGAATGTGGAACTACATAAAGGTAAAGGATACATTAAGAGTTTCTGAACAAAAATTCTTTGTTTATTTCAGAAAATTTATAGTGTATATTAGGTTTTAAATATGTGGTATTAAAGTAAAAAAAGAAGCGTGGTCATCAGAAACATGTTACTATTGTAGTGTTGTAGGTTTCGTGTACGGAGCATTTGCTTTTATATGATATCATATAAATACACAAATTTTTCTATTTTATTTTATTTTTGCTCATCCTTAAATTGTGTAGGAAAATATAAAGGTAATAATAAATTCTGATTCTGAGTTTAATTGTATAGATTCTACCTAACATATATACATAACATGTTTCATTAACAATTTTTGGGAGATATAAAAAAGGTTACAACAAGGTTTATAAAACCTTACATTGCTATCTGGTATGTGTGAGAGACAGTGCGACGAGGGGGATAGATGGTTCAAAAATTGTGGCATCCCATTTTAAAGCTGTGTTTATTGCTGGTTACGTTACATTACTAAAAAATATATTTCTTCCACGAGGTAGGGGAGACTGGGGACAAAAGTAACACGGGTCAATTGTAACACTTCGTATTCCTGGAAAAGTATAGATGCCAAGCTGTTACAAAGGTAACAGCATGTGCATGGCTTGTAAACAAATAATGTCCGAGAGCGCCAAGACTGGCAGTTGAGGTAAAGCAGTGTACTTGAGAAAAGAGTGTTTTTCGAACATAAAAGTAAATTTTTACTTTTGAGTTAAATTCTTTCTCCTGCACTACAGGTATATAGCACGAAATAACTTTTTTTACAAAATGTACCTACATTTATCATAGTTATATTCTGTTTAGTTTTAAATTAATATTGTTTTTAGTTTTTTTGAAAACGAAGGTTGAATTAAAAATGGACACATGGGGTCAAATGTAACACTCAGCCGGGGACGATTGTAACATGTGAAAATTGACTTTTGGATGCCAAGATCGCGTACAAGGACAATTAAAAGGGGTCAGATTAGTCAGGAAAGAATGGAGGAAGCGGCTGCTGAGGTTTGGGGGTCTGGAAAGCCAGTGAGTTTGGGTTGTTTGTGAGCAGGGTATTTGTTATTGTTATGGGCCGTTATACAGATTCTGTCAGAAAAAAAGAAAACCCTAAAGTGGATTATAATTAATTTACACGTTATCGGCGCGTTATAATTAATTTATAAATTGTCACCAGCAATCACCTGTATCACCTATACACTATCTCTTAATAAAAGAGAACCAAACTCACAGTCATCACCACAAATATCAAAATGCTTACCACAGGCTGTTCAGCCAACACCAAAAGTGGTACAAAATGACAATTCAACTATAAAAAAGGAAACTCAAGGAGAAAGAGCCCCATCTGCACCTATAAACCCAGTGTAAAAGAGAAGAAGTCTACAAAAAAAGAAATTTAAATATTCAGACTGTGAAACCTCATCAGACGATGAATATTTGTGTGTTGCTTCCATGGACAATTTCAAAAACAATCGCCCCCAGTGAAAAATGGGTTCAGTGTGTTTCGTACAAAATATATTGTTAATAAATTTGTAGAATTTTAAGTATTTTTTATGAAAATGTGTTATGTTACAATTGAACCTTATGTGTGTTACAATCGACCCCACTTCAAGGGTCGATTGTAACAATATTCTTTGGCATATTCTTTATTTACTATATTTTAATGCATGTTCACAGGACAGTTTTCATAACACGATTGTAATTGGGATGTTTCAACCTATTTTCATACCAAGTTTCATAACTCTAACATAAAAATTGGCTTGGCTGGAGATCAATTTGTAAATTTTGTTACAATTGTCCCCAGTCTCCCCTAGTTTTTATTTAATAGTTATAAAAAGTTACATATTGTCAAGTTATAAAAATAAGTGAGATTTCTTCCACTAGGTAGTTTTTATTTAACAGTTATAAAAAGGTAACACATTTTCAAGTTATAAAAATAAGTAAGATTTATTTAGAAAAATAAGCTAAGATGAAAGTAGACTTTGTTAATTTGGGCTTAATTTAAATTTTAAAAATAAAATGTGCCAACTTGTGACATGGGAAGAATTATGCGGCGTATTTTGAAATTGATTACCTTTTAAAATATTTATTTTGTGTTTTAATTACCAAAAGCAACCTCTAGACCTTTTATTTTTTAAAGTTCAAATAAGTACATTTTGTGTAATAAAATGGATGCTAGGTTTTTTTTTTTAGAAATTTGAGTCGAAATCAAGATAGGTGCATCTTAGTTTTATAAAGAAAAAGTATGTTACAAAATTTTATTTGGGAACAATATCTCGGCCTTTTCTGTTTCCCACTTTGTTGGCCACTTTAAATGATTTCAAAACTTGTAATAATCTTTTTAATTTTGTCTAAATAATACAATGAAAATATTTCATTTTCATATTGATAAAATAATATTAGACTAAAGGTGTTTTAAATTGATTTAAATTGACAAACAAAAATTATACGAAATATTATTTGCTATGTTTCTAAGAATTCAACACACGTTTTTAATCTAGTACATAAGCGCAAAATCAATTTTTATAGTTTTACACCAAAAGACTATTAAATTCTGTTTTAGTCAAAAATACATTATTGTTAGTTTTCCCTCTTATTAATTTTAGTTCAAATTAATATGAAAATAATTTAATAGAATTTTAAGGGGAAATGTTGCACTTTTTAAAACTTTTATATCTAAGCTTTATCAAATAAAGCCTTGCATCTAATTTAATCGAAATTTTTCAACTCGAATACTTTGAAATCCTGTTTAAAATTTTCAATACCAAATCAATCGAAAAAAAAATCTTTTACGTTTTTGAAGTATCCAAAATAACTTAAATACACATTTGAGTCTTTTTCAAATAAAGAAGCTTTGACATGGAAAACAAACTATTAAAAATATGTATAGACTCAAATTACCAAAGAATTTTTATTAATGCGATAATTTTTATTAATTTAAGTTTGATAAATAGCTATTCTTCTAATTACTACATTTTAATTCATTAATAAATGCAAAAAACTATCTCCTTAAATATAATTTGAATTGATGTCAAGTTATAAAAACCACAGTAAAATTTATCCTATTCACAATTCTGTGTCCATCAGCTTAGTGAATTTTGAAACAAAGAGTAGGATTACATCAAGAAATTGTGTATTGCTCTTTGACCCATAGTTAATTAAGATAAGATCTCTTCATTAAATAAAAGCAAAGATAAGCGCTTTGGTTGAATGAGATCTCAGGATACAAGAATCATTCTAAGTTACCACTTAAACGCCGCAACAGTTACTCTCAATTTATTGAACAAACGTCCTATTCTAAGCATTACCTATAGTTATGAGAATAACGTGGAGAGTTGTCAGCATAAGTGGACAAAGATCCCCTAAAATACCCAAAGGATTTTAAAATTATATTGAAAAATATCTTAAATTACTTTATTGAATAATAAGGAGATTTTTCAGTATCCATAATTAATATAATAAAAATAAACAAAGGTCGTGTTTAGAAAACATTTAAAAGTTTCAAATTTTTTAAATTTAGGTATCACTAAATAAAAATGGTTTTATATCTGAGTTTTACAACTGTATAAATTAATATTGTTAATCTAACTCAATTTTTAATCATGCTTAACAGCCAAAAGGGATAGGTATGTACTACATAGTGATGTTTATTCCTCTGGGAAACTCCTGGTGAAAACGACTTATATATATAGATTTAGTTGAAAGGGTTCAGCATAGGGCTACTAAATTGGTCAAGGATATACTATCTAGTTTTAGTTACGAGGAAAGACTAAAGAAGTTAAATATGTTCACTTTAGAGAAAAGAAGGGCTAGAGGGGATTTGATTTAAATTTTTAAAATGTTAAAACAAGGGGACACAGAGGGACTAGATATTTCTGTACGGGTAATAGAACGAGGGGTCACAGTTTAAAATTGAGTAAGGCAAGTTTTAAACGGGATTGTAGGAAGCATTATTTTTTAAATAGAGTAGTGGATAAATGGAATGCATTACCTGAATCGATAGTTAACTCAAGTGGGGTGGACGAGTTTAAAAGAAAAGTAGACGAATACTGGAAATCGGGGGGAGGTTGAATTGAATAGACTGGATCAACCTTGCTGGGCTTTTAGCCTGTAGTTGATCGACTATATTTGTATTTGTATATCCCATCAACAGGACCAATATTAGGACCTAAAGTTCTAGGAGGTATTTTTCGGTCGCTTAATTACATCTATATACTATACCCCTGCTTTAGAAAGTTTAAACCTAAATTTTTTTCTTCTCACAAAAAAAAAACTATTGGAAGTTACTCTTTCAATAAACAAGGGGCTTATAGAATGGGAATGTTAGCTTATAGAATGGGAATGGGTGAGTTAATCTTAGTTTCAAATGTACTAATTGCTGAAGGGTTTTGAAACGGTGGCGCCTTTGTTCTTAAAGCCAAAGTATTATGGGGTGACAGGCCAAACATTGAACTCAATAGACTAAGGAAATTATGACACTTAACAAAGGATCTGAATAGAAACCCAAACAAATCTTTACATCAAATTTTATAATTTTGGACGAAAGAGACACACAGTTATTCTGAGCAGCACTGTTCCAAGGGGCCACTTTTCCAGACCATCACCTTTACCTTTTGAACAAAAATGTCAAAATGTTGGGTATTTTCTAAAAAGTAATCACTCAAGATGCCCTTGTGGTACTGCTGGGGGGTATTGGGATCCTCACCAAGAAAAAATTTTGAAATTTGACCTGTAAAAGTAGGATTTTAACTCATTTTGAGAACCTTTTTGGGTCCAAGGGGTGGGCACTGTCCAGAGTGCCCCCTTGGATCCATACATTTCCGCCTTAATTGAGTCAACAACGGATAAATTTGCTCATTTGATAAAAAACATGTCAACTGTAAATGGATCTTTATGTGTGATTGACCTTAATTAAGTATTAATAAGGTACATTAATAAAAATCGAAACGATACAGAATTTCAATACAAGAGTAGCGTACAGCATCTGCACAGATGACAAGGCTGGCTAAATATGGCTTGCCATAAATAACATCCCGAAAATTTTGCAGCGAAATTTAAATTTAAATTCAGAGACTCCGTACATCTTAAACAGGGCCTTAAAACGCGCCCCCACCTAAAGGTATCCGCACCTTTGTGCATTTGAGGGAAAGAGCAGGTTGAAAGGATTCCATTGATGAGATACCCGAAAAAGGTGAAGAATCAAGTAGGCCACGCAGCCTTAAATGGCAAGTGCGTGGGATATCAAGCAGTGGGCGATGCTAAACTTCGGAAGCGAGATAGCGAGTGACCTCGCACTGATGTGACGCAACGTTTTCCGCTGTAGTCCCCATGGGGAACTTGGGCAAAGAGTCTGCAAGATAGTTCCGATGCGGCCCTCGATTTCCATAAGGCTTTCTAAATGCAGTGGCGGATCCAGGGGGTGGCACTCTGGAAAATGCCCCCCCATGTACCCAAAAAATCACTCAAAAGTACGAAAAAAAGTCCCAAAAAGTACTCAAAATGAGTTAAAACCCTACTATTACAGGTCAAATTTCAAAAAAAAAATTCTGGGGGAGGACCCCCACACCGCCCAGCGGTACCAAAAGGGGATCTTGAGTGATACTTTTTAGAAAATCCCCAAAATTTTCACATTTTTCTCAAAAGGTAAAGATGATGATCTGAAAAAGTGCCCCCCCCCTTGGAGCCGTGCTGGATCCGCGCCTGTCTAAATATCGTCCCTAATCAATCCGAAACCGCGAACCGTTAGTCCCGAACCAAAGGCGTATATTAGAGGGGGGCGAAGCCCCCCCCCCCGAAATTCTGACTTGATGTAGCACCACACGTTAAAACCCTGTTTTTTAGGGTCAAATTTCCAAAAGTTTTCTGGGGGATGACCCCCAGATCTCCTTTTGCACTTGGAACTCTATTTACAACTTTTTTTTATATTAAGTTCATCAAAAGGGGCCGTTCAAATTTTAACTAAGCATGTTTTTGGTCATTTTTGACCCCCCTCCTCCTTGTCAGCAAAGATAAGCAAACTAAAATCCCCTTCATAATTGGGTAAGAAATCTGTCCGACCCCCCCCCTTAATTTTAAATAAAAATTTATTTTTAGTTGAATTTTGAAATTAGTTATGCAAGAAACAAGAGATTTTTAAATAAAAACTAGTTAAATACCTGTTCTGAGAGTCAAATTTTCAAAAAATTTGTGGTGGAGGACCCCTAGACCCCCATGTGGTACTTGGAACTTCATAACTTTCAACTTTTCTTATATTAAGTTCTTTAAGACGCAAATTCTAACAAAAAATTGCATTAAAAAGCTATACTGGACATAGGCGTAAAGAGGGGGGGTTGGGGTTGTAACCCCCCCCCCATTGCATCATTGGTTTCTAAAATTTGAAAAACTGAACAATTTTCCCTTTCGACGGAAAGCGGTTCACAAGGAACTGTTCTTTTAGGACGTAACCCAAAGGGCCTCAAAATGAATTTAAACACTACATTGAGAGACGAATTTTAAAAAATTTCTGGGGGAGAACCCCCGAACCCCCCTCTAAATTTTTTACGTCTGTTATACTGTGTTTTTCCCTTGAAAGTTAAGCCTTCGGAAGTTTTGCAAAAAAAAAAATATTATATTATACCTACATTATGAGACATTTTTTAAAAGGGAGTAAGTTGGAGGGGTTTACTGGTCAGAGTAACACCCCCATGAGTCAACTCTAGTTACGCCACTGATACTGAACCTATTAAATATAGGCCTGAGGGGTGAGGAATAATTTTGGGCCCATTCTGAAATAAATTTCTATCTACGCCACTGTCTAAAACGTTCATCCTCATCATGCTTTAAAAATGTCGCCTCCCATTCTTCTATGCAGTGTTTCCCAACGTGGGGCGCACGCCCCACCGGGGAGCATGGGGTCATGGAGAATTTAGAAAGGCTTTAATGGGGCATAGACCAAAAAAGGTTGGGAAACACTGCGTCTATAGCTTCTATGTTGAATAGGATAAAAATTAAAAAACAGAGTTAAATTCTATCAAAGTGTCATACGTTGAATCTGCACAATATATCAGTTTAAAAAGAAAGCGTTTACTCTTCTTTTATGTTTAGTTAATTCTCTAATTTTTTAAGTGAAAAATCCATTCAGTAATCTCTGTTTAAATATAAAATCAACGTATTTTCTGAGGAGAACTGCTTTATTTATTATTTTTAATTATTATTCAAATATTCAATCAATCAAATCAATATTATTCAAAGGGGCTTAAAAATCTTAAGGGACATCCAAAGGGCCGCAAATGTCAAAAAATGAGTAAAATCATTTTTTAAGAGGCAAATTAAAAAAAAAATTAGACCCCCTTTTTGCTTGGAACCCTATCATCTAAAAAAATTTTAACAAAGGTAACCAAGATTCAAATCCTAATTGTATATTTTCTAGAAAGGTACTACATTTAATATGTAATCTACGCGTAAGTTGGAGGGTTAGATACAGGGCCGTATCCAAGGGGGACGTTTAGGGGTTCAACCATCCCCCCCCCGCAATTTTGACATAAAATTCTAAATACCGTTTTTCCCTTGAAAATTTTTTGGAACTTAAAAGGAAAAACCATCTTCTGTTGTATCCCAAAGGATCTCAAATATTGAGATGAGTTAAATCACTGCTTTTGAAGGTCGAATTTCAAAAATATTTTTAGGTGAAACCCCCCAAACCCCCCTCCAAAATTTTGTTGCCTATTATTCATTGTTTCTCCCTTGAAAATTCTGCCTCTTACAAGAAGGGGTTCCATTTGGGTGTTCCTCAATTAAATTCAATATTCCACGCATTTCTGCATTTCTCTTGAAATAAAAGATTTAAAAAAATGTACTCCCGTTGCTTCTCAGAGAAGCGGGAAATCACAGAGGAAGTCACTATCTATCTGTTTTAAAATCTCTATCACTAAACTATAAAAACGATTTCCACAACATTGTATTTCTTCCGGAGTATAAATAAAAAAACGAGGATCAGTGGATTGGGGGTATCAATTTTGGGACATCAATTTGTTTTAAATAATGAGTTTTTGAAATAAGATTTTTTTATATGTGTTTACCATCTGTTTACTTAAATACTTTTTACATTATCGAGTGAAGTTAGTAGGGTATATACTACCGACTACTAGGGAATATAAAAAGGGTAGGAGTCTTACTATCTATTTTTAAATGCCAACCCTAAGTTTTTTGTCGGGTTATTCTTTTTATACAAATGAAGAATAACTATAACTAAAATTTGAGCTATAACCTCAAAAACTACTACTTTGGCAGTTACTTAAATTTAACAGCCATCATTGCTTCTGTTGAAAGAAATATTTCCCACTTTTATGTGATAAATGCTTCTTTAAGATGTGAAAAGTTATTTAGAATTCTCACCCAAAATGAATAATAAATGTACAAAAATCCCGTTTTTATAGGTGATGTTCTCGAAATATTTTCTGGGGGATGACACCTATACCCTCTTTATTTATAGGTTCCTAATTTTAATAGTGCATCATACATATCCTAATCTTTACAATTTCAGGTCATTTTTCTTGTATATAGAAACTGGACAATTAATGGCTCTTCACCCCTTCTGTTTTTACAATGGATACATCAATTGGGGGAAGGAATCAGGTGAAGAAGATCCGTAATACAGTGTTATTCCTGGGATTTTTTTGGAGGAGTAAAAATATACCTAGACTTTTTTAGTAGGATTAGGAATGAAATTCAATTATGAGGAATGAAATACGGAAATAGCATAAACTACATATACAGAAACACGAAAACCGCAATCAAACTCCGTAAGCATCAGAACAATGAATGTCTCCGCTGAGATCAGTTGGTGTTTTGAGTAGAAAAATATTATTTGTTGATTTCGGGGGGGCACGGTGCATTTTTTAATCTAAACCTTTGTGAAAAATTTAAGGAGTGAAAATACTCCTGGCTAGTTTTCTAAGGAGTATTTCCGATTTTCAAGGAGTGAAATACCCTATCAGAGGAGTTAAAAATATCTCTGCGTACATATATAGTAAAGTCAAAAAATGCATTAAAAACCCACACAAAAAACAGAGGTTTATCAAAAAGTTAGAGGGGGTGAACCCCCAAACCCAAGTTTCTTATTATTTCACATTTAAATAATCAAAATCTGTCAGCTAACAAAAAGGGTTTTTTTCGCTTATAATTTATTCGCTTTCGGTTCGCTTCGCATTCCTCACAGAAGCCACCTCGCTACACCCTTACTCATTTTTTAAACATTTGTAAAAACAGTTTTTCCTAATTCAGGAACTTTTTCCTTTATATTTAGCCCTAACGATTTTGAATTTTGAACCAGACAAATTATAACATCTTGCCAAAGTGACTTATAATAAGCCGTGTTCAAATATCGGAGAAGTTTGTTCTACATAAACTTCTAAAAAACATACTTATTTTAATTTAAAAAAAAAAGAATTATTTTGAAACTAAAATTGGTGAAAAATTTAAAAACATATCCCTCTATATTTAAAAAGGTTTCTCAAAATAGTTTAAAATGTAATTAATATCGTTCAAACAATAAAAACATAAAATTTCTCTCTAAAAAGAAGTCTACTAACACTTTTTAAATTCGTACAGAAATAGAAATAAAGAGAAAAATGATTAATTAATTCATTTATTAAAAAACAGTTAAGTGGGTTTTCTATTGTTTTAAAATTCATAGTTTCTTGCTTTTCAGCTGCGACCTTATCTATGAACTAAGAAAATGAAAATATTTTAAAATTGAGAATTAAAAAACAGTTAAGTGGGTTTTCTATTGCTTTAAAATTCATAGTTTCTTGCTTTTCAGCTGCGACCTTATCTATGAGAAAATGAAAATATTTTAAAATTGAAAATTTAAAAAAAAAATCAACAGCTTACTCGGAGAATCCCCATACGAATCCGAATTTGGTGTCAAAAATGTGCCAATTTAGAGTATGCTATTATTAAGTTCATTTCCGCGTGAAAACAGTTGACAAATTTTCTTTTGCAATTTGCTTCAAATCAACATTTGGCCATTCACTATTTCCTAAAAATAGTAATTCCTTCCTTACTTAATTTAACTGATGAGGAGAAATTCCATTTACATGAATGACACATTAAGAGAAAATTTTAAAGTACAATGAAATATGTAAGAAATAATATTTCTTATATTATAATAAATATCAAATTTGTTAAAAAGTACACTAGTTTTTTCGCTTTAGAAAAATTCTTGGTATAATTTTGTCCATAAGAAAGAATTCAGCCAGATAGGTGAATTTTTAAGGTGAAATAGAACACATTTGTAGTTAAAAAAACAAACACGCATTTGGGAAAACTAATTGAAACTATAATATATCCATATATGGAATTATAAATAGTGAGACAAAACTTATAAACAGCAAAAATTTTTATCATAGGATTTAAAAAACTGACAGGTTTTACAGGACAAAAATTATTTTCATTTTTTGGGGACAAAAATATTTAGAAAATAATAATCAAAGATAATCATTAAAAATTATGATAACCAGTGATGATTAAAACTTGATTTTTTCTTTCATGATTGCCAAAAGTTGATACGTTTTTGATGAAAAAAACACTACCTAAATTTTTTTAAAAGTGGAAAATAAAAACTTTGAACCGATTTCGGGTGGGTTTTTTTTTTGCGTTCCTATAATTATCAATTTCAAACCCTAAGTATTACTAAAACAAATTTTAAGCAATCATTTAAATAAAAACAACTCACCTTTTTTCTGAAAAAGACAATCCATAAGAATCTCTGTTACTTGTGATCTGAAAGTTGAGAGGTTAGCTATATTTTTTTCAGTTATATTATTTTACTGGTGATAGGTTGTCAGGGAGTTTAATTTCACTGAATAATAATTGATTTTAATGACTGCAGAATTACATGCTGAAAAACTTCAATGTCCTATCGCTACAGAATGACTGCAGACTTCTTTAAGAAAACTGCACTTTAGACAGTTTTACGAAGCAATTTTGCACATTTTTTTTATGGCTGGGGAACTGGCACAAATTTAAGAAAAAGTTTCACGTCTGTCTCGGTTTTTTCAGTCGCCGATGGTCCCGTTCTTACTCAAAAATTCGAATTGGTGTTCTAATTTTGGATATGCTTTATTCTATCTCCCCCTTGGATTTTTGACTCCCCTATGAAATTCCCCGCAGATTTATGGTGTGAATTACCTCCAACATACCTTCAGACGCCAATTGAGGACTTTGGGGCAGGAACCAGGAATCTCCCACTTTCAAACCAAGTTTATTCACAATTAGACTAGATTTGCCAATTTTTTTTGCCAGCTGCCAGATATGGGATCTTTAACTGCATGTCTCGCAAAAAAATCTGGACCTCATTTCTACTTTCATGAGACTTAACTGAGTGAAACACAAGTGGTGGTAGTAGATTTTTAAGATTGAGGGTATTCAATATATAAGTAGCTAAATTTTTCAAAAAATATAAGCAGGTCGATATCATTAGCTTGAATTTTTTAAAACGCAATAACAAACTCAAACCTTCTTAGACTCAGTCAGAGAGCTCATAAAAAAATACAAGGGTTGCTGTTTTGAGTCCCATGTGTGGTTTAGTCAGAGGGGTTGCGGCGGAGCACCTAGGCCTGAAGGGTCTTTAATCTCGGGTACAGCTGGGCTGCTTAGTTAGTTTAGATTGAAATTCATGTGTGGTTTATCCTAATCTACAAAAATAAGGTGACCAAACGTCCTCCTTTCAGGCGCGGATCCAGCACGGCTCCAAGGGGGGGGGCACTTTTCCAGACCATCACCTTCACCTTTTGAGAAAATGTCAAAATGTTGGTAATTTTCTAAAATGTATCACTCAAGATCCCCTCTTGGTACCGCTGGGGGGTATGGGGGTCCTCCGCCAGAAAAAATTGAAATTTGACCTGTAAAAGTGGGTTTTAATTATCATTTTGAGTACTTTTTGGGACTTCTTTCGTTTTTATGAGTTATTTTTTGGGTCCAAGGGGGGCACTGTCCAGAGTGACCCCCTGGATTCGCCACTGCCTCCTTTCGGGAAGATAGTCCTTTTGTAGGTTCTGACCTCCCACGAAAAATGTCCTCCTAGCTGTCCTCCTTTTCGATATTTTAAAACTGATCTTTTGATTGGTTCGCAGGGCACAGGGCACTTCAGGTTGGGATAAAATATTTCCTTTATGTTGTTCTTTTTTTTATCACCAGTGGGTCCATGAGTGGGTCTTTCCATGAGAACGAAAGTAATTTTTTTCCTTGTTGTTACAAGAAAGATAAGCAGTTTGATTTACTATTTTCTTATTGTATAAAACAATTTTGTTTTTGTTAAGAGAAAAAATCCAATCCAACCAAATTTCCAATATATTGCTAGAAAATGATACATTATTGCCAAAAATACTTATTCAATGGAAAAATAATTTTTTAATTAAATGGGATGTAAGCATAATTAGTGAAATTTCGTTCGAATTAATAAAATGTTTCATTTATTAATATTGTATACTTTTTTCTTCCTCCTTTTTGTTGTAAAAAAATTGGTCACCTTATGTGAAGATGAAAATTTACACTAAATAAAAATTATTTAACTTTGATACCCCAGTAGCACAGCAGTACTGGACAGTATCGGATCGATATATTGAGCGATATCGCCTGCCAATATCGCCGCAAGATCGAATGGCTGACATTTTGGGCGATACTGGCCAATATTGCCAATCAGTATTGAGCAATATCGCATAGCAGTATCGCGCGGTATTGGAATTTATCAAGAAACCTGTATTGCCCAATACCGCATTTGGAAAATCCGCTGTATCAAGCGATATCGCTTCCCAATATCGCCGCAGGATCGCACGGCAAATTTTTGCCGATACTGCCCAGTATTGCTTACTTGTATTGCCCGATATTGCTGATCAGTATTGCCCGATAAAGTAACTAGTATGATATCCTGAATTCGCGATATTGCCCGCGGGATTGGCCGATATTGAAACCAGCACTGCTTGATATTATATAGTGGAGGCCACCAAATAGGTAATGTGCTTTTTGTAAGCATATACCTTAAATATCCAAAACCACAACAATTTGACAAAACCATTCAATATGGCATTTTATCAAGCAAAAAAATTACAATTATAATTTTTTTACTTGATAAAGTGCCATATTGAATGGTTTTGTCAAATAGTTGTGGTTTTGGATATTTAAGGATATATGCTTACAAAGCACAATACCTATTGGCGGCCTCCACTATATAATATCATACAGTGCTGGTTTACAATAATTCAACCAATAGTATTAATTTAAAAGTAGATTAAATAAAAGTAACTGAGCTATGAACTTTAATTTTTTAATGGATCATAATATAAACTCTGTATAATAATTAAACTTTATATGAGGGGGAAAGATTTAATCACAGCATTTTAGCTGTCATTCTTATTTTAATGACATGTTAGTTACTAGGTTCAATTTTGTTACCTGTTCTGTTAAATATCACCAAGGTGCTACAAAGAATATTCATATATGTCCAAAATTCTATGGTTTTTATCAATATAACAGAACAAACATTTTTATAAATAGTTTGGAATTTTTAGTGATGCTTCTAATATTTAGCCTACAAAAGGCTTGGTGATATTTAGTGGGACAGAGATAACTGAATTGAACCTCTTACTTTAAGAAGATAATAAAATACGATAAACTGCACTAAAAATTATATTTTCTCAACCAGAATAAATTTAAGTCTGTTACTTGCTTTAAAAGTAATTTTGACACTTTTAATTCTGACGGGTGAAAAAGTAAGGGGGGCATTTAGCAGTCTAAGTGATATTTTTGGTTAAGTCCATAATTTATAATTTTGGTTCCTTAATAATATATGAATTAAAATTTTCACAAAAGGTAACATTAAGAAACAAAAATTACCTATGGTAAAAATACTCAGAACCGGCCAAAAATGAAAAATAAAATAAGCAAAAATTATGGAGTTAACCACCTATATCATGAGTCAGTGACAATATTAATAACAAAAAGGAATTTCCAGGTATTACATTTCCATGTTTAATAATTTTAATTTATTTAAGATAACTAGAAAATCTTATCACAATTCGTACATAATAAAATTGCATAATAACATAGTTTACGCAATCACAAATTATTTCACCACATTGCTATTGAAGTGCAAGAACATGTTAAATTGTTCTTTAAGAAGACATTGGAATTTGAAGTAAAATACAATTTAATGAATTGTCAATGTATAAGTAAAATATCAAAAAAGTTACATCTTATTATTTGTGCTTATTCATAATACACAATCATACTACAGACAACATAATTTAATGCAGTGTAGTCCAACCCGTGGCACGCGGGCCACAAGTGGCACTCGAAGAAATATTTGTGGCACTCAGCCTCAAAATTAAATTCGTATTCTAACTACATAGAATATAATCCACATTTCAATTTTTATTGCAGAAAAGTGTTAAAACCCCCGGTTTTATCTAATTTTCAAAACAATTTCAGGGGAGAACCCCTCACACCCCTTGGAAGTTATTTTTGGCTTAAAATTCACTTTGGGCATCAGTTAGAACAGTGTGGTCCAACCCGCGGCCCTCGAAGAAATTTTCATGGTACTCGGCCACAAAATGTAAGTAAGTTGTAAAGTAACGAAGCAAAAAGTAATTTTTATTTCAGAAATCTGTTAAAAACCCGATTTTATGGGTCGAATTTTCAAAACAAAATTGAGATCCAGTTGGGGCAATAGTAAAAGAAGTTATCAAATCAGTAGAAGCTATGAGTTGCAAAAAGTGTAATTTCAGAAATTTTACTACAGGGCTGTAGTTGTGTCTTTGTACTTAGAACTCAATTTTGATAGTTCAAAGTCTATTATCTCCTGAGAAAAAATCCAACCTCTTCTTTGGATATGAACTAATTTAGAAATTTTAATTAGAACCTGAAAATTACAAACTTTAAACTCTTCTTGCTTTTTCATTTTTAAAACGTTGTGAATCGCGCAACGGTTTTCTCTTTACTACTAATAGACTAATTTTCCTTTTAACAAAAAATAATCGATTTGGGAAAAAAAACCCCAAGAAATAATTTGTTAAATTTTAATTTAATGAATTTGAACATCAAGTAAATTAGTGTTTAAGTTATGGCACAAAATAAATCCCCTTGAGTAAATAAAAAATATGTTAATGAGACCCAATCAATATTTTAGCATTGCATTTTAAATGTAGGAAAGATATTACTTAAGTAAAATGTGTCTTAGTAAGTATTTGTAGTTGAAGTAAATGTTCCAGTGTTTAAATATAAGCTTGATTTGCCTGTTTTAAAATAGCAAAATGTAAATTTTCCTGTCTCTGGCACTCGCCTCCTCATGAAAATTTTAATTGGCACTCGGGTACCTAAAGGTTGGACCACACTGATTTAATGCAACGATCCAGACTTCTTAGTCTTTTTAGTTAGAATATGCATATAAAGATCACATACTTTTCACTTCTTTGTCCGATGCAGTACCATACAGCAGTATGATTACATAAAAAAGGTGTTTCAGAACTTAGGGTGGATAGAGGGGACCTGGATTGTATTTTTTAGTAGGAATGAGGGGGTAGAATTTTATCATTAACTGCTAGGATGTAATATAATGTAATAAGGCATAACAAAAAGCAATTTTCCCTGGACCGGTCTGAAAGAAAAACCTAATTGATTAAAAAAGATGATTGTGCATAAGGTACAACAATATGCCAGTTACTTTCCCCATGAATTTGAGTTATAAAAGTGCTTATCAATAATTTAGAAAAAATAATTGAGTTCTATTTGTAAGATGTAATTAAGTGCACAATGGTGAGACTAAACTGTGGATGATCAAAAAGTTTCCATAAAATGAAAATGATCTATACAACAGATGTTTCCCTGGAACCCATTTCTTTGACTAAACTATTAATAATGTACTTTTGTAACTCATTGTAGTTTGATAAGTGTTTCAATTCAGATACAATTTATGGTGAAATTATATTTTGCTGGAATAATGCTTAACCTTATGAAACTTTTCACTTAATTATGTCTTATTTATTTAAAAATAGACTTGGAAAATCGCTTTTAATCGTGCATTTACTTTAATACTTTTAATGGTGTATATATTATTGAGGTTAACATTTTTATTTCAATAATAATTAATGAAAATTATTCTACACTAGGGAAGTCATTGTTAGAAGGGAGGGATGGTTTTTCTATCTGACTAGGAGAGGGGGGGTAACAAAATATGACATAACACATTAAAAAACAACAATATTTTTTGGAAAAAGCAAAGTATAGGTATAAATCACATTGTTATAAAAATTATACAACTGTAATAACAATTCCATATGAAAGTATCAACTTGAAAAAGAAAACTTTCGGTGCCAGATTCTTGCCAACCTACTTTTAAATGTATTTTAGCCTCACTGATAATTACTCTAAGGAACTTTAGTTTTTTCCATAACAAAGTAAATTGTTCTTAGTTAATCTTGTCATCCTCCCCTTTTTCTCTTGTTTCTGATTCTACAGCCATCCCAGTCAGGAGCTCCAGCAAGCACTCTGCCACAATTAACTTTAAAAACTGCAGATTTGTCCGCATCATCATATTTCATCTTAACACTAGCTAAAAATATAAGGAACTATAAACATAGATGTTTCAACTACACCCAGAAATAACTTTTACATCAATCATAAATACCTATTGATTGTTTTATGATAGAAACAAATGATTTCCACCTTCAGCCATTTGCAAAACATATTAATTCATAAAAGGAAAATTACTTGAAAGTTTCATAAAATAATTTCAAGTTATAAAGAAATTGAATGATCCATGATCTTTTAACATTATATAATTAAAACAAAAATGCAAAACCTTCAACACTTTCTCTAAAACTTATATTTAATTGGACTATATTATACTAGCAAATGCCATAGCTGTCAACTTTCGAAAACTTACATCAGTTAAACTTTTTGGATAGGAAGTGGTTGATGCTACGACAGTTGAAACATGCACAGTAATAGGAACTTGTTATTACGTGTTTTAAGTTTTAAAACATTAAAATTATGTTATTTATCAATCCTGGCATCAGCACCGATGGCCTAGTGGTAGTGTGCGTCTAGTAACCTAATGGTCCCCGGTTCGATTCCAGGCTGCTACTTTTGAGTATTTTGCTTTATTTTAACTTGTAATTTTTCAGAAATAGCGAGATTAGAGTAAAGTTTAGTTGTTACTTTCGTGGATAATGTAACTACGTAGCTTTCTTTGCTTTTCTGCAAGGGGAAGCTAATTTTACCACCAGTAACCCACTAATTTACGTGCTATGCCTATAGCATCGCAACTTTTTTTTTTTAGAATTGTGATTTGATCATGAGAAGAAGCACACTTTACGGGTGAGTGCAGGACAAAACGTGCTAGCAAATCTGAAAAACTTTACAGTCGTTTAAAATTCACTAAATATAAGGACTAAAATTAAAAGGACAGGGGTTAGTAGAGGAATTTGGTTTGGGGGCAGAGGTACAAGAGAATATAGTTTGCATTATGAAAGGTTTTACACTTCTGTGGATTGTTATAGTCTGTTCATTTAGAATTGGCACCTGAAACAGGATCAAAAACGCTCAATAATGCTTCATAACGGTCATCACACAACTTCAGTGACTGATTTTTTTACAGTATTTCAACTACTTCTGTTTCGGCTGCCTTGTCATTGCAGAAGAAAATGCTTTCGATGATAATTACAATAGTAACTGCTTCCAATACATTTTGTCTCAGGCGCCAGTTCTAAATGAACAGACTATAAGTGAAGGCAAACTTAAAATTCACAAAATTTTCAGATCCATCTGTAAAGTTAAATGAAAATACCATAAAAATTGACAGCTATGTCATGCATACAGCAGTTATTTTGCAAAAAATACTCTATAATTAAATTTATAAAATTTCAAGAACTTAAATTTTTAAAAATCTAAAAACTTAACTTTTGAGAATGATATAAGCGATTTGTATTTCTTAATATTAATATCTTCAAAAAATATTAGGCAACTTTACCGGGTGTTTCAACAAGTCTGCCCAAACTCAATACAAAAAGACTTCTTGCATGGAGCAGATAAAATTTGCTTGAATAACTAGATCTCTATGGTAACTTATTTTTCCTAGGATGTGATGTTATAATCTAATACAAACTTAATTTTTTCATTCAAGGATGCCACATGTCAGCATAATGGATATATTAGTGTGCAAACATCAAAACAACCATGTTCACATTTTTAATATATACTGGATGTGACATCTCACCCTTTTCTTTTGCGATTTTCTCCAAAACTATGGGTCATAGAGGCATAGTTCTCCAGGTATTCTTTATGTACTCAATGCAGATAATATGGCTGTGCAGTGTTTGTACACACTTGTTGAAACATCTTGTAATAAAAATGCATAAAACAAAAGTAATTTTCTTGGGGTGTTTTTGATGCATTTTATAAGAAACAAATTTAATAATAACAGAGTACTAGAATTACTGTTAACCCAATAGGGGGCTCCTATTTTACAATATGTAAGATAACAGAACTTTTTAAAAATGTTACTATCATTAACAATATTTAATCAAAATGCTTTATTTACAGACAAAAAATCTTTAAAAACTTTTTAAAGTACAATTGTTTCAGGGATACATTTGATCCCCCTTTGCCAGCAAAGATTGTGATTGCTAACAAAGGGAACCAAATGTATCCCTGCAACAATTGAACTTTTTAAAGTATTTTATAAGCAAATAAAAAAATTTTCAATTTTATAGTTATTCAACTTTGCACAGTAGATTTTTAGCTTATTACTATCATTATTTAGATATAATCCAACAGTTTATGGCTGTATTCTACTTTTTTGCAAAGTCGAACTCACCTCACCGTATTTTCTTGCATGTATTCTAACTAATGTGGTAGGTGAAATAGGGGGAGATTTTAAGTCAAAGTCAAATCAAAGTTTACTCCCAACAATATACATAATGCAATGCATACAATAATACAAACAATTTAAGAAGGGAAACAATTTACAAGGGGGGAAAACACAAAAGGCAAAAAAAAAATTAAATTGTTATTATTGTGTTGAATTGTGTCTCCGTTTATTAGCTGATGTCACAACCCTGCGAAACAAATCTAATTGTTTGAAAAGGGATGTAAAGTAAAAATTAACAAAAATAAACAGATTTTAACTGAAAGCAAAAAGCTTGAAGGAAAAAAATAAAACGCAAACTATTAACTCACAAAATTGGAGCGGCGAGATTGAAAACGAAACAACTCCTCTCAGCCAATCAGACTACTTTGATCGAAATTCAGTGTACTCCCCGAGCCAAGTGGTGGTGAACTCGCTTGAAAGCGGAACGAAGAAGAAAAAATTCCAGCGCTTTCACCCGGGGTGTTCGCTAAAGTGGACGAGTAGAATACAGCCCTTAATATCCCTACATAATTCTTAACAAACAAACAACTTACTAGTTTCTTTTCCAACTGAAACTTCAGATACTGGATTCTCTGTGTCGGTTTTTTCTAGGGAATTGAGAAATGCATCATCCATCCCATACATTAGACTGCTCTGTAGGATTATCATAAGGAACAACTTTCCCTAAAAATTTAAAAAATTCTAGTATATTTTTCATTTAATTTTTAGATTTAGAACATTG
The DNA here is from genome assembly GCA_963680715.1 of Tetragnatha montana. Lineage (NCBI taxonomy): Eukaryota > Metazoa > Arthropoda > Arachnida > Araneae > Tetragnathidae > Tetragnatha > Tetragnatha montana. The sequence continues at coordinate 55,479,444 of OY796679.1, forward strand.
AAAATTGTCAAAATTTTAAATAAACTTACAAATGACAGATTGAATATTTTCAGTCAATACTGTTATCTACATGAATAACTTCTAAAAAAAGAAAAATTTCATGAGTTTTAATGTGAGTATCAAGTGTATATATAATTCAAGTTCAACAGATGATATATCAACTGAGATTTAAGAATTTAGCCCCAAACCCAACGTTCTCTTTACTTAAAAATTACATTTTTTGTATTAAATTTCTCTTTGTAAAACTGCATTATTCTTTAACCAAATTAATGCAGCTTGCTAATTAGAAAACAATATGTGAAAACTGAAGCAATAGAGCTATTGCTGCTTATTTCTCATTACACTACTGAAGTAAAATATATAAGAAAATCCTAAATTTCCCCTATGACCAAAAAATTTCCAAGGATAACTTTTTTTAAAGTTTTTACCTGGGGAGGTTTTTGGGAGGGTCCTCCTTTTCAAGGATTTTGATTTTGTAGGTTGTTGATTTGATGTTGATTTTTTGGGAAGACATTTCTGGAAAGCAAAAAATGAAAATTAAAGAATTATGGATACTGTGAAGTAAGCCCCAAGTTTTCTGATGTATTGTACAAGCCAACAAGCCATTCCCCAACAAGCTTGGTTCTCATTTTATTGACCCCGGAAGGAGAAAGGCTGACTTAACCCATGACCCAAGCAGAAGCTGTAAAGCATTGAACCTGGGTAGGTAATGCTTGTAGCCAGGCATGCTGATCACAACTCTGCAGCCACTATGGGTCCGTCCATAAATGACGTCACGCTCAGAGGGAGGGAGAGGGTTAATAAATTTGTGACAGCTTGTGACAAGGGGGAGGGGGGTGTTTCAAAAGTTGTGACATCACATCCTCCCCCCCCCAAAAACTGAAAATCAACCAAAAATAACAAAAACAGAATTTTTTTCTAAGATATTTGTTTAAACAAACCAATTCAAATCTTAATTAGTTGCTTCAAGGAGAATATTCTACAAAAAATTATTACCGAGAATTTTACAACACTATGTATTAGAAATATTGATTGATTGAAAGCGTAGCATGTGACGGGGGGAGGGGGTATGGGGAAGTGTGACCGTTTGTGACATAGGGAGGGGGTCAAAAATGGGCAAAAAAAAGTGTGACATCATTTATGGGCGGCCCCTATGATATGAATGCCAACAATAAAAATTTGGAAATTTTTGAATATTAAGCGTACAAAATATTGTGGCGACTTTTAACGGGGCTTGATAAGGTACCAGTATATTACTTGAGATAAAATGTAATATATTGAAAGCTAAATTTTAACAAGATTTTCTTTAATCTATAAATATTACATACTACCTATAAACAACAATAACAATAGGATCGTGTGAAAAAGATCAAGTTTTTCAATTATCTTAAGAATAAGCCCAAGAAAATGAAATTTCCATGAACTAATTTCAACCTTCTTTAAATTATTTCATTGGATTCTCTGTCACTCCACAAACACAGTAGGCAGATAGTATAAACTTGATTTAAATTTCATGTTTTTCTTTTCCACCAAGGAAAGTCAGATTTATACTAGACTATTGGCAGGGTTTATTTTATATTTATTTTGCAATAGCGATGAGTCAGATCATGGTACGTATTAATAATTAATATAAAATGAAATCTACAGTTTTTGTTAAAAATGGAATTTCCCACCAGGATTTGATCTGGAAAATTGGACAATCGAAGAAAGAAAAGCAATAATTAATGATGGGACTCGCAGTTTTACACAACGCCAGGGGTCATCCAAGTTATTTTGGGCCTCAATTTTTTTGAAAAATTGTGTGTGTAAAATTGAAGCGGTGAAAACTAAGTAATAGCACATCAGTGCGTAAGTATTAAAAAATAAGACTCGCAAACCAAGAAAATCGTGAAAAATTCAAATTTTTTGTGAGATTTCTAGCAAATAATCATTAAAATGCTAATTTGAGTTTCATGAAAGAACAGTTTTTATGAAATGGAATTTTGTGAAGGGGTAGATTTAAGAGGGGGAATTTTGTGAAAAGCAGCAAAAGGGCTCGAATTTTCGGTTGGATGGACCCCTAAACAATAAAGTATTACATTAAGAATAATATAGAAGGACAACTTTTACCCTTTACAGTTCCAACGCCTTCAATCTTCAATTCAAATGTTAGAGATAGACAAAAAACTTCAAGACCCCAACGGAAAGAAATGTTTTTGTTTGGAATTTGAGCTCCGTGCACGTCTCTGATTTTCCCTCCCTCCAACAGAGTTTGCGCATGCGTCAACTGTGCGGATCGGTGCGGGTTCGTTTGCCGGAATTGGGCGAAGTTGCTAAATATTGCTCAGTATTGTTCGGACCGTCCCACCGCTCGCGATGTAAATCAGTGTCGGGCGATGTTGTACGATATTCAGCAACATCGCTGTGCTACTGGGGTAGTTCTAATACTGGTAGATATAAAGAATAATTGAATCGTTTATTTCTGAAACAAGTTAGAGCCCATTGGATTAACACAGCGTTTAACTTGTTTCTGAAATAAACGATTCAATTATTCTTTATATCTACCAGTATTAGAACTATCAAAGCCCTGGATATATAGCGGTGGATATTTTGACGTCACTGCGCAGTGCTCCGATTTTAAGGAACGCATATGCGCATCACCTTTAAAAATTAATTAAAAAATAAATTGAGGTCCTAGAGACTTCGGGTTTTTTGCAAACATATTTTTTCAATCTGTTCTTCATAGAAAAAAATAGATTGAAAAATGGGAAACAACCCTATTCCCGTCTTTTAAAGTTTTTGTCATAATTTTTAAGGTATTTAATTTGCTATCAAACTAAAAATATGAAAAATTAAAATAAAGATAAAAAAATATTCCCAAAAAAGTTTTTAAATTTTTAGAACATAAGAACTTAAAAATATGAACGATATTATAATTAAATAATTTCAGATACGTTAAGTTTCAATATTATATTTGAAAAAATAAAGCGACACAGAAGCTATTAAAAAACTCAATTTTGTAGGGAAATCATAAAACAAATTTACAGTTTATTAGTTATTATTCGTTTCAGGATAGGAGTAAGTAAGTAAGTAATCAACACATTTTTTTTCAGTTGGTGGGGCCATCTAGTAGTAGTTTCAACAACAATACTCCTCTCACCAAATTTTACCGCATTTTTTTTATCTCTTTTACTTTAAAAATTCTGTGGCTCACTCTGGGATCGATCTTATTCCTCCACCCCCCGGGTTATACTCCTTCCTTAAGTCTCAAAATAATTAAAACACTACTTTTAAGGGTGAATTTAAAAAAAAAACTTGGTGCAAATCTCTAGTTTTAGGCCAAAAAATTACTTAATTTTAAAAAAGGTTTTAGGACCCTTCCGAAATAAATTAAATACGCTACCCCCAGAAACAAAAGTCTGGTTATGGCCCTGCTTTCTAGCTATTTGGGTAAAGCTGCAGCTGGGTACTTAGTTTTAGTCTAGCCACTCATCAAGGGGGGGGGTTGAGGGAGTACCTGGGTCGTTGGACCTTCAAACTCCAGTATAACTAGCCTCACTGGGTGAGGCTTGAGCTGAACTGTTACAGAACGTGTGACTTGAAAGTCACAGTCAGCTGAGGAGTGGCTAGCTTGATGCTAACCCCCTCTTGATTTCCCCAAGTAACCTTGGTACTCATTTTATCGACCCCGGAGGGATGAAGGGCTGAGTCTGCCTTGCCCGTGGACCGGGATTTGAACCCCGGGCCTGTGGTGTGGGAGCGCAAAGCGCTTCCTCTACGCCACCGGGCTTGCTGTCTAGCCACTGTAGTTTTAGTAGCATTAATTCGTTAGAAAAAAGGGAGATGCAGGATGTTTAGCACAGATGGCTATGTTGTATAGTTAAGTGACTGAGTTATTTTTGAATATACTGCACCATGGGCGTCATTTAGGGGGGGCAGGGGGGGGGCAATTGCCCCCCCCAAGGTTTCCACTCTTAAGTGAAAAATTGCTGAGAGTCCCTTGAAAATTTTGTAACTTCCACAAGGAGCATCAGATTTAACTCAAAACGTCCCAAAAGGAGTTAAAGCACTACTTTTGAGGGTCAAATTTCAAAATTTTCTGGGGGAGAACAAGAACCCTCTCCTGACCTTTGATGTCTGTTATGCAATGTGTGTCCCTTGAAAATTCTGCCGCTTACAAGAAGCAGTTCCCTTTGGGAACCTAAGAGTTTGAAGCCCCTAGGAGTCTGGTTTAAAAGGGAATTTTCAAAAATTTTTACTCGGGAGGATCTCCGCCCCCCTTGAAAATTTGACGTTTATTTATAACTTTTTTTCCCTAGAAAATTCTATGCTTTACCTACAAGGAACTGTTCTTTTTGGATGTAACCCAAAGGGCCTCAAAATGAGCTGAAACACTACTTTAAGAGGCAAATTTCTTGCTTGCATCACCTTTAAACTGTACACACTGCAATCACTTTAAACAAATTTTAAAGTAAATTAGTAATTTTTTAAGAACATTAATGTTTGAAATTCAATCTAAAACTCTGCATAAAGTTTTTTTCCCTAAAAAGGGATATCCCTCTAATAAAAATTAAACATTTCAGGGTTTTCTTCACTCTTTAACCTATAGGAGCGCCATCTGTTAACTATTAAGAAAATTATGTTTTTTTGAAAATTCTATACAGAACCTAATAAAACTTATAATATTTATTTTCCACCCATTTGTTTTGAATTTCTGTTTATTTTAGTCATGAGATATTGAATTTTGAAACATAAAAGCTCTTTGCTAGGCACAAGGTTTCTAATTTTCAAATTTCTACTGTGCAACTTTAATTTAAGTTATTTTAGCCATTAGGTTATGCTGATAACTTAGTTCTCCTGTATGTGGAGGATTATTATGAAAGACCTGCAATTTGATATCAGATTTTAGTGATGGTATTTAGGGGGTTCTTAAAATTAATATTTGGATTAGTTATGTTTACATTTATTTCCCCTCTTTAACAAAGTGTTAATAAAGTTGTATGTACAGTATATGTTAACACATTTTTTTTTAATTTCCAACCTTTACTTTAAAAGGCATGTGTGTCTTATACACATTTACAATAAGCATTTTCAAATAAATCATATTTTTAACACAAAAAAAAAAACAAGAAAAATACAATAGTTAGTCACCTAAAATTTTATCCAGGGTTTTAAAAATAAAGCAGGGGTCACTCTAGGTTTTTTAAGAGGTAATTATTTTGTGAAAATTTAGGGCTAATTTGTGAAAAATTTTCTGTAAATTTGTGAAAATTCAAGTGCAAAATCAACATAAAATAATACATAATTTTTAAACATTAAAAACAAAATAAAATTTAGTCTAGAATGGCTAAAAATTTAACTATTGAGAGAATATAGCTTACTAGAGAACTTTCTTTCAAAAATGTATTTTGTGAATGTACCTTTTTTCTTGAATTTGTGAAAGTACCTATTTATCAAATGATGAATTTGTGAAGGTACCTAAAAACGGTAGAAAAATTACCCTGGACAGACCACTGTAAAGTAAGAAGTGAAATAATTGCTTTCAGTAGTACTATAGGTCAGTAAATGTAGTGAAAGCTTTACAGCTTTCATTTCACATAAATACTATGTTAGTTGCAATAAAGAATACCATTCTAACAAAATAAATTTTAATAACAGCAATAACATCGTTTTAACTTACAAGTTTGTATATTAAATACACAAAATACTTCTTATTCAGTTAATTTTAATAAAAAAATATTTTAGCACATTTTGAAGATAAATTTTAGAAAGTAAAATTGAAATTTTAGCTGTAGAGACTACTACAGATATTTTGTTTTCATGTAGAAAATAGGGAAGGGAATGTATCATAAATACGTAGTTTCTTTAATGGAACATAGTGTAATTCCAGTCATAACATTTATTTAAAAATAATTACATAATTAAATACCAAAATATAGTCACCAAACTAAAATTTTAGCTCATTTTTTTTGGCAAGGTAGTATTTTTACAGTTTTGTTTTTAAAAAAGAAAAAGTACTCAAAATAAAATTTTTAAATAATAGTTTTAGAATAGATCACATTTCGCAGCAGTTTCAATCTTAACTACTTTTGTCAATACAAAGAAAAAATACTACTTTTTATTTCTGAGACACATTATTAATAAAAACTTTAAACTTTTGGCACACAGTTTTATAACTCAAATGCATAGTTCTAAGCTTATAAAATTCATATTATGTTCTCAATTTATAGAATAATTTTTACTGAATTCCTACAATCAAAAACGACTATTACCTAAAACACAAAGAATTAGATCATAGATGTTATAACTGCAGCATTTTGAAATTTGTTTAAGAATGATTTCAATGGACTGTATGTGATGTAGTTAATTTCATTCAATGAACCATAATCTGGGGACAAGCTTTCTCCCCACCACAAGGATAAACTCTCGATTCCAAATGATCAAAAAGTACAGGCTTTTTACAGTATTCACACTCCTAGAGAAAATACATAGGAATTAAACATTAAACAAAAAAAAACCAAATTTAAAAAAAAGTTTAGCTGAAATTAAAAGAATTGCACTTGATAAACCAGATTACAACTCAAATAAACCAAATTACAACCAGTTTGTCAACTAACAATGTAAAACTAATTTGAAGCTATATATTAATTTGTGCACTATCATTTATTAAAGAAAAATACTCATTTTTTGTCAATTAGAGCAATTTGTATGTCAATTAGAGAAATTTAATTTAATCAAGAAGACTATTTTATTTGTATCTCAGTTAGTGAAATATTATTTAATCAAGAAAATTATTTAATAAATAAGATATTTTCAAACTTATTTGATTATTTAGTGAAATTGCTTATTTCTCATAAATTTATTTTATTACTTATTTTATATAAATTTTATATTTACAGCTTGTAACCTATTATTGAATATGTATCAATTTTTAACATTACTTTTTAGTACTCACATTCAGTGCAATAGTTACTTTACAATAATATTTAAACACCACATATGTATTAAAAGAAAACTAAGGAAGCAGTTTAAAAACATTTAAAAATTTAAATGCTGTTTGAAGGATTTAAAATTGCATTACTTAGTATTTAGATAGTTGTTTTAAGGACTAAGAAAACTTAATAAAATAATCCTTACTTGACTGCAAAATTCTTCTTTTAATGGCAATCCAACATGTGTCCAAGTGTCAACTAAATCACTAACAAACTTATCCATTGCCATTTTTGAGTGAAAGGGAGTAGGAGCGATTCGCAGCTTCTCTGCCCCAATTGGAACAGTCGGATGATTGATGGCTTGCACATAATGCCCATGCCTTTCTATGAGGTCATTACTAATTCGAGTGGTGTACTTAGGATCACCAACCTATAATAAATAATCAAAATTATTACATACTTGATGAAATTTTTACTCTTTAAAGTTAAGTATTTGTCTATACAAAGTTCCCGGGCAATTCCATGGGTAACTGACTGACATTCACAAAGGAAAACAATAAGTATTTTGTAATTTACTTCCCCAAAATAAATGAAAAAAAAAATTTCTACCCAGCTTATTGCTTTCTTGTTAGCTATGTATAATGGCACAGTTAAATTTTCAAAACATATTTTTATTTATTTTTGAAAAATATTTAAACACATGGTAACTGACTGACATTTATGAAAAGTGTAATACAGTCAATACGAGATTCCTCTGAAATTTATTGGAATTTTCAATTAAGTTATGAAGGTGATAAAGAAAAATACATAAGCTTTTAGAATATGGCATTTGAGTTCAAAAATGTTGCTACAATAGAGAATGATAGTAATTACAACAATATGGTAACTTACAAACAGTCAGGTAACTGACTGACATTTCTGAATCTCACAATGCAAAAATTCAAAATAGTGTACTAAAATTATATAAAAGAGTTAACTCAAGAGGTTAGCAATTAAAGTAGAAAATTATAGGTTATTATCTGTTGACAATTTTTGTTTACATATAATTTTATCATTACTTTTAACATTTCTTAACTTTTTAAATCTTGATGTTCAGGTTGACATTTCATGGAATTGCCCACCCACTCTTTTGTGAGGAAAAAAATCAAGGACTTTTTAAGGTCCATTCTTAATTTTTTATGGACTAACATAGAAAGATGGAAAAGCCATTTACAAGCAACGAAACTTGACCTCTTTAGTACCCCTACTTCAGAATGCAATTTTTCTCAAAAACCTTTCTTATAGAAAAGACTACATTATATTACCATTCATATGTTTTACAATTTCAAACATATTACTATAGTTCACTTGTTTTAGGAAAGTCACCAAGTTTAAGTAAAAGTTGTTAAAGTAGCCAAGTTATACCTGTTCTACAATTTTTAAAAATCTCATCTTTGTTTAAGAAGCAACAAGAAATGAACTATTTGAAAACTTTTTTTAAGTTCCAACTGAAAAGGATTTCAAATAAAATTCAAGGACTTTGCATTAAATTCCAGTAGGGGAGAGTGGGGATGAATGGGACAAAATACATGCATCCATAAAAACTTTTCTTGTGAATTAAATAATGGCTAAATGATTGAATTCACTTATCTATAATGCAACCATTAGTTCAATTATTAACTACAATTTTAAACTTTTTAAAGGATTGAAAAATTTAAATAAATTTTTTGCAATATTAGTATTAATATGAAATTTGTCTCATCCACCCCCACTCTTCCCTACTTTTCAAGGATTTTCAAGGCCCGTTGGGAACCCTGCTATAAAATTTAAATCACTTAAACACAAAATGTTTATGTTTATGAGAGAACTATGTAATCGTACATGAACTGGTATGATGTGACTCGGACAATGCACCACAGGAATTCCAGCAGCTTGAAGTGATTTCCGAAGGTACGTCACATTCTCCTGATGCTTTCTCCTTAACTCACGGCCTTCGTCACTTCTGAGGACCTAAAAATGATACAAAATAATTTTAAAGTTAAAGGCACATCAAATTAACAGGGATGAGATTGGCAAAAAAGAAAAAAGTCTGAAAACTGTGCAAACAACATTTAATCCCTTAAATTGAGAATAAATCGGAAACACTAATAACAATTAGTTACCTTAATTTCAATAATTTATAACATTTGTCTTTTTATGTTTAATGTTTTTCTTTTGTGTTGTCATTTCAATGTATTTTATGTAATACTGTGTGGGTGACAATAAACATTCATTCAAATAGAGCTACTGTGGGAACTGTTGCTCAGTATTACCACTGTTATGTATTTTATGTAATACTGTGTGTGTGACAATAAACATTCATTCATTCATAATAAATTCTTACATTAAAAAAAAATTAATTAAAAATTAAAAGTTTTAATGTGTAAAGCTGTTATATTAAATTTGCTTTAATATGAAAATTTACCATACAAAAGAGCCTCATAATCAAGAATATCAACTTAAATTTAAAAAAAAAGAAGTTCCCAGTCAAAAATTTCAGTTTATGAGCCGATTCTTTTTAAAGTAAAAAGTCTGAAATTTTCAAGATAATTTCAAAAAAGTCTGAAAATCCTATAAAAGTCTGAAAAATCTCATCCTGAATTAAAAAGGCAATTTAAACTGAGATAAAAACAGTCTAATTTTTATAACCATTATACATACTTTGATAGCCGCAAGAGCCCCATTAAGGACAGTTAGTGGCAAAGATGTTGTAAAAATGAATCCGGAAGCGTAACTTCGAACCATATCAACTATAGTATCAGTACTGGCAATGTAGCCTCCGATGTTACCGAAAGCTTTGCCTGAGGAACAAGAAAAATACAAATCTTGTCAACAAATAAATGTGAATTCAAAAATTGGGATTTTTTTTTTTTACAGAAGTGAGTTATAGATCAAAATATTTTAATTACAATTGAGGAAAATTCCTACTTAAATATTAACTCAATGCAACTCTTTTAGTAAAGATAAAAATAATTTTACTCCTATACTTCTACCTTCATTTTTAACCAAGTAAAATTAATACTCATTTTCAAAAACTTCAAGGGGATACACTAACAGTATAAAACAGAGTTTGTAAAACTTTTTAAAATTGTATAAATATGTAAAATAAAATATTGAGTCTACTTTTATTACCAAATAAAGATCAGATAACAAGACAGATTGAGCAGTAAAGATTGAAATTATCATAGAACTTTCATTTATCCAAAATAACCCTCTCCCTATTCTATATTGTTTGTTTATATAGATGTTTGACTGGATTCAATAGTCAATTGAACCCTTTCTACACACCTGGATTTGCCCATCCCAAAATTTCTTAAATATTTTCCTAGAGAAAAAGTTTTTAACATTATCTTGGGTGAATAAAGCCTGGTGAAGTGAAAAAAAGAGGTTTTGAAAATTTTGTTTGCATATGGGAATTGAAATTATCATTATGCCTAGGGGCCAAATAAGGGTCCAGCTTACAGTTTTCATGTTTGTAAAAACAAGTGTCGACTATATATTTAATAAGACAAATTTAGTTGAATTTAAAAAGTGTATAAAAAGTGTTTAAGAAGGGCTTTTAGCTCCTTTGGGATTTAATAACAATTCAATGGGGTTTTTTTCCTTTTGCTTTTTGAGTTTTCCCCCCTTGTAATTTGTTTCCCTACTTAAATTGTTCGTATTATTGTATGTATTGCTTTGTATATTGTTGGGAATAAACTTTAATTTGATTTGTAGTAAGTTATCTAGAAAATTCAGAGCAATTAAGTAATTGAGGGGCTTGCAGCAACAAAAAGCTAACCTACAGCTTTATCCCAAAAACTTTACATTAAAGTAAGCTCACACATTATTGCTGCACTTACCTAAAGTTCCGGACACAATATCCATTTTGTGCAGCACATTGTCTCGTTCTCCTATTCCAGCCCCATTTCGACCATAAAGCCCCACTGCATGAACTTCATCAACAAAGGTGAGAGCTCCATATTTATGAGCGATGTCACACAAAATGTCTAATGGACAGACAGCACCCTAAAATAAATAAATGAAGATTATTAGAGAAGGGAGGTTAGTAGCATTAATATACAATATATTTACAAGCATAAGCCCATTTGTGCATAAGCTGAGGGCAGTTTTTCATCAAAAAATTTACTAAAAACTCAAAACCCATGCATAAGCTCCGTTAAAATTTCCCACTATAAGTAAATTAATACAAGGCGCGAAATTTCCGCTCGCCAACTCGCCATTGGCGACCAAAAATTTAAGGCTGGCGAGTAAGTTTTTCCCTGAAAAAATGTTGAGTAAAAAATAAAAAATGCTTCTATGCACATTTTTGACAGTATGGGTTGGCTTACCAAAGACAGAGTGGGCCGAATTCAAGTTTACCTTCCCTTCACTTACATTGAAAGAGATGCTGGAAAAGTTTTGCCAGGAAAACTGTTCAGCAAGATTTCCCAACATGCTCCAGTGTCTTACAGCTTGTGCTGTTTTACCAGTAACCACAGCTTCCTGAGAAAGAGGCTTCAGTTGCCAAAACAGACTGAAAATTAAGACTGAGACACTGGAGGATTTTCTCAGAATTTCCATTAATGGACCCTCTTTAAAAGATTTTGACCCCACAGCTGATATCGGCAGGTGGTATTTTAGTGCTGAAAGGCAGCGCTACACAAACATAAGGGGATAAAACTAACAGAAACTTTTCATAGATGGCTAAGGGGGTATGTAACAACTTCTAAGACCTGATATCAAATATAGTTAGTTATATTATTTTTTGCAGTGTATTTTAATTTTACATTCTTTTAAAGTTTTACTTTCCATAATGTTTCAGTAAATACTATTTTTCAAAGTAAAAAAAAATATGAATCCAAAGTAGTGACGAGTAAAAATTTTAGTCTGGCTAGTACCTTTAGAGCTGAAATTTTATGCCCTGAATTAATATAAAGTTTAAATATTTGATACTTTACAAAGCAATACATAAAAATTTTCATTAGAATACATTTATGGCTGACTTCTATTTAACAAAAGATCAAACAGAGAAATGTTAACTATTTGAAGTTACTGAAAATAAGAAGTACTGCACAAGAAAAAAGAAATAAGCTACGAACAAAAATCCAATATTAAAATCAATATATAATCTATATAAAAGCAAAGGTTTCTTAGACAACATTCTAATCATATTTTTCGTTTTATGAAGCTTATTTGTATACTCACTGTCATTGAATGGACCGTTTCGAAGGCTACAATTTTTGGCAATTTGGGGTCAACAGATTGAAGTTTCCTTTCCAGATCTACAGGATCATTATGCTTGTAAATGAGTTTGGGAACTCCACTGTCTCTAATGCCTTTTATCATGCTAGCATGGTTACCTTCGTCACTGAAAAGCACACAACCTGTTGACAAATTCATAAAAAATATTCATTAAAAAGTAGCAAATCAAACTAAATCAATTTGTTAATACAAAACTAGGAGTATAAAAGTAAAATAGAATACACAAATATAATTCTGGCAAAAATTATTTCATAGACTAATGAAACTAAAAACCTGAAGGATAATACAACAATTTTCACTTTCCTATAAATTTAAAGAAGTAGTTTTAGATACCTTATGTTGAACTAAAACCACAAATCAAAAAGAGTTTTATTTGAATAATATTCAAATATATGTGCTAATAAAACTCCTTAATCTTACATGCAAAATGAATACTAAGATCAAAACAGATTAGAAGCAAAAGTGTTTCACATGATAAAATATTGCAAAAGAAATAAAGTGAAAAAGAATGACTAAGTGATTTTAATTACAAAAGTCATAGGCATAGGGTTCACTTCCATAGGACTTAGAAATCAAGAATGATTGAAAGTAGTTAATGAATTCATTCATTTATATAAGTCAAACCATGTTAGTATCTTTTACCAGTGCAAATTAACCCTTATTAAATAAACAAAATGATTATTTCATTCAATTTAATCCTAGCAAAACCTATTCAACGTCATTTAAGTATACAAAAGTGAAAAACACTTGCAAACTTCCTTTTCAAACAATGTTTGGCATCAAAATATATTTGCAAAGCATACTGTTAACACAGGAAAAGATTGAAGGAATTCCCATACTCATTAAGTTTTTAAACATAAGTTTTACCCCATTTAATCATTTCAAAATAAAATTTAAGTAAATAACCCGAATCATGAAAATCTTATTTAGCATGCAACAGTCAAAACATGCTAAATAAAAGAAAGTGTAATTACTTTTAGTCACAAAATCTAAAATCCAATACACTAAGACATTTTTGGACAGCCACCTGATATTTTCTCTGAGATGAGTTTCTAACAGCTACAAAAGTATAAATTTGTTCACATTTACCAGGCAGATGCCTTGCCAATGTGTAAAGTGTCGAGTCATTCGCAACAAAACACGAGGTGAACAACAGGGCACGTTGCTTTTGATGAAGAGATGCCAACTCTTTTTCTAGATTTTCATGAAAGGTTGAGTTCCCAGAAATATTTCGGGTACCTCCAGCTCCTGATCCATGTTTTTCAACAGCTTGGCTAAAATTCAAATATTAAATCATTAAAAAAAATCATTCGAAGCATGTGAATGTCCATGAAAATATCAACCTGAACATCAAAATTTTAAAAGTGAAGAAATGTTAAAAGTAATGATAAAATTATATGCAAACACAAATTGTCAACAGAATATAACCTATAATGTTCTACTTTAATTGCTAACCTCTTGAGTTAACTCTTTTATATCATTTTAGTACACTATTTTGAATTTTTGCATTGGGAGATTCAGAAATGACAGTCAGTTACCATATTGTTATAATTACTATCAGTCTCCATTGTAGCAACATTTTTGAACTCAAATGCCATATTCTAAAAGCTTATGTATTGTACTTTATCACCTTCGTAACTTAATTGAAAATTCCAATACATTTCAGAGGAATCTCATATTGACTGTGCTACACTTTTCATAGAGGTTGCATAAATGTCAGTCAGTTACCATGTGTTTAAATATTTTTAAATAATAAATAAAATATATTTTGAAAATTTAATTATGCCATTATATATAGCTAACAAAAAAGCAATAAGCTGGGTGGAAAATATTTTTTTAAAATTTATTTTGGGGAAGTAAATTACAAAATGCTTATTATTTTCCTTTGTGAATGTCAGTCAGCTACCCGTGGAATTTCCCAGCAGTAACTTTGAAAAGTCGTAACAAGATTATAATTAAATCTACTAAATGAAATTAAACTATTATCTTATGAACAAATTCTATACATACATTACAGCATTTTTAACTTCAGGATGCGAAGACATTCCCAAGTAGTCGTTGCTACACCAAACAATAATTTGCTTTTCCCCATTGGTATACTCATTTGCACATGGGAAATTGTCAGCCAACCTGTTTACTTTTTTAAAAACCCTATATGAATGGTCTTGTTTCTTCTTTGAAATTTGTTGCAGAAAATGGTCTTCATATTGAAATTGTTTACCTAAAAAAAAGTTTTAAATTCATAAATTCAACAACTTTTTAATTCAATTCAATACAATCCAAAAAAACACAGATGAATAATTTAATTTTTGATATTATGGGATTAAATTAAATGTGGTTGGTTGGGGTTTAATGGTGCGAGGTCCTTAAATTAAATGTGAAATGAATTAAAACATTTGTTAAGAACACATTAAGTTACAATATTGAAAAAAGATTTTTACTTAAAACCTTAAAGGTAGTATTAGAACATTCAAATGTATAAATTAACATAAACTAAGTTCCAAAAATCTACTCTTTTAATTGAAGGATTTTAAAAACAATTTAAAAGGCTTACCAGTACTTTTTGCAGAAAGATCAATTATATCATGTTCCATTTCGATGCTTGCAGCTTTTACAGATGGCTTAACATGTTCAAGAAAAGGACACTTGTTTACAGGCGTCACATTTTCCACTAAAATTCAAAAAGTAAAAAAAACTTAAGAAAATTATATTGTATTATAAGCATTAAAATTTATTTGCTTAAAACCCATCTTCACATATCAAGATCCATGAAATGCTAACTTTTCATGGATCATATAACTTCAATATTAAAAATTTCAGGGTTGGCAAATATCATGATATTTATATAAATATCAAAATATCGGATATTTTCAGATTTAAAGTAGAAAAATACTGTTCTTTAGAAGTAAATACTAGTCTGAACCAAAATATTACTACTATGGAATATTTTTAATTAAATCTTAATTACCCAGAGTATAATTGCTGATAATTACAAGAAAATATCAATGTAACATGAATTATATGCATGTAATATTAGTTCCATTTCTTCTAAGAAAATATTTTTACTTATGAAATTTTAAATAATGAAATAAATAATTAATATAAATTGGATTATTACAAAAGCAATCATTACAAAACAGATAAAACATTATGGTAATTTTCTTTTAAAATAAAATGATAGAAATAATAAGATTTGAAAATACAAACTTGTAAGCATTGACAATGTTAAATGCTATGTGCCTAAGAAAAAAACATGAAATAAGATAGTTTAACTTAAGGGTTTTAAAATTTTTTAGGTATTTTATTATAATTACTATGTTAAAATTTTTTCACAACTTAATTAACAAACCTGTTAACAAAGTACTCAAAAATGAATTTAGGGAGATTTTAGCTTGAAAATTGTTGATTTTGTTATAGACTGATATATATCATGATATATATCAAGTGATATATATCGGCAAACCCTGAAAAATTTAACTCCCAAAAAACTAAAATACCTCAAGTACAGGGTTTGAATTTTCATCCTTTGTTAATTTTTCAAAAAGAGCTTAAATAACTTACCAACATTTTCAGAATTTTTAAAAGATGAAGCATAATGCCGCATAAATGGGCAGTGGTCAGCATACATTTTCATCATAGATGACCCATAATTTTTTAGGAAGATCGGATTTAAACTGCCAATAAAAGGACAGTTTCGAACAGAATTGGCAATCTGACGAACACCACCTAAAATGTTTCAGATTTGAATTAAAAATTGAAGCAGTTGATATAAAATTACAGCAAAATAATTTCAAGTCAAAAGAATTAAATGATTTTTAAAAACAACAAGTGAACAGGAAATAACTGGAATTTTACACTAGTAAGGCATTAAGTTAGACAAAAAATATGCAAATTCAATACTATTTTCTACTCTTAATACTATTTCAATTTAAGTTACTAAATTATCATTAAAAAGTATATTCTATGTTGTTATGTCTACATGTTATAAGTGCTTAAGAAACAAGTGATAAAAGTCAAATGTGCATTTAATAAAACTTTTATTTCAAAAGGCAGTCATAAACTTGAATGATTTAAAATCAATTATAAAATTTTCTTCCATAAAAATCAATTTTAACTGTCGGAAAATAAACTAAATTAAAACCTCATATACTGAGAAAAAACATTTGTGTGATTCAAAAAGTTAAGAGACTTCAATAAATTAGTGTAGTTTTCATAGTTTAATAATACATAATTGTTATAGCTTGATTTGAAGCATTCCATAATTATTCTACTGCTTCTAAAAACAAATCCTTAAAATAAAAACAATAAAAAACAGATGCCTGATGCCAACAATCACTATTTTAAAATAGCATATTTCAACACTGTATTTACTTATTTCTTATTTTAACATTTTTCCCAACATTAACTACGATTCTCAAATTACCAATTCATTACGGAATAACTTTCTTTCCCAAAAATGTTATTCTTCAAACAACAGTGATGATAAAACGCCTAAACGCGCTTCATAAATTTTCTGATTTTGAAAAACTCCCGCCAATTCCCGCGCGACTGCATGGAAATGGATGCTCGATATGAGCGATATCGAACTGCTGAAAGTTTTACCTCCCCCACATAACAAGCAAAACAAATGTTAGCGAGTCAGCTTCAAAACAATCAATCAAAAGAAAAGCAGTTCCGCATACGAAAAGGTTAAAGGCACAAAAAACCGCCAAGCATAGAATGGAACATACCTGTCGCTAAAACGGAAGAATTCGCCATTTAAATTTTCAGAATTTACCCGAAGAGGAAGCAGTCCCTGTAAGCCGAGGAATTTTTTTGGAATAATAAAAAATATGTGTTACATAAGAGCAAGGGGAGCAGAGACCAGAGAGAGCGGTTCCGTAATGTCACGTGATTGATTCAACTCTTTCGTCATATGCAACGTGTAACCCTGCCCTTCCTCCTACATGAGTATCAAGTAAAACAAGTGATAAAAAGTTTCGGATTTCTCCGATAACAACAAAAATAGAAAAAAATGCAAAGTTGGGTTATGAGATCGAAGTTGAATACCTCTGTAGATTCTACTCCACAAAAAAATATCGATCGCCAGAGTACCCCTTGCTTAAATGGCTATCAGACCTCACTGAGGGCAAGTTACAAGGACAAAACATGGCAGGAGAAGGAGAGTTATCATATTTCATTTTTCCATAAAGCACTCCACTCCAGTCGTTAGAATTTCATTAAAAAACACAGCTGCATATAAGCTGTATAGTAATCGAGGTATTCATTTAAGAACGTCTGATTTGATTTTTATTATTGATTTTCTCTCACTTCTGAAACAATGGAAATTTAAAGCTCCCAATAATTGTTCCTTTGCTACGTTACATTGAACAACAAAATACCTTCTGAGATGCCTTCGGATTTGGTTATTAGTTGGAGAATTTTAAACTGAAAACAGAATTCCTCCGTTTTAATTTTAAATTAATCAATCAATAAAAAAGTGAATTATTCTAATTTTTTAAATTAATTAATCATAACTAAAATATTTATTTAGTGATTGTTTTAGAAGAGGTATTCTAAAGACTTGCTGTTTAAAAAAGAAAAACGGTTTTTTAGTATACCTAAGTTGTGACGACTTTAAATAAAATTGCACAGAAAAGTTTGATATTTTCTAAAACCAAAGATTCATTAACTGTCTGAGTGTAACAGCTACTTTTATTAATTCAGAACCATTCGGATTTATACTGTATTATCTTAGAATCCGACACTCTTTATTTACAAATTAAAATATTTTCAGGCTTTAGTAAATTTTCTTTGTTTTTTTTTTTATTGATGCGTGCGTTGGATACAGCACTCTAACCGCAGCATATTTTTTACTTCATACTACAGATAAAAACTAAAAATTCAAAACAGAAAAACACCTAAATTCAACCATGACTGAATGACTTCTTTCAAAATGTTCCACTGGCTGGATTGGAGCAAGAAAACATTTATTTCAGAATTATACAGAATTTCAGGTCATTTATACGTTTAATAAAAACATATAAATATCGGCTTTAAAAATCTTGTACTAATTTAAATGCTATAAATTTTTTTAAAAAAAACCTTAACCATATGCGAGCTCAATATAAAGAAATAGGTCACTGTGAAATTTAAGAAAATTTCCGCAAATATATTTAATTACCTACTTACCTGAATGTGTAATTGATGTTATCAGGTGTTGAGCCATCGGCCCCATATTATTAGTCAAGAAGTTTCGAGAATACATGATCTGAAACGAGAAAAATCTACTTTTAATTGAAATTAAAAAATATCTCGGGTTCAAAAAATAGTTATACACCCTGGATCACAAAAGGGGGGAGAGAAAAGTCCATGACCTGACCACCTGTGACCTCTATAATGTCAATCATAAAGTTTGGAGTAAATCATTAAGAAATTATGTCCTTTCTTTCTGTCTCCATTTGAAGGGCTTTAATGCTTTAATATTGAAACACTTATAACTTTTCTAATCAAACATTCACGATTCATTTTCGTGCCAGTGAGATATAATATGCTATGCAATCTTTTTTATCCATTGACACCCAATGATGTGAAATTTCTTAATACCGCACGTCATCCAAGAAAGTTAATACATCATTGGAAAAATCATTACTGATGGGATTTTCAAAAAGTATGTCTAAAAAAAGTGAAAAAATATTTATTTTTAAAAATAAAAATATATGATATTGTTTGAAAATCAATATTTCTTCAATCATCATCATCATAATGAAATCTTTCATTATGCATTTTACTTTCAATTTTAATCATTTTTCAAATAAGATCCTCTAAACGGGAAACGGGCTAAATTTTCTAAAGAGAACCAGAAACTCTCATGCATAAAAAGGCAAATAAAGATACCAATATTTAATATTTTCTGTAATTAATACTGTCTTTCTATATGATAAATGTTAGAACTTAAACTTATACAAATTCCAGAAAAACAACGGGGTTTATTTGCATAAAGCTAAAATCAATTTAAAATATACAAATTTGTTTCGAGGATACCTGGATCCTCTTCGTCAGTGTAAAGAAAAGTAAGAAAATTTATGATAAATGTTAAAATTTATATTCAAATTTTCGTAAAATACATATTAAAACGCTGCAACTCTGCTGTAATGAGTTTATTTAATGTAGTACCTAATTAAGGAGACCCCGCCACATTAATATCTCTTTCTCTTCTCGGATTTCTTTTTCTTGAGTGGGAGAAAGGGAGAAAAGAACTTCCATTCTAGCAGCTTACGTGAATGAAATATTTAAAATTTTCTTTGAATATGTTCACAAAAATACCTCGAAACTTATCTGGGTAATAAACTAAACTAATCGTAAATATAAGGGTGTTGTGAAATAGATTTTGAAAGAAATTTAAACTAGGCTTTCAAAACTTAACCTGTGATGCGGGTCAAATTATGGAAAATCTTAACTGAGTCAAAGAAATTTATTTGGTCCAATCTAGGGTACCAACAGATAAATATAAATATTCACAATACCTTTTTCGTAACATAAAGAGATAGATATAGGATATTAAATGAATATTAAAAAAGGGATTATGTAATATGTTCAAAACATTTGCACATTACATTGTAATTTAAATGAAATTTCTAGGTTTTTGACCGTATAAGTTTTTATTAAACTTTTAAAACCTGCCTCTCCATTATAGGTGAAATAAACGGTTCCACATTCCAGTAAATTCTCATCTATCTTTAAAAGGTTTACAACACTGAGAGAAATGACGATTTCAAATCTGAGTACATCGGTAGTTTCATTTTGATATGAAACTTTTTGTTTCAAATATGCAAACACAATTCTTTCAATTTTTAAATGCCAGAAATACGAATTTTCAAACAATTTAATAGTCACCACTCAAATTATATGTATTTTTGTTTAATATTAGCAGCTTGAGAAATTAAACCTAATTTTAAAAAAACTTGTGAAAATTTAAAAACTTGATAGCCCGCCTCTCTCATATCAGATGCGGCATCACACTCTAATTGAATCATCAGTTTTAAAAAGGGAATAAGTCCAAAAAAAATGGCAAATTGACTTTTTGTGCGCAAAAGAATCTCCAAGCTTCGCTCTACACATGAGTGTAAAGAGGAAAAAAATAACTACCCCCTATCGACAGATATAGCCCCTTGAATTTGCGAAATCTTGTCCATTCATTGAATTTTTTGATTAAATTTGAAATGAAATTTAATTTAATTTGTCTTTCTTTTCTTATTCTTTGGCCTGTAAACTTAGCCAAAATAAAATTTGATTTGAATTTAAAAGCATTTTTTCTCTTTTTTAACCAATGAAGGATTGACTCCAATGATATTCATTTACTTTACTCCATTGATAGTGCCTTAATGACTCAGTTTCATAATAATTTTTAATTTTATTTGTCTTAGACTTTCTATCTTTCACTTCTGTGCTGTGAACTAAGCAAAAATATAATTTAATTGTTAATTTAAGTGGTTTTTAAGATTTTTGTTCAGCTGAAATTTTATAAGGTTATTGAAGAAGGGATCCATCCTCTTTTTTTTAACTGTAAAACATTTTTAAATACACTTATAATTTTTTTAATGATTGTTCTATATTCTTAACAGTTTCATTAATTTCCTGTAAAAATTTGGTGGCTATAGGATAAAAATTCCATTGCTTATACAGTTTTTTTCGATTTTCTCAAAACTTCGTTTTTGGACTTATTCCCTTCTTGTAATTGACGATTCAATTACAAATGAACTAGTCACATTTTGGTCAAATACTGTGCCATCGAAAGGGTTAATTTTGACAAAGGACATGATGTATCATTTTTGAGTACCTGCATATTTCAGAAATGAGTTTATAAATGTTTCGAACTTGAGCAAATTTGATTCGGAGCCAGTTTGAGTTTGTGAAGTACTCAGATTTGAGTATTTTTTACTCAGTTTTGAAAATACCGTTTTAAGAGTGAATGCACGGGGCACCAAAAGAAGGCTGGCAGTTCACATCGTTCACATGCTGCCCGCGGGGCTTATGTTGTGCAGGCCAGATTTATAAAAAATATGATAAATTCAGGCTCTTAAAAATGCTACGAACTCTTTTACAAATAACGCTTATTAAAGTTTCACGCAGGAGTTTTCTTTTGAAAATTTTCCAAATTAATTTAACACCTTTTTTATGTGCCAGTAAACTATATACTTTCGGAAGGAAAAGGTACTGGACTCTCTTTGTCTCTTCACCACAAAAAACGCTGATAAATAATAAAAAGAAATCAAGGTATGTTTTTATACTTGAGTAGAACGAACATTTCTAGACTAAGAAAAGAGAAAATTAATATGTGGAATATTTCGGCCAAATTACCAAGACGTCGTTAGGGAACATACTGCTTTATTTTCATTAAATTTCGCGTCATTTGTATTTGTTAGCATACTGTGATTATTTTTTGGCAAAATCGCCTGTCTCTGTTAATATTTTAAAAATGCTGTCCCATTAATTAAGGTTTTATAGACCGGGAAGGAGGCACGGAAATTTCTCAATAATACCACCATTCCTTTCGAAAAACCTTACACGTCCTCAGAACAAGCGTCTGGAACATTTTGCAACTTGCAATAAATAGAGTTCCTTTCGTATCTATCGGTCAACTGAGGCAAGTAGAAGGGACACCCAAACCAGTTTTTCCGGGGCCGGCCGGGCGAATACCCATGTCATGTCTACAGCAGACAACAGCGCAATGGCGATGGCGGCGTTTCAAAAGACTCCCCAAAATGGCCCCTCTCCCGATAGGGAAGCGTAATTCATTTGAGGCAGCTTCCCTGAATGCAGGTGTGGAATCAATATGCAGTTGATGAACTTGCGTATCCGGATGTTGGAACTGATAGAGGAGGCTGGCACCCGGATATTTTGAGGTGGCTGGCGAAGGAAAAAGTGAGCCGCTTCCGTTAGCCAAATAAAGACTTTTAAGGTGTAGGACTGTAATACCTGTCCTTTGTCCCTTCGTGCAGAGACATACTCCTACACTAAGTGAAGGGTGGGAAATCTCTCATTCGTTTTCGGTCCATTGGACTCCAACTGAACTACAGTGTTTTAGGGTAGGGTCATGCAGTGGCGTATATAAGGGGGGGCCGAGGGGGCTCTGCCCCCCCCCCCGAAATTCGGACTAGGTTTACCAAAACAAGTTAAAACACTGTATTTTAGGGTCTAATTTCAAAAAATTTTCTGGGGGAGGACCCCCAAACCCCCCTTTTGTACTTGGAATTTTATTATCAACAACTTTATTACAATAAGTTCATCAAAATCCAAATCCTACCAAAAAATATATGTCCAAAATTCGGACTAAGTGTTCCAAAAACAAGATAAAACCCCTGTCTTTAGGGGTAAAGTTCCAAAAATTTTCTGGGGAAGGACCCCAGATCCCCTTTTGTACTTGGAACTCTATTTTAATAACTTTTTAAATCTTAAGTTCATAAAAAAGTACATGTTATTACTAACAACTTTTCCTGTATTAAGTTTTTATAACCTATGTTATCACCTAAAAAGCTACATATTGTACCTATTAAATATGTGGGGGGGGGCTGGGGAGTAATTTTGGGCCCCTCCCGAAATAAATTCCTATATACGCCACTGGGGTCATGGAAAAGCGTATTAATTAGTATGTAAGACTACGAATTACTAGACCACTCGTAAAATTTATCCTGTGTTTTCAAAAAATGAAAAACAAATATTCTAAACTAAAGGACAATTACAATTTTTGTCTCTTGTTCTTACAAAATAAGGTTACTGTCACATAATAATAACGTGGGCTCAGAAATTATTATTGGGGGTTGGCAAAATATCACCAAATCTTAACAAGAGGAAGGGGTGTAAAAATCCCACGTCAACTTTTATTTTGTTTTTTAAGAAAGGACAACGAGTAGAATTTACAAATCTGGCGTTTTTTTGGAATAATTAAATTTATCTTTTAATTAGTAGTTAGGAAATTGCTAAAAATAAAAACACATTTCAATCATTAACGTGTAGGTATTTATAAGAAGCAAAATACATAGTTCTCAAAAGTTATGGGGTAAATCTCAGGTAAGAGGAAGTAACATCAAACGAGAGTACAGATAAAAAAAATTCACTTCACATTTTAATGGACTCCCCCTTAAGAGAATGGCAAAGAATCAATCCCTCATGCTGTGGTTAGCGAATTGAAACTTCAGCCAATACCTGCATTGTTTCTCATTGTATTGACTTCTCTTCCGATTAAAATATGATATTCTACAATACACTCGCCTCCACAACTCATAATTTATACGGGCGACTCAGCAGACCTGATAAATACAATAGGATTTGTTCCGGAGACATATGATATTCATTAGATAACATGTTGAGTCAAAATGCACATAGAATCTTAAGTGAGCCAATAAAAAGAATCATTTTTCACCTGTGCACCTTTCCGTTATAAAATCGAATAGATCTCTTCTTTTGTGAACGGAAACTACTCTAATGGGCAATTACCGCATTTTTTTTTTTTTTTTTGAAAACAGAAAAAATGCATTTTTTCAGTTAAATAATGGTTCTAAATTCAAAAGTCGACAGGAAAAGTTTCAAAAAAATTTAGTTCATTCAATATTTTAAAATAAAAATCGACAATTATGCTTAGCACTTGATTCAGATTGAATGATGTCAGATCTTTTTAGGCCCTACTTTAAAGTAAAAATCAAAAATCCCTTTGAATCCTAAACCATTGTTTAAAACCAATGTTTCGGATTGAATGGCGGCACATGCTGTTTACGCGCCCTTTTTAAAAGTCAAACTTTGAAATTAAATTAAAAAATAAATAATCATCGCAATTAAAAAAAACTTGCGCGTATATTCCTCTCTTGGATATCTCTATTGAATAAAAAAATAAAATAAAAATGCGGGAATTGCCCATTGAAGCGTTGAAATTTGAGTTAACTCTAAAAACGATCCAATAGTCAACTTATCAAGGGAAGAGAAATCGTAAAAGACTTTAGGAGCAATGAGAGGATATAATAGAAAAGCTTTAAGACATTTTTTATGAAATAGTTAATTCAGTTTTCTTGATAAACGCATTTATCATTACAACTATATCAAAATAAAACAAAATTTTAATAGCATTACGTATCATAAAAAGATACGTTAAAGTTATAGAAAATGTAATAACTTCTTTTCGTATCTCAGATTCAGGTATGGTTAGATCTTTTTAGAATGAATACTATTCTTAATTGGGTTGACTTGATATAACTAAAAATATTTACTGTTTCGATTTTTATTACGACATGCGGTTTAAAAGTTGTAAGTAGTAGAACTCGATTAAAGAGGTAGCAAACATTTTTATAATTAACAATTGAAAATTTTGCTTAAAATGAAAGTATTTTTTGGAAATAATTATTCTATTCTAAAGGCGTAATTTTAAAACAAAATAGTTTTAAAATCAAATCACTATTCACTAAAAATATACAATAGTGTACTTACAAACTATCGACTAATACCTGTTAACTTTTTCGAAAAACAGAGTGTAAATTCTAAAGAGTTTCGTTTTCCATCATTGCATCCATATACTAGGAATGTTAGTGTTTAACTTTCACATCATATTGAAGTTTTATTAAATTAAAGTCAGCTGCTTCATAGTTTGCAATTGTTTAAATAAGACGGAAGATAAACCATAGCCAGACATAACAATATTAGAAGCGACTGTCTGGTGGTGAATAATTTTAGAAACAGTTGAGTTGACAAATAGGAAAAGTTACCTTATAAAGTCGGCGGGGAGGATTAGAAGGAGTGATTAAAAGAGAAAATAATAATTTATCTGTTTAAAAACTTGCATTTCAGGCAATAAATTTTTCTTATGTAGATGGGTGTTTTTTTACATTTATGTTTTTTTTACTACTTCTTGGATTGTGTGATGAGGAAAACTATCATTTTTTTTTTAAATTTCCACATAGTTTTTTGATAAGTTTATGAATCCACGGACCACCTCCGATGGTCTCACGGACCACCTGTTGGGAACCACTGTTCTAAAACGTAATGATAAATTTCCTTTTAAAAACTAAAACTTTTAAGAAAATTCTCATTTGCGATGACTTTTCATTACTTATAAAGGTTAACGAAACGAAGTAATATTCTCAAATAAGCATTATATTAACTTTTCTCATAAAAATAAGTAGAAAAACTTAAATTGATGACGAAATTTTAATTAAAATAAGGAGAATGTTTAAATTCTATCGGGTGGGCCGTAGACCCCCTCATCCTGGATTCACACATGTCCCTTTTTCAGAAGGTGTTGTTAGTGTTACCATGCAAATTGATGTTATTATGCACTTATCTGATAAAAATAAGATAACAATAAATCGAGAGCTTTTAATAGTCGTGCATCCTTGACTTATCTTGTGTGAAAGTGTAGATAAACCTCCACTTCGCCGAGCATTTTTAAGTCCCTACTTCATCTTTGACCAAAAGAGAGATAAACCCTTCGGTTAGGTTAGACTGTTAATTCTTTCTCCCGCTTTGATTAGACTATTATTTTTGCAAAAAACATTTCACCGGTTATTTTTTTATAAAATGTCTAATAGCGTTAGAAAAACATAAAATGATGATATGCTTTTTCGATGAGACCACTCAAGGGGGTATCAACACATGTATTTTTTGTATCAAAAAATTGTACTTAATGTATCAAAGCAAGTTAAAACCCCGGATTTTTTTTGTCAAATTTCCAAATATTTTCTTGGGGGAGTACCCCCTAAACCCTCCTTTAGTACTTCCAACTCTATTATTTACAACGTTTATATATTAAGTTTATCAAAATGCAAATCCTACCTAAAAATGTATATCCAAAATTTGGACTAGATGTTCCAAAACTAGTTGAAAACTTGTTTTTTAGAGTCAAATTTCCAAAATTTTATGGGGGAGGGTCCCCAGACCCCCCTTTGGTATACTTTAAACTTTATTACTCACAACTTTACTTTATTAAGTTCTTTAAGACGCAAATTCTACCTAAAAATGCATTAAAAAGCTATATTGGACCTATTAAAAATTCATGGAAGGGCTGAGGAATAATTTTGGGCCAGAGTGATGGGATTTTGGCCCCTAACTATTTTTTCGACATTAATTCCATGCATGCACTAAAGGCCTTTTTTAAGGTCGCCTTATGTAACCTTTTCTAATATAAGGTCTGTGCTTTCAGAAAATTACAGGGTAGTTGTAGGATTTGTATCCATAGGGCATAGTATATAAAAAAGTTTAAATTTTGTGAGTAATACCGTGCCTCAAGTCAAAAAGAAGTTTAGGGTCCAAAGTTTTAAAAAAAAATTTATGAATCTTGAAAACATATTTTCAATTCGTTTTTCTAGCAGTCTTGAGAAATTTGTAGTCAGTCATTTTTTTTAGAAAATTTTCCAAAATTCGCCATTGCTCCACCCTCTGTTTCATCGATTCCACTACCCCCAGTGGGGCGTGCGCCCCACGTTGAGTAACACTGAGTTATGATGCTGAAATGATAATTTACCGCTAATTCAATCATTCCCAAGTTATTTTTTCATTTCAATATTTTATGCTTTAAAATAAAAAAATATATAAATTTTAAAATTATTATTTACGTTTACAAAATTTTATTTTAAAATCAATTATACACAAGGTTTAAAACTATTTTTGTCGTTCTAAAACATATGTGATAATATTAAAACAATAAGATAAAATACATAACAATTTTTAAACTCTTAAAGAAACTTAAAATAAATATGTACTAGGAAGAAAGGCGGTGCAATTTCTCGTGCAAGTTTTGAAAACGTGAGAAATTCATAACATTTTTATTATGGAAACCCCAGAATCTTCCTTCACTGTTGGAGAAAAAAAATATATTATGTTCGTTCACTAGCAATAAAGAGCAATTTTTATCCGCTAGTGTAAAGGTGAAACTCGTTTGGACGACCGAGAACGCTATCTCGCTTTAGAAATGTCTCTCAAAATTTATTGTTCTCCACGCTCTCCCATTCTATTCCCCTCTACAGATATTTCGATAAAAAACGAGTCAATGACCTCACAAACAGGTATTCGAAAGAAGCTTCGCTTAAAAATTCTTGTGAAACCGATCCACCTGTGTGATCCCAAGAGGCGAAATCAAGACGGTTCTTTCGCGGCTTTTCTGTTCGTCCAATTTTTGTCCTGTTGGGCCAAATTTCGTTGACTTCTAGTCGCTGTAACGTAATCTCGACATGTTTGAGCTGTGTACTACTAGGGCTTATAATAAGCCGAAGATTTCGAACTTACCCGGTGCAGGTCTCGCGGCGGTCCTCTGAGTGAGCTCGCACTTTGCCAAAGAGAAAAATGTGGATTTCGAGGTGAACTATCTTATTGGGAAGTGAACAGCTTTTGAAAGGGAAGAAAATTATGAAAGGCCATTTAGGTTCGAACGATTGTTCACTGACCTCATTAACTAGTGACCGTAGGCAATGGTGTGACGTAAACGCCGAAGTGATCTCTTTGGAAAGTAGAACGTTATTCACTGACTATTTAAATTACCCGAATCTCCCTTTCATACACTACAAGTGAAACTGGTCGTTAAACAAACATACAAGGAACAATGAAGTGAACTATCAAAAATCTAACAGTAGTATGTGAATGAATATGAATACTAATTCGTCCATCAGGAACACTCACATCACAGCTTTCTTGGGAAACATCACATTTTCAGAGATACTGAAACTATCATTGTTAAAGAGTGAGCTTGTCGTAAAACCAATATTTTATGGAATGAATAATGAATTATAAGCAATTATCAATTAAGTAACCGTAATAATGTGTCACTGAAAAAATTGTTTTCTCAATCAATAAGAGTCTAATATTGCTCTTTAAAACTGATCCTACTCAGACAGAGCAAACAGTTTTGAAATAATTTCAAAACTAAAATTTATGAAAGAGATTCTCGAATCCTTAATAAATTTATCTTTTCCTCAGTGGATGATCCAGAGACTTGATTTGTTCGAGGGGGTAACTCAAATTTATTTCAAAGATTTCCTTCACGCGTACTTATATAGAATTGTAATAGCTTTTTAAAACGGTGACAGGTAGAATTTTAATGTTAGAAGAATGTTACAATTCTGTGAATATTACTGTGTCCTAAACAAAGATGGGGGTTAGGGGTCCTCCCCGATTTTTTTTAAATTGTCGCATATAGGTAGTGTATTTCAACTTTCTTCATGGATCTTCATGTATCATTCGTCATCATTTTATTATCTGTCATTTGTAAGGGTGAGATTGCCCCAATCATCCCACCTTGTGGATCTGCCACTACCTTTCCTTAGCTTCCCACGGAGAAACTTAAGGGTTGAGGTTGTGAAATTTCTTGTCGCCTCTTTCTATTTCCTTTCTCTTCCCCATTTATTTTAATGGAGCAATGCCTACATCAAAAGATAAAGACACCACAAAGCAAAACAGCTGCCTTTAAAGCTCAAATGTTGAAAAAAAATTCACCAGCGCATGAAAGGTTAATAAATTCAAAACTTGGGATGGTTAATTTTAGAAACAAGACAATTGGAAGATTCTGTGGTTCACTACGAAATTCTGTGGATAAATAGGATACACTGGAATCTTCCCCATCAAATTTAGAAAAATCTTGCTTCAACCAGTTTTTAATACACATCTAAGAACCATAGAAGAATCCAGGGGCGTATATAAAAGGGGGAAACGAGCCCCCTCCCCCGAAATTCAGACTAGGTGTACTAAACCATGTTAAAACCATGTTTTTAGGGTAAAATTTCCAAAAACTTTCTGGCGGACCAAACCCCCCTTTCGTAATTAGAACTATATCTCAACTTTTATTATATTAAGTTCCTTGAACTGCAAATTCCACCTAAAATTGTGTTAAGAAGCTACCTATAAATACACATGGGAGGGACTGAGGAATAATTTTGGGTCCTCTCCCCCGGTGAAAAAATCTAGCTTTATACCTGATAATGACTATTTTTTTTGAGAGTATGGGTCCCTCCCGAAATAAATTTCTATAAACTCCACTGTAAGAAACCTTCAAAGTCATCCTCCTATAGATAGATAACCAGGAGGGTGACACCTTGGACGGACCCTGAAGCCTTGTTTGGAGCCCCCTTGATGCAATATTTATTTTTCTAGATTGATTTCGTTTTTTATTAAAGGTCGAGCATGGGCTTGTCTATGACGGGTCTCAATCGAAAGCTACCCAACGACCATGAAAGTACCCTTGGATGATAACCTGCATTACCTGACTATCTATGGTTCTTGAATCCTACAGGTCAAGTCTAAATCAGAGAATAAAAGATCAATTAAGTGTACGTTGCATCACCTTTTTCGGGTCAGACAATTGCCCTAGTATTTCAAAAGCCCCATTTCTTTTTACTTGTCTTTATTCTTCTAATAACGAGTTTTTTTAGAAGAGATAAAATAATTCTAAGGTTGTAATCGGATGTGTTTTCGGTAGGAAAACACTCTCCACAAACAGGAAGTCCCTAAAAGAGTGCTGAATTATTGCTGTTTACTGAGTACAGTTGTGGCTCTATTTATAAACGTTATTTGGATCTTTCCTGCAGTTCAATTAGCTGCTTATTCTGACGCGTTCCATTTATTCTAGGTCTAGAGCTATGTTGAATTTCATAGCCATCTTAAGAGCTAAAATGAAGAAAGTGAGGTGTCCTTGGCTTGTACTACAGGGAGAAATCACTTCTTCAATAAAGACTTTACCATTTGCCCCTGACCTCAAGGGAAACAAAAATTCGCACTTTATGTTGCACGTTTCTATCAAGTTACTCAACTAAATCCTTTTCACGCCCACAAAACCTTTTAGGGTGCGGTTTTTCTTAGTTATGATAAATTTCATTATTTTCATATTATTAGCGTCATTTGATTCTTACCCCGTCAAGTAGGTGCCTATTGAAATTGAATCGCCAGTTTGAAAAAGGGAATAAGACAAAAATATGAATAAGCTTTGCTTTACACGTGGATTTTAACAAGGAAACAATATGTACCGTACTTATATCTTCTATCGAAAGGGATATAGAGGATCCCTATAGAGGCTTCTCGAGAGAAGTGAGGGATAGACAACAATTTTTCATAATTTCTTATATGTTATATTGGAGGTAAAAGTTTTAATTAAATTTTTCTAGTCTTTATATTGTGTCTTAGTTAGTCTTTCTATATTTATATTTTTTCTATGTACTTAGCGAAAACATAATTTTTAATTTGTATCCAGTAAATGATTAACTTCATTAGCATTGATTAAAGGGATTCCATAACTCAGTTTCATTTTAGTTTTTAATTTGGTTTCTTTATTTTTTACATTTGTGCTGTAAATTGGATGAAAATAAAATCAATTTTCAATTAATGGTTTATACACTCAATTGATTTTCACTGAACGGAATGTTTTAGTTTCAATTTATTTTTTGCTTTATTTGTCTGTCCTTCAAATGCTTATGCTGAATTATTCGTGCATTTTAAAAACAACCTATAAGTAACCTATCTGCAGAAAAATAACACACCCCTAAGTATATGAATAATGCAAAGCTAACATAAAAAAGACCAAAAATGAAAAAAAAATATTTTTAAATATTCTAGTATATCCATTCCATATGCACCCCAATTATGAATCTTTACCGACTTCATCAACTCAACACGAGCATAATGATGATGATGATGATATTGATTTAATTCCACACGTGTCCTGTAGTATTTTATCAAAAATAGTGGCTTATGCTTTTTGTTTTAGCTCAGCTAAGCTCTTTTGCCTTCATCGATTTCACTTATTGAACATCATCGATTTCGATCTACGTTACCTTATCGATTGTGCATTGTTTGCCCTCGAAACGCTTTTTTCTCTATTATAGAGAATGGGGAAAGTGTAGCTGTTTCAGGCTTTCAGATAATAAGTTTCCAGCCTTTTGACTCCCTAACCGTTTTCTAAAACAAATCATATCACCCCTTTACAAAAATATTAGTACTAACCAGTGTTATTCCTAAGATTTTTTTTGGAGGAGTAAAAATACTCCTTGACTTTTTTAAGAGTGAAATTCAATTTGGAGGAGTGAAATACGGAAATAGCATTAACTACACATACAGAGACAAATTTATTTTTAAAAACGCTTACTTTTTAATGGACAAAATGAAATTAAAAAAAATGAGGATGCTTTTTTTGGTTTCAACAATTATAGCATATGTTAAGTATTAATAGAAAATATTATACATTATACACGGTGCAATTTTTAAGCTAAACCATTGTAAAAAATTCAAAGAGGGAAAATACTCCTGGTTAGTTTTTCAAAGAGCATTTCCGATTTTCAAGGAGTGAAATACTCTCTCAGAGGAGTTAAAAATATCTCTGATCCTAACAAATTTATTTTTTAGTACTCCTCATTATTATTATTATTTTGGATCTGTTAATTACTTAACTGTAAGGTAAACAAAACGAGTATAAGTTGATGTTTTATTTAGTTTTAGGTTCTCCCAAGAGGAAAACAACCCTTTAAATCTATTCCCTTTTCACTCGTTGAAGAAAAATTCTTCAAGATGCTACGATATCGGAAAAAATAGTTTCGTCCTTAAATTAGACACTCCAGTAAACATAGCGTATTTGTAAAAACAAAAAACTATTGCAAAAAATCTATCACAGTCTCTATCACAAATCTATCTAAGTATTTATTCTTTAGAAGTTTTATCTATTCTTTTTAAAGTCCGCACTAATTATGTTGCGTTGAGTCTCACCAAGTTATTTTATAAAAATATAAATAAAATTGTGTTAGATATGATACAAATTTTTCAATGCAGTAGAAATAGTATTTTTTGCAATAAATCTTCTAAGTTGGATTGCACTATAAAAAAATTCGTCTTTTTACGCATTCGTTTACGTGATTTTTTCTCCGGATTAATTCCGTAAACTAGAAAACGGAATTTTAGCGTAAAATTTTTCGTGAATTCATTCAGTGTATAATCTTTCGGCTAACACAAAATGTAAAATTTTCATATTGAGACTACATAAGTGGTTTTTTCAGAGTTAAAATGTGATTACTAAAAAGATTACTATTAAGATACAATACAACCCTTACAACCCTGTTTTCAGAAATTATTATAAGATCAGATATAGGTAAACAATAAAAGCACGAAATGTTTCTTAATGGCTTAAATTCGGAATGTTAAATTATCATTATGTATTAAGGATCTATCATCTAATTAAAGTACGAAGCACATTTCTGAAATAATATTAAGGAAAAGCATTTTATAAATTTTGTATTAATAAATACCTTTTATGTTTTTTGTAGATCGTCCGCTGAAGTTTCCAACTTTCAAAGAAAAGCTTTTGCCGATGAAAAATCTTATTTTGTTGATAGTTGCAATTTATTTCAAGACTTGATATTATTATTGATAAGATGGTGTTAGATCTAAAAACTTTATCACACAATCTAGTTCGTTAAACAATTCGATATGAAAGTTTGGGATGTATTCATCTGAATAGTATATTACTTATTTTCTCACACTATGAATAATCCCATGTAAATGTAAAGACAGTTCTAGTTTTAGCTCCTATTTTGCACAATGCGTTACAAAGACAGAGTCTAATATAAACTGACGAGGTTTCAAACTCAACAGGTATTTTGCACGCTTTGAGCGGAATTGACGAAATGTTTATTACACTGCACTTCCATCTAAAGTTAGAAATCATATGTTCATAAACTACACTACTGTCAATAGAGCTTCCGCGTGAAGCAATACGGGATTATTGTTTCAGTATGTGTTTATAGCATATGAAGGATATTGTTTAAGATAAAATATAATTTTTCAGTGTGTGGATTTTAAATTCATTTAAATCTTCAATTCTAAATGTAGGAAAAACTATTTAAAATAGGTATACAATGGTTTGATTCCGTCATTCATTACATAAAATCAATTAAATAGTTTATGTAAAAATCATAAGAAAATGTTTATGCGTTTATGTTTATGTTTATGAAAATGCATGCGTTGTAGGTAGATAGACTGCAATAGAAAATGTTACGACGAAAACATCTTAATACTCGAGTCTGACCAAGGGACAATATTATAACTTTAACTCTAAATTTCGCAGAAAGTTATCTTTTCAAGCAAAAGATTCGTGCCGGAATCGAACAATTGTATCTCTTTCTGCCTCAGATATACGAAGGTTTTTGTTAATTTCCCCGGTGATTTTCACCCCTTGAACCCCATTTGCAACCCCCTAACCTATAACCATTTCTTGTTCGTCTGCATGTAACCTACCTCCCCCAAGAAGTTCTGAAACATTTATCTGAAACATCCTGCATAATAAATATAATATCCATAAGTATAATAAGTTAATTAAAAGAGACTAAAATGAAGTTTCTTACATCTATAACTAGTTTACCACTTTGGAAGAGGTGGCTCAGGTAACCTTCTCCATCTAAAATACCACCTTGGAATCATAATGTTGTGCAGGGAACAATTACTACTGAAATGAAAAATTAAATAAAAATTTTACTTTCACTA
This sequence comes from Tetragnatha montana, assembly GCA_963680715.1. Classification (NCBI taxonomy): domain Eukaryota; kingdom Metazoa; phylum Arthropoda; class Arachnida; order Araneae; family Tetragnathidae; genus Tetragnatha; species Tetragnatha montana. The sequence continues at coordinate 55,513,088 of OY796679.1, forward strand.
TTATATTTATTGAGATAAGTTTTAAACATCTTTTTACAATAAACATATTTTGAAACACAATTTAAAAACGGGTCCCTCACTTTTATAAGAACTTTAAAATTGTTTAAATCGTTTTGGACAAACCTATAAGCCTTATATGTCTCATGATATTTTATAATTATTTCTTCCAAAAACTATGTAGGTATACATAAAAATCCTCAAGCAGAAACGAATTTAAACACAATGTTATATTTCCTTTAGATTACAAAATGCCCAAACATTTTTAGACCCTATTTTAGGTGTTATAATTACCAGTGGCTACTCAGGAGAGGGCATTTATGCCCCTCTTAAAAGAAGTGCCTTAAAACACTCTTTTATACGTTGTTAACCATATTATTAATATAGAGAAGTAATTAAAAGTAACGTAAAATTTATTTCTCTAATTACGAAAAAAGATTGATGTTCCATAGTAAATTTTTCCCACTGGACCCCCCCCCCCCAAAGAAAAATCCTGGCTACGCCCCTGCCCCTAACCGTAGTACTTCTTATGAGGCGGTAAGGGAAGATAAAAAAATCCTGAAAGGAAATCCTTCAGACTAAACACCTTATCGAGCGATTTACATTACAGACTACGATAAGTTATAGAGCGCAAAAATGACCTTAGTCTAGGGACACAAGATAAATAATGTACGAACGCGAGAGTAATCGATAATTCATTTTAGTCGTTATAGCTCTAATGAAGGAGAGGTAGGATGATTATAGAGAGATATCCTTTCACTGAGGGTGTTCCATTTCTTTAAATTTTGAGTAATACTTAAAGAATGTCATGTTTAGTGTTAGCAATTTAATTAACATTATTGTTCTCAGTTTTAAAAACTTTAAATATTTAATTGGACCTTAATTATTCTGGATTAAATATACTATAAGAGTTCCTGAAATTTTTCAAAGTGAAATCTGCGCGAAGAAATTCCTTTTTAAATAACTTCTTGACAAAAAGATACGTGACATTCTAATTCTTAAACACAGATTTTTAAGAAGGTACAGTGACGTACCCAAAAAGTCAAAATGTTTTTGAAGAACAAGATAATTTGTTTTTTTACTTTATAAAGCAGCTGTCTCTCTTTTTTCGAAAATTGGTAATTTTTGTGCTTATCTGTTACAAAAATTTCCTCTTACGATACAGAGTTGATTTATTTGATGTTTTTATTTTTTTAGTGAGAGTATATTGATATCGTGTTCATTCAGAAGTAATAAAAAACATTATAAAATGTTAAAATTGTTGTTTTGGTTTTGTGCTTTAATTGCTCAAACAATGTAAATATGAATAAATATGAAGTTGGAGGCAAATGAGGTACACACTTCAAAAGTCAAGGATAAAATATATCAGTAAAAATTTCCAAAAGTTTAGCTTTTTGGAGAAAACTGTTTATTTACTTAAAAATAAGTTTCAATTTTTATAAATGTAAAACATACTTGATTCGTGATTTCAGGGGCATATACTGAACAATTTTGTAGGTATGTATCTAATTAAAACTACTTGCTGCGTAAAACACAGATTGAATTTTCCTAGGAGGAAAAGTGTAAGAGTTATCATTGCAGAATCTCGTTATTTCAAAATGCTGATTCAGCTTTTCACTGATGGCTATTTTATTAAACTCATTAATATTTTGTTTTCATAGATATTACTGACTTAAAAGGATATTTGTGTTTGGGAAGCATATCTCCGTTTTCCCTTTACAATTTAACAATCAGATCCAAAAATAGTGTCAATATTTGAGATAAACAAAAGGGCTTGGGTTCTTATCATAGTTCTTATTAGTTAGTTGGGTTCTTATCATTATCATAGTTCCAAGTATCATCTTTCTTTGAATATAAACAATCGTTTTATATATAGGATGTTTATGGGACTCCATATCACAGCCAGTTAAAGTATCCATTTATACCTTCTATTGGCAATTTTAAAAGGAAATTTAATTTTATAAGTTAGTGCTTGAGTGCTTATTCCGATTGTGTTGTAAGCATAACTAATTTCCCACGTTTTTCGACTATCGTATGATAATATTACTTCCATACTGCAGTATTCATTGCTAAAATTATTGAGGTAAAAGAAAAGCTTCTAAAAAGCTACACTCACCTAATCTAGTTGTCCCAATCATTAACTTATATGTTACTAAAACAAAACTGGGGGTAATTCGTACTTTCGAATATTTATGTATTTATTACAGAGACAATTTTGTAAATATGGAAAGTTAGCTCCTTATTGTGTGATGAAAAAAAGTTATCCCCCCAAAAAATGAATTTCTGGATTCGCCATTTAATGAATCCGAATAAATAACAAACCTTTTGAATTTTTCTTTCTAACAAAATTCAAATAAAGTTTTTGACTATATTATTGCTATTTAAGAACTGCATTAAATGCTTAATTTTAAAAAAATGTCATCTTGTTTGTTTGATTATTTTTTTTCGATTTACTCATTTAAAAGCGATAAAATAATAATAATAATAATTGTCAGATAATAGTTATTTAATTTTAGTAATTTTGCACGCTTAAAAAATAAAGTAGCACTTAAGTAATAATATTTCTTGTTAAGCTAAGTCAATTACAGATACAAATGCATAGTAATAATAGAAATAATAACAATGGAAACAACAATAATAAAGATGATAATATAATGCTAAAAATAATAATACTTTATGCACTGAGAATAATGTGGCGATTTCAAATCTGAGTACATCGATAGCTTCAACTGTTTGTTTCAAGTATGAAAACTCAATTATCTTTCAATTTTAAAATACCAGAAATACTAAGTTTACAACTATTCACTAGTCACCACTAAAATTATTTGTATTTTTGTTTGATGTTTGCAGTTTATACATACAGGGTGTTTCACAAAGAGCCCCCGATTTTAAAAATTAATAACAAAAAAACGAAAAGAGATAAAAATACGCCGTCTCCGGCATCCTACTTAAAAGACCAAAGAATTTTCGTACACAAATTTTTAAAAATTCGTAGTTCTCAAATCAATTTATAGATGGAAGCACAACTTCTTTGATATTTAGGGAAAGCTATCCTCAAAGTCCCTATTTTCGTTCGCCATAGGGAAATCAAATTTTGGGAAAGAATCGATTCATGAATCGAATTAGAATCAAACAATTTGAAATCGAACCCTGTTTCCAGTTTGCAGAAACGGCTCTCAGCCAATTTTAAAGACTAGATCTCACTAATTTAGGAACATCAATTAATTAAGTTATAATCTAAGTTAAATTTTGTAGTAGTATTTCGTTATCTATCCCATAAAAAAGGACATTTTTAAAAGATAATAAGTGGATGGAGTACAAATTTACTAACATCTTAGATACAGGAATTTCGACATTTTAACTTCTAACAAAATCTTTGTAAAATGTAGAAGGTTTTTAAAATTTGTTGGCATTACAAACTACGGAGTGCTTCGAAGAGCTCAGAACGATTAGGTTTATTATCAGCGAATAAATATTATTGTACGATTGATTCATCTGATAGTTATTTAGCTAATCCTAATGTATTCTTTAGAGGAGAGGGTTTTCATAGTTTTGGAGTATCACAGATTAAACCACAGCCCTATTGCCACAAAGTGGAGTTTCCAAGTCCGATTCGGAGTTCAAAAAGGACCAGCGGAGAAGACAATTCGTGAACTGTTTAAAAAATTTCAACAGACGGGCAGCGTGACTGATGACTTAGTGGGAAATGTGGGTCCCAAACACTCTGTCGTAACATCTACTAATGCCACGACAATTGCTGCAGCTATCGAGAAGAACCCAAACAAATCTGTGCGCAAACTTTCAGCTGAGTCCGGCATCAGCCCATCCAGCACGTATATAATCCTTAGAAAAAAATTAAAGATGTTTCCATACAAAATTCAATGCCGGCAGGCTATACCTGTTAGAGCTGAACAACAACGAGAGGTATTTGCTAAAATAATGCTCGAAATGATTGATGGTGCCAGTCTCGATGTCGGCCAAATTTGGTTCTCAGATGAAGCCCATTTTTATCTAGACGGGGTTGTCAACAGACAAAATTGGCGTTTTTGGGGAACTGAAAACCCTCATTTGTCTCAAGCGCAACCCCTCCACTCTCCAAAACTCACTGTTTGGGCTGCTATCTCGAGACAAGGAATTATCGGGCCCCTTTTCTTGCGAGAAACCATTACTACAGGCCGTTATATTGCACTCTTGAACCAATTTGTCGACTACCAACAAGCTTTGGACGATCATCCTGACACGGCATGGTTCATGCAAGATGGCGCACGCCCACACCGAACCCAAGACGTGTTTGACGTTTTGGAGGAATATTTTGATGACAGAGTAATTGCATTAGACTATTTGAAATTCAAAGGAAAAGGTTTCGACTGGCCCCCGTATTCTCCCGACCTTACCCCGTGTGACTACTTTCTGTGGGGCACACTTAAGGACCAAGTTTACGGCACTAATCCTTCAACAATCAACGAGCTGGAAAATGCAATTCAAAAAGCTTGTGTGTCGATTTCCCGTGACACACTCCACAAAGTCACCGAAAACTTCGTTCTTCGTTTGAGACATGTCTGTGCAGTAAAAGGGGCGCATTTTGAGTCAATTTTAATGTGATTGTTCTTTAAATTAATGTGTCACTTGTGTTTTAAATGCTTTCATCATCATTTTGAAATTATAAATTAAAGTTTGGAGTTCTTTCGTGAACCCTAGAATAAGAAATCAGTTTTTTAATAAACTCCTCCAGTACTAAAAAGTTTTAAGACAAATAATTTTTTACAAATATATCGATCGAAAAATTCATATTACAAATAAAAAGGGGGCTGGGAGGCTTAGTTGGTTTACGTGCTGCAAACCACGCTAGCAGTCTGCGCACTGTACCAGCCGTCGGTTCGATTCCAGCCTTTGCCCTGGGGGTATTTTCTCTCTCTCTGTGTCAGTAAAAATTCTGTTGTGTCTGTCTTTCTTGACGAAGCTTTATAACCCTTTCAATCCTAAGGTGCCCGAGATAACCATTAGATACTATGGAACATATGGGGTGGCTAGGTCTTAAAGTGATAAGCGGATCCATGATATCAAGAACACAGACCGGAAAATATATGTTACCAATACCAATACAAATATAAAACCCCAAGACAAAGAAGGGTTTAAGTTCCATCTTCGACATTTTTAGGTCTGATCATTTATGACGAGCTCATTAAACAGTTTTAAAAAATCTGTAGGAAACACGAGCAAATTTAAAAATTTAGTAAAATAAATTTAAAGAAATATTCTGAACTACTAAGAAATTTCTGCAAGGATAAATTGATTATTGTATTTAAAACAATATATAAAAGATTTGCTTTACAAACTATTGCATCTTATTTAAATTAAACTCAATATGCATTTTCTTTGATTATTTAGAAGCTTAATAGATCAGATTAACCTGTTTCTGCTGACTGGGAACAAAGGTTTGATTCCAAATTATTTTATTCTAATTCGATTCATGAATCGATTCTTTCCCAAAATTTGATTTCCCTACGGCGAACGAAAATAGGGACTTTGAGGATAGCTTTCCCTAAATATCAAAGAAGTTGTGCTTCCATCTATAAATTGATTTGAGAACTACGAATTTTTAAAAATTTGTGTACGAAAATTCTTTGGTCTTTTAAGTAGGATGCCGCTGACGGCGTATTTTTATCTCTTTTCGTTTTTTTGTTATTAATTTTTAAAATCGGGGGCTCTTTGTGAAACACCCTGTATTTATTGTGAAATATTGTTAATTTTTTTTAGTATTTAAAAACGTGATAGCCCGCCTCTCAGATGTGGCATATCGCACTCTAAATACAAGTACTACACTAGTCACGCTGTGATCAAACACTGTTCCATCGAAGGGGGTAATTTTGACAAAGGCCATGATGTATCATTTTTGAGTACCTGCATATTTTCAGAAATGACTTTATGCATGTTTCAAACTTGAGGAAATTTGATTCGGAGCCAGTTTGAGTTTGTGAAATACTCAGATTTGAGTGTTTTTTACTCAGTTTTGAAAATGCCGTTTTAAAGAGTGTGATGATGATCAATGAAAAGTGGTATGATACAACTCAAACAACATAAAAATAATGACATATTTAGTAGAAGAACCAAATACTCATGGTAAAATATTTTAAGGATGAAAATTTCATCATTTTGTAGGGTACTTTGATATACTAGGGGAGTACATTGAAAGTACCCATATTCTACGGTATGCAAGTGAATATCCAACAGCATCTTTTTAAAACATCAGTTTTAAATAAGTATGCCACAAGTTAATCTTTTAGCTGCAGTTATTCTAAACTTTAATAAAAAGTCGGAAATATCAAACTTAAAACAGCAAGAATAAATATTCATGAAGATCATTTAAAATTTTCCATGAATTAAGTAATTTCGAAGCAATTTTCTATATTGAAGGCAGTTGATAAACGCATAATCAAACGATTAAATCAGGAACTTAATCTGAAAAGTTCTTAGCACTTTTATAGGTAATAAAGAACTGTATTTTCAAAAATACTAGTCAAAACCAGTCAAAATTGTATTATAAATAACTAAAAACTAACCATGTAATTATTACCGCGTTTTTTAATTTCTGGATGATTTTCATCAAAGATACCTTTGAAATTTTATTTAACTAATTCAAGGGTAACTATCCCCATAAAAATTACATGTTATTTCCTTCATTTGAAATTTGTTAAAAATGACCATTTGTTAAATTCTTATGTTTTTTATTCCTAAATATTATGCAAAATTTTTGATTTATATTAAAAACGGGCAATTTAAAATAGCTTAGGATCTCTTTCAATACAAGGACAATTATTATTTCCCAAATTTTTATTATTAAATATATTTTTGAGTACATTAACACTTTATCAATGTGCCCCCAAGTAATGTATCCAGCTGTCCTACCTGTGGACTCATTGATAGAAAATTGATTTTTTACAAGAGTCGTCATATTTTAAGTGTCATCATACTTGTATTTTTAATTAGTATCAAAAAAATCAAATAATTGTTAAATTATCTGTACAAAACATTTTTTCAAAATCAAAAATGAGTTTGAATTTTGGTGTATCAAATTGCCCCGCATTATAATATTTTAATTGGTATCATAAAATTAAATAATTGTTAAATTATCTGAACAAAACATTTTTTTCAAATAAAAATGAGTTTGAATTTTGGTGTATCAAATTGCCCCGCATTATAGTTAGTAAAAAATCAACGGGATCCCAAGAAACAATATATATTTCAAAGATTTTCATCTTCCGTAAATATTTTTACAATTTATGTCATTCTTTTACCTGTTTCTTCGATTTATTCACCATTATGGCTATAAAAGTATTTAAATTGTAAATAAAATTGATAGATATTCAATTGATAGATATTGATAGATAGAATTCATATATTCATTAATTAAATCCTAATATTTTCGCGTATCAAAGGGAAATGGACCAGTTTTCCTTTTTGTTGATTGGTGGAAATTAATTTCACCTTTTTGCAGGGTAGCTATATTTGGCTTTTTACTGCTGTTTAAAAAATTTCACTCCGATTGGTGCAATGTTAAAAACTGTTCGCCAAGTCGCGCCAAATATCGCCAATTTATTGCAACCCTAAATTCCATTTGCATGTTTTATCCGCAAAAATTTTAAAGTGATTTAAAAATTAAACGAATGTTGTTATAAAAATAAAAATATTTCGAGGAATACCTCATAAAAATACCGAGAGGATTCATTAAGTTATTCTAATTTTTCCAAATAAACGTGAAAGAATTTCCAGGAATTTAAAGTTTGGCAACTTACTTGGTTCCAAAAAATTATCAATTTCAGTTGAAAGCGATATGGAAATAAAAATAGAAAATTAATTTTGAAAATACCTTAAAAATTATTTGTAAAACAAAAATAAGTGGCCAGTTTTGAAACAATTTTTACTTAATTTGCTGATATAAATTGAAAATCGGATTTAAAAAAAAAAAAAAGGAAATACCTAATATTTTTTAAGTAATTAATTTAATTTTTTTCGAATTTGTGTAGATTGGAGACTTTGAAAGTGAAGTGCGATTGCTTTTAATGTTTATTGGATTGTAAATAAACTAGTACATTTTAATTTTAAATACTAAATAAAGCTAAATAAAAATTTAATTTAGTTTCCACATTGAAATTTTAAAGGTATCTACTAATTCACGATTTAAAAATAAAAGAATTTAATATAATTAGATTAGAGTGCTGCTAACTTCTGGTACTTTAGGATTAGCCGGCCACAAATCTCTCCAATCAAACTGTATTGACACCTCCCAGACAAAAAATTTGAAAAATATAATCAGGCTCAGCTGTGAATGAGAAAAAGTAAAATTAATCTTGGTTTCAAGGGGGAAGGGTCGAGGTCCCCCAGAAATTTGGACTGGGGTATCAAAACAAGTTAAAACCTTGTTTTTAGGTTAAATTTTCGAAACATTTTCTGGGGGACAGTCCCCTTTTGTATTTGGAATTCTATTATTTATAATTTCAAGTTTACAAATTTAAGTTCAAGATGCAAATCTTACCTAAAATGTATTAAAAGGCTAATTGAACGTATTAAATATGCATGGGAGGTGGGAGGGCGCTGAGGATATTTCGGATCCTCTCCCCCGAAGCAAAAAAATCTAGCTTTGGACCCTTTTAGAGGATATTTGGGGTCCTCCCGAAATAAATTTTCATATACGCACTGTATGTTTCCCATGAGGGGATTCAGGATGAGGACCCTAGAGGGTAGATGGTCGAAGGGTCGTGCAACATTGGGGAGCAATAGTGTTCGGCAACTAGTGGTCAAAAAATAGTTAACTTCCAACTAGTAACTAGTCTGGAAAATTGTAGTTGTAACTAGTAGTTAACTATTTTTTCCTGGGACTAGTTGCAACTAGTAGTTAACTATTTCCCAAAGTAGTTAACTACTTGTTAAAAAAAAGTTTTTAGTTTGTTTAGCTAGTTTGGTAAAATTCTAATTCATCTTTCTTATCTATGTCACAAAAAACGTTTATACTTCGCTCAAAAATGGTCTTTATTTCTGGTTATGGTATTAGAATACTCTACCTTAGATAAAAATTTTAAATATCTTTAAAAAAAAAACATTTTTTGAAGTAGTTGAAAATTTGAAAGTATGTAGTTTTAACTAGTAGTTGATTAAAAAAGTAGTTAAACTAATAGTTGAACTACTTTAAACTAAAAGTAGTTAAACTACTAGTTAACTACTAGTTGATCGGTAGTTAACTACTAGTTGCAACTAGTTCTAGTTAACTAGTGCCGAACACTAGGGAGCAATACCCCCGGATATATTTAGTGCAAAAGTCTCAATCCGTATACATGGGATTTCCGGAACTTTTCCCCACTGAATGTCTTCCCTTTGGCACGTACCCTCATAAACTAATTTATTCTTCTGAAAAAAAATATTAAAGGTTCGGAAATTTTCCATATTTTAATAGGTCGAGTAAACTCTTGGAAAAGAAAAAAAATGTAATTTCTTCTCTTATCTTTTGCAATTAATCGGGCAGATCACAGGGGGTACCTTTAGAAATAACATTGAGTCACCCCCCCCCCTACGAAACAAAAGTCTGATACGGCCCTGTCCCGTCATAGTGATTTTTTCACAGTATTAAGATTGATAACGGTAAAATTGATAAGTATGTAGCAAAATATGTATATAATATGAAAAAATTATGTACGTTAAAATATGTAAAGTAAAAATGGTCATGGATTGATCCAAAATCCCCTTGTGAAACCAAGTTAATATTATTATTAAATCACATTCCTACTTATTACCAGAGTTTCGTCAGAGTGAAAAGGTACAGGGAGAAACAAAAAAGAACAATCCGACCCTCTTCCGTTCAGAAAGTTTCTCCTCTCTTCATGAATAGGAGTTAGTGAACTATGAGGTTTCCCACTTGTCTCACCTTATATCCTTGGCCTTCCCCTGCCATCTTGAAAGAAGGGATATTTAAAGTGCGTCTCGGAGAGTCTTTCACACTGTGACCTAATTCCGTTGCGCGTGCAACTCAGGTCTAGAGTCGATCTTTTCTCGCTTATACAATGAATCCCCAATCTAATCACTCACGCTCAACCCTTTTCAAAAACAAAGGTGTTCTTGTTCCCGTGGCTACATCTCGCTCCGTGCTATGGACAGTGGAGCAATTTTGGTTTCGATTGCAAACGGAAAGATTCATATGCAGCGATACTTTTAAAGCCCCTTCCCTACCTAACTCTCTGTTTTATTTGTGGTTATGTCTCGAAGAAAACAGTACGCTCACTTTAACTGCATACAGAAACAATAGAATTCGGTTATCAAACCCTCATGCTAAAAATGGCTCGCTGAAGATAGCTTTGACAGTCAAAGACGCCAACGGCATCATCTGGAAATCTGAGGAATTGAGTATGCTGGAAGATGCAACCCCTTCCATAAAAATTGAAAAATCCACCGTTGAAGAATCACTGAGGGTTACCAGTAAGGAGTGTTTAGAAATCCATTGTACTGTAATAAACAAAGAAATACTGCCGTCTCCGGCCCAGAGCAAAGCCAGATCAGAAGACTTTATGAAGAACTACGTGCCTAGCATTTCGTGTAGTGAATTGAAAGAGCATTTACAGGTGATGTTAGATGGAGATGCTGAAGCTGTTTCTATTTCAGTAGGTGGAGAGGTCTTTCAAGTTCATAAAAAACTGCTTTGCTCTAACTCGAGTGTTTTCTCTGCAATGTTTCAACATGATACTCTAGAAAAAGCTCAGAATCGCATTGATATTGATGACGTGTCGGCGGAAGCATTGGGGGAAATCCTTTCGTTCGTTTACTTCGGTAGTACAAGGAAAATGTCGCACGAATTGTGTGTGGAGGTTTACGTTGCTGCTGATAAGTACGCTATTATGCCCCTTAAAAAACAATGCTCTAATTATTTGATATATAATATTACAAGAGATAAAGTACTTGATGTACTTTTACTGGGCTATCACCATAGTGATAATGAGCTAACAGCGGGTTCTATGGAATATTTGGTGAAAAATGTGCCCCAAGTCATTGAATCTGATTTTTTTGTACAGTTTGTTGAAGCAGAGCCAGAACTTGCCAGAAATATCATTATGTATTTACTTAGAAATAAATAACAAGTAATAGTATATATTTATATATATCCTTCTTAAGTATTTATTCCATTAAACCATCAAAGGAAGACTATAAGGATAAAAACGGAATTATTAACTATAAAAATATTATATTTTTCATTCTACTGGACAAATCTATCTTTTAAGTCTCAATATTAGGCACAAGAGAATACTCAACTTCATACCGTCTGTAGATATAATCTTACTTTTAAAATGCTTCCCTATTATTGCATTAATTTGAAGAAGAATATTCAAATATGCCCCCTCTTCCCTATAGAAATAATGCATATAATACTATAAATCCAGTCTTCAGTATTTGGTGCCTCATCCAATAATTACATTTGATGAAATAATTACATTTTTCTTACTTTGAATTGTAACTGTGAATTTTTTTCAATTAAAACACAGCTGCAAGTGAATGAAAAAGAGACCTGTCACCTGTGGTTAAGAATTGACGTCTTTCAGTCAAATTAACTGTAACAAATTAACTGGGGGGATAAGGGGGTATTCATTTACTGAAATGTTAAACTGACATTTCCCTGTTAAAATGAATGGCCGTTCATTTACTAGAATTTTGCACGTTTGCAGCTATAAAATCAGAATCGGTGGTTGTAAAAATGCAAAGTTGGTTTCATTTTGTAGATTATTTAGCTACCTGCTATAACTACAAATCAAACGATACAAGCTAGGGGCTTCACTAACTCCACCCCGCAGTATCAATTTTTTAAGAGTATCGTGAAATTCCTTTAAATTTGTCAGCTACCGTAAAATGATTGAAAAACATGTGAATAATAGTTTATGACTGCACAGGTATAAAATTTCAGATTTAAAAAGTAAAGAAATTGCACATAAATCCAGTCCATAATACCTAATCTAGCTGGCAAACCAAATCTCGAGAAACTTCTTTCATTGGACGGATTCAGGGCCATATAGATTACTGATTAGATTAGATTAGATTAGATTAGATTAGATTAGATATTATTATTAAATAAAATAGACTGAAATCAATAAAAATAATTACAAGGCTGGAGTTGATAAAGTGCTCAAATAAATATTAAACGACATCGAAAATGCTGGAAGTTTCATTTAACATTTAACCCTTAGTACAGAGAAAAATGCCATATTAGAAGAGTGTGTGTTTTTCAAATAAAAATCTATATGTTAAAGTTTGGTTTAATGCACCAAATACAACATTAACTCCACATCAATATCTTAAATTATTAAAATCTTTCATGTATGACGAAAGTCTTTAAAAAGAAATTAAAGTTTACATGGCCTTAAAACTTTTGTCTTATGCGAATAAACTAGATGAAGTCTGTATTGAGGAAAATAGAAAAATAAAAAAAGAAAGAGAAAATTTTAAAGAGTCCTTTCAAAATAAAAAAACTTGATAGTTTCATCACTCTGTTTACATTAAACTTCATTAAAAGATTTAATATTTCTGTTAAGTTTTAAAGGCTGAGGCTGATCCAGATGTTAGGAATTTTGGTGGACTCAGATTTGGTTCTCAAAAGATTCCAAGGCAGGAATTTGTAATAAACATCTTTTATTCAAAACATTTAACAAATGTAAACTTTTAAAAACTAACAACAAGAGCCAAAAGGGCTTAATACCTCACCTTAAGTGTGAAACTACTGGTACAGGATTTTAATTAATCTATAACTAAAGATGAAGAACAAAAGCAATACACATTCAAGAGTACCAGAAGTTGAACTTCGAATTATCCACGCTTTTTTAACATTGTTATTAATCAAAAGTTAAATAGATCCAGAAGAGACAACTTCGAATTAAAGACATTCGACTCATTTACGATTCACTGTATAATTATATTAAAATTTTATATTTTTAAATCGTGAATTCCAATAACCACTAAAAGCAATCACACTTCACTTCCTAAGTCCCCGGGTCTCTGGTTTCGAAATAAAATAAATAAATTCGATACACGAAATAAAAAAAATTAAATTAATTATTTAAAGAATATTATTTCCTTTTAGTAAAAATTTTTGTAATTTCAATTTATATCAGCAAATTAAGTAAAAATTGGTTCAAAACTGACCACTCTTTCTGCCACCACACTTCCTTGTGGAAGAATATTATTTCCTCACAGTATTTTTATGAGGTATTCCTCGAAATATTTTAATATTTATAACAACATTCGTTTAATTTTTAAATCACTTTAAAGTTTTTGCGGATAAAACATGCAAATTGAATTTAGGGTTGCAATAAATTGGCGATATTTGGCGCGACTTGGCGAACAGTTTTTAACATTATTGCACCAATCGGAGTGAAACATTTTAAACAGCAGTAAGAAGCCAAATATAGCTACCCTGCAAAATGATCAATTTAATGTCGACCAATCAACGAAAAGAAAATTTAGCCCTTTTTTCGCCAAAATAATATTTAATTAATCAATATATGAGTGGCAATTTATAAATTTTATTTACATTTAGAAAAGCTTTCTTAGCCATAATGATCGAAGAAACAGGTAAATAATAGGTAATAAGGAGGTCGCGAAGAGGGTTTTAGATTGTCTGGGGGCAAAAAACTAGATTACAAACAGGGGTGGACAGGATATAGAGGGGTGTCTGTTCAAGGTAATTTCGGGGGAACACAAATGGGTAATAATACAAAGGGTAAGTGCAATACTAGGGTAAAAAATAAGCTGAAGGTATATTATTGTAATGCACGGAGTGTAAGAAATAAAATGGATGAGCTAAGGGGAATTGTACAGACAGAGGGTACATTCGTAAAATCGAATTCGTTTAACCAGTTAAACGAATTATGCGAATTGAGCGTTCCTAAAGTCAACCGGTTATTTCCATGAGGATAACTCGCCGTTCCTAAATTCGCTGTAACCGAAAAAAGTTCGTAACTCAAATAACTCAAAAATTTCTCAGAGGGTTGCCAATTTGGCTTTTTTAAGGCCATATTCGAGAAATTTGGCGTTTTTCAAACTCGTTTGGCTTCGAAATTTTCGTTTGGCTTTTTTTGTTAAATCCTGAAAATTTGACTTTTTTTTTAGCAGTTTTCCCCATTTTTCTCTGTAGTTCATAGGCATTAGTAGTTCTATTAATTTTCTGAGAAACGTTTTGGTACTTTGGTTCCTAAAATTCCCTTTGTGAGGGCTTCAAGTGAATTTCAGATTCAGAACAAGCATGGAAATTTTTATTTTTTAATAAATATTTTTATTTTTTGAGCTCAGAGAACGTTTGATTACGGTCTTATAATACCACCGCATGTTTAATAGGCTCGTTTAGCATTTTTGTTTTGAAATTTCAGCTTGTATTTAATATAAATTAATAATGCGAAAACTAAAAAACTTTTCTGGATTTAAAAGAGTGTTTAGGGCATCTGGATTCTCGAAAAAAACAGATTGCAACTTGGGCAAACATTTCACAATGTCTTGGTAATCCGTATCTTTTTGAAAACAGAAACAGAATCACGCGATGTCACTTTTATAATTAAATTCCTCCAATTTCCCTTCACAATAAGCTGAAGGGAAAAGCCCGCCAAGCCAACGCCAAGCAAGCAACTTAACAGAAAAAAGTTATGGTCGTTCGTAAAATCTCAGTTTAACTCATGAAACGGAGGTCACGTGACCATAATTTTTTTCGGTTTTCACCGTTTAACTGGTTAAACGAGTTCGCTTTTACGAATGTACCCAGAGGATATAGACATCATAGGGATAACTGAGAGCTGGGCAAGCAGTGAGGATGAGCAAATATTGGAACTGAGTGGATTCTCATTGTTTAGGGAGGATAGGGTACAAAGGAAAGGGGGTGGGGTTACCTATAATATACCTATTTACTTGAATCTATAAAATAAAACCAACCCTGTGTTTTTAAAACCACCAGTTCGGATTTTGTAGTCGAAAACGTGCAAAATTTAGAGTTGTTTTTTAAATTTTGACTCTCGGGGACAGGGTCTAAATATTATTTTTTTTTAAGCTGAAACTTTAAGAATATTAGTTTCATACAAAAATGGCATCTTTTTTTTTTTGGGGGGGGGGTGAAAAAAAATCTGATTTTCATTTTTCCCGTCCATTGTAATACGTTTCCGGCGCACCAGAGCACTAGACCAGCATCAGGCAGACAACCCCTCCCATGACAACTCACCCTGAGGTTAGAATCAGTTTTCAAACTTCGGCCCTAAGTTTTAGCACCCTAGGGGTATCCAGTTTTACCCCAGGATCCCAGGAGGTTAACCCTCGAAATATTAGAAAACCCACCAGTGGCGGATCCAGGATTTGGTTTTGGAGAGGGCTAAGAATTTTCATAATCCAATTGTATCTTCTTGATTATCTTAATATGGAAAAGGTAGTGAATTATCCTACTCCAACCACTGAAAGGGGGGTCTGGGGGTCCTCCCCCAGAAATATTTTGGAAATTTAAGTAAAAAAACCCCCCACTTTTCATTTTGTTTTGGTACGCCTCATCCGATTTCGGGTATAGATTTCATGGTAAAATTTTTGTGTTTCGACAAACTTAATTTAAAACAAAGTTGTAATAATAGAGTTACAAGTACTAAAGGGCTCTAGGGGTCCTCCCCTAGAAAATTTCTGAAAATTTAAGTAAAAAACCCACTTTTTCAACGCGTTTGGTTATTACACCTCATACGAATTTCGGATATAGATTTTATGGTAGAATTTTTGCGTTTTGACAAACTTAATATAAAGCAGAGTTGTAATACTAGTTCTCAAGTACTACGTGTAAGGGGGTCCTCCTCCAGAAAATTTTTGAAAATTTGACCTTAAAATAACATGGTTTTAACTCATTTTGGTGCATAAAATTCCATATTATATAGTGTAAAATATTTCATTTGAGGGGGGGGGGCTCAAGCCCCCTAGCCCCCCCCCTGGATCCGCTAATGAAACCCACCATAGAGCAAATCCTAAATGTCATAAAAACACCCCATAAAATGCCTGTCTTTATAAATCTGGCAACAATTTTTTTTATCGAAGTTGAGAATAAAATACGAAGTATTAAATTAAATTACGAAGGAAAAAGTAAAAAATATATTTTTTTCTTTCTTTTTTTTCATGTAGAAGTAATAATATTGCACAGAAACCCTGATCAAAGTTGTTTTACAAATTGATGCACCCGGCTTCACAGGTATAGCGGCTTACGGTTTCTCCAAAGCGCCATTTTGTCGGGTTCGAACAAAGGTGAAAGAAGCGTCCTTACTGCTGTCGTATCTAAGCCGACTTTCAAAACATAAAATGAGTTCTGAGAAGCAAAGTGATGTTGCTGTTCAGCGAAAAGATGATGGTGTTGCGGACAAGGAAAAGGGACAAAACGATGTAAAATCAGATACCTCTCCACAAAAAAGATCAGCCTCTGAGGTAAGTTTTTAAATGCCGGTCTTTGCATGGCGGCCATGTTCTTGTTTCGGTTTCTTATAAATGATCGGTCTTTATTCCTCAACTCGAGGCAAATATACGAGGAAAGTGTGTTATTGACATGTTACCACCGGTTCGATTTGTTTAAATGTTAACTTTCTACATTTAATAAAGATTTCTCTGTTATATTACTATTTTATCCATTGATTTAGAAGTGTTAATATTTACACAAGTTAGACAATATAGAGGTGTAATTGTAATGTATTAATAAGTATTAGTTTGTCGCCGTGTCTTGTCTCCCTTCATTTGTTTTGTTTGTTTCACACGTTATCCTGATATACGTTTTCCTGACTGAACTCTTGTTAATCTCAATTTAGTACAACTGAAATTTCTTTTATCGATATAGCTTAGTATTATTAGTATGATAGCCGGTCCGGTGGGCAAAGTTTGTGTGATAGTTATTAAATGAAATTGCTGCGTATGATGATCATTGTTTACTTTTTACATGTTTTCCATTATTTTTTAATTGTGTACCTACAGACAGAACATTAAACACTCAATTCTTTACTTATAAAATGCTTTTTTTAAAACAGTAATCAGCCAATTAATGTTTGTTTTCATCTTCGTACTAGAGAAATTGTTACAAAAAAGTTTTATCACTTGTTTCAAAAGGAGTTCTTTGTATTGATGATAGAAATAAGTATTAGTTTGTCATTTTATAACTTGTTTGAATTGTGTACACACTCTTTTACACAAACTCATAAACATTTTGACTCTAATAAATAACTTATTTCCAACATTAACTTGCTGTGATCAAATCAAATAGTAAATGTTTTCATGGCAATCCTCCGTGTCAGGCCACACAACTTTAATTGTAATGCGAATGCTGGCCAAATTATGACATTTTGAACTGCAATTCGCCAAAAGCTGTACCTTGTCCAGACTGTTGTACCAAAATATTGATTAAAATTTACACAAAATAGTTTTATGACATAGAGATTAATTATAGAGAATTTAATAATAAAGAATACTGATCACATAGTTTGTATGTTCAAAAGATATTGCAAGTTAGTAGTACATTTTAAATTCAATGAAAGTAATGAAAATAAATACTTTTAAAATAATTTCTGTAACCATCTTTTTGTTTATTTACAAACTACCTTTCTATGGAAATATCTTTATCTTGAAAAATCCTTCCTAAATAAGTTGAAATTTTATAAAATATTAGTTTTAAAAACTTAAGAATTAAAATACTTGGCACAGCTTCGATAAGAGTCCTCCAACCGATATGTTTACTCATAAGCTCAAATGATAACAGCACTTAAGCATATTGCTTTGGATAACTGCCGGAGAACTCTTATCCAAGCTGTGCCAAATACTTCGCTAAAGTTTAGTTTTCAAATTTTGCTGAAAATAATAAGCTAATAAATTAGGAAAAACAGAAAATGTTAATTTAATATAACAAGTTTATTAATTTGTAAAAAGTCACTAATAGACCCCTTAATGATACAAATGTGGGAAGGTCCTTATTTTCTTCCTTTTGAAACAAGCAATTTAGATGTCCCAACAAAAAGTTCGGTACTTACGTATTATCCCGTCGACCGTTCAGCAGACGTATAATTCCATGGCACAGCTATAGAACAATCAATGGGCTTTGTAACGTTTTCAGATTCAGCGGCACGGTCGACGGGATTGTATGTAAGAACCAAAACGAACAAAAGTTCTTGAAATACATGTTTATAGGCTATTTTTGTATACTAAGTATAGGATATTTTATCCAAATTTTTTAAAAAATATAAAATTAACAAGTAAAATAATTAGTTCTCTAAACAATAACTTTCAAAGTCCTTTTCATGGCTTTTATTTGGAACCAATATCTTTTAGGGTCATAGAAATGACTTGTAATATCATGAAAATTTTATGAAACTATCTTAAATATTCTAGAAGATATTAGTGTATGCAAATAAAACTTTTCACCCTTTAAAAAAAGAGAAAGTTTGCAAGTTTCTTTGATTTTTTAATAAACAACACTGAAAAGCTTATTTTAAGGCCAGGAAAAGTGATATTTTCACTTGCTTATATCTCCTCAAATATGAATGTTTCATTTAATTCCAAGTACTATGGATTCTCCGTAGTTTCTACGGTTGCGGTCGTGATCTACAAATTACGGAAATCATCGAAAAAATTAGGGAAACCACACACACACACACAGGGACTAATACAGGTCAATTTTGGTACCATTTATCGGCACCTTCACAAAAATCATTATTAAATTGTATGAATTGCTTATATTTAATTGAGTATTTAAGTTGCTATAAAACTGAAGAGAAAAGTAATTGAAAGCTGCTTTCATTAATTTTATAGTTTCCATTTAAATATTAATCATAGTATAATTTTTTATGTAATTATAAAAAATTTCACAAAAATTAAAAAGCTGTTGCTATTTTTCACAAAAATTAAAATGCCATGAGCATTTTTCACAAAAATGGGGGTTAAGTTTGAAATCCTGGATTGGTCCCTGGAAACTTCCAGCAGCAGTGCGTCTGGAAAAATGCAGATTCTACTTAATGTAAAAGCAATGCAGCTAACGACAGGGTCTGCTTAAATTCCTGAAAATATTAAAAACTCTCTCGCTTTAATCAGCTCCCTTTCTCAAAAAATGTATGTAATAAACGAACATTTTTCAGATTCAGTAAAAGCCATGAATTAAACAGGCTTTTTAAATACCTTACATCAAAATTAAAACTTAATTCATGGAAGTGTATGTTAAATAAATTTACCAGTTTAAAAGTATTAGTTTTAGAGGTTTTGAAAAATTATTTTAATTTATGTTCATTTCCATTTCAGCTTAACAGCTCAGATGAAGTAAAACAGAAGATCCAAAAGGTAATGAGCTTATTTTTATGTAATGTTACCACCATGCCTAAACACCAATCTGCTTTTTTTTTTCTTGTATTGTTTTCTACACCCAAGTGCAATGGTGGAGTGCTTGGTTGGTGCGCTGCCTAACATTCCAGAGCAGACAGCCATAGTTCCTGATAGATTTGTTGGAAACTAATTCTCCATTTAGGTGTCTATGGAAGCACCTATTCTCACTAAACTTTTAAATGCGTTTTTCTCAAACTTAGGCAATAGCTGATTGGTGTTTTTGATGGCATGGTAACAATAAATATATTTTAAAGTTAACTTTTGTTAGACCAGCTTTGCATTTTGACTACATAAATTAAAGTTGCTTGCAGTAATAATCTTTTTCATCAGCTTTACATTTAAAGTAGTTCACGGCTGCAAGCACTTCAATTGGACTTTCAGAGAGGCATCTCATTCTCAAAATGGATGTAAACATTTTAATTCTGTAATTAATCTATTAGTATTGACAATTTGCTGTAGTGAAACAAATAAGCTAAGTAGAAACTGATTAATGCTAGCTATGAGTGTGAATCAATGTCTCGCCACCTTTTTTTTAAAATAAGTTACCAACAGATAATTACAATTAATCATAATATTCCAAGACCCTTCTATTTTCCCACTCAGTTTTAAACATTTGTCTGATAGCAGCACTAAAGTTTAGATGCCCCCTCTTGTAGAAAATTTCTATCTGAATCAAACTGTCACCTTCCGTTCATCCTTGCATGTGAATCAATGTCAAGCCAGGAACTTCTTCAAAGGACAGAAAGTATTGAAATTCCTAGGGAGTCCTGACTATCTCCATAAAATGACGAGGTATTGTCAGTTCTGAATGTCACATGTGGTGGTCACATTGTCAAAAATGCTAAAAAACACAATCCCTCATAGAGAATCCCTCTGTATTTTCACTTGATTGGAAACCTCAACCCTAGTGATTTCCATATTTTTTCTGTCGAGCAAGTCCCTGGCTGAACTATTCACACTCAATGATGAACCCGAGAGAGAAGTCTGACTGTTCAGACAGACATGTTTCACAAGGGGGGTATCTCAAATTTAGTGCTGCAAAGAGGAAAAAACTTAGATTCATCTTCATAGATAGTAAGCTTAAATAAGTGCTTTGATTATTTTATTTTTGCTTGTATCTAATTTTCTCTTTTTTTTCTTCTTGTTTCAGACTGACCATAAAAGTGAGTTCTTTTATCATCTTACATTAAGTGATCTGAAATTTTTCAGATTTTCATTATGTACTGTTGCATTCTCCTGGGTATTGTATTTAAAGTTTAAATTTAGGCTTAATTATTCTTAACTTAATTTGTTAATTAATTTAAAAATATCATATAATATTAATAAGACTTTTTAAAAGCCCTTGCATTTTTTACATTTTTAATGCTATATTGATGGATGTGCTATTTCTTGTTTTTATGGAAAGATAACTATTAACTTTTCTTTTACAGTCACAAGGATTAGTTTGTTGCATTGTCAGGCATTTTACATTTTAAAACTAACTTGATGTTTTTATAAAAAGCATCTTGAGAATCAATATCCTGTTAGGGAGAAATACTTATGAAATGACTACTACTTCGAAAACACAAATGTTTCGATAATCTACAACTCAGTGTCTCTTTTAGCCTTTGATTTTTAAAGACATTCCTTCAGTTACCACTAATGGATGTGGTTTTTATTTTATCCATTCATATTTTTCTCTCTGAAACTTGTTTTTATAAGTAAGAGGTGGTTCTACTTCTATTTTTCTAAGGTTTTGGGATCATTCTAGTTTTTCAAAAGGATTTGAAAGTTCTGATTTTCATATCAGGATAAAATCAGTCCTCCTTACCTGTATAGTTTAGCCTAAGCTATGATTCTTTGCTATTTTGTGTACCTTTTTAAGTGTTAGGACTGTTGATGATAAAGTAATAAGAATTTAACATCCATGGTTATACAATATTCATCATAAATACAATGCATCATTCATACAATACAATCATACAGAATTCAATAACATCCATGTAATAGACAATATTGGAGATCATACATTGTTAGTGTTGTTTCCATTTTGGAGAAATGGCTAAAAATGTTGTTAGTTCTAGTTGTTGGATAAAGTTTTGGACTTATTTCATATTCTAGCTTTTGAAAGGTATTGGCTTACCTATTTCGCTTCTTGCAAGTTTACTCCAATAAGCTTTTATAGTTGAATTGATTTCATTTGTTTTTATAGTGCTTATCTAATTACGATGATTCATAATTTCTAGATTCTTAAATAGATCTTGGTTTATGAGCTTTAATCTGAATGTGAATTTAATGTTCCTTTTGATAATTGTCTTAAGGTTGATTAACTTTTACTTCGCTCATTTTGAATAGAATATTGTTTATACTGTTGATATCTCTTGATACTCTTTCTGCCTGCCGTCTGGTCTTTTAAACCCTCAATTCAAATGAATTGTTGCCAGTTTTTAGCTGTCATTTATTAACATTGTGATGATTAGAAGGTTCAGAGTATTACTATAATAGTTAGTGTCAAATTTTGAATTAGTTTGATCCAACATTATTTATGAAATTTCTTTCTGCCATTTTCCTTCTTGCTTGCTTGTTTCTTTAAATAAGAAAACTTGTTTGTAGTGAAACTGAGTAGTTACAGATTCTCTTTTTACACAAATCAACAACAACATGACCGTATGATTCACAATGTGTCCATTTGTCAGGAATCTGGCATGCATGTGTATTTAGGTCAGTGTTTCATTATAAAAGTTGGAAAATACAGTCATTTCGTTTTTGGCGAACTGTTTCCAATTCAATTTTATATATTTTGTTGGACATAATATAGTTTTTTTAGAGGCTCTTATTTTTTTGTCTCCAATTTCCATCTAATTGATATTTCTCTGCATCTTTCTAGCTAGTTCTGACACTCAACAGTTTAGTTAAAGCGAGTATGTTGTGGCCATGTTATTGTGGATTTATGATGTTCTTTTGAGCATTCACTTCTGTTAGTATTAACAGCTATTAATTGAATGGCTTCATATTAGCATCTGATTAGTTACTTGTTGCTGATGTTGTTCTAAGGTTTGTGACAAATGTGCTGTAATATTGGTATAATTGCCTTTCATCATTATGGGGAAGTTGATAAAGAGTGCATTTCTCACTTTTGTTAGGATATCCACTTATTTTGTATGGTACAGTGATAGAATGCATAAATAAGAAGAGATTAGTTAACCTCTTTTAGGTGTTTATCCTGCTACTCTTAAAGAATCTGGAAGGTTAACATTTTGTTTTAATTCTACTTCTCGTTTGATAGATGATTTTTAGTTTCTATTAACAAGCATATATTGCTGCTTGTGTTATTTGTGAATCTTCATTATTGCAGAAGTTCATGTATGCTTTTTCTTGAAAAAAAATCCAGTAGTTACCCAACAACCTTTGTGTCTCATGGAGACATGGCTTTTAGAAAAGTTCCATAGTTGTCATGAAACATTTTCCCTGAGTTATTTTAGCTTTGGAAACTTGGTAGAATAGTGTTGTACAGGAAAAATTACTAGTTTTTCTCAAATGCATTTAGATAATGTATGTAATTTGTGAATCTCTTTCTTGGTTTTCAAATTAATTTCCAATTTAAGTTTCTTTTTGTAACAAATTTTTGAAATGATGAAATTTTTAATTGCTTTGCAGTTCCTACAAAATATCTTTCAATTCTTGTTTTATGTTTTAATTTGCACATAAGTATTATTTTACTTTAAGGTAAGTTGTGAAATCATTGTTACTACTAATGATACAACTAAATTTTAGTTGTGGGGACTTAAGTTAATATTAAACTCAAGCTTTAAAATGCTTAAACTTTATAAATGCTCTTGTTACTTATTCAGGGAGTAAATGGAGAATGCAACACTATTTGTTATATTATTTGAAGTGATATAAAAGGTGTAGAAATGTTACCTGTTTTCCACTGTCTGGCATTCCAAGATTACTTTCTAAGTCATTCAGTTTCATGTGCTCCCTTCAAAGTGTGACGTCATGATTAAAGCTACAGGTACATAGTATATGGCGTATAAACTCTGGCAAAATTAATACTGTTTTATTTTACATAAAATTCTGAAAACTGATGTGTATAATTTTGACTTCATATGTATTATAAGGACCATTATTAGCTCAGTATGTGATTTTTTATTGTACTGTTTTCACTTGTATTTAATTTCAATTTCAACTATTCTTAGTTCAAGTCAAGAAGTTCTTATTATCTGTTATGTTGTTGTTGGAAGTTGATTTGTTTTATTTAAGCATGTAAATCTAAGCTTAAAATTTTTACCAATTTAAACGAGGCAAAAAAGTTTTGTAATTTTTCTTATGCACCCCTAATCCGGCAACCCCAAAACCGGAATGCTCTGAAATCCGGCATATTTCCCATAATTAATTTTTTTTTTGCTCTGAATCTGCCGTATTTGAACGGGATTCTATTGTGGCTGCCATCGCATCACAAGGAAGGAATAACTTCAGATTCCGATGTTTGTGTCCCCTCACATGACCGCTCCCCCCTGTCTATAAAGAACCCCTCCCCCCCACAGCAGGTACATAGAGACTAAGTCTCAGAATGCAGATGCAATTGTTTATCTGTTTTTAAGGGGGGAGAAGGCTAGAATAGGACCAGTCGGATGCAATTTTTACTGCTTGGTGAAATAGTTCCCAGAATTTTCTGATCGAAAGTGAGAAAAGAAACATTGGTCAGCGGATTGTATAATTTCCATGCATCGATTGATATCCAAGTGAGTGTGGTAATTTTGTGGAATTTTTTTTTAATAAGTTGGATAGCGGCACGAGTTAAGTCCAAGAATATGGAATCAGCTCTTCAACTATGTACGACTTTAGAAAGCTGAAAGAAACTTATAAAGTTTTACTGCAACGTCGATACATCTAAGTTTATAAAAATCGTGAAAAATATAAGTAGGCCGAGGAATACTGATATGGATTAGGTTTTAACGGAATAGATCCGTCAGTGGTGCTGCGAATAAGTGCTTTCATTGGCCATGAATTATGGCCCGAGCAAAACTTTTCCATCAACAGGGAATTAAAACCTTTGGTGAATATTCGTTGGATCGATTGTTAATTTCTTCGCAGCTTTCAAGAATGGGAAATAATGTTTGGAAAGGAAGGGCATGCCCCGGGACCACCTGAGATTGTCAGATGGGTTTTCTTTTCAATTTTTCCTGCTCCGCCCTGCAGATGCACATAATTTCGTTCTGATACATACATGCAGTGTTTTTTTGGGAAAATGTTTAGAAATTCGGGATGATGCCCATCTTGAGCTTGCCGGCAAAGGGTTCCTTTACTGGGTTTGCCCTTCCCTCCTCAGCACTGCTCTCATACGGGCTAAACATTTGCTTTCTATTTCTCGCTTATGCGTGAAAGACGTTCTACGGGTATTCGATAGTAATGTTCCTAAAAGATTAAAAAATACAGTCCTATGTTGTTCATACTTATTTTTATGAAATTTTCTCAAATAAAAAAAATAGGCACTTAAATTACCATTTTATCAAATTTATCCATGAGTCAAGGGGTTAAAAATAGAATAGAACTAATTAGGTGGTTTGTGGAGGATTCAAATCAGGTTTGGAGTTATCTCTGAACATGGAATACTTTCATTTGGAAATGCCTCCCCTCCTTTAAATTAAAGTTTTCTTTTCTGATTATATGGATTTAGATTATTGGAATAAAAAGCGAAAAGTAGTGCATGTCTGAAGTTTATACACTCTTGGATTTACTCTTGAACCTTTAGAATCTCGTATTAGGAGTAAGAAAATATATAATTTGTAATTAATTGAAGCTTAGTTTTCCAGCTTTTTTGTGCACTATGTTTACCCTAGACCTTTTCAAATTTCCGTATAAACTTTGAATGAAAGCAAAGCTTATGAAAATTCAAACTCAAAAATAATTTTCAAATAGCCCTCCTTGTGATGTAATGGTCACAATGAGAAAACTAGACAAGACTTTTGTAGTTGTGAAAGTTTTTCCCAACTAAAGATAAAATTAGTCCTATTCTTCAAAACTGAAAAAATTATCTTACAGGCTAATGAAAAAATTTTAATGGAAAATTTTTTGTCCATTTCTTCCCTGGAAATTTTTATAGCTTTCTCCCACGATGGCTATTAAAATTTTCCCCCTTTCTCCCTCTGTTTAAAAATTATCTTATTTTTAAACTTTTTTGCCTTAAGCTTATTTTCCCCCACTGTTAATGAAGCTTAACATATTGCATCGTATTATTGATTATATTTGCTTTGTTATACTTCAATACCAGTTCCATAAATTTCGTAGATATATAGCTTCCGTCAGAATAGAAGTTATTATTTTTTTAAATTCCAAGTCAGGTGGTATTTGCATTTGATTGCTTGTGCTTAGTCTGGTGATATCAGTTGGTAGAATTCTCAGCATTTTCTTCGTGTTGCCAGTCTTATTTAATTGATGTGGAATAAAAGCATTTAAATGTCGTTTAGACTTGCTTTTCTTTCAATTTTACTCTTGAACTTATTGTAGAATATATTGTGTTTTTCTTCAGTATTTATTACATTGATTTTCATTTGGTTTAGCCTTTGTCCAAACATCTTACATAACTAACTACAAAGTAGTTATTGTCAACAAAAATATCTTCAATAAGTGTTAAATTTGCTGTTTTGGAGCCCCCTCCATTTTTGTAACTGCTGTTTAAAGCTCTGCAAGCTTATGAGCAGTTTGGATTTATTAGTCATGCAAGCAATTATGGCATTCCTTGTGATTTTGAAAAAAAAGATGATTTTAATGGTTTGCATTTTGCTATCAATAGTTAGCCAGTTCTGATATGAAATTGGACTTGTGGATTTTCCTGTTTGATGAAATGGATAGAGATCTTGTGATTTATTCACCACTTAGTTTCTTGTGGATCTTTTTTCATTGTTGGAAGATTTTTCCCCATTGGTGTTAATTTTTTTGTGACAACAAAAAAGGAAGATTCATGCTTTGAATCTTTATGTTGCCGAAATTGCAATTTAAATTCTCAATTAAGTATCACTAGTACATTTTTCTGTTTTTGTTTCTTTATTAAAAAGTTTTATGAGCTTTGCTTTTTAGCTGACATCCCTTACATTTTTAGATTTACATGCTATTAAATTATATATAATTTAGTGTAGTGTTCCCGAACTTGGTTGTGTATTAATTTTTCGTATGTTGCTGCAACATCTTGAAAATATATTGGGTTTTAATCTAAAGTTAAACATACTTGAGGATATTTCTTTGTTTTAATTCAAACAAACCTTTGTGAAATAAGGTATTAAACTTGAATGGTGTAATAAAATTAAGGGTGGCTAGGACCGAAATGGTTGAAAGAAAAAATTGAAACAAGTTGCTGCATCATTAAAAATTACTCAACCTGATATATTTTCAATGTCATTTATAAAAGCTTTATATAAGATATATTTTTTGTTCGTTAGCAATTATTTGGATCATAACTTCTGACTCTTTGAGGTGTTTGTCTCTGAAAAGAAGTTAATTCATTTATATAATTTTAATAATAATTAGGTCACAATCTCCTGTAAGTTTGTGGGAACCACTAGTTTTTTATATTATAGCATTAACTATGCTTATGAACTGTAATGGATTGTCATTTATAAATAAAGGAACTGTTGTCATTTTTTTCTGTAATTAATGTTAATTGATATTATTTTATGTCAAGGATATGTTGATTTATTTCTTCGACTTGTATCAAAGTAATTCTGTTAGTTGTATTGTGCTAAATCTAAATTAAGTTCTGTGAAGTAATTATTTTACTGTTGCTTTTTTAATAGTAGTAATTGCTGAAAATGTTTATGAAAAATGTGTTGGGTCTACATTATAATGCTATTAACATGAAAATGCTGTTCAACAAATATATTGTTAAATTTAGAAAATTACAATTTGCATGTTATTGTACAGAATGTTTTTTTTTTGCATAAAATTTAATCATAACCTTTGAGTTGCTTTAAAGTTGTCTTCACTTTTATTTTAATTTATAATTTTTATTTATATGTTGTTTTATAACTGTAAACACCATAAGTCTTGATGCTTATTTTCTGTTGGATCTAGTTATTTGTCATTGTCTTTTTCATTCATGAATGTTAATTGCTTTGAATGTCTTATTGTATTTCATGTCTTATTTTCAGTTCACAACTGCTCCTGATTGTACTTAATAGTTTAATATGTTTAGATTAAGATTGCTATACTAAAGATGAGTTCATTTACCAACTATGAATTTTTAATTTAAGAGTCTGATAAACTTTGATAATGTACTTGTTAACAGTAAAATATTTATTGTACATTAATCCTTTGTATAAACTTTCCCTTTATGTTTAAAATTATTTATTTAACATTATATCGAAAGTATTTTTTTGTGCTTGTTGTTATATGCTCTCTACAAGACATCCTTCCCTTTTATTTCATAGATTGATAATGCTTTTTGCAATGATATTTGTAATAATTACAATATATTTCTAATTTCATTTGACTCAAAGCAAGCTGTAATGTATTCAATCTAGTAAGTTTGTACCAAAATAGTAATATTAATTTGATATTGTTTGAGTAGCTATCTATCAAATTGTATTTCTTCCCAGAACATGTATTTAGATCATATAATACTCATGGATCCATTGTTGAAGATTATGTACAGACAGCACGTTACCTGAAGATTGTAATATACTTTTGTTGTGCCTTTTCAATTTTTACTTTGAATTCCATATATACTCTTGTTTTGATGTTAAGTCTTAAATCACTTTTACCCATTTATTAATTTTAAGTTAAATTTGTTAATAAGTTCATGGTCCTTTGTCATTGTTATGGGTAAGTATGATTTTTTACCATAGTTATAGCACTTAATTAATCAAGCTATAGAGTAAGTATGATCTATCTTTTCAAGTTTTACATCTGTAATTTGCATGACCTTAAAATTTATCATACTATTTTCCTGTATAGAACCAGCATGTCTTAAATTTTTCTTGATTGTATAGTGTAAGAAATATACATATAAACAATTCTTATTGTAAACTGCAATTTTCTGGATGAATAGTTTATATTTTATTAGAAATTTGAGTTGTATAGAATGAAAGTAAGTGTTAGCACTTTTTAAGACATTATTTTATGCTATAAAATTTGATATTGATATTTTATATATGAACTGTCTTTTGCTTGTTCCAATATTGTATTTATATAAGCTTATTCTATAAACTAAATGAGTTTTCTTAACTTATTTAAGTGTAAATGTATATCTTATGTACATTAATTGTTAATGTAGTTTCAAAATGTAGATTACTTGAATGAAAGAACATGCTTACATACTGGAAAAATGTCTTTCAATGTTAACCATTGACATGTAAAATTTGTTTTAAGTTTCAAAAGAATATTTTTGACATTTAATTACTATATATTAAATTATTTAATTAGTGGTTTCATTTGTATAAGTTGTAAAATTGTTTCTTATTAATCATGAATTCATTAGGTGTATAATTACTTTAATTTATAATATGTATTTATTTTAATTCCCATGAAATTTACTTTTATTCCATTAAATTATGAAAATGAAAATATGATCCAAATTGAAAATGTTTAATTGATTATAATGAAAATGTTTGTTCTATTGTTACTGAATTCCCATATTATATAACCTATAAGTATCTGGTAACATTATATTGTTCACATACATTTGTTTCTATTATTTTTGTTAATTTTTCAATGTACTCTGATCATGTACATGTTTATCAAGTTATTATTTTTGTTTATTGAGAGAATGATTTTTAATTGTCATTTGATTGGTTTGTAATTTAATACTTTGTCAACCAGCATGTTTGTATAACTTACCATCATGAAAACGTGCTAGAGCACTCGAGCACCAATGATGTTTATGTGGGCTTTGAACATGCTTGTTTTTGCTCATAAGTTTCTGAACATGCCCAAAGCATATTCTAAAACTTACAAGCAAATTTAATGCTTAGAAGCCCTCAGACAAGGCATTCATGTGACATAGTGCTCTAGCAATTTAAATGTTATAACATTCTTAACATTTTCATTTAGTTCATTTTATATCATGACCCTTGGTGTGATCTATTGCTTGCCTAGTCTTTCAAGTTGCAGTTATTCATTATGTGCATAACCTTCGTAAGCAACACTTGTGTCATCCATCTTTTTTTTTTTTTAAATAATTTAGTTCAAAAAATGAACATCTGATTTATTTGGCACATAATATTGGGGGATGTAAAATTAGGTTGTTATTTGTGAGAAAAGGTGTTGTAGATGTGGTTGTTTTTTAATTAATGGTTTTAAATAGATGATGTCTGGAAAGGTTGCCTGATTTAAATTTTAATGCCAATTTAAATCATTTGCTTTGTTTTTCAAACTGATTCTTAAACTAAAAAGTTTGTAAAAATTATGAGATCAGTTTAGATGTAAGTCATTAAAATTTGCAATAATTTACCATTAAAATACATTTAACTGTTCAAGGGCCACATTCTGCTTTGATAAAAAAAAGATGCATCAGTAAACAAAAATGAATTTTTTTACTTATGCGAGATTGGAGATGGGAAGGTTCCGAGATTAAGTTTTCAAAAACATGTTTGGTTCTCATTGGTTAAAACATATCATGTCATCAGTGGGCAGTTCGCTTTTACGCTTTTCGTAGTCCTGTAAAATGATTCCGCAAAACAGCTACTAATAAGTTAAGAAGTTTAGCATAAGTTTAATAGCTTAGGTCCGTAAAAGGGTGAAAGTTTTTGTCGTCTTTGAATACCGTAAAGTGTAAACGAACTGCCCACTGGTGACTCAAGATTTCTTTTCACCCAATCGGAATCAAATTTTTATTAAACATAACTTCATGACTTCTTTTCTTAAATCTTGCGTAAAAAAAAAATTTTTAGTTTATACTACATTACATGTAGGTTTTATTCAAAGCTGAATGTGGCTCTAAATCTGATTTAGAAATCCTGCTTTCTCTATTCAATTTCTGCTCTCCGCCTTCTCTCTTTTGGCGAACAATGTCGATCCAGTTAGAATTTTTGGCTTGCAACAAGTAAGCATAAATTGGCCTACGACAAACATTAAGTTGTGATGGCCTTTGTATAGTTTTTAGGAATTGAATAAGTCACAGGGTGCATAGGAAAGTCCCTTTAACTTGAAAATACTCTTGAATGGAGAGCTTCAGCCATGCAAGTGAGATAACGGTATAGTAAAGCGACTACACACTACATAATGCAAACGACTGCAGCATCCCCAGTGGTGAAATAAAAAAGTTTTAAAAAATTAATTAAAAAATCTAAAGGAGAAAGAACAAAATATTCAGTGAGAATATTGTTGCCAGTATAATAAAAAGCACATTGAAAAAAAATTATGAAAATATCTTCAATATTCGAGGAGATATTGGCAAGTGAAAATAGCACTTTTTCATGCCTCAAAAAATAAAAAGTTCATAAATTACCAAGTTTCCTTGATTTTTTAGATAAATTTTGTATTTATTAAACTAAAAAAAGTAAAAATTGCACGATAACACTAAAAAATCTTGCAGGTTTGCGAACTTTTCTTTTTTGAGGCCTGAAAAGTGCTATTTTCACTTCGAATATTGAAGATATTTTCATGAAAATTTTTTCAGTGTGTTTTTTATTATATTGGCAACAATATTCTCATTCAATATTTTGTTCTTTCTCCTTTAGTTTTTCAATTAATATTTTTAACTTTTGTATTTCGCCACTGGGGTCACTGCGGTCTGTTGCATTATGTCGGGCGTAGTCGCTTTACTGTACCATTATCTCGCATAGCTGTAGCTCTCTCTGTTCGAGAGTATTTTCAGTTTAAAGGGCCTTTCCTATTCACCCTGTATATAGCTACATGATTTATTCAATTCCTAAAAACTATACGAAGGCCACCACAACTTACTGTACATTTTAAACATTGAAATTGGAATAAAAAGATGTGCGTCTTAAAAGTGCTAATATTTTTTAGTTATTGCTAATTTGAACAGGTGTTTTGTGATATTATTAATCAGACATTCTTTTATTGGTAAAATATTCAATAAAAAAATTGAATTATTATTCTTTTTGAGGAATAGGTTATGGAACTTAGTAATTTTCTGGACCATTTTTTCATTTGACACAGGTTTTGAAAGAAATTATAAGTATTTCCACACAATTTTTTTCTAAGCAAATATACATAATGGATCTTTAAATAATGAAGCGTGAAAAACCTATGTTTAGTTTTGAGTCTAAATTAAATGTTTAAAAATCCCTTTTTCTTAAAAAATTAAATGTACTCATTCAAATACTAAACCGGTTCATTAATTTAAAGATTACATGTATCTTTGTTCAGAGAGAGGAAAAAATTGTGTGAAAACACTAATTATTTTTTTCAAAAAACTGCACCCTTTGAAAAATGGTCCTGAAAGTTACCAAGTTCCATAACTTATTATTTCTTTTAAAAAATAATTCGTTTTTTTTATTGAACAATTTTTCATTTAAAAGAATGTGATTATTATATCACAAAAAATCCAGTTCTAATTGTAAATTCAACACACCATTGTTATTGTTCATACTGAAGTGAGTATAGTTGTTTAGGGGGAACGTTTTTAAATGTTAAGTGCACAAGTTGAAAACTAGCAAGTTCAATAGAATTAACATCAATGGTTATAGCTGTAGATTAATGGCTGCAGTTTATCTTCTGTATTAACATGTCTGTATTGAATTGTTTAATTTACTTAAGTGTGTAAATGTCTTTAGTATTATTAGTTACAGCCATATTCACAGCTGTCAGTGTTAAATCCTTTTTCAAAGGATTCTTAATGTGTCTTTTGAGTTTGTTTTTCTTGCAAAATGTGAATTTTTAAAACATGTCAACTTCCACGCAATGATTATGAACATCTTGAAACTTAGTTCATAGAATAGTTGAAATAATGTACCAATTTAAAATCATTATTCTGGGCTGGTCCTTGTATATATTTCATGTGTTTAAGATTGCTTTGATTGTGTACATAGGTTCATTTCTTGTTATCTTGCTATTATATCACGAGTGATTAACTTGTGTTCACTACTCCATCAACAGTTTGCAAGAAAGGAAGTCGTGTGTTGTGTGAATGTAAATGGTGTAATGGATAAAACCATGTTCATCTGCTTTAGAGAAAATAATTTGTTTCGGTTATTCAGTTTTCAGTATACATTGGGTGAAGCTATGTATGCTTCAGGTGTTTTTTGCCAGAGATTGCCTTTGCTATCCAGTGCTTGGTGGCTTCTAAACATGATTTGATATTCCTTCTTTAGAAAGGATGGATTTGAGGCTTGGGAATGATAATGCACATGACGACAAGAGAATCCTGAGCAATGCCAGATAAAAAGGGTTTCAGGTCATGCACCAAATGTTAAAATTTGGTTGATGAAAGTTTAATGTTCAACATCCTTTAAATGAATTTCAGGTATGTCTGTCTGCTGGACATCATGCATGAGTCTGGCAATGACAACATTCATATGAGTCTGACAATTGACATCTCATGCACTTGAGTCTGGCAATGACTGCCAGCACTGCCACTCATAAGCTGCGCTGTGTTAAGAGGTATATACTCAGATCATTGGAACTTACAAAAATATTTTTGTACCATTTACCTACAATAACCATCCGATTCTGAACGCTTCACCTTGCAAATGCACGAGTATGGACTTTGTTGCATTCTTACCTATCGTAAGTTTTACAGAGTTCAACTCTTTCATTCTCCCTGTGTAGTTACATAGGTTGATATAGGTAACTCCTGTTGCTATCTATTGCATTTAAATTTGCGAGAGAGACTCCCAATAAGCTCGCGGAACTTTGTCCAGAACTGAAATAGTTCTCTTTTCGATATATTGACTTGAGATTTTAATATCTGTTGTGGGGGTTTACTGATTTGAAGAGGATAGCTTTTAAGCCCCCCTGTGACTTCCCACTTGTAATATACAATTTCATATCCTCTGAGATCAGGCATTATGTTAATTTTAAAAAATAACTTACTCTTTTAGAGCTTGGTAGGAATGTCAATATCGTAAATATAAATCAAAGCTGCTTAGCTTAAAAAGTAATGTAACCAATTCTCGTTTGAGTTTCGGTGAATTTTATCACCTATAAATTAATTGTAATACCCCCTCAACTAATTGTTTTATGAGCAGTAGTAGTGGAGCACTTAACCAATATAAGAAACTTAGCTATGCATAGTGAGTAGAGTGCGATTGAATAGTTGTTCAGTTCAATGTCATGAAGCCACAGTGTCTGCTTTTAGGTTAGCTTCCGATGTTATCTGCTTTTCTTAATTGTTTTTTCAGCTTTAAGGTTCGTTTTAAGGACTGAATATTTACATATGTGTTTGTTCTTGCAGATAAGGAAGAGAATGGGGAATCTGAAGAGAAGTATAACGATGATGGAGATGACGACGATGATGTGGTTCCCGATGATTACGAAGAGGGGGAAGATGGCGAAGTGGATGGGGAAGATGATGGTGCTGATGAAGAAGATGACGATGAAGACGACGCTTAAATTTTTGTTATAGGGGCATGCTTCAAGGGGGATGATTAGCGAACAAATAATATTGTCATTTCTTTCATTGAATACAAATTTAAAGTTTTCTATACTGACTACCCGTTTTTAAATGTTGCAATCATAGTGACTACTGAAGTATTAAACCATATAGGTATTGTCTCCCATACCAGTATAAAACTCTTTGTAGTTTATTTTATATGAGATCTAAGTAGCTGTATTTAAGAGTTGCTGTTAGTTGTTGATGTAAAATTTGCACAATATTTTTTGAAGTTAACATCTCCCATATCATCTCATCTGTCATATTTGTGCTGTTCATTCACCTGTCATTTTTTAGATTACGTGTCAAGCAAAGCAGCTGAATGAAATACGCGTGGTTTTATATGTGATGATATCATTCAATCATTTTGCACCTCCCTATAGTTTGGTGAACATGAAATCATTTATATGTATATGCAGGTATGAAAATTTTAATTTTACTGGGTTTGAATTTTTTTTTAAATTGGAGCATTAAGTACTAGTAAATAAGGTTAAGAGTTCTATCTTTTCCTCAACTATATTCATTTTTTTCACTTGCACATACCATTTTCTTTTCACATACCAGTTATTCTTGTTATTGTATATACTATTCTAAATTTTCTTCCAGAATTAGATGTAACAAAAACTAAAAAATTGAATGTGTTGTGTTTTCTGTATTTGATTGAAGCCATCGTGTATTTTGTTCCTAAGTTGTCAATAAAGCTCTCTTTGATTAAATGATATTTTTTTTTATTCTGTGTTAGCTGGAAGTGCAATTAAATTTCTCTCATTATATTTACAGACTAGGGCTCTTTCCAAACTAGAAGACTTCAGCAGCCTCAAACGATTAAGATCTTTATGCATTGGATTTAAGGGGTGAAGCACTAGACTACTCCAGTAGCAGTTGGAAGTGGAAAGGATGACCCCCATTTTTCTCCGCTACAGGAGTAGTCTAGTAGTGCATCACCCCTCAAATCCCCTTCTTTCTCCCCTCTGTGATAAAGATCTTAATCATTTTGGACTGTTCTAGTTTGGACAGAGCCTAAGAGGTCATTTTCACTTTTGCTATAAGAATACCCCATGGTATTTCAGTTTTGTTAATATTTACAACAAAAAATGTATTAGATTTTTTCTTGGGCATCTCTTTAAGTTGACAGAGGTTAACATTTGAACTATATAATTATATATTTTTATTTATCAATATTAGATTAGGGCTATGTTTTCAAAGGTAAGCTCAATATGCCACTCACAAGACATTTACTTTTCCCCTAAAAAAAACTTTAATATAAAAAGCTGAAGTAAATAAAAGTTTGTAAATATGAGGCTGATCTTATATGATTGGCAAATTCAACAACATATAGTAAAGATACTTTCAGTACCTTGTTATCCCTGCATATTTTGGAAGGTATCGCCTATAAAGGCCATCTCAACATACAAAACATTCTGAATTTTAAAAGGTTTGTAATTAAAAAGTGAAATAAAGTTGTTGGGTTTGGCCTTTATATTTGGATGTCCTCAAGTGTTTTAAAAATGAGTAAATAGTATGTTGTTAGGTTGTATATTGTAAGGGTTTTAGATATATGTCATGCTCAAAACAAATTTAAAAATTCATTAAACCTTAATTTAGGAAAACAATGTCGTGCTTCATCAATCCCTCTTTTTTAAAGATATTGACCCTTTAAGATAATGCTTGGACTTGAAATATTAGGGAAAGAGTGGTAAAACTTAGCTTGGAATGTAGTGCATCATTTTGAGTAGATAATGTGATTCATTGAACTTCAGTTTTCAATCATACTGAACTAATTATTTTGTATTATACTTTTTTTTCATAGTTCTTAATTATACCAACTTGGTTTTTTAAACTCCTAAAATCTATCTAAATAGTATATAAAAATGCTAAAAAAGTGATAGTGACTTCCAATCTAAGGAAAAACACTAGTTGTGCTATGAAAAAAAATAAGACAATTATGTAAAATTTTAGCTTGTTAATTTCTTTGTATTGGGAAAAGTAAAGGAAGAAAATGTTTTTTGATCTTAGTTCTATAATTTGGGAATGATTCTATATTTTACTTAAATTTTTAGTGACATCTCATTTGTAACAAAATTTTAACTTTAAAGTACTTATCAAAATTTTTTTCTATGTTATGGATTTCTAGAAATCAATCTTTCTTAACTTTTATTAATGTGAAACATTTCTTGAAAATTGAAAGTATATTTTTAAAAATCAGTTCCTAAACTTTTCCAATTAATTTAAATCTTTAAAGTTTTCATTCTAAATATTTCTTAGAACACTTTTAGTACTATTTTTTATTGGTTATTAATTGATTAAAATTTTCCCCCTTTTATCTTTTGTTAAATTTAATTGGACATGAGCCCACACAAAATGCTTGGTTTATATGTGAAATATGCATTTCACTTGTTTCAGTTAGTGTAATTTTAATTTGAAGCTCTATTAAAATATCTAAATTTATGGATATAAATTTTGCCAGGATAAGAATCTTATAGTATAACCTTGTACTTTTTCCTTGAAAAGTTAGTGGTGTTGCTTACTTAGCTCAAGTGTGTCTGTCACCAAAGGTGTAAAAAACTAAGTTGAAAACATTTATTTTAAATTTTACAGTCAAATTTTGAAAGTTTTCTGGGGGGGAAATGCGCCCAGATCCCTTATGTTTAAATTATTTACTACTAGGTTCTTGATAAAGTTAATATTTTAACAGAAGATAAAAGAATGTTAAATATTTATTTCATATTATCTTTTTATTTTCCTACTTAAATATTCCCTACTAATCCCTAAAAAATAAATATATTTTCTTTTTACTCAATTTTATTTCTCTATGGAGAGCTTAAGTATAAAATTTATGGTACACCTTGACTATTTTTGGAGTAACCCTAGTCTGCTCCTCAACTTTTAACTAATAAAATTCCCCCTATGCATTTTTATTTATTGACACTGAACATTTATACAAGAAAAGAGAAATAACTAATTTCTTAGTTCTACTTTGATGACTCAAGTACTACATAAAAGTTTTTTTTCTGAAAATTCTTTTTCCCCTTATTTTTTTTACCTAGACCAGTGGTACCCAAATTTTTCGTCAAATTTATGTACTGGAAATCTTGGTTGAGAGAAGAAGGTAAGTCCTTGGGCAACACTAGCTCAAATGTAAGAAAATACCATACTGAAGGAGAAATTTTTCTCATGGTTCTATCTTCATCCAAAATGCATGCCCATTGGTTGTGGTTGATAAACTGAAATAAATCTCACTGACGACAAGGACAGATTTTTTAGGTATCCAACACAAACAAAAAAGTGGTATGTGGAAGAGTCTTCTTTCTTAAAAAAGGTTCAGATTGTCTTCACTGACCTAAATTTCATTTATATTTTTCTTTTGTCATTACAGAATTTACAAGTGATTTACACATTTCTAATTTATTCTAAAATGAAGTGAAAAGTTAATTAATATTTTCACTTTAAAATAAGGAAAATTAATGAAATTACAGATAGGCATACCATACTTTCTTGGATTTAACACAAGACATAATTTTGAAATTAGTTAATAAGTACCATATAAATTCCTCTAAGATAAGTAAAAAACATCAAACAGAACATAAATATTAAATTTATTTTTTCATTTGACTTGACTTTTTTCAAAAATTGGGGTTTTTTTTACTTAATTTCATCACAAATTCAGAGAAGGAAATTCTGAATTAATATGGACGTAAGAAAAAGTAAAACAACACAATTTCAATCTTCTCTGTAAAAATGTCTCCCAAATCTTAAATTTTTGAAACCCCAGACTGTCATTTGATAATCAATCTATCTTGTTAAATTTTTAAAATGGAATCGTGGATATGAAAAGGGGAATAAGAGTGTAATGGAATTTTCATTCCCTGGTAGCACAGCTATATCATTTTTTATCAATTTATATCAACTGATAACTTAAGTCATCGGTTGATATTGTGGGGATATATATTGATATAGTGTGCTACCTGGGTTGTATAACACCACATTTTTAGAAATTCATGTCCCTATTTGGATTACTGAACAATCATTGAAAAAAAATATATGAATATTCAAAAATATATTCTACAGATGAAAAATAAGTTGATAAACTTATTCCCTTTCTTAAACCTGTATGAAATTTCAGATAAAAAATCTTAAAAATCACTTAAGTCGGTGATTAAATTATATTTCTGCTTAGTTCACAACATAAAAGTGAAAAAAAAAAAGAAATATTAAGACAAAATTAAAAAGAGTTATGTAACCGATTCCTTTAGGGCAAGCAAATTTAATTTTGGTTTAGTTTGTAGTGTTTGGGAATTTCTAAATTTAATTTAAAATAAAAAATATATATTTTATTTTTTAAGTAAAACCATATTTGTGTTTAAAAAGCATTGAGTTCTTCAGTTGAAAATAATTTTCTGTATTTTATTTGCTAATTCGTTAAGGGTAGTAGGGGTGGACTGTTTTAGTTGAGAAAACTTTTGTTAGTGGCGCTACAAGATTGTCTGTCTTCGGAAGTATTCAGTTATTCTGTGATTAATATAGACATCCTTGAAGTACTTTTTTCCCAGTCTGAAGAAGAACAATTCAACAATTTGTTTGGCAACAAATTCGGAGCGGTATTTTTCGTTGTAAATTTTGATTCCGGCCCTACTTTTAGAAGCCGGTGAAGTCTTTTCTGTTTTGGTTTTTAGATCATAATAGCTGATTGTTGTAATTTTTGTGTTTTCTTTCATCATTCTAATAATTTTATGCTTAAGTTGGCCCTAATTTTAAAGCAAAATGGGAAATAATATGACTTATTCACCTACCCCTGATACCAGTGTTTCTGCGGATAATGGTAAACATTCTGATTTTGTTTGGGCTGCTGCAACTGTTAGAGGCTGGCGCAGGAATCAAGAAGTAAGCATTTCTATTCCTTATTACTGATTATTAATTTTTACAATTCCTTCTACTTATGTACCCTCATTTAGGTAATATAAGATGTGCCCTTATGAAAAGGAAACTCCTTATAAGCAAATAAACATTAATTGAAATATTATAATTACATTTCCTGTGGGACAGTACAACTGTGAACAATTAATTTTGATTATGACACTGTTCGTAGCACATAGGGAGAGGGTGATTGGCTTCATGAAATTTATCGGTTGCTGTTGGTTAGGTTTTATACAATGTGTTTTGTACTTGACTCCAGTGATAGTGAATCGCTGATCTTTCATGCTTTTTAAAGGAGACAATGCTCTCCGTACAACTTTTCTCCAGTGATGAATTTGTGAAGCATGGTTCTCTTCTGCTTGAAGAAATGGGATTAACTGCTCTTTTTCGCTGATCTGGATGAGGCAGTTGAGTAGGCAAAATATTTTTTCCTCTGGGTTTGTGAGATTCTTAGGAAAAGAATAAGGGACACTCCTTGTTGTTTTTATGGTCAAAAAGGGAATATTTTGTGCTGTGCTACAATTGAGTTCTAACTCTTCTTGGTGATTTTTTTTGTGCTATAATCTTTTATCTGGTATACCTGCAGGATTACTATGCTAGATTATAACGTTTCTTGTCAGTGACGTCACGGATTGAAGAGAGGAGACGCCACTCTTTCAAGCTACCTAATTGGCAAAAAAGACTGAATGAGCGAGAGATATCTCTGACTCGACAATTAGGTAGCTAGAAAGTGTATCCTCTCCCCCCTTCAACCCATGACATCACTGACAAGAAACGATGTAATCTAGCATAGAAAAT
Organism: Tetragnatha montana; assembly: GCA_963680715.1. Lineage (NCBI taxonomy): Eukaryota > Metazoa > Arthropoda > Arachnida > Araneae > Tetragnathidae > Tetragnatha > Tetragnatha montana. The sequence goes on from OY796679.1 coordinate 55,552,707, forward strand.
ATGTTATCACCCTTGTTTGAGACACCAGTAAAACAAGTGGCATTCGATTGTAGCATGAAACTGAACATTTTTCGACTTGAAGGATTATCTCCATGTTTGCTTCGTACCTAAACTCCTATCTGGAGCAATTCTTCATTCAACGAGAAACTGTGGGAAAAATTCTCCAGAAATAAGGATATTGGATATTGGGGCCTGTTGAAAGATCTGCGATTGTCAGATTCAACCGCACAATTATGTTTTATCCTTTTTATTTAATTTTATTTTTAAGAAATACTCTAGCCACCAGTGCTGGGCCACTTGAAATAGATATATAGGGTGTTTCAAAAGTCCATTTCATGTCTGTTATTTTGAAGAAACTTCTCTTAGGGTCTTTGAAGTAAGGCATACCCATAGTAAAATATTTATCCTAAATTCATTGAGACGGCTTTAAAATGCTTCTAGCAGTTAACTCTAAAAGTTTTAAAAACTTAATTAAAAATCCAAGGGAGATGGAACAAAAACTTCAGTTTGAAATTTGTGTGCAATAACATGACAGATTCACTGTTAAAAGTTATTGAAAAGTTCAATATTTAAGGAGATATTAGCAATAACATTTAGGACTTTTTTAGATATTAAAAAGGGTCTCCATTTTTCCAGGTTCAAAAATTGCATTTGTACTGGAGATTTTGTTTTTTATCTCCTTTAATTTTTTAAGCTTTCTATTTCTTATTTTGATGCTAGAGTGCTGTAAATCATCTCAATGGATGGGGCATTTTTGAAAATAAAATCTGTGAAACTGACTTTTGAAACACCCAACATGTATGGACAACTTAAAACAAATGTATATTTTGATGAAGAATTTTCAACCTTACATAATTATCAAGCATGAAAATATTGTTCTATTAATGAGTATTAATTTTAGGATCGATATAAGACTGTTTTGGATTTGAATAAAGACTATAGCTACTTTGCTGTTTTTGATGGCCATGGAGGTACTTTTCAAATATATTTTACATTTATTTTTCTTTTACTTATGTCAAATTTGTCTGTATCTTTTTAAAGGCTCTACCATTTTAGTGAATATGCTAAATATAATAAAGTTTAAATTCTACTAATACAACATTAAGCATAAAAACATATTTATACAGTACTATACTCTCCATATGAAGTAGTCAAAGGGACGGGTAACAAATTTCGAGATTAAGAGTTTTCAGCATAACAAGTTAAATTAAAGTAAAGGAATACCTTAATGTCTAGGGGGAAAATTTCTTTTTAAAAATAGAGGTTTTCTACATAACAAAGTTTATCTTATCGAGAGTATACTGTATTTGAATTGGGAAACAATCCCTTCTTTTGGACTTACTTTATTAATGCCCCAGAAGCAATGCAGAATATTCACTTTAAAAACTATCTTGATTGAGTATACTTAAAATGATAAAGGGAGAGTTAAGAAGTTAAACTACACTTGAAACTAGATTTAAATGAGACATTTTTTATGTAGGTTTTGAAATTGCTGAGTATCTCAGGATGAAGTTGCACAACTACATTGGTGAATATCTCTATTTAAAACCTGATGATATTGAACTGGCAATGCATATGGCCTTCCTTGATTTTGATTCTACCTTGAGACATCCTTCTTCTATACTGGCGTTAAATAAGTTGATCGAAGAAAGTGGTAATGTATTTTCTTTTATTTCTATCTGGTTGTCATTTTTTTTATTAATTATGTTTGTAATTTTTTAAGACTTTAGAAATGTAAATATAAAATGGGTAAATGTAAAAAACTGAAAATTTTAGTGTAAATTTTAAAGAAATTTGAATAGTTTGAAAACTTTTTTAACTGTGAACTGACTGCTCATAGTTGCTGTGATTTAAACAGCAGTGAAGTTTAAGGATGTTTTGATATTAATGAACAAATTCCTTTCTTTGGGAGAGTGAAAAGGGATAAACAGACAATTGAAGGGCTTGGGAGGTGAAAGGGTTATGTAACAAACCCTAATTTAGAGTAATTTAGGTTCAAAGTTTTATTGTTACATAGTGTTTAATGTTACATAGCCCCTTCATTTTCTTCATATCTTTGTTTCTAGCTGTTTTGAAATACTCAGATTTTGCTACATGACACTTTTGCACATAACTCTTTCATCCTTTGAATTAGATTGTATTTTCAAAAAAAGTAACATAGCCCTTTCATCCACCAAACCCTTCAATTATGATCTTTACCACAACTATTCAAATAGGGAATTCTGATTACACTGCTAAGGTAACAAATCCTCTCCCTAACTAACATCATCTGGGTAAGTGGAGATTGCTGAACTTATGGTCCATTCCAGAAAAAGTACCAATTATTCAAAAGCACATTGCAGTTAATAGCATGCTATAATGCAACTGTTTCAGTTTAACAAACGTAAGTGCGCTTTCCATTCCTTAAATAATCTCTTGTTTGTAAAAACTGCATAATTTTAAACAATCCCTGTTCAGATTGTATGCACTGAAAGGTAAAGATAGTCTGGTTTTTGTGGTAGTTAAAGTCTTCTTGGGTACTTAGGTATTAAAGCCACTGCAGGCTATTTCGAAAGTGTTTTGATATTAAATAAAACACTTTATTTAAAATTTTATCTGTAAAATAACTATTTATCTAAATAACACTTTATCTGTAAAATAAAACACTTTATTTAAAATCAAAGCACTTTCAAAATAACTGTGGTGGCATTAATACGTAAGTACCCATTCATGGCAGTGTTAGCTTAAGTTTCATTGGGAAATGCCTTCAGAAAAAGGAAAGTTAATCTTTAAAAATCCCAAACAGGGCTGGGTTTTGGTTCATTTTTGATTTTGGGTTATCGGATAAAGTGTCTTACTATAAAAAGCATAGCCCGTATAACTAATCTTAAAACCTTCAGCCATATTTCACTGTTCTTATAGCTTGGTAGAAACACTTGTATAATGCTTTTATTTTGAAAAATAAGTTATGTTACTAATATAATATATATTACCTTTATCAGGTCTTTCAAGTACTGCAGCTCAAATAGTGAAAAGAGGGGTAATGACTCATAGATCTCCCACTCTTGCAGAAATTACTCGAGAAGCTTTGGGGATAAGTAAGATATAATTGATATTCAAATATCTTAAACAGGATCATATCCAAGGGGTTTAGGAGTTCAAAGACCCCTAAATTTTTTACATAAATTTGTATATTGTTTTTCTTTTTGAAAGTTATGGGACTTACAAGGAGCATTCCTCTTTGGGTGTAACCCAAAGGGTCTCTAAAAGAGTCAAAAACACTACTTTTATGAGTAAAATTAAAAAAAAAATCTGGGGGAACCCCACCTCAAAATTTTGAAATGTATTTTGTACTGGGTTCCTTGACTTACAAAAAGTGGTCCTCTTTGGGTGTAACCATAATGGTCTCAAAATGTGTCCTGATAAGCCTTCAAGAGTCAAAGATTTAAAAAGACTGAAACAATTAAGATAAAAAACAAACTTATTTGTTTATCTCTAGATTGTAGAAAAATTTGCTAACACAAAGATGGTTGAACTGTTTAGTTCAATGATCAACAGATACCAAGAGATATTATAAACATTTAAGAAATAGAGATTTTATTGGAATTATAATAGACAAACTCTTAGTTGTTCTGAACATAAGAAATTATGTGTTCCTTCTTTCTGTTATTCAACTATCTAAAATATCACTACACACATAAATAATTTGCCATAGTAAATTTCAATTGATGCTTGGGCTCACAATATTACCCCATATTGTTACTGTTAAGTTAAGCAGGTTTGTTTCATATTCATTCTGTGGTAATTTTCTAAGTATACATTTTTCACTGAAAATTGGAATATTTAGACCACTAGCTTGGAAATTTTCCGATGTTATAGTCCGTGTAAATAGAATCAGCGGTTGACCTTGACTTTTTTCTCAATGCATTTCTTCTGCGTTGCCATGGTAAAGAATGACGTCAAACCGCCTATTTTATTTACACAGACTATAGTAGTAATCCAATAGTTAAAAGAGGTACCAGAATACCATTCCACCTCAAATTGAGCCCTGGATATGCTTTTTATTTTCTTTCGCTGTTTCCACATTTAACCCTTTCAGTCCTAAGCTGCCTGGGATTTAGTCACATTATTTAATCTTATTTAAATTTTTAGCTGATACAAATGCTGCATCCACTTCCAAAGTGGGTGGTTCCAGTAAGGAACCAGTAGATTCAAAAAGTGAAAAATCAGAAGACAAACCAAGTAGTTCTGGTTCCAGTGGATCTGTTAGTTCTAAAAAACAAGGTTGGTATTCCCCTTCTGAATTTAGCTTTTGAATTCTAAAATATCCCTTAAATCTGTTGGTTTGTTTTCAAAAGTTTCGTTTTTATTTGGATAGTTATGAGATTTAATAAGTTGTTTTAGTACATAAAAGGCTTTATTCGCATATCTTAGATAATTTTGAATACCTTTGTGTATGCAATTGTCATCTGTAACTATAGAACCAAGAAAAGTAAAATTGTTAACAACCTGAAATTTGCAAGTACAGTGGAAGCTCTTATAACGTAATTAATCCGTACCGAGTTTTTTGTCGTTATAAGAGCAAACTTCGAGTGATTCACTCGATTGTAGAATATCACTCGTTTAAAAGTAATAAACTCGTTAAACTAAACTATCAATTTTGATGCTTTTCGGGAAGGTGGACTCGATTCCCTCAAAGATATATTTTTAGTAGATTAGTTTATAAAGTTTGGAGGAAATCTAAACCTGAAAACGGTTGGTTGTTTGGAGTTTTATGGCGCATGACTCAAGAGGAAACCTGAAAACGATCACCAACCTTCAATCGTCAAAGGCAAAGGGATGGATTATGGAAATTGCAGTTATCCCTAATACGTTTTTTTAATCAACTAACTGAAACCCTTGGTTGTATATTTTACCATTATATCCAAACAGTAGGATATTAGATCGTTGGGATTTAGAACACAGTTCATATCACCCAATTGATTTTTCCTCATTTTAAGAAATTATTTATTATTTTATGAATTCTTGATACTTTCAATAAAATGTTATGTTACCTTATTTTTTGCTAAGAAATTTAAGATCAATATTTTACAAAGTATAAATATTTGTGTTTGCTATTAATTTTTTATTTTGATATTAATTTATTGCGTAGCTTAGCTTCCTCAGAATGTTCGGATGCTTACATAAAACTAAAATGCTAATAATAATAATAATAATAATAAATAAGTCTCAAATCAACAAAGGCATTGGGTAGCGCAAGATTTCGTTTTGGGATTGTAGCTGGTTACCCTGGGCGAAAGCAAGCGAGAAGAAGATGCGATGGTTACTTGGTGCTGGTTTGTGATACTCTGATATTCGTTTATTGGCTAATTCATGTGTGACGCAAACAAACCGATCCGGAAAAGTATTCGATAAGCTGAATCGATTCGAAGATTAGTCTTTATAAGAGCACTTTTGTGCTCTTATAGAGACTAATTTTTGGGTCTTTATAAGAGAGGATTTTTATAAGAGCAGGTCGTTATAAGAGCTTCCACTGTACCAATTTCCATTATGGGATTCTTAGGAGATTTCTTTTTTATTGTAGGCATAGAGGAAAGGAGGTCTCATTTGAACAAAAAATGCATTTTTGACTATTTCTCTATACCTTCAAGATATTGAAGCAAAAATAGATTCATTTAGAAAAAATTGATTTTGTAAAACTTTTTAATGCATTTACAAAGAATTTCTAACCCATATAATCATTCTTTTAAAGAGAAAAAGAAGTTACTCCTATTTAATTTAATCTTCTTATTTAAATTTTTAGATGATACCAGTGCTGCTGCATCCACTTCTAAAGTGGAGGATGTCAGCAAGGAACCGACTGATTCAAAAACTTCTGCACAGAGTGATACATCAGATAACAAACCAAGTTGTTCTTCTGGTTCCAAAAGACCTACTGGCAGGACTAGTAATGCTGTTGAACCAGGTTAGTATTATAAAATGTTTCAGGTTTTTATTACCTTTCCAAAGACTAATCAATATAGTAATTTTGTTTAGAATTCTCTTGCAAATTTTAGTTTTTCAATGGTTTAATCCAATTTTTACTAATTGCATTTAATATGTCATCATTGGTTATTCTACTACAATAGGCTCATTTCAGCTTTTAATAACTCTTAAGTTTTGCAGATATTGGGATGGAATTGTTTTGTTTCTTTCAAGAACAAATGTGGGAAAACTATTCTAATTTGAAATTTAATCCTGATACTGTTTGGAACTTTAATTTTGAGTTTCCTTAAATATACCCTGTAAGGTTTCGAGTAATCAAATTTATTACATTTTACTGTGAAATATATTATTTGGAGGTTGTTTTCAAGGGGATATTTAAGAAATTAGTCTGTCTCTTTGAATAATTTTATATCTACACCTATGTATGTTTAATATGTATTCTAAGTATGGTCCTGGTGCCATTAAACTCTAAACCAACCAACCAACCATGTATTACAAAAAAATTTCAAAATGCCCCATTTTGGAGATAAAAAAAAATTGTTCATGAGGCATGTGTCTTTTCTGCTTATTCACAGAAACCCACATGAGAATTACACATGGATATGAACCTTTCTTCTTTTTGTCATAAAAAGGTACCAATACCAAAATATAACCCCTCCACCATTCAAAGTTTATCATTGGGGTGATTAATTTTGACCATGAAAGGCCAAAAAGTCATTATGATTTGAAATTTTTGTTATAAACCTTAAAATTAAAGAAGGTGAACTTTGAATTCTTCTCAATTTTTTAACATTGATTTAATAAGAAGTTCAAGTTACTAAAAGATAAGTTCAAATTAAAAATGTTTGAATTATTCAAGTTGCACTGTATTTTATATTTTGATTTTAGTAAACCCTTAAAACCAAATTTTGAATTCTAAGGTTAAGGTTACTTTGTGTGGAATTGGTTTTATTTGGATATTACATGTATATTTTTTTGATTTCCCTCTTTATTTTTTAGTTTTAGCAACCCCTCTGCAATATTTGCTTAATGATGTAAGTAAATTCATTATGGTTAGATTATTTTTAGATGTCTTCTAAAGTTTAATAACTAACTTGTTACTTGGGGTAACTTGGCCTTTGTTGGAAACTTTGATTTAACAAACTAAAAAATAGTATTGGGTATTTTAAAATAAAGTAAAATGATTATCACCTATTTTTTAATGGCTAGGGAAAGCAGATGGAATTGCTGTAATGACATTCTGAAAGTTTTGTCTTGAAAATCTCAAAATGTTATCAATAGAAAACTTTAAACTTTGGTATCACTTAATTGTCAATTTCCAGTACCTTACTAAACTAATTTTTCTCATAGATTCAATTAAAATAGTTAAGCCAAAAGCCATAATTTAAAGTTCTATATTTATTGTTTCAACTATTTCAATGTAGCAGTTTGACTGCTAACAAATATTTATTATGTTTGGCCCATTTAATCTGATGGGATAGATAAGTGATTATGAACTTTTGAGTTTAAAAGAAAAATGAAGGATATTTAAGAAATTAATAATAGGCATTTTATAAAATGCAGGATTTATGCATTTCTCATAACTGATTGATGAAATAAATTTTTAGGAACTTGCTTCTACTGATACAGACGATTCCGATTTTGATATTGATGAAGAAGAGAGCTTGTAAGTTCTAGATTCATTGCTAATTCAGTTCCTTTTTTAGAGATTCTAATAGAACTATAAGATTTTAATAAGCTGTTATTGTTATATTATATATAATAAACACTGTTTTCTTTAAACCTTCTGTTTTGAAAATGGTGGTATATACGTCAGCCTTTTTTAGAGATTCTAATAGAACTATAAGATTTTAATAAGCTGTTATTGTTATATTATATATAATAAACACTGTATTCTTTAAACCTTCTATTTTGAAAATGGTGGTATATACGTCAGGGGTTTATGTCATTGATGTTATAATGGTCAGAATTTGAAACTTCCGCTGTAAAAAGAAATGAAATACTCAATTTATGCACACAAAGCCTATTGCTTGTTTGTGTTTTGAACACATAAATAAAAACTCCCATTGGGAAAAATTAATTCTTATTGCCTTTGGAACCTAACTATTATAGTTTCATAATAAAAATATTATTTTTTTAGGAGTGAAGATTCGGAGGGTGAGATGATGAATTCGGAAGCTTTCATGAAACAAGAGGTAGTTAGCATCTTTTTTATTTCTTTTCCTATTTCATCTTAGTTGGATAATCCTACTCTTTATCAAATTTTAGGCGACTAACTTGGTAAGAATAAAAATACATCAATGTCTATTAAAACTGAGGGTCATTCTTAAATTATCTTCTTACTTATCTCTCTGATCTGAATCAGATCAGATCCATGAGGTTGTTCGCCTTAAAAATATCGAGGACAAAACAGGGTCTTCTTTTAAGATCCTCTCGCACCAAATTTACACATTCAATTAGGTGTTGTGCGGTGGCCTCAACATTGCACTTGGTGCAAATAGGGAAGGTCCTGGTACCATTTGAAAACCTGATGGTTTTTAGATGTCCGGTGTACAGGCGAGCCAAAGCAGTTTGATCACTCCTGTCACCAACAAAATGAATTAGAGCTCCAGGACCCTCACTTAAGTACCATGAATGTTCTGGTGCTTTCTTCCAGGATTTGTTTACAGAGGCCTTGCTTCTTGAGAATATTTCGAGGTACGTTAAAGGATCCCTAGCATCCTGGATCATGGAAGAGCCCTCTTTAGCCAGTTCATCTGCAATATCGTTATATTTTAAATTAACATGAGACGGAATCCATTGCAGATAGAGGACAGCAGAGCAGGAGAGGATCCTGAGTTTCTCCATAATTCTTATTCCCCTTTGATCCCCAATTTGTTTCCAATTTTGCAGATAAATTATATAACTATCCTTTCTAAAGAAGGTCAATTGGTCCTTGTATATATAAAAAAAGTAATCATGGATGTTTATTATTTTTAAGGAAAAAAATAACCTTTTAAAAATTTATCACTAACTAACTGAAAACTGACTTTTCTTTCAGCCTGGCGATTTTAGTGGCGCTACTGCAACTGTAGTTATTGTTGGTAAAAAGAAGCTGCATATTGCAAACGTTGGGGATTCAAAGTGTGTGCTATCTCGTAATGGGCAAGCGGTTGATTTGTCCGTTGATCATAATCTTGATAATTCAGACGAACGACTTCGAGTAACCAGTGCAGGAGCTACCATTTCTGCCGATGGGCGAGTGAACAATTCTATCAACATTTCACGTGCATTTGGTATTTATTGCTTTGAAAACTCTTTTTTAGTGTAGTTCTTTTTTTAATTTGTAATGTATTATAAAGTTAAATTTTTAAGTAACTTTATATTAAGTTTATGGTTGGAAAATCACCACTGGATAGGCTGCAGTGGTCCAAAATAGGTCCAATCAAATCAAATCAAAGATAATCAAAGATTAAAAACTATGTACAAAACATTCAAACTAAAAACATTGAGTGGGAATATTAAATTTATTTTTTATTTGACGTTACTTTTTTTTCAAAAATTGTTTGTTTGACTTACTTTTATACGAATTTTATGATGAAATTAAGTCATTAAAGTGAAACAGCGCAATTTTAAACATCTTGTTCAGAATGTTTTTATAAAAATGTCTCGCAAATCTTAAATGTATGAAACCCCGGACATTTTTGCGACCCAGGACATTTCCCTGGACAGCTCTAAAAACCCTGGACGTATGGTAAGCCTTCCACTGGAGTGTGTAAATTAGCTTAGCCAACTTAGATTGTTTGTAGGGCTGTAGTTTCCAACCAGTGGTTTGCAAAGCAGACCAATTGCTGCCAATAGAATTTTGAGATTAGTATGCTTTGAATGAAATGAGTGAATGTAAATGCTGATGACCATCCACTATAGAGTAAATGACAATTGCCACTAAATTATTAGTGAACATTTTTAGTAGTATATTAACATTACTTCCAAAAGTTGCACCAACCATTTAATGGTGGAAATTCTTAAGTTGTCCAAGCATATTTAAGGCAGAAAAAGAATTTTCACCCTTTAGATTTTATACATGCCAAGTGGTTTTTTGTGATAGAAAGCAAGTAGGGTGGTTTGTAAATCATTCTGTTTATAGTTTAGTCTTCTGACTCATGAGTTGGGAACCACTGATGCTTAGTTTTTTCGAATACTCTTGATTTCTATTTTTTTATTAACAATGTCTTTAATTAAATACTTGGTACTATAATTTTAATTCTCTTCAGAGTCAAGTTTGCAAAATTTGCCCATTTTTTATGTTAGATAAATCATTGAGCTGTATATAAATATGATTGATATAAAAAGCTGTATTTATACAACATTAAGATAAATATGATGTGTTTTTCATTTTAGGGGATTTTCATCTTAAGGGTTCCACTGACATTCCTGCGGAACAGCCTGTAATTGCAGAGCCCTCTGTCAAAACAGCCAAGATTGAAAAGGAAGACGATTTTGTAATCATTGCATCAGATGGAATATGGTAAATTTCATTTTTTATCTTGTAGCATTTTAGAGAAATTTTGCTTAGTAATATTAACTTAGACAGAGTTAAAAAGATTCCAGTGAATGATTTCCATTTTTTGTTTTCTTTATTGATTAATGACTTCAATGGTAATAAATATATTGATTTTTCTCTTTCTCCTCCATGTTAGTGTTATCTATCCAGTTTTTTCTAATTCAATGAATATACTTTTGAGATATAACTGTGATTAAAAATTACATGCTGAAATTTTGAAAATCTCTTATTTACCTTCTAATGAACTCAGAAAATGCTTCAACAGTTTTTTAAGTTGCAAATTAAAATTCTACCTTAGCTAACAGCAAAGCAGGTTGATTGTCTCTAATTGACCAATGAACCAAAAAAGATACTTCAGAGTTCCCCTTTTAATATGCTTATCTGGTACTCAGGTAAAATAAAAACATGCATTTTCCAAAATATTTTGAAACAAAAAATAAGAGGTTGTTTCAAGAGCTTATTTTTCTTACATATGTTTAATAAAAGGACCATTTTTGAAGTGTTTATGTGTTTGAGAAATGTTATTATTTTAGGTCAGCTTGTAAATTTTTCAATGTATACCATTTTGTATTTATATTTGGAATACATTAAAAATACATTTTAAGCTTTATTATGTTTTCTAAAAGACTTGAATTAGAAGGCAGAATAATAAAATTAATTTATAAGTTTTATGAACTTTTTTTATTTTCTTCAAGATAACATGCTGAATGAATGTTTCAACTACACAAAATAAAACCAATGTTTTGTCTCTTTAGGAACTCATTCACTAGCCAGCAACTTGTGGACTTTGTGGGCCAAAGAATCAGGGATAAAGATGGAACCTTGATCGATATTTGTGAAGAGGTGATTATATCATTTAAATAAATACTCTTAGATTGGAAGACAATTTTTATAAAGTTTTTATATATACCTTGATTAAGCATTGACATATCCAGAAAAAAAATTTGGAGCAGATATTGTAATTTCGGGAGGGGGTATGGGGTAACTTTATTTCTTTTCTATGGTCAAAAAAGGTTGATTTCTGATTTTGAGGGGATTGTTTGCAAATCTTTATATTCTTAATTTATAGGAATGTTCACTAATAATTTTGGGAATACTGATGGGGGTATCTGTTGAAGGTGTATTCTTTGCATTCTGGTCATTCTGGCAGTTGTCATTGGATTAACAAAAGTTTGTTAAAGTCATCTTGTAACCAGCTCCTGTACTAGTACTCATTACCAAGAGCGCGAGCTAACGTTTTATTGTCCCGTGCTCGCGTGTTTTCAGTGAGTTTTTTCAAAATGTTTTAGAAAGAGAGAGATAAAAATTTGTATCAATAAAGTTTGTCCGCCTTTTTACTGGCCTGTAGTGTTATTTCGGAAAATAACCCCAAGAACCTGAGGTTAAGAGAGACGGGAGAGTTCAGGACGGAAAACTCCTGTTACAATCTTAGATTAATTTACTATTCCGAGCATCGTGATTGAATATCCAATAATTGACAGCATCTATACAGTAGGTAAACAAACAAAACTGCAACAATTTAGATTTTCCCTGCCTTTTCTATGCACAAAGAAAAATAATGGCGATCAAGCTAAATGTCAAATGTAGGTAAACAAATTCTGTTTAATGAGCTGATGTCACAACCTATGCTTGATTATCATTGGTAGTTGAAACAATTTATATCCATTCCAATTTTGGAAGACAGCTGTGTTACTGACTGGCTCTAATGTATGTATTTAAATCAAAGTTAAACTGTAAAATGTATAAAATTCCAAGGCACCCCAAAATTTGTTCACACAGACCTGTATTAAACTGATTGGCAAGTACAATTTTAAAACTAATAAGCACTACTCTCATTTTGACTTGTGTAAAACCAGGCACAAATCCAGCAGGGCTCCAAGGGGAGGGCACGTTTTGAGGATTACTTCTACCTTTGAATGTAAATTAACAAAATTTTACTTTTTTTTCTATAAAGATCTCTCCAGATCCCCCATGAAATTTCTCCCCCTCAAAATTGTAGGGATTTTAACCCTAAATAACTCATATTTGATCAGCACCAGGCGCGGATCCAGCACGGCTCCTAGGGGGGGCACTTTTCCAGACCATCACCTTTACATTTTGAGAAAAATGTCAAAATGTTGGGGATTTTTTAAAAAGTATCACTTAAGATCCCCTTTTGGTACCGCTGGGTGGTATGGGGATCTTCCCCCAGAAATTTTTTTTGAAATTTGACCTGAAAAATTGGGGTTTTAACTCATTTTGAGTACTTTTTGGGTCCGAGGGGGGCACTGTCCAGAGTGCCACCCCCTGGATCCACCACTGATCAGCACAAGCACTTAATGAACCAAAATGTTTGAACAATCTGGGGAAAGTGACCCCCTGGGCTTAAAAAAGGGGCCTAGAAGGGAGAAGAAAGAGAATAAAGGGCAAAAAGAAAAAAAGTACACCTTTTGAATGACTGAAACATTTTTGGTCAGAATCTACTTTCTCCTTTTTATGCCTTTTCTCTCTTTTTTTCTTTTATTCCCTTTCTTTTTCTGCCCAAGGAGGGGATTTTTCCGGAGTGCCCCCCTTGAATCCGCGCCTGTGTAAAACAGATAATTTTTCTCTTTTAACTTATTCAAACTTTTTAGGTTTTCCATTTAATAATGCCGGACGAATTGACAGAGGATGGAACTGGGTGTGACAACATGACCATGATAATCGTGAAGTTGAATGCTGAGAGTGAGCACGACTATCTCTATGCTGAAGTTGATCCCGCAACTGAAATCGATATGGATGATGATGATGACGACGACGATGAGGACGATGATGAAAATCGTGATATGGATTGTTCCTAAATCTGGTTCTAATTGTACTGGAACTTGCATGATCATCTGTATAAAATGCTTAAAGTTAGCATCATTTCTCCTACTTGATTCATTTGTTGGAAGTATTTTTCATTATCGTAAGTTCATTTTTGATGTAAAGCTTATGGAAGTGTAATTTTAACGGTCAATAAATTTTATTAAAATTTTTTCCTTTACTTTGTTAATTTAAGTGTTTTTTTAATTAATGTTTCCTAGAAAAATGTTGTTATCTGTATCTCTTTGTATGCTGTTTATTAAGTTTCTCAAATCTCAATAATATAAGATCGGGTTTAAAATAAAGCTTGAAAATATATTTTGAGAAGAGGATGATAGTTTTTGAATGTTTTTTTTTTCAGTAAGTAGACTAAATGAGGAGTTAGCAGTCAGTTTTCTCTCTAAAACAAACAAAAAAAAAAGAGAGGGTTCCTTTTTTTCTTGCACTCTGCTCAATAACTTGTATAAAATTATTCTATTATTTTGAACCAAAACAAGTTTTATCCTATTCTAAACCTACTTAGAAAATTGATGTTTCAATCAAAAAGTGTTTCCCCTTGAGCCTGTTTTTAGTCAAACAGTGATTCCTCCAGTGTCAGCCAATCGTAGCTGTTCTTACTTGTGATGTGACCCACTTACGTACCACCTGTTATGTTTATTTTGTTTGCACGCAATGTTTTTAGAGCAAAGTGCTTGATTTACAAAATGATATTAAATAACATTTTTTTTTAAGGTTGTTACCATATTTTCATTCAAAAAGTGTTTTATCCATGTTGGAAACATTCAAACCATGTTTCCTCTGTGTTTGGGCAAAACATGATTTCTCAAAATTTCAAATGCATTTTCTAATAATTAATTTTAAGTTTTTGGTAAATTATGACCAAGACTTCCTAGTCCAAAGTGGCAAAGTCTTCCTGGTAACTAGTTATATAACTAAACAAATGACAATTAGATTCTAAAATAAGTTATTTTTTAAGTTAATAGCTTTTTGTGTTTCCTGAAAATTTGTATCATAAGGAGAGAGCATGGTTTGACTGTTTGCTCCTCAAATATTAAAAGAAAAAAAATATTGGGTACTAACTATGGGGCTGCCGCCCCCCTGCGTGCTATTACTTGCCAACCCCAGTAAACTGCTTATACAGTTCCCTTTGGATACAGCTCGGATGGAACACAGCATAATCAGGGATGGAACAGCTGTGCCAAAACGATTTATGTGCGCATTTTGGCGCCAAATGTACGATTTCGAATGAAATTGCGCCTAAAAGGCGAATTTTGTCAATTTTATTGTGAAAATTCAGTCTTGTCCCTTTATCTTGTTCGTCATTCTTCCAAAAAATGTATAATATCCTGTTTTGATGCGCTCCTCTTTTCAGAAGCAAATCGCGAACTGCCGATCATTTTTCATAGCAACGGTATTGCGTAATCGCGACAGAGAGAGCGGACGAATCTTTTTGCGACCTTGGAAGATTGGGTTGGTTTCGGTTCATTATTCTTATACGGTTGACGGTTGGTGAGACTAGAGAGGTGAGACAACTAAGCGTATCTAACCCGATAAATTACTCCTGATTACTTTAATTTCTACTGTGTGTCCCAAAAAAGACTGACACATTACATTTTAAAAATCAATAACTCAAAAACTAAAAAAGATAAAAATACACGGTTTCTTGCATCCTAAATAATTTAATTTTCCTAATAATTTAATTAATTTTTAAGACCAAATAATTTTATGTTACTAATTTTTGTAAATATTAGTTCCCAAATTCCCCGACAGATGGCTGCACTATTTTCCATCATCTCTTATGGTAAGATTGATCCTTTTGTACCCTGTCGGGGTATTTGGGAACAATTATTTAAGAAAATTTGTGTCCTTTTCGCCGGAGTATGGGACTTTTTTTTATCAAATCTTGGGCCTCCTGCTTTTTTCCGGCATCGGCGCGATGTCCGTGCGCGCTCGGCTGCGGCATAGGGTCATTCTAGAGCAGTGGTTCCCAACTCAAATATGTCTACGGACCACTTCACTTAAATTTGAACCTCCTGCGGACCATTCCTTCCTCAACTTGATCTTTAAAAATTTAACCTTTTTACAATGTATTCATTCCCTCACAGAGGGTCTGAAGTTTTACTTTTTTCTGAACCAAGTCTTAAATATATGTTTCTTAATGGAACTTAAAATCAAATTACAAATAATCTATTAAACTTAAAAGATAAATTAACATTACTTTAATCATAAAAGCATTTTGTATTCAATTATTAAAAAATATACTTATAAGACATTTCTATGTTCGAAAACTTTCCACTGTCTAGAGAAAACGCTCTTTTCGTGTTCTAAAGCATTTTTCACTATTTCATAGGATTTTTTTGAACTCACGTTTTTTATTGATATATTGGTAAAAGCCTAAATGAGTACAGCTGATATATTTTTCACCGATGTTTATATTTCGTTTTGTTTTACGGTCACAACGGTGAAATTTCCCCTTCGTGACTTGTCCCTAGCCCAAAGTTACTCTAAAGATGGTTAGATTAATCATTTAGTTAAAATAAAATGGAGGTAAATGTTATGTTCTCAACTACTTCTAAGATAGGAGCTTGGTATTTTGGCATAGACAATTTTCCCTTGTTTGTAGCTCCTTCCAGGGCAATAACTTTTAACTCTTTTAAATGTGTCTAGATGGCAGCAGGTAAGTTTTATGACCGGATAGTTTTGTCCATTTTTAAAAAGGTTTTTCCAAGATTTTCAACTCCTATACTACAAACTAGTAAGAACTAGAAGAAAGAGAAGGAGGTAAAATAACACTAAAAATAAATATTAAATAATTAAATTATCGTTAAATATAAACCAGCAAAAAACAAGCGCATAATGAAACCTGAAAATGTTAAAATTTGAAGAAATATCAAAAGAAATTTTGTGTTTTCAAAAACTATTATCTTTAATGGTATGGATATTTAAAGACAAAATAAAAGAATACCTATGGGATGTTATTTTTCGTCTGCCTTTGCTAATTTGTTCTTGCATTTTTATAAGAGATCAGTTGGGTTTGATGCATTGAAGGCTTTTCGCTCTATTGATAACATAATCGTCTTTGATCCTACTAATTTAAACGAATTAATTGATATTTACCCAAAAGAATTGACTCATTAAAGCGTGTACCAATGAAGAAGAAGATACATCTAATTATTTGAATTTAAAAAGTCAAGATTATCGATGAAAAAGGATCTATTGGTATTTGGTTTATATAATAAGGCCAACCAAGCTATAAAAAAAGTGTTCGGTTCGATTCCGGCCTTGCCCTGGGTGTTTTTTCTCTCTCTTGTGTCAGTAAAAATTCTGTTGCGTCTGTCTTACTTGACGAAGGTTTATTAGCGGATCCTTGAGATCAAGCACACGTACCGGGAAATATATGTAACTATGTAACCAATCCAATTCCAATTATATAAAAAGAGAGACAAGTTCGATTTCATTTCAAAGTAAATATTTTAACAAAATTTCCACAGCAATCTCAAAATTTCTATTTTTTATAATATTTTTTACAACCAGTTGAAACGTCTAAAGGGAATATGTAAAAATGAAAAGACTTTAATTAGAAGAAGCTTTTTTAAAATTTGAAAACTTGTAGAAAATAATTGCCCTAAGTCCAGGCCCGTGCTAATCATGTATATTTTGGGATTTTTATATTTCGACCAATGAGCTTTAAATTAAAAGAGTCGGGATAAACCATGAATAACAGCGGTAATCCAGTTAGATTTAGGTGGGTATAAGGAGACTATTAAAATATTTGATGTGACATCGTATAATTTATCGAATGAATTCTAAACAGATTTGAATACATTTCCCCGTTTTTAATTCCCTGATTTTGGTGATGTTCCTTTTTGGGCAATAACAGAAGCAAAAACGAATTATTGAAGCTAGGTAAAACTATACTTTAAAGCTAAAACTCACCCTGGTTACATAGGCGGATTTACGGAAATTAAGTGTTTTCCTAATTTTGCATACTTTCTTCGCTGTATCCAACAGGTTTTTAGAGTATAAAGCATTCAAATATACACGCGATTAAGTTCATGTTAAAATACCTCTTATTGCCGAAAATTCCACAAAAATACATTTATTTAACTTAAAATAAATTGAGAACTGGATTACTGCTGTTATTCAGGGTTTCTCCCGACTCCTTAAACTTAAAACTCACCAGTCGAAACATAAAAAATCCGAAAATATACACGTCCCCCCTGGCCAGCACGGGCCTGCCATTAAAGAACCCTGGATCCTGGCCCACGGGTCCATTTTAAAGAAGTTGAAGAAGAAGAAGACCGGATACTGTGAGTACATAGGATTTATGATTTCCTTTTTGCCTTTTAATTCGCTCGTGTTGACTCGTTTAGAGTCGCTATTTTCTGGTGCGTATTTTTTTTTATGTTTTTATATTAACATTAATTTTTCTGCACTTTTGTGGGAGGCAGCCTTGAGGTTCCACCAGTGTTTATTCCTAGGATTGTTTTAGAGGAGTAAAAATACTCCTTGACTTTTTTAGGAGGAGTGAAATACGGAAATAGCATGAACTACATAGGGTCACTTGGGGTAAGTGGGTCCCTGGGGTAAGTGGGTCACCCCCCTCAAACTAAACTATGTAAAGGACATTTCACACTTATTCACATTGATCATGTTACATTTTGTCACACTGATGAGTTTTGCTTACATTAGAGTTTTGTGTCATTTCCTTTTAAGATTATAGAACTAATGTAAAAAAATTTCCATAATTTTTTTTTTTGAGAGTTCAAGATGCATTTTTCCAAGAAGTGTTTCCAGGAAAGTTTTCACTATATTTTAATGTTTTTTCAACTGTTGTGCCAGGTTTGACTTAAAATACATACTGCAATTTAAATTTTCACAAAATCTCTTATTTAAAAAATTTTAAGAGGGGGGTCCCACTTACCCCGTAATTTAAGCAAAGTAGGGGTAGGTGGGTCCCCTCATTATGGGGTAAGTGGGACACCCTAGACTCACCATTTTAATGTTTATTGAAACATTTATAAGTAATTTATTGAAATTTTATTCAAATTTTGCGTTTTAATATAAGCTGTGGTAAGTAAAGAAAACGATTAAGTTGGGTTTTTTTTTATTCACGTTGCCGAGAAATTAATTAAAACACACAGTGGGGTGGGGGAATAGTTTCGAGGATTTCTTTATAAGTCTCCCGAACCATTCGAACCTGAAGAAAACATTCTGTAATTGTAGTGTTCCAAAAAGGGGTCCCACTTACCCCAACCAACCCTATTAATTTAAATGTGAGTAGATATCTCGTACATGGATTAAGTTACAATAAAATATTTTGTACCTAAAACTTCTATACTTTATCAAGTAAGACCCACTTACTCCCTCTTAAGTTTTGCTTGCTTTCAATCAATATAAAAAGGGGGTGACCCACTTACCCCTTCCTATGGGGTAAGTGGGACCCCCGTCTCATTTTTTACAAAAAGACCAGTTAAGAAAAATGTAGAACATTATTTTAGAACCTAATTATAAATTTTTGTTTATTAATAGTGTCTTATGTAGAATATGTCATCAAGTTCAAATTGAACCTCTTCAAAAAATTTTTATGAACCTTCAAAAATGTACTGTTCCAAAAAGGGGTCCCACTTACCCCAAGTGACCCTAATATACAAAAACGCGAAAACCGCAATCAAACTCCCTAAGCATCAGAACAATAAATGAAAAAAAATACTATGGCTGTATGAAAACACAATTAAAAAGCATGATAATTAGGGTGCCGTGGCTTTTGGCAATTGGCTTTTTCCAGAAGTCTGGCGAAAATGTCTCCTCTGAGATCAGTTGGTGTTTTGAGTAGAAAAATATTATTTGTTGATTTCGGTGGGGCCCCACGCGGTGATTCTTGAGCTAAACCTTGTGAAAAATTCAAAGAGTGAAAATACTCCTGGTTAGTTTTTCAAAGAGTATTTCCAATATTCAAGGAGTGAAATACTCTCTCGGAGGAGTTAAAAATATCTCTGGCAGTGACGTATATAGGAATTTATTTCGGGAGGGGCCCAAAATTACTCCCTAGACCCTCCCCCACATATTTAATAGGTCCAATGCAGCTTTTTAGGTGATAATTTAGGTCCGAAACACTTAAATATAGGAATAGTTGTTAGTAATAAAAATACAAGTACCAAAGGGGGGGGGCCTCCCCCAGAAAATTTTTGGAAGTTTGACTAAAAAAAACAGGTTTTTAACTAGTTTTGGTACACTAAGCCGGAATTTTGGATGTACATTTTTATGAACTTAATACTCAAAAAGTTATTAAAATAGAGTTCCAAGTACAAAAGAGGATCTGGGGATCCTTCCCCAGATAATGTTTGGAACTTGACCCCTAAAACAGGGTTTTATCTTGTTTTTGGTACACTTAGTCCGAATTTTGGACTTATATTTTTTGATTGGATTTGGATGAACTTATTATAATGAAGTTGCTAATAAAATTCTAAGTACAAAAGGGGGGGGTTTGGGGGTCCACCCCCAGAATTTTTTTTGAAATTTGACCCTTAAGTACAGGGTTTTAACTTGTTTTGGTGCACCTAGTCCGAATTTCGGGGAATAAACGCCACTGATCTCTGGGTTCCACCTTCTTTTTTTAAGAAAGTGTCAGAAAGGCTGCCTCAGGTATAAGGACTAGACCAGGAGTGGCCAACCTTTTTCGGAAGCGTGGAAACCAAAATTTTGTAAACAAAATTTATGCGTGCCACTTTCACCTTTTCCCAATGTAACAAAAAATTAAAAAAGTTTATTATTTTATTCGTAGACTGACTGCGGGAATTTTATAAGCAAATAAAAAAATTTTCTCCATAGTGAAGATTTTAAGGTAATATAGGGGATTAGGGTGGTCCTAATTTTTCAAACTCGGAATTTCTTTGGTCGCACCCCCCAATTTTTTTTCTTTAGGTATGAAATGAAAGTATACCAAATATTGTCCCGAAATTTTAATATTAACACGTGCCGCATCGCGATTGAAATTATACTACGGTAAAGGCGCAAGACTCCGTAACACTCAAAGAGGAAAGCCGGCTACCCTCGCTTTTTCTCCCGCATAACAGTAGACCTTACGGACGGTGCTCGGGCGTTTTAAAAAAGACGCCGAATCTTCATGGATTTCATAATAAACTTGAATGCATCATACACTATGGTTATTTAGGGTAAGAAAAAGTAAACAAAGTGCAATTCATTATTATAAGTGGACTCCAATGGAGGATTTAAGGTAAAGTGGAGGATCTTCCAATGAGGGTTGTGAGAAGACATGGCAGCTGCTATTTATGGTTTACTCATTGATTATGACATATTGGCACAATCAAAGTCTTGTTCTGTGACACCAGTGCATCCAGTACGGGAATTAAGAACAGTGCATGTGTTCTGCTGGAACGAAAACTGAAGAAATATTTGTTCTATCTTCCTTGCAGACATCTTATTTAAGAAGTGTTAAAATCTGCTTTTGAAGCTTGTGTCATTGTATTCCATGGACCTGGTGTACTTTATTTAAACTTTTTCAAAAATCTCGGGATGTTATCGATAAACCAAAGTACTCATTTGGCATTAAAGATGAAGTTGTAAAAAATCGCCATTGGAAGAGACAAAGAAGCAATTCTTAAATTTGCTAAAAAAAACTTGAAGAACACCAACCGAGAGATAACTACCGAGAGCTCCGACAGTTGACAATAGCATTTTTAGATGACTAAGAAGTAAAACTGATTAAATTTAGACAACCTAGTGCTTTCCATCATTCGAGGTGGATGTATAAAACAATTTATTGCTTGAAGATGTTTATTTTTAGAAACTAGTTTAATTTGGATAATCAAAAACTGCAAGGATTAAAATATATGAGTATATTTATCGTTAAGTTATACATTAGGGCTTGGTTTGATGCACAAATTGGCTCACAATACCCCCTTTTAAGATTTGAAATTCTTGAGGGGCCGGTTTTCTACAGAGAAATAAATAAAAATATATCTACAGCAATAATAAAGAAAATGATTAGTCATGGATGGTATCTTACCGAGGAGACAGTTGCCTTAGTAAAAGATCTTAGTTAAGAAAAATCTAGCCGATTTTGTGTTAAAACGAGCCTCAAACTGTTTTCAAAGGTTTAAGTTATTTTCAAAGTTTATTTTTAGGGATCCTTTAACGTGGAGATCGTGTGAAGATTCAGGAAGGGTTTATAAAGTCGTCAGTAATGATGCTGTAGAGAGGGGAATCAAGCTCGTTGAAGAATATAACAACACTTTAACGCATAATGATGAGCAAAAGCAATACCTTTTAAAAATTTTCAAAGACTAAAGAGGCCATTATTCTTCATGTCCGAAGCATTCTCCGTCAAAAAAGCACTGAAATATATTTTTTTAATAAATTTTGTGATTTTTCAAAGTTTTCAGAATTTTGCTGTTTTTTCAGATTTTTACCCCTTTTGCGGCACGTGTTAATATTTTCCGATTCGGATAAAATTTTTACCAGTTATTTATTACCCCATAAGAAAAAAAGTTAGGGGGTGCGACTTAAGAAATTCCGAAAAAAAATTTTTACCATTATGCTTAGGACCACCCTAATAGGGGATACTCCCCCGAAAAATGCTTAGAATTGCTCCATAAAACGAACTTTTAATGCATTTTGCAACGCTAGTTTTAAAAATCACAACTTCGGGAAAATTTTCCTTAATCCAGAAAACGTTAACTACTGGTAGTAGGACCTCAATAAAAAGAGAATCGTACAGGTTTTGAAGCCATCTAATAAATCTAAAAAAATCTAAATTAATTTTAAAAAATTAGAATATTCGGTGTATCATTAATGTAATCGTAAAAAAGGAATTAACTCCTCAAAAAACTAAATTAAGAGATGGACGGAGCACCAAAGCCTTATTGATGACGTCACACTATTATTTTCTCAAAATTTTCAATATCCTGGATAGACGGACGCCCTGATGAAAGTCCGGTTCCTTGCCTAGTTTCTTTTAATAATCTAAATTTCCCTTTAAGGTTGATTATTTATTTACTAAAAATAAATGCTTATTTTTTGCTTGACTAATTACATGTGCCGTAAATATTTAATTAAGTCTTGTTTTTTCCCTCCGTGAATTCTTCTCCTTCAACTTACAGTGGTGTGATTTTTTATAAGTAGGGTGAAGATATTCAGTGTTTGATAGCCATCCTGTAAATGGTAGTGTTGTTTTGTATTAAATTATAATTTTAGTTATAATTAGAGAAATAATGTGATCAATAATAATGGAAAATATTTAATATTACTGTATAAGATGTAAATGCTTAATTTTTGTATTAAATCTATAAAAAAATCCATGTTTTTTAATTAATTAACCTTAAGTTGTAGTATTTCTAACAGAATAATAGGCTTTTTATCCTTTGTCTTGATAAACAATCAAACTGTAGCATACAGCTGGACCTTCATAAATGACGTTTTTCGAAAATTGTTACTTTTGAGAAAAATAAATTAAGTGTAGTTGGACCCTTAGTCATTTTGCCCTGCAAATGGTGTTAAGTTTCTAAAAATATTAAAAGTTTTCTTGAAAAAATAAATTTAATTAACTCTCTGAAAAAGAGCGTTTTCTGTAGAACAGTGGTACCCAACCGGTGGTCCGCGGACCATTGGTGGTCCGAAGCACACAAAAAAAACTCCTATAAATAATATAAATTTGAATCAATTGAACAAAAAAGGATTGAATTATACTTTCGGCCAGTAGCGGCTCGTGAGTTGATTAACAGGGGGTTCACAGGTTCACACCCATTGATATTGGATACAAGAGGAGGGATACTGGACCAATACACAAAAACTTCTTTAAGCAGAAATTTATCCCTCTTAGGAGAGTAATTTTAAATGCCTAAATTCTTCACTGCATGCGCTTTCATTTTGAAAAAATATGCATTTAATGGAAATAAACAAACATTTATGAAAAAAAAATACTCCTTTAATTTTTTATAATACCATTGAGGGGAAATTCATAATACTTAATACTTATCCATAACATAATACCTCACAAACACCTTTTATAATTATTAAAAATTAGTTGACATGAATATTATAATTTTTTGTTCAAAAGTTCATTTCATTTTTTAATTAGCCGAAAATTTTTTTCTAAAATCTTTACATCGCAAAAATAACTTTTAAATAACTTCATTGACTTTTAACATAAAAAATGTTTACTTCGAAAATATCTAATACTGTTAACTTTGGCTAGAAGTTACTAAATTGTGTGTCATCGCGTGATTTAACACTATTATTTTTAAAAATTACATTTATTTTAGTAGATCTCCTTAATTCTTTTATAAAAGTTTTTGTACATTCCCAAATAGCACTCCTGATTTTTTAATATTACTAGGGAGCTACCGTCCCCTGCTTGCTATCGCTCACCAACCCCTATAAACTGCTTACGCAGGTCCTTAAGGGTTCTTAAGTAATCCTCAGAAAACCCACCTCACTAAACTTTACAATACAACAAAAACAATTAGCAGAAGAAACGTCGACCAACTTTCAAAACATACGTCATCTCCATGAATAACTCTCTTAAAGGTTTGAATATTTATTTACTCTAACTTATCAAAATAATTTAATCAAAATGTTTTCCTTAAAAAAATCCAGTACGTCTATTAATAAGTATTATTAATCAACATTCTAGGAATTAGTTTCCATTGATAGTTCAATCAAAAGATATATTTAGAAAGTATAAAAAGGTATTTTTAAAGAGAATGTAAATGGATTTCAAAGTTTATTATTTATTTATTATTTCTTCAAATTGCAGTAAAAGTATTTTTACAAATTTTAAAACAGGGTTGCTGTTTTTTATGTAAAAAAAAATAGGATTTATTTTATTTAAATCGGAGTTTTTTTTTATTTAAATTAGATTTTTAAGATTAAGATTCTAATAACAGAGTTGTACTTTAAAAAACTAGTTTAGAAGACTTAAATAATAATTTTTACATTGTAATATAACAAATTCTCGTCACTTTCGATAGTAGTATACCCATGATGACTTCTGTATCACCTGATGGTTGATGGTTTCTGTATCACTGGTATACCCATGATGGTTTCTGTATCAAGTAAAAGTTGATGGTTTCTGTATCACCGAAACGTTGATGGTTTCTGTATCAGGTAAAACGTGATGGTTTCTGTATCACTCAAAACCTGAGAGTTTCTGTATCAGCTAACGCTTGACGGTTTTTGTATCACCCTAAAAATAGCTTAGGGTTTTTTTTTGTGTGTCAGTCACGTGTGTAGATAAAGGTCGTTTATCTCGCGTAGTGATACAAAAACCATCAAGTTTTACCTGATACAGAAACCATCAACGTTTCGGTGATACAGAAACCATCAACTTTTACCTGATACAGAAACCATCATGGGTATACCAGTGATACAGAAACCATCAACCATCAGGTGATACAGAAGTCATCATGGGTATACTACTTTCGATCACTCTCAGCCATATCATTTGAGACTTCTCCACATGAGAATTATTTTGAAGGAATAATCATAGAATTATTTATTAAAATTATTCTTTGAAATGCCTATTTAATAGGATTTGAAAACACTATTTTTTAAAAGAATTAATAATTATTTAAAAAATGCGTGATTTTAAATAAAAAATATTGAAACCAATCTTTAGGTTTATAGATATAATTAATATAGATAATTAAATATTCGAGTGCTTAAAATCATAATGATTAATTTATGATCAAATTAGTTTAAATATTTAAGTAACTATTGATAGTTGTATTTGAGAAAATTTACATGGAAAAATTGGTTAAAATAAATATCCGCATACATAAATACATTTTTAAAAGTACCTGGTATAAATTTATATTACTTTTTTTAATTATACTCAAATGCTTAAAACCCTGTTATTTATCAATTTAATTGGCAGTAAAGAAGTGAATTTGATGAAATTTATTCTTTAATTTGAAGGCAGTTTTATGCAGAATATCTTAAATGTAACTCTGCCTGTTCCTTATCTAACGGGGGGTTGAAAAATTAAAAGCCAATAATATTTGAGAACCCTTTTTAAAGCATATAACAATTTAATTTTTTTATAGTTGTGGTAAATAAAGTTTTTCTTTTAAAATAACTGATTTTTTAAATAAAGTAATTTTAATCATTATTAAAATTACAATTTAAATCAAGCAACCCTGTTTGAAAACACGGAAAAATCTATATAAAGGATATTGATTTACTTTTTATCTTTATTATTTTAAAACTGTTTTATCAAAGATGGATTGGTCTGCCCCTGGTCTACTACTTAATAATTTGGTCTGAAATGTCTGGAAATGAGTTCAATAATAGCCTTGTGTGTCATAAAACCCCAAATAAAAAACCAACCAGATGAATTGAAATCCTATTTCTAAGAGTCAAATTTCCAAAATCTCTGGAATGACCCCCTGAACTTCCCAATGAAGGGAAGAAATTGTAACTTATAGGGTCACTTGGGGTAAGTGGGTCACCCCTCTCAAACTAACAGGACATTTCACACTTACTCACATTGATCATGTTACATTTTGTCACACTGATGGGTTTTGCATGTATTAGAGTTTTGTTTCATTTCTTTTTTAAGATTATAGAACTTATGTAAAAAAGATTTCCAGAATGATTTGTTCGGAGAGTTAAAGCAACATTTTTCCAAGAAGTGTTCTTAGCTTTTTTAGTTTTTTTTTTGTTCTTAGGTTAAGTTTTCATTATATTCTAATGTTTATTTAACTGTTGTGCAAAGTTTGACTTAAAATACATATTGAAAATTTGAATATTTACAGAATCTCGAATTTAAAAATATTTAAGAGCAGGGGTCCCACTTACCCCGTAATTTTAGCCTATAGTCTGTTCATTTAGAATTGGCGCGTGAAACAGGATCAAAAACGCTCAATAATGTTTCATAACGGTCATCACACAACTTCAGTGACCGATTTTTTTACAGTATTTTAACTACATCTGTTTCGGCTGCCTTGTCATTGCAGAAGAAAATGCTTTCGATGATAATTACAATAGTAACTGCTTCCAATACATTTCGTCTCAGGCGCCACAGTTCTAAATGAACAGACTATAATAGGGGTAAGTGGGTTACCTCATAATGGGGTAAGTAAGTGGAACACCCGAGACTCACCACTTTAATGTTTATTGAAAAATTTATAAGTAATTTATTGAAATTTATATTAATTTTGCGTTTTAATTTAAGTTTTGGTAAGTAAAGTAAAATTTTAAGTTGGTTTCTTTTATACACTTTGCCGAGAATTTTTTTAAAAACACGGTGGGGTGGGGGAATAGTTTCAAGGGTTTCTTCATAAGTCGTGAACCATTCGAACCTGATAAAAACAACCTGTAAACATTCTGTAATGGTAGTGTTCCAAAAAAGGGTCCCACTTACCCCAACCAACCCTATTAATTTTAATGTGAGTAGATATCTCGTACATAGATAAAGTGAAGATAAAATATTTTGTACCGAAATAAATAAAGAGGGGGTGACCCACTTACCCCTTCTTATGGGGTAAGTGGGACACCCATCTCATTTTTTAAAAAAAGATCAGTTAAGAAATATGTAACACATTATTTTAGAACCTAATGATAAATTTTTGTTTATTAATATAGTCTTAAATAAAATATGTCAATAAGTTCAAATTTAAGCACTTCAATAATTTTTTATTAAGCTTCAAAAATGCACTGTTCCAAAAAGGGGCCCCACTTACCCCAACCAACCCCAATTACAAAATTTTATAATTTGCTGAATAATAAATCCACTTGAGGATTAATTTCCATTTCACCCAACAGATAGCGGGCTAAATCGTAATTATTACTCTTAAATGGAAACAGTTCAGGAATGATGGGGTATGCATATTATAACAAACTTGGTATACATCAAAATAACATTCTTTAAGATTTAAGATGCAGGTTATTGATGATGAAATCAGATTTAATATAAATATATTTCAACTTAAAGACATTTTTAAAAATGTGGTGAGCATTTTTCTAGTATTATTAACTTAATACTTTTATAAAAAATTTAAACTTAATTCTACTAATAAAATGTTTTTAAGCGAGTGTGTTTTTTAATGAGAAAGGGATTTTATAATATTGTAACTTGTTTCTAATTTAAAATAATCAAACCACTTTGAATTGGCTTTAAAGGTGATATTATTTTTCATAAAAACCAAGTTTTGGGTGGGTAAATAAGAAGTAGGTAAATAGCCTTTCATATTTATCTTGCCCAATGGGTATTTACCGACTTCGCATCACTGTTTGTGTGATGTTATAGTAATTTTGCTGCTCCGAACTACTCTAAAAAGGTGTTTTTTGCTGCTCCAAATTGCTCCTAAGTAATGTTTCACTGCTCCAAAATAGTGTTTCACTTGTTCCATCACTGCATAATTCACTCCCGAAACTGGCGGGGACGAAACATCAACGCCCCCTCACCTCTCAAAATGCTTTGGGGCTTCTGCTGGAGTAGCTAATCATGGGTCAACTTCAGTGGCGTAACTAGAGTTGACTCATGTGGGGTGTTACTCCGACCAGTCAACCCCTCCAACATATTACTCCCTTTTAAAAAATGTCTCATAACATAGGTATAATATAAAATTTTTTTTTGCAAAACTTCCGAAGGGAAAACTTCATCTAAGAGGCTTAACTTTCAAGGGAAAACACAGTATAACAGACGTAAAAATTTTAGAGGGTGGTTTGGGTTAGAAATTTTCCCACAGAAATTTAAAAAAAATTCGTCTCTCAATGTAGTGTTTAAATTTATTTTGAGGCCCTTTGGGTTACGTCCTATAAGAACAGTTCCTTGAGAACCGCCTTCCGCCGAAAGGGAAAATTTTTCAGTTTTTCATATTTTAGAAACCGTCGATGTAATTCTAAAATGTAATTCGTCGTAAATAAAATGTAATGTCGATGTAATTCGTCGGCCAGTTACAACCCCAATACCCCCCCCCTCGTTACGCCTTATGGTCAACTCTCCACACTTCATCTCTCCACAATTTCTTTCGCGAGGGGCCCAAATATCCTCAAAAAATGTAGTCATTATCAGGCCCAAAGCTAGATTTTTAAACCTGGGGAGAGGACCCAATATTATTGTTA
This sequence comes from Tetragnatha montana, assembly GCA_963680715.1. NCBI lineage: Eukaryota > Metazoa > Arthropoda > Arachnida > Araneae > Tetragnathidae > Tetragnatha > Tetragnatha montana. The sequence goes on from OY796679.1 coordinate 55,581,124, forward strand.
AGCCCCCTCCCATAAATATATTAATGTAGCTTTTTATCAGGCCCGTGCTGGATACTTTCAGAGGGCTGTGGCCTAAGGATGAAAGGGCGCCGCCAAAATAATTTTTATAGCAAACCTAAAAACTTAATTTTATGTTAAGACTTTATTTGCGTCATTTTACAAATTTTTCTGAATGGAAAACAATTTGAAGCAATACTACTAGTTGAGATGTTTTGATTGTTTTATTTTAATATTTGATTTTTGTTATACGGTATAACTACACAATATTTCAAAATCGGATTTAGTCTTTGATAGTTTAAATTTTTTTTTATATCTCACCATAATGAAGTTATTAGATGCTATAAATGTGTGTTAAAAAGGAAATTCATGATGACCACAAATATTTCTCTGCGAACAGAAAAACAATTTAAAACCTTTTTAATTGTTTTCTGTTCTCAGATAATTACATTTCATAAATGAAAAACCTATTGGGGAATGTTTGCGATTTTGGGTTAAAATAAATCAGTGGCGTAACTAGAGTTGACTCATGGGGGGTGTTACTCCGACCAGTCAACCCCTCCAAAATATTACTCCCTTTTAAAAAATGTCTCATAATATAGGTATACTATAAACAACTTTTTTTGGCAAAAATTCCGAAGGGAAAACATCATCTAAGAGGCTTAATTTTCAAGGGAAAAATACAGTATAGCATTATAACAGACGTAAAAATTTTAGAGGGGGGTCTGGGGGTCCTCCCCCAGAAATTTTTAAAAAATTTGTCCCTCAATGTAGTGTTTAAACTCATTTTGAGGCCCTTTGGGTTAGTTCCTAAAAGAACAGTTCCTTGTGAACCGCCTTCCTTGTAAAGGGAATTTTTTTCCCAGTTTTTCATGTTTTAGAAACCGTCGATGTGATGGGGGGGTTACAACCCCAATAACCCCCCCCCTAGTTACGCCTATGAAATAAATGTATTTTTATGGAATTTTCGGCAATAAGAGGTATTTTATCATGAACTAAATCGCGTGTATATTTGAATGCGTTATACTCTAAAAAACCTGTTGGATATAGAAAAGAAAGTTTGCAAAATAAGGAAAAGACAGAATTCCCGTAAATCCGCCTATGTAACTAGGATGAATTAGCTTTAAAAGTATAATTTTACAGCTTCATTTTGCTTCAATATTTCGTTTTTATTTCTATTATTGCCCAAAAAAGGAACTTCACCAAAATCTGGGTATTAAAAAAGGGGAATTTATTCTCTCATATGTTTATATTAGAATTCATTTGATAAATTAGAAGATGACATCAAATATTTTAATAGTCTTCTGATACCCACCTAAATTTAACTAAATTACTGCTGTTATTCAGGGTTTCTCCTGACTCCTTGAACTTAAAGCTCACCAGTCGAAATATAAAAAAATCCCGAAATATATAGTCATTTGTTATGGGGCCGGCGCCGGCTAAGATGTTGCCCCAAATCTTCTCGTTATTTAAGTATACAGTTGGGGAAAAAAACCGACTCAGTTGAGATTTCTGACGAACCACTTGGGTTAGGAAGACAAACAAGGTGTCATTTTTCATGTCATGAAGTATTCTTTAAATGAGAAAAATTTCGAGTCCTTAGGGGGTCGTCTTCATATTGAACGAAACACTAACTTTTGTTTTTCCTATGGGGACCCCCAATTATTATGCGATTTTCTGAAAGTGCATCCTCATAAAGCCCCAAATACCAAGTTTCATTCAAATCGTGCGGTAAATAAAGCTTTTACGTTTTGGGGGTCGTCTCCAGAGTGAGAAGGGTTAATTTTCTGTAAACACTATTTCTTAAAAACGGTGGGATAGTAAGACTTTTACTCACCACTTTAATGTTTATTGAAAAATTTATAAGTAATTTATTGAAATTTTATATCAAATTTAAGTTTTAATTTAAGTTATGGTGATTAAAATAAGGCGACTGTTTCCAGAAAAAGCATTCGCCGGTATACATTTGGCAGCGGTATATTGTCCCTTAAAGATTGGGAATTTAGTTTAATTCGGTTTTTTCCAAAACTATTAAATGAAATCGACTGAAATTTTGGTTTTCCACATAAAATTACTACCAGAATCGATTACCATAAAAATATTAAAATATTTTAAAATTTAATTTTTGGGTCAAAATTAGATGTTAATTATCTATCTATTAACCATTATATATCGCTATAAAAGCATAATTATTTTGTTTGGGGACACAAATTTGATCTAAATTCAAAGTTTCATGTTTTTACGCCGAAAACTTTTTGACAAATTTCACATTGAATGGTTGACATTTCAAAAATTTATTATGCTTCTATTTGGATGAAACTTGGTATTTGGGGGTTTATGGGGATGCTCTTTCAGAAAAACGCATAATAATTGGGGGTCCCCATAGGAAAAACAAAAGTTAGTGTATCGTTTAATATGAAGACGACCCCCTAAGGACTCGAAATTTATCATTTAAAGAATACTTCATGACATGAAAAATGACACCTTGTTTGTCTTCCTAACCCAAGTGGTTCGTCAGAAATCTCAACTGAGTCGTTTTTTATTTCCCCAACTGTACATCCCTCAGTGGGGCTTGTATGCGTCTATCAAAATATAAATGTGGTTTGCGATTTTAAGATACATTCACCAATAACCCAGGCAAGTGCAGCCTAAAAAATTAATTCCCCGACCTTGCGATTTTCTGATGCGTGCATGCTTCTCTTCTGAAGAGGGGCGCCTGAAAAACACTGAGGTTTTAAACAAAGAAAGAGAAAATGAAATCACCTTAGAAAAAAAGCACTAAAGATACTAAATCACCTCAGTACCCTTTGCTTGTGTATATGTTACGGGCAATGTGATAAATCCGGGCCTTATTAATAATGCCCGGACAATGTGATAAATTGAATGGAATTTATCAATGAAATTTATCACTTTGCCCGCCTCTACTTCGGGTATTATTAATAATGCATATAATTTTTTTTTAAATTTAAAGTTGGTAGGAAGTTTTCTTTGATTTACTCAAAATCAACAATTTGTCACTTGACTGGTTTTTGCAATTGTACTGAATATAAGGTGAAGTGCCCAGTGTAGAAACATTAGACCACATAATCTCAAATAACAAGGAATTTAATTGCTATGAAGGTTCCCAATAAAATAATGTAGTTGCAGGAAGATCTTATACATGTGGAACAATCGTTCATTTGATTATAATTTTTGAATTGTAACTGTGAATTTTTTTTTCAATTTAAAACGATACCTGTAGTTTAAGAATTGACATCTTTCACTCATAGTTTGCTGACTTTTAATTGAGCAGCTTATGGCTTTTATTGTTTTAATCAATTATATTATTTTTCTTTGTTTAATAAGTGTAGTGTAGAAACTAATAAGTGTTTAATAAGTGTAGTGTAGTTTTGCAAACTGGGGAGATAAGGGGATGTTCATTTATTGGAACGGTAAACTGACATTTCCCAGTGAATGAAGGCCGTTCATTCACTGGGAAAAAGGCCTACCTCGTTAATCTTAGTGGTTTTAAGCTTATTCTGTATCTATAATGATGTAAACTAAGCTATGTGTAATGCCCAATGCCTAGAATTTTAACCTTCCAGTAAATGAACGGGGTGTGTTGATCAGAAAGTCTATGTTTATACATGGTGTTCTGAAAGTTCGCTCCACGGCTTTAATTTTAAACAAAAACGTCTCGTTGAATCAAGGAAATAAGCAAGGTGTACCAAGGTTGAGAATAACGGGCCCCCAATGACATATTCTCATTTCGAGGTAGGGGGCGAAATTTTCTGAAATACCTCCACCCATACATTCATAGGCTTAATGTAATTTTTAGAATATTTCTAGGCAAGATCTGAATTTCACTCAACTTAAAAGTATCGTTTTCTTGATAATACGATGAGTAAAAAATAATGAAGGGGGTTTTTGAAAATATGACCTAGAAAACTAGGAATTTACTAATTTTTGGACCTTTACGTGAACAAATTAATTTCCAAAATATTCAAAATGATACCCGTCTAAATATGAAAAGCTTTGGGTACCGGGCCCCTTACCGGCCCGGGCCCGGGAGTATCGTACCCCTCGCCCCCCTCTCTCGCCAGGACTGGGTGTACCTATAATAAAGTGACCATGGTGAATACTTTGAGATGGTTTACAGCGCTCTTAGCACCCAAAATAAAAGTTTATTAAAGAAAAATTAAAGATTAGTAGTACAAAAACTTTTATTCACGTAGAATGTTTACTGAAAGTTGTCACCAGTTTAAGTATTTTGGAAAAGTTTATAAAAGATTTGTTTGGTTAATTCAAAGATTTATAAACCAGGGAATCTTAAAGGCTTTTACAAAACATATTAAAACTGTAGACTGCTCTCAATGTTCCTTTATTGAGAATGCGGTGTTTATACTTCAGTCAAACTTTGTTCTATTATGGGTATATCGCAGTGTTTTCCCTAAAATCAAAATAACTCAAAGCTATCGATTAGTGCGATCTTAAAGTACTTTCACCATTTATCCAAGAATAAGCCTGCATGGAAACAAACCTTATTTTAAAGAATTGACCGAGTTCTAGTAAAAGCCTTGAAATTATATTTAAAGTGGCAAATCACAAATCCAAATGCTAAGTGTTCATTCACTGGGCAACTCGATGTCACCCTAACTTAAAAGAATTTATTTAAAGCAATCATAGTCTTGATATTAAGAAAATATTTCAGGTCCGGCATCCATCCAATCCATCCCTATCGTCTAACGCAACGTATAGGCCTGCATAACTATGATAATGAATCGGGCCAAGCCAAGAAAACCTCTGCTGTGATCAAGCACGCAAAACTATAGATTAAAATTCATTCTTGCTGTCTTGCTTGCTTATGACATTGAGGTAAATGAAAATACTCAGTATATGGTCACATAACTTGTATGTTCAAAAGGTACACAATTATGTGCATTAAAACTTTTAAATAAAATTTCTATTCTTTCGAAATTTTATAACCTCTATTTCATTTATTTCCTGGGGATTTAAGTAGTTCAACCTTTTTCCACGCGTTAATTCTTCAGCAAATCCTTAAATATTTACAAAAAAAATAAAAAAAAAATAAAGGCTTTTAATTAAACTACCTAAATTTTTTTCTACATTTCTTTCTAAAAAAATTATATTCATTCAGTTTCCGTCGAATACGAAAGGATAGAGACTCCGAAAATACCAAAAATTTTCTACATTTCTTTCTAAAAATCTCCTTGTAATTTCCTCTACATTCTAAGACCTTTATATTCATTCAGTTTCCGTCAAAAACAGAAGTGATAGAGACTCGTCACCACTAAAAGAATTAGGGAAAATTTATTAAGTCAACGCTTTTTTCCAGTGGATCTAATCGGCGTTGTGCTTATTCGGTGCCACTCATAGGCCCGAGTCTTGTTGCCGCATTGGGCAAAGCATACTCCGCCTTGAATTTCGCCCTCAGTGGCCCGGGTTTAACATCCTGGTCTGCGGGCAAGGTGGACTCTGCTCTTTTTCCCTTTTGGGTTGATAAAGTGAGTACCATGTGCACTTGGGGAAATCAAGAGAGGGTTAGCATCAAGCTAGCCACTCCGCCGACCCCGTAACTTTCAGTCTCGGTTATACCGGAGATTGATGGTTTAACAACCTAGGTACATCTTCAAATATCAACATTTTTTTGTGTTACCCAAGCTTCAGTCACCACTTAAAAAATTAATAAAAATATTTTAAGTCAAGCATTTTTCCCGTTTATCTATCGGTACCTGCGCTTTGAGTCACCACTTAAAAAATTTCAGAAAATATGTGAAGTTAAATGAAATCCGCAGGGTTGGTAGGTGGGGTTTGGGATGGAAGATCCTGTTAATTATATTACTGATTGTTATTAATTAGTAATCCAAGACTCTTTAAATTAACGTAGTTTCTGTCAATGCAAAAGGATAGAGTCTTGAAATATGGGAAATAAACATAAAAAAACTTAGAAAAATAGCACTAATTTTAAAGAAAATGACCGTTACGGTTACAGTTAATTTCAAAAATAAGAAAAGTTAAGACCCCCCGTGAATAGCAGGAACTAATTTATAAATACCAATCAGTATTTATTTCCGAGTGCTATACCCGCTGAGAAGGCTCAGACTCGACTAGTGTTCGATCTGAGGGCCTTTGGGATGGCGTACTGGTGTGCTAACCACCAAGCCATCCGTTCCTGCATCTACGATAATCTTTTAATTAATTTGAAGTTGATAATCCACAATGTTCTTAGAAATTTTATTTTACTTTTTATAATATAGATGGCGCCAGCATCGTGTGTCTAATTAAATTTGAAGTTGATAACTAATTTCAGAAAGGTCAAAAGAAATAAATCACAGCGGAAGGCAGGGTTTGAACCGAGTACTTACCGACTCGCAGCCTCACGCTCCAGCACACTAGACCACCAGGTCTCTATGTGTAGGTGACTTTTAAACTACTAAAGACTTTTCACTTTGACTTTATTGTAATCGATAACAAGGTTTATCATATAACACATGTTCCAGGGGCTTCATTCAATACATGCAAAGAATAAATTATGTAGATATGATTTTTACAGTTTGAACAAGTACAAGAGGCGAAGTAAAACACTTCGCAAAAGACCTAGATATTTATTAAGAATATACAACATTTACAGTTTGAAAAATACAAGAGACTTATCATATAATCATCATTCAATATATGCAAGAAGAAATTATGCAGATACAATGCATACAAGTTTACAATTTTAAAAAGTACAAGAGTCATACAAATCTCCCAAGGGAGGGAGATAAAAAGAATATCTAATGCTGAAGAAGCTTAATTTACCAAACTAAATTATTCTGAAATATTAAGGGATAAGGGTTAAGTAAAAAGGAATCAAGAATCAAGCAGATATTATGTTATCAATTTTTAAAAAATACAGCAGCCTTATTGTGAAACATTTCAAGAGCAACATTCATTATGAAATCATTCAGAGGTCAGAGATGATGACAGACATACAATAAATTACAGAGAGACAATTTTAAGGAATTCGAGAGCTGAAATGCACATCAATTTTCCCATCGGTTACATTCAACAAATGCAGTGATGAAATTAAGAAGAGACAATATTTATAGTTTGAAAACTACAAGAGCCTTATCATGCAACACATCTTTTAGGGTTACATTAAAATATGAAGTAAAGAAATTATAAGGAGGGAATATTTACAATTTAAAAAACACAAAGCCACAACATACAATGCATCTTCCTCTAAGTCAGCAGCATGACCTCTGTGTAAGAGATGAAATGGCACTTGCTGCTTGCTGGTACAGCTGATGTACCACAAGATGTGTGGCTGCTAATGCATCCTTAGAAAACAATGTCTCGATGCCTATAGATGCCGTCGGTACATTTTCCTAGAAAAGAGAAATGAAAATCCAAGTGTATTTGTTTTAACATCTTGAATTAACAACTTAATAAAGTATTTAAAACGTTAAATATTAAATACATAAGGTGTGGCTATTAAATAACGAGACTGTTGCTGTAAATCAGACATGGGCAAACTTTTTAAGGGGAGGGCCAGATAAAATAAAAAAATTATCCTGGCGGGCCGGAAAAAAATTTAACAAAAAAAAATTTTTATGAGTGATAATTTTTAGAGTTAATTTTTACATATAATATAAGTTGTATGTGCACATACAACTTATATTATATGCTACAATTTTAAAAAAATTGGGGGAGGGGGGAAAGTTACTAAATTGATCGTTTTTTAGAAGATTAAGAAGGCGCATGTGACAGATGAAACTGTGATACTGATATTCTAAAAGTTTTTCATAATCCGGTAGAAACTGGGATGAGCTGATCGCAGTAGTTTAGCTAAATGGTGGTCATATAAAAAATATTTTGTCCTATGTGTATAATTGTAGGGGTTATTCAAAACCCTGCCGCGGCGCGGGCCGGATAGACCCGTCCGAAGGGCCGTACTTTGCCCATGACTAATCATAAAATCATAGTAAGCTGTAAATCATAGTATTTTTAATTTACTTATTTTTAATTGTTATCGCCTTTAATATGCACCCCTCCTCTACCCCTAAACCACTTTTTATGAATTTTATGTTGTTTGGAAGAATACTTTCTTATACGACTTCAATACACTGAAATAATGTTTTTTAAATTCACAACTGACCTTGGTAATTAGATAAAAGTCCCATGGGGATAGGTCAGGTGAAAAATGGGACGATTTAACTTTGGGACGTGGTATTAGGCTAGAAACGTCTTGACAGAAACTACAGACAGTTCGAATTACTGTACAAAATTTGTCTTGCACATGATTTGTCGATTCAAACAGTTTCAGCAATTGCACAAATACATAAAAAACTATTACATCGAATAAAATTACCAACATTTTCATTAATTTCGACAGTTTTTTTTTCGAGAAATGGATTGTATTAGTGTATATCATTTTGTATACCTTCGCAGCCATCTTAAAAACACTTAAACCCCACAAAAATTCATGTGCATGACAAATACGTATTTATCTCCATACACGTCCTTTATTAAAACATGAGTTTTGGTAGCAATTTTTTGAAGTTTGGTGAGAAATTCAACGAAAATTCGTTGCCCTATTATTGTGCACTTACCATTTTTCCGACAAAATGAAACAATGTGCTTTTATATAAACACACATTACAGCCAGACGAATTTATTTACCAACACGGGAACTTCTGCATTTAAAACAGAAAGATCCATACTAAACACTGTTCAATGTTCAAATTTGTCACATGCTTAGTTCTTTTGTAGGAGCATCAATCTCGTTATTTAAAAACCACATCTTGTTATATTTAATACAGAATGAATCTGAAATTAATTCCCTTAAAAAACTTTGCATTTCCTTAATTTTCGATCAAAATAATATCGAGACACTATTTTAATTTGTCAGGTATATACTTATTTTTTTATTATTATTCTCTCCTTGCATACAAAATTTGCCAGCCCTCCAACCATACCTCCAACCGTTCTTGTCTTTTTTTCTTTTTCTTTCCCATTCTTTTATTCGTTCTTCAAAAATACTTTTTCCCCTTTACTTTTCCACTACTTTTGATGTATTTATTTTTATTTAATCCGTTACCCCATGGACGAGCAGCTGCTCTTTTGGGATGAATTGTATGATTATTTCCCCCCTGCCATGTGTTTTTATGTATATTATGTATGGGTTTGGCTAGTTTGAATTGATTTTGTTTTACAATATGTTAGTAAAAAGTGATTAACTGTACAATCTACTTGTAAATGTTTACATATTTTTTGTTATTTCTAATAAATTTAATTTGATTTGATTAAGTCCCTGTTTTCGTGTTACTACCCGTATTTTGAATCATCCAGAGAGAAAAATCTCTAAAAAGTATTTATCGATATAAATATTCTCCTCAGTCCCACTGTAAAAAAACCAGACTTATAAAAAATATTTTACCTCGTTGATTTCACCAAATTCTTCAAATGCATCTTCAGAGGGCAATTCTGGTGTCCTTAGATGACTCTTCGTTTGGAATGATTGTTGAAACCGGTGCCGTCGGAACATTTTCCTAGAAAGAGGCAGAAATCAAAATACAAGTACTTGTTCTTACATCTGAATCATTAACTTTAATATTCAATGTTTCAAATACAGTCGAGTCCGCGTACTGTGATCACGGTTAATGTTATCAATAGAATAATGTTATCAAAATTGACCGGTTCTGATCACTCTTACTTATATTAACGCAAAATGTATCTTTTTATGTGATCAAAATATCGCTTAATATTATCAAAACTCTGGTGAAATCCCCTAAAAACCACCTTTTTATACCGTTTAAAAGACAATTTTAATACATAATCATACAAAATTAATCATTAATTTATTAGTGTTATGTGTTCCACTTTCATATGTTTCTTTAAGAATGTAAACGTTGCAAAATACATGCAAAGTAATCGTTTTAAATACTTAAGTTAGGATGATGCAGTAGTGATTTTAAAGCTAACACTCGAGTTAGTATCAAATGGCTTATTATTATCAAACGGATATTATTTTCATTCTACTTTTGAACAAAAATGATCACATTAAGTGGACTCGACATACTTTATAAACATATATTTATAAATAACATGCATATTTACACCTTTTAAGCCCCTCTTTTTGTATTACTACTAATTTTCTAATTCTAATTTTTCAAATAAAGTGAAAGAATTTCCAGGAATCCCTAGTTTGGCGGTTCCCAAAAATTATCAATATCAATTAAAAGTTCGAAGGAATATCGGATCCAACAAACTTTGAATGACGTCACGAACCGGAAAAAACACATCGTTGTTGTATAATTGCAAGTTCACAATGTTCGTTTACTTTTTATCTCATATATTTATTACTTCTTATAATCACAGTTAATTAATATAAAATTATATGCTAATAGAATTTTATTAAAATGTAGTATATTTCGAAAACAAAATACCTTAAACGTGAATTCTATTTCTTAAATCTGATTCTATGAAGTATATTTCGGAAATATCTTGCTTAAAAAAATCTAAGCGAATATTCTGATTACATATTTTATGCTTATTTTATTTAATTTCTATGTTAGTAATTTTTTCATGAGTTTCTTTTAAATTAAAACTTTTTTAAACATTTTAGTTTTCTTATTTTATTATTAGTTTTTTAAATGCTGAATTCTTTTATACAGTGGATAGTGGGTTGGTTACATATATTTTTCGGTCTGTTTTATACAGTTTATAATGATAAAAAAAGTGATTTAAATGCTTTAAAAGATGTGGAATTATTTTTTCGATTAATTATTAATATTTCATTCCTCTAAAGAAGGATTTACTAATAAAAGATAGTATTGATTTTCAGATATATAAAATATTATAAAAAATAAGAACAATTTGATAAAACTTTATATTAAAAATTATAAACTGTTAATAACTTCAGAAAATTAAATTATTAGACAAGGAAAAACCAATAAAGGATGTGTTGTTTCCGGTTCGTGACGTCATTTCATTCATACTTTGCTGGATACATATTTTATAACATTGCAGATAATGTTTATAAAACATTAGGAATTAATATAAAAACAGAATTTCAAATGAATAATGAAATCACTGTATACTTTCAGATTAGACGGGTGCAAGCATGACATTTTTTTGATTAAATTCAGCAACATAAATTAATGATACATTACTTAAACATACTATTTTAAATACCAAAGGGGCAATAACCCATGTATCAAATTGAAAAAAAAAAAAACCCCCTTTACTTAAAAACTAATAAATTCGAGAAATTGTTGTGAAACGTACCTGAATTTCAATTAACAATGATTATAGAAATAATGTTAAGAAAAATTGATGATGGAAGATTGAGATAAAACTGAACTGGTTAAATCAGTCTAGATGAAAACCTTGAAGCAAATTATTTAGATTTTTAATGTTATATTTCTATTAACCATGAAATGGAATACTAACATGTGAAAATACATAACTTACAAATAGCATAACTACAGAGTGTTCGAAATTTGCTAAACGATTTCAAAAGTAAAAAAAAAAAATAAACACCCAAAGAGATTAAAAACTTTTAAAATCTAAAACAAGAAGATTTCTTACAAATCGGATTTCGACAATAAACACCTAAGATGACATCTTTAAAAATTAAATGTCTGTCTGTATCTACATAAAAAAATATTTTTTTAATTACTGAACCTCTGACAAGATTAATTAAATCCAAATATCCATTAATTTTAATTTTATTGGACTGTAGTTTCCCCTTACATTTTTTAACTCTGCATCACCCGCAAGAAGTGTTTTTTCAGTGATTAATACACTACTACTACTGTGGCATGTTTCATTTCCCACTGTTTGCGTAAGGGAGGATTAGTTAATATTGATTAAATGATTATGCGTTTTTAAGAGGACAACACGGACTGTTCCTTTGTGTGTTGAGGATATTTATAAAAAATTAAATTTTATTATTTTTTTATTAAAAAAATGGAGTTTATTTTTTAGAAAAAAGATAATCAACTGAAACTTGAAGCATCCATTTTATAATTAAGTCTATTATTCAACCTTTTTATTTCATTAAACTTTAAGACGTATAAGACTTGTTAATAGCTACACCTGCGTAATGAAAACTATTATTTTTGTGTCCCCCACGTGACACAAAATATGAACCCAAATATTTTGACACAATATTAATCAATAACGTGACACAAATATTTTGTTTGTCTAGCATTTCTAAGGCACATTAAGGTAGTAGTACACATATACTGTGCCCATCAAATGTTTGGGCAAATTCTATATTTGGAGAGAAAATCAAATCAAAGTTGTTTCACACGTGATGCAACACATGCAGGACATTTAATTCCCTACAATGTTGGAAACAACTTTTTTTTTAAACATAATTTGTGTATTTTGATAGTTATTCTGTTCATATTATTCTTAGGCAATAACTGAATCAGACATTTTATAAAAACAATTCCATGCTAAGTAATGTCTAATATGCATCATTAAACATTAGTAGATTATTTAACAACTAGTATTGCAAAAATAATTTAAAATAAAGAGTTTAGTATTTTAAAATGTAGGTATAGCAGTTATTTTATTTTACCTATTTATATAACATCTGACATTCTGAAAAAGTGTAGATCAACATTATTTGCAAATGTCCCGCACGCATGCTTCATTAAAATTTCAATGCAAACTTCAAGTATGTTTTGAACACTGACTATACGTAATCCTTTTTCCCTGCTATTCAATTATTTTTAATTTTATGAATGTCGCGAACAAGCATAGAAAATTTAAATTGATCTTTTGGACCGCAAAAATCGGCTCGGATCTATTTTTTGGCCCGCGGCAAGTTAAGATGGCAAATTTTGGTCCGCAATACAATTGAAGACTGGACTTCAAAAACAAGCTAAGTGCCAAAACTAAAAAAAAAAAAATGTGTTAGACCCGAAAAACCAATCTAGGTGCCATCACCAACACCCTATAAATCCAGTTAAGTGCCACGACCATGATTTGTTGGTCAAAAACAGCATGAAAGATGACTTATTATGTGTATTTCTATGGAGAATCAAATTTAAAATGATGAATTACGGGAAATTTACTTTTTGGCACTTAGCTCGTATTTGAAGTCCAGTCTTTATTTGTAGAATTGCGGTTTCGCTGCCAGTTGCGAAACTTGAGAGAAGGGTGAATGTGCTTTCGCTTCCATTGCAGTTTTTTTTACTTCATCTGGAATCCCGTACATGGGTGTAATCTCGTAATGCGAAAAAAAAAAAAACTTTACCCATTTTTCGGACCAGTCGCTGGGCATCACATCCTTCCCAACTGAATCGCGTTAGGGGACATCCATAAATTACGTGAGGTAAAAAGGGGGAGGGGGGTCCAGGAAAATCTCACCAGGGGGGAGGGGGGAGTCAATTAAAATCTCACGTCAACTTTTAGTTTAGAAAATATATCTTTTTTTCTTTAATATTTTTTAGCACAAGTTCAGAAAAAATGCTCAGATTAGTCAAACTAGCAAATCATTAGCCAGTCAGTAGTGATAATTACAAGTTAGAACCATGTTTTCGATTTCAATGTGTTTTTGTCTCAAAATTTTGCGATCTGGATGGTAATTTTTATGCCGATAAAACAAAACTAGTGGTTGAGAAAATCTCACGTGGGGGGGAGGGGGGGGGGGGTCCAGCAAAATCTCACTAAATCTCCCCAAGGGGGGAGGGGGGTCCAGATTTTGGAAAAAACACCTCACGTAATTTATGGATGTCCCTTTAAAACATGTTAAACACCGCTTTTTCGAAATTGAGTTATTGGTCCCAATGGATTCTGTAGGGGTAAACGCACAATTTAGTGTAAATAAAAACAATCAAAATAACTTAATTTTAAATGATTTTTTAGGACGTTAAATTTACGTTTTAGTGGGGGAATTCCGTTCATGCCGTCACATCTGCAGCTTGTTTGGAACTGCTGCTTTTTATTTAATTACATACAAACAGTATCTGCAATTGGAAAAGCTCATTCTTTAGAGGCCATAGTAAAAAACATATTTTTACAGTTTTTGTACGAATATCAAGACTAAGGACGTTTGGTAGTAATATATTCAAAATTTACATGCTTAAGACCATTTATTACATCCATGTGATTGAGATTTTGGATTTATGAATCACTTTATTAAAGGGAGCATTAAATTTATACCCTAGATTAGATATTGAACTGATTTTGAAGGTTTTCAAAGCATAATCATTTTACTGTCCATAAAGTTACATACTTTGAAGATTTCTATATTAATATTTTGAATCGGCTGACACTATTTTTGAGTGTAGAGTTGAAACATATATAAGTAGTTATACTTATATTTGTACCAAGAGAGAAAAAATGAAAATTGTTTAAAAAGAAGAAAGCTATTTAGAATTAATAATAAAATACTTCTTTCTAAAAGCTAGTTTTTTAATTGCAAGATTACATTGATGTTTCATTATTACAAGCTTTAGCTTGAATTATGGATTCCCAGACCACAGCACTTACTAAATAAATGATAGCATCATACCAACAGAGCTAAAAATAAGGGTTCAAGTATTTTTTAACATATTTTCTCTTTAGCTTTAGGTATATTATTATGAAGGAAGGATTTTCTAGGTAGAGAGGTTCCTGTTAAAAACTTAGAACTGAAATAAAAAATTACCTTTTAAAACTTATTATTCAAGTCTTAAAAGACATTTTCTCTCTTTTCACTTACCAAGCCTAAGAAAATATTACATCTTTTATTCAATGATATTCTAATTCTGCAATCTCTTAATTCAAGGAGCAGCTGGCTTTTTAATTGACGTACTATTGAAAATATCATTGACTTCCAGGTTTTTAACGCGTTTTTTTTTGTCTCGAGTAGGTAATGGTTACGGAGGCTAATATTGGTAGGTGTGAAGGTGAGCCACCTATTTCTTAGTTCCTGGATAGATAACAAAAAGTCAAGATAGCAGCTTTATTAAAATGAAACCTCAAAAAAGAGGGTACAAATAGTCTCCCCTGAAATTCTTACCCTTAAAAAGTTTTTAACATACTTTAGATTGATTCTAAACGAAGGAAGAATCTGGGAGTAGGGGCTAGATCAAGGGTTTCCAACAGGCGGCCCGCCGAGTCATTTTGTGCGGCCCGCGAAGCTCCTTGAAAACCCCCAAAATGTAGCTTTAGAACACTTTTTAGTGTACTAAAATTCAAAAATTTTTCGGGGGAGGACCCCCGAACACCCCTATTTATCTCTTAGACTGTGGAGTAGCTTTGGTCAGTCGTTTTCTATGGTGAACAAATAAAAGCTTCAGGTTTCGAGAGGGGGGTTATACTCTGAAATTTCCCCTGAACGTAGAAAGGGGTTATAAAGGTTAAAGTCAACCTTTATCACGAGGAGGGACAAAATGGAGTATTCAAAAATTAGGTGAAACACTATTTTTAGGGAAATTTACTAACATTTTCTGGAGGATGACCCCTTTAATTTGTATATTCAGTATTAAAAGATTCAAAAACTTATATATCCTCTGAAATTTTTGAAAATACAGTAATACCTTCACAATATGTACATAACCTTCGTCCCTCTCTCGCCTGAAAAGTGTCAAATTAAAGACTCCCGAAAAATATATCATGGCTAAAAAAGGAGCCAGATTACTTTGCGGCCCGCCACTTGACTTGAGATTTCGATGCGGCCCTCGAGTACTTGGAAGTTTTTTCACCTGGTGGTCTACAGGCCGCATGCGGTCCTCGGTACCCTTTTGGGGGGTCCACGAAACCCCCAATAGTAGCTTCAAAAGACTTTAGCATGCAAAAATTCTAAAATTTTTAGGGGGAGGAGACCCCCGATCCCTCATTTTTCTCTTTAGTTACGGAGTAGTATTTGTCGCTTCCTAATGTGAAAAAATATAAGGTTCAGAGGGAAGTATACCCTGAAATTCCCCCCTGGCGTAGCAAAGAGTTAGGGGGCTTAGATATTACTCTAAAAATGAGGTGACACACTGTTTTTAGTGTTTATTTACAAAACTTTCTCAACTTTATTAGGTAAAACACTGCATTAAAAGTGGTAGGATCAGAAATGAACCCCTCTGAATTTTTTAAAAATATAGCAGTACCTTCACACTATAGTAAATGACCTACATCTCTCCCTCGCTAGAAAAGTTCCATATTAATGATTCCCCGAAAAAAATGTCGTAGATATATTTGTGGTTTCGATTGAGGCCCTCAAGCATTTATAAGTTGGAAAGCCCTGCTCTAGAATTATATCATTCTCCCAAGTATTTTTAAAATTTCTCTTCAATTTGAATTTTATTGACTTATTTTCGCGAAAAAAAAGTGTAATAAAGAAATTAAGATGTTATTTTAAGAAAACAACAACGTTAATCATATCAAAATTTGAAAAGTCGGGTCGATATTAGTACCGATATTAGACAATAATACTATATTCACTACAGTTCAAAATAAATTTTATTATTTTTTTTTAATTTTAAAGATATGTATCGCAAAAGTGCGCTTTTAGAAAGGACAGTTTACCCCCTCCCTAAATAACACCTTTGAATTATAAAATTAAATCTTCAATGTTGAAGCGTGGTATAGTTGTTTTGTCTTATTCGTTATTGGGTATGTCTAAAATTCTCTACAACCAGAATATGTTTAGTAGTTCTATGGCCAGTGTTATGGTTTATACTACAATATGTATTTAAAGATATGTATCGCAAAAGTGCGCTTTTAGAAGGGACAGTTTACCCCCTCCCTAAATAACACCTTTGAATTATAAAATTAAATCTTCAATGTTGAAGCGTGGTATAGTTGTTTTGTCTTATTCGTTATTGGATATGTCTAAAATTCTCTACAACCAGAATATGTTTAGTAGTTCTATGGCCAGTGTTATGGTTTATACTACAATATGTATTTAAAGATATGTATCGCAAAAGTGCGCTTTTAGAAGGGACAGTTTACCCCCTCCCTAAATAACACCTTTGAATTATAAAATTAAATCTTCAATGTTGAAGCGTGGTATAGTTGTTTTGTCTTATTCGTTATTGGGTATGTCTAAAATTCTCTACAACCAGAATATGTTTAGTAGTTCTATGGCCAGTGTTATGGTTTATACTACAATATGTATTTAAAGATATGTATCGCAAAAGTGCGCTTTTAGAAGGGACAGTTTACCCCCTCCCTAAATAACACCTTTGAATTATAAAATTAAATCTTCAATGTTGAAGCGTGGTATAGTTGTTTTGTCTTATTCGTTATTGGGTATGTCTAAAATTCTCTACAACCAGAATATGTTTAGTAGTTCTATGGCCAGTGTTATGGTTTATACTACAATATGTATTTAAGGGCCGTAACTAGAATTTTGTTTCGAGGGGGTTTAACCCAAAATTTTTTAGTACTACCTCCTTACGAGTACTTTTTACGTCAAGTTTTAGATGACTTGTACATTGCAAGCGGCAGAATTTTCAAGGAAACCCAGTGTAATAAGCAGCAAAATTTCGAGGTCAAACTTCAGAAGATTTTGGAAATTTGCCCCTAAAAGTAGTGTTAGACCTTTTTATGTTGCACAGAATGAGGATCATTCCTCTTAAGAAAATACCCCAGAAAATGTTTGGAGCTTTTCCCCTTAAAAGTAGTGTTTTGACTCATTTTGAGACCCTTTGGGAAACACTGCTCCTCGTGAGTCAGATAATTTCTAAGGCAAAAGCAGTATAAAAATGAATATCCAAATTCCGGGAGGGGTTTCAACCCCAAAAACCCCCCTTGGTTACTGCACTGATGTATTTTATGGCTTATCTCATTTAAAAAGATCGGTGAAAACGAAAAATAGAAAGGCCATGAATAAACGAACTTATTAAGCGTCGGAATATGCATATTTTATGACGTTGTACAGGTTTGGAAACGATTTTCTTTTCGTAACCATCGGCATCCGAACGAACAAAACCCTAAATAAACACACATTCGATGAAATAATGAAACTAAATTCGACGAACTGAAAAAAAGTTCTCAGAATTCCGAACGCTTAGGTCCGGGTCCGACTAGCATTTATATAGAGACCCCGTCTCAATAGCTCGCCAGAACTTGACCAGCTTGACTACAGTGCAGAGATGTGCTCCAAGGTTTCTTCTGACACTTGGATCCTTTCAGATGCGGAAGGCTCTGAAGTTTCCGTGGGGGACTCAATTTACGCATGCCTGGGGATACTGGGGTTCCTTGGAATGGTCTTCATCATAGTGTTCTACGTTGGGGCGTTGTAAGTAAATTTTTTTATCAAGAATGTTATATTTTAAGCACTATTTTATCTCCTATGTTTATATTAGTGTCTCGTGTTTTTTTTAGTTATAGTGCCGTACAATTTATTGTTTTTTAGGTTTTTAACTTTTCTATTCAGTTTTTGTGTTTACTCGTTTAGTTTTTGTCCTAGGCAAATCGAGTTACTTTGATTCTTTTATAGTATATATTCTCATTGTTATGCCTAATTAGTTGTAAATTTTTGTTTTGCTTTAATTACCTATAAGTAAAAATATTTAATTGGGAATTATTGAAAAACGTTACAAAATTCCAGATTAACTGATTTTCGATTCTCCACAATGACTTATGTTCACTTCCAACATAAGCGAACTCTTTATTTTCTCTCTTGAAAAGTGTTATTTTTAGCACAATGCTATTTTTCTCGAGTACTGTTTTTTCGTTGGTGTGCTGTACTTGTTTTTATTGTGTTGAGAGTAGTAGTAGTAGTAGTAGTAGTAGTAGTAGTAGTAGTAGTAGTAGTAGTAGTAGTAGCCACTTTTTCTTTTAAAAAATCAGCGCAATTGTGTCATATTCCTTGACACAATTGAACGTGTTGTGTTTTGTTTTTAATTAGGGGTTTTTCAAATATTTAACTGAAGTTTTAACTATTTGTTTCAACCACATTACCCAATTCCACATCGATGGAACTCTGATTGCTGGTTTGTCAGATAATTGTCATTCCAAATATGGAATGGAAAGTCGCTCCGCGAAGGATCTGATTGGTCCATAACTGGAGGAGTAAATCTTATGGGGTGAAATTGGGAAATATGCCTTTGTTGGAACGTTCTCTCAAAATAGGGTTTTATTCAATTTTTATTGAGAAATAATCTTTAAATCATCTGTTACCTTGTATACCTATTACTTAAAGCAGGAGTAGTATCGCTAAATGGCCATTCGATTGTCAACGTGTTGACATCTGGGCTAAAAATGTATACCTGATGTCAACAAACCATAATAAGATTTGCACTTTTGTATTAGGCGTCAACAATGTCAACTTAACTTTAAAATGTTACTCAGACAAACTGTATTTCTCACCTCTACTAAGAACTAAAAATTTATAACGGCATGTTCAAAATCGAATGGCCATTTAAGTCAGATGTTATGCTATTAGTAGCAGGTTAAAAGTCAGGATGGTTTCACTGAAAAAAAAAAGAGATCACTCAAAAACCGAGTTCCGTTTTACGATTACGTTTGCGAATTGCTCAATAAGGGAGGAGAAAAACTAATCGAGTTTCATTCGCATCGGAAATAAAAGAGAATTCATTATGTAAAGGAGTATGACTCAAACAGTCAACTTCATTCATTTTTAATCATATTTATGATTTAATTTGAGGTAACCTTTATCACTTCGAATTTCTGGTTGAAACGTCATTCAGTAAAATAACTTCAGTAAATAGATAACTATTAAAAGAATCAGTAATAGAGATGAATCGTGAAGGGAGGATTACTGATATTATTGGTAATTTATATTTACAAGCATTTCCTTTATCCTCCTTAAACTTAAAATATTTTACTCCAAGTAACACTAGAAATATCTTTGTATTTGACTTAGGATAATTCTAAAATCACAGTCCCTCGACTTAAACACTCTCATATGAATCATTAATGATAATTTTTAAATTACAGCTATGATATTAAAATAATTATAGTTATTTTTTGAAAATATATTTAATTAAAAGTAAATAAAGCAATTATAAACTTATAACTCCCTTATACTGCGCGGTTCCATATTCATGGTAAAATTTCTTGGAGGTTTAAAAAACGAATAGAAATTACCTACCATGAACAGTGGTATTGCCAACTCAATCTTAAAGTGCTAGATTATGGACAAAAATAAAGAAGAGTAATGAAAGAAATGCTAATATGGAAAATCAGCTTAGGGTGGAAATTTTCATCGTTTAATGGTTTCTTTTCTTAAAAACAATCTAAAGAATATTCTTCATACTAGGTGCACGATAGTATGCATCAAGTATTAAGGATGCATCCAATATCCTAACGCTATCTTTACACTGTTCTCAAAAATATATAAAATAAGGAAAACTCTTCCTACTTAAAAACTTCCTACTCTATGCCCACAATAGCATCACTTTCATAGCCGTAGTAATATTTCACTGCACTACCCTTAATGTAGAGCTTTTGCCTCTACACTTTAATATAAATCCAAATCGTCAGGGTCAAAAATCACTTATTCGAAATCCGCTTACGAGTAGTGAGGATTTTTGTTTACTGCCAAATGGCTTCAACCAAACATGCTAAAATTTCAGCTCCATATATTTTTTCTTTTGATAATCTGTGCCCCAAAATGGAAAATCAAAGAAAATTTTAATTCAAGGTGCGTTTTAAATTTGCCAATTTTTTTTATACCTACATTTTATTGAAGCCATTTGGCCCAAAATCCACACAGCTCGTAAGCGGATTTAAAATAAAAGAGTGATTTTTCGACTCCCTACAAATCAGTCGTCTACCCCCACTAAAAATTAATTACCATGAATTTGGAACCTCCTTTGTTATTGCAAAAGTTAATATTAAAAAAAAATATCATGTTTTCATTACAGCCTCAAAGAAATATGGGATGGTCTGAAGTCGCTGCTTGGGCTCTTGAGAAAACTACCCTGCACGCCAGAGGTGGACAATGCGATTGATGAAGCTGCTATTGAAATTATCTATGAGAAGTGCGTCCTGGTTTTCAAAAATATTTACCTTCCATTTCTTAAACTTTATTTGTATTCCTAATTAAATGTATTTTCAGGCCATCGAACGGTGTTGCGGAACCGACTTTTACAGAAAAGCCCCCACTTTACAACAACAACAACAACAACAGCAACAACAAAGAAAAATAATGAGCTTGACACATCCTTTCTTCTCTAAATCTGGACTAGTGTTCCTACAACGTGATATTCTCTATATTCTTTTGCATTTAGGATTGGTTGTGGTTTATACAGTATTATGAATCTATTATGACTTCTTACTTTTCGTCAATAAAATTATATTTCTGGCAATGCATAAACTAGTTTTCATTGTGGATTGTAATTTTTTCTTATTTCATTCCATTAGTTCATTGATTCAGAAATTACATCTTAAAATACTTTGATTCTAAATTTCCTTTTAGATTTTTCAATTGATTGTATTTTTAAACCATTAAATCCTGATTTCAGATTACAGAAATAAAACATAAAGGTAGAAAGGATGTAATATTTTGTTATTAGTCTTGGTAAGTGAAGAGAGGGAATGTCTGTTAAGACTTGAAAAATAAGTTTTAAATTGTATTTTTTTTTTTAATTTCAGAAATTTTCACTACACTTTCAGGACTTAAAGCAGTAAATATCCTAAATAACATTATTTTTAATAAACTTTTTTCTGAATAAAATTTTTTAAACGCAAGTTTATATTATAAAAATATTACACCTAGACCTAGATGATTATTGATGCTAAGATATGATTATTGATGATAATTGAAATAAGAAAAATAAAACTTTAAACTTAAGTAAGAGACGTTGTTTTTAGTTAGTTAAAAATTATTAAAAAATGATTGAATAGTGAAACAGTTCACAAATAAAGACTATAGGTTTGTGATTTTGTTTGAGCCTGCTTGTAAGGAAGTGTTATTCATTTGGTTCAAAATGAACTCCATTGTTACCCAGCTAGAAAAAGTGTAAAAAAAGTGCACAAAATTCACTTGGCCACTCTGCTTATACATAAAAAATGGAAACTCAATTGTAGTACATGAAAAGTGTACACTATAGGAATATAGTTTATGGACTTTTTATGCATAAGCAGAGGTTCCAAAATCTTGCGGATTTTGTGCACTTTTTTAACATTTTTACTGTCTGACTGGGATCGTTACTGACTGACATCGTTAGATCCAGGGGATCCATGGTAAGGGCAGTTGACTCATTGAATGTATAAATGCAATTATAATGCAAAAAATAAGCTTGATGAATATTATCCTGCTAAGGATCCACAATCTGTGTAATAGAAAAATTTTGGAACATATCTCTTGCAAAATTTTCTAGAACTTTCCTTTTAAAGATCAACATTTGGCTTTAGCACGTTTTCCTAAAATAGCAATTCCTTCCTTAGTTAACTTAATAGATGAGGTGATATCCAATTTAATGGATACTTGAAGAAAAAAATTTTGAAGTGTAATAATATATAAAAAATATAATAAATATCAAATTTGTTAAAAAGTGTTCAGCTCGATGGTGATTTTTTAATTAGCTTAAGAACCTCTGATCAAATAGGACATTTCTTGTTGAAAAAGAACATTTGGGTAAAATTACTTATCATATAAAATTATTAAAATTTACGATCATCAGTAATGATTAAAACGTGATTTTTCTTTTCTGATCACTAAACTAAATAAGAAAAGTGAAAAAGCGATCAGAAAGCTTCATCCAAACGATGATCCGTTTGAATATTTAACAAAGGATCAAAACTGGGGAAATTAGTAGATTTAAGATTGAAAAATTTAACGAGAATGCGTCACTGATTCTCCAGTTTTGAGACTTTGTAAACGTGCGATCCGTTTTGGATGAAAAACGCTGCCTGAATACCTGAATTTTAAAAGTGACAAATAAACATTTTGACCGGACCCTCTGCTTATTACTATAACTGAAAATAAAAATCCTTACCTACTTCCTGACGAATTCCATCCATGGCTTCTGATAGTGCGCTCTTTAAGAATAGGACTGAGAGATTCGTAAGATAATGTTTTTACTTATACTATTTTACTGGTGAGCATTAGAGTGGCCCTTAACAGTATGAAAATTTTCCAAAGTTAAAATCTGCTGTGCATATGATTCAAAGACATGCAAAAAGTTTAACCCACATTTGATGCAAAACATTTTTAAACTAAGTTGTTTGCATTAAAAGTAATCCTAGGAGATGAAATGAGTAAAGTTTAACAAAAACAAAATAACAAAATATTCAAACATGAAACGTTTAATTATAAAAAAAAATATTTTTTTTACAATTAACAAATAATTTGGCCTCAGCCAGTCTTATAGAAAACAAAATTTAAAATAAAGAAGTCTAATAATAAACAATCATAATTATTAATATTAAGACATTGTCACACGTTTAAAAAAGTATAATTGTATAATGATCTATATAACGTATTTCAAAACATAATTCAAGACATGCTTTTACATCATGCTCAAGACTGACACAGTTACTACAAAGAATCGAAATGTAACAAAATTTACAACTCTTTTTCGATTTTTCAATCATCATTACAATATAAAATACATTTGCAGATAAAATATGTCTGTAATAACTATATTTAGAAACAATTAAAAATATTTAAATGAATTTATATACCATAAAATAAAATAAACTTAATTTGTAACCCAAAATTTGTTATTTGGTTTTAACATTGAAGGGGGAAATGTGGATTTCTCACCCTATAGCTCAAAAAGAGCTTTGTACTTACTAACAAAAAAAACTAAATATGTATACAAATCATTATGCATTTTCAATAATACATCACAAACAGAATACGTATACGCCTTAACCTTATCCACAATTGACATTTTTCAGGAAATAACACTCCACATTTATGTAAATCATAAAAATACATATAAAATATTTATTTTTTATTCGCCCAACCCAATTGCACTTATGCTTATAAAATAAAGGGTCCAGCGTCGGGCTAGCCACTCGGCCTGGACACAAGCTAAGTAATTAGCACCCCAGACCCAAAGGCTACTGAAACGAAGATGGGCACTGCCTGATGGGCCACTAGGCCCGGGCAGAATTTGATTTGATTATAAAATAAAACTTCCCATCATAACTCCAACAAAAACGTAAACTATAGCAAATTTCTGATATACTAATCGAAATAATGCTATGTTTTATCCTTACATTCGTCCGTCTTGTTAATGTGATTTAATAACACAATTTATATACGTAGTACATACTACGCTACACGATACTAAACAATAAGATAAATCGTCGGATTTTAAGAAATTAATTGCTAAGTACGTAAGCAGGTATATATTATGTGTTGTTGGCCTGACTTTCTTAACAACTTTATTGCATACCTTAAGAATGGTTTATTCATTCAAGCAGAATTTCAGGTATTGTTAGTGAAACGCTATTACATTTGTTTACATTCGAAGTTTAACTCAAAGTCAAGTGAATAATATTGTAAGCTGTAACTTTCATTTTTGCTTTCAATGGAATACTTACGTACATTTGCAAAAATTTCTTGCTTCATTTTATAAATTTATGAGCAATAGTATAATTATACAAATAAAACTTACTACAAACAAATACAACTAATTTATTTACAGCTCGTCAAGGCCTTCCGTGCCTAACATAACCCTTTCAATCCTAAGCTGCCCGAGATTACCACATAATCTTATGGAGAATTTGGGCGGCTAGGACTGAAAAGGTTAGTGCCGTCCGTGCCAAGGAGTTATATCACAAATAATATACCTAACTAGTTATGATAACATAACTAAAATTTCACGATTACAACATTCACGATCAAGTATTGATGAAGTGTGCGGCCCACCACTCTTTTAGTTGGTCTAAAAACCGCTGGATACCCCATTTTGTTCTTTTTATGTACAAAATTTTTAGTAATGCTTAAATTTCTGATACTCATTGTTCTCCATTAAAACTTAACCTATCGTTAACATTTTCCCTGTGAAAAATGCTTACAATTTTTTTCCTAGTTCAGTTTTTTTGGTGAAATTTGTTTTTGGTTGAATTTTGAAATTATTAATGCAAAAAACAAGAGATTTTCGAAAATGCAGTGTTTGTAACATCTCACGTAAGCATCACTCATACTCCCCCTCCTCCCTTGTCAGGAAAAATAAGCAAATAGCAAAACCATCCCCCTTAGGTGCTTACGTAATATTTGAACGGCCCCTTGACTGATTGATTGCTTAATAAAGTGCGTTAACTAGGGTCATTTTCAGTCTAACCAAAATTGATTAATTATGAAGTGGTAGGTCACATATTACATCAATAGCTACTAGCTACACATAATTATATACATTATCAAATTAAAATCACAAAAAAATACCCCTCATCCATCGCTGGATATTTTATATAAATGGACAAAATGGCACTTAAAAAACTAATAATAAACGATCATTGATTAGAATAGATAATATACATAGATAAATACATAGATAATATATTAGATAAATATACATGGTTCTAAATAAGTTGACGATACAAGTTGAAAATTGTGTGTATATGACTTACTTTCAATAATATCAGAACATCTACACAAACAAAATTATTCTTTTGGTTATTGACTATTGTATATGACAAAAGTCTACACTGTGTGTAGGATATAGAGGGTAATAGGACGTATATACTGAAGACAAATAGGAATTTTAAGTGATACCCGTACGAAATTCAGCAATAAAATGCATACAAAACCTCGGTTAATGATTAGGTTTGCATTACAATGATAACGCTGAATGATACTGTTTTTGTACATTAACAGGTGCTTTTGGTGTTCTCTAGTATACTAACTCTTGCGCAAACCTTTTTTACAATTCCACTGACAGAGAAAACTCTTGACTTCTGAGAGGTCTAATGTAATGAAAGCTGGGTCCACATTAAAAAAATATAAAAGTTCAAACAATCAATTCCTTAAAATTATCAACTTAAAAATTAATATTTTAAAGTATTTTTAACTAAAACTTTTGTAGCTTCTAAAAGTGTGAATCAATTTATAGTTCAGAATGTTCCAAACACCTTTCTTCTTTTGATTGTAGTTAAACTTCAGATCTAATAAATGTCTTTCGGTTACTACTGCTGTAAAAACGACACTTAAATAAAAATTCAAAACGACAACAGTACTTTGATTCATCAAAAATTGCACTCGTTCAATTGCAAAACGTTCAAGTTAACGTAGATAAATCTTTCAAAAAGAAAAGAAAGTTTACGATGCATTGTCATCAATCCACAACACATTTTCTTTTCCCAAGTCATAAAATATCTAAGGTTTCACGCACTCTCGAAAGTTCTGCTTTTTAAGAGTTTAAAAATATTCTCCACTTCAATGTTTTCCCATCACACATTCGCCTTTTGATTTCCACAATCAATACCTTCCTATTCATCTTGATTGACGTCTTGATGATTCACCACCTCCCAATCCCCCTCATCTGATCTCTTGTCCACCCAGCTGAGAACTATCGCTTTCACAACTTCCTTATCATCCACTGACATTGTATTGCGTTCTACGAAGCGTTTCAGGCGTTCTTTATTTTTCAGTATTTTGCGGACTAACTTATTGATTTGCCTTCTCTGATGTTTCAGTTCGCTAGTGTAATTGCGTTTTTTCTTATTAATAAAGGGACTCTTATACGAACACTCACCCTCTTCAAACTTCCCGGGCACCAAATTCTCTCTGTCCATTTCCCTCCCGATGAAAGTACCGTACCTCAAAGGTTGCTCGGGTGCCATGTTGTGCACCGCCACCGTTGCGGGATCGGTTGAGGCAGTGTGCCACGGCAAGAGCCTTTCCGCGAGCACCGGCTCTACTGCAGTGGTTTCATCGGACTCGGCTTGTTCTTCGGTCGATGCTGTGCTATCCGTGTCGGAACTAAATTTGGAGGTAGACAGAGCTGTGAGTATGAAGTCGATCGTCGTTCTCATGTTGCGATACATGAATTTCACGTAATTAGAATCCGCATTGTCGTCGTCGACGTTTAAGTATCCTTTCTTTTGAGCGATATGAGTAAATTCGACCAGATCTTTTACGCCGTTTAAAATATCCCTCCTTGCGGCACTTGCGATATTTTGGTCGGAGTTACCTTCTTTCATAAGTCGAGACATTGATTGTTCTATCATTATTAAAAGGTCCTTCATTTCTAAGGCCTTTTTCAGTCTTTCTCTCATCATTTCTTCAATCTCATCGTTTGTTTCAAGATCCTCGTCCATTTCTTCTTCTTCTTCATCATCGTCTGTTTCTAGAACCTCTTCCAATAAATCTCTTTCTTCTGGTGCATCGTTTATTTCTACAGCCTCGTTAACATTTTCAATATCCATAACTGCAACATCTTCAACATCAATACCATTTTCTTCTGCAACTTCATTTACATTGGGAAAATCCTCTTCGGCTAAAAAGTCGTTGTCGTATCCTTCTGAGATATCCTCATCCTCCAAAAAACTGTTATTCTCTGCAACCTCCTTAACTTCAACAGCATCATTTCCTTCTTGAACCTCCTTAACTTCAACAGCATCATTGTCTTCCGGGACATCTTTGACTTCAACAGCATCATTTCCTTCTTGAACCTCCTTAACTTCAACAGCATCATTGTCTTCCGGGACATCTTTGACTTCAACAGCATCATTTCCTTCTTGAACCTCCTTAACTTCAACAGCATCATTGTCTTCCGGGACATCTTTGACTTCAACAGCATCATTTCCTTCTTGAACCTCCTTAACTTCAACAGCATCATTGTCTTCCGGGACATCTTTGACTTCAACAGCATCATTTCCTTCTTGAACCTCCTTAACTTCAACAGCATCATTGTCCTCTGGGACATCTTTAACTTCAACAGCATCATTTCCTTCTAGGACCTCCTTAACTTCAACAGCATCATTTACTTCTAGGACCTCCTTAACTTCAACAGCATCATTTACTACTAGGACCTCCTTAAGTTCAACAGCATCGTTTTCTTCTGAGGCATCCCTTCCTTCAACAGCATCTTTTCGCTCCGAGACATCCTTTCCGTCCACTGCATCTATTCCCTCTGGAACACACTCCATTTTTACAGCGCTGTTCTCTTCATCATAAGACCCCTCTTCTGCATCAATTTCTTCCGATCCTTGGATGTCTCCAGTGACGAGCTCAGCCTCATCTAGGTTCAGCACGGAATCCTCGTTCACTTCGGGGTCGTCGGAGCAGTTTTCGCAATCCCTGCTGAACTCGTACAAGTCGACCATTCTCGCTTCGTTGATCTCATTCATAGGCGAACTGAGTGAGCAAGCGGTCACCATGTTGTTCAGCCACTCCTGAGCGTTTGTGCTGGATTGGGTGATCATAGCCATCTGGATCCTCTCCATGCCGTTGTTGACTTTGTCGTATCCCATGGGGTTCGGAAACCGGTTTCCGATGCAGTACGCTTGAGCAACGTTGCTTTGAAGTGCCGGGAGAGGTGTCCGAGGATAGAAGAGAACATCGGAGTTTGGCAGGCCGATGGAAGGTCTATCGCCGATGCCTCCCGGGAAGCGGAACCGGACATTCTTCTTTGGACTATTCTCATCCGAATCTGGAGAATCAGGATCACTCATTTCAGAACTCGAGCGCTTTTTAAGGATGGACTTTATGGGCTCCTTCTGAGATTGAAACAGAGGTAGTACCGAAAACGGCACGTTATCACGGTCCAATATCAATTCAGGCCTGACTAGTTCAGGTTCCAGCTCCGGGTAGTACAGATCAGGTGGCACAAGAGATCTGTCAAGCCCATTGGCGTCAGGATATTCCGGTCTTTCAGATTCCATGGATGTATCGTCAGACTTTCTCTTCCTGGAGCGAGAGGCATCGGGGGATCTCGAGCCACTCGCTTCGGCTTCGTCAGACCGCTTGTAGGAGCATACGCACTGCGAAAATTCCTTTCCGCATTGTGCGCAGAGGCAGTCGTCGAAATCGGGATACTTCCTCTTTTTCGGGGGCTTGGAGTCCATGTCTACTGGAACTGCCCAATCGAGAAGCTGGGAAATCCACACGAGTAGCCACTGAAAAATAAAAGGAAAATGAGTAAGTGTGAGTCGCCGAGTTCAAAAACATGTTTAATGACAATTTTTTTTTTTTTTTTTAAATTAGCAACTTGATATGCGTATGGAACCTCCATCCATTGATGTAAAGTGAAAACCCTGTAAAGGCACCTTCACAATGAGCTTTTAATACGTTCACAGAAGCTACAAAACCTACTAAGCGTAACTTGGTTAGGCTACAAAACCTGCTAATTTATAAACTTATACATAGCTTGCCCGATTATCACTGTATGGATGAAAAATATATTATCTTTATGTGTTACATTGTTGAAAATCACTTATATCAATGAATCATTTCGTATAAATAATTAAAAACTCTAATGATACATTACTTTCTTACAATATACAACTAGTCTTTCCTCTTTATTTTTTAAAAAAATATGTTCTGAAATATTTTTATTTTCTTACAAACGTTTTAAGAATAAAGGTGCATTTAGCAGGTTTTAAAACTGGCTGATTCATATAAGATTAGAAGAAATCTTTCTTTTTTAATGGTAAAACAAAATTTGCAATGACACAACAGCCAAATAAATCTTTTAGAACACGCATAAAAATTTTAACATCTCAAAATGTTCTCATCTTGAATACCATTCGTAATTTACAAAACATAACGTTCTTTACTCTTATATGTTTTCATTTGGCAGTCTGTTTCATTCGCATTTCACATTGTGGTGCTGCCATCTGTTTAACAAGGTATGAAACTGAAAATTATCCCCACCCAGTAAAGCAGTACCCGAAAACTTGCCTCTCCCAGTAGGAGTAAAAACCTACACAACACACACACTTAACAAAAGAGTAGGTATATCGGGTTAAATTTTGGATAGCTATATTTTTTAATTTAATTTGTGTAGAATTTTCGTTCGCATTCAGGGATAATTTATTTCAATGCAACGATAAAAATTCCTAAAGCTCTCTTTTTTTGTCAGATTTTATTTTAATCTATATAGCAATATTGTTGGGGATTTCAGATTAAAATAAAATGGCTGCAAATTTTCAATGAAGCAATAAGGCTAAAATAAGGAAACATTTGTTTTAACTTCAATGAGAAGATAAAAGTGAACAACTTTAAAGTTATTAATTTCAAAATATTTATACAGGATTTATTTTAGGATTAGCAAATGTGATACATCGGCAAAATATTTTAAACGATATTATTAGCTTTTTAAAACCTTAAATAACATACAGGAGCTTGTTGATAATACAAGTATATCGCCATGCATCCGTTTATAAGAACGTGGAAAATACTGTTCTAATTAACTTTTTATAAACTAATAAATAACACTAACCATTTTTAATTGTATCTCTTTATAGTTTCTTTCTTTAAATAGTTTTTACTATTACAACTTTTTATACTTATTGTAATCGCTTGTAATATAAAAGCTTCAAATATTAAGCTTATCAAAAGAGGGTTATCATTAGGGAATTGTTTGTATGGATTAAAGTAAATATTAAAGTAAAGATTGCGAATAATTCAAGATTTCAAGCTTATCATAACAGATATTTAACTCATTTTATGACAGAGAACATTTTAGTCTCACTAAACATTAGTAAATTAGGTGTTCTATAATTGAACAGAATAGAAAAGGGAGTCAAAGAAAATGTACAAAGTACTGGAAAAGGACAAATGAAAAATGATGATATATTAAACCAAAAATGATGCAAAATATTAATTTAAAATGATGAAAATAAATCAAACCTATCTTCTTTCACTTAACACATAATTATTTAATCAGAAAATATTGTTCATTTTTCAATCAATCACTTCTTACATCTAATAATTAATTTCTATCCTTGTCAAGAATGTGAATGAGTTCTTTACTTTTCAATGTTGGACATTAACCCTGAGGTCAGTGAACCAAGACAACGTGAGGAGTCCTTAACTGATACAATCAATAAGAAATTAATAAAAAATACAGTGGCATGAGATAACAATTCCACTTATCGGCATTTCTTCAAAAAATAAATAGTTGATAGCTGACAGAGTAAACAAATAATATCTTTTTTTTTTTAGATTCATAAAAGAGTTTTACTACTTAATGTAAAAACAAAATAACGCTTGAAATTAACAAAGAACGACTTCATTGATAAAAAAGAAACACTATACTACAATCTTTATCTTCTGCTAATTACTAGATTGAGCAGTCAACTTTTATGTATACCATATTTTTCCTTTTTTTACCCCTTATAAAACTTGAGATTTAGAAACTATTATAGATTTATTTGTTTTGAAGATATCGGTAACAAATGTTACTAAAGTCTAAAACACAGAAAAAGTACACGCAAACAAAATATTGTACAGCTACAAATTTTTTTGAGCACACATGATTGTGTCTTTATAAATAAAAATAACATTAAGTTAGTATTTTAAAAAAATCATAACGCCAACTTTAAAAACATCTAAACGTATTTGAAATAATTTCTACGAGATGGAACAGGTTTGGTAAATTTAATAGAGAATAACTTTTCTCCTAGTTTTATAAATAGTATCTTTCCCATTAACTCTATTTTGTATAGCAAGTATTTGGGATAAAATATTTCCCTCCAAATACTGACTGAATACAAAATTCTAACTAAGATACTTAAGAGTATCTTATTTTTATAAACATTCTTTAAGGATGAAATGAAATCATAAATTTTAAATGATGAACCAAGCAGCTTTAGCTAATTCCCTATCCCTTATCTATCCCTACTGACTCTTAAAGCTCCCTATATTCTTTTCAAAAAATTTTAAGGGTTTTTATTATAACAAAAGCTGCAAAAGAAAAAAAAAGAAAGCTACACTTTGCTAATTACAGTGTAATTGCTGCACAGCATAAAGCACAGTAATTTAGAAGGGTGTTTATAAAAGTAGAGAAACGTGCTACATACTTTTTACTTTCATAATCATATACCAATATTACGTAGAGCAAAAAAGTAAGATAAAAATACTAGAAAGAGAGGAAAGTTTTTTATCAATCGAATCGACACTACAGTATAACCTCGTTATCTCGAAAAACTTTACACCTCGAAAAAATATTTTCCCCCTCGAATTAAAGTAGTAATAATCCATATTATAACTAGTTATCTGTTATCTCAAAAACTCGATATTTCAAATATATTTTCGGGTGACTTCGAGTTATCGAAGTTACACTGTATTTACGAAAAAAAAAGGATCGAAACTTACAAAGAAGCCGTAAAGGAGCGCCGAAAGTGGCAGCACCAGCGCTCCGCTGACAACAACAGTGAGGACAAAAAACTCAATCAGTTCCATGGCATCCAGCGGCCGACGACCGCGGGGGTGCAAATAGAAGCAGAGGTCGAGCCGCTTTGACCGCCGTTGAGTGCTCAGTGGCTGACACTGAATGCAAGACTGATTACCTCAGATACCGGAAGCACTAGTCTATAGAATGGCGACTTTCCATTCAGAACACGACAGTAGGGGATCATTTCCTATTGGGCAGGGGTAAGAGAGATGTTAGGGTTTTTGCACTAGAGCGGGCAATATGTGCAACTTGAAACGCAACTAGCGTCTATTGAGTCAGGAGTATTTCTCTCTGACAACATTTTGTAGTGTTTTTGACTTGTTATTTTTTGTCAATTGATATTATAAATTAGAATTTTTTAGATTTTTAGATACTATCAAACAAATAGAAGATTGAAAAAAAACCCTTATGTATAGTATTGAGGGACAAAAATTACGGACTCTACAAAATGTTACTACAAATACTATACTGTGAAATGACCCTTTAAAGTTATGGGAAGTTAGAAGGCATTTAGTTGATTTTGGTTCATTGGAATTTGTGGGGGATCTAAAAATATAGAAGATCAATTCGTTTTATAAAGACTTAAAAATTTCTTACATTCATAAGTAAATTTAGTGTTTGCGAAAATAAAACTTACTGGTGGTCGAGCTTCTGAATTACATTTTAGGGATAGGAAATCACAGATATTTTATTGGAAAAATAATTTTATTTTTTTATATTTAAGTACATAAAATTGCGTAATTTTTTATATGCGAGTATTCATATAAGTATATAGTTCGGATAAGAATAGATCAGTTCTGCAGTCTTTAAAAGAATAAATTTTCCATTTAATTACAATTTAATAATTTTAAACAATTAATTTTAAATATAAAATTTTGTTTTAAATTTTTAGTTATAAACTGAAGCAAAATTCATTTCTTTTAACTGAAATTTAAGACAAAAAGGATACAAAAAGGATAGTTTCTAAAAAAAATCAATTTATACATGAAATAGAATGATATTTTTTAAACTTATTTAAATACGTTTTCTAAACTAAAAATTATAATTGTAGTGTAATCTTTTAACCCTAACCTTTTAATGTTTTAAAGACACCTTTTTTTATTGTTTTAAAGTAAAAGTAAATCCATGAATGTAATTAATGAATTTATAACATTTCTTAAGTAATTTTTATTAAAGTATAAGGACAATATTAAGTATTATTAGTAATAAATATTATTAAATAATCAGTATTGTTTAGAGAAAATTTATTTGATATTTATCCAATTAACCAATTTTCTATGTGAGAACTGTTCGCATAGAAACTGTTCACATATAAAAAAAAAATATTTTTTAATCAACAGATCAGAGGTAATATTTTGGTCCTACCAGAAAAATTGAAAATAAAAATAAAAATAATTATTCTCGTTTAATGTAATCTGCTCTCTTATATAATAAAAAACGAATTACGTCACTTTTTCTTGAATTGTGTCACATTTTATAGGCAAATCGTTAAAGTCTAAAATTAATCTCCCATATCTTAAATGCTGCTTCAAAATGTTTTACTGCTTACACGATATTTTCAAGTGTGAAGAGAGAACTTCTGATTTCCCAGAGATTCTTATTCCCAGAGTTTTTATGAGGTGTGAGGAATAAGAGATAAAAAAAGGCTTATCGCGCTTATGTCGGACGCTATTATTTGCATATTCATTAGGCGGTCAGACCTCCATTTTGAATATCATTTGCAAACTGGATGTTTTTGTCTTTCACGATTTTTGCGACGCATGCGTAGCGGTTGCGATTTGGAATACTGCGCGAGGATGTTGTGTTGCAAATATTCTGGCTCTTGATGTGTCCTAAAATCGTTTGAAATACCGTTTAAAACGCAGAAAGAGCGCATATGTAACTTCACAAGAGAGGTTTTCTTCAAATTTTGGATTATAACGTAAAGTAAGAGTTTTTTTTATTTTCTCTCTCGTCCTGGGGAGTAAGCTTTATTTATTAGTTCTGTTTATTTAGTTATTAGTTGTATTTATTAGTTAATACTCTGAAGTACA
Organism: Tetragnatha montana; assembly: GCA_963680715.1. Taxonomy (NCBI): domain Eukaryota; kingdom Metazoa; phylum Arthropoda; class Arachnida; order Araneae; family Tetragnathidae; genus Tetragnatha; species Tetragnatha montana. Next base: position 55,615,397 of record OY796679.1, read on the forward strand.
AGCGGATTTTGCTTAAAATAAGAGGTTTAGATTTAGAAACAGTTTTATTTTATGTGCAAGAAGTTTGTAGTGTGAAGATTTTTGTGTAAAATATTTATTTCTTAGAAACATTTATTTAAGTTTTTAATTTTAATCCATATTGTTAGGAAATATATAATAATTATTAATTCGAAGTTTTCAGTTTAATCTATGTAATATGTTCTTTAAATTTACTGTTTTCCTTTTCCGAAAACTTCCCACAAATACTTTAAATATTATTATTTTTTATTTTTAATCTTTTAGGTAAGAATATAAAAAAACTAAGATTCCGAATACTAGAAGAAATTTAAAATATTAAAAATCATTGAGATTAACTATAAATATTAAAAAATTTTCGGGAATATTTAAAAGTGAATTAAGTTTATTGTAGGAAATTGTTATAGCATCTAATTAAAATTTTACTTATTAAATTTCCACCCAATTATTGCAATTAAAAGCATTGGAATTTTTCTTTAAACTTTAGAATGTGTTTATCTTCATATAATAATAGTTTTATGTAATTTTGTTTAGTTTTAGTACTTTAAAAATTTTGATTCCTGATATTGAATATTTCATATTTGTCTAATTTTTCACAATATAACAATTTATGCAAAGCATTAAGAATATATTTATTTCTAACGAATGAGAACGTCTTTGATTGTTTAATTTTTCAAAAAAAAAAAAAAAAAAAAAAAAAAAAAAATGTTTTTATTATTGAATTTCTTTTGAAGTTTTACATTTTGCAATACCTTCATAGGATGAGATGGATCAATTTTATCAAGCCCTGTTTTTCTCTTCATTTTAATTAATTCCGAACCACATTTTTCGTAAAAAGTAGCTAAATGCCTATTGTTTTAGGTTAACTTTAAATCCGAGTTTATATATTTTTTATATTTTTATAGAAACCATTTTATATTATTTTTATAAACATTTTACTTCATTATTAACTATTAATGCAGGTTTTTAATCTTAGGTGATTACATAAATCGTTAATAATTTGTTATAAATTTAAATTTATAACTATAATTATATATATATTTTTTAATATTAACTAGTTATTGATATTTAGTTATTTTTTAAAAGTAATAATCTATTAATAATAAAAATAAAAATTAAAGCTTTAAGAATAAAAAGATTTAAATAAAAGAATAAAAAGCTTTAAATAAGTAAATATTATAAGCAAGCGAATAGCCATTTTACCCCATGGCAAAAATATTCCTAAAATGATAAAAAAACCATATCTTTTACTAATTCTTTCTTTTTATGAGAGAGAAAACATTTGTTAAAATAAGCTATTGATAATATGTAAAATATAAGGTTTTATGAAAGGTTTCTTTTATATTTATAAAAAGCTTGCAAACATTGATTTAAAGAAAAAACACGCATTCCACTTTAATAAAAGTATAGGTATGCTCTTTTTTATGCTCTTTGGAGAATATTTTATGAAAATTACACACTTTACCACTCTTGACCCTATTATTTAGCTTACTAATAATTATAATTAATAAAAAATTTAGGAACATTACAAATCCGCTTGTACTGAGAGTGATCAAAAGCAGTTTTACAATACCGCTTTTTGAAAATAGTTTATAAGTTTTCCAATTAAACCTCCAAAAATAAAAAAAAAATTAAGTAATGGTAATTTTTAAAGAAATATCTAATTAACGAATTAAGATGTTATATTTAAAGGACTAATTGCCCCTGAATTAGTTAAATAAAAATAAAAGGTATATTTGTCTAAAATCAATTAGAAATAAAAAAAATATCCGCTTATTAACCACTGGTTACTTTTGGCCATTAGTTGTACTATTTTGTCACTGGTTTTAACTAATATTTTAAAACAAATGCGACCTAAATAACCTTCATATTTTTTAAGATATTAAAGTTGTATTAAGGTACTTATCAAATTGTCTCGTTTCCACCTTTATGTTTCAAATTTCAACTCTCAATCTAGAATGGTTCTAAATTTCTAAGAATTTAAAGATGAGGAATGGTAAAAGAATGCATTATAGAAAAAATGTTTTCTTCATTTTTAGTAAAAAACAGCTTCTTTTTTGTTGTTTAACTTAAAACTGAACAACACATCTAATTTCTACTACTACAGTTGACTCCACTTATTGTGGTCACGGTTAATATGCTATCAATCGGTACCTATCTCATCAACTCAACTGGCTCCGAATCAAATTTTCTAAAGTTTGGAAACGTGAATAAACTCATTTTTGAAATTACGCTGGTATTCAAAAATGATACATCTAAAACTTTTGTCAATATTACCCCCTTATGTATGGAATGTATGTATACTAGTCTACTTGTAAATATTAGAGTATGATGCCACATCTGAGTGAGGCGGGCTATCACGTTTTTAAAATGTATCAGTTTCTAGTCCCGACGCTTAGATTTAATTGCATAAACTGCAAATATTAAACAAAAATACATATTATTTGAGCGGTGACTATTAAATTGTTTGAAACTTAGTATTTCTGATACAGTCGACTCCCCTTGTTGTGATCACGGTTAATGTTATCAATCGGAAAATGTGTTATCGAAATTTACCGATCCCGATAACTCTTATTAAACTTAACGCAAAATGTATCGTTTTATGTGATCATTATATCGGTTAATGTTATCAAAATCTGGTGAAATCCCCCCTTTCCCCATTTGTAAGCCAATTTAAATCCATAATAATACAAAATGAGTCATTAATTTATTAGTGTTATGTGTTCTGCTATCATATGTATTTTCTTTAGGTATGTAAAAGTAATCGCTTAAAATACTTCAATTAGGACTACAATAGTTGTGATTTTAAGGCAATCACTCGAGTTACACTGTTTCAAACTTTCTAGTATCAAATCGCTTATTATTATCAATCGGATATTGTTATCATTCTAATCTTGGACAAAAGTGATCACATTAAGCGAAGTCGACTGTATTTGAAATTAAACTAAGTGTTTTAAATACTTAAGTAGCATTCTTAGACTAAAGAAAGTCAAAATAAAGCAAACTCAGAAATCCCCCTTTGAGGTAGATGGCTTCCCCTCTTTTTATTTTCTGCAAAATAAATTGTTGGAATATTTTAATGATAATAGGAGGGAACCTACAAGATAGTTGAGGATACCAGCGCAATTTTCTAAACCTTTTATAATTTTACATCTGTATTTTTTCACTTTAATAAAGCTTGAGGTAAAAATAATATCAGCACATATAACAATTTTGACGTAAAAATAGTATCAGCATAAATAATACCTAAATATTTGTCTAAAAACTGACATACTTAATAAGAAAGAACACTGCAAGTCATATTTTTCAGTAAATTATTAGATTGATCTTGTTTCGTAGGAAAATGTGTGCCCAAGTTTTTTACACTCTACAAATGTAAAGGAGGCAAATTTTCAAACTATAGGGAGGTAAAACACTGGCAACAAAGATCACTTGTTACTTTAAATATACTATATTTTTAGAGTTAGCTAAAAAGACATAATAATACATGACGCGCGAGTAGAAGTAATTAACCATTTCTTTTTGTTAATTTTTTTTTAAGTTCATGAACTCATATATGAAATATAGACTAAATTTAATTGATTCTTAATTCTTCTCAGGATTCATTAGAATCTCATATGCATCCTTTCATCAAGGATTCATTATAATCTTATTTTTATCCTTTCAAGGATTAGTTAGAATCTTGTTAGTATCCTTACAAGAGTTAAAAGCCCATTATATTCTGATATACTTTTAAGATTCTAGTTCAATGAACTCAAAAATGTTTGATAAGTTCTTACTTTAGATTGTCTAACTGTTAATTATTTGAACAAACTCATCACAGCTTCTTAAAAACGAATACTCCATTGGTGATGTATTATTTTCTCTTATGAGATCAAAAAGTTGTTCTGAACTTTAAGAAAAGACACTTTGGCCCTAATTAATGACTCTAAGATACAGGACAGGGCTAGTCTTTCAGGAAGAGTCATAGCTTCAGTTCGAGATCCTTGTCGACGCCCTTATTTACTCTCAGAAAATTTATTACCCCATGTTTTGCGCATGACCTCAGGATGTAAGAACCTCCTGGGGAGCCGTAAACAAGATTTATCAGGAAATCTTTTACCTCTATTGACGCAAGCGTTTGTGGGCGGAACCATCGATGGAGATGCCCAATAAGGGACTCTTAAATGTTTCCGTGACGCCTACATTAAAGAGGTCAACCACTTGTTGTTAAAAACCTGTTGGATAATGTTGAGGGAAACAACTTTGTTCTACTTAGTTATCTAACGAAGATTTTTTTATTCAATTGTAATAGATTTTTTAGGATGAGGAGATTTAACTCGATTGAATGATTTTATCTTAGATTTATACTTTTTCTTTAATTTTTTATACGAGCATAACAAATAACCAATGAAAGAAGATTTCAAGGGATGTTTCACCTTTTTTTATTGAGTCATATTTTTACTAAATTTAAGTATTTACTTTTGATATTGAGGTTTGTTCAATTTGAATCAAACAGAAAGTTATAGCTCAATTTTATCATTGCCTAAATATTCTTATATGATCAATGATCATACATTTTCCAAAACTGTTGCCTTAGAAATAGCAAAATTGCTTGAATGGCAATATTTCTATTTTAAAGGTAAGCTGCACACAAAATAACTTCTAACAGACCCTGAGAAATTTACTTCAGGCTCAAAGTTGATAGGTTTAAAGTGTACCAATCTTAAAGAAAAACGCCCCCGTTAGCTATAAAATTTCTTAGTTAATAATATCAGAAGCCGTCTAGCAATCTTTAGAGCAGCATTTTTGATTACTAATGGTCTGACTCGAATTCGAGCTAATATTCGATGCCTTTTTTTCAACCTATTCAAAAATTAAGCATTTCTAAATAAAATAATAATCCGAAAAACTTTTACATTAAGGCATAATTTATATTTAATTAATTATAATCGCATGATATTCCAACTGTAATCATATAAATATTGGCAAACTATCGCTAAAAATAAATGTGAAATTTGAAATAAAAATTTTACTTAAAGGTATAATATGATAATTTAAAATTATAGACCATTTTTATGACAAACAGAATTAATTCCAATTTTCTGCAGTTTACTTTTTAAATACAAATACAAATATTGACGATCGACTGCAGGCGTGATGCCCAGCAAGGTTGGTTCATAATGTTTGATGTAATTACGACATTTTAAGGTTGTTATTTTTCTTTAAAATTTTAAAATTGTTAAAATAGCAAACAGTTACCGAGTGCAGCCTCCACTACAGACAGTTAATAGACAAGCATTCTGCTGAATCAGCTGTTCTGTAGCTGCTCTTATGAAAGATATTTAATAACAAATGCACAACGGGTAAAATTTTAAAGAAGTTTATCTTGATATCTTCAGGTTATATTGCGCCCTATTGCATTTATGAGTGTAATACGCTCCAACCAACCATCCTAGGTTTCCCATTCTACTTGTTAGTCATTAATCCCTTACTAGTAATTTCCCCCCTCCCTTCTTTTAGGTATCCAAACCGATTAAAACCTTCCCAACAAATATACTTAAAACTTAAGACCTTCTTTCTGCACCGATATTTTCGGCTACACCATTCACATTTCAATAAGAGAAGTATTTGTGCATACATGCCTTTTTCCAACGAGACCCTAAAGCTGTTTTCCTAAGTTCCATTTAGCTGGTGTTCAATAAATGAATCTTTATAAAATACAGATTCAATAATTTATATTTGCATTTATAAAACTAATGCCTTTATGTCCTAGTTAGAAAATATCTTAACCCATAGTTTTTAAACATCACAAACTGGTATTCTACTCTAATTTCTTAGAGAATCACACATCATGCATAATAAAAACACTTGTTATCAAATAAAAACCAGATTTTGTGTAACACTTTACGTGGATAAATCCAGTAACTCAAATCAGTAACACTATTCAAAATCAGGCATTTTTAGTTAAAGCGGTTTTTAAAGGATGGTTTCAAGGATTTATTTAATGACTCTTATGTGAGTCACACTCGAAAAAAATAATTTCTCTAATATTCTGAAATTAATTTCATAACATTAAATTTTTAATACCTTGAATAGTTAAACGTGAAGAAAATATGTTAGAAAAAATTAAAACTTACCAAAGTGATGCCACGTATCAGAAGGTATTTCCCCCCCTTTCTTTCAGTGTGTTAATCACCCTCATAGTAAATTGAAAATCTGAAATAAAAATAGCATAAGTTTACACTTTATACAATATTTTTACTACCTAACTGATCAAACATTTTACATTTTTCAAACAAGTTAAAGTTTATGTATCGTATTAAAAGTACTGAGTTTGTAAAGTATTCTGTGTGTGTAATATAATACTTTGTAAAGTATTCTGTGTGTGTAATATAATACTTTGTAAAGTATTCTGTGTGTGTAATATAATACTTTGTAAGTATTCTGTGTGTGGATAAATCCAGTAACTCAAGTCAGTAACACTATTCAAAATCAGGCATTTTTAGTTAAAGAGGTTTTTAAAGTTTTTAAAGGATGGTTTCAGGGATTTTTTAATGACTCTTATGAGCCACACTCGAAAAAAATAATTTCTCTAAGATTCTGAAATTAATTTCATAACATTAAATTTTAATACCTTGGATAGTTAAACCTTGAAGAAAATATGTTAGCAAAAATTAAAACTTACCAAAGTTATGCCACGTATCAAAAGGGATCCATTCTGTGTTATCCTTTCCCCATTTCTTTTAGTGTGTCAATCAGCCTCATAGTAATTGGAATAATCTAAAATAAAAATAGTATAAATTTACTTTTTATACAGTATTTTGACTACTTAACTGATCATACATTTTATCTTTTTTAAACAAGTTAAAGTTTATGTAACGTATTAAAAGTACTGAGTTTGTAAAGTATTCTGTGTTTATACAAGCAGTAAGATTAAATCATAAAATTAATCCCACAGACTAAACTTTACTGCGTTAGTTAAACAATATTACAAATTTAAAAAGTCAAGTTTTTGAAACTTTTTAAGTACTAGAAATTTGACTGATATTTAGAAACTAATATTTTTTATTTTTATTAGGAATGAAGGAAGAAATGCTTCATTTTTGAAAATATTGAATCCATCCAAAAAAAAGTGGCTTCAATATTTTCAATAAAGATTTTCTTCCACTTCAACACAAGTCTTGAAAAGAGCACGGAAATTTCAAGACGAAGATTTGAAAAGTGATGCCTGAATTTTCTGAAAAGATCACGAAGAAATGTCGCAATCAAAAGAAAAGTAACGAATGTTAATAATCACAAACCCTCATCTACTTCCATAAAAAATTAGAAACAGTACGACCCGACTGATAGTTTCGATCTAAAATAATAACTCAAAACTAAAATGTCGAGACAAAACAATTGCAAAGTACGATCATTTGGGAGATACAGCAAACAAATGCCAACTCACTTGCTCCTGGTTCTTTCGGTAGTATCTACTTTACCTAAAAATCCACCAACAAATATTATTGAATTCCCCTTCTATACCACGACGAACTTTTCAACTACCGTTTAAACAACCTATCCATTTCCCAACTGTTCGCTCGACCTTCACTTCATGGACGAGCGGCTATCCAGGCAACGATACACCCCACAGACCTCCCTTTTAAGCAGGCCCCTTATTTACCCATACCCTTCAACGAAAGGATCCAACTCACCTGGACACGTCCTGACTGTGCAAAAGACAGAAGGCAAGTGATCTGGAACCTGGAACTGGTCGCTTCTAGGATGGCAGCCTCCTCTTCATCTGTTGCCCTTTGACCCGAGGGTGGGATCTGCTTCAAACTAGTTCCAGAGTATGGTCTTCCTTAAGATTCTCGATGGAGCGACTGGGGGTAAAGTAAGGGCTGGACAGATCCACTCTCAGCTGAGGAGCGACCGATAGCTCAAGTGGAACAGTCCAGACTCTGAGTTGGGTTGGCACATTCCAGTTATATGTGTTGCTCGTCCTACTTAACTCTGGAATTCATTAAGCGAGGGGCCCCATACAGGGTGAAAAGATAAGGCGTGTTTTTTCTCTTTCTTATTTTTTAAAGAGCGTTGTTTGAGGATGATCTTTCGTTTCTAGTAAAAACATTGCGTTTTGAGCCTGTTCAGGCCGGTTTTTTTTTAACAGTGGGTCCTGTTGAAGAGGAAAGACACAATTTTTATTAAAAGAATTTTTTACTTGTAATGTTAGGTTTATCCACTCTTTTAAATTGAATATAATTGTGAGAAAAATATGGTTAAATAGTTTTAGTTTGTTCACAATTCATTAAAAAGTTCAGGGTTGTTTGTCTAAGCATAGCATTTCAAAACATTTTAAGTTTGATACCTACACTAGAAGTGTTTACTCCTCTTTAAACCGTCTAAAACATCTTAAAATATTTGAGAAGTGCTGCTTTTGGCACATATTATGCGTTAAACTTGGGGAAAAAAATCACTCCATTATCATCATTATTATTGAAAAGAGGGCATATAAACTAAAATAAAAACTTTAAAATTCACATTCGTCAACTTTTTCGAGTTTTCAATTAGGCAAAACTACTACTTGGAGTATAATAGTTTTGTCAGACATGGGAGAAAATGATACGTTTTAGTAAAAAAATTAGCAATATTTTGTACTTTTTAAGAATATAGACGTTGAGGCGGTAATTTTGGCTTTAAACTCTTAGAATTAAAAAAATTATACTCATGAATATAATATAAAATAATGAGCATAATATAAGCCTTAAAATATTTTTTTTACCTTATTTACGTTTTTGGATCAAGTACATATTTTATAAACTTCTAATTTCATTCAAAAAAACCCAAGCCTTACATTGCTTGTTCCTAATTAGAGGTTCATTTTATTTCGAATAAGAAATTAGATAGTAAAGTAATTTTAAATTGATTATTTCTACCAACATTATTCATTATTCAAACCATAAAATAACAGGGCAAATATGAGAATATTTCACATAACTTTTTGTTCAAAGAAGCACTTACCTTTACAATAGCTTTAAATCAACATTATATGTAAAATATTATAACTATTACGATACTTTAAAAGTAATAATCATCATGATTAATAATTATCAAATGCACGTATAATATTTAAAATTTATATTATTTAACTAATTGATACATTTTATTGTTATTTAATTTTTATTATCATGAAACGGAAATTATGTTTCATTAACTATTAAAAAATATCTTCTAAAATATTAAACATAACAAATGTATATATGATAAAACACATAAAAGTATTTTACATTTATAGTAACTATATATTATTACAAAATTATACAGAACACATAAATAAAAAAATTTAAAACATAAATAAAATGTTATACATTCCCATTTAAACAAACATTTTATTAATAATACAAGGATTTTTTTAAAAAAATCCTTGAATTATTAATGTTGAAATGATACATTTATATACAATCGTGAAAATTTCAGGTACTATGTATGTACAAATCTATTTATACCTATGAAATATGATTTATGATTCCTAAAACAAAATTTAGGTACTTTTATTATACATTCAGAACATTAAGAAATTTAAAACTCATGCTTAAATGAAATTTTGATTTGAAATTAAAGTTTCGCGTTTTTATTAGGGGAGAATAAAAAATACTTCACACTCATAATAAATAAATAGTATTGATAAATAAATGTATTGTAAACTTTATAAAAGAAATTCTTTGAGCACAAAAAGAGAGAGAGAGAGAAGAAAAGAGAGAGAGATAGAAGAAAAGAGAGAGAAATTTTTAACTACAAAAAATAGGATACCAACGCCAAGGTATAATTTATAAATATTCGTACACAATGTTGCCACACTTACTTACAAATGCAAAAAAACGTAAATAAGTTAACGTCTTATAAGATAATTAAATTTGCGCATTTCTAATAAAGTTAAGAATTAACATTAGGATTAAATACAATAAAGCTTTTACCTAATGTGTGGAAGTGCACGAAATTAAAAAAAAAATAATTATCATCAATTTTTTATCGTGGTATACGTTGTGTGTGCGAGGAATAAAAAGCAAAAAAATGAAGGTCTACTTAAAATAATATCTTTTAAATTCAGAAAATTTAACAGAAAAAATTGATTGATTGTAAGAAAAGAAGAAACTGTGAACATTTATATCTTTATTATTTAACACTTAAAAACGCGATTTACAAAAATACAAACAAATTTAACCGACATAACAATGAGATATGACGCCATCAGAAGTTCTCTTAAATACATACTTCAAAATTATACAAGAAACATTCATACTCAAATTAAATATTCTAAAATACCATTCAAATAGTTCTTTTGAATTGTTTGATCGTGACGTTAAATTGATAATTAAATCAATTCCTGCGAAGACTAAAGAATTTCCAACCACTTTCCCGTTTCTGTTTTTTAGGTTTTATATCTCCTACTGTCTCAAAGATAGGAATGGCGGGATTTGTTGTAAGCGGGGGCATAGAATTTCCTCTAGAATACCTCCTCTGTAACTGAAAATGAGTAACAAATGTTTTTTATTTCGCCAAAACAATTAAAAAAAACATCAAATATGAGATTAAAAAATAGAGGATAGCAATTAATAGCAAAATTTAATTAGGTTGTTTCTTAAGTTATAAAAATTAGGTGGTGGTTGTATAAGAACTCTCATTCCTGGCGCCTTAAGCTAGACACGATTCTTGGTAGTTTGATTTTAGAACCATTGAGGTTAGTAGGCTGTAGCGGAAAAGTACACTGGACAATTTCTACAAAAATAGGAACAAAAACTAGAAGTGTCGTAAATTTTCGCCTTCTTTGATATTTTTTCACATCGCAGAAGGAAGTTACAAGACCTGAATACTCGAGCTAAGCCATGGGGGAAAAATTGAACTTGTGAGTTGAAGTCGTGTTAAAGTGAAATACTTACTCCTAAAAATTCGGAAATTTACTTTATAAAGCCGTGTCATTTGGACGTTTTGAAATTTAACATTTATATAAAACATTTTATAGAAAAGAAATAAGTGCGAATACTAACTGAAATTGGTATAGGCTAAGTAAAACGGCCACTAATAATTTTAAGAACTTTTATTACCACCTAATGTTCTTTTAGGAAGAAAATATAAAAATACTCGTTAAAGTACGTTTGTATAGTAATAAGGGTCTTACTTCATCTGGATTCATGGAACTTTGCGATGTGACTGAAAATAAAAAGATTATTTTAAACTAGGTAATTACAAAGAAAAAAAACGAAATATGGAACATTGCAGAATAGTTGAACATAGTAGAATTCTGAATTCAGCATTAATGTGTTATCAATGCAGTAATGTGTTCGAAGAAATAAAACAAAAGTAATTAACTAAAATAAATTAACTAATAACTTTAAATTCATGACCCTAATCATTTAGAGAATTTTTTAAATAAGTTTCTTGAAAATAAATGTACCTTTCTGATTAGTAAGACGAAAGAAGTTTATGATATTTATTTTTAGATCAAAGTAAAATAATTTTTCTATGACCAATAAAACTTTTTCTATTAAAATACTATAACTATAACAAGTTGGAACTTCATCTTATTCTATGAGACTATTTGAAAAATCTTACCACTGTTTCGTGGTGTAATGTCGCTGCCATAAAGCGTGGGATGATTTGGAGACGAAGCGGCTTCAAAGCTGCCCCCATGCTGAACTGTGGTGTAATAAGGGTTTTGCTCATCTGAAGAATCCACATCTTCCATCGTCTGGTCCTGAAGAGTTGACAAGCTCGACGTGGACTCGGCAGCTACAAAACAAAAAAAAAATTGCTTTCTGTTGTTGCTGCGTGTTTGAATCCTTTACTTACAAAAGCCACACACACACACATTCACTTTCCCAACATTTACTGACGTAGCAAAAGAGTTACTTATTAGAAAAAAGATACCCATCCACACACAATACTCCTCTCTGTTTAAGAACATTTGCGATAGTGTACCTTTAAAATACGGTTGTTCAAAAGCTAATTTGCATGGCCATGGGATGTTCCGTGAATTAGTCGATACATTTTTATTTCGTACGATATAACGCCTCTAAATCCTTCTTAAGTTGTACAATAAGGTTATAGGGCCTCGAGTAAATTAGAGCTATAGGTAGTTTCAGTATTGAGTTGACTTGATTTAATGCATTAAAGGTTCTTTAAAAATAGAAGGAAAAGAAAAAGAAGAAGGTAGGATAGGAAAAGAAAAAATAAAACTAAGAGAGAAGAAAGAGGAGATAAGTGTAGAATGGGGGGTTAGAAATAAGAATATGGGAATAAGATTGTGCTCTATCACATTTTCATTTCTCATTCGTTTCTTTCTTTCCTTATAGGATAGGATGGGAAAAAATAAAACTAAGAGAGAAGAAAGAGGAGATATAGGATGTTAGTAATAGAATAGGAATAAGATTGTGCTCTTTCTATTTTTCAATTCTCATTCGTTTCTTTCTATACATCTCTTTTCTCTCTTTGTCAATATTTTATCTTTCTCTTTTCCTATCTTTCTTTCCTTTTTATCTTTCTTTTCACTTTTATTAACTTTCCTCTATCTTTCATTTATTTTCCCTCAATTTTTCTCCCTGTGTAAGATACGCTAATGACCTTATTCACTGCTACCTGACTAGCGGTTAACCAGCAGTCACAGAAGAGTTCGCGAAAATGTTTTTCTCTCTTTAAATGCTGGTCGGGCAGCAGCGAATGAAGCTATTAATGCAATAAACTATAAAGTCGACTTCATTGAAACCAAAGCTTTTAATTACTAGTGATACCCTTACCCCCATAAATATTATTAATTAAGAGCTTTATTATAACCTTCCACAAAGAAAAAGAGAAGCTTAAAAAGATTAAATGAATTGCTCCGCTGCCATGGATTCATTCAACATTTTACGGTTGGATAACCCGGATTAGTAAGCATACAACCCCTTAATTTGGAAGTAGGAAGTCTCTAATTACTGATGCGGCAAACAGCTGTGAGGTGGAATATCCGTGGCATAGAAAAACTTCGTTGGGATTCTAATGCTTTTAAGCTGAGAGCACACAATTGAAAAATTAGTATCACACATGGTTGCACAGATAAAACACCCCGCACAGACTGGGTCAGAATTGACAATGATGCGAAAATCGCTAATAATATGATGTGGCTTAAACTGACAGCTGTGGGGTATATGAAAAAAAAAATATTTTAATCTAAAACCATGAGATAACAAACGCACCTATCATTTAGATGGGCTGATTTGAAAAAGTGGGTCTCAGTTATTAAAAAAACAAATTGGTTGGTTAGTTTTAGGTTTTATGGGCTCTAGGCCCATCAAGGACATATAGCGTCAAACAAAATTTAAAATTGGTGTATAAGAGTAAGAGTAGTAATATTTGAAGAAAAGGTTATAAGGCAACGGTACCTCTTGGTTTTAAATTTAATTTTGGGCCAATTAAATACAAATGCTTTAAAAAACCGTTACTATAAAAATGGACACTGTTAATTTTCGTGCCAACGTAAAGGAAACATTCAAAATTGAAAATTCGTATCGGATACTGAAAAAAAAACTTTGCTATTAAGATGCTGCTAGATGTACTATCTCTCGGGGTCATAGGTTCTGGAATACCTACGCAAAATGACCACGACGCGTCATGGCTCTTTTGATAACTTGACCCAAGGGCACTATGGTTTCAATAAAGAGCACTTAACCGTTTATTAAGTAATTTTGTGCTCAACGGTAGAATAAAATGATGCTCTCCAAATAAACAATAGATGTCGAAGTGCAAAGTAATCTTATTTATCTTAGGGGCAAAACTACTGTTTGAACTGAAAAGCGAGCACCTTCGCTACCATGACTCTAACTTGGATATTCCTTCCACCTTGGTTTCAATCACAAAAGGTTTCATGAAAGTTCCGACACTTAGCTTAAGGGGGTTATGTTATTGATCGCACTGAAAAGCCACTTTACTAACTGTAGGCATTCTAAAGTTAAAAGGGGTGAATGAAAAATTTGGTGGATAACCCTTTATGTAACGTGTGAATGTGGGTATGATAGAATTATAAGCTCAACCACAAAATAATCTAATTCAGTCAGTGAGCTAGCCTTTAAAAACATATATAGACAATCTCTGGCCCGTCGGGTGGACGTGAACCGACACAACTTTTTTTTTTGAATATTTTTGAAATCGTGCCCCTTAGTAAACTAAACTCATTCAGGGGCGGTTCCAGATCGAGGAGGGCCATAGCTACCCCGAGAAACCCTAAAAAGTAGCCTGAAGACGCTTTTTTGGCATTCTAAGATTCTAAAATTTTCACCCCGTACCACCCCATTCACCTAAGGGATTATATGGAGATGTTTTAGTAGTTTTCTATGATGAGAAAAGGAAATTTTTCTGTTTTTTTTTATGGGTTATACCCAGAAATTTCCCATTGTAAGGCGATGAGATGAGGAGAAATCCCTACCCTGTCTGTCTGATATATAAAAATGAGTTAAAATAATAATTTTAAAGTGAAACTTCCTAAAAAGTTTCCATTTTTTTGTAAAACATGATAATACCCCACCAAATTTAGAAAGAAAAAGTTAAAATCTTCTTTTTAATGTTTCATAAACGGGCCTTCAACCAATTTCTTCTTCCTCCAAAAGTTAGACTCTGCCTCCAAAGTGACTCCATCCTCCTCCGACCTACCACGGTTACATCATAATATTTTTGCAACTACTTAGTATCTACGAACGGCGACTTCATTTTTCTTCTGAAGCTTAGTCCGCAACTACCCAAAGGTTGCCCATACCCGCTTTGTGGGGTTGAGGAACACACTTGGACCTCACACTTGGCTCATTCACCATTCTTTGGAGGATGGATAAGAAACAGCTACGGGATGTTTAAACATGAAAAACAACTCGGTACTCATCGACCAATAATAAAACCAGTAGCTACCTGTTACATTTTTTGTCTAATGGGCGGGTACTACTGGACATTATCCATGACTACTGAACTGCCCTAAGAAGTACCTACTTAGCGTTACCCAGAGAGCACCTGTGGACCGGAGCCGCGGAGGTGAGGTACTACTACCCGCGCCACATTCACTCTCACAAACCCTTTTTACAGATGGGCCACATTCATTCATCACACAAGGACAGAAACTATACTCGACAGCAACGTTTCTTAAACCCAGTACGTCACAAATGCGGAAGAAGAAATAGGTAAATACGAAGCCTGTTGGGTTGATAGGAGGAGTTTCGGTACGCAAATCGTGATTGAAAAGCACTATATATACATGGGTTTAACAAAATAATCATATTTTTAAATTGACGTTCTTCATTTCACTCAAAATTCAGACACCGCAATGGGAACTACTTTGTTTGTTAGGGACGTCGTAGGGTCAATTTAAGTTGCTGTCTAGTATAACATCCATGCCAAACGAGGATTGGAACCCCAGACGTACGGCTTCGCAGTCAGATGCTCTAACCACTAAGCCAGTACGTCGGCTTACATACCTGTTACATAGCTGGACTGATTGGAAACGGAAGATCTGGCAGACAGAGGACCCGTGTCGTAAGACGTGATGGAACACGACTTGGAAGACGCCTCGTCGTAGAGAGCCGGGTCGGCTTCGTTCTCCTCCTCCAGAGTGTCCGACGAGTCCAAAGACGAGAACCTGAACCCGCTCTCCACGTCGTCGTAAAAGGGGTCCTCCGGCTCTTCGGCTTCTGGCACCGTCGCGAACTGCTTGGCGCTGGGCAAGGCCGCCCGGAACTCGATGGTCGCCATCCACTCCTTCCGCTGGGCCTCGCTGGGGGCCTCGAACAGCATGGCCGCTCCGTCGTTCAGCTCCAGCCTGAAGACGTGCTTCTTCTTCTTCTTGCGGTAGTCCTGCGGGACGTAGACCCGCGAGCCCATCACGCTGACCGGGGGCTTGCAGGGGCGGCTGAGGAGAAAGTCCTTCTTCTCCTTGAAGAAACACAGCAGGTGGCCGGTCAGGAGCGTGTAGTAGGACTTCCAGTGGCGGGAGGGGGCTCGCGAGCCACCGGACAGCAGCTCCTGCTTGCGGGAGAGGATGCCCTCGGCGTGGACGGGCGGAGGGGCTGGGTGGGAAGGGGGGGCGGGGATTTCGGGAGGGGGCAAGTAGGGTGGTCGGCTGGTGACCGATCTGCGCATTGAGTCGATGCGGGAGAAGTTGGAGTTCATCGATGGGTTTTGGTAGTCAGAGTCCGTCGCAGTCTCTTCGGAATTTTCGAAGCCGAGTTCTATTCTTCTTTCCTGCGGACCAAATGAGAATTAGAAACAAAACGTAAACCCCTAAAACCGGCGTTCGAAATGAGCGGTGGTCCGAGACCAGTGAGAAACGTCTCGGACCACTACGGTCAGAAAATCAATGGTCCGACGGACCAGTGGTGAAAAAATATCCCATTCTCCAGTATCAACTAGTGCAATATGAACATTTAATCAAGAAAATTACTTAACAAATAAGATATTTTCAAACATATTTGTTTATTTTGTTTAGTTTTCTAAAATGAATCATTGGTGTTCACTCTAAGTGCAGTTAGTTACTTTAAAAAATTGAAACCAGTCCTTTTTATTTTGGTTGAAGACCAGTAAGATTGACAAAAGAATGGTCCTCAGAACCAGTGAACTAATTGTTCAGTTTCTAACGCTGACTAAAACATAATGGGATATCGTAACCTCCGTGACAATATGGGCAGAGCACGGTGATGGCGTCTGTAGCATGTACCGGAATTTTCGAGCAAAAACGAGCGTGCCGAGAAGCCTACAGTCACATAATTTCTGTGACAAAAAAACTCTGGCTATATAAAAAATTGCGCCAAAAGTGGTTGGTAATATCCGTTTATCTAACGAACACTGTTTTAAAAACTAGGGATATCATGAATACATCAATACTTAGCAGTCATATTTACAAATATTTGAGTTTATGAAACAATTAAATAAAGAAACAATAAAAACCAATACATTTAAGAGAACATGTACTTAATATAATTACGTTTTAAATTATCTTTATGCGTTTGGGTGGGGATGAACTTATAGTGTTTTTTCATATTCAGTGATTTAATTTTTCACTATCCATAAATCTTTAACCCATTTGTTAAACCCATTTGCTAATTTACGCAAGTATACCACCGTATTTCTGGTAATGGTAACAAAAAAGACGTAACCGTATGTAGTAAGTCAAATATCAACCCAACAACCAATTTTCCATTAAAAGTGATAACATGAGCCTGATTCACTATATTCTAGTTAATACTTTATACCTCCAGTATTTTTTCTTCTTCTAGTCTCCTTTTTTCTTCTAGTCTTTGTTGCTCCAAGAGTTTTTCCTGTTCTAGCAATTTTTCTTCCTCTTCTTTTTTCTTTTTCAAAGCGTAGTCTTCCATCTAATTAACAAGTGAAACAGATTTATAATTACTCAATTTTTAAATCTTCATTATGCCATTGATGCATAAGATGCTTTACAGAAGATAAAATATCAATGTTACTCGTTACATGTGTTTTCATAACCAGAAAATAACATAGTTAAAACCGATACTAGAAAAGAATTGCCATTCACTTAATGTTTTTCCATAAAGAATGCCTTACTTTGGTAGATTCTCCAAGCTCTAGAAACTTCAGTTCATAAATTTCGATTTTCTTTTCAAACTGCTCTTGTTTCTGAAGGAGGTGTTCTACTTCTTCTACCGACTGTCCGTTTTCTTGGGATAAGTTGTGTTCTTGAGAATTCAGCCACTTCTCTAGCTGAGAAAGCTTTTTCTTAAATACCTACACAGAAAAAATAAGATAGACTGTAATCAAATCAGTTAAAACGTAAGTTTGTCAAGTCATAGAAAGGATTCTTATGAAACTATGTAGATATAAGATTTTCTTTAATGCTCAAAAATTTCTGACAGTAAAAAGAAATTTAATTACTATTAAATCGACCCATTCATTGTTATCCTGACCTGAGGTTAACCGTGTCAAACCTCGGATTGACAGTCAAAGAAAGGAAAAACTTTTTTTGCCAATCAGAGTTGGCATACAAGTTTGATTGCCGGCATATCAGGTTAGCGCTGAATAAGTTGCAAGAGTGTTTTGAAGAATTTTATTGACCTCTAGAGGAGAGCATATTAATACTAGACTACAACGTTTCTTAACCCTATGACGTCACTACGCAGAAGGAAAAACCGAGTTAACAGAAAGCCTGTTGGGTTGCTAGAAGGAGATATGGTACGCAAGTAGTGATAAAAAAGACGCGGCACAGCTTCCATATGAGTCCTCCAGCCGCCATGTTTATCCACAGCAATATGCTTAAGTGTTGTCATCATTTTTGAGCTCATGTGTAAACATGGCGACTGGAGGACTCTTATCGAAGCTGTGACAAAGACGCTATTTAAACGTGGGTTAAACAAACTAATCGTATTTCTAATTTAAAGGTCTTAATTTCACTCGAAATTCAGACACCATGCTGGGAACTACTTTCTTTGTTTGTTTCTCCAGGGTCAAGTAACGTTGCAGTCTCATTTGTGATGAAGCCAAGATTACCTGCAAATCCAGGTTTTGTTCGTATACTTTCTGTCTCGACTCCCACGTGCTCAATAGCTCTTGCATAGCCGCGTTCAGTGACTGAATTTTCGCTCGGATGTCGTTGGAGAGAAAGTGACCACTGGACACTATCTCCATACCTCGAGCCTGGAAGTGGTCGCACGAGCGGAAGCGGGCGTCGATCTCGGCCTTGTACTCTTCGTGCTGGGCCAACAGACCCTCGCATTCGGTGACGTCCTCGGGAAGTTCGCTGGCAGTCAACAAAGCGGACATCTCGTAGATCCAAGCGCTGTAAAGGGACATCCATAAATTACGTGAGGTGTGAGTTACGTGAGTTTACGTGAGTTACGTGAGTTACGTCCATAAATTACGTGAGTTTACGTGAGGTTCCCTCCCCCCTTGGTGAGATTTAGTGAGATTTTGCTGGACCCACCCCTCCCCCCACGTGAGATTTTCTCAACCACTAGTTTTGTTTTATCGGCATAAAAATTACCATCCAGATCGCAAAATTTTCATACAAAAACACATTGAAATCGAAAACATGGTTCTAACTTGTAATTATCAGGACTGACTGGCTAATTATTTGCTAGTTTGACTAATCTGAGCATTTTTTCTGAACTTGTGCTAAAAAATATTAAAGAAAAAACCGTATATTTTCTAAACGAAAAGTTGACGTGAGATTTTAATTGATTCCCCCCTCCCCCCTGGTGAGATTTGGTGAGATTTTCCTGGACCCCCCTCCCCCCTTTTTACCTCACGTAATTTATGGATGTCCCCTACAGGAGATTTTGACAATTCTCATTTTTATGATTTAGGTGAATGACTAAAAGCAATTTTAAATAAAAATGAAAATTTCTCATTTTCGCATCATGAGGAGAGTTTTAGGACGTAAAAACTGCGCAAATTCAACCTAATTGAGCGTGCGTTTTCGGGGTTTTATCTAAGGCATTTCTCTGCACAAGGTGTCTTTTCGTACTGAATAGATGCTCCTCTACAACTTAGTAATTGACTAATTAGCAAATCTCTAACAGTTTTTTAAATAAAAATTATAACTCCTAAAATTTCCGCTAGAGGGCGTGGAAAGTTGTCTCATTGGATAGGGCATGGTCACTTAACTATACCTAGACCCCACTTTCATGACTATATCTGTAGGGGTTCAAAAGTTAAAGGGATGGACACTTATCTTGGTACACCCTGTTTAAGATTATTATTATATCACATAATCACCACTTTTTCATTTAAAAAATTTCCTTTCTTTTTCTTTGTAATCCCAACTGTTATATAGTTCAGCGTCCGATTTGTATCAGTCTAGATAGTCTCGTGTTTATGGGACGTATGTAAAAGAGAAAAGTTTTGTATGCTGTATTTGGAACTATGGTTTGATATTTCACTCGTTAATCAGGAACACGATAGTATGTGAAAGATTTTATAGACACACATAGCTGCCAAAAACGCCAATCTGCTAGTTTAGAGAAAATATATTGAGGTTATAGTATATTAATCTTGATATAAGATATAAGAAAATAAATAAATAAAATTGTTTTCTTATAAGAAACTGATTTCTTTTTAGAGTTACGAAAGGAAATTTTTAGTACAGTAAATGAACAGTCAACAGTATTTTAACATCCTTGGTATATACTTTGATGAATTAATTGTCCAAATTGTAGAAAATACTTGGGAATAAAAAACTGACATTTCTTTGAACCCCATCGATTTCACAACAATGATACAATCTACATTATACTACTTTTAAGGTTTATTTACTTATAATTTGAATATTTTTTGTGTCAAGAATTAATTTCTCATCCATATTAGTCCACTTTTTTTTTTTAAATTCAATGAGTATATCACCAGACACGGGCGTAGCTGAGGGGGGGGGGATTTGGGGATAAATCGAAACTCAGAGAAATCTTCATTTTTTGACCATGGAAAACCACAAAAACTACCCCATATCTCCTCCCGAAATATCAATATCCCCTCCGAAATTTTTTCTGGCTACACCACTGTCACCAGATACCATTGAGCCAAAGTTACCCCAACGTAATTAAAAATTTATTAATAGTCAAACCACAAAGGGAAACAAAATAATGACATTGAAAATAGTTAGAGGACTTAATAATTGATGGGAAAAAAAATTGAATTTCATTGAATAAAAAATTGTTTTAAGAAAATGTAATGGCAGTGAAAGTTTTACTCACTGAAAGTCTCTCGCTTCTTCAAAATAAGACTGCAGTTGCTCTGCTTGAATTAGCTTGTCTTTTCTGCTTACTGCTTTCGTATTGCATTTTTCCCAAGAATGGTGGATAACATTAAGTTTCGCTTCAACATCATCTTGAGAATCGGGAAACTGATTTGTTAGATTTTTAGATTCTTCTTCGAGAGCGTGAACTTGTTCTTCTATAACTTTCAGATCTCCCTAAAGAAAAGAAAGTGACTCCTTCAAATGGAAAAGTGAATCAGACTTAAGAGCAGCTCACTGTTAGAGTGAATAGCAATTACAAAAAGCATCATGAGATAATAATAAAAATTGTTTATAAAAATAATTTGAATAAGAAATTAAATAGATAGGTGACTTATTTTTATCAAAGAAAACGTTATAATTAACACGAAATATCACATTTTACAATAGGAATAATAAAATTGCAATTATTATGATTTTCATCGCACCGGCATTCTACATAATGCTTTTCATTGCTCGTATAAAATCAGAACGACGTAAAAAATTACTTGTAGCGTATCATGATGCTTTATTAACGTCTTGATGCTCTCCAAGTCATGTCCGTAATCGTCCGAAGAAAGGGCAATATCTTTTTCATTAATCCAGCTTACTGTCTCATCACAACTTTTGTAGAACGAATGGACGGCGTTTTCCTTCTCTAAAACCTGCAAAATTAAATTTATTCGAATGAAACACAAACAAAGCTTATCTGTTGTTGCTGGAGAAGAGGTAAAAACAAGAAACTAGTTTTATTAATCCCATTTATTTATTTATTTATGCTGAGGATTTATCACCTGGGATCGTAAAACGATTCTTAACCTAATAATCACATTCATTTACACACTCGGTAGAAAATTAAGGATGGTTTTGAATTTTTGTGAATAATCACACAAATCTTGTCAATGAAATTCATGTCACAGGATCATTCAAGATAGGGTATAAGCAATTCGGGATCAAATTACCCTAACAATAGTTTAAGGGGGTAGAGAGGCTCTCGATTGATAATGAAGTTTGTTCAGATGTCACTCATTATTGCCTAAAAAATCATACTTAAAGGTATTCCGCACACCATGGAATTCAGCTATATCATGATATCATATACTAATAACGGGAATTTTCTAAATGATTCTCACACAGACTTTTCTGCTACTTTTCCGAATGTGTATGAAACTCTTTATTAATGGAGGGCCTCTGTACCCCCTTAAAATATGTTATGGTAATTTGATCCCTGGACCGTATATTATAACTCTTAGATGATTCTATGGCATAAATTTCATTAATACTGTTTACTACAAACCTAGAACTGATTTGCTGAATTTAAGATTTAACTGTGATTTTAACTGAATTTAGATTTAACTGTGATGTTAACTGGAATTTCTACTATTTATTGCCTAGCTCATTTGTGCTGACCAGTAGGTTGTCAATGATTTCTGCTCCCGTAAATGAACTGGTTTTGTTCTTCTTACGATTCAATATTTCTTGCTCTCTCCCAAATACGAGACTATAATTTGTGTTCCAAAAAATCAAATTATCCTTAATTTTTGGACACTATACTAGTGTAAATCTTTATTACCTACTATTTAACATAGAAAGAATTATTTTCATATATAATTAACTACCCTTAAAATGTTTAAAGATATAAATAGGGAGACAATTATTTTTTTAAAATAGTTACTTCAAATCGAGACTTGGCTGCTTCTTGACAGTTCGTCCAAGCGTCCTCCAACTCTCTTAAAGCTTCTTCAACACTAATGGACTCCGAATGTCCTTCTTCAATGAGTTCTTGCCCCTTTTCTCTGCATACTTGCACATTTGCTTCTTGGGAGTGCAAGCGGTTTTGAAAAAGTTCAAACTTTTGAAGAAGGGACTGAAAAGTTTGTAAAGTTTCTTTGTAAGTTTTATGAATGAATTTTAACTGTATAATGTTATAATGATCAATATTAAAAGTAGTTTTTGAAGAAAGAACGAAAAAGTTTGTGTGAGGATGATACATTTTATGAAGAAATCATAACTATAGTATGATTCCTTTGTCAATATTAAATGTATTTACTTTTTAAATATTAATTATTATTGTTACAATTTATTTTACTTCTATGATTTTATGCAACACCGATATTTTAGTAAAAAGTTGATAAAAAAACTGGTTGAATAAGTAATTACTCAACTCCTTTAAAAATTTTACTTTTAACAAAAATAAAAGCTTCTTCACGTTAAAATATGTTCTAAAACGCGTTAGCATAAATAAGTACGCAATTTGAGTGTAAAATAAAATTCCCAAGAGAAAAATGTGCAAACAAGTTTGTTAAATGTTATTAAGAAACAGATTAAAGGAGTTCACTGAGAAAGATGACGATTTCAAATCTGAGTACATCCATAGTTTCATTTTGATATGAAACTTTTTGTTTCAAATATGAAAACTCTTTTTTTTTTTCTTCCAATTTTGAAATACAGTCGACATCAATCTTAATGTGCCCAAATGTAGAATGATAACAATATCCGATTGATAATAAATAGCGATTTGATATTAGAAAGTTTCAAACAGTGTTACTCGAGTGTTTGCCTTTAAATAATTGAAGTATTTAAAACGATTACGTGATATGTATTTTGCAACTTCTACATTCTTAAAAAAATATGAGAGTGGAACATATAACACTAATAAATTAATAACTCATTTTGTATGATTATCTATTAATATTGGCCTTCAAAAGGGAAATAAAGGAGCTTTTTAGGGGATTTTACCAGATTTTGATAACATAAATAACATATAACATAACATGATAACATATATTGATCACATAAAACAATACAGTTTGCATTAATTTAAATAGGAGTGATCGGGACCGGTCAATTTTGATAACATTATCCGATTGATAACATTAACCGTGATCACAACAAGCGGAGTCAACTGTTAACTAAGTTTCATACAATTTAATAGTCACCGCTCAAATTATATGTATTTTTGTTTAATATTTGCAGTTTATGCAAGTAGTTATGCGAATCTTCTTTAAACTCATAACTTTTAAAAACGTGATAGCCCGCCTCGCTCAGATGTGGCATCGCACTCTAATTACAAGTAGCCTAGTAGTCTCATTCAAGGCAAATATACATAGTGTTCGGCAACTAGTGGTCAAAAAATAGTTAACTACCAACTACTAACTAGTTTGGGAAAATCTATTTGCAACTAGTAGTTACCCAAAAGTACCCAAAGTAGTTAACTACTAGTTAACTAGTCTATTTAATTTCATAACCTACTTTTTGGCAAAATTCTAATACATCTTTCTTATCTTTAAGTCACAAACAACGTTAATACTTGGCGCAAAAATGGTCTTTATTTCTGGTTATGGTATTTGAGTACTCTATCTTTGATAAAAATTTTAAATATCTTTTTAAATTTTAAATAATCCTTTTTTTGAAGTAGTAGTTGAAAATTTGAAAGTAGTTTTAACTAGCAGTTAATTAAAAAAGTAGTTAAACTAATAGTTGAACTACTTTAAACTAAAAGTAGTTAAACTAATAGTTGAACTACTTTAAACTAAAAGTAGTTAAACTAATAGTTGAACTACTTTAAATTAAAAGTAGTTAAACTACTAGTTAACTCGGTAGTTAACTACTAGTTGCAACTAGTTCTAGTTAACTAGTGCCGAACACTAAATATACAGTACCATCGAAGGGGGTATTTTTGATAAAGGTCTTGAATGTGTCATTTTTGAGTACCAGCCTAATTTCAAAAATGAGTTTATACACGTTTCAAACTTTAGTAAATTCGATTCGGAGCCAGTTTGAGTTGGTGAAATACTCAGATTTGAGCATTTTTTACTCAGTTTTAAAAATACCGTTTTAAGAGTATTGAGTATTTTTCTCATCATAGTTAAAGTTTAGTAAATTGAATTGGTCTAATTTGGAATTGAGCATAATCAATCATGTTATTTTACCTCTACGTGCTCTACATCCCTCCCATGGTCAGCTGAGTTGACGATATTAGCCATTCCTGTCAGTTGGGAAATCAAATCATACACGTCTCTCTCAAAAACAAAGCTGTCTTCTTTTTCCCTCAAAATGGCTGTTCTTTTAAGAACATTTTGACGCAGCTCCTCATAAAAGTCAGCCACTTCCATCTAAACAATTTCGAAAAGTGTTAAATGTTAAAAAGATAATCTGTACTCAAAATGATTCAATGGTTTTAAAAGTTACCTGTTTCGTTCTGATATTTTCGCTATCGAAGTGCTGCCTGTCAATTAAGCTGGAGCTCAATTCTTCTAAAGTAGCAATGCTTTGTCTGTAGCCTTCTGTTGCTGCTTCAATTGCGTGCAGCTTTTTCTGTGCAGCCTGGGATGAAACAAACTCATTTCATCTCCGTTTTCTCAACTTAATATGAACACATATACTTAAACTAAAGATGAATGATGTAAAATGTATTACAAACATTACAAATGGAGTAATTGCCCCAATTGTTAATTTTTAATGTTAAATTTTAGGAAATTAAATAATTCACTCAAGCGTCGCTTTACTATATTATATAAGTGATAAATCGTAGAAAAATTCAAACATTAGGAATGGTGATGAAAATATTAAAGAAAACAAGTTTAATCAGTAAAAGAGTCATACATAAGCAGAAGTTCGTAAAGTAGTACTAATTTATCTTATGCATATTTAGCATATTATAGTAAGAACACTAAAAATATTAAAGACTTTGATAGAGTTGATATTCGTGTTCTCTTGATGCAAATTTTTAAATTAAAAAGTATTTCTGTCGGCAAATTTTTAGAATTATTGGAATGACAAACTCGGCGACTTAGTATTTGTTCTATTAATTTTCAGCCAAATATTAAAAAATTGGTTTGTATCAGTTTCAGTTGAATTAAATCATGCAACATAATTAAAATAAAAGTGGACCCTTTGTTTATCTCATACCTGAACTGAGTAAATATCACGATCACATTCGCAAGATAGAACTTGATTAAGCTTTTCCTTCATCCACATTTCTGCTTGAGAAGCTTCAAAGTAGTACTGGAAATTACAAAATAAGTAACATTATGAAACCTTTTTTATTTTTAATAAAGTAGCTTTAAAAACATAAAAAATCAAATCGTATAATGCTGATGGTTCTCGGTTGATTACGACTTCAAAGCGCGATACGGGGACTTGGGCAATAATACGTGTTGACCATCTTTTTGGATGTCAGTCCTTTGTAGTAAGCATTTAAAAAAATAAATGCAATTAAATTTTTATTGCTTCTTTCTGTATTCTACTTATGAAAATAGCATTTTCCCGTACGGCTTAGCTAGTTAACGTAAAAGTTAACCTAATGTCTAAAATAATTAAATACTGAAATACTTGTATTTTTATCATAATAGTTATTTAAATTTATTAGTTGTTCAGTTATTTTGACATAATTCCCTTAGTTATTATAGGATGATTCCAAATTGATTTTTATGTTCAGCGTGTTTATTTGCTTTTACATACTTTCTAATTGCATATTTTATACAGTTATTTTCACAAAGCTCCCACCTATCCAGATATTTTAAACTAAAAAATTCTGTTAAAAGAAGAATTTGTCTGAAATACTTCAGAAACGTAAAAAAAATAAGAATTTTTCAAATCTACATTCAAAATGAGTGTAAAGTATATTTTAAGGAATCCGCGGTTCTTCAACACCATTAATTATTCCCACTGTGAAATTTATTCCCCAAAAGTGTGTATTAATCTTGTGCTTATTAAATTTAATGACTTAATTAATTTAATTTAAATTTGTGTACTTTTTGAGCTTCTAATGCGTCGGCCAGTCTGAGGCGTCTCAAGCTAATGGTGTCCTTGAGGCAGTGGAACCGTTCCTCCAGATTCTTCACTTTGGCTGCAGTCCCTGGATTACTAGCTCTGACACCCCGGTCAACAACTGACGATATCAACCGCTCACGAGACACTACCTCTGTCTCTAAAGCCTGTAAAAAACTATAGTTAGGATGCATATTGAATTGTCAGCTGGATTTAGAACATCATTACATCGTAGTATGAGAAATTTGCAGTTTATAAAAGCTTTTTTTTTTCGTCATTAACGAAAGAAGAACGACAAAATTTTATACAAACCGTTCTTTAACATTTTAATACAACACAGACATTTAAACCTTAACTCATTAAACTTCAATGAGATATACTAACTCAAAAGATATTTATATT
This sequence comes from Tetragnatha montana, assembly GCA_963680715.1. Lineage (NCBI taxonomy): Eukaryota > Metazoa > Arthropoda > Arachnida > Araneae > Tetragnathidae > Tetragnatha > Tetragnatha montana. The sequence continues at coordinate 55,642,290 of OY796679.1, forward strand.
AATTATTAATAAAGTATATTTCTCTGTATACTTCACCTGTAATTTCTTTTGAAGAGCTTGAACAGACATCACATCGTGATATTGAGGGTCGGAATTGCAAATTTTAATGTTCTCTTCCACCCAAGATAGTTCTCCCTCAATATCACTTTCTATTCCAGCCAACACAAGAGACTCGTGCAGATGGTTGCCTTTCTTTTGAAGTTTATCTTCAAGGTTTCGAAACCTAAAAATTAGGTAATATCAAATTATAACTGCATTCAATATTTCAGTTAAACAAAGAGAAATATCCCTTTAAGAGTATTTCCTTTTAAAAAAATCTTTCATCACCACGTTATTTGAACCTGTTTATGTTATATTTTAAAGATTTACTTTGAAAGGTGTACTAAATAAAAACTACATTTTTATGGGTTGTCGTTTATGGTTTTTGAAGCATATTTAAGGTTTTAATTACGGTCACATTTTAATCCGACTAAAAAGTAGCTTGTCTTCATTGTAGATACACTAATTTAGTTTTCATAAATAATATTAATTTTAAGCCTTTTACATGGTATTACTAAGGAAAACAACAATTATATTAGTTTCTGTTTTAAGCATTTTGAAAATGATACGAGTCAGTGAATCAAGATTTTAAAATAAGATTAATTTATGTAGTACGAATTAACTTTATGACGTATTGAATCAAAGTAAAAAGTAAATAAAAAATTTATTAACAACTAAACTCTTATGTAACTAAATTTGTTTTATAAATCAAATCTTTGTGATTAAAAGTGTTTTGTATTACTTCTCTGTATATTACTGCAACCAAGCCTCTAAATTTTCATAGTTTTTATTTATAATATAAATTTCAAAATTTTTCATCTTTAAACTTTTAAGGTTATAGTTTTAATTACAATATTTTTTATTTGGAAAATAAGGTTTTGTGTATTAACTAGATAGTTTAACAAATACACATGTTATTAAAAAATATTACTATATCAACGCAGGACTTTTAAAAAATAGAACTTCCTAAATTTCTCTCAAAAATATTACTTTAAAATAGGCCATATTTACTTAGTACTTCTCTTTTCATGTTAAATAAAATAATAATGTAATCAGAAGGTATTAAAATTACTTTTGTTGTGTTTCATTGTATTGAGAAGAAAGCTCATCCAACATGAAATGATTCATTTGTTGAAACACATCTCTTATGTTAATGAGTTGCCTTAAATTCTGTGAATATTCGTCAGCTTCTTTTTCCAGCTCCTATAAAAAACTTGCATCATAAATGTGAATCTTTCAACGTAATGGGAAAAGTATGCCCAATCTAAAATTCGTTACTTGGTGTCTATTCTTTCTCTGTTGAATAATAGCAGCATTCCCTTCTGAGTCTTCTCTATCAATTTCCTTTTCTGTATCTTCTATCCATGTTCTTATATCTTCTAATTTGTGTTTGAACTGCAGTGCCTATTAAACGAAAGCAATATTAAGTAATCATAACTTACATGAATATATTCCGAACTGTACACTTAACTGTTTGCATTTAGCTAATTATATTTACGAATCTAATATTATTACTGATTAAAATATTTTTGAATCACGAAGATTCTTCCAAGAGAAAAATTTGTCTTCGGGCACTTTTTTGAAAGAAAATTTGTTAGGTAGCATGGTGTGGTCTTTCCAACCAAAGTTTGGATTAAAATTTATTCCAAATTGAATTTCTTATTTGGTTAAAATTTTTTAAGAACCTAAGGGTATATCCATAAATTGCGTTAGGCCAAAAAGGAGGGGAGGGGGTCCAAGCAAATTCTCACCAGGGGGAGGGATAATCAATTAAAATATCACGTCAAATTTTAATTTGAATAACGCTTAATATAAATATTTTGGAATACGCTTTTTCTTTTATCATTTTTAACACAAGTTTAGGAAAATTGAACAGATTAGTCAAAAATAGCGAATCATTAGCCAGTCAGTGGTGATAATTATAACGCACAAGACAATATTTTTGACGTGAATTTGAATAAAAATTTTACAATGTGTATGTTAAGCATCATGGTGACAAGACGAAACAAACATGGCTAGAACATATCAAAGAAATTTATTTATTGAAAAGTTTTAGAGAAAATCTCACGTGAGAATTGGAGGGGAGGGAGGGAGGGTCCGTCAAAATGTCACCAAAGGGAAGGGAGGGTTACAAAATTAAAAAAAAATAATAATCTCAGGTAATTTATGGACGTCCCCTAACGGATAATGAAATTTTTCTATGAAAACCCCTGGGTAATAAAAATACAATGATATTGTAAAGGAACAAAATGAAGCAACTAGTTTAAATAAAAACGTTTGGTCAAAACCGGATAGTAAGTAAAATAACCATATGAAACGTATAAAATAACAGGCATAAAATACATAAAATAACTCTATAATTTTAAATATCTAAAGGTTTAATAAAAGTTTTCATTCATGGTATGCCCTTTTTTATTTAGTCCATCCGTTCTATAACTTTTTGCATGACGGAAAACTTTTCAGGAAAATTCAGAATCCCTTTTCAACATAAAAAATGCAACAGAGCATTTACATTCACTTCATCTCCTCCCAACCGGGTCCTTTATACTTGATATTTCATATTCTCCATTCTGACCATGAAGAACTTTTAAACAACCAGCTCCATCTAAGCCACTCTACACGAAAATAATTTTATAACTATAAGATCTTTTTTTTTATTTTAAAAAGTGGTGATCATATTTTATCTAGGGACATTGCAGGGGAATGCAGTGATTGCTCTCATGTGTCATGATATTTTTAAAATTAATTTACAAATCAAAGACACGCTAGTCAAACCGACATTTCTAAAATACCCTTTAATAAAATACCAAAATTTTAATCTTTGTTAATTCTTTGAGAAGGTATAACGATCTTCAATTCGTATGCCTAACATAACCTTACATGACATTTCTGATTAAAAACCAATATGCTAAAACTTGCCAACAAACACTTGTGGTAGCCAATAAAGAAAACCGTAGTATTAATGCATAACTTTTAAATTAGAGTTTCCTTTTAAAAATCAGTTTTCTCTCATTCAAAAGCAAATTTGGAAGTAAATTTTTTAAAAATATTATTTGAGAAATGATTTCTTTTAGGTCCGAAATTGTAGCATGTAAAAGAGTAGAATCTTTGGAAAAAATTTGTATCTTTGTAACATTTTTCCAAAACATAAAACATGCTGAAGAGCATTTTTCCCTCTTCTACTCAAAAACCGGGACATTTATTTTTGGATTTGCATATTCTCCATTTCGAACATGAAGCACTTTTACAACGGCATCGTCAGACAATGCGGGACGAACACAAAATATTTTTTTTTTTAACTACATCAACTTTTTATTTTATTTTAAAAATCGGTGACTGGTGATCATTATTGCAGGGACATTGCAGGAGAATGAAGTGATTGCTCCCATGTCTCATATTTTTTAAAATTAATTTTAAAAAAGCAGACAAGCTACTCATACCGAAATTTCTAAAATACTTTTGATAAAATACCAAAATTTAATGCTTGTAAATTTTTCGAGAAGGTATAACTATCTTGAATTCGTATGCCTAACATAACCCTATCCAACAATTCCTATAAATACAAATATGCTAGAACTTGCTAACAAACACAATCCCGAAAACTCTTGGTAGCCAATAAACAAAATCATCGTAGTAATAATGCATAACTTGTTAATTGTTTTTTTCTGTTTTTAAAATCAGTTTTTCTCTCATTCAAAAGCAAAATTTGAAATGAATTTTTAAAAAAATGTAAGAGAGAGTAGAATATTTTTAAAAATATTGTGTTTTCGGATCATTTTTCCAGGTTTTCCACGTGTGAACGATGACTTTTTGGTAATGGGTTTATCATGAACTAACCATCCATTAAATGTTTACCATTAACAGGAGTTTAAGATGACACTAATTTAAGTATTTAAGAAATCAAGAATCCTGGTTTTGTAAAGGGGAGAGGCTGCACCCCTATATACAGTGATAAAGAATTAGGTCTAGTTTTGAATGAGAGGAATAGATTTTGGAATAGGAGGGTTCAGCAAAATGTCACCAAGGGGAGGGAGGATTCAAAAATTAACATCTCACGTAATTTATGGACGCCCCCTAAAGGATAATAAAATAGATGAAATTTCTCTATGAAAGCATTAGGTAATAAACACACATTGATATTGTAAGGGAACAAAACGAAGCATCTTGTGTTTAAAAAAACGTTTGGTTAAATTGAGATAATAAGTAAAATAAACATATAAAACGTATAAAATTACAGTAAATCCTGATAAAATAACTTTACTCTATAATTTTAAGTGTCTAAAAGTTTAGTAACAGTTTTCATTCATGGTGTCACTTTCTTATTAAGTCCATCAGTGCCAGAAATGTTTGCATCATGGAGAACTTCTTCAGAACATTGAAAAGCCCTTTCCAACATAAAAAAAGTCACCAGAGCACACGTTCTTCCCTCTTCTCCTCAAAACCGGGACGCGTCTTTATTTTCGGATTTACACATTCTCCCTTTTGAACATGAAGAGAACTTATACAAAACTTTTAAGATGTCCAATTAAAGTGCCACACGAATTTTTTTTTACTACATCAACTTTTTATTTTATTTTAAAAATTGGTGACTGGTGATCATATTTTATAAAGGGACATTGCAGGAGAATGAAGTGGTTGTGTCATGATTTTTTAAAATTATTTTACAAAAAGCAGACAAGCTAGTCATACCGAAATTTCTAAAAAACTTTTGATAAAATATCAAAATTTAATATTTGTTAATTTTTCGAAAAGGTATAACTATCTTGAATTCGTATTACACAACATTTCCTATAAATACAAATGTGTTAAAACTTGCTAACAAACACAATACCGAAAACTCTTGGTAGTTAATAAACAAAATCGTAGTAATAATGCAAAAAGAAAAATTTGATATAAATTTTATAAAAATGCAAGAGAGAGTAGAATCTTTGGAAAAATGTTGTGTTTTTGGACCTTTTTTTTTCAAGTTTTCCTCGTGCAAAGGATGATTTTTTGGTAGTGTGTTTATCATGAAATAACCATCCATTAAATGTTTACCTTTAGATGGAATTAAGAAGACACAAAAATATGTATTTAAGTAATCAAGAATTCTGGTTTTGTAAAGGAGAGAGGCTGCATCATACATTTGCCAGTGATAAAGAATTAGGTATAGTTTTGAATGAGAGGAATAGATTTTAGAATAGGAGGGTTCAGAAAAATGTCACCAAGGGGAGGGTTCCAAAATTTGGAGAAAACACACCTCACATAATTTATGCCGCAATTAAGGGATAATGAGGTGTTTGAGTATCCTGTGTTTGAGTATCCAGGTGTTTGAGTATGAGGTGTTTGCTGTATCTCCTTTAGTTTCTTAATTAATTTTTTTAACTTTTTTATTTCGCCGCTAGGGGCGCTGTAAAACCTCTCAATGGATTCTCCAGGGTCACTTACCTAGGGGTAGACCTTACTTCCAGGACCCTAGGAGACGTTGGTTCCAAATAAAAGCCGTGAAACGGACTTGTGAAACACCCTGTATATTTGCCAGTGATAAAGAATTAGGTATACACTTTCCCACGATTTGACAGAAAGCTTTTGTTTATCGGTCATTAAAAAATGCTGTGGTAAACAAAGATAAGATGAAGAAGAAATAAAAGTCTTTTATCTGATTAATAGTGTTATTTTGTTGATGGAACGCCGAGGTTTTTGACCTCTCAGTTAATAGAACTTACTTTAAAAAAATATTTACTGACTGGCCCTAGAACTGATCTGCGGTAAATTGGAGGTTTATTTTAGCCCAGTCAAATGGGGTTCAAAAGTGACGTTTTCAAAACTTTCATATAGAAGTTTTTTTTTCGACGGTTTTATATGTTTTCGAGGTCGCTGATTACGAATATGAAGTTTGCTGCCACGTGGGAGGTCGGCTTCATATCGAAAATCGCAAAAAATCGCAAAATTTTTGCTCTTTTTTCGATCTTTTGCTTATACATCAAAAACTATAAGTTTCTCGAAGATAATCTCAATTATAAAGTTGAAGTAAACAAAATTTCCTACAAAATGCACTACTCAACATTGATTTTCTGAAGAGTGGTTCTGCCTCTAGAGCGCGCTGAAAAACAGCGATTTTTTGGCCTTTCCGCAAAAAAATGAAAAGCGCGCGCTTCTACCCTCTACAAAAGGAAAACTATTCACGTTACCAACAAAACTTTTATACCACGTGAAAGAGAATTTAATTGCTTAAAAATAACCTACCTTACATTATTATTTTTTGAGAATGGGGGAGGGAGCGAAGCAAAGATCGGAAATAAAACTTTCGCGCCTTACAGCTAAAATGAACTCTCGCAGTTGTTAATTTCAAATCTGCGCTTTAATTCCGGTATATTACCAATAAAATTGGTTGTTTTGGGTGAATTGATGACTAAGCATGTTTAAAAAAATAATTTTTAAAATTTATTTATGAAATGTTAGGTATTTTAGGCGAAAATTCAATATTTTTAAAAAAATGATAAATTAAATTATGGGAATTTTTTAATGAACGAATTTATAGGTTTTTTGCATTGCTGAATCCGAATTTCAAGTTCATTTTCATTTCAAAAGTCATCTTCACATCAAAAAATGCAAAAAATCTCAAATTTTCGCTCTTTGGTTCGGTTTTTCATCGATTTTCTCAAAAAATTATTCGTTTTTCGAAAAATAACAGTACACCAAATTAAAGTACATAAAATTTTCTATAAGATACACTGGTTCGTTTTTATTTTACAAAGAGCGGTGTACGCTTTAGAGGGTTTTAAAGAGCAGCGATTTTTTTTCTTTTCTACAAAAAAAGTGAAGAGCGCTTGCTTTCCCCCACTACAGCTCTAAATATATACACGTAACAGACACATATTTTATACCATAGGAAAGTACATTTAATTTCCTACAAAATGCACTACTCATCTTTCATTTTATAATGAGAGGAATTGACGGTAGAGCGCGCTGAATTACAGCTGTTTCTTGACTTTACACAGAAAAAAGAAAATCATTTTTCTTCAGAACTCTCTAAAGCGTACACCGCTTCTTGCGAAATAAAAACAAACCAGTGAATCTTATAGCAAATTTTACGTACTTTAATTTGGTGTACTGTAATATTTCGAAAAACTAATAATTTTTTGAGAAAATCGGTGAAAAACTGAACCAAAGAGCAAAAATTTGAGATTTTTTGCATTTTTTGATATGAAGGTGACTTTTGAAATGAAAATGAACTTGAAATTCGGATTTAGCAATGCAAAAAACCTACAAATTCGTTCATTAAAAAATTCCCATAGTTTAATTTATGATTTTTTTTAAAATATTGAAATTTCGCCTAAAATACCTAATATTTCATAAATAAATTTAAAAAATTATTTTTTTAAACATGCTTAGTCATCAATTCACCCAAAACAACCAATTTTATTGGTAATATACCGGAATTAAAGCGCAGATTGGAAATTAACAACTGCGAGAGTTCGTTTTAGCTGTAAGGCGCGAAAGTTTTATTTCCGATCTTTGCTTCGCTCCCTCCCTCATTCTCAAAAAATAATAATGTAAGGTAAGTTATTTTTAGGCAATTAAATTCTCTTTCACGTGGTATAAAAGTTTTGTTGGTAACGTGAATAGTTTTCCTTTTGTAGAGGGTAGAAGCGCGCGCTTTTCATTTTTTTGCGTAAAGGCCAAAAAATCGCTGTTTTTCAGCGCGCTCTAGCGGCAGAACCACTCTTCAGAAAATCAATGTTGAGTAGTGCATTTTGTAGGAAATTTTGTTTACTTCAACTTTATAATTGAGATTATCTTCGAGAAACTTATAGTTTTTGATGTATAAGCAAAAGATCGAAAAAAGAGCAAAAATTTTGCGATTTTTTGCGATTTTCGATATGAAGCCGACCTCCCACGTGGCAGCAAACTTCATATTCGTAATCAGCGACCTCGAAAACATATAAAACCGTCGAAAAAAAAACTTCTATATGAAAGTTTTGAAAAAAACCCCATTTGACTGGGCTATTTCCTATTCAACGACCAATGAGGTTTCCAAGTGTAAATTTTGGGGCCCTGTTTAGGGGTTTCATTCACACTTCTCCCATAAACCCAAATTTATAACTCCCACACTGATATAAGGAATTAAAATATGACAGATACGCTCAATTAAATCACAGAAAACTATCTAGTAAATATTTAAAAATTAGTTCTCTTTCTTGTGTCTCAACTCAAATGTAGAGTATATCACCTATCTTTTTGTAATATGCGTCCTATAACTTTATTTAAACACCCCATTGTACCAAAATTAAAACACTTTCAAACCGACTTAGTGGATTTTTGTACAATTCTCAACCTAATCATGAGCCATCAGAAAATAGTCTGCCCAAGAATCAAAACACTCATTGAGATGGGAGTTACATGGAGTGGGCATTATCAATAGAAACTCAATAATCAAGTTGGAGCAACCGTGGAGTCCCGCTGCCAACTTGAGTAATGCATTAAGTTACCAATCTTATAATTAAGTTCCATAAAACATTTTATTATAGGTTGAAATACAGTGTTCGGCACTAGTTAACTAGAACTAGTTGCAACTAGTAGTTAACTAGTAGTTTAACTACTTTTGGTTTAAACTAGTTGAACTACTTTTTTTAATAACTACTAGTTGAAACTACTTTCAAATTTTCAACTACTTTAAAAAAAATTTTGTTTAAAATTTCAAAAATATTTAAAATTTTTATCAAAATATATAAAAAATTACACTGCTATTTATAACTACAATGTCATGGTAGAGTACTCAAATACCATGACCAGAAATAAAGACCCGTTTTGAGCGAAGCATAAAGTTTTTTGTGATATAGATAAGAAAGATGTATTAGAATTTGGGCAAAAAATAGGTTATGAAATTAAATAGACTAGTTAACTAGTAGTTAACTACTTTGGGAAATAATTAACTACTAGTTGCAACTAGTCCCAGGAAAAAATAGTTAACTACTAGTTACAACTAGATTTTCCCAGACTAGTTAGTAGTTGGTAGTTAACTACTTTTTGACCACTAGTTGCCGAACACTATTGAAATATAAAGTTACTAAACTACCTAAGTATTCACATAAAATACTATGTGCCTCCTAAATCATTGTCCTACATTCTGTCAAACCTATTCATGTTTTAATCGGAGGCAGGAGATTTTCTGGAGAATGAGAAATCAACGTATAGACGTTTCATGGAACACGAAGTGAGTCCCCTGTTACAGTTTTTGAGAAAAAGAAAACTACTAAGTTTGATTAATCTTCAATGCATTACTCAAGATGGCCGCCACCCAACTCTCAAAACACTTCCCACTTCCACTTCAAGAATAATTTCTCGTGTCTCCTCAAGCCCTGCAGCAGGTGATAACGAAAGTGAGTAAAAGTATGACTACCTAGACTCATAAGGCTAGAGAAGCTCGAAATCGTGAGTGACGTTCTGCCTACTATTTCGCGTCATCATCGCTTTTTTTGGACTACAGCGCAACTCCAATCTGAAGAGAGCGTGCACTCTTAAAACGGCCTTTTCAAAACTGAGTAAAAAATGCGCAGATCTGAGTAGTATATCACAAACTCAAACTGGCTCCGAATCAAACTTACTCAAGTTTGAAACATGCATAAAGTCATTTCTAAAAATATTCAGATACTCAAAAAGGATACATCATGGCCTCTGTCTAAATTGCCTCCCTTCGAATATGGTACAGTATTTGATATGAGTGTGGCTAGTCTACTTGTAATTTGAGTGTGATGCCGCATCCGAGAAGTGGGCTATCACGTCTTTAAATACCACCAATGGTGATTCTCATAACATTACATGCATAAACTGCAAAGATTAAACAAAAATAGATATAATTTGAGTGGTGATTACTGAATTATTTGAAACTTGTAATTTCTGGTATTTCAAAATTGAAAGAATTGTGTTTTCATGTTTGAAAAAAGTTTCATATCAAAATGAAACTATCGATGTACTCAGATTTGAAATCATCATTTTTCACTGTGTGCAAGATTCCAAACTGGAGTTAAGCTGTAATCCAAAAAAAAAGCGATGATGACGCGAAATAGTAGGTAGAACGTCACTCAATATTTCAAGCTCCTCTGGCCTTATGTATCTAGATGGCCATGGTAAAAGTATAACCTCGTAGGCTTCGGCCAGCCTCTCCTTGCGTGCATTGGTGGCACTGATGAGATTCTCCCACAAGCCCTCCACCTTGTCCACATGCTGCTGGATTTCGTAGAAGGCGAAGTGCTCCTCTTCCAGCAACTGGTCAGCCTGCTGGGTGAACTTGAGCACCCGGGGTCGGTTGGCCAGGATCTCGGCCTCGAAGGCCGCGTGCTTCTGGCTCTTGCTCAACAGGTTGGTCAGGTCTTTGTACGAGTCGTCTGAGGCGACGCGGATCTTCTCGCTCATCCAGTTGGAGATCTGGAAAAGACAATTAAAGAACTGTTAGAGATCTTAAGGAGGCTCAGTAACAAACTTAGCTCAAAATTTCGATTTTGCCATAAAAATGAAGCCAATATACCCATAGAATTCTTCCTATTAAGATTCGTAATGATATGGGGGATCCAAGTTTAAAAATTTCTATGTTTTCTGAAGCAAAGATAGGCTTATGAAGCATAGTTTTCAATCTTTGAACGGACTTTTTTTTCTTAAAACAAGGTTTCTAATATTTATTATTTATTTATTTCTCTTTTATGAAGGTAATATTGTTTTCAGTAAACTGTATGCATTGGTACTTTTTTATAAGGAGTGACTTTTTTACTAAGATAATACTATTTTTAACAGTACATATGTAAAAAACTTGAATTTGATTGAACTTTTGAAACAAACTTTTTTAATATACTAGTACCTATTTGTCTGAAAAAGTTTTTTTTCAACACAAATATTTACTTTTTAAGATGAAAAGTATAAAATTAGATACGAGGGGATTTGGCTCTTAAGCGGAAAAATATTGAATCCATCATTCTAAATTTATATTCATTACACTGGGCAACAGTGAAAATGTAAAATTGATGAAAATGTCAAATTATATGTAATTTCAGCCTGCTAAACACGAATATGGCAATAAAAATTCGATCTTGGTTCCGGCTTATGAAGCATAGTTTTCAATCTTTGAACGGACTTTTTTTTCTTAAAACAAGGTTTCTAATATTTATTATTTATTTATTTCTCTTTTATGAAGGTAATATTGTTTTCAGTAAACTGTATGCATTGGTACTTTTTTATAAGGAGTGACTTTTTTACTAAGATAATACTATTTTTAACAGTACATATGTAAAAAACTTGAATTTGATTGAACTTTTGAAACAAACTTTTTTAATATACTAGTACCTATTTGTCTGAAAAAGTTTTTTTTCAACACAAATATTTACTTTTTAAGATGAAAAGTATAAAATTAGATACGAGGGGATTTGGCTCTTAAGCGGAAAAATATTGAATCCATCATTCTAAATTTATATTCATTACACTGGGCAACAGTGAAAATGTAAAATTGATGAAAATGTCAAATTATATGTAATTTCAGCCTGCTAAACACGAATATGGCAATAAAAATTCGATCTTGGTTCCGGTTTTTTCGTAAAGTTGAGATTTTACTATGTATGACAGAAGCACAAGAATTAATTTAAATTGTCTTTTAAGTGATGTTTATCACTTTAATTCTTAAAGAAATAACCATGAAAACATGAAATAGTCTTGCCAAAATATAATTGAAGGGTTTGTTAGCTCTTTATATTATACTCACGTCTAGAACTGATCTAAAATACGTCCAAAAGTTGGTTACAACTGCAAGCCTAGACTATCAGACTTTGTTCTGGTTTACTAAGCTAAATCTTATTTACTTAGAAATACTCCCCGGGCTTGTCCCTAAATTATCTTGTTATAGGATGTGTGGCTTTTAAGATATTTACCGTTTCAATCTCTGATAAAAAGCCAATTTGTGTTGTAAAGTTAAACTTTGATTTACTCTGATCAAATGCTCCCAAAATAGTTTTTAAAAAGCTTATAGATGACATTAAATGTGTTGAGCTGGTAAGATAAGATATCTTAAGTGTGTAGAAAGGGTATTTAGACTGTTTACAATGTTTATGACATTTGTATTTTCAAAAGTTGAACGCAGATTTGTTTTATTGAATACATAGTTATAGCCGACTGTTTCATTCTCAAAGATACATCCAAATTTTTAAAATTTCTGTTGAAAGTATCGGTTTAAGTACTCCTTGAAGTGAGCACAGACCACTCAAGTCATATTTCATAAACTAAATACGGTTTAGGAGCTTCTGAATGTGTTTATAAGTATCTTCCATGGCGCGCAACCTATTTAAGGGGAATGGAAGGGAGTTTACGACTATTTCGAAGCAAAATCACTATTTGACTTAATTTTGACAATTTTTTTGCAAAGATGCGACTTGTTTACATGGTCTGAGACCATTTTTATGCTATCAAACCTTCTGTATACATGCGAAACACAATGCCATAATTTCCATCAAAATAACGATAAAATTTTGTATGACAGCGACAAAAAATTTGTATTATAACATGTTTTCTGCATGTGTTGTATGCTTGAAGACATTCTAAATAAATATTACTCATATTCATGCCTAAATTATAAATTTATCCTGAGGAATGTTTTAAAAATTGCAATATTTCTGCGCTAATCACAGTATATCATGACCCCTCTGTATCTCTGAAACAAGAACCAACCCAGAATTTTTATGGTGATATTCGTGTTTAGCACGTCAAAATCAATAGGAAATGGCTGTTTTTATTATTTTTACACGAACTTTGTCAAAAATTGTTGCCCAGTGTTATTAAAAGAATGAATAAGTTTAGAATGTATCAGGGTTGTTACGTTTAAAACACTTTGTTTAAAACACTTGTTTTAAACACGTTTAAAACAAAGTAAAAAAAACATTGTTTAAAACACATGTACTTTTTTAGGAATTCTTTTTCAATGAACAGATGGCATTAGTATATAAAACTTAGTATTTACTTTCAACTGTTTTATTTGATTTTTTTCTAGAAAGTTATTTAATAAAAAATACAAATAAACTTGTTTAAAAATCATATTTTTTATAAGACCTGATCATTATGTTCTATTTTAATTTTTAAACGATCAATGCTAATGTTACAGCTGAAGTTGTTGAGGTTGACATAGTAACATATTTCCAAATCAATCATTTTACTTCAGCCAAGCTCCAAGAAACAGGTGCTAAAAAGCTCAAGATGGCATCTGATGTCAGGGGTAGCTTTGTTAATCTATTTTCAATTTTAAAAACTTAATTTAATTTTTTTTTAAATCATGTTTTCTTTTTAGAATTTCTGTGTCGAGGGTAAAACAAAACAAATAAAACGTTTTAAACAAAACAAAAACACGTTTAAAAAAAAAACACTTTTTTTGTTTCTTTTGGAAAAAAACATGTTTTTTTCCAACCCTGGAATGTATTAGTTTTAATAGACGCTTTTACACAACCCCATTGCTTTAATTTCTTCTCTCTATAAGCTTTATTCCGGAGTTCGTCGTAATAACTTTGCATGTTTGTATAATTTACTGAAGAATTTCTCAAATAACTATTTGAATCGTCAGTTTGAGAAAGGGAATAAGTCCAAAAACTAAGTTTTCAGAAAATCGAATAAACTGTAAAAGTAATGAAATTTTCATTGCAGAAGCACCAAATTTCCCTTGGAATTTCAGAACCCTACATAAAAACAGAGCAATTATCGAAAAAAATATAAGTAGGTATACATTAAAAAAAATTAATGTTGATGATGGACTAATACATACACTCTTAAAACAGCAATTTCAAAACTGAGTAAAAAAATACTCAAATCTGAGTGTTTCACAAACTCAAACTGGCTCCGAATCAAATTTACTCAAGTTTGGAACATGTATAAACTTATTTCTGAAAATATGCAGGAACTAAAAAATTATACATAATGTGCTCATTTTTGAGCAAATACATATATATTTCAGTAATATAAAGCATTAGCAGGTATCTTCTAATAATATTGGGCTTTGTCAAAATTACCCCCTTCGATGGTACAGTATTTGATCAGAATGAGACTAGACCATAATGTAACGTCACAGGGAAGGGACAAGCTACGCGTAATGTTAGTGATGTGATGCCGCAACTGAGAGAGGTGGACTATCACGTTTTAAAACTTACCTCATACATCTCTAATTGCAAATGTTGGAAGGCTTTGGACTCGGTCAAATGAGCCTTTCGGGATCGACAGGCTTCTTCAAGGGCATCTTTCCGACGCAAAATCTCTTCGTAGCGAGACTGGATAACTTCTAAGTCATCATGGTCCTTGAGATCGCGGGCCATCATCTCAATCTCTCGAATTTTTTCGAAATTGGTGGAGCAGGTTTCTTCGAAGTTTTCATGCTTCCTAAGCAGTGTTTCAACACTAGAGAGTGAACCCTATCGACATAAAAAGGAGTTTAAAAGTTTATAATGAAAATGTATGATAGTCTACAAGGATGATATTTTTCTGGTCGCATCACCTTGAGGTTACTTAGAATTATTACTTCAAGTGACCATTATAGCGTTAGTAACTGTTTTAAAGCTTCATGGAAATAAAACTATCGAATAACTTGAATTCCAAACCTTAAAAAGCTTTCCTATAGGGGTTGGGAATTTTTATTACAAATTATCACAAAACTGTCATTATATTTATAAACTATTTTTTTCAAGCATAAGATTTTATTGAATAGTTTGTTATCCATAACAAAATATTGAGTGATAAAAATTAAAAGAAATAGTAAGTATAAACCTAACTTAAAAGCTTAATCATAAAGAAAAATGCCAGTTAAATAGTTTTAGTCTCTTTCATGAAAACAAATGTAGTGCAAAATAAAAATTTATAACTATTTCAATGATTGTAAGAAAATACAAAACTTTAATTTAAAAGAGTTAAAACTTTCTGTAGTCTTATTTATGTTAAACGTGTACTTTAAATCATATATTCCTATTTCATATGAATATCAATCCATCAAATAAAATACACTTACACCACTGTCTTGATTTGAAAGAAACGCCTCTTTTACGGAAAACCAGTTTTGAATTTGCTTGGTTTTTTCTAAGAAAAGCTGCGAACAAAAGGAAATTAAATGTAAATATTACAACATGCGTAAAAATTAAAAAGTTCATTACTCTTTGATATGACACAAGTGATGGTAAGTTCAGATATACACATCTAAATAAAGTCAATAGGAGTTCTTAAAATTTTAGAATATCTTACTTGAAGATCCCGATGCTGTAAAAGATGTTCGAATCTGTTTTGCCAAACTTCTTCCAGGTCATTGCTCATTTCTTGCAAAGATTTTAAGCTCTTTTCAATGTTGATGTTAGTAGAGGCTGAAAGGGGAAGAATGCGTCTCCCTGCATCTTGAAGATTTCTTATCTCTTCTTGATGTGTAGATATCTGAGTCTTAAAAGGTAAAATTTAATGAAATACAAAAAGATTGTAATCAAAAATTTTAAATGTTGAATCTTTTATAATCAATCCTCCATTTAGAAGTTATATTTACCCTTAAAAGAGACTACATTTTTCGCTATTGTATTTCTGTAAAATTAATTTTAAAACAAGATTCTAGAGATTTACCTTTAAATCATTGTGAGCCTTCAATAAATCTTGACATTCGGTACTGTTGGAACCTATCTGTCCGAATTCCATTTCAGCTATCAGTTCATAATTAAGTGCAGACTGAAAATTATTCAAAATATTATGCAAGCGCAGATATAAACTTTTAAAAAGGATTAAAATTAATTCAGTAAATAAAAGATAGCGTTTAATATACAAAAATAGACATTGTAATAGTATTACAATACTACTGTTCTTTTTTTCCTGAAAAAATACTTAAAGCAATGATATTTAAAGTAATGAAATAAGTTCGAATAAATAAAAGTGACATTTAAAAATTAATATTCTTTGATAAACATTATATTAAATAGTATAATACATTAATTTAATTTTACCAAGTGGACTAACTAAGTATATAAAAATTTTGAAACTTACGAAGTCATTCACATCTTTCACATATTTCAAACAGGTATGAACAGAATCCATGTATTGTTTCCTGCAAGATATTTTTAATAGTTATACACATTATAAAACTTTTATGTGCTAATACGTAGAGAAAAATCGCGTAATTTTATTTCGAAACCTCTAATCTTTTTTTTTTTTTTACAAATATCTATGTTTTGAAAGACTTACTTAGCACTTAGTTCTGAATGCAATAGTGTCCACTCTTTAAGAACTTGGTTCATCTTGTCATGTATTCTTCCAGCTGATAACTCGTGTCGTTGGGATAGAGATTCACCTTCTATAGTTTGTTTCTAAAATGAAATAATAAGTCCTACATTAATTTTATATCCTAGACTTTTTCCAAAGAGATGATTACACTTAGAAAAACTACTTACTTTTATTTTCGTATCTAAAGCTGTCAAATCTTGTTCTAAACTGTCTAATTTTCTTTTGAGTACTTGAACCACGCCTAATTCTGTAGCTTCTTCTCTTACTGATAATATCAGTGTCTATAATATAATATCAGATAATATAAGTGTAAGAACGAAATTGTTACCAATATAAATAAGTAAATTATAAAAAATACATTTCAACTAACACTGATCAAATTTTTAAAAAATCTGTGTTAAACATTGAGGAATCTATAAATTCACATGATCCAAAAACATAATTTATCAATAGATGAGTCAGTCATTCATACCTTTTCACGTATTCTCTCTATTGTATCGTCTACGTCTTTTACAAATGCATGTACTTGAGCCGCATCTCTCAATTTTCGTCTGTAAAGCTGCATTTCTTCACTTAAATAGTTCCATCTGTTAAAATAAATTTATAAAATATGATGAATGAATTCTCTTTTATGTAATTTCTAAAATGTAAAAAACTAAAAAAAAGATAGAAATTATAAAAGTTATCCTACTAATTTTTAAAATTAAGAACATCTTAAGTTATTCAGAAGAACTATTAGGGACTTAGAGGTATTTTGGCGGTTATAAAAAAATGATATGCTTTCATAAGCAGATTTAATTGGTGATTTTAAAACAAAAGTTGTAGAAGGGGGTATTTAAAAAAAAACTTCCAGGTAAACAACAAGAATGGTCCATTACATAAAAATTTTCTTCAACCATAAAAATTACTTTTGAAACTCATGCGATAAAGCAAAAGAAATTTGCCGGTGCAATTACCTTTCGTTTATCCTTTCATACCGAATGTAAACACCTTGTTGATCTTCTTTCCGTGACAGTTTTGTGGCAAGATCTCTCATTTCTATAAGCATGCTTTGGTCCACCTTAGTTTCCTATTAATATGTTAAAATATCTTAAAATTGGATTAAATGTTCTCCTCTTCTGATACTTAAAGGTATTGATTGACATGAACATTGATGAATATAAGATAGCTGTGAACTGGGACTACCTCTTAACGTATTATGCTGACCAATTATTGTATAGTATTTAATGAAACATGGAACTAAACATTGAAATCATAGTATATAAGTCTGAAAACGCAAAAATTATATGGAGTTACTCTATTGTTTTAATGCGATGATACAACTTTTGAATAATTTATTTTTGAGGGGGAAGGAAAAACTGTTTCATGTCCAACTTACCGAGTTAGCATCATCCAATTTTGCTTGAAGAGCTAAACAATGTTCATAGTCTTTGCCTACTTCATTTACTTGAATCATTAGCTCCTAAACCCAACAAATAATATTAAAATATTTGAAAATGTATTATTATAATTGTAAATGTATATATTATAGAGTAAAATTATTAATACCTTTTAATTACAAACTAACATTATTCAGAATGTTAAAAAATAAATGTTTAATTAATTAATTAATTATTATTAAATAAGTTTAAAATTATGAACTATATGAAATAATTTATAAAAGTAATAAATATTAGTACTTTGCTAATGTTGTTTAGAGAATAATTAGAATAATTGATTTATATTAAATGCAATTTCCTTCCTAAAAATAACGTTGTTTTCTCTTTATATGCAAATATATTTCCCTTTATTAGTTTGATCATGTATCATCAGTTTTGAACAATAAAACAAAAGGAAAACAATTACAGATTAAATGAATGGAAAATGAGTAAGACAATAATTACGAAAAGTGTCAAGTGTAGAGTTCTGATGAGATTACTTTAAAAAGGGGCTTTTTCATAATGATTACTCTCCATTAGAAACAACGCATCAAATCAATTTTTAGTACTTAAAAATTGCTTCAACTAAAATATTCTATAGAATACGTGGTATACACATTACACAAGCGTTTATCTAAGTTATTTAATTTTTTTGTTAACCGTAATTTCAGCTAGATAAGCTATGGGTTATGCGTGTTAAAAAGTTGAAAATTAGCCTCAGAGGCTTATCTACCATTGCGGCCTATCTGATGGAATCTTGTTCTGTAGACTAAAACTATGCATAAAGTACCAATTGGGACGAGAAACTCCTATTTCACTTCTATCTGAGGTCATTTATATGCCCAAACCCTTATATTATCTTACCCTTATATTATCTATATTTTTTTACTAACAATAGGACTAATGTATATCTGCATTATAATTTAACATATTTTTATCAATTTTATTTGTATTTATGTTATGAGAGATAATATCAATATGAAAAAATAATTAGAATTGGATTAATTGGTCAAGTTTTCCTAGTCTAGTAATTTTTGCTCCGGCCTATAAAGTAGTGCGGCTTCTCTGGTTAAATATTTTTTATATGTTAATTATTATACGTGGGGCTTTTCTAACCGAAATTACGGTGAATCCCTGTTTAGTAGAACATTAAAAATTGCCGGTTTTACCCTTTACGAGCCAACATTTTACAGACATTTCTAGTCATATTTTATTAGGTCTCGAGCCCACCTGCGGCCTCAAACGAGAAGCCGGAAGTGTTACTCGTTTCTCTCACTTTCTCCTCTAGAAATTTCCCCGAAATTCTCTTTCTCTGTTCTCATTTTTTAAGCGAACCGCTTCCTACTCTGCCCAAAACGCCCTCTCCCTAAATCGGTGTCGATGGGATGTAAGTAGCGTTGTGTGGTGACCTTCTCTTTCATCCAGGCCTCCGTCTTGTCGAAGAGGTTGTGCATCTTGAGCATGTCCCGTGCCTGGAGCAGGTCGTTGCCGATGCGGGCCGCGTTCTCCTTCACTTCCTCCCAGTCCTCCAGGATGAGCTGCAGGCGGGTGCGAACCTCGTTCTCCTGCTCGCCGCGGAACTCGCGGCTTTGCTGCAACACAAAGAGAACAATGAGCGTTACAATTCGAAGATTGCCCTTTCAAAAAATTAAGAAAAAAGTTTTTTTTTTTTCTTTTTAAACACCTTCTTGTTACTCATCAAAAATTTATAGGCTTTATAGGGTTTTGTCACGTAGTCAAAAAATAAAGAAAAAAAGACTTGTTTTTGTAAATTAAGTTACTGTTACAATAACTTTTACACAAGCTTTTTCTTCTTGATAATATATTTTCCACTTGTATGCACGCACTCTTGGCACCACGAGGCAAGCGCTGTATTAATAAAAACAAATATTAAGCCTAATTAACTTTTTTTAACTTTCTGTTTGCTAAAAATGATTGAAAACCGTATTTATGAACTACTACGTGAAAACTAGATTGGGAGGGGGGGTCTTCTCATATACTACGGGTGGTCACCAAGGGGGGGGAGGGGGTCAAAAATAGTAAAAAATAGGTCACGTAGTATGGGTACGTTCCCTTATTATGAACTTTACAGCTAATGTTCTTTATCCGACCTGGTCACTTTTGGATGTTTTTAAAACGTAATAGCCCGCCTGTCGCTGTAGCGGCGTCACTCGCAAATTACAAGTGTAATTTCTGTATATCGTTACCTCAAGGACTAGTCACATTTTGATCAAATACTGGTCAATACTGCACCATCGATGGGGATAATTTTGACAAAGGCCGATATTCAGAAGGATACTGGCCAATGCTTTATATTCCTGAAACATGCACTTGCCCAAAAAGGAGGACATGATGTATCATTTTTTAGTATCTGCATATTTCTAGAAATGAGTTTATACATGCTTCAAACTTGAGTAAATTTGATTCAGAGCCAGTTTTAGTTTGTGATAGAGTCATATTTGAGTATTTTTTACTCAATTTTGAAAATGACCTTATAAGAGTATAATGTGGGGCGAAAAAAAAAACTCATTTTTTTATTTCGAAGTTGGAATAGCGCGGAAAAGTTGCGAATTATGTAGACAAAAATAGAAAAAAAAATCGGTTTTGACATCTTCCGGTCGCACATAGGCCCTAAAGTTTGACAAAATATGAAAAAAAAAAATCATTTTTGTGAATTTTTTAAAAAATTTTTGAATTAGATGTTTTCGTAATGGAATAGTTTGTAACGTCTGCAAATAGAGAATGTTAGAATGGGGGTAAAAATCCCCGCCCCCCCCAAAAAAATATTAGAGATAGCTGAATCGTCAGTTTGATAAAGGGAATAAGTCCAAAAACCAAGTTTTGAGAAAACAAAAAAAAAAAAAAAATGAATGGGCAACGATTTCGCCAAAAATTCAAGGGGCTTTATTTGCCTATAAGGGGTAGTTATTTTTCCCTTTTCACACTCATGTGAGGAGCGAAGCTTGGATATTTTTTTCAATTTGCCAATTTCAATTTTTCAATTTGATTGGAGTCGATGTTCCATTTTTTTGGACTTATTCACTTTTTCAAACTGACGATTCAATTATATTTGGGCTGTTTTTTTTAATTATGTGGCGTATAAGGGGAGGTCTACTTCTTCTACGAAACCATCGGTTTTGTTAAAAGGCGAAATTAAGAGGGTACATTCTTCAAACGGCATTTTCAAAACTGATTAAAAAATACTCAAATCTGAGTATTTCACAAATTCAAACTGGCTCCGAATCAAATTTACTAAAGTTTGAAACATGTATAAACTCATTTCTGAAAATATGCAGGTACTCAAAAATGATACATGTCCTCATGGCCTTTGACAAAATTACCCCCTTCGATGGTACAGTATTTGATCATAATGTGATTACTGGTCTACTTGTAATTATAATTGTGATCCGCATCCGAGAGAGGCGGCCTATCACGGTTTTAAATTTTTTTGAGTTCAAATTCCTAAGACTATTTTTACAAACTGCAAACATTAAACAAAAATACAAATAATTTGAGAGGTGACTATTGAATTGTTTGAAACTTAGTATTTCTGGCATTTCAAAATTGAAAGAATTGTAGTATTTTCATATTTGAAACAAAAAGTTTCATATCAAAATGAAACTATCGATGTACTCAGATTTGAAATGTTAATTTTTCTCAGTGTAAAAGAAATGAAGAGGATAAGTGGAGCTAGAGGGGGATAAAGATGAGAGAAATGTACTACAAGATTAGAAGGTGGAAGAGGGTGAGAAGAATACGGTATTATGAGGTATTGAGGCAAAAGGTATTTGAGAAGAAGACAAATGTAAAGAAAGATTAAAAAGAGTAAATTTATTTATCGGAAGTTTAACTTCGTCATATTTAGTGTTCGGCAACTAGTGGGCAAAAAATAGTTAACTACCAACTACTAACTAGTCTGGAAAAACCAGGGCCTAGTTGCAACTAGTAGTTAAATATTTCCCAAAGTAGTTAACTACTAGTTAACTAGTCTATTAAATTTCATAACCTACTTTTTGGCAAAATTCTAATACATCTTTCTAATCTATATCACAAAAAAAATTTATACTTCGTGCAAAAATTGTCTTTATTTCTGGTTATGGTATTTGAGTACTCTACCTTTGATAAAAATTTTAAATATCTCTTTAAATTTTAAATAAATTTTTTTTGAAGTAGTTGAAAATTTGAAAGTAGTTTTAACTAGTAGTTAGTTAAAAAAAGTAGTTAAACTAATAGTTGAACTACTTTAAACTAAAAGTAGTTAAACTACTACTGCTAGTTGCAATTAGTTCTAGTTAACTAGTGCCGAACACTAGTCATATTTACCAAAGATTTTGTTTCATTCAAGTTCAAAACTACTGCAATTACAAGAGATAAGCCTTTTGATAAGTGACATTGCTATTGAGATATTACACGATTTGCAATAGTAGTCTAAAATACCTTATTGATACTGATACAATGAAATTTAATAAGTACATATTTAAAGTTGTACAAAATTGATATTTTAAGGAAAAAGAAAAAATAATAAGGAGATGAAAATTTTTAGGATGGGTTTCTTTTCATACTTGAAGGAGGATAAGTAAGATCTCTAAGTAAGACTTTTCATTTAGTAAGAAATACATACCTTAATTAGGTTGTCGATGAAAGGTTCGTGAGCATCTAATTCAGCTTGAACAGCCTGTTGTTTTTGAAGGCATTTGATCTTTTCTTCATCACTGAGTTGGTTATAACCCTTTAAAACCGATCTGAGTTTGTTCTTTTTCTCTTGTATCCATCCTTCTGCCTGTAGATGAATGATAAATTAGTATAAGAGAAATTCATTAAAAATAATTTAAATAAAAATAATTTCTTCGTTTCAAAAAGTTTGCATTTCGATCTGAGAATTCTACAGCAGTCTTGATAATTCGAATCTCTAATATACTATGCATTAATGCTCTCTCAAAACGTATTGGATATTAATAAGAATGAGTAAAACTTACTTCAATGGTATCTCTTTTGAAAGTGGCATGTTGCAAAGTATCAGACAAAGACTTGCTTCTTTCTGAGCTGAAGTTAACCAACCTTTTCCGTCTGAATGAAATAAAATAATAAAATACAGAAATTATTTTAAAAGAATCCTATCTTTTGTTAAAGAATTATCTTAAAACAAAACTAGTAAGTGTAATTTTCATGGATATCCCTTCATTTACTAATGAAAGAAATTGAATTAATTTTAAAAAATAAATAATAATAATTTCTAGGAAGTTGACATTTACCTTTCATATAACTCGTAAATTTTCTTCTGAATTTTTGATGCTTCACTAACCCTTTGCTGTATGAGACTTTCTCCCTGATTTTTCCAGTTTGCAAACTAAAATAAGACATAAAGAGTAATTCGTAATGTAAAAATATTGCATGAAGAAGATTTAAATAATTATTCCTACACAATGTCGTCACTTAAGCTTTAAAAAAAAAATATTTACCTTCTCATCATGAAGATCCATAGACTTTTGAAACTCCACATGCTTTTTCAAAGCATTATCAAGGTCTTCTACAGTCTCTTTATTTTCACTTCCACAGAGTTGAACCTGAAAATAGCAAGTCATTGTAAAATGTATTACTCTCTATGAAATCTATTAGCTAAATATCGGATATGAAACATGACTTACTTCTCTCCTTGCACAAGCAGCTTGAATTTGCTTTGCCTCTTGGAAAAAGACTGAAACTTCTTTTTTCTGTTGAATGAGTACTGCCCGTTTGAGGTATGCTTCTCTAACTCGTACTTTCATGTCAGCGAGGGATCTCATTTTTTCCTCAATCTGAAAACAGCAAAGTTCAATTTTAATTCAACACGACACGACAAACTTTAGCATGGATTCAACATCTATTGTTGGTAAAAACAACCGTCTCAATTTCTCCTTGTAAGATTTATGGACCAAAGTGTACTATTTGTTAATTTTTAATTTTCATTAACTTTTACCCCAAAAATGTTGTTATCAAAAAGTTGACAGTCAAACTAAATCTCAGATATGAAGCTCACTGAAAGTCGATCAAAAACATTGATATTTAGACATTAGTTAATTCATATATTAGACCAGGAATTTAAGTTTTGATCTTGTTATGCTATTTTAATTCATTATTAATAACATATTATTTATATAATTATCATGATTCTTCAGATAAGCCTTTTTTAAATTCATTGAAAAAAGTTATTTTTTTTTAATTTAAAAGGGAGGGCATCCTCTTGTTAAAAATTTTGAACTTAATAAAATTTGATATCGTATTTATAATAAACTGATTTCCATATTAAAAAGTGTTAAAAGTATTGCAGTTCAATTAATATTTTTGATAAATCGATTGCATATAAATTTCATTTCACATTTTTGGAAAATTCGATTGAAAGTAATCCCTAAATCTAGAGTGAATAGAATCGCTTAGATTATCAAATAATAATTAATTTTCAAGTGTTAGTGATTGACTATTACTATAATACCAGTTCCTTTTCTTTTATATTCTTTTAACAGTTGAAAAACATGGCATTTTCTCAAATCGTGAAAACCAAACTTTCATTACCTTTTTTATGCAAACAGTTAGCCATTTGGGCTGATGATGATGAATTTAATTCTTTTAGTATGAACATAATTAATTGTATACTTAAATATTAGTTACATCATCAATGATTTAAAAAACACTTTTTAGCTTTAAGGTTAAGAAATTTTTTTAAACAGTTTTAATCCACTCAAGGATTTCGTAAACTATTTCGTCTAACTACTGTATGCACCACTGTCTATAGAGGATTACTTTATTCAACAAACATACAAATATAATAAAATTCAGTGTAAAATTGTTGATTATCGTTGTAAAGGTTCTGTTTGTTGTTTGTGTACTTAGTGTGAACCTTCAACCTTTTATGTAATCACTCATCAATAGTGCTATGGTTCAGGTTTTTTCTTAAGAGGAAGACAGAGGATAGGGCTCTCCCACGCGATACGAAGAACCACGATGTCGAGAACGCGATATCGCGATTCCCGACAGATATGAGTATCCTGAGAATCACTTTTAATTGGCGTGAGAAAATTTCTCTTCTCACTGCAGTTTCGACTGTTCAACGTATCAGTTGAATTTGATAAGTAGCAAGTCGTTGCAACATTTAAGTAATAATATTTTTTTTTTGTTGGAATGAGAGGTGCATTATTCAATATCTGTTTATTTATTTGTTATTCCTAATGAGATGGGTTTATGAGGGTCGGGAAAGGGTATAATCCTTGGTTATTTCTTTGTTGGCTGATAATAAATAGTTTACGAAATGGAAATAGGCTACACTCTTAAAACGGCATTTTCAAAACTGAGCAAAATATACTCAAATCTGAATATTTCACAAACTCAAACTGGCTCCGAATCATATTTACTCAAGTTTGAAAAGCATGCTTAAAATCATTTCTGAAAATATGCTGATACTCAAAAATGATACATCATGGTCTTTGGCAAAAAATTAACCTTTTAGAAGGTAGTACAGTACTTGATCAGAGTGTGACTGTCTACTTGTAATTAGAATGTGATGACCCAACTGATCGAGGCGGGCTATCACGTTTCCAAATCAACATCAAGTTAAGAGTCACACAATTAATATTATGAAATGCAAACATTTAACAAAACATACACATAATAAAAGTGGTGATTATTGAATTGTTCAGTATTTCTGATATTTCAAAATTGAAATAGTAATAATTGTGTTTTCATATTTGAAACAAAAAGTTTCAGATCAAAATGAAACTATCGATGTACGCAGATTTGGAATCGTCATTTCTCTCAGTATACCGAAACTGAGGTGGACTCTTCCAACCAGACAGAAATAGGTTCCTGTAGCAACAGTGAATGCAAATAAAATTAACTTTTAAAGAAGCTAGGAAAGAGAAATGATACTTTAAATTTTTTGCAGGGGTATTAATGGGAATTTTCTGAGAAAAAAAAAATTCAAGTTTTTATCCGACATCGTTGATATCTCTCTATTCTCTATCTCTCTCTGTCGCTACCATTTTTATGGTGAAATTTTCTAAAGGTATACCTCCGATCACCCTATTTTAGACCAGACATAAGTCCGGTTTGAGTCCTTTCGATAGCTGCCCTGCCACGGCCTCTCTCCTAAACCCACGTTTCCATTCACTAATTGCTCCGCAGAAACTTTCGGAAGCAATCATATTCATTCCTCCAGCTGTTTCGTACATTAAGGGGCCCCGAAAAATTCCGAAGGCGAAGATTTCGGACCCTCCTATATTATAATAACCCCCGACATTCCATTTCCATAGCAGGTAGCTCTGCCCGGAGGCTCGGGTCAACGACCAACCCGAGATTTGTGAGGTGGCCCCCCAGCTGAGACCCAGGGGTGAAGGTCTTCGGAACATTTTGGGCAATGTTTTCGAAAGAGACGAGAAGAAACTAGAAAAAACCGGTCCGACAGAAAGCGAAAGATTGACTTTATCATCGCGAAAATTCGGGAGTGCATTGACCCGGCGTGAACGGGCCTTCGGGCCGCCCGGACCGACCCCCCCCCCCCCCCGCTAGGACACGCGCTATCTCGTGGCTGTGTTGGTGGGCGGCGCTTGATGCCTTGCCCAAGACCTCTCTCTGTTTTGCAACATTGTTTTTGAACTTTGCGGAGGTCACCCGTTCTGGGGAAGAATGCGAAGACACTTTCCGCTCGAAACGAAAGTTTGGTGTTGGTTGACAAATTGGTTGGGGAAAAAATTACCGGATCCGCCCAGTTCAATTCCATTGTCTCGCGTGTATTTATTCGCAATGGTTTAACAGTGATGTTGTTGTTGTCTAGATTTTTGTCATTAGAGTTGATTAATATACACGTAATTGGTCTTTTAATAATTAGTTGTCAAATAAATTAATGAATTATTGATTTGATCGGAATTTCTTCCGGAATGTGGCGACGTTCTTGTTCGTGCAAGTACTAAACACGATGTTTTTCATACACAAAAGGTTATAATAAATCACATTTCAAGGGAGCTAAATTATGCACCCTTACAATTCCAATAACTCCTTTGAAATTACTTTTCTGGGTTCGCCACTGTGTAATTACATAAACTAATCAATCGTAATTCGACTAAATACTAAATTTAAATATCAAATCATTTTAATAATTAAACCCATAATTCATTTTTAACTTATGTAGGTATGTACTACTACTTAGATAACCAACACTTGTCAGTTGTCTTGTTTTACATGATTATGTATGGGACTATGGTATGAATTTTTAATGATAATTGAATCACTTATTTCAGAAACATGTCAAACGCCAATTTTTTCAAAAATGAGTTATTGGTGTCATACGATTCTGTAGGGGCGCACATTTTAGTGTAAGAATTATTAAAATAACGGAATTTTAAAATAGTTTTCCAGCATGTTAAATTTCAGCTTTAGTGCAGAAACAAGTCAAACGACGTCGCTTGACTGGTTTCTGCACTTAAATTGCGGGGAATTTCGTTCATGCCGTCTCATCTACCGCTTGTTTGGGGCTGCAGTTTGTTATTTAATCGAATACAAAAACTATATGCTATTGGAAAAGTCATTCTTTAGAGGTTAGGTCCATCAAGCCATAGTAAAACCCATATTTTTAAAGTTTTTGTACGAATCTCAAGACTGGACGTTTTGGTACCTATATATTTAAAATTCCATGCTTGTGGCCCTTTATTACATCCATGTGATTAATATTTTGGATTCATGAATCACTTCATTAAAAGAGGACATCAAATCTATACTCCAGATCATAATATTGAACTAATTAACTAATTTTGTAGGCTTTTAAAGCGAAATTGTTTTACTGTCCACAAAGTTACTTCTAAACAACTATCTAATTGACTTCAAAGATGTCTATATTAACAATTTGAATTGGCTGACCACTAGTTTTGAGTCTAGAGTTGAAATCATTTATAAAACTAAGTATTTGTACATCTAATAACCAAAAGAGAAAAAATAAGAACTCTATAATAATTTTATAGGTTAGTATTTAATATGGAAATGCTATTTTCAACTAATATTCCCTCTTTTATTACCAAAACCTTAAAAGAATTAGAGTTAAGCTATGAAAATAGACCTGAATACTCTGTTTATTGCAGAAACCTGTCAAATGCAAAAATTTCAATAATTTTTTATGCAAAGAATAAAAATGTTAAAAAAATTCTTTTTGTCTATAAAATACTCATATGAGGTCTACTTTAAGAAAAAAATTACTAAACACCTTAATAAAAATGTAGTGAGATTCTATGCAGTTTTTCTCGTTTATCTCAAAACAAGAAAAGTGGCGTTTGACATGTTTCTGAAATAAGTGATTCAATTGTGGTAAAGATAAAAATTAAATTAAAATTATAATCACATAAAAAATGGAAACTCGACCATCTTCTTTCCACATTTCAATTAGTGTAGTTTTACGTTGAGTTAGTGTACTCTTGTATAAAATCATACCAATTGGTATTTACGGGGAAAAAAAACACGAAACTTTTATATCCTGTCCTGTTATAGGTTGTAAATATAAATGATGATTCCTTTTATTTATTTTTAGAAAATACACCTTAAATATCCCGGTTCACAATTCCAATAAAATATACAATCTAAATCCAATTATTAATTTCAAATTAGTTTTATGACTATTTTACAATACAAGCCTCAGAAAATAATTTCATAATATGATTTTACTCTTCGTCATTTTTAGAAGAATTTAAGCCCAACTTTTTTTTGTTTATTAAAATATAACCTTAAGGAGCAAATAGCAAACTGAAACGTGCAATCATTTATTTAACCATTTTTATTTTAATGCGTTTTTTATCTGCAATCCCAATATTAAAAGTAGGTCTCTCTAAACAAAAATTCTATAAAGCTAAAATAATTCTATAAAGTTTAAGAGCAATCTTATTCCCACGTAGATTTTAAACCCAAAGCAACAATGGATAAAGAGAAAGCTCATATAAGAGCGAGTTTTGAAAAATTACTATCACCGAGAAAAACCTTGCTATTTCCCTGCATGATTCTAATAGCTCTTTCTATCTTAAGGGTATCGATAGAAGGTCAAGGCAAGCTAATTTCGTTGGGGGCCAAAAAAGGACCTGGATTATCTGAAGTAGGTGGAAGAAGAATGAATGGAAAGGGCTTTTATATCCCTTCAAAGATCATAGTGTTTTTGACTTGTGTAATTATATAACATTCATATACGTATCGTATTGCAAATATGCATGTCTCTTTGCTATGTCCTGATAATTTATAAATTTGATAGAATATAACCTCAAAGTGAAACAGATAGTTTACCTGAGGCTGAAATATTGTAGAAGATAAGAGAGAATCCCCCTCATCTAAAAGTTTATCAAAATTACTAAGTCTAGTTTCAATCTCTCCTCCTAAAAGTTGGTAATCATTTTCCATCTGTTGGATGTCCCTTGCGTAAGCTTCCGACTCCAAATCCAGGCATGTCTCCTTTACCCAACTCTCTTCTTCTCGAACCTGAAACAATAATTATTACATTGTAGATCAACAAGGTTTTAGAAGATATCTAAAATCGTCTCCCCACCCTTATAAAAAAAGCACCGATTCTCGGCTTATTTTTTTCCAGAAAAAAATACAATGTATGACAAGAAAGACGTCATCCTGCTGAAAATAGACGAGGCTGTTTTCGGGGATGACCTCTGTAAGGTCACTACGTGATAGCTCTCGAAAGATGCCTAAAGCGACCTATCGTAGGTCAAAGTCAGAGCAGATGGTTTTAGTTTGTTTAATGTTTTTCTTCAACATTATTCTTCTATAAAGTATTTTAAGTACGACAAGTAAGAAACTTGTTAGAAATCGGTGTTTAAATAATACGTAAGCAAGTTTTTGGTCATTTTTGACCCCCTCCCCCTTATCAGCAAAAACAAGCAAAACGCAACCCCCTCTCTCATAATTACGTAAGAAAACTGCCCGACCCCCCCCCCCCACCCCACCCTTTGATTTTAACTTGTACAAAAT
This sequence comes from Tetragnatha montana, assembly GCA_963680715.1. NCBI lineage: Eukaryota > Metazoa > Arthropoda > Arachnida > Araneae > Tetragnathidae > Tetragnatha > Tetragnatha montana. The sequence continues at coordinate 55,671,965 of OY796679.1, forward strand.
CTTTAGTAATGCTTAGATTTCTGAAATGTATTATTCTCCATGAACACTTAAACCTGTCGTTAAAACTTTCCTCGTGAAAAATGCTTAAAATGTTTTTCCTAGTTCAGTTTTTTTTTGTGAAATTTATTTTCGGTTGAATTTTTAAATTATTTATGCAAGAAACAAGAGATTTCCGAAAATGCAGTGTTTTTAACATTTTACGTAAGCATCATCCCTCATACCCCTCTCCTCCCTTGTCAAGATAAATAAGCAAATAACAACCCCCCTTAGGTGCTTACGCAATATTTGAACGGCCCCTAAACGCTTAAAATCAAGTACTCAACATTTATATTTTTTCACACAATGCGTACCGTTATTAAAAACTTGTGGATTTTCTCTGCGGACAAAAGCTGAGCTTTGCGATTCGAAATTTTATTCTGAAGCAAATTCCAGTTTTCAATAACGAGCGCAAGTTGCATCTGAATGTGTTCCTCATTACCACCCGGATACTGATCTCGCAACCGCTGACTGTCAGCAAGTAGAAGATGAACCTAAAATACAAAAGAGAAAACATGAAGTAACTCAGAAAAAAAATTAGAAATCGCAAACATAAAAACATTGTGTTTTAAATTACTACGAGCACTTTAAATAAATGAAAAAGAAGTATTTTAATTGGATGCACTTCAAATAAGAAAAAGAAATTAGTGATTGGGTGCATGTGTTTAGAGCATTTGAGCTTTGTGACCGTATAGTATGACCAAAAGAAAAATAATGGGGCATATTTTAACAAGCAGTTTTTAGACGTCCAATGCTTTTATATTTCTCTAGAGGAAAGTGATGCAAAGTCCTCTTTAAAACTAACCAGAATATTAGTTGTTTCTCTAAATTAGACAACATTTTTTTACCAGTAATTTTACTGGATATTTTTTTCTCCTCATCTGAGGAGCAGCCTCCCTGTAAATACCGTTTTCTAGCCAGGGTATGCTTGTTGCAGCAAAAACCAGATAACATTGGCACCGACAGCGGAAGGAGTTCTGAGTGGTTTAGTTTTATCTTATCCCTTTAAAATGTCAAAACAAATTCAATTAAATTGTTCGATACTTGAATTCAATGACAAACGTAAAAGCATATATCTTTTTATGAATAGTTCATCCGGACAGTTATCTCCGCAAAAAAAAAATTCCGCAAAAGTTACGCAGTTTTTCCTTACGCGTAGTGACGTCATAGGGTCAGGAAACGTTGCAGTCTAGTTTAATAATCTTACATAGATGAGAGCAATCACTTCATTCTCCTTCAATGTTCCTAGATAAAACATGATCACCACTTTTTAAAATAAAAAAGTTGATTTAGTTTATTTTTTTTTTTTTTTAGTTTCTTGGATTAAGGCTATGTATGACACTTTTTCCGGTAATTCTTCATGTTCAAAATGATAGGAAGAATATGTAATTCAAAGTAGAAAGGGTTTGGTTAGGATTAAACGAATAAGAATCTAAGTAGAAGTGAATTTAAATACTCTGACATTTTTTGTTCCTTTGAAAGGGCTTATCAATTTTCCTACTAAAGTTCTCCGTGATGCAAAAAGTTCTGGAACTGATGGACTAAATAAAAGAGTGACACCATGAATGAAAACTGTCTCTAAACCTTTAGGCCAGCGTTTCCCAAACTGTGCTCTGCGAAGAAATTTAAAATGAATACTTTTAAATTTCGAATTTGCGTTGCTTTGAAATTGTAAGAAAATAAACCACTCAATTTGCTCATCAAATCAAGCTCATCTTCCGCATTAGGAAACACTTTAATGGATTATTTAATCAGGAATACTTTACTCTAAGGACTGTATTAATAAACATTAACAGTAGAGTTTTCATGATTTTCGTAAGAAACTTTTATATGCCAAATCCCTAAGAGTACGTATTTATTGAAGTTATAAAAATATAATTACAGGATGAGGAGTCTCAGGTCAAAGATTTCCTTTCATTTGATAACGTGTACCCAATAATGTTTCCTAAATCACAAACAATGCTTCAAAAGTGGGTCTTAGTAAGGAGTCTATGAAGATAGGTTGGTATTCCAATATTTATGGAACCTTGCGTTATATTTTGGGCCAGATGCAGCTTCTGAAGAGAGTCAACCAAGCACACAAAATCAACCAAATAATCGTGGTATAATAAACGAGTATTCTATGCGTCACGTTTTTTTTACACAGTCTTTCTCACAAACTGAGTAAAAAATACTTAAATCTGAGTATTTCACTGTCTCACATGGGCTCCGCATCAAATTTACTCAAGTTTGAAGCATGTATGAACTCCTTTCTGGAAATATGCAGGCACTCAAAAATGATACATCATGTCCTCATTTTTGAGCAAGTGCATGTTTCAGGAATATAAAGCATTAGCCAGTATCCGTCTAACAATATCGGCCTTCGTCAAAATTACCCCCAACGATGGCGCAGAATTTGATCAGAATTTGATCAGAATGTGACTAGTCCCTCATGTAACATACTAAGGAAATGACGAATCTACTTGTTATTTGCGTATGATGCCGCGCCGCAACTGGGTGAGACGGGCTATCACGTTTTAAAGAAAAATAACCCTTGAAACGTAATTAATAAAGTTCACCAACTGCAAAAATCAAAATAAGAGAAAAATACATATAATTTAAGTGGTGGTTATTGAATTGTTTGAAGCTGAGTGTTTCCGGTACGTATTTCAAAATTGAAAGAATCGTGTCTTCATATTTGAAACAAAAAATTTAATATCAAATTGAAACTAACAACTATTTATGTATTCAAATTTGAAATCGTCATTTCTCTCAGTGCACACACAGAACAAAGAACTCAACTTCGAGTGGCTTGTACAGATTCAGTTTTTGATTAAGAGCCTAATTTAAGCAAAATATTACACAACAACGTTTATTTGGTTAATGCACGATTTAACTACAGCTGCATTCGGCCCATATTGAAAACAGCCCACCTCCTTCTTGTGATATAGTGTGCTGTCCATTAAAAACAACCCACTCCAAATTGTACCCTAAAAACAACCCATTGAGATTTTTTAATATAATTTTACCATTTCATATACCCTGTCCTTCTATGCCTCTTAGAGTGTCAGGGATGTAAAAACTGGTCAAAGAACGGTTTATTTACTTATTTTTTAAACAAGCTGAGATAATGTAGATTTTTGGCAAAAAATGTGCTTCAGATTTACAGATTTTGTAAAAATGTATAAAATAAAGACTTTAGAGCGTTTTTCGCGCGTTTTTATGTTATCCCATTACTATGAGAATAAAATATTAAAGTTTTAGCTCAGTCCGTCAATTAGAGTCCTTCTAGGAAAAAGTGTTTTTTTTTCAAATTCTTACTTAATGGACTCTAACCGTCTGACGTCACACGGAACCAACACGTGACCTACTGAGCTTGCAATTGGTTACCACAGATACTACACTAGTAGATCTACTAGTGTAGTATCTGTGGGAACCAATTGCAAGCTCAGTTGTAGGTCACGTGTTGGTTCCGTGAAGTCTCGAACCAGATAGGCGGTTAGAGTCCATTGACCGCCAATTTGTAATGGATAGTTGGAATTAAACATGCTAAGCACTAAAATGTTAAGGAGGATGAGCCGTTACAACAGTTTTTTGTTCGATTCTTTTTATTAAGCTTTTAATGGAGAAAATATTAAACAGTGGGTTGTTTTTAAAGGACAGCACTATACACATACCTGTGCTTCAAGCCCTAGGAGCTCGTTCTCGATTTGGTCGTGCTTCTTGATGAGCGCTTGCACGTGGCTGCGGTTGTTGCCCAAATCCTGCGGGATGATGTTGTAGTGGCTGTGGATGCGAGACAGGATGTCCGTCACATCCCTGTGGTAGCGGTGGATCTCTGCAGCAGCCTCCAACTTGTAGGAGCGGGCCTCCAGACTTTCGACCAGCTCTGTCCATCGGGCACTGCATTCAACAAATTTATACATTGCACTCAGATTTAAAAGCTCGTTCAGATTTATCACTTTTGACTTTCATTTTGGAGGAATCATCCAAAGTAAAAAGTGTGAATTGGCGTTTCATTCTTTACTCCTTCACTTTTCTATGCAAACTATACTAGACTGGAATGTTTACAGACCCTATGACGTCACTATGCGGAAGGAAAAACTGAGTAAACAGAAAGCCTGTTGGGTTGCTACAAGGAGTTTCGGTACGCAAATCGTGATAAAAGACGCTATATAATGTGTTTCACAAAATAATCATATTTTTAAATTGACGTTCATCATTTCACTCAAAATTCAGACACAGCGCTGGGAACTACTTTCTTTATTAGTGACGTCTTAGGGTCAGTAAACGTTGCTGTGGAGTACAGTAGGAAGTTAAAAGCTATGGTTTAATGAAGGTGACTTCATATATTTATTGCATTAACAAACTAATCATATTTTTAAATTGACGTTCTTAATTTCACTCAAAATGCAGAGACCGGGCTGGGAACTACTTTGTTTTGTTTCTCCAGGGTCAAGAAGCGTTGCAGTCTAGAATATCATTTTAAAGGAGTGAATCACTCAGAACGAATAGTGAAGGTAAAACAGTGTGAATATTATGAATAAAAATAACGATGTTTCTCTTGTCAGTTACAGAGAAATCTCTGATAATAATCTTGTTTCTCGATCTCTTTCTCTGATGGTTTTACGTTAAATAATAGGTAGCACCTTCAACCGATATCTTTTCAAAGCTCTAGAGATATTTTAGGAAGGCAGTCCTCAGATTTTACAAAAATCAAGGAAAAATACCATTTAAAAGATTTAAGATTTTGCTTTGAATACTTATTATGCTTAAAAGAAAAATATACATTCGAGACTATAAATCAAAAGCCGCCAATTCCCAGACCATATGCAGCCTAAAAATATTCCTTCTTAATGTATTCATAAAGAATCATTTATAAGCTTAACACAGAAATGACAAATAAATAAATACATTTTGGTTACTTTTATACTAACATTAATACTGGAAACAATACCTAACTTTGCTTTCATTTGTAATTATAATTATTACTGTTACCTAGTGTTCGGCAACTAGTGGTCAAAAAATAGTTAACTACCAACTACTAACTAGTCTGAGAAATTGTAGTTGTAACTAGTAGTTAACTATTTTTTACTGGGACTAGTTGCAACTAGTAGTTAACTATTTCCCAAAGTAGTTAACTACTAGTTAACTAGTCTATTTAATTTCATAACCTACTTTTTGGCAAAATTCTAATATATCTTTCTTATCTATGTCACAAAAAACGTTTATACTACGCGAAAAAATGGTCTTTATTTCTGGTTATGGTATTTGAATATACTCTACTTTTGATAAAAATTTTAAATATCTTTTTAAATTTTTATAAAAATTTTTTTCAAGTAGTTGAAAATTTGAAAGTAGTTTTAACTAGTAGTTGATTAAAAAAGTAGTTAAACTAATAGTTGAACTACTTAAAACTAAAAGTAGTTAAACTACTAGTTAACTACTAGTTGATCAGTAGTTAACTACTAGTTGCAACTAGTTCTAGTTAACTAGTGCCGAACACTACTGTTACCTGATACTGTCCTAATACTAATTAAATCCCAGTCTAATTTTCCCCTAAAATCTTTATTCAAGTTATGTTAAATGAAAGCTAGTGTTTTTATGAAAAGCCTTTTCGTTTTACCTCAAGTACTGCATATTCTTGTCAACATCAGCCACGAAATAACAGTTACTGTTGAGAAGGCGCTTCGAAAATTCTTCGTATTGCATGACACGACTAGATCCTGCTTCAACTTTGGACCGGAAAAACTCGAAATTTTGATTTAATACCTGTATAATAAAATGGATTTTTAGTTATAAAACCCGCTTCTGAACTAAACATGCATGAATTAAACATAATTATTAACTATTTAATATCAAATTACAAATAGTACAGTGCAATGAAATGAAAGATATTAGTAATTGATTAAGCAAACTCAACAAAACTTGATCATGATACTTACCAGCGCGTGCTCATAATCTTCTCCAAATTCCTCTGAAGTGGCCTCAGCCATGTGCTCACTAATCCATATTTTGAGTTCCTCCGACTCATTCAAGAACTCGTATTTGCTCTTGGATTCGACCAATTTTTCTCTTTTCACTGAACATAGTTTTTGGATGTTTTTCATTTCTTGCTTGATTACTTCCTAGAAATGTTGTATTTTTATAAACTTTGGTTCATGAGCTTACAAGAAATACAAAACACATTGTGATTAGTTTTGAGAGTATTTTGAAGTATATTCCTTGAAAATAAAGCTAAAGTTATGCTTCATAAATCACTATTCAAAGAACGTAAAAATACCTTGATTGTATAAAAAAGTTAACCATTATCTGTTTATTACACAACCTGTGCTTAAAAATTATTATTTTAAAAAATTCTGATGCTATTTAAATTGAGTTTGAAAATTGATTCACAGTAAGACATTAATACCTTATTCATAAAATTTTGTTTTTAACCCCATTAAGTTTCACATCGCAAGTTCCAAAATTAATAAAAGAAATTATTATATCCGTTAAATGAATTTAATTACATTATTAAAAAAAATCATTTAAAATCTATCGTACTGAAATGAATTTTAATCTATCTGTGAGAAAAGTGTCAAGGTAAACCAGAATACATTTCTCATTAAATTTTGCTTTATAAATGTAGAATTCAATGTCAAGTAGAATTTTAAGAATTTCAGAACCATACATCAATTTTTTAAACAGTTAATAAAATGCTGTTAAAATCGAAAAAAAATAATTCCATTCATAATATGTAGTTTCTATATTTAGAAAATACTTCCTTGTACACATATTTAAATATTTGACCGTTGAGAACAATCAAAGCTATACTTAAATTCTCTAAAATTAAATTATCTACTCATTTTATAAGGATATTTTTCATGTTTTGTTGCTTATAAGGTAGTAGTAAAATGTCTTTCTTTTTTTAATGATAATAATAATCTAGTTAAATAAAAAAACCTTTTTTAATGGTTTCTTACCATTCTATTGCTAATTATTTTGGAGTCCGGGTGATTGGCTTCAACCAAAGCCTCTCCTTGACTAAAGAGTTCATCTACTAAGCCAGAGTAAGAGTCTATTTCCAACTCTAAAGTCTAAAAATGAAATGTCAATCAGCATTTATTCTATTGAAAATATAAAAATTAAAATTAATGTTGCATTTATTACTTTATGCTTAGTAAGAAGCTTGACGGCCGAATCCTCGTCTTTTCCATAATCTGTGTTGCTCAACATCTCCAGTTTTTCAGTTATCCAGGTGTCGATTTCGCTCGCTTCTCCGAAAAACTTTAAAGAAGAATTAAAATGAAAGGTTATTTTTCGCAAACTATTTAAAATGCAAAATATTTTTCAAATTATTGATCCCGTTAGTTGTGAACATATCCTTTGAATTAGAACGTTTTGAATAGCTGATCATTCCAAACAGGGGTTTACTGTCCCTTCAATTAATTTGCCTACGTCACAAAATACAGTAGATAGCAATACCCACTTTTTTCGATAATAGATATATAGTTATAGCCGAATCTCATGCATATTGATTAAATAAAAATGTAAGGATTTGTGTTACCACAGATATAAATATACAGGGTGGTCCTTAATTCATGGTACAAACTTCTAGGGGTGTTAGAGTAGACCTAGACGAACAAGAATTGGTATAGGAAGGGGGGTCGCAGATACGCCGTTAAAGAGCTAGGACCTAATGTAGTGCGAGTGCGTTTCAAAAGGCCGTTTTTAGAAGGCCCGTGTGACGAAACAAATCATAATAAAATGAAAAACATTATTGCATGAGGCACAGGAATATCCGTACTACTTAAATCCTCAATGTGATAGAAATTGGACCACTTGCAAAACCGTGGGGTGAGTTTTAAAACGTGCAATATTCATCTTTTAGCCAAAGAATGGAGTTCCCTTAATGGTACTTAGAAAAATGATGATCGGGGAAGGAATTTTCAATGATCATACAGTTCCAATGATCAATGTATGATCATTGAAAATTCCTTCCCCGATCATCATTTTTCTAAGTACCATTACACTAATGTAAGGGAACTCCATTCTTTGGCTAAAAGATGAATATTGCACGTTTTAAAACTCACCCCACGGTTTAGCAAGTGGTCCAATTTCTATCACATTGAGGATTTAAGTAGTACGGATATTCCTGTGCCTCATGCAATAATGTTTTTCATTTTATTATGATTTGTTTCGTCACACGGGCCTTCTAAAAACGGCCTTTTGAAAAGCACTCGCACTACATTAGGTCCTAGCTCTTTAACGGCGTATCTGCGACCCCCCTTCCTATACCAATTCTTGTTCGTCTAGGTCTACTCTAACACCCCTAGAAGTTTGTACCATGAATTAAGGACCACCCTGTATAGCCCGAAACATAAGTCGCTCAAGCAAAATTCAGATCTAACAAGTAAAAGTTTGAGGATTAGTTCATATACTTTTAGCTAAAATAGCACATTTTTCTTTAACTAGGAGGAGGTAAATGTGGTGCAGCGACTAGATAATTTTCAAAATGGGTTATTATAAACAAAAAGTGCAAAAAGGACGATGCAATAAAAGGGGGGAACATCTGCCTCAGTTAAAAAAAAGAGATATTTTTGTTATTCCTTCTATTTATAATTTGTTCATTATATGCAGGAGATGTAACTTCAGTCAATTTATGAAAAATATGCAAATGAGTTATATTTTTAAAGGAAATAAACCCATCTTTTAACTTTATTTGGATTAAGCAAGCAAATGGAACTACCGGTCCCACCACTGATAAAAAGGGTTATACTATATCTGCTCTTAGAGTGTACTTGCCGATTGCACTTTCAAAGCCTGGTACGCCTTTTCCTTTTGCAGGCTGAACTCTTTCTTCAAAAGGTTCCACTTCTCCCTCATCTCCTGGCAAGGCTGAGTGACATCCACGGGACACTCCTCTTCGGTGACCAGCTGGAGAACCTTCTCCTGGAGGCTTTTCACTTGGTGGCCGTGACTTTCAAGCGCAACTTCTAAGTTCTGGAAAACAATGGCGAATTAGTAATAATATAAATGTTATTTTATAATTTCGCCGAAATTTATTATCCTTTCACCTACACTCTTAAAACGGTATTTTCAAAACTGACGTGAGTAAAAAATGCTCAAATCTGAGTATTTCACCAACTCAAACTGGCTCCGAATCAAATTTACTGAAGTTTGAAACATGTATCAATTTATTTTTGAAAATATACAGGTAGGGTCACTTGGGGTAAGTGGGTCCCTGGGGTAAGTGGGTCCCTGGGGTAAGTGGGTCACCCCCCTCAAACTAAACTATGTAAAGGACATTTCACACTTATTCACATTGATCATGTTACATTTTGTCACACTGATGGGTTTTGCATATATTAGAGTTTTGTGTCATTTCTTTTTAAAATTATAGAACTATTGTAAAAAAAATTCCATAATTATTTTTTTTTTTTGAAGAGTTCAAGATGCATTTTTCCAAGAAGTGTTTCCAGGAAAGTTTTCACTATATTTTAATGTTTTTTCAACTGTTGTGCCAGGTTTGACTTAAAATACATACTGCAATTTGAATTTTCACAAAATCTCTTATTTAAAAATTTTTAAGAGGGGGGTCCCACTTACCCCGTAATTTAAGCAAAGTAGGGGTAAGTGGGTCCCCTCATTATGGGGTAAGTGGGACACCCTAGACTCACCATTTTAATGTTTATTGAAACATTTATAAGTAATTTATTGAAATTTTATATTAATTTTGCGTTTTAATATAAGCTGTGGTAAGTAAAGAAAACTATTGAGTTGGGTTTTTTTTATTCACGTTGCCGAGAAATTAATTAAAACACACAGTGGGGTGGGGGAATAGTTTCGAAGGTTTCTTTATAAGTCTCCCGAACCTGAAGAAAACATTCTGTAATTGTAGTGTTCCAAAAAGGGGTCCCACTTACCCCAACCAACCCTATTAATTTAAATGTGAGTAGATATCTCGTACATGGATTAAGTTACAATAAAATATTTTGTACCTAAAACTTCTATACTTTATCAAGTAAGACCCACTTACTCCCTCTTAAGTTTTGCTTGCTTTCAATCAAAATAAAAAGGGGGTGACCCACTTACCCCTTCCTATGGGGTAAGTGGGACCCCCGTCTCATTTTTTACAAAAAGACCAGTTAAGAAAAATGTAGAACATTATTTTAGAACCTAATTATAAATTTTTGTTTATTTATAGTGTCTTAAATAGAATATGTCATCAAGTTCAAATTGAACCTCTTCAAAAAAATTTTATGAACCTTCAAAAATGTACTGTTCCAAAAAGGGGTCCCACTTACCCCAAGTGACCCTACTCAAAAATGATACATCCATGGTGCCCCTTGTCAAAATTATCCCCTTCGAAGATGGTACAGAATTCGATCAGAATGTGACTACTAGTCTATTTGTAAATGGAGTGTGATGCCGCACCAGAGAGAGAAAGGCTATCACGTAATTAAACTTTGAGAAGAAATCCAAATGTCGGCTCATTAATTTTATAGACTGCAAACATTAAACAAAAATACTTATAACTTGAGTGGTGACTATTAAATTGTTTGAAACTTAGTATTTCTGATATTTCAAAATTGAAAACGTGTTTTCATACATTTGAAACAAACAGTTTCATATCAAAATGAAACTATGGATGTAGTACTTATATTTGAAATCGTCATTTTTCTCAGTGTATACATCATTATACCTACATATCAAAGCTTTACCTGCTGATCATTCTTTTCTCAAAAACTTTGAACCTGAATGTTGGTTGCAACTAGGACGTACTAATGTTCGCTAATTAAAATTATTTGTTTAATATTGTATAGTACATTTTATACACAAAATAAAATATCTTTACACTGAGAAAAATGACGATTTCAAATTTGAGTACATCGATAGTTTCATTTTGTATGAAACTTTTCGTTTCAAATATGAAAACACAATTCTTGCAATTTTGAAATAACCAGAAGTACTAAGTTTCAAACAATTCAATAGTTACCACTCAAATTATATGTATTTTTGTTTAATGTTTGTAGTTTATGGAATTAACCATGAATTTCCTGGTCCAACTCACGTTGAATTTAAAACGTGATAGCCCGCTTCGCTCAGATGCGGCATCACACTCTAATTACCAAGTAGACAAGTCACATTCTGATCAAATACTCTACCATCGAAGGGCGTAATTTTGATATAGGCCATGTTGTATCATTTTTGAGTACCTGCATATTTTCGGAAATGAGTTTATACATGTATTCAAACTTGAGTAAATCTGATTCGAAGCCAGTTTGAGTTTGTGAACTACTCAGATTTGAGTATGTTTTACTCAGTTTTGAAAATGCCTTTTTAATAGTGTAAAATTATGTGGATAGTAGAAAAGTTATTTTCACAGATTCGATGAACTTTCATAATTTTTAAATAATATTCTAGTTGTAGGATCACAATGCACTCTAAACTTGACTCTAAATGTAATGGCAGTGGTGGAAGATAATACTTATCGTACATTCGTATAACATACAGATTATTTTTACGTAGAAGAATATTACATTTTAAAATATTTTATACATCCTATACCTTAAAATTTTTCAATGTATTTTAGTACAGTGTTGATTAACAGTTTAAATCAGTGTTTTTATAGTGTTCCGACTCGAAGTTAAGTCACTCGAAGTGTTTCAGGGGCAAAACACACCGGCCGCCACCGACGCGAAAGCAATAAAAAAGCCATAAAGATGGTTATCTAAGACAGGGTATCCAATAAAAGTGAGATAACCATCTTTATGGCTTTTTTATTGCTTTCGCGTCGGTGGCGGCCGGTGTGTTTTGCCCCTTACAGTAGTTCCTAAGTTTAAAAGTTTCCTGCTCTGTTTCTAAACTTTCATTTTAAAACCCGTGAATGCTAGCATAAAAATATTTCTAACCTCTATTTTTTTCACAAATTTCTGGGCATCTAAGATGTTGTTGCAAATGGGAACTGCGTTTAGGGTGCCCATCTGCTCCGCTATCCAGAGTAATTCCCGATCCACATCTGATTTAAACTGATAGAATTTCAAACAGGTCTCCAAGCGATCCCTCCTTTCCTTTAGGGGACTTTCTAAAGAATCAAATCTGAAAAAAGCAAGAATCAAAACATCAGTTATTTTGAGTTGGTGATTATCCAAAGACAAATTAAACGTCGATCATGCTAGTTTTTGGAAAGATTTAGTAAAGATAATAACTTTTTTTGCATTCCATCCATAAGGGTTTTGACGTTTGATTGGGAACCTTGAGTTTTCAGCAATTTTTCACCCTGTTCGTGCAATTTCGACACCTTCGAATTAGCTTGTTCCTTATCCCTTTCCAAAACCTGAAGTAAAAAAAAATATATATATTAAGTATTAGAAAGAAAGATACAAGAAAAAGCTATCCATCTCTAAAGTAGATAAAAAATGTCTGTATGATGGACGAAAATTAACAAGTCGAGCTATAAGCTTCCTAAGTTGATTACTTTCTCATATTTGGTATAGCTCATGGAGAAATATTATATTTGAACTCAATTAATCTAATTAAAGGATTAGCAAGAAAAAAAATAAAATAAAGCAAATATGTAGTTAATAAAAATATTTAAAAATTAAAATAATTACTTAAGTGTAAGTTTTATGAAAACTACTGGGCAACACAAAAAATAATAATAATCACTTTAAGACGTATTTTTGTATAAATTCTAAATATGGCCAATTTCACCAGCAATATCTCACTTCTAAATCTTTCATCAAGGACTTGACACTTCTCAAATTATTCCCAAAGTTGGAAGACCCAGCGGCAGAGGAGAGGGCATCCAGTTTCTTCATGACTGCCTCGACATTTCTGGTAAAGTTCTGCAGCTCCAAGGCCTGGTCTAAAGTGAGCTGGTTGGCCAACATCCTTTCGTTCAAAGAGTCCCATGCATTGGCCAGTTCGATTTGGAGGGCTTCTACCTCGTCTGGACTGACGGACGAGTTCGTTTCCATGACGTTTTGACATTTCTAGAAACAGATAAATAAGGTTAGTACAGTAGACTTCGCTTAATGTGATCACTTTTATCCAAGAGTAGAAGAATGATAACAATATCCGCTTGATAATAATGAGCGATTTCATACTAGAAAGTTTCAAACATCGAAACTCGGGTGTTTGCTTTAAAACCACATCTATGAAGTCCTAGTTGAAGTATGCATTTTGCAACTTTTTCATTCGTCAAGAAAAATATGAGCGTGGAACTTGTAACATTAATAAATTAATGATTCATTTTGTATGATAATTATTAAAATTGGTCTTCAAACGGGAAAAAAGTAGGCTTTTAGTGGATTTCGCCAGATTTTGATAACATTAAGCGATACATGTATCACATCCCTATTGGAAAAATTTTCCCAGTGTTCCATAAACCAGTATCAAATTATACTGGATCCAGTATAAATGATACTAGATCCAGTATAAATGATACTGGAACCAGTATAAATGATACTGGATCCAGTATGATTTGATACTGGTTTATGGAACACTGGGAAAATTTTTCCAATAGGGATAAACGATACATTTTGCGTTCATTTAAATAAGAGTGATCGAGACCGGTCAATTTTGATAACATTATCCGATTGATAACATTAATCGTGATCACAATAAGCGGAGTCGACTGTATCTGGTTCGTATCGTATTCAAGCTCAGCAATTAAGAAGTGATGAGGGTCATATTCAACAAGTCTAAACCAGTGATCGGACTTATTTCACGATATATGTATATTAGGTACTATAAATTTTTAATTTTTAAAACTTTTTCTTAGCTAATGTCATGTTAACAGGTTATGATATAATCAGCATAGAAAATTTATAAAACCATTCAAATTTATATGTAACATTAAAAGACAAAAGTGTTATGCAATAGACTCTACAAAATTTCACAAGTACCGTGAAATGCCATATTCCTAAAGTGGTCCATATTAATCCTCAAAAGTCCTCAAGAGTTATAGTTTTATAAGAGTATCGCTGAAGGTTTATGGTTGGCTTGAAATTTAAGGATAAATGAACGGAACGTTTTGATATTGTATTTATAATCATTAAGGAAAATAGCGAAATTAACACCTGTTTACTATGCAAATTTGAATTAAATAATTATTGAATATTTTTTTTCATTCTAAATTTTCTAAAAATCATATTTTTTTTTAAAGAATCATCAGTTTTAAAGGGTAAAAATGATAAAGGTAAATGTTTACAGAAGGTGAGAGATACTTTGGAAAGTTTGTTAAACCTTTCTAAATCCTCGCTAAGATAAATGATACAACAAAGAGGAGAAAGGTTTACATACTGCCAAAGTATCCTGTATACGATTTTCTCTGCCTGCAACTTCGGCTTCAAAAGTTTTTTGGATCTTCAACTTATATTGAAGGTTAGAAGTAGAGTCTTGTTTTGCTAGGTCTGAAGCTAGTTTGTTCTTTTCAGCAATCCATGATGACATCTACAAGAAATGGAGTTTTATAGTAACTTAGATTTATAATATAAAGATCCAATTACACAGAATATAAGGAGTTTTGTTTATGGAAAAGACGTTCTCTCGGATAAATTTAATTGAAAAGCCATGTTAATATTAAAGTGTGTTAGAAATAAACTTCCTTTAAAAAGGTTTTCCCTTTAATAATAACTCTCTCCAGATGATCTTTTTGCTTCTTTGTTTAAACTAAAAAATTATTTGAGCAAATAGGGGAAAGTGCCCCAATGTGGGACAGGTGCCTAATATAATGGTCCCCTATGGCGGTCCCCTATATCTCCTCTTCGGAATAGACACGTTTTGTTAGTGGCTTGGGCTAATAAATTGGGTTCAATTATGACAGCGAACATCACAATATCAGCAAATTTAACTCAACTTTAGCCATGGGAGCACCGTAAAACTCTTTAAACACACCAAAAAGTTTTGAGAGCCTTTTTCAAACTACCGTTGTGGCAAACAAAATTAATGGTTTCCTAACTCTTTTAATTGGTTCTTACTCAGAAGAAGAATTTGAATTTTAATACATACGTTTGAATTTTTCATTATAAAACATATTTAATAATTTATTTTCACTTGTTTCTGAAAAGGGCAAATTCCTAATATGAGATATTGCGACAGTTCCTAATATGCGATAAACTATCTCATATTGAGACCTCCTTCTGTAAATTATGCCTAGTACTAGATTTATTTATTTGCATCACTACCATTACCAATTCTTTATTTATTGTATGTGATATTTTAAGCAGTAGGGGGTTCTGCCACCTGCTCTCTATTGAACCCAAATATACAAGTATACATAAAAAGTTTAAAATTTAAACAGAGTATCAATAAAAATCAATTATAAAATTAGAGGTTTTATTTATCACCACTATTTTTACAATTTTCAATTAAATATTAGTTGTCGTTCTCTAGAATTAATATAACAATATGTATATAAGATTCTTGATCAATCCTTACAGAGCGAAGGGCATATCATAATTATTCTAAAATTATTGGAGCAAATCGTGGCTGAATTCACATACAGAGAGTGCAGAATTGCAGCAAAAAAACTCATCAATTTCATGTAATGGGTGATCTCAATTTCTTGAATAAAATAAAATAATTTAAAATTTAATTTCTTTGCATTATCACAAACACTTGTTTGTATATAACATACTTTGAGATAGAACCCACATACTTAAAATAATAAAATTAAATTATAAATTATCATAATAAAAACTAATTCGTGAAATTTATTTTTACACTCATGTGTTTTCCACCAACAACATCTCTCTTATCGCTGCTAATTATTGTCCACATTTAAATATCAGGGGACTATGTTTTCTATCCTTACCCCTTAGACTCAGTATAAAATAACCTATAAATTTTCTAACCCTTCATAGAAATTTATTGACTATCAGACTGTTAATTCATATATATTTTAAAATTCACTGAGAAAAATCAAGTTGAACGGATAAAAAATTGAAGTAAAAGAAGCATAAAAACACTGAAGATCTGACCAAAGAAATGAAAGCCAGGGAAAACTTAGATAATAAAATAATAATAATAATAATAATAATAATAATAATAATAATAATATCATGAATTCGAACAGCTAAACATTTGTAAATATTTAAGTTTTTCTTAAGAATTTTTTTACATAAAAATAATTTAAAATTCAACACTGTATGTAGTATAAAATTAATTTTTAATATTATTTACCAATATGAGACTATCTTATACTAGCTGTTACGACCCGGCAAAGCCGGGTCTTACAGCTAGGCTAGCCTTTTATGCGAGCTTCGCTCGTTACTACTTCAAGTTCCTATTAATTATACATTAAATAAGAAGTTTAACTTTAATAATTTATTATTGTTGAATTAGAAACCAACTTCCCTAAAAGTAACTTTTTAACCTTTATTAAGTAAACCAACTTTCTTGAAAGATATTTATTTAAAAGCTATTATATTATTTTAAAATTTTAATTACTTTTATTTATTTATTTTTCTGATTATTGCGAGATGGCATCGAGTCAGTGAGTGACGTGGGCTTTTATATTTTTCTGATGATTATGATTATTATTGCGAGATGGCATCATAGTGTGCGAGCGTTCCAGAATCAGTCAGTGAGTCAGTGAGTGACGTGGGCTTTTATATGAGAGATTGAAAACATCGGTGTCTCATATTACGAGTATGGAATTTAAAGTAAAATGCATTTTTAGGGTAATTGCAATTTGTTTTCATTATAAAGCAGCAACTTTTTCGAATCAGGCATGTAAATAATATACAAAATCACTTTTAGTTTTGCTAAATCATTTTTTCATATAAGCCACATTGGGGCATTTCCCCCTACTTCTCTGAGATGTTTTCAGTTTATTGAAAAACTAATAGAACTCACTTCTTGAACTTCTGCCTTCAGTTCTTGGAATTCGTAAGATTCCTCAAGATAGATTTTCCTAGATTCAGCTTTCTCTTTGATATTCTCTCTATATGAAAGAACTTGCTCACTTTTCCTATTGATACTGAAAGTAAAAATGTCATAAAAATTGTATGTTTTAGTACGAATATTTTTATTTTCATAAAAAAAGTAAAATTAAGTAAATGTTTAGAGGTCTTTGGAGTACTTACTAATCACTTTCAGAATGGCCGGCTTCGATAAGAGAATCTGTCATTTCTTCAAATCTTTTGAATCTGTTTTCTTGTGCGTACAATGTTTGTACGAAAGCATTATGATGTCGGATTAAAATTTCTATATCACTCAATGTTGACTAAAGGGTTACGAAAAAAGGAACCATGAACTTAAAAAAAAATATAAGACTACCAAATTTAATTCATTGAGCTGAGATAACTTTTTTATTTTAAAATTACATTAATGTTTTAGTACTAAAAAGTGAAAGTGTTTTTAATTAAGAAAATATTCAAGTAGTTTTAAAACATTCTAATAGATAAACCTTCTTAAAAAATACAAGTCAAGTAGTTTTAAAACATTCTAATAGATAAAACCTCTTAAAAAATACAAGCCAAGTAGTTTTAAAACATTCTAATAGACAAAACCTCTTAAAAAGTACAAGTTTCTAAATATTATTTAAATATTTAAACTGTTTTACAAATTTATTTTTTATTGCAAACGTTACTCAGACAATATTCTGCTTTAGAAATATTTTTGTTCTAAAAAATAAAAGCCTCGACATAATTCTATATTTTTGATTAGTAATAATAAATTAGAAGAAGTAATTATTAAATTCAGATAATGTTAAGGTAATATCGTGAGTAAGAATTTAATACATCAAGTAAATTCAAATGCAAGAATATGCAAAACAAGGAGGTTAGAACACATATGAAAATGGCTAATGGTTCTTACACCTATATCTGCAGAAGTAAGGAAGACATCCTGACTGCTACACATGCTTTTTAGTTGATCAGCTTCTCGATTGTAAACTTGGAGATCTAGAC
This sequence comes from Tetragnatha montana, assembly GCA_963680715.1. NCBI lineage: Eukaryota > Metazoa > Arthropoda > Arachnida > Araneae > Tetragnathidae > Tetragnatha > Tetragnatha montana. The sequence goes on from OY796679.1 coordinate 55,689,883, forward strand.
TTTGTTGGAGCCATATTTGTTTGTCTTGCCACGATTCATGAACTTCGGTGTGAGCTATTTGGAGTTTGTTCAAACAGTCTATAACATCCTCACCTTCCAGAGATCTGGCCATAATTTCGATTTCTTCAAATCTGAAACGTAAAAAGAGTTCAAAGTAATTAATTTAAAAAAATTAGCTATATACTGCGTTTCAACTGTTTAATGTGTTAATAGTTTATTATTATTTAATTTATTTGATAAGCAAATGCAACATCGATTAATTATACGTAGAAATGATATAAAAACTTACTTTTCGTCCTGAACTACAATTTCATCTCCAAGATCCCTGTGTTCTTGTGCAACAGTTTCTCCTACACTCATATCTCCAATTTTTTCCCTTACATTGAGTTTTCGCACCATAGTGTCTGACCATTCAAGCTACAACATATCAGTAGCATGTAATTAAAGTAAGAAATATGACAACATACAAAAAGCTTGAAATATATCAAGACCTTAAAGTTAAATAAATCTTTAAGTTAAATAATATACAAATAATATTACATAAAATAAAATATGTATATAATAGTATTAATAATAATAGTGTATTAAATGTTTTGTTACATACTTTTAATTAAAGACTTAACCTGGTAACCTGATAATTTTAAAAATTAATAAAAAAAGCTTCACGTTTTTATGGTTTTTATGTAAAATAGATATAGGATGTCAAAATAAAATTTATTTTTTATCTAAAAAAAGTATTAAGTAAAATATCATTTCAGAATTATATGACAAAAAATCAAAGGAGAATAATGAATATTTTACCAGTGAGTTTGCATTTGATTTAAATATTTGATGCCCAGCTGATTCTCTTATCCTATTTTTTCTTTCATTTACATTTTTCTGTGAAAATAAATAAGTCACCATTTAAAATCATCAAACTCCAAAAATTCAAATCCTTATTAAATGTGAGTTTTTATTTCATAGTTAAATATAAAAATAATTGCTTGACAAAAAGTTATTTAAAAATACGTTTATAGTTATGAGATATTATATTATTGTATCAAATTGTTCACACTATACAAAAAAAAAAGCAAATCATTAGTATGTTGTAACTTTTAGATTTCTATAAAAAATATTTATGGAAGCTCTTCATAAAGCTAATGTTAAAAATGACTAAATGAAGTGGGTTTTTTTTTGTCATTTTTTTCTATTTTCTAAGTTATTAATTCATTAAAATAGAAACAAACTACAATTTAATACTATAAAAATAGGATAAAAAATAAAAGTACATTGTATCTTGTCCATTCTTCTTCAAGAGTTTTAACTTTTTTCTGCATAGATTCGCTTTGATCTGGATACGAGTTGACGACACTATAAACAAAATACAGTTGAAAAACAGAAACGCATTATCATTCTACTGTCAACCGGGTTCACTTTATCCGCACCTTTACTTTTCCCACGTTCTAAAGGTGTCTCGCTATTAAAATCACCTTAGTTCATAATTGATTATTTCAAATGCTGTAGACTAAATCATTAAACCGGTAACTATGTTTTGATATTAAATTAAAATTATTTTTACATTAATATCAAAATTCAAATTAAATTTTGATATTAAATTAATTAAAAAAATTACTTTTCTGATAATAACATTACCTACTTGTTACCAAAACATCAAAAAATCAACATAGAAAAATTCATATTTATATAACATTAAAATAAAAAATTACATGTTAACGACTCTACTAAAATGTCACAAATACCCTAAAATGCCTCTAACAGTATACAGATCATAAAAAGTTTAAAATAACTTTTAATAATATAGAAACTCTATAAACATTAGAATTATAGTCTGCATAGGTCAATATGATGTTTATTTATAATAGAGAAACCAGCAGTAACATACTTTTCTGCAAGAATACGGGCTTGCTTTATTCTTTCTTCTGCAGATATTCTATTTCTTTCAACCGTCTGTACAAAAAAAGAAATAAAATAATCTTGAAAATATAAAAAAACTAAATATGATCAACTAACTTAACTTAGTTGAAATACTTTAAAACCCTATAATTAAATTTATAAAATGGAATCACGAAATAAAAATTCTTTTGAGGAAGAGCAGAGAGATTGAAGAAATCTGAGGATCTCTTTTTTAAAAATATTTACTAGGTTTTAATCGTTTTTACGCTACCATAAAAAATTCATTATAAATATAGAATTTTAGAATTTCTATTGTTAATGGATAATTTTAAGCCTCAATCATACTATGTTTAGAGAGCAAGATTTAGACCCCCTGTTGTTTTAAAATTTGACTGAACCATTTTATGAGATAACCTGAAGCCGGCCATTAATCCTTTATAACAGTTTTTTTAAAATTTTCATGTGAATACAGAGGTCCAAGTTTTTTTTAATAATTTTAACTACTTATGTCTTTTAATAAAAAGTGATAGGAATATTATAAAAGAAGCATAAGAATTTATTGTGTGTATTCACATTTTTCTTTCTTTTAATTTTAGTTTTCCTAATTATAAGGTTATTATCTTTTTATGTAATCTCTGTATGTATTCTCTGTTTCTGTGCCTGCTTTGAATATTTTTTCTTTTGTGTTCTAATTAATAAATGTCCATTTACGTGACCATTGTACCACTTGGAAGGGCACCTGCGTGTGTCCCTTTGTGGTCTATATGAGTTTATGATTTCAAATAAAAATTTATTAGTATTAGTATTTAACTTATTTATAACCTCGCTTCAACTATGATAAAAACCGTATTATATCCTTCTAAATCAATGAATTTCTTGGCATCATAATCTGGGTTTTTCCTTAATTAATTAACTCAACTTCTTACACCATAAGGTACCCTATGTGGAACGATTTTAGTACTTAAAAAAGAGGGGTTTTATTACTTCTAGTCTTCGTTGAAGTATATCAGGACTCTTGATGTCATCAAGGAATTCTTCAATTTCAACATTGCTCTTTTCATGAAGCCAAGAACTCGTTTCATCACAAATCCTATACGCTAGCAGCAAGCTAATAAATTCAAAAAGAGTAATTTTTTTGTTGGACTATAGTTAAAAGATAATATAGTTTCCTTTTGAATTTTCGAATGGAATAAGTTAGTTTCAAGAACCATTAGGAGAGGGAATATTGCAATCCTGTTTTAAAAATCTTAATGTTTTGGGAGATATAAAATAACCTCAGATATTTCCAAATACTTATCTGATTATACCCTATTTAAAAAACATTTGGTGGAATTCTCGAAAACATAAAAAGAAAACCATGACTCTTTTACTTCCATCACTGCATAAAAATTTATTTTCTGATATTATTTTTAGAGAAAAAATGATTTTATTCAAAATTATTAATATTCTGCATAAATATTATTCACACTGACAACACAAAGTTCACTTTACTAACCTAGATGATCCTTTCAAATTCTTTTCTTTGAAGCTAGATTGGTCTTGAAGATGTTGCCACCTAATAAGTAATTATCATGTTTAAATCCTTTAACGTTACCATTTCTTACAATCAGAATGAATTAATAAATCTTCTACCTTCTGTAAACATTGTCGAACATAAATCTTCCGGTCTTGGCTTGATCCGAGTTTTCAGACTCCAGAGTTTCGCAATACGTTTTTAGTTGTTCTATTACCAAAACATGCGCTGCTAATTCAATTATAAATGTCTGAAATTTGAAAATAAGTATAAGTTGTTAATTTTATACATAAATTTTTATTCATCCATTATTTCTTTATGATCCCTACACATTGAGAAGCAAGCCAGGACAATTGAGGGTAAATTACGGGGTTTCCTTTGTCTCTCTCGTTCAATTTTCATTATTACATAACACTTGATACACATTAAAGATTACAAAATATTCCCATGTACCACTATCTTTATTTTGCTGTAGATGCTCCCAGAAATTAATTATTATTCTATAGGAACATCCCTATTAGGTTGTACAATGATATTCAACACCATAGTTCCTCGTAAAATTATTGAATGTTATGTGTAAATACATTTTACTAAAGAGAATCTCGTATAGACTACTATATTTCATTGGTAGTGAGTTTTCCTTGTGAATCTGGAAGCCCTCTCAGCTATATCTTCGAAATCGGAATAAGCATTATAATGATGAAAAATATTAAGTAAAAATAGGGTTTGTTAGGTTTTTCTTATAGGTTAATGATACAAAAAGCATTTATTTGGAAATAAGAGACGTTTACGTAGAGCTGTTATCAGAAAATAATAATTTATCAAAATAATATAAGAAAGACTTAGCATATATTTTTTTCATAAACATATTTTATTTTTTCGTTTTCTTTTATATTTCATTTTTTCCCCATCTACTTTCATTTCTATGTATTATTTTGTCTCATTATTTCTTCTATTTTTATTGTATATTTCACTGATAGTATTATACCTGTATGGGATCACTTCCTTCAGGTTAAATGTTCCGTTCATCTTGTAAATTCTTCTATCTTTGTCAATAAATAAATTTGATTGTTTAAAAAGATAAAAATTTATCCACTTTCACACAATTGAAATGCTTCAAGTTTTTTTTAGGATTTCGATAACGCTCTAATTTTTAAAATAAAAAAAGAGAATATATTAGTTTCCATACATGCCATAAGGCAAACTTTAGAGAGGAACAAAAAAGTTATTAAAAGACTATTATGGACGATTTTTTCTCAATGAACTTAGATAATGTGTTAATTTCACCAGTCGTCTATTTTAACAAGGCTAGCTAACCTTTTTAAAAGTGATGTTAGAAAATAACTTTTTTTTGTAGTTGAGCACTTTTCAACCTGTCTTCCTTTCCAAACAAAGAAAACCAGAATCGCATTTTTCGCGAAATGTTTGTGGGGTCACTACCTCTCAATGAAGCAATTCCCATAACTTGATGCAATGTCATCAATAAACCCTATCACACTTTATTAAATGCTCGATTAAAATGCGCCCCGTCCATCGCTGTTTCGCCACGTTCGGTCAACTCTGATAGGGTGGGAACTGGCTCAATAAAATTCATTTCTAATCAGTGCTCTCAGTTAGAAAACAGTGCGCGAACTGGGATCTTTCACAAAGAACCGGAAATCCCACCCGGAGGAAATGAAAGAGGCTCCAAAAGGAGGGTTATTAGCAATTATCTTCACGATCTTTGAAAATGGGTAGTGGATATATATCATACATGCTTCACTGAGAATGGTTGGAAGCCTTATATGAAATAGTATTCTTTGTCAGCCCGGTCGAACTAAGATAAGTTTCGTGCAGTAAATTGCTTTTTATTGCCTGCTCTGAACTTCTTTTGGGGCTTTTTGCCGCTTCTTATCCGTTCAAGAAATGTGGTTAGAATCTTAATTGAAAGAAACTTGTGTTTTGAAACGTGTGTTATCTTTTGCCTTTCCCGGATTCCGAGAGAAAAAAATTCTGATTCAATGTTCTTTGAAGATCGAAGTCTTGATGAAGAAATTTTTTTAATTTGAATGATACTTATTTTTATCTTACTTACATGAATTTATAGTAAAGAAAATTTCTTTTTAAAAAACCATCAAATATATGAATGCATAAAAATAACTATAAACATATATATGCTTAACTTTAAAGTAATTTATGAAGATTTAAATCTTGTTTATGTATATCTGAATATGTAGGTGGTCTATACTTCATACACTGCACGCACTCTTCTAATAAGAGTGAATTTGTTCCTCAACTTATGTTAGAATAAATGAAAATATAACTAATTTACTGCTTATAAGTATTCTTCAAATTCCATTTTGATTATTTTTTTAAACTCATAATTACCTCAAAATTTTTTTCAACTTCTTCAGCATCAGTCCCGAAGTTATTGCTGGCCAAGATGTTTTCCTATAAAAATAATTTTAGTTTCAGCATAGTTTCATCACACGCGATCTTTGATTTGCTTTTTTCAAAATAGGTGTAAATTTTGTATTAAAGTATAAAAAAAAGTTTTTGGGCTACAAAATATAAAATCTTCAAAATTTAAAGAATAAATATTCTGCTATGCAGAAATAATTTCAAGATTTCATTTTCTTAAGTAGATACTTTTTTCCGTTATACTCATATTTGAAATTATAATACAGAAGTTACAAGGATCGAAGCCGTAAGTTTTTAGAAGACCGAATCTTCAGTACTTATAAGTATCGATTACGCTCTGATTTGTTAAGGAAGATTTCCTATTCAAACTAAAAAAATATAAGGAAACTACTATCTTATTTAAAAGATAAGGTAACAAATCACAAGGTTGTATCACATTTAAATTACTATACGCATTTGAATTTATTATTTGGATGTGCATAACATTACAAAAAAAAAACTTAATAAAGAATAAATACATCTCTATTTCTTTGCTGCTCGTTTCAAAATAGTCATATTACCGTTTACAAACTCATCTCATTCTTCAAGCATAAATTTTGATATTGAATTAAGTAAGTACTAATGAAAGTTTTTTTTTCATCAAAAATAATTTTTATTCCTCTTTTCTTTGAAAAAAAAATTGGATAGTGGGAAGATCCATCCTCTATCTCTTGTCAACTTCTCATTGAAGTTATAATACATTATTCTTATATATTCTTTTGATCAATTGATCTACACAAACAATATGATAATTTTTCTCTATCATTAAACTATTAATTATTAATAATTAATTTCATTGCAAGAGAAAATGTCATTGAATTTTGACCAATGTTCCCACCAGATTAGACAAAGTAGATTTTTTAGGCCCGCATAAATTGTCATAATTAAGCCCGTATCACAGTTTAGGTTTCTCAGGCCTTCTCTAAAAGGACGTAATATCGGTGGTGCTGCCCTCTAGACATCACCGGAAAGTATATCATTTGTTGCATAAAAAAGGATACATTGATAAATAGTTTTAAAAAATTATCAAGTATGAAAATGTATTTCTTTGTTAGGATACAAAACATTTCTGGCTACTAGAAATACTTATAATACAAGATGTCCCTAGGTGAATATTTAAAACTTCAATTCGTTCCATGTCATATGATTATAGATTTAAAAAAGAAAGCTTTCAATTATCATATTATTACAAATCAAGTCAATAAGTTCTTCTCTATACAAGTAAAAACTAATTTTTTATGTCTCACGTAACTTTATTAAATACTACAACCATTTCATATTCATCCAAACGAAATCGGCAAATTTTAAAACTTTGATAGAGAGCCTACCTTTTCCCGCATCCAATTTTCCATATCTGCGCATCCATCTTTCAGTCGATAGAAAATGATATTGTGGTGCAGACGACGATGTCTTTCCTATAATCAATTTTTAATTGCGTTATAACCAATTAATTGTTTTGATAAGGATTCGAAAGCACAGTAAGTTTTAAAACGAAACAATTTAATAAATCCTAACGAGTAATTAGAGAGCATTTAATCTATTTACATCGAGTTTATTACTGGGCAGGTATACTTTATTTTCAACTATCAACTTTAATTCTTTACTTCAAAGTGAATATTCCATAGATGAATATAATTAATGGTTGCTCTTCGCAATCAGAATCATTAAAATTTTTAACGAAGAAATTAATTTTCTTAAGTATAATACACAAAAAAATAAGTCGAAAGGTAACAAGGTAAATAGTTTAACTAGGTTATAAGTGTTAAAGTTTCATAATTTAGTTACAGGGGCATTTTACAGTAATTGTATAGTAGTCCGTAACATTTTATTTTGTCTTTTAAAGGTTGTATAAATTTCAATTTTTCAAAATTTTCTGTTCTCATACTAACATAGCCTGTAAACATCAGATTAACACATAAAAACTGTAAAAATTTGAAATTTATACAACTTTAAAAGACAAAATTTAAATTTTACGGACTATACAATTACCGTGAAATGCTCATTTATCGGTTTAAATATATTAATGGATTTCAAAAATATGTATCATGAGTAAAATTCACCAAAATCGAAAGTTTATAGGGTAAACGCCCTGGATATCTAACAAAGGGGTTCAGTATATTCTGAATTAGGAAAATAATTATTTTGGAATCAAATTTTATAAAATGGTAGAGTCGAATTACTATCTTAATTATTTCAAATTAAATTTTAGGGGGCACAGAAAACTTAACTTTTGAATATTGTGTTCATATAGGTTACTAGATTTTTCACAATTTTATTTTGCTTGGTTATAAAGTTAAAGTATTTTATAACTAAACGTTGATATAAAGTTCTATGAAGCATAAGCAAATTAGGGGAGGGTGAACTTGTAAGAGGGCGGTGGAAAATTTTCTTCTTGAAAGGGGGCGGTGGTCCCGTAAAGTTTGGGAACCCCTGACATATACGTTTTCTTACCTCACATTTCTTTGAAAGTTCTGAAAAACTATTCTCGATTTGCGTTTGCCTGCTATTTATTTCTTCTTTAGTAAAAAGGGAATTTGAAGGTAACCCTGAAAGTAAAATCTAAAATTTAGTTATATTCTGTGCTTACATGTTGACACAATTTCAAAGAAAGGCTTTGGATACATATTTTACACATAACAATTTTAGTTACAGATATTCAGATAAGCTGTTAATAATAATAAAATTATTATTTACTTCCTGTAGCAGGAATAGGCTGTGAAGTCCGTTGAGGTTCAAGCCTTGCTGCCTGTAAAAAATAATTAGTCTCTTAAAAATTTTAAAAATTAATTTATTTGCACAAAATACAGATAAATGTATCCTATGAACAAAACATATCTATTATCCATACCACTCGTTAAAGAAATTCAACGAGATTAACAAAAAATAATATTCTATATTTCTCATTTCTCAATATCTTTAAAAGCTCATTTATTTTTATTTTAATAATGTAATTTAAATATTTTGGGCAATGAATCAGTTCACAAGTAAAATTCCTTTAAATTTTTAAACCGAATTTGAAGTTATGGCTCGTTAGCTTTGAGGAACTACAAGTTTTCTACTAGGCTCTGAGTTTTTAGAAACTATAAGTACCACATGCATTACTTTTTTTTTTTACAGATTCAATAGATTTAAAATTATGCATTACTTTTCTTTCTGGTAAAGAGTTACATAGTTTCTCAGCTTCCTTACGCATTCTCTGAATCTCACAAGAATCTGTCGAAACTTCCTCCTGAATTCGGACGTGGAGACGCATAAGAGCCTAAAAAGCAAAATAAGTAATATTAAAAAAAATTCAAATCTGCTTCTCTACATGAATATTCTAGATTCAAAGAATGGAACATACTTCGCTGCTTAATTCATCCGTTCCGAAATCCAAACTAGATAGTAAATGAAGTTTCTCAGAAATGGTCTTTTCAGATTCATCTGCATCAGCTAAATACTGTAAGAGGAAATTGCAACATTACAAACATATATTCCAAATGAACAAATTCATTATAATGGTATATTAAATCTCATAAAGGTTAAAATTTAAATTAAAGAGTTTACACCCAATATCCCAATAAATATTAAATTTCTCTTGTGTAGAATGTTTATCATTAAATTTTTAAACTGCTAAAAGTTCTGTACGTCTGTAAGAGACTGAAGAAAAAGTGTAAATAGCATTGATAACAATGTTATTTAAATATAAGATTAATATTAACACATATGTATACTTTTATATGAGAAGTTCGAAAATATACGCACTTGGTACATCTCAATTGCAAAAGATATATCCTTTTCTTTTTGTTTAAGTAGTTCCTCTAAAGATGCTAACTCTTCTTGAAGACCAGGGTCTTCCATATGTTCCGAGAGTTCCTTGCGAATTTTCAGATCAGAAACTAATGACTGAAAACGAATGTTTTCCTTTAACGTAAACTTTTTTCATAAAATTATTTTTACAGATAATTTATTTTAAAGTATATTAATATTCGATACATTTCTGACAGAAAAAAAAAACTTTTCAAGAAATCTCTTTATGTTAATTAATTAACACAAAATTATGTTTTGTACATATTTTAATAAATTTAGGTAAATGCATTTAATGACTTGTTAGATGTAAACACATGCATTTCACGAGCTATCATTAAATTTTTCCAGCACTGAGAAAAATGCCGATTTTCAAATCTGAGTACGTAACATCGATAATTTCATTTTGATATGAAACTTTTTGTTTCAAATATGAAAATACAAGTACTACTATTATATTTCAATTTTGAAATACCAGAAATACTAAGTTTCAAACAATTCAATAGTCACCACTCAAATTATATGTATTTTTGTTTAATGTTTTCAGTTTATATAATAACCTTAGGATTTCTCATTGTAAACACTTAACAGTCTTAATTTAAAAACGTGATAGTCCGCCTCGCTCAGATGCGGCATCACATTATAATTACAAGTAGACTATAGTAATTGTAATCACATTCTAATCAAATGCTGTACCATCGAAGGGGATAGTTTTGACAAAGGCTATGAGGACATGTTGTATCATTTTTGAGTACCTGCATATTTTCTGAAATGAGTCTATACATGCTTCAAACTTGAGTAAATTTGATTCGGAGCTAGTTTGAATTTGTGAAATACTCAGATTTGAGTATTTTTTACTCAGTTTTGAAAATGTCGTTTAAAGAGTGAGAGAGCAGTTTAATTTAACATTTTTTAATTATGACTTCCATCAGACAATGGTTGGGAATCTCAATAGCAGGGGTCTCCAAAGTATGGGTCCGCGGGCTAAAACTTAACCGCCAGTTCCTAAAATCTGGTCCGCGGTAGTTGACTGGATTTTACCGATAACGGCTCTCCTTTCTTTACGACACTTTTAGTTTCAGCTCCAACGTATAAACAGTAAAAAAATTGTGGTGAAATTTAGATAATTTTTCTCAATTTAGATGGTTATAATTGAAATTAATTAAATAAAGGACGGGGCATTTATTCACGGACGTAGCTATAGCTTTTATAAGGGGGGTGTTCAAGAAACTTCGGTCACAGTGGACACTGAAAGTTTAACTAAAACAGGGTTTTCCAACTGGCGGGCCGCATGCGGCCCGCCGGGTCATTTTCCTGAAAACTCCCTAAAAGGTAGCTTTAGAAGACATTTTAGCATACTAAAATTTAAACATTTTTAGGGGAGAACCCCCGAACATCCCTATTTATCTTATTACATTAAGAGTAGCTTTGCTTTGGTGGGTCATTTTCTATGGAGAAAAATTAAAAGTTTGAGGTTTCGAAAGGGAGGTTGTATACCTTGAAATTCCCTCTGAGCGTAGAAAGGGGTTATGACTAGGGGGGTAGAACCTATAAGACCTCAGGACCAAGGGAGCCGTTACTAGACTGTTTCGAAGGGTTCTGCCCCCCAAATGTTTCTAATAGTTTTCCCTCTCCTAGTAAAATGTAGAGCAAATGTGAATTTTTGTTCTTAATCGTTAATATTTGTGGTTAATACTTTCCCTGAGGCAAAAAAGGGGGGTCTGGGGGTCCTCCCCCAGAAAATTTTGTGAAATTGGACCCGAAAAAGTTGTATTTTCACTCATTTTTTTATATTTGCGACAGGAACCTTTCTGTTTGGCTGGCATAAGGTCTAGGCTAAGGGGGGTGTCTGGACCCCCTAAACCCCCCCCTATATATAGGTCCTTGCATTTATTTATTATTTTTTTTAATCTTTATTTTATTACTAAGCACCCTTATGTTACTGTGTTGGCCTTCAAGTTTCGAATAGGAGTTACAGTCTAGCCCTGTGTTGGATATTTAGAGAGGAGTGAATGCAGCCTTAGCTAAATATTTTGAAGACCCCCTGCTCTATAATAAGCAAGCTGATTTTTCCGATCGCCCTATGTGTATCTAGTACACATGATTAATGCATGTGCTCTGCTACCAAAGTATTGAAAAGAGATGAACCTTGTGTTTCTTTTGGAGAATCAACGCAGTGCTTAAATCTTTACAGTTCAGATCAGAGACGCCATAGAGTTTCTTTTCTTGGATCCAGGCTGTCATTTCAGCAACGTTTTCTGCCTGTTGATTCCGTTTCAAAAGGCTCTCTAAGTCTTCTCGTCGACTGGCCAAAACTTCCACCAGACTGAAAAGAAACTCCTTGTTTCATTGGATATTTCTACAGTAGATACTGTCATAACAATAATTATATCTGTATTTGATAAGCTACTTTAAAAGCAATCGCAGGTAGCACATCTTTATTTGTTATTAACTAAGATGAACAAACATCAGAAATCTTTAAAATGTAATAGGAAATAATTGGAATATCCCATTGTTTTTAGTTTCATTCATAATTTACTTATTTAATTAGATGTTGAAATGTACGTACTATTTCATTGATAAAACTACTACACATTAATTTACCCCCTCTTTTTCTATAAGCATTTCATTAAGTTAAAGCAAGGGTGTAGAAAATCTTTTCTCAATTAGTAAGCAACAAGAATTCAATACCCTCCCAAAAATGCTTTTAATTTATAAAATAAAATTAGGAAATATATAACACAGTTTACAAAAACAGTTGGATATGTTATTTATAAGCATTTGTTTAATCAAGCTGTAGAAAGTCGCACGTCATTCTTTTGTAAGTTTCCTCCTTCTAGTAAAAGAAATTTATCAATGGTAATATCCTGAAAATTCTCTGAACTATAATATTGAAATCTGAACAGATACATCGGGATATACGTATATTTGAAATTTTAAACATAAAATTCAAATATATTTAAAAACTTCTTAAACGCCCAAAAAATCCTTTTTTTTTTCTTTGAATAGGCTTCAAATGCCTATAAAATGAACAAAAAATTTTCTGACTCTAAGCTACTGGTTGTAACAACATGATTCCAATTTCTATTACCTTTGATGCGAGTTTTGGAGTTGAGACAGTTGGTTGTTCAGCACCGTAGTGTCCTGAGTAAGAACCTTAATATTCAGTCTTCGAATGGCCTCCCCCCATGATGCTAGTTGCACTTCTCTGACAGCCTGGGTTTGCAAACTGCCCTCGATGTCCAGTGGTTCACTCTCAGATACGATTTCATCCTATATTAAAGCATTAATGACTTTAAATTCAATAATCAGTTAATAAATGTCTGTAATATACCCAAAAAGCCAATCCTTATAAGGAAAAAATTCATTAAATTTTTTGTCTAATCTAAAATGCTTCCTAAGTCAAGTTTTTACATAAGTTTTACTAGTTGTTACGGTATATATATAAACATCTTTCATAGTTATCTATTTTAATGAACAAACCTACCTCCAAAAGGTGAAAAATATTACATGCTACACCAACTATGAAAGAATATTAATTCTTTGATTGTAAGTAAACAAATATTACTTACCTTCATTTGGTTCATTTCTTCTAGAACTGAATCGATCTCTTCTAGAATATGAATGACTTGTCTCAAGTGATCAAATTTTTCATCGTAAGCTTCTAGTAATCGAATTATATAGTCCCAATTTTCTTCCATCTCAACTTTCCTTCAAAATAAAAATAATAATGGTAAAACAAGAGTTCAAATTAGTTAAAAATATGTAGATAAAAATTGTATATTTAAAAGTTATTTTAGTCTTTTTTCAAGAAATTTCTTTATGTTTATTAATTAATATCTCTGTATTCTTTTCAAATATTTGTACGTATCATAGTAATGAATTTTTAAATAAAATGTTACATGTTATAATAGAAACTTGAGAAAATATCATGATTTTCCTCTAAAACTAAAATCTTATCATTTGATTTAAAATATTTTGAATGCTTTACCATTGAGCTATTTCATCTTTTCTTCGGTAATTTGATTCAATTAGGGTATCGGCAATTTTAAACAGATCTTTTATCATAATTTCCTGAAAAAAAAAATTACCATGATATCTTCTAGAATAATTTAGAATGAGTAAGAAATCAATGTTGTAATAGCAGATGGTTACTGTTAAAAAATTAGAATGACCATCTTTTTTATTTATTTGGTTATGTCAATTTGGAAATGAAACTGTGTAGTATCTCCCATATGTGGTACTTAGGGTAGAAAGGAAGGCCCCGGCCTGTTGCAAATCAAAAAATTATTTTGATTGGGATTCTTTAAATGTGTGAACTAGCTATGTATTTCCCTCCATTAGTGTGATTTTTATTCCACATTTGAGAGCATTGGTTTGTATTTTTTAAAAAAATTGAGTATTCCCTTTTCAAGGCTTCAAACTTTTCTCCCTAAAATGTGGGTCCCTTTCGAAATAGCTATTTTATAGCTGTTTTCCCAAATCATTATATCATTTTAATATCATAAGATCATCTTTACACATAATGTTTACAATCAATTCACATATAGTATGTGCTTGTCCTTTCCCTTCTTAATTTCATTTCTAGAAATTACATTATTTTAGTTTATGGGAAAATATTTTTACAGAATTAACTGCAACTAAGTGTGATTTAAATACGCAACTTCCATTTAGAAAACAGAATTCAGAACGCCAACGCCATCTTTTGGCTTAATTAGATACTACAAATGAACCCCACTGATAGTATTCGGAGGACCACTTTTCAGAGTGCCACTGCCATCTAGTTTCACAAATAGCAAACAAGAGTGGGTCTCGCCGATAAGAGAGATGAGATGGACTGCGTTGGACCTTTCAATTTTAAAATGCAATTAAAGTTTGTCACAACTGCATACGTATATTCACGATCAAGAATAGTGGAAAATCATTTTTTGTAACTTACTCTGGCCATTATACCTGTCCGAATGGCTTCGTGCTTTTTGAACGTAGCGTCTGCTTGCTTGATATTCGTTCCATAGTTAGGGTCAGTCAATATTTTTTGCATTTCTTTCAAATATGTTTCTCTCACGGCTCGCTGAAAAGATGCATCAAAACTAAATTCAATCAGTAACAAAGTATTCACAAATAAGTAACGAATAAATGCAATAACTACATTATGGCATTAGAAAATGGATAAGAGGGTCGATATAGGCATTTTTGTACAAAAGAAATCCAAATAAGCTAATCAGCTTAATTTTATGATAATACGTTATTTTTATTTTTTTATTTATTACGATTACGTTCCTTTTACACTTATCAATGAATTTTTCACTTACACTACAACATTATTAAAAATAATCATTAAAAACAAATACAAATATTGACGACCAACTACAGGTGTGAAGCCCAGAAATGCTGGTCCATTTAACTCAATCTTAATTAAAGAATATTTATTTTATGGGAAAAGTAAGAAAGCTAACATTCTGTTTTTGAGAGTAAACTTTTAAAAGATTTGCTATGGAGCGGACCCCCATTTCACATATTATTATCCTTGAAAACACGGGAGAATTTAAAATTAGCTACAATGTTCGAGGTCTAAATCAACCTATTAAATGGATTATCTTTTCACAAAAGGAAGAGGAATAAATTATTCAAGAAAATATGCAACAAAACTTTTCTAGGAAGACAAAAATAAATAGCTCTTTCTCCCTGATACATAGCTCTGCTGCCACTGACTCGACTTACCTTGGACTCAAATTTGTAAGCTAAGTTCTCCAGCGCTTCCTGCTGTTGAAGAACATCTCTAACTCTGATCTCGTGCTCGTGTTCACACCGCTGCAGCCTTGCCCATGCCCTCTCGATGGCGGCAGGGTCCCAACCTTCCTCTGGGGACCATTCCCGATGCTCAACTCGCAGACTCATGTGCACGGCTTCCAGCTCATTCTTCTGAGCGCTCCTGGAAAAGGGGGAGTTGTAGAAGCAATGTCTTATTTTTAGTGTTCGGCACTAGTTAACTAGAACTAGTTGCAACTAGCAGTTAACTACCGAGCAACTAGTAGTTTAACTACTTTTGGTTTAAACTAGTTTAACTATTGGTTGAACTACTTTAACTATTGGTTGAACTACTTTTTTAATAACTACTAGTTGAAACTACTTTCAAATTTTCAACTACTTCAAAGAAATTTTATTTAAAATTTAAAATGATATTTAAAATTTTTATCACAGGTATTTACTACTCAAATACTATAACCAAAAATATAGACCATTTTTGCGCGAAGTATAAACGTTTTTTGTGACATAGATAAGAAAGATGTATAGAGCATTTTCAATCACATGACTCGGACCTAACAACGGCCTTAGCAACAGAAGTGTTACAGTTTTTGCCCTACAGAGGTTAACAGTTACAGAAAATTAACAGCCGTGGAATTCTTCTATTGGAGCATTTGCAATCACGTGATCCCATACCTAAAAACCGCCTTAGTTAACTACCGAGTAGTTAACTACTTTGGGAAATAGTTAACTACTAGTTGCAACTAGATTTTCCCAGACTAGTTAGTAGTTGGTAGTTAACTATTTTTTGACCACTAGTTGCCGAACACTACTTATTTTTAGTGTTGGCACTAGTTAACTAGAACTAGTTGCAACTAGTAGTTAACTACCGAGCAACTAGTAGTTAACTAGTAGTTTAACTACTTTTGGTTTAAACTAGTTTAACTATTAGTTGAACTACTTTTTTTAATAACTACTGGTTGAAACTACTTTCAAATTTTCAGCTACTTTAAAAAAACTTTTGTTTAAAATTTCAAATATATTTAAAATTTTTATCAAAATATACAAAAATTACACTGCTATTTATAACTACAATGTCATGGTAGAGTACTCAGATACCATAACCAGAAATAAAGGCTCGTTTTGAGCGAAGCATAAAGTTTTTTGTGATATAGATAAGAAAGATGTATTAGAATTTGGGGGAAAAAATAGGTTATGGAATTAAATAGACTAGTTAACTAGTATTTAAATACTTTGGGAAATAGTTAACTACTAGTTGCAACTAGTCCCAGGAAAAAATAGTTAACTACTAGTTGCAATTAGATTTTTCCAGACTAGTTAGTAGGTGGTAGTTAACTACTTTTTGACCACTACTTATTTTTCGAACTTTAAACTTTTGGACTCATGGGACCGACTAAACTACGCAGGATGTTTCGATGTCTCTGTACAGCCAGATTCTCTGCGTGGAGTACATAAAAAATGCCCAGAGGACTATACCTCTACCATCCATAGTTTTCGAGAAAATCGTCACGGAAAAAGAAATGTGGTGGTAAATAATAAGAAAAAGGTATCAACTGTAAAATGTTTGTTGGAAAGTGAACTGCTTATTTGAATAAAAATATGCACACTAAGATGTTAAAAATATCCATTGCTCGTGTATGCGCACACCGTGAAATGAAATAACTAAATTTTTATCAGCTATGACGTCACATTTTGTTTTTAAAGAGTCGTTGTATAGGTATTATGCACTCCCCGCAAGGAATCTTTATGGGCAGAGTTTGGGCTGACATGTTGAAACACCCTATATACAAATCCTAAACTACGTATTTATAACTCAACTACTACATACATCAATTAGAGAAGAGTAATTATAGACCCTCCTTGAGTAACAACAGAGGATTAGAAGCCATATACAAGTGATGTATGAAGTGTGATGCGGGAAAAGATTTTTTACTTTAAATACGACAAAATATTTTTCTCCCAAATTGTTTTCTTACCGTCCCTCAAAAGTTTTGGTATCCACTGCCATTGTGCCATTGATAATTATGAAGATTTGAGAAGCATAATAATAAGGTAGAACCTTTTTCATTTTTTCATTAACTTTACAGTGATTGTTTTTTACCTCATAAAAGCTATGTTAACGTTAATAGAAGTAAAAAAAACATCCCAAAACTTGTATAATCAACTTTGCAATTAACGACCATCTGAATTTTTTGTAACAAATTTAAATTCATTGCACCAACCTTATTTTTTTTCAACTACTGACTTATATTTACTATACCTCATGGGTTTTTCTTTCGTTCTATAATCCTTGAACCTGTGAACTTCGTTTTGAATTTTTTCCAAAGAATCTGGAGTTTCCATGTCTTGGAAATCTTCTACTCTTTCATCTATCCACTCCAATAGATCTGAGGCCTGATTGTCATACTCTTCTTTAATTTTCTCCAACTCCATCATTCTTAGCAAAATCTAAGGACATAAATAATTCACAGATATACTCAAATAATATTTTGAAGTAGTTGTACCCAAAAAGAGGGGTGATAAAAGAAAAAGCCTGGAACATTTTATGTATAGATTTATAGATTGAGCTAAAATTTTAAAAAATCATTTATTTGTATGATGGAAT
Source organism: Tetragnatha montana (assembly GCA_963680715.1). Taxonomy (NCBI): domain Eukaryota; kingdom Metazoa; phylum Arthropoda; class Arachnida; order Araneae; family Tetragnathidae; genus Tetragnatha; species Tetragnatha montana. The sequence continues at coordinate 55,707,885 of OY796679.1, forward strand.
GAATTGGGGGGCGTCGCATTAAGTTATTCAAACTTAAAAAAATAAGGACCACTCTACTGGCATGTATACGCGGAATGAAAAGATAAAAGTTTTGATCGGATATAGTTTTTTTAGAAAAAAGTAGTTGAGTTGAGTTCTGTGGCTCCTTTTTAACTACTCCACTTAAGGAATCTTTCTGTGCAGAGTTTTGGGTGACTTGTTGACACATGTACATGGTTTTCATAAATAAAGACCCTTTATTTGTCTTCTATTCATATTTTAGATTTAGATGGTATTTTTATAAATGCTTGTATTCATTATCAATCAGATCTTAGTCCTAATCTTTAACAAGTACTGTGTTTGATAATTCATTTCAAAATCACTAAAATTTGCGATTGAAAAACTCAAAGTGCTATAGAAAAATCATTAATTTCATCAAGTTTCAAGCAGTCCAATATTCTCTTTGATGCGAAACCCAAAAGTTTTCTCATCAGAGAAATTGTTACTTAGGATTAGGCGGGCGTAAATCTCCGGACAATATTGGTAGCGTTTTCAAAATTACACATAAAAATATAAAAAATATTACAAGAAACACTGCTAGTTGAGCTATTTTAATGGTGTTTTATTTTGATATTTGATTATTTTTGGTGATTTAGCATAAAACAGGGTTCTTGAGCCTGGCTAATCCTACAGTACCGAAAAATTAAATCCTCGTTGAAGTATAATATAATAAGATTACTAACACTAAAAGAAATCTGGAATGGATGATACTATAGACTGAAATTATACCACAAACACGGTTGGTCTTCTTTAATCAATATCATACTCAAGCAAGGTTTTGCACAAGCTCTTTTTAAAGACAGAAAATTACCGTGCTTTAAGTAAAGTATTTTACTATTGAAAGCACATCTTACACCAACTATGTTTTTAATAACGGTGACTAACTTTGGGTGACTAAAATGTTTTCTTTGTCTTGTTCTTGCATGATAAAAGGAATATATTAGGTTATTAACATGGTTTGAGAAGAATAACTTAAAAAAACAACCAGAGTCACGATGAATTGCATCATTAAAAATCAAGTTATTATTATATCTATGTTTATAACTTATAAATATAACAACCCCGCCTCCTATTATTACTAGCAACTTTTGAAATTTTACATTAAGTAAAGATGTTTCAATTTCTTTCCAAAATCAAAATGAGAAGTAGTTCCAGTTATCCTTCAATTGGGATTTTAAATTATAACACTTATCACTTATCAGTCACAAAGTAAAATTTTGGGCTAAGATTCACTTTTAAAATAGTAAAAAATTTTCTTTAAAAAATGCCTCTTTATAATTTGGAGTCAAATTTATTAAGCAACTTTTATTTCTCGCTTTTTATGAAACCAGTGAGACACTAATCACTAATCCATCGGAGGATATTAGCGTTTTGGGATTACTTGCGTACTAGAAAAAGCGTTTCTGCGTGATTCTAAAAGCGGCAGAAACTTACTATAACATAAAATTTCAATGACATCTAAGCTTACACCCTAACGGGACTTTATAAAAAAGTATTAACACCTTATTTTCATATAAACGAGATTTAAATCACATTTTTAAAAATATTTTACAAATTGCAGTAAATGAAAGTGCATATAAAAATAAAGGAAAATATAAAAGAATATCAATTTCATTAATAAACAGTTTTTTTTATAAACTGTTAGTGTATCGCTTATTTAACACTTTTGTGTTTCTTGAATAAATTCTGTGGTGCGAATAACTTTTCAAAAGTCCCTTTCACGTCTTTCATTTTAAAATAACGTAGATTATGGTCTTGGAACTTGGAAGTAAGGTAAAGTAAAAAAAAACTATGCTGAATTCAATGAGACAGCGCTTCTAGTAGTAAAAAACCTTGTAGTAAAATAAAAAAATTAAGAGTTTGTTCTATTTCTTGTTATATTTTAAATGAATTTTTTAAATATCTTATTTTGCCGTTAGAAGCGCAACTAGGGTATACCTTACTTCCACATCCTAAGACTAAGCTTCCACAAATTCCACATCCTAAAAGACTTTGTTTCAAATCAAAAGCACTGAGCACCTGCGTATTTCATAGATTTTTTTTGCACCCTATAAAAATCTCCTTCTCACATTGTGTGTCCTACAATCGGGCAAGAAGATTTCTTTCCCTCCCTAAACGAGCAACATAAATTTTTAGAGATGACACTGAGAGCTTTTTTATTTTGGTTCGGAAAACCATTGTTACCTTTATCCATTCTAGAAGATCGTTCGAGTTCAATGAACTCTATCTTAAAGGTGTATTAGCCGAAAACTATGGTACATAAACTACTATGGTACGAAAACTATGGAATCTATAATGCTTAAATTTTCAAATCAATTACTTTAATAAATTCAAATTTATCCCTCTACTAAAATATCTTACGCTTTAAACACGCTACGAAGGCATTTCTTTCTAACTTTGGTTAACTCCAGTCACGCAACAACTTAGTTTTCTTGGAATCGTGTTATTGGAAATCACGGATTCCTCAAGTGACGCGGTTGGCACGACAAAAAGTTTCAAAAACCGCTCTTTTCCAGAAGGTCACGTCTCTCTCATTTTGTCACCTTGATTTTACTGGAACAAGTAGCCACCCAATGGTAATAATATTCAATTCATCTGATCAAGGGCAAGTTTTCTGAAAACTAAAATTTGTCCTCAAAAACATACTTTATCAAACTAAGACCTAAGCATATGTGTTAATGACAAGGTTATTTTCCAGAAAATCGTATCTCTCCTCTGGTCTTTAATAAGATGTTGTATTGAGTTTATCCCATTACATTAGTTGGGAACTTCTCATTTCAGAAAATTTACGGACCCATTTACTGTCTAGCGTTTATTAAAATCATATCAATAAAGTTGTGTACTTTTAACGTAAATGGTCAAGGACATACATTCCCTAGACTTAATAAAAGCATTCAACTAGTTACCGAACTACTTGTAAATCTTCAATAAACTCCAATTTATTCAGACATCAAATATCAAAGGTATTTATTTTTTAATTAAATCAAGAGGCAATACAACCCAATATTTTTACGCAAAGATATTTTTAACGACAGAAAGCTATAAAAAAATTCATATCACTAAAAATAATACTCTGGGGTTTCAAAGATTTTTTTTGACTTAGTACTTTTCAAAGATTTTTTTGGTTTAAGTTAAAATACTTACATTTAATATCCTTTTTCCTCCAGTAATCGTTCTCTTGTATTCTTCAAGTCCTTTAAACAGAGTTGATACGTACACAAGGATAGACTTTTCATCTGGGTTGTCTGTGTCTACATCTAAAGATGAAAATTTTATTAAAATTTAAAATGTTCCGATGCAGGGGAGTAAATGCAAAACTCTTTTTTCAACTGCATAATATTGTTTAGAAGTCAACAAAAAAATTGAAAGTTATAAAATTATCTAATAATTTGAATACTTAATCAATGAACGAAGCTTAGGTCACCATAGAATTTATACAAGTTATTTATATTGACCAAAGTAGTTTTCCATTCAAATACACTGAAACCTATAAAAAGTAAAATCCAATATGAAATACCTTCTGGATCTAACAACTTTGGGACATACATGTGCTTGTATGCGACTTGAAAAGCATTTTCCAAATTATGCCTGTGTTCTTCAGGGTTCAAAGAATCAAAATCAATGAGTGTCTTTTCGTATGAATGAATGAGTGCATTGAACGCCAAGCCATTCCTCCAGCTCCTGTGAAAATCCCGCACCTTCACATTCGGGTATCTGAAAGAATGGAAATTCATTAACCCCCCTTAAGATTGAAAGAAAGTTAAAAGGACTTTGAGAAGTCGAGTTTTCGGCATAAAACGGTTCAAAATCATAACATAAAAAATCAAGGAGTACCTAATGTTTTTTTTTTAATGACCAAGGTTTCATAGGGTTCCCGTCTAGCTACTAGCTTTTTTATGTTATACTATTTTAAAAAGTAATGGAATGAAGGGCTCGATACATTTAGTTAACTTTGCGCTAGTTCAACATAGCTCCGTTCGAAGTGATTCTTCAGATTGTGATACTGAAACAATACCTTTTCGAACCAACGGAATAGATTTAACTAATATTCCACCGGAATAAAGTAAAAAAATCCTATCAAGTGATCTAGTTTACATTTATAAGTTACTACTGTGAGTGGTTTGACACTAAATAATTTTCACTCCATCTTTTCAAATGGAAATTTTTCCTACTCCCCGTGTTCTACATAATATTAAAGTTCTATCATACCCCCTAGGAGTGGGTTTAAACGTTCCATTACATTTACTCTTAGGGTAAGGAAAGGTAGGAAATAGGTTATGGTGGAAATACTCTTAACTCACCCGTTTGTTCTTGATTGACACCTGAGTATCAGAGATTCTTTTGCAATTAGATGTCCCGGAGGCTTGACATTTTCTGGCGGAGGAGGAGCTATAGACTCGTTTTCCTATACATCAAAAAGTTGAATTGCACATAAAATTAAATGGATTGGAATATTACGAAAATAATCTGAAGCAACTATGTCATGCCCTGAAAATACTTGGATAATATAGATAGACGCTCAAGCGCACGGCGAGGGCGGAAAACTTTAGGATTTTGCAGAAAATCTTTTGAAATAATTTATATTGTTTCTGATGAATAAATCGATTTCTCTCTACTGCTGTTGCACAAGAAGCATTAATAGGGTATTTAGGTGAACATGACTGTCATACTGTCTAAGTAAAAATTTAAAAGACTGGGGGTGCTAAATTAATTTGCAAAAAATATTTGAAGAAAATTTTGTGCACAAAAAGTTTTTAGTTTTACCCAAGTCTGGCCGTGAATGAAAAAAAGCTTGAGAAATAAAAAAAAAAAACATTTTATTTGAGGTGATAATATGTAATTCCGGAAAACAAAAGATGCATGCGGGCTTTTCTTTCAATAAAATAATTGGTAGGTAGAATTAAAGAAAATTCTTAATATTCAACATAAAGTGCACAATTGGGTAATCTACAGAAAGCTTCATGGTCTAGTTACAGTTCTTCCAACCAGTTTTATGTTAAATATTTGTAAAAACAAACACTTACGCTTCCAATTTGGCGTAGAATAATTGTCCACAAAAGTCCTAAAATCAAATGAGGTTTCCCATCAACTATGTCTTCCGATGAAATATTCTCCAGTCGCATCTTGAAAGAAAATTTCATAAACATTTTATTTTTTATCATAATTATATATGTGCTTTCATTAAAATTAAATCAATACAATTGCTGTATGGAGCACATTTCCAAGGGTTTGAAACAAATGATTAAACATTCCATAAATCGAGATGCCCATAGTATAAAAAAAGGAATCCTACCTTCTTGCTGTGTAGAAAAGCAAGACATCGACTAACATTTTCAATCTTATTGATTCTCGCCGATCCTTTCGCGGGCTTGCCTAACTTCTCGCCCGTCAGCGCTTCAAGTAGCTTCATCAAGCGAAGACCATCTCCAAGGTCTTGAAACAAATCGTCTATCTTCAGATCGAACTGAAAAAGGAAACCTCCATTTAAAAATTCGATCCAATTTCTAAGCTCTTCATCTTTTGATTTGACCTCTCTTGACAAAACTGCTTTGTTACTGTCGCAAAAGAAAATTACTTAAAATTGGAAATTCTTGGAAGAAAAGATGGATTTAAGTCAATTTTAAATTTATAGATCAGTGGTTCCCAACTCAAATATGTCTACGGACCATTTCACCTAAATTTGAACCTCCTGCGGACCATCCCTATCCCCAATCTCCCCTTCCCCCCTTTAAAAATCTTTCTATCTTTTTCTTCAATGCACTAATTCCTCCTCAGAGGGTCTGACATTTTACTTTTTTCTGAAAAGTAAGGGAAACCGAGTATTAAATATGTTTCCTAATGGAACTTATAATCAAATAACAAATAATCTATTAAACTTAAAAGATAAATTAACATTACTTTAATAATAACAGCATTTTATATCCAATTATTAAAAAATATACCTTTTATAAGACATTTCTCTTTTCAAAAACTTTAACTTCACGCAATAAATTTTTCTTATATAGATGTTTTTTACATCTATGTTTTTTAAACTACTTAGATTGTGTGATAAGAAAAACTATTTTTTAATTTCACCACATTTCTTTTGGATAAGTTTATATACCTTTTCACGGACCACCTCCGATGGTCTCACGGACCACCAGTGGTCCGCGGACCACCTGTTGGGAACCACTGTTATAGATAGTCAAAAAATTAAAAGTAGCAACTAAAGTGTGCAAATTTAGAGCATATTATGAATATTTTTTCCCTTCTTTACCTATTTCATGGGATAAATTTTTAAAATATTGTCTCCGTTAGATCATTAATTTAAAATGTATTTCATCTTAACTTGTGTTGCCACCCAAATTAGGTTTCTCTTCATTTAATGCTTTTAATATATTTTCTTGCTATACGCCAGTAGTTACATGAAAAGAGCCTATTGAAATTTTATCAAATTTGTTTATTTTCACAATAAGTTATCAATTTTTACTAATATTTGTATGACACTTGTTTAAATATTTTTCTTAATTTTTAAATTGATAAACAGGTCCTTTAGAAGGAACCTGGAGATATAGTATAAAAGCTTCAGAGGAAATGTTTTTCTAACTGGTTTTATCCTAGATCCTACTTTGCAATATTCGAGGATTTCGAATAACTCTTTATTAGGATAACTTTCCGGTGTCTTAATATATTTTCCTGTAATTATTGTAAATAGTGAAGTAAATAAAATTTAAAACATAGAACTAATTTCTACAGAAGTCTTAATGAAATGTAGGGAATAATTTTTTAAAAAGATATTAATGTGTAAAAATACATAAACAAAAGTTGGCAAAAATCTTACTATTATGTACCAAACTGCATTTTTTTTTAATCTTATCCATCAAATTTTAAGGAAAACGTTAAAACAGTTCACTTAATTCGGTTTGAAAAAAAAATCTTTATTTCTTATTATTATTCGAAACAATGTTTATTGGTTTTAATGAATGAACACTGATAATAAAACTAAATTTTTATCATTGAGAAAGAACTTCTCAAATAAAAAATAATTTATAAAAAGTAGGTAGCAACAATTTCTGGCAGAACCTACTTTATGTATAAAAGTTTTGGGGTGCAAAATAAATTTTCAGTGGGATAAGAAGCTGTTGATGCAAGGTTAGAAATAAGACAAAGGAACATAATTTTATAAATTAAAAAAAAAATGACAATTTTTTTTTCTTTTTTTAAAATGATGCTCTTTTATCGGATATCTGATATTTTATCTTATCAGGGCATTTTAATGTACTACAAGCAAGGAATCTTTCTGGGCAAAATTTACGCGAACTTGTTGAAATACCCTGCATAATATACTATATTAAAAGTATAGTATATCCTTTTTTTTAATTTAACAAAAAAATAAAATCTTTTCTTGTCTTTTATTGTTTTTTACTATCATTACTTACATATTCACTGTATCATGTAGCACTTAACATATTGTAAATGTAAATGCTGGTAAGCTGCTTAAATTACACATGCAACTATAATCCTTATATGAGTAAATATAACCTTTAAAATAAATTTGATAGTAACGGCTTCAAGCAGTAGAAAATTATTGTTAGGAGCAATAAAAATATAAAAAAGGGCATGTTCAGCGAAAATTCAAAGGCAACGAGTGTCAATAACTTTGTCACGAAACGTTTATATTTCACGCAGCTGAATTAATTCTATAGGTGAAAGGGAACATTTTTGTGTTTCTCTCAAACATATTTCACTAAAGCTTAAAGCAGTTTTATAGTAGAAGTGTTTATTATATGCCTGTGGGGTAAGGGGACTGTATACATCCATTCGTTGCAAATGAGATTTATTGAAAAATGTGAAACTTTGAATGCTTAAAATAATCATCACTCTTAAAACGGCATTTTAAAAACTGAGTAAAAAATACTCAAAAATGATACATAATGTCCTCATGGCCTTTGTCAAATTACCCCCGTCGATGATACAGTACTTGATCAGAATGTGATTACTAGTCTACTTGTAATTATAATGTGATGCCGCATCCGAGCGAGGCGGGCTATCACGTTTTCAAAATACCACAGATAGACAGTCGAAATTACAAGGGTAATTTCATAAACTGTAAACATTAAACAAAAATACATATAATTTGAGTGGTGACTATTGAATTGTTTGTAACTTAGTATTTCTGGTATTTCAAAATTGAAAGAATTGAATTTTCATATTTGAAACAAAAAGTTTCATATCAAAATGAAACTACCGATGTACTCAGATTTGAAATCTTCATTTTTCTCAGTGTTATATCTTGCATATAATGAATATTTTATAATATTGAAAATCAAATATTACCTGTAGCAGTTATTTAAAATGCCATTAATTTTTTTCTCATTAGTAAACCACATCCAGGTTGATTATCATAAATAACGGGACAAAAAACTAAGCAGGAAGCAAATGACGTAGTATTTATTTATTACTCTTAGAAAAGGTTACTAACAAACACATTTGGACACAGATAGGATATTTGATTAATTTAATATTGTGGCTACTAATTTTGTATTTGTGCCCTCCTCGGATCATTACCATAAAATACTTTTTTTACATTTCCCCTTTTTCTCTTTCACGTTATTTTTATTTTGCTGTCTTTTGAAATAAACTGTGTAGTGATATTCCTAAACCTGTTAAAATAGTCCGATTTTCTGAAAATATGGAGCGATTTAGTTTTTAAATTCTCCACAAGTACAAAAAATCCTTTTATCAAAACTGATGGTATTGCACCATAAATAAGTATTTCTTCTATTGTGTCCATCAAGCTCGATTGACTATGTGATGTGAGAAGATAGTGAAGAAGTGATAGAAGAATCGCACCGTGCTCTCTCATACTAAATTTATAACGCATAGTTAAGTAATCGTTTTAACTTAAAATAGAGGTAGAGAAAGTAAGATTGAGAGAGTTAATAACAAGAGTTTACTAATATAAATACATAATGAAAGTTGGAACATAACGATTTTAAAAGCGCTTTAATTTTAATCCCTCTTTTTTTTTTTCAAAATAAATATCTGAGAACAAAAAGGGAGATAATTCAACAATTGTAAAAGAGCCGTAGCTAGACTTTTGTTTTGAGGATCGATTGTTCCAAAATTATTTTCCACACATTAATTCCACGTATTATAGGTTAAATGTAGCTGCTTAGGTAAGGTAAAGTAAGAAAATATATTTTTTTTATTTAAAAGAATGTGAGTGATATTGAGTTTTACGCCAAAAAGAGAGGGGCCACAACTACTCGTATATGACGATTATTTCTCAAAATAGTATTAAAAATGTAACAGTTAAAACTAATGATTCAACTTATTTTTGGACTTCTGTGACCGCTGTCGGGTAACACCCTGATCAGATCGTCTCATCTGCCCCTTAACTTCGTCACATTGCCGTTTTTTATAGAAATAAGGACACATATATTATCATCAACATTTCAGAGGGGATTAAAACCTTCTTATAACCTTTATTCATACACTGAGAAACAGGGCGATTTCAAATCTGAGTACATCGATAATTTCATATTGATATGAAACTGTTCGTTTCAAATATGAAAACACAATTCTTTCAATTTTAAAATACCCGAAATACTAAGTTTCAAACAATTCAACAGTCACCACTCAAATTATAAGTATTTTTGTTTAATCTTTGCAGTTTATAAAACATTTTGGTGATTACCAAATTTTTTCTTTGTTTTAAAAACGTGATAGCCCGGCTCGCTCAGATGCGGCATCACACTCTAATTACAAGTCGACCAGTCACGTTCTGGTCAAATACTGTACCATCGAAGGGGTTAATTTTGACAAAGACCATGCTGTATCATTTTTGAGTACTACTTGCATTTTTCAGAAATGACTTTATGCATGTTTCAAACTTGAGTAAATTTGATTAGGAGCCAGTTTGTGTTTGTACTCAGATTTGAGTATTTTTTACTCAGTTTTGAAAATGCCATTTTAAAGAGTGTAGATGTTACGGGCAAAGTGATTAATCAGGCATTATTAATAATGCCCGAAGTGGAGGCGGGCAAAGTGATAAATTTCATTGATAAATGTCATTGAATTTATCACATTGCCCGCTTCACATCGGGCATTATTAATAATGCCCGGATTTATCACATTGCCCGTAACATAACATAGATACGGCTAAATAGTAGCTCAATCAAAATCTGCGAAACTTAAAAAAAAATACATGAATCAGTTTCGGATTTTCATTTTAAACAATTTGTAAGATAAGAATAACGGCCTTTCGAACTTCAGATTGTTTAAGACGATTTTCATTCAGAGTGGTGAAATAGTCTCCCCCTCCTCGATATTCAATACCTTTGAAACATTTAATCTACTAAATGAAAATATTGTATTTATGCGTTTAATAACTCGCACTGATTTCCTAAATCGGAGATAACATAACATTCATCTTTTATCTATGAGGAGTTCCTGATAGCTCGACAAATAAAAGAAGCCTCAAGAGTATAAATACGAATATCTAAACAATAGAGGAAAGGAATGTCTTTATTATGTGTGACGAGAAGGTTTTGGTTATAGATAAAATTTTTACGCTTTGCAGCGACGCCCCCAAAAGCAGAGGAAACATAATAAAAAGGACGGAGATTCTTTTTTACGCGAATTCGTGTTTTACATAGGCGGGTTCATAGGGGGTCATGAGAGAACAATGCCCCCAAACTGTTCAAGACATTTCCATATTTTTTTAATGATTAAGTATGTTTTCAATACAATCAAGGACAACATGCATACCCCCAGGGTTCTCCTCTTAGATCTGCCCATGATGTTTTGATTATTAAATTATTAATATTGAAAGTTTTAAAAACTTTAAAGTGAAGCTGTGAAGAAGTAAGAGAATGCCTGACAAGCTATTATTACTTAGGGGCCATTCCATGTCAAATCAACAAGGCACTCAACCTGGCCCTCTCGGATTTCAATGAAACTTTCAGGAATTGTTCTTTTCTATGATATAAATGGGAAAAAATTTTTATTATACAATTTTCTCGGTAATTATTAAAATCTCGATTTATTAAAATTTTTGAAAATTCGAAGAAAATCCAATATTTTTTCTCATTAATCTTAAGTAAATCCAGTTTTATTTGGCCGATAAAAATGTATCATCCCTGGTTTTAAAGATAATTTTACAAGGTTTCATTCATTTGACATAAATGTTGACTATGTACTACATGAAAAAATATTTTCCTAAATTTTTTTATAAGAAAAAGTTTAAAGAAACAATGTTGGTGTCCTTGAATTTTTTTGAATACATGTTTTTTAGAACATTATAAGGTATAAATTCTAAAAATTATAGAATGGGAAAGCCATGGGATCATGAGTTATTGCAGAAAAGAGTTGTTTTAAATACAATTAATTTTGTAAGTTAGAATGGTCATATATGGTTTAATTACCAGGATAAAAATTCAAGAATAATTTTTGAATTTTTTGTTTTAATTAATTTTTTTTTAAAATTCACAATTATTACTATTATAATATTTAATTACTTATTATTACCAGATAATTAAATCACTGATAAATTCTGTTTCTAATATATTTTGGTTAGTAGCACTCCATATATGGTCACTTTAACCTAGAAAGATGTACTTAAAACATTTAAGTCTTTTTTGAAATTACTTCTGATCCCATGGCTGTCCAATTCTATAATTTTCAAAATGTATACTTTAAAATCTTTTAAAAAAACATGTGTAATTTTCAAAAAAAATTTCAAGGACACCAACATTGTTTTTTAAACTTTTTTATAAAAAAAGTAATGAAAATTTTTTTTTGTCTACATAATCAACCTTTATGTCAAATAAAATAAATTTCGTTAAAACGAGGGGGTGATAGATTTTCTCGGCCAAATGGAACTGGAGTTATGTAAAATTAAAGAGTCAAAATTTTTATTTTCTTCGAATTAAAAAAAATAATAAAAAAATTACCGAGAAAATTGAATAATAAAAACAGTTTCTCATTTATGTTATTTTTCTCATAGAAAAGAACAATTCCTTAAAGTTTTGGTTAAAATCCCAAAGGGTCAGGTTTAGCATTGAAAATTTTTGGTTGATTCGACATGCAATGACCCGTACCTATTCCACAAAAGAAAAAAAACATACAAAATAGATAACAAAACTTAAGATTGGCTAATTCCATGCGTGAGTCCCACCACAAATGTGTTAAATTTGAATCTTAAAATCATAACTGAAGGATTATTATTCGATAAAATTACGATTTATTAGACGTTATTTAGTGATAGATTTTCCGTTTTTGTGAAATCTGAGTTGTGACTCACACTACCCTTCCCTGTATTGTGAGTCACGCATGGGAATTAGCCAATTATTACCACTATAAATACGAGAGACACACGCTTAAGGTTTAAAGGGGTCGTATATAAAGGTCACATTTTTTTTCTCCTCACTTTTGTCCTCTTCTCCCCCTATGTCAAAAAGTGTCACACTTCACCATACCCTCCCTCCTTATGTCACATATCATCATGCTCTCAAACAACACTAAACAACAAAGCACAAGGTTTACTAGAACCTGGGAACCCACATAATTTTATTCCAAGCTGAAGTATTCCATCTCTTAATTTCAAAGGGAACTATTGCTTTCATAGTAAAATTTTATAATAATTTCGTTTATACCTTTGTATAAAACTGCATTTTCTTAGAAAAATTTTTGTTGGTTTTTCAACTTGTATTGTGGGATGTTACAAATCTTGCAATGACCCTTCTCCCCTTAGTTAGGAAGTGGCATATATTGATACCCCTTCCCTTCCCTCTAAACGTGGCATCCTTTTATAGGCGGCCCCGAAGCTTGAGTGTTTAACAGTTATTAGTTAACAATTGTATTCATTATTTTTTAATAACAGAAACAATTTTATAAGTAAATTATCATTTATTTAAAAATTATGAATAAATATGAAATTAGTTTTTTAAAATTTAAATGGAGAATGTAACACACATGGAACGTCATTTGAAAAAATATTAAAGCAAAGCATTAGAAATTATCTATGTTGTAAAAATTATACACAAATAAAATATTTATTGCTAACAATAATTAAATGTAAATCTGAACATGCGTAATGATGTTTCGAAACTTTTGATACTAGATTCTTTATTGAATTTATTTCTTGTTCGATGAATGCTAATTATATAATTTCTAGTTGTATAGCAAAAAATAATAAAGTGAAATAATTATTTGCCGTCCTTCTGATCTATCTGTTTTAAAAATATTTCTTCACATATAACTACATACCAAACATATTTAAACTACTAAAAATTAAAGTTAATTTTTATAAAAATTGTAGCGATACCAAGTAAACTATCTTAATTTAAAATTATGCATTTTGAGATTTATTACATAAAGTAGCATACATTTTCTTTTGAGTAAAGTTAGGACTTTCATTGCAAAAAGTGTTGAGAGAACGGTGGCCACTGTAACAAACATGTACAAGAAAAGCTTTAAATCATATTCATATTTTTATCGTGATACCGCAAATCGTAAAAACACGCACAACTTCGTTTTATTTTTAAGTTAAATGAATTGACGAAAGCTTGCATCTCAAGGATTTTTCCATCACATTTAAAACTACAACCGCCCGATAAAAGTTTTAATCTATCATATTAAAAAGTGCTTTATAGGAACATTACCCCCTATCATCATATGGGGTTAATATCGTTCATAAATGTTTTACAGGTAATAAAAAAAGGCTATTAAAAGGTGACATAAGCTTAGAGATTGTATTGTGTCATTTTAGTAAACATTTTCTTAGGAGGTACCTATTTTCCAGAGAGAACAGGGGAAGACCTTTTTTTGACCAAAGGGTTACAATTTTGACCTGGGGTCCACTTTTTACCTTGGGCACAAGAATTTAAAACACTTACTGGGGGAAACAGGAAATATTTTCAAAATATTTATGAATAGTTTTTTTTTTATTTATGAATATTTTACTTATGAAACTGCATGGCACGGCTTAAAGAATATGATTTTTAAAAATTTTCAGAAGTCAATTTATCTAGTGCACGTTAGTTTAGAGACAATCTTATAAAACTTTTACCACATCTAAAAAGAAAATTGTGATGAAAATATATACTTTTAAAAGAAATATGACACTATCTAAATATAAATTAAATTCTAAGGTAATAAAAAAAGAATGTGTTCTTAAATATGTTAATATTTGACAACTTAATATTCATGATGTCATGCAAATGTGAAAAGGTTAAATAACTATGTAAATAATTAATATATTTCTTAACTTTCCATGACGATCTTTCATGAAGAAAAGTTTATTTTTGTGGTTGTAATAATAAGTGTGTTACAAGCAACAAACATGTAAACAATGACAAAATATGAAGATTTTAACAATTTTCTCGAAAAAAAAAACGTTTATCATCACAAAATTAAAAATTATATTTAGTTATAATGAAGGAACACTTTGTTGAGCAGATACAAAAACTGCTTATTAAAGGATTACATCCGACACTTTAACTTTTTCTTTAAATTGTAACGAAATCCCGAATAAAAATATTCTAAAATAGATAGTAAATAATACCTTTTGTAAATGTACATTTGCCCATTTCGTGAAAGTTTTCTTTTGCACATTTAGCCTCTCCTGACGGAGACTTTCTACAGCAGCTTCCGGCAGATCCACGGACATGGCTTCAGTTATCCCTCAGCTAGCTGTCAAGAGACTAACAGTTTCCATACTTCCACCTTTCAGGAACGAAAAACATATCTTACTTTGTGAAGATTAACAATGCTTCTTATCTCAGAGATAATATCTAAAGAGATATATCTGTCCCCTTTGACAAAAAAAAAGTTTTCATGATGATACAATCGTTATGAATTAAGTATTTTCTGTAAACACATAAATGTTCTATTTTTTCTTCGTAAGTTTGGACAAAAATCTATTTTAAGTTACTCGAATTTTATATCTAGATTGAAAATATGACTCCTTTAACTTATGGTATCCGTATACCTTTTAAATGGGAATTTTCATGAAAACTTCGATTTTCTAAATTGGTGATGCATTTAAAGCCTAATTCATAAGCTTCAAAAACAGTTTGAATTTTGTGTTGTGGGTTATTAGAACAAAAATTATTTAATTTTAAACACGAAATTTCGATACCGGAAGTGAGCTAATCTTATACAAGAAGTTTTTACATTTATATTACATTTATATACATTTATATTACATTTATATTACATTTATATACATTTATATTATTACATTTTAATTACTTTTTCATTTGGAATACTTATAGTTTTTAAAAACTGAAGTGTTTATTTCAAAGATTTAAAAATATGTCACCACTCAAAATGTGTATAATCTGGCTAACATTATGATGTTCCATGACTGCGAGACTAGCGTTTTCTTTTAATGGGTTTTTTGTATTGTTGTTTCAACCGAAATGGAGATAGGTATCTCTTAAAGTTTATGTTGGATGTTCATAAAATTTTGAATTTGCATTCCTGATATCTATGCAAATAAATGCTTTGAACTACAATTATGTTAACCAATTGATAAGAAAAATTTTAACAGCCTAATAAACAGTAAAATTTAGTATATTTTTATAAAAAGTAATAAATTTCCATTTCAAAAACTTATGTAGAAAATTTAAAAACTTATACTTCTCTCCTTTAGAATACAGCCAAGAGAACATATATATTGTTCTCTAAATTACAATTTACAAAAATTAATAAGTATTTATAACTTTTTAATTAATTTGAAAATGCGCGTATATCACTTTTTACCTCTTTTTTACACCAATAATTATATTACCATAAATTTGTAAAATATGATGCTGAATATGAATGATGTTATGGAGAGAAAATTAAGGTTTTATTAATATTTAAAAGAGGGATTTAAAATAGGTATACCGATACATTAAGATATTTACATTTCCTTTCAGTTAATAACAGCGATTTCCAACTGGCAGCCCGCGGCATGCTACCCTCCGGGTCTATATGTGCGGCCCGCGAAGCCCCCTGAAAACACCCAAAAGTAGCTTTAAAATACTTTTTAGCATGCTAAAATTTAAAAAATTTTCGGGGGAGGAACCCCGAATTCCCCTATTTAACTCCTAGGTTTTAGAGTAATTTCGGTCGTTTTCTATGGTGAAAAATGAAAAGTTTGAGATTTCGGAGGGAGGTAGTATACCCTGAGCGTAGCAAGGTATTTTGGGGCTTTGGTCAAACTTTTTTCACAAGGAGGGACAGTATCCAAAAATAATAATAAAAAAAATTTCAGAGGGTATATTGGAATTTTGGAAAGGGATATGGGGTAAATTTAATCCTTTTCTGTTGTCAAAAAGTGTAAATTTCTGACTTTCGGGGTATATATGAAAGTGATTACTTATTTATTTACTACTTATACTTATTTATTTTTATAAGTTGATGGTTGAATAAATTTTGGGTGCCCCGGACTATTGTCGAACTCTCTATCTTACCCACTATATTACCTCTGTCTCTATTATTCCAAACTACTGAACCCTGCTAAATACTTATGTTTAGTTTCTTATTGAAAAAAGAAACATTCATCATTAGTATGGTATGAGTTTTACTATATATTATTACCTATTCACAAAATATTTTTTTTTACTTTAGCGAAGAGTGAAACAGTGTGAATGACCCTTAAGGCTCACTTTTAATGTTCTTCACTTTCAATGTTCCTGAGTGATTCACTCCTGTGAATCGCTCGTTTGCATAGAAAAGTGAAGGAGTAAAGTATGAAACACCAAGTCACACTTTTCCCTTTGGAAGATTCCTCCAAATGAATACCGAAAGTGATAAGTCTAAATGAGCCTTTATCTATTCATCGGAGAGGATCACTTTAAGATGAACATCGAAAGTGAAGCTGTGTAAATGAGCTATTAGCTTACAGCTCCTTATCAGTTAGTTTATAAATTGGTCCGACTCCCTAAAATATCTCACTTTATCAGAGCAAAGATTTAGTTTAGTGATGTGGGTGGGAAATTTTTCCATAATAGAAAATTTTCCACTATATTTTTCTGGAAAATAATGTTAAATAGGCAATTTTTAGGGAATTTTTAAGAAATATTTAAAACACCCATTTTTCATTTTATTACTCAATTTGTGTACCATTTAAAAACTATATGCCATAATTCTAACTTTGTAATAAACATTAATAGATTTGTTTGAGTATGTTTTAGGGTATTAGTTGGGTGTTTTTTAACAAACAAAGGTGTTTAAGATATTGTTTAGAAAAAGCAACATTTCGTTCCATTAAGTTCCCTTCCTTGGGGGGGGGCTGGATCTACTACTGTTTCGCTCATACTCAATTCTAACTAGTATTACCTTATGAGTCCTGGTATGTAGATTTCATCACATGTATTACGTAGACCTCAAACAAAAATTAACATTTAGTATGTTTTAACTGACATTCAATATTAATTTAATTAATGTGCTGATTTCACTGATAATTTTAAATACACTCTCTATAAATATAATATCCAAAAATATATTCGCTTTCAAAAATGACCAAAAAATCCATTTAAACGTCCCTAAAAGACACTATTTTTGGTTTTGCGGCTGAGAGAGTGGGAACCCTGCTCTGCAGTGGCTGCTGCAGTTATAAAGGGAATTACCCTCTTGTAAAGAGCAAAAATAAATAAAATAAAAATAAAAATAATATTCCTCTCTCTGAGTCTTGACCTGAATATAAAATGTTTCCATAGAAAATTATTATAATTATACTTAGGGGCAATCATGGAATCAATGTTTCGACCCCAAAAACTAAATTAAATTAAATTTTAATTTATTTAAGAGAAAAAGGCAAAATGGGTAACCATCAGAATAGAATAAGTGTGTGTAAACATTTTGTTGAAGTACACGAAGACAATTACTACGTTATTAATTTTGCGTTGTTTAATCATTTGAACGTTCTTATTGTTTGAAAGGGGGAAACTCAAAGAAAGTACTCCAATTTCGTTTACTTGTTCCTCTTGAGAAAGAAAGTTTTATTATACTAGGGAGCTACCGGCTCCTGCTCACAAAATCCGGCTCGCTCAGCTTCCTCACTGTGTAAAACATTCGAAAAACAATATTTCCTAATTGAAGAACTTTTTTTCCATCTTTTTAGAATAGAGATTAAAAAAACATACCTTTAAACGAATTTAAAAAAGACTTATTTGGATACTTAAATTAGTGAAAATGTTAAAAATATAAATTTATATTAAATACCAGTTTCTTACTTGAAAAATTCTATCATAATGAAAAATTAATTGGGAGTTATATTTTTATTGTTTAAAATTGCCGGGTGCATATTTTTTTTTGTAAATATTGTAATGATTATGTTGCCACAACAGCAAAAATAAATATAAACATGTGAATATATTATTTCAAAAATAAATAAACAGATAAATTAGTTATTCATCGTGCATCAACCTTTAAAATATAATTAAATTCGTTAGATCAACAAAAAAGTTAAATTCTCATCAAAAAGTAGCTTTCTAACACTTTTTAAATTCTCATATAAATAGAAAGAGAATTAATTAATGTACTTGAATATTAAAAAACCAGTGAAGTATATTTTGTATTGTTTTCGAATTTATCTTCACCGTTATCAAAAAAATAAAGATTTAGAAATTGAGAATAATAGATATTGATAATATTTTGGAATCAAGTTGCCATACTTTGGATACCTAAAAAATTATTCTTTATTATTTGAAAAATTAGAATAACTTAATGAATCCTCTCAGTATTTTTATGAGATATTCCTCGAAATATTTTAATATTTATAACAACATTCGTTTAATTTTTAAATCACTTTAAAGTTTTTGCGGATGAAACATGCAAATGGAATTTAGGGTTGCAATAAATTGGCTATATTTGGCGCGAGTTGGCGAACAGTTTTTAACATTGCACCAATCGGAGTGAAATTTTTTAAACAGCAGTAAAAAGCCAAATATAGCTACCCTGAAAAAAGGTGAAATTAATATTAACCAATCAAAAAAAGGAATATTTTCCTTTTCCCTTCAATACGCGAAAATATTAGGATTCAATTAGTGAATATTTGAATGGCAATTTATCAATTTTATTTACAATTTAAAAATGTTTTCATAGCCATAATGGTGAACACAGAGTATGTGATGGTGAACAAATCGAAGAACAGGTAAAATAATAACAAATTGTAAAAAATTCTTAATTCTATTTAAAAATGATTGAAACTAAAATTATAAAATAAATATATATATAGATTTTATTGTTAGAATATAATTAAAACAAAACATTAGACAATAAACATTAAAGACAATTCTTTTGAGTTAAACGATTACTACATATTTTGCTCTCGTGCTTTTCATCTGCTTTATGAAGTGAATGCTTTTATTTAGCTAGAAGTAAACGCGGGTAAAAGCTATATTTTTTCTTTCTAAACTGCATCCATTTTTAATTATTTCCGAAATAATATGCAATGAATTCCAAAGTCGAATGCGTTAGAAAAATATTTTAAACCAATTAATGAAGTTAAAGATACATGGGGTATTTATTGTTTAATGCGTAATATCTTCGAACAACCAACAAAGTTTGTTTAAGACATACTTTATATCCCATAAAAATTTTATCGTTTTGGAATAATTATTTGATTGAAAAATTCCCGTTTGAAGTTGATGCAATTAAATTATCTTGGAATTTTTTAGATGTTAAAGGGGCTTAATTCAGTTTTTGTTCTTCAATTTAGGGTCGTAGATCATTCTTAAATAAGTCCCATTTCTTATTACCCCATTTAAACAAAACTTTGGGGTAGTAAGAAACTCTAGCGTTTTATTCCTGAAAAATTATTTATTATTTTTTTATTAATTATTTTTATATTAATTATTTTTATATTTTTAATAAAGTTAATTTATTTTTATGTATGTAATTACTGTATTACTTATTTTTTTTTCTCTTTATCATA
This sequence comes from Tetragnatha montana, assembly GCA_963680715.1. Lineage (NCBI taxonomy): Eukaryota > Metazoa > Arthropoda > Arachnida > Araneae > Tetragnathidae > Tetragnatha > Tetragnatha montana. The sequence goes on from OY796679.1 coordinate 55,727,836, forward strand.
TCAATATTTTATTGTTTTTATTTTATTTATCAAGCTAAAAAGTTAAATTCAATTAAGTTTATCATTACTTCATTTGCCTGAAAACGGTGGGATAGTAAGAAACACTTTTACTCACCACTTTATAATGTTTATTGAAAAATTTATAAGTAATTCTACCAAATTCTCTATCAAATTTGTGTTTTAATTAAAGTCGGGGGCTTCCAATTTCCAAGTACTCGAGGACCGCAATCGAAATCACAAGTCAAGTGGCGGGCTCCTTTTTACCCATGATATATTTTTCGATGATAGTCTTTAGAACAGAACTTTTCCTGCTAAAGAGGGACGATAGTTATTTAGATATTGTGAAGGCACTATTGTATTTTCAAAAATTTCAGAGGATATATAAATTTGTGACCCTATACATCTTTTAATACTGAATATTAATTAAAGAGGGGTCTTCCTCTAGAAAATGTTTATAAATTTTCCTAATAATAGTGTTCAATCTAATTTTTCGATACTCCATTTTGTCCCTCCTCATGATAAAGGTTGACCTAAGTTTTTATAACCTCTTGCTACGCTCAGGGGAAATTTCAGGGTAGACAACCTCCCACTCGAAACCTCAAACTTTAACACTGGTGTGCAAAAATTAAGGACCGAACTGTTTTTTTTTTTCAATATAACACCTAGCATAATTATTTTTCATCCATGAAAATAATACCACAAGATGTTCAAGGAGTGGGAATATAGGACGCGAGAACAAATTTTCCCTACCAATAATTTAACGGGGTAAATGGGCCCTCCATTGGTAATGGAGTTCTAATGGAGTGTTTTTTTAAGGACGTCACAAAACTCTTTGTGACATAGCAGCTGTTTTGGAGCCCTTTTTAAAAGACGAGTTATGAAATTAAATAACAAAAAGTAATTAAGCATCAGAATCAAAAAATTTTTGCGACTAAATTTCTTTTCCAACCATCTCTATCAAATAAAAAAATAATAAAAAATGCGGGAATCTATTTTGAAATGCCAAAAATACTCAGTTTCAAACAATTCAATAATCACCACTTAAATTACATGTATTTTTGTTTCATTATGAACTTTGAAATTCGTGTACCCTTTGCAATGTACTGTTTCCAACTTGTTTTTTTTAAAAACGTGACAGCCCGCCTCACCCAGTTGCGGCTTCACACTCGACTCGAATTACAAGTATAATTTATCACCATAGATCTTCAAAATGTAAGAGGTAAATAGGGGGTTCGGGGGTCCTCACCGAAAAATTTTTGAATTTTAGTATGCTATAATAAAGTGTTCTAAACCCAGGTAGCACACTATATCAATATATATCCCTACGATATCAACCGATGACTTAAGTCATAAGTTGATATAAATTTATGTAAAATGATATAGCTGTGCTGCCTGGGAAGCTACTTTTTTGTGGGGGGGGGTTAATTTATAAAAAAACAGTTTGAAAACATCTTGAATAGATTTATTCGAATGAAATAAACCTGAAAAAATGAAATTGGTATATTTATTTCCTTTTTATGGGTAGTGAAAAAATTTCGCTTCCGGGAAAAAAATAGAGAGGCATTTCAATAAAAACGTCCAAATATTTTTACGTCAATTAACTTTGCGGCAGCCGCACAAGTCACGAAACCCCTCGAGAACCTATTCCCATTTACACTCGTTGTTAATGAAACGGTTTCCGTGGCTTAATATTGTAATGCTATTCTATTTTTTATCAATGCAGAAAAACTTTTGCTTAGTTTCGTTATGGAAAAGTTTTCGCCCCGTCAAGCTTCACGCATGCTCGGTAGAGGTCAACGAAACAATACAGCCTTTCATAACCTCGGACCGATCGCTCTAAAGACGCTCCATACAAAACTACCTGTCCGGTTTTTGTTTCGGTGTTTTCTACATATTTATAAACGTGATTATAGGGTTGTTTTCTAAATAGTAATGTAAGTACCGTAGTTTTCTTGACAGATTTCGTGTTATTAGCCAAATAAAGATCGATCGAATTGTTATTTGGGATTTAAAATAAGAAAGGTTTAGGGAAATATTATGATTCACTGCACTGACAGTACACAAATGTTTTTTATTTAAAACAGTATAAATTACGACTTAGCCACCAGAATATATCTGATGTAAAATGTATTTATGCTCAGTGTGTTATAATTATTTTTAAACCAAGTACCAGTTTACTCGTAACTTTAAAAAATCCTAGTGAATGTTGAACAACTTGGGTTTGTTTTGATTGATCATTTATTTTCATGCAGGATTTTATAATTTATAATAAAGTTATTTTGTTAATGACTGCACAAATATTCGGTATATTATAACATCTGATATTCTCAAAATATGTTGTAGTATTTTCATAGTCTTAATTTGTTGAAAGCTAAGTTTTTCCTGTGGTAGTAAAAGTATACAAAATTTCCTCACTGTTTTATTTCAAATTATGTATGATAATCAAGTAAAGTAAACTGTAGAATATTATTTTGATTTCAGAAATATGGAAACCCCAAAAGTCTGGGTTCCTGATCCAGTTCATGGTTATAAATTAGGAAGAATTATTGATATTGGTGTAGAAGCTGTGTCAGTTCAACTACATAATTCCAATGAAGTAAGCTAAAATGTTTCTCTTAAAATTTCACTGTTACATTTTGAAATTGAAGATAAATTAATATTATCTGGATAGTTATATTAGTTTAGAACCCACATAAATTATGTTTGGTTTCCTATTTGATGTATATTTTACATAGTAATAATCTGAAATTTTGGATTTTATGGATTGTTTATATGGGCTAAACCTATAATACACCTTTTGAAACCTATCATCTGCACTGTCAAACAATGATATAAGCAGAGGGGGTATTTGGGGATATATTCCCACTAAAAGTACAAAATTTTAATTTTTTGACCATTGAAGTGGACTTAAGTTACCTTATATATCCCCCTCTGAAATTTTTTTTGGCTATGCCACTGCTATCAAAGTTATTCTTTAGCTAAGGAAAGGTATTTTGGTACTTATGTATTAGGCTATCTACCATTCAGTGAATGTCAGATTCAGCAGCACAGCTAACAGGCTTTGATAACGTTTTCTGATTCAGTGGCATGGTTGACAGGCTAATGTGTAAGTACTGGTATTTTTAATGGATACTTCTTTATTATGTTCTAATTTAATTTTTCAATGCTACTTTTTAAACAGTTCTGTACTTTCGTATTATGTCAGGTGTGCCGCTGTAAAAGAAAATACATAGCCAAAGCCCATTATTTTTGCCCTGAAACTGATAGTCAACAGGATAATACATAAGAACAGTTTGTTCTTACTGAAATTAAGTTAACATATATTTTTCTTTTTTCAAGATTTGTTCTGTACCATATGACAGCACATATGCTGCTGAAGATATTGATGATAAAGATGTAGATGATAATTGTAAGTCATTTATTCTTTTCAAATATTATTTCAAATACATCTGCAACATCCTAATATCAATTGTACATACTTTCTTCATAACTGTGAAGCTTATGTCGATCAGACTTGGATAAAACAAAAAATGTTCTGTGCACAAAATAGTCTTTGAATATTTTGTGCAAATTGATTGACTATCACTATAACAACACATTGTTCACCCAAGTACAAATGATAATGGGTTTTATACAACAACCAGGAAGAGTAATTTTATTAATCAAAATTTAAATTGCTTGTAAGATTTCCTCAGAATCCCTTCAACTCTCCACACTGGGTGTGAAGTGTATGTGTGCATCTATTTTATCAAAGTATAATGTCAACACATATAGATAGCTGATTTCTTTTTAATTAAACTGTCTTCACACTCAGTAGAGTTTTCTCTACCATGAAGTTCATTTTATTCAAATTGTTTGAAACTCAAATTTCTTAGCATATAAGAATGGTTTGTTTCAAATGTGGTTTCATTTTCATTTTAATAACAATATACAAATTAATCCTTACTACCTTAACCTTACTTTAAATTATAATTGATCAAAAAGTGTTGAAGTTCTGTGTTATTTTACACTTATATTACAGAATGTTACTTTAAGTTTTTGTAGTATTATTTGAAGTTAAATGTATCATTCTTCTTACCAACAATTAAGATAAGAGATTAAGAGATTTTTAAGAGATTTGTTTAACCACCATTTTAGATTAAGACTAAAAGTTCCTTGATTTTGCTTCCTATTTTGGAAGATCTTCTGTAACATCAGGATTATATTTTTATGTGCTATAATTGCTTCTGTTATATATTACTGTTTACTTGAGGTGTATCTGTTTCTCAACATTTCAAACATTTATCCTCTATGCTTTTTCAATTAAGTAAATTCTTTGCAGGTGGATTAATGCACTTAAATGAAGCAACACTGTTAAACAATATCCGGTTAAGATATCAAAGAGATCAAATATATGTAAGTAGGAAGTTACAAACAAGTTTTGAATTATATCAAAAGATAAGCAAAAGTTTTATTGCTTTCAAAATTATTTGTATTTTGTTTTGTTTGATTCGTTTTAATATTGAAACACCATTACTTATTTTCAGACTTATGTTGCAAACATATTAATTGCTGTAAATCCATATTTTGAAATTAAAAATTTATATTCTTCTGAAACTATTTCAAAATATCAAGGTAGATCACTTGGAGTTCTGTCCCCTCATGTCTTTGCAATCGGTATGATTTCATTTATTTATTTCAGTTCAGAATTTTTATATTCTGATTCTATTTTATTTTCATTTAATTTGCTTTAACCTCACAATTATTTAATAAGGAAGCTGTAAAATAATGCAATCCTTGTTTTAAATCTATTTCACAATTGAAGGGCTTGGGAGATGAAGGGGTTATGTAACAAAACTGTAATTTAGGTTCAAAGTTTTATTGTTACATAGCCCCTTCATCTTCTTCATATCTTTGTTTCTAGCTGTTTTGAAATATTCAGATTTTGCTTCATAACACTTCTGCACATAACTCTTTCATCCATTGAATTAGATTGTGTTTTCAAAAAAATGTAACATAGCCCCTTCATCCACCAAACCCTTTAATTATAATTGTAAATTAAATATAATTATTTAAATTAGATGCTTTGTTATTTAATAATTAAAGAAAAACTTTTTAAGTATACTAAGATATATTTTCAATGAACTTTTGTATTTTGTTGCAGCGGACAAAGCCTTCCGAGATATGAGAGCTTTAAAAGCTAGTCAATCCATTATAGTTAGTGGTGAATCAGGAGCTGGTAAAACTGAATCAACAAAATACATCTTAAGATACTTATGTGAGTCATGGGGTTGCCAAGCTGGACCTATTGAACAAAGAATATTAGATGGTAAAGTTGAAAATTTCCTTCTTTGATTTATTTCACTCTGTTTTTGTTTCCATATACTTTTTACAATAGAATTCTGTTAACCCATGGAAGAGCTTTTAGCTCCTTTGGGATTTTATAACAATTCAATGTTTCTTTTTCTTTTGCTTTTTGTATTTCCCCCTTTATCATTTATTTCCCTATTTAAATTGTTCATGTTATTGTATATACTACCTTGAATTGTTGGGGATGAACTTTGATTTGATTTAGTTCTTAAACTGAACTCTTTGTTCTGTTCTTTACACTACTTAGTACAAGTACCTTAAATTAAATTTAAAAACCATATGTATTTACATTAATGTTGAACCTTATTTTATTAGTTACATTATAATAATTTTACATTATTTTTTATGTATCCCCTACCTTAACTTCTTTTTAAAACTATAAAATCTAGAGTTCCATTTGATATTTACTATTGTCTATTCCCTTTAGCTAATCCTGTCTTAGAAGCATTTGGGAATGCTAAGACCATGAGGAATAACAATAGTAGTCGTTTTGGAAAATTTATTGAAATTCATTTTAGCAACAAGGTAAATTATTCAACTTTTACTCTATGTTTTCATAATATGTTTCATTTATGTTTAACAATCAATTTAGTTTTCAGTTGTTGGTGGTTTCATCAGCCATTATTTATTGGAGAAAAGTCGTATTTGTTCTCAAAGTAGAGGTGAAAGGAACTATCACATTTTTTATCAACTGTGTGCTGGTGCCCCTTTAGAATTGAAGAAAAGGTTGAAGCTCTCTAGTCCTGACAAATTTCAAGTAAAGTTATAGTTTCTTCTTTTTGATCAATATTTTAATAGTTGTGGGAAAAATACTTTCAGCAATTGGAATTTGTAGGCATTGAATTCTTTTCATGTAATCAGTGTTGTGAGGCTCCTTTTTAAGGGCATTGGAGACAAAAATTTCATTTTGGGTGACAGCCTACTTAAAATTTTAGCTTTGTCTCCCTGTTTGTTGAATCCATAACTTATATTTTTTAAATCAATTTTTATTGGTAAAAATTCAAATTTCAGTTAAGATTACAATCATGTCTCTACTTATTTATAACTACTTTGAGCCATAAGATTGTAAAAAATATCTCTTGTGATTGTGTGTATTTTGAAAAAATTTAATACTGATCTCTTTTTATAGTACCTAAATAAAGGATGCACTCAATATTTTACTTCACGGGAAACAGAAAAAATGCTTAACAAAGATTCTGTATCTTCTGAGCAAAATCTGAAGGGTTCCTTGCATGATCCAATGTTAGATGATGTGAGAAATTTCTCAATGTTAGATAAAGCTTTGAATAACATGGGTAATTACTGTTTGTTTACTTTCAGTATCAATCAAAAGTTTTTAACTCAAATTTATCCCAAAAATTTTTTATATTGTAATGAATGAATTTTATTAACACTAAATTTATATTTCTGTAAAGTTAAACTCTTTAACTCAAAAATTTGTTTGGATGAAATTTTCTTATCATCTACTAAAATAATTGATTATTTATGATGGTTTTATTGTCATTTGATCTTTTAAAAACACCTGATCCCTATGATATAGCTTTTATACATTTCAGGATGTAAAAATCGATGCATGTAATCATTTAGTCTATTTTGTTTCTTATAACATTTAGGTTTGACAAGTGAGGACAGGCAAAATATCTATACTGTTGTTGCTGCTGTGTTACACCTTGGAAATGTGACTTTTGAGGATAATCCAGATGATTGCAAAGGAGGGTGTAGATTAGCAGCTGGGGCATCTGACATCTTACAAACCATTGGTACATTGCTTAGCGTTGATGCCCAGTACTTACGGCAGAGTCTCTTGAGTAGAGTTATGCAAACTAGCAAAGGAGGAGCAAAGGGCACCATATACATGTATGTTAATATTTCTTTTAATTTCTCCTTAAATAATTTGGTTGTTTACATTGTATAGATTTTTTTCAGGTCCTTTGCAAGTTGGTAGGGAATTAGAACTGATCTGATGTTATAGTGCTTTAACAGCTTTCAGTTCATAAAATTTTATATTTACAGTTAAACCATCTTTATCCTACTGTCTTTGAAGAAGCAGATTATCTTTTAGCTTTTTCATTGAATTCAGGACAGTGATTTTATTCAGCTGGGTGTAAAAAGTTTGGGGAGAAGCATGTGTTAGTAGTTTTTTTGTGTGTGGTTAAGTAGAATGTCTAGTTAGTTTTTTGGTCTCAAGTTCTAATATTGTTCTAACATTATAAGCATGATAGGAAACCTTATTACATACCCTCTACCTTCATGTTATCCCTACTAAAGGTTGAACTGGAGTTTTAAGCCTACATAAAGCTGATAATATTTAAAGATTTTTTTTTTCAGTTTCTTTTTCACCTCCTTTTTATTGAAATTTTTAAAAGCATGGTTTGTGCATGTGTTTTATTAATCACAAGACTGTTACTTACATTATTATTGTCCTAGTTTCATTGATATTTATGTTATTTGTTTCTGATTTGTTCTAATATTAAAAATTTTAATACGTTTTGTATGCTAATTTTTATAATTCTGCATTATTTTCTTTTTGTGCACGAGTTTTGATTTCTTTTCTGCATGTGTAACTTTCATAGAATTTTTATTACAATAGGGTTCCCTTGAAAGTGCATGAAGCCCAGAATGCACGAGATGCTTTAGCTAAAGCCTTGTACTCCAGGCTTTTTGATTTCATTGTACAATGTATCAACAAAAGCATTCCATTCAGCTCTTCGTCTTATTACATTGGTGTTTTGGATATAGCTGGTTTTGGTAGGTTTTCCTTTTGAAAAGCTGAAGTATATTTATTGCATACATAAAGAAAATTTTGTAATAATACACCTAGTGTGTTCTTTACAAAATTCATCATACCCATTCATGAAAATCTCTACGGTTATTTACACTCCCTTTCTTTCTACTTTCATAGTTTTAAGTGAAAGTTAGTTGTACTGTATTTAATGGTTTGCATTATCAATAGATTTTAATATTATAATTATAATTATTTTATTATGTAATAAAATTTGAATTGAATTGAAATTAAAACGTAACTAAGAGTATCTAAAAGTACCCTCTCTCTGTTACATGTAGCACAGACATGCCAACTACTCCAGTCTGCCTGGTTGGTTTTAAACATCATATCTAAGTTTTAACTATGTCTATTTTATGGTCTTTAATCACCCTTATATTTTAATAGTTTTATCTACCATGTATAGAGTACATCAGACAAAGGCTTTTGCTTACTTAAACTACCTACTTGCCCTGGTGTGAAAGAGAGGAGATAAAAGTAATAATGGGAAACACATGGAAAGAGAAATAGTTAAGGTGCAAGAAACCAGGGGAGAAAGAGAATGTGATATGAAAGAAAAGATTGAGAGAAGAAATAAAAGACAGTGTGAATGAGACAGGAAAGAGGTGTTTCCCGTTATTACTTTGTCTTCTCTCTTTCTTTTCCCTCCCTTTTTCTCTCCTTGTGGAACATTAAATTCAAATCACCTCAATAACTCAATTAAAACCATAGCTCTAAATTACTCAAGATACCCTCATACTGAAGATGAAAGATTTTCAGATAGTGTTGTTTTTGCATGAAACCAGTTATTTTTATCTAGAGGATTTATTGACTACAAGATGTGAAAACTAGTTATTTTGTTTTTATTTTTTGTTAATTCTTTTTGAAAGAATTGTTTATAAAGTGTGATTGTTATTTCTTCATCATCTTTTTAAACATTTTTGAACTCTTACATTCAATGAAGTAAGAATTAATCCTATTTCATGTTAAGTTTATCAAACAGAGTAGTGGAATTTTAAAGGACATAATTTTTCATAAGGTGATTGTTTTGTGGGATTTGTTTACTTGTGCATCTTTGTAATTTAGTTTTGCATATCTGCATATGTTTATCCTGTTAAAAAAGTTTTTACTTAAACACAGTAATAAATTTAAAAATACACTATTGCTCCTTATCAAAATTCTGAGTTAATACAATATTGTTGATTTAATACAAATGATGGGTACAAATCTATTGTTTAAATCATCCTGCAATGAATTTTAAAAAAATATTTGTTTTTCAGAATACTTTCAAGTTAATAGTTTTGAGCAGTTTTGTATAAACTACTGCAATGAAAAGCTGCAGCAGTTCTTTAATGAGCGTATTTTAAAGGAGGTAAGACATATTTGATTATTAATTAAACTTTAAGATCATGTTTTATCAGTAAAACTAACCTTAAAATAATTAAGCTTTTTAGAAGAATTGCCTCTTAACCTTTGAAAAATTGTGCACAATGAAGGGCAGTTTCTCAGAAAAATTGCAGTGCTTATAAAGTTATAATCAAAATTTTAAAAACTTTAATTGTAAAAATACAAGTTAGTACAACTGTGTTAAGTTTAACAAACAACTGATATTTATGTAAGTGTGTAGAAAGTTTTTTTATGTAATACTAGTATGTACCATCAATAGATAAGTTGATATCTTTTGTATAAAACTGTTGCATGATATGCTTTTCAACTGCTTAATTACACTTATTATTACCAGCTCACTTATTCTCATAGCTTTTTAGTATTATATTTCACTTGTAAAAATATGGTGTTTTAAAGTCTTTAAATTTAGTTTTGAATCTTAATTAATGATTTTTAGGAGCAAGCTCTGTATGAAAAAGAAGGATTAAATGTTAGAAAAATTGACTATGTAGATAATCAGGATTGTATTGGTAAGTAGTAATAAAATATGAATACATTTCCTTATCAAAGTTCATTTTTGCTATAAATCATTAAACTGCTTAGTGTGACATTTAAAGATATTCAATGTGATTTTATTTATAGTGACTTAATTATGAGTAAATAGATCAATTAGTATTGTAAATGTAAGTAGTAATTAAAAGACAGAAATCTATATTCTTGGTATCTATAGTTCATTCTTGCTATGAATTGCAATTTTAATGAAATAGTGTCTGGTTATATTTACCCAAAATCCATGATACTTTCTGATTTGCTTCATGAATTTATTCACAAGGGTTGAAATTTTTCTAAATACTTGCAAAAACTGTATAAAACTTTATTGTGAAACTTTTTAAGACAAGGTAATCAATAAGATATTAAAGGTGTTGATTAAATTAGATCTTTTTCATATCTTTTTTTCCAGAGCTTCTTGAAAATAAAGGAAATGGGATATTTGATTTGCTTGATGAAGAAAGCAAGCTCCCTAAGTCTAGTCACACCCATTTTACCAGCACAGTTCACAGCAGAAACAATGGACATTTTAGATTAGATGTTCCTAGAAAATCCAAGTTAAAGTATCACCGTGAAATTCGGGATAATGAAGGTTTCCTAATTCGACATTTTGCCGGTGCTGTGTGCTATGAAACAGTATGTAGAATTAACTTTTTATTTTATTGCATTTTATAGTAGATTATTACTTGTTAAACTCAAGAAAACGAGTATTTTTGTATTTTGTCAAAAGTTTGAATGAAAGTAGAGTTATGAAAGTACTTTTTTAAAGTTTTATATCTAAAACTACTAGGTTCCTAAAGGCATTGTAATTTGTTATGCATGTTAAAAAGGTTTTATTAAATGAACTTATTTTGGTTCAACCTATTTAAATAGACAGCTTCTGTATAAATACCAGACTTTTCTACTTGTCATTTAATTACAGCAACATTTTTAAAAAACCTTTTTACACCCTAATGTAAAGTTACTTAATTTTGGATACATTGCCTTTTTAGTATTATATACTTTACTAAATATGGTGTATGATTTTTATAGGTTTCATTCATTGACAAAAACAATGATGCTCTTCATGCCTCTCTTGAAAGTGTTGTTTTAGAATCTGAAAATAACTTTGTTCAAAACCTTTTCAAAAATGAGTCCACTGCTCAACAAACACGTGGAAAACTGAACATAAACAGTGTGGGCAGTAAATTCCGAAGTCAACTGCAAGAGTTAATGGCTAAACTACAAAACACTGGAACCCACTTTGTACGATGCATCAAGCCCAATTTCAGAATGGTGGACCATTGTTTTGAAGGAAACCAAATCCTCATTCAACTTCGCTGCTCTGGTAAGATATGTTTTCTTTACTTTTTTTGTGTAGTATGTGTTCAGATTTGCTAATTATTGTCATTAGTTAAAGTTAAACATAAGTGTTCTTCATTTAATCCTGAAAATCAAAACTACTGTCCCAGATGAAAATTTAAGTCACTAGTTTTGGAGTCTTTTAACAACAATCATTTTTAAGAAATCCTCAGAACATTTGAAAGTGTGTGATAATATCTTTACTCATTATAATTTCATAATGTAGTAATTATTAAATATAATTTACTAAATTTTTAGCACAATTTAATTTGTAATGTAACAAAATATTTAAGTATAAAGGATGTGCTCATAAAAAATTGAGACAGTCTATGTACTTATGATCTAATTAATGATTTAAGTTATTGATTAATTAATTAAGTGATTTTATTTTCTGTTGTGAATTTAGGTATGGCCTCTGTATTGGAGCTTATGCAGCAAGGTTATCCCTCTCGTGCACAGTTTTCTGATCTATATGCAATGTATAAAAATTATTTACCTCCTGACCTTGCTCGTTTGGATCCACGGTTATTTTGCAAGGTAAAAATTACTACATTTTGTTTGGAAAAAGTTATTTATAATTCCTGTAATGATTCTTGCGCCATTAAACAACAACCAAAACCAATACCTGTAAATTATAGGTAATGGTTTTTCAAGTTTTCATAATATGGCTGAAAGTTGGTTAAGAATATAAGATCTAATAACTATCAGAATAATTTTTACTAATATTTTTTTATTTCTTGCAGGCACTCTTTAAAGCTCTTGGGTTAAATGAAAGAGATTTTTGCTTCGGATTAACAAAGGTGTTTTTTAGACCTGGGAAGTTTGCAGAATTCGATCAGATCATGAAATCCGATCCACAAAATCTCGCTCTTCTTGTTAAAAAAGTCCAAAAATGGTTGCTGATATCCCGCTGGAAGAAAACTATTTGGTGTGCCCTGTCTGTTGTTAAGTGTAAGCATTTCTACTTAACATTTGCTATTTATTTTGAGCCATACTTTCTTAATAACCCATGTTATAATGTAATAATTAAGTAATGTTATTAATGTAATGTAATAATTATTTTTAGAAGTAAACTTTGTTTCTTTATGTGAGTTCTAATCATAGGTTATTTACATTTTAAACTTGCTAAATCAAAAAATTAGGTATCCTGGAGACACTTATCTTGTTCATCATAAGCCTTTTTAAAATCTTGGTTTTTTTTTAGTGAAGAATAAAATTATCTACCGAAAAACCAACCTAGTAACCATTCAGAAAAATGTCCGCATGTATCTTGCCAAGCATAAGTACAGGCCTAGGTATGTTTGTTGATCTCTTAACCAAGATATTTATTATTCTGATTCAGTTTCTCGTTTTAAAATTAAATTTTATTTTAATATTGTGCTTGTAATGATTTTCATTCCATCAGGTACTTATTTATTATAAAACTGAGGAAGTTATGTGAAAGATTAGAAGCCATGTCACAAATTGCAAGTCAGTTAAACAAAGAAAAAGAAAAATCTTTTGCTGAGATTCAAAGCCTTGATGTGAAAATGAAAAATTCCATTCATCAAGTAAAAGTAAGGATTTGTTTGAAATGTCTCTTTAAAAATATGTTTTAAAACTTTATGTGTCTAAAGAGATAACTATTTAAAATCCTTTTCAGAATACTTCTGTAAATATTAATCAAATGGAAAAGGCTTACCTGAGTTATGTTAAGGAAGTTGATGAAATGCTATTAAGTTTGCAAAAGAAACTCCAGCAGCAGAAGATTGCTGAAGAACAAGAAAGGATAAAAAAAATTCAAGAGGAAATGGAGCAAGAACGTGTAAAAAAAGAGAAGGAAACTCAAAAGAAACTGGAAGAAGAGGAGCTGAAAAAGAGGTTTGATTTATGAAATTAATCCTTTCTAATTTAGCTCTATCTTTGTTTCATTTTTCTTATTTATTTCTGCTCTAATAGTCTTGCAGAAAAGGTGTAACTGTAAGGAAATTTTATGCTGTTTTCCTCACTTTTTTAGGAGAATGGAAATAGAGCTTCAAAGAAAAATGGAAGAAGAATGTCGAATAAAGGCTGAGAAGGAAAATCAAAAGCAAATGGTAAAATACATTTAAAGTTGCTATAGGGGATATATGCAAAGCACAGGGCAACTGATTTATGGGGACATTAGATCATAGCTTAAAAATAGATTTATTTGATTATTTTCACACATAAGGGGTACTTAACTGTCCCATGGTAATCCTTTATACTAGTTTAAACATTCAAAATTGTATTTTATGTTGGTAGGAAAAGAAAGATGGAAAAAAGAATAAAAAAACTTTCTGCCTTTTTTCATTTAAATCTTCCAAATACAGACTGTTTAAATTATTAATGTAAACAGTAAAATTAAGACTCTAGCTGATGATTTTATTTTTACCTTCAATACATTAAAATGTTTTAGTGAACATTTACAGATATTCATATTATAACACCTGTAACTGCTTAACTTTCCCATCTATGTATTTGTTTTTACGTATTAATTTTAATAATATGTACTTTATAGGAAGAATTTCAAGCTGAAATTAAGCTTAAAGAAGTGGAAGAACTTAAGAGGTAATCTTTTACAACCTTATAGAATCACTCTTTGCCAATCTTGTTATAAACTGTCTTCAGATTAACTGGCCTTTACATTGAACAATCCTTTTCTCTTTTACAGTATATGTATGATAACTTGCTAACTAAAATTTTGATCTGGATTCCTTTTGATCCTATCCCAAATTGCTTGATAATTTTTCTATTCTAAAGATTAAGATTGTTCTTTTTCTAGAGTAAAAAAATCCTAATTCCTCATTTAATCATCTAGGCAGCAACAGATGCAACAAGATCACAGTGACCATGAATTGGCTTTGCGTTTGGCAAATGATATGAATGGAGTTCCTGATGAAATTGTAACTCCTCCTCCACTACCTAGGTTTGTTTAATTTTATTTTCCTAGTTAAATTTTCATGAACAGAAACATATTTAACTCATTATTTTATAAGCTATTAAAAGTCTTTTATTTTCAATCCAAATTATTTTTATAATCTATGTAACTGAAAAAATTTTCATTTTAGATCAGCTTATGTTGTGCAGCAGCAAGAGGTACTTGCATCAAAGAAGTATGATCTGTCGAAATGGAAGTATTCAGACTTGCGAGATGCTATCAATACTTCTTGTGGTATGTAAATCAATTTCAGTGCTAGGCATGGGTGAAAGTTCTCTGTCTATAGTCTGTGTAAATAGAATCGGTGGTTGACCTTGACTTTTTTCTCAATGTATTTCTTCTGCGTTGCCATGGTAAAGAATGACGTCGAACCGCCGATTTTATTTACACAGACTATAGAAATGGTAATCTGTCCTTATGATTTTCTTCAGGGTGGAATGGGACAGAAAAAGTAACCCAGAAGTAATTAAGAAATAAAGAAAGCTTAGGTTTCAATTGAAATGTTTACACTGAACCTGGAAAATTTTAAACTTTCACCCATGGTGCTAGGTGCATTTGTGTCTCTTATAGTTAGTTGGAAATAGGCTCCTTTGTACTAAAACAAGTTTTACTTCTGATTTATGTACTATTAGGGGATTTAGATTATAATTATTATCAGTTCAATTTGTTTAATAAGTAGGTATACTTACTTAGTTACTATGGTTCAAACATAGAACTTCTTTGTGGTTAAGGCATCGGCTTTGGGATCGGAGGGTCCCGGGTTCGATTCCCGACACCGCTGAAGACCCACCGAGTATATGCGGAGTACGTGCTCGTTAAATCTGTGGGTCCGAAAGTCTTGTGGTCCGTCATGGCGCAGTTTACCACGGGTCCAGGTGTCTGGAGACTATTTCCCTCCCCTTCAGAGCCATGGCAAAATTGTGGAGGTGGCGATAGATGGTGGCGACATCTATCATCCGAGGCTTAACCCTTTCGCGACGGGCGTATCAGCCACCGAACTGCTCTCACGGGACGGTGCACGAGTAGAAAGAACTTCCCCTGTGGACGGGCACTTAGCGCGTCTAAGTCGAACTTCGGGAAAAAAAATCACAGAAATTAAAATTGTGGACCAAAGTATCTAATTTTCGGCATATGATCGAAGGAACACCTTTTAAGTCCATGCTAAACAAATTTAAAACATTATCTCTCTATTTTCACGAAAAATTTTATAAAACAAGCAACTTGTAAATAATTAGCATTTCCACACCATGAGATAAACTGTTCTTGGAAAAATACCCCAAAATGAAAAGATTTTATCCCAAGAAACTGATTAAAAAAGATATATTAAACATTTATGGTACAAAGCCCACATTAATTCTTTTTCACTGGAAACGCGCAACGCGCGCTGCTAATATAACCGCTCGGAAATCGTTTAAACATTAAAAATTCTGAGATAAATATTAAATAATTTATCTAATTCAATCTCCATTTCATTTACACACTCAAACATCGATTTTTTTCTGTTTAAGCAATAAATAATTCCATTCGAACGTAAACGAAATCTAAAAGAAAAAAAGCAATAAAACCACCAACACATCTATTTCCGATCCAAAAAAATAATATATAAGTATTTTGAGTCTCTTAGAACAGTTCCAGAAGTATTTATAAGCTAAGGAGTTGAAAGAAAACACTCTAAATTCACATACTCATATTCTCAATGCATCATAAATAAATCTCGCTATTTCTCCGCAACAAATTATCAAAAAAATAAAATATTTTATGGGCACGGAGGTCATGATGTTCTCTTTCCAATAATACCTTTTTAGCAGACATACAGCGGCATCTAATGGGAATTAAAAATATTAATCTAAAGTTTTTATCGCGTATCATATGTGTGCCACCCGTCCTCTGGGCCTCTTTAAGTGGCGGCTCACCCAGGGCCGTATCCAAGGGGGGGGTTTTAGGGGTTCAAACCCCCCCCCGAAATTTTGACATCAATTTTTATACTGCTATTTTTCCTGAAAATTATGTCTCACAAGGAGCGATATCCTCTTCGGGTATAACCCAAAGGGTCTCAAAATGAGTCAAAACCCTACTTTTAAGGGTAAAATTTCCAAAATTTTTTTGGGGGAGGACCCCCAAACCCCCACGAAATTTTGAAATCTATTAAGTATACGGTTTTTCCTTCAAACTTGTGTGATTTACAAGGATTGGTCCTCTTTAATGTTACCTAATATGTCTCAAAATGAGTTAAAATGCCACTATTAGGGGAAAAATTCAAAACATTTTCTGGAGTAGGAACCTAAAATCCCCCTTAACATTTCGCCATTTATTACAATATACCTTCTTTTTACCTTGAAAATTCGGCCGCTTACAATGAGTGGTGCTCTATGGGTGTAATCTAAAGGGTCTCAGAAATGAGCTAAAACACTCTTTTGAGGGGCAAATTTCAAAAAATTTTCTGGGGGAGGACCCCCAGACCCCCCTTTTACTTCGAATTCATATTGTTTAAACAATTTTGAAATGTAGTGCATCAAAATTTCAATCCAGTGTTGTCACCTAAAACTTAACAGATAAAAGTACCCGTAAGGAGGTACCTCAGAAAATATTTGAGTCAAAACCCCCCCCGAAACAAAAGTCTGGTTACGGCCCTGGGCTCACCGGTGCGCCAGCCGGCCCGTAGGAGCATCTCGCTGCCAGCACACATATGAGCCACCCGTCCCGAAAGGGTTAAGTCGGACTCCTGCCATTTCATGGGCCTCACTTCCTCAGGAGCCGCACCCCCTTTGCCTTAAATCCTATCCGCTTTGCGGATGGAGCTTGGATATTCCAAGTGGCATAAGACAACAACAACTTCTTTTTCATTTAAATTAAGGATGAAGTTGTGTTTTGATTTAACTATCTATATTTAATAGGTTATTGCCTGATACTAAAGATAATTGATCTCTTTCACTTGTTGCTTTACCTAAAACTGTTTTTTTTTAGACTTGGAATTGCTCGATGCTTGCCGAGAAGAATTTCATCGCCGGTTAAAAGTTTACCATTCGTGGAAAGTGAAGAATCAGCAAAAGGGTGGCGGTCCAAGTAGGGCTCCTGATTCTGTGATGAATGCAGGTTAGTTCAAATGACAGTTATATTTTTAAAGTATAAATAATTTTAAAAATAAGTAATAAATTGGGGAGCAGACATGATTTAAAATATTTTTAGTTTTACATTATATTTTTTATAAGAACTCATGTGCAAATTGTATATATGGTCCTGCTTACGTTTTATGAAATAAATAGTTGATATGGATTTCAATGTAAGTACATTGTGAATTTATCTTTATTTGTGTTATTTTTTTCAGCTAAACACAATCCACCCATGCCTCCTAAGCGCTTGTCTTCTCTTGGACCCCCTGTTCATCGGTTCTTCCGCATTCCTTTTGTTCGAAACTCAGCCCAAAAAGGTTGGTGGTATGCGCATTTCAACGGACAATGGATAGCTAGACAAATGGAGCTTCATCCCGATAAACCCCCTGTTCAACTTGTAGCAGGTAAAGATAAAGTTTCTAAATTATTTTTATACTAACCAACTCCTTGGCATTACAGCCCATGCTGGACTATGGCCTCTCTAAGAATTTCCCCCCAACAGTGGCGTATATAGGAATTTATTTCGGGAGGGGCCCAAAATTACTCCCCAGTCCCTCCCCCACATATTTAATAGGTCCAATGCAGCTTCTTAGGTGATAATTTAGGGCCTAAAAAACTTAATATAGGAAAAGTTGTTATTAATAAAAATACAAGTACCAAAGGGGGTCTGGGGGTCCTCCTCCAGAAAATTTTTGGAAATTTGACTAAAAAAACCAGGTTTTTAACTAGTTTTGATATACTAAGTCCGAATTTCGGATGTACATTTTTATGAACTTAATATTTAAAAAGTTATTAAAATGGAGTTCCAAGTACAAAAAAGGGTCTGGGGATCCATCCCCAGAAAATTTTTGGAACTTTACCCCTAAAAACAGGTTTTTATCTTGTTTTTGGTACACTTAGTCCGAATTTTGGACATATATTTTTTGGTAGGATTTGAATTTTGTTTTGATAAACTTATAACAATAAAAGTTGTTCATAATAAAATTCCAAGTACAAAAGGGGGGTTTGGGGGTCCTCCCCCAGAAAATTTTTTGAATTTTGACCCTAAAATACAGGGTTTTAACTGGTTTTGGTACACCTAGTCCGAATTTCGGGGGGGGGCCAGGGCCCCCTCGGCCCCCCCCTTATATACGCCACTGCCCCCCAATTGTTTCCAATTACAGACTTTTAAAATTTTGAGGTCTTTTTCAACCTCATCCAACCATCTTTTAACTGGCCTTCCTCTTTTCCTTTGTCCCTGGCATTGCTGTTGACAATCTTTCTAGTGCCCCTATCTTCTTCCATTCTCCCTAGGTGACTCAGCCATTGTATTCTTTTTGTCTTTACATAATTAATTATGTCTTTTTCTCTAAATAGTCTTTCGATTTCACAATTAAATCTTTCCCTCCAAAGGTCACCCTCCTTGAAAGGTTCAAAAATAGCTCTTACAATTTTTCTCTCCCAGGTGATCAGCATCTTTTCTTGTTTTTTAAGTTAAAGCCCAGGTCTATGCTCCATAGGTAACTGTTGGTCTGATTATAGTTTTATGAACCTGAAGCTTTGTTTTTCTTGTTACTATTTTAGATGTTAATAGTTTCTGAAGTGCAAAAAAGCTATGATTTCCAGCATTTAGTTTTTGTTTAACCTCTGATATAATAATATTGTTTTCAATGACAATTGTACCCAAGCACTTGAATTCTGCAATTCTTTCAAATTTTGTCTCTTCATTTATCTTTAGTTCTGTTCTTGGTTTTGATACTGGGAAGAAGAAAGCAGATTTATATATGAAATAAAATGTGTACAAACTTATTGAAGTATCTTTCCCTCAATACTTTTTTATGAATATATTTAGATCTTGTACTCTCAAGGTGTTTGAACTGGGTTGATCATTTTTAGGTAAAGACGATATGCAGATGTGTGAACTAAGCTTAGATGAAACTGGATTGACTCAGAAGAGAGGTGCAGAAATACTTGAAGAAGAATTTAATGCCGTTTGGGAGAAGCATAGTGCTGCTAATTACATTCCTTCACCATGAAGATGAAATATAAATATTTTTACTTGATATGTACAGAATTCCTGAAAAGTTTCAATTCTTGCAATGTTTTCTATTGTTGAACTTTTTCCAATATTAATATATAAAAATGTTTTTATCTTATTTTAATTGAATAGAAAAATAGAAATGCACTTTCTTTTCTTACATTAGAATTCTTTTTCTACAACATTTTTTTACCCTTGTTGTATTTATATTGTCAATGGATTTAGTTTATTTATAACAGAATTTTACAGTTTTTAAAGTTTTCTAGCTTGAGAATTTGCTGTGTGATATTTTCAAAGGCTTGACATAAATCAAATTTAGTATTGATCTGTTACTCAGTTTTTCTGATATTTTTGTTTTCAACCGTTTTGGTGGTGGAAGTGGTTATTGTTACTCTTTTTCTTGTTTTATACCAAATTTCAACTGTTTGTTACCAGTTTTTTAACATAGGTAGTTCAATTTTATTTAACGAAAAAAGATCATTACCTTTTAAATCACTGAAAAGATATTCTCTTGATTTTTGTGACACATTTTAGTTCTTAATAAATATATATATTGTTAGCATATTGTAAGGAGCACGTCAGTACTTACAGGGATGTTGTAGTGTCCAACTTGCATTCATATTATAACTCAATATGATAGAACATTATCTTGTTTTTGCCCTTTATAAATTCATTGTTTTCCTTATTTTATGCTGTCTCTCTAACAACTTTACTTAAATGTTAGTACTTTTTGCAGAATTAACTGTTGAGTTTTTAGTGATTTTTGCAACTAGTCTTATTTTGTGCTGACTTGGAGTTGCTCTTAATGTAGCTTTCTCATTACTAAATTTGGTATTGGCAGCTATGTTAGTAAAATAAAACTTTGTTACATAAGCTTTAGTTTGCTTTTAATAACTCCACTTTTGACAATATGATGTGTTATCCAAGATCAACTGACTAGATTGTGGTAAAGATTAATTAAATGTATATAAAAAATTAAATTTGACATTTTGTCTTCTGATTATATTACATTTTAAAATATTTTTCAAGGATGAAATACCTTATTTTTATTTATTGTTTGATATTATTGTGGTTTGGAAAGATCAAGTTTTTATCCTAGATTTCAGATCCTACAAGTAAGTGTTTTGGTACTTAATTTTCAAAAGGTAAAGTGATGTTTCAAGAATGAGAATCCACTTCAAATGCTAAATGCCTTAACTTGACTAGCTTTTCAAATGCTGGTTTGTAAGTTTTGGGTACTGTGCTCAGTACTATGTATACTAAGATTGGAGACGCCAAAAATATGCTTGTTTTGACCAAAAAGCAATAAAAAATTGGTATCCCTCTTTGCATACTTTTATACTAAAGCACTGACTGTGCTAAAAATAAGTTTTTGCTGGTTCTGGACCAAAAAGTTTTATTATCTTGTGCACCAGTTAACTAAAAAAAAATACTTTTTCAAAAATCTAAGTATGTTTACTTAGCATATTGGAAGTGTCCATTTCAAATAGGGGCTGGTATTTTATCTTAATCAATTATGATTTTATTGATTTTCCAGATATTCTTCAGGTGTTCATTTTCAATCTTAGTATAGGGCTATTTAAAAATTATTACTTTGGTTCCTACTCAATTTAAAGAACCTGGATTAAATTACCCCTGGATTCCAATGACAGGTGGGTGGTTATAATTAATTTGAATAATAACCAATTTGAATTGGTTATTCACAAAATACATCACATGTTTAAGGGGAAGTGTCATATGTG
Organism: Tetragnatha montana; assembly: GCA_963680715.1. Classification (NCBI taxonomy): domain Eukaryota; kingdom Metazoa; phylum Arthropoda; class Arachnida; order Araneae; family Tetragnathidae; genus Tetragnatha; species Tetragnatha montana. The sequence continues at coordinate 55,749,029 of OY796679.1, forward strand.
ACGCACCCTATGTGTAAAATGTTAAGGCATGTGACATCACTTAAAAGCTACTTTTCTCAAAGCTGTTTGCAAATGCAAAGAAACCATTTTAACCCCTTTTTTAGTTAACAGTAATAAAATAATTACTTAGTCTGAAATTACGATAATTGTGAATTTAAAATTTGGTTTATCTTTGGCTTATAGGAGAAGGCCCTAATAAGTCAATCTTGGAAAAATCTTTTGAAAGAAAGAATGAGCAAACTGTCAAAATCTTGCCAAACTGAAAAGTGAAGTTCTAAACGTAAGAAAAGGGATCTGAATAACATCTAAGAAAGAATTTATAAAATATTTTGCTATGAACAAATAAGAGAGGCGAGTGACTTTATCATAAGTTCAGAATAAGTAAGTCTAGTCAAATAATATAAAATAAGAATGCATGAATAAAAATCATTAATGCAGAAAAAACACATTTAAATATATGATTTGAAATCTTAACTTTCTAGTTGGATTATTTTTTTAAAAAAGTTTTTGATACTTAATTTTTTTTATGGAAAAATAGTTGTCTTTGAATCATATATTTTTTGTCCCAAAAATAATTTGAACTTTCCCCCCAAAATTGAAACTGAAAGTTGTTAGAGATTCCCTCCGAAAATGTTATTCTTCAGAAAATCTCTTATAAGCAATGGAAACTGGAGGGTTTTGAATAAAATTTAAAACTAAATCATTTTCAAATTTTGAACGTTTGAAATCAATATCTACATCCTTTATCACATAATATTGAGTCAAAGTAGGGAAAATATTATATAATCTATAAAGTTACATTATACAAATATTTTTGGATTCATGGGGATTGTCCAGCCTTGCTAGACAATTCCGAGATAAGTAAAAAAAGTTACATTCCTTTTTTTTTCTCCTATGAAAATTGAGACATCACTGAAAATTTATCTGGGGGTATAACAACTATGGCACAGCTTTAGAAAGAGTCCTCTAGCCACCATGTGTACCCACAGCTCAAATTATGACTGACAACCATTGAGATCATTATCAATATTATTATTACAAGAACCTAAAATAATAATTTGTAGAATATCGTTATAGATCTATTAGATCTCTATGCTAACAGGTTAAACATGGCGACTTGAGGATTCTTTCTAATGCTGTTCCATAACTATTTTAATAACGCTCTTATGATTTATTTTTAAATAAAATAAGGAAATAAATAAAAAAGTACTTTTTGACTAAATTCTCTCAAACAGTTAAATTCTAGAATCATTCATTACATATCGCGGGCCACAAAAATAGGGGCCGTCCATAAATGACGTAGGGGGGGAGGGGGTTACTCAATTTGTGACAGTTTGTGACAAGGGGGAGGGGGGGGTTCAAAAGTTGTGACATCACATCCTCCCAAAACTGAAAATCAACCAAAAATAATAAAAACCGAATTTTTTCCTAAGATTTCTATCCAAAAAAATTGATTTTTGATCGATTGAAAGCGTGACATGTGACATAGGGGGGAGGGGGTATGGGGAAGTGTGACAGTTTGTGACATAGGGGGGGGAGGGGGTCAAAAATGGGCAAAAAAAGTGTGACATCATTTATGGACGGCCCCATAGGACTGGCGAGTCGTTTGAATTGCTGGCCTGAGCTAAGGAGTATAAAACGTTAAGGTATAAAACCCCCTGTTTAGGAAAGGTCCCTAGAAGAAAAGCCTCGATAATTCTTATAGTTTTTTTGTCGGGCACCGGAGCGGTAGTTCTTTCCTCTGTGTAATGTTTATATACTATAGAAATGGAATGGCAACATACTTTTGTTTATTTACACCGGTTTGTTTATATTTTGCACATGCATTTTGTATTCGAAAACCTTAATTTTAGAATTAAATGTAATATGTAAAATTAAAATATTTAAGCTTGGCATTTGAAAGTCCCTTTTAGTTCTAAAATGTACAAAAATTGTATTAATTGCAAAATTGTTTCACGATACGAAAAGTCTTTCTCTAATTATGTTAAGAAATATTTAAGAGCATCGAATTTGCACCAAAATTCATGGTAAGTAAAGTATATTTTCTTGATAAAATGCTTGGACCTATATTAAGTCTTGTTAATGCATCATTTTTCTTTGTTTGATAAACTGTTGGGTAACTCAATTATAAATTATTCTTTAAATATTTCCTTCAGTTATAAAATCTCAGGTATGTAATGTAGTTTTCTCAATCTCTTACAATTCTGGTAAACAGTTCAATACAATGAATAATTAGGGGAAATACTAAAATACCTGTCCTGGGTGGCATTTTTAGCGAAATTTGGTGTTGCTAATCCTGTTTATTGGCAAGTAAGCAATTCCACTTCTATAGAGCTGGGTTGTCAGACTCCAGCTTCAACAGTAGCATGGTCGATAAGATAATATGTAAGAACCAACATTTTTTAATGGTGTTCTGAGGTCAAGTTATTTTTTAATTATGTGTAAGCAATCAAATTATTAATTATGTATATCAATAGCTGTTTTAAAAAATTTTGTTCCATGAAACTGAAGGGATTTAGGCAGTTTATAAGAGAGGTTTGCAAATTGCTTATTTTTGGTGACCTCAAGGGAAAGAGGTCATATATTAGCAAAAATATGCCTACATAATATTTGAGTGAGCCTTGAATCAATCAAATGATGATTATAAAGCATCTACAACTTGTTCTAAATGGACAAGTATTTGTCTATCCCATTTAAATGAAGCTAGACTTGTTGGGGATGGGAAAACAGTCTAGCAACATTTAAGATATTCAAAATACCCAAATTGTTAGAGAGACTAGATGATCAAGAAAGCATATAGAAAACATTGTCTTTGAAGTAGTGAAAAGGGTTAGGGTAAATTATTTAAAGAAATGTGTGAATTATTAAATTCAAAGTTAAATCAATTTTTAAAAGATTAAACGCAACACATTTCAACCATGTTACTGAATCTTAATATTAAAACTAATGCTTCTGTGCTGCCTAGTTATTTGTCAATGAAGAAAAATAGTAATGTTGTTAAACAATGAAGAGTTCTATATTTGGCAATATTAAGTGGTTTATCACATGTACCTAGTGAATAAAAAGTTTTCTTTTCTGAAAATGATAGATTTCAATAATATACAACTAACTCTCTCAGATTTCCAAATATGACAGTTTAGTTAACCAAAATTTATTTAACTTATTTTACGTATAATGTATTTGAGTTCTGCTAGTTGCATTGTTCTTTAAATGACTTTGTTAGATAAAGGAGCCAAAATTATTTAACTATTAATGCTCTGAATAGATTCTGAATTTAATTTATTCTGTTTCAAATATACTTGACGTTTAACTTTTTCCCATTTCAGGAGAGAGCTTTCAGATAATAAAAAAGAAACCACAAAGGTAAAATAATTTAACACTTTCCCCTTTCATATTTTGTACTTGATAGGTTAAAGGAGTACTGACTTAAAAATGTTTTTCAGGTGAATATGAAAAAATATCCTTTAAGAAATATTAGAAATTTCGGCATTATTGCTCATATCGATCATGGGAAAAGCACACTTTCTGATCGTCTTATGGAACTTGCTGGTATTTTAAAATTTTGTTTTAATATTACTTTAATTTTAAACAGACTTATTTGTTTTCTGTAACATTTAATTTATTTAAAACATAGAAAAATATTTTCATTTCATAGTTTCTTGAATTTTTGATGACTGTTATTACAATTATTTAATACTTACAATGTTTTTTAAATATGCTGACTGTACTAAAATTCTAGGTGTCTAATATTGATATTCTTTCATTGAGCATTGCCTTTATGTATTTTCAGGAAATTTATCCAAACAAGATAAAAATGAACAAGTTTTAGATAAACTACAAGTTGAAAGGGAGCGAGGTATAACTGTCAAGGCACAAACCGTTTCTCTCTTTCACAAACATAATGGAGAGACTTATTTATTGAATCTTATTGATACACCAGTGAGTAAACTCATCTTATAGTTTAGTGGCATATATTTATTATTTTTTTTTAATTATCATTCTTGATATGTTGGTTTACTAAATTATATTTATAAGTAATTTTACCAGTTACAGTTACGTCATTAAAAATATTCTTAATGGATTGTTGCTTATTTACCTTTTATTTAGGGTCATGTTGACTTTAGCCATGAAGTTAGCCGTTCTTTGGCAGCTTGTCAAGGTGTAATCTTGCTTGTTGATGCAAATCATGTAGGTAGATTTTATTATTTTACAACCATGTTGAAACATATAAGAAGTTTTTTTAAAATAGATGGGTGTTTTCCTAAAAGTTTATAAATGGCTCTCTCTCAATCAAAGACCATTTCTTTGTTCTCATTAATCCTACAGGCTGGTTAGCATAGTTTTCCTTTCAAACTGAAGAGGAAGAAAAACAAACTGAAATGTTATGGTGTATATGTTAATTTTCTTCTTTGGTTATATATATCTCCCCTGAAAGTCAGACATTTTCTTTTTTACCATAGAAAATGAGTAAATTTACCTCATATCCTCCACCTAAATGTTTTTCTGGCTATGCCAATTATTTTGGCATTTTATAAAACATTAAAACTTCTTATATACTGATTTTTCATTTAATTTTTTTTCTAGGGTGTTCAAGCACAAACAGTAGCAAACTATAACCTTGCTTCTTCCCTTGGTTTAAAAGTCATTCCAGTTTTAAACAAAATTGACCTGAAAAATGCTAAGCCAGAAGCTGTTATAAAACAACTGAATGCTTTATTCCATTTTGAAGAAAAAGACATTTTGAAAGTACTTATAATGTTTATTTTATTTCAGCTTTAATTTCAGCATATGTTTTAAACTTTGTAGAGTTTAATTAGAGTAATACGTGTCAATTAAGATTTAAATATATTATAATTCTGAAGCTTAATGTATTTACTGCTTCAGATTTCTGCAAAATTGGGCACAGGAGTAGAAAATATTTTCAATACCATTGTTGAAAGGATACCACCGTAAGTACTTATTTATTCAATTTTTTAAAGGGTAAAATTTATTAATTTTTGTGATTTGTATTGAGCTAAAGCTGTGGACTAAAATGATATTTCTTTTCAAAAAGGTCTTGAAATAAAAGTAGTGAAAATTATACTTATTTAAAATAACTATTCATAGCTCATATTCCTTTTACAATTTTTAATCAATTGTTTGTCCACAACCAAATTTAAAATTATCAATAAAATCTCAAATAGATTGGTATCTGAACAAAATTAGTTTTAGATAATAATTTCTTTTAGGTTTTTTTTTTAGATTTGTTGCAACTGGATATTAGAAATTTTATCATGTATATTGAAAGGAATTTAACCTTAATCTAAAATTTATCTTAATATGAAACACATTATGTTATAAAATTTATAAAAAATATTTGAAAAAAAAAATCATGTGTGAAGTATGCAAGCAAATACAGTGAAGTAATATCTTTTAATAAAACATTTTCAGACCTTGTGGAAACTTAAACACAGAGTTTAGAGCATTGATGTATGACTCATGGTTTTCTCAGTATCAAGGAGTGATATGCCTAATAATGGTTATTGATGGATCTATACAAAAAGGTGATGAAATTACATCACATATGACTGGGTGTACTTATGAAATAAAAGAATTAGGCATTTTGTACCCAAATGCAGTTCCTGTATCTGAATTGTAAGATTTTTTCATTATTAGAACTTGGAAGTCCGTCAAATTTTAATTTAATGCAAAAAAAAATAACTTTAGTTTTAAGTGTATACTAATAACATATTTTAACTCTTTTTTTCTCTTTTTCTTTTTTCTCTTTTTTTGTCCCATATTATATTTTTATTATTTGATATTCTGTGACCCCATGGACGGGTGTTTGCCCCTTTGGGAAATAAAATTCATTAATAATTTGGGACATCTATTGTGTTACATGTATTTATGTATTAGTTTTGTTTTGTTCTATTGTTTCTTGTTCTTGTTAATAAATTTGAATTTGGAAAAAAAAATTTTTTTTGACTGAGTTTTTTTCAAGTGATAATGTTAATAACTTTTGATTGTATAATAAAAATAGTTTTAACCTTTTCTACTTTTAAATCAATGTGCAGAATCATTTAGTAACTGCTTCAAAAAAATTTTTTTTTAATTTGTAAAAATCTAATTGTTTAATAACTGATTTCATTGGTAAATGTAAGTTCAAAACTCTAGATTTGCTGGGCAAGCTGGATACTTCAGAGCAAATATAAAAAATCCAAAAGATGCAAAAATTGGAGATACATGGTTCAAGAAAGATACAGTTGTTGAGCCTCTCCCATCAATTGCTCAATCTAAACCAATGGTAAGTGAAACAAGGAGACATCAATGTTCTAAATTTAGAGAAAAACAAAAAGTCCATTACAGTCAAATTCATTATTTTGAGTTTAAACTGAAATGTGTTGTTACATTTAAATTTTAAAGTGGTAGTATATAACTTTTTGTTTATAATATTCCTTTGCATTATCATGTGACTAAGAATAAATTTATGTATATCTCATGCTTATTTTGCATAGAACAAATTTATTTATTGATGAGGTGTACAAGTTTTGATTCTAAAACATTCAGAGCCATTCATTCCATCCTGTACAAGTTGAAAGAAAAGTCATTAAACATTTTTAAATATCATAAAATCTATAAAAAAAATCACCAAATTAAAAACCAGTTTTCAGTGTCAGCATAGGTTGGTTGGTGGATATTTTTAGACAGTTAAAATTTTTAATTTGGTTATTTTTCTAAATTTCATGATATTTTGAAAATGTTTATGGACTTTTTGTTTACCTTGTACATATATTTTTCTAGTTAATAAAATTTATTTCATTTATGATTGACTAAAACTTTATCAGAATTATTTGTTACAAATTTTTGGTTTTCAGGTTTATGCTGGTGTATATCCTTCTGATCAATCTAAAAATGTGGATTTACGAAAAGCTTTAGAAAAATTAACTCTCAATGATTCAAGTGTAAAAATTTCTATTGAAACAAGGTATTTGATCTTTCTTTCCTCATATTTTCATTAATGTTTGACACTATATCTATATAAATTTATTTTTCTCCTATTTATACCCATTTCATAAGCTGTTCCTTTAATTTAAATTTTTTACCAATCCTTCAAATCTTTCTTTTTTAAAGGGTGTGTATGAGGAAGTTTTCATAGCTTCTAGGATTGTTTATCACTATATATTTACAGTTTAAAAACATTTAATTGTACAATAATACTCATATCTCTTCTCATTGATCAAACAAAATCATTTGATAATATGCTTTCCTTTAACTTAAGAATATTAACCAATCATGGTCTAGATGAGGAATTGCTCAACTAAGACAACAGAAACTGTTTTAAAAACAATGTGCAAGTGTTCTGGTCAAGTAGTTAGAGGATCCCATTTGGGGTTTGAATCCCTGTTCAGGCATAGATCTTTTCTTTCCTGTGTTGATGAATGATTGTATCACCCCTTTAAAGAGGGTTTGTGCAAAAAATGTGCTAAGGTTAGTTACAGAACCTCCCCTCTGCAGCTTTGCTCCTAGTCTATTTTAAAATTAAGTTCATTATTTTCCATAATAGTTTCATGTTCAGCTGAATAGATATTTAAAAACAAATCAGTGTAATGAATCTTTTTTTCTTTGCATTTTCTTGATGAAGTTCAGCACTTGGTCAAGGTTGGAGACTAGGCTTCTTAGGCCTTCTTCACATGGAAGTTTTCTGTCAAAGGTTGCATCAAGAATTTGACACTGATGTTATAGTCACTGCTCCTGGAATTCCTTATAAAAGTAAGAGGATCTTTAAAAACCAAAATGTATAAATCATCTCATAATTGTTACTTCGTACAACTAGCATTTAGATATTTTGTACCCTGATAGTTTCGAATTTGTTAATATACTATGAAATCAAATAAGAAAGGAAAGTATAACAATTTAAATTCATAATCATGTTTGGAAGTTATTCTAAACATTGTAAAATACATTTAAACTAATGTGTGGAAGCAGAGATAACTTAAATTTGACATTTTTAACTTCTCAAACTAATAAGAAAAGATTTAAAAGTAAAATTAAAAATATACAGGGCAGTATATTCAGTCTTTACTGTACATATTTTTTCATACAGACAACAAAATTTACAACTCATTCAATACATTACTGTGATTTTATTACACATTCTTTTTAGAAATTGATTAACTACAAATTAATTAGTTATTTGATTAATTACCTTGTTCTAACACTAGCTTCTATGAGCTATGGCAATGAATCATGGTGTCTCAGTAATTGATGCACTTGCAGCATCAACAAACTAACACCAACAGCTTTGCATTAGAGTTTGTTCTTTGTTGCTGCATGCCCCTCAATTTATAATTGTCTCATAATACTTTTTCTTTACCAGTTAAAATCCAAGGAAAGAATAATATTAAAGCATATGGAGGTGAGGAACTCACCATTACTGATCCATCAAAGGTTGGAAACTTTTTTTACTAGTTATGTTTAATTATTATTCTTTGTTAGTAACCAAGTTTTATTTTGTTATAGTTTCCTGATAGAAAGATTATTTCAGAATATTATGAACCAATGGTCATAGGAACCATTATTACTCCAGTTGATTACTATAGTGAAATTTTAAACATGTGTATGGTGAGTATTCCTGTACCTGTATAATGTTAGTCATATTCATGTAATCACCAAATCAAACTTTTTGATCTTAGAAATTTTGTATTTTTCAAAAATTTCCCAACCTACTTTTATAAAACTTATCCGTTAGCAATCACTTGTAATTAGAGCTTGATTTAAAGCCAGAATTGCTGAAACAGCATTTCTGTGTCTCATTTAAGATTCTGAATACCCCACCCACAGAAGGATACAGTTACTGTACTTGTGTTTCTAGAAATCAAGCACTGCTTTCAACTATTACTATCACTTGTACTTATTGGATACTCAACCATGAAACATCTGCTAGCATTGAATAGAAATTTTTAATTTGGTAAAGAAATATTAAAACAAGGACTTAGCAAACCATACAAAAAGTCGTGAATTAGACTTTTTACTAGCTTTCTAATAAGCTGCTTAAGTTTTGAGTTTTTAAATGTTTGTTAAACTTGTCTTTTTCTATTAATCCATTTTCATTCACTTTTTTATATTAACAATATTTAATCTGATATTTTAGTCCAGGAGAGGAGAACAAAAGAGTATTCATAACATTGATGAAAACACCATGGTTTTATCTTACAAGTTCCCCCTGAGTGAAATCATTATTGATTTTTTTAATGAGCTGAAAGTAATTTCTTCGGGATTTGCAAGGTAATGTAAACTTTCTAGGTTCAAATGTATTTTTCTTATTTTCCATCCTTTATTTTCAATTTTTACCAAAATTGTTTCAAGTATTTGTATTATTTGGATAAAATCATTAAAAGGTCTGAAATTATGTAAATAGTTACTTTTGTTTCTGTTATGTAAGAAACACTTATCATTTGTAAATAACTTTCCATTCTTTTAATCAAACTGAATATTAAACATTTCAATTTTAACCTCATTTTTAAGTTAGTTTATCCTAAGATATAGTTTATGTATCAAATACAATATCATGAGAATATTTCATTGATATTTATTTGATTTAAGTGTACTATACAACCTAAGATAAAATTGAAAAACAGGTAGTTCTTTAATGAGTAAAATGTTCTTAACTTACCTTGTAATTGTTTGAAATAATATTTATTTTTCTTTAATTTAGTTTTGATTATGAAGAAATAGGATATGAACAAAGTCATTTGCAAAAGGTAATATTTTAATTAGTTACTTTATATTTTCATCCTGTGTTTTAAATATATTTTAGGGATCTTATGAATTTTAAATTAGATAATATATATTAGTACTTAATACCAATATTAATAAACAATACCAAGCTGACAGAATTTAAAGCTGAAAGTTCTAATGTTTTAGTATTTATGTGCTTATTGATGTTTTATTTACAGGTTGAAATTCTTTTAAATGGAAAAATTGTTGAAGAGTTATCTATTATTGCTCATGTTACTCAGGCTGAAACACTTGGAAGGAGGATGTGTCTTCGCTTAAAAGAATGCATTGATCCTCAGTTGTTTTTAATTGCTATTCAAGCTAGTGTTAATGGAAAAATTGTAGCTCGAGAAAATATCAAAGCTTTGAAGAAAGATGTAGCTGCAAAATTGGTAAGTATATAAATTTTAAAAATTCTCCATGAAAATATAAGTTTAAGTATTAAATTTTTAATTCCCTTTACTTCCAAAATAAAATGACCCTTAAAGATTAAGAAGGAGTCTATCTAACAATAAGTAATATTAACTCAGTCAAGGTTATGAGCGATATATTAGTAGTTCTGCTTTAAATTGCAACTTAGTGTAGAGAGTATGGTTTGGTGATCAACCTCCTTGTTTAAGGAAGCTCATCCAATTGTTGGTGAACACACAGACAATCACAAACCCTTCTTTTTTCATACACATCAAGATACTACACTTGATGAAGCATTTTTAAAATAAAGTATGTAAAAAAATTGAAGAAACCTAAGTACATTTATACAACTGTCCTGACATTCCTACCAAATATTCAGATTTTTTTCCTTCTAAATCTACTTTCTGCGCATAGTTTGGGTGGACTTGTTAAAACAACCTGTATATTGTTCTTTCAAAAAGTATACATTAAAATTTAATTTAGTTTGAGAATATCAAATAAAATTTTGCTTTCTATTTTTGCTAGAAATATTAGATATGAGTAATATTGATTCCAAATTATCCCCTCATAAACATTGTTTTATTGCTTAAGTTATATTTAAAGATTTTCCCCACTTTGAAAAATAGGTTTAAAAAGCTACTCATAAATGTCTATTAACAGATCTACAAAACAGCGTTACATATTAATCCTTGTTAATGAAATACCTTTGAGAGTTATTCATCATTCATTTTTGAAGAACATTTTATTCATTTTAAGTATCTTAGAAATCTTTATGATCAAATAAGGTTTTAAATAAAATTCAACTGTTATTCAAGGTTTAAATGACACTCAACTTTGCTTTCACAATAATTTGTTTTATGCTTTAAAAACAAAAATTCATGTAAACAAAAAGTGAAAATTGTTTGCAATTTACATTTTTAGTACGGTGGTGATGTTACTCGTAGAATGAAGCTAGTGCAGAGACAAAAGGAAGGAAAGAAAGGAATGAGAATGATTGGTAATATACAAATACCTAGAGATGCTTTTATCAAAGTTTTGAAAAAACAATAAAAAAGGTACAAATGTTTGCTGTTATTTCTATCCTTCTTAATGGAATTTTTAACTAATGTCTTGAATGTTACTTAGAAATGAATTGATTCCAGTAAAACAAAACAAACATATGATAAAGTAATTACTTGATGCATAATTCTTTAATAATTTCTATAAAACATTATACAAACTCATTTTAAACAGATTTAGTATCAAATGTATAAAACATAAAATATCTTGTATTCAATAACAAAATAATAATATACAGTTTAAGAAAGATACAGGAATCATTGTGGTATAAGTTTTTTAAAATATTTACTTATACCTTCATTAAATTTAGTATGTTGACCTATGTTTAGTGATTTTAATCTATCACAACTAAGCTGTGTATTTTTTGGCCTTGGTGTTCCTGAACTGGGATCATTATCAGGTGTGATATGATCAAAAGGTAAAGAAAATAATTTGGCCATAATTTTTGTCATTTCATACTTTGTTAGAGGTTCAAATCCACACCAGTGAAAAATACCACTAATTTCTTCTTTCTAAAGAGAGAAATAAAATGCACAGATTAGCAAAGAATAAGATTTTCTAGACACTGTTAAGAATATCTGTATATTTGATTTATTTGATTTTTTTTTGTTTTGAGTCTAGATTAAATATTAAGTTTTCAAAAGAGGATTTATGGTATAAAAATTACATGTATTAAATTTTAAGTTAAAAGCCTGCAAAATGTGGTAAAAGAAACATCCATATAATTTTTTCAACAGATTTGTAGAATCAATTTTGTTCTACTAAAGGCTGTTTTCTCAATACATTCAATCCTATCCATACACTTAACTTCAATAATCCTCATTTATGCTAACCAAGAATAATTACACAGTTATTCTTGTCAAGTATGATTACAATGTAGTATGGAAATCTCACTGCTCTGATTTCAAAGTGGTAATACAATTGAAATTGTATTCTTTACCCCATTCAACTTACTGGAACAAGGACCACATTTCTATGGAACTGTTAGGCAAACAAGTTGAAAGGAAAATGAGCGTAAAAACTACTATAGTAGGCCACATCTCAGATGACATTGTTTTTCTAAATTTGCAGTGAATGATGTGGTTAAAGGTTCAACTAATTAGCATCATTATTACCAAAGTGTCCTTATTTTGTATGCTTATTTATAAAGTTACTGTGCTGTATCAGTTATTTTTACTCGAAAGAAGTTTTGAGGAAATAAGAGTTAAAGTATGCAGAGTTAACCAAATGGTAAGTGGTGGACCATGTGGATGAATATTAAATAAAGAACATTAAAAGAGAATACAATAATTGCATTTAAGAGACTAATTTTTTAAAAAGTTATATGATCAACTTAAATTTACACTCAACAGGTTTTGAATTAAAAAGTAGGCTATGTATTTAAAAGAGTGCTTACTTTAAGTTTCATCGTCATGAGTTGACAGCAGACTACAGCTATGTCATTTGTACACGATGGGTATCTCACTTCATAATTTGATACTTTGGCAGAGTTTGTTGAGAACAAAGTCTTTAATAAGGAAGAGATGGCACTTTCACCCACATATTCCTCATCCCCATACAAGACAGGTATACGTAAAATGCAGCTATCTGAAAAATGGCGACTGTACTTTAGTTTAAGAGGTATTTATTCACTTTAGTAACTTACTGCTTAAAAAATAATCTTAGTATAACATACCATAACATAATATTTATAATAACATTAATTGTAACATAACATGATCTTAATCAACATTCCAAAACCTCATTTTGAATATTTATTTACTAAAATATGATTAATAGAACCAGGAAATCATATTAAAATTTAAATTTCATATTTTTATGTAATTTTTAAAAATTAAGAACTAACAAGCATGATTCTTTACTTCATAGAAACATTTTTGTCACTGGAAGTATGCAGCAATAATGAACAGATTAGAAGTTAGCTATTGGTTCATTTTAAGAGTGAATGCCCTGTTATTTAAGGATTAGTACCTTTATAGACTTCTTGGACTGCTTTTTCTCCTTCATATTTTGTCACCCCATATCCATTGATAGGTGAAGGATCAGCATCTTCTTTATATGGTGGATTGTTTCCATCAAATACATAATCAGTACTTATATACAGGAAAGCAGCTTGAATAGATTCTGTAAATAGATCACAAGTGCTCAATTGAAAACTTTTAACAAATTCTATACAGAAGCAATATAAAATTAACATTAAATTGTTAAAATTTTAGGTATGTAACTCAAATGAAATAATAATACAAATCAAAAGTATCATAATATTACCAGCAAATTCAGCTAATTTTCTTGAGCTATCCACATTAAGCTTTAAGCAAGCTTCATATTGTTTATCAACTTTATCAGGAGATCTTTCAGCTGCACTGTGAATTATTACTTGAGGCTGAAATAATTATAGGATAATTTATGATGGTTGCATTGTTTCATCCTAGAATGTAGATTGAAATTGTACAATAAAACGAATTCCACATCTTTTGCTAGTACTCTAAATCTAGGTACTTAATAAGCTATTAACTACTTTAAGTTTGATGCTTGCTTCATTAAATAATAAATTCTTTATGTTAAACATAAATTATTCTACAATTAAAAATTAAATTTGAAGTTCCAGTTTAGGTATTAAGCAGCTTTTAAGAGACTGCTTTAGTTTAAGCCAAGTGGTTAATATTTTAATAAGTACAATAAATCTATGTACAGTAATGCTTTGACTACCATCCTCAATCACTGGGGGGTCAAAACTATAAGCTGATATTTAGTAGCTAATTTAAACTGGTGAAGAGAAGATAGATAGAAGACAAAAGTTTTCATTTCCAAGTTAGAAAGTTGATTTAATGGATTTTTTTTGGAAGCATAGTCTAAAAAAGACTACATAAATGTAAGAACTTTTAAAGCATGTTTGAAGGAAATTTAAGATCTTTGAATTTGACAAATGACTTGACAATATAATGCCTTTTACATCTAAATTACTTTGTTTCAGTGTTTTTCAATACATATAAAAATACTGGTTTTATCATCTAATAGTAATTTTTAATCTTCAAGTCTCAACTCAATATGATTTGTATGCATTAAAATACAAAGGTTCAGTTTCGTTATCTGTCCTGTTAAATATTGCTAAGCTGGTTTGGACACAAAATTCTAACAATTGGTGACCAAAACTCTTTGTCAACAAATATTATAATTATTGCTAAACATTTTAAACCACTGAATTAAAACATAGTTATATCAATAGAAGCCATAAAAATTTGGCGATATTTAAATATTTGGTGACTAAATCAGCTTGGGAATATGCAACAGGAGAGGTGATGGAATTGAACCATTACAAAATTATACCCTAACCTATACAAATCTATCTGCAAAATATTCATGGTAAAATTATATAATCTATAACATTCAAAAAGTAAGTAAAAGAATTAATGGAATTACCTTAAAAGACTCTATAATTTTGTGAACTGAATCATAATCATTTAAATCCACCTTAACAAGATCACCTTTTGCTCTTGAATATGCCAGTCCTAGAACTTCCCAGTCATTTCTTTTGAATTCATTTAGTATTTCTCTTCCTAATAAACCTGAAGCTCCAGTAACTAACACTTTCGGCATTTCTAAATGATTCCTAGATTATAAAGCATGTAATATTAATGATTGCAATTTATTTAGTTTTCAAACAAAGTATACCTATAGGTATGATTTAAATTATTAACTTTGAATATAAGTATATATTCATATTGAAGAAAGACAAATAATTTTAGTTTTGATTACAAGCAGTGCTGATATTGGAGGTGGACGCCTTCCCCCTAAATATTTAGACTGTCCCACAAAATGTTTTAAGCCCTCCCGCAAAAATATGTTTTTTTTTATGAAAAAAAGAGGAAAAGGGAAACAATCAAAGGGGGAGGTCCTCTCAAAATACTTTTTCCAACAAGAGCACTGATTACAAGTTAATATAATTTCAAATAAAAATTCCTATATGAAAAAAAGCAAAATATAAACTTAAGTTATCAGCCTAAAAATAATTACAAATTCTTGATATTTATAACAGTATTTTGTAGTTAAATTAGAAAACAATTCTAATCAAAGTATATTTACTTTTTTGCGCTAGAATTATTTCCCAAAAATATATTAATTTCAAGTAGTAAAGGTGCAATTGAGGTTTAAAATGATAGAAATCTAGGTCAATTAACTTCCTGAATTTAAAACCAGTATCTGGTGTTGTATGATTGCGTCATTATCCCTACTCCCTGATCGCTCGCACAGCTCATGTGGTTTGTTTATTTGTTAAAATTCACATGGGTTGGGCTGCCATCTAGTGAATAAAAGATAAATTAAAAGTTTCACACGATCGTATTTCACAGCGCCGCGCCGCGCCGTCTAAAAAATATACTTTCAGGGCGCCATCTTACGGTTTAAATCAATACTAAACACTTACCCGAAACCAAGCTGGAAAATTCCGTTTTGTACTCCTCCCCAGACGTGTTTTTTTTGGCAGGGTAACCACCTGTTTCCTTTTTTAAATGTGGCATTTATGAAACATAAAAGGAAATTTTCTTTGTACAAATGTGTAGATTTAGTAGTGTTCGGCACTAGTTAACTAGAACTAGTTGCAACTAGTAGTTAACTACCGATCAACTAGTAGTTAACTAGTAGTTTAACTACTTTTAGTTTAAAGTAGTTCAACTATTAGTTTAACTACTTTTTTAATTAACTACTTTCAAATATTCAACTACTTTAAAAAATGTTTTATTTAAAATTTAAAAAGATATTTAAAATTGTTATCAAAGGTAGAGTACTTAAATACCATAACCAGAAATAAAGACCATTTTTGCTCGAAGTATAAACGATTTTTGTGACATGGATAAGAAAGATGGATTAGAATTTTGCCAAAAAGTAGGTAATGAAATTAAATAGACTAGTTAACTAGTAGTTAACTACTTTGGGAAATAGTTAACTACTAGTTGCAACTAGTCCCAGGAAAAAATAGTTAACTACTAGTTACAACTACAATTTCCCAGACTAGTCAGTAGTTAGTTAACTATTTTTTGACCACTAGTTGCCGAACACTAAGATTTAGAAATACTGAGTGAGCCTGAAGAAATAATTTTTTTTGTCCTGTGTAGTGTGTAAAATATTCTGTCTTTAGTATCTCATTCTTATTTTTTCTCCAAGTCCACTGAAAATAGTGTTTAACTTCTAACAAAATACAACATATTTTTCATTTTAAATGGACAAAATAATAATATACTAATTGGCCAAAATCGGAATACCGGAAATTTATTGTTATTTTAAAAATAAGCCATCGCATTTTTAAATTAATATATGTTTGAATGGTACTTTCATATGATCCACATGCCAATGGCATTGGAACACTTCGCAGTGGGGTTTTTTTTCCAAAAATGAAACGAAAACAAGAAATTACAAACAATCCAAATAAAGTGAAAGAAAAAAACCCTGACGTATATTGTTCATTACTTTTTATGATGTACTATACTACTGTTATGGATAGAATAGGTTTCATTCTTATTTTATCACACTTCTTTTGGGATTTTTTTTTAATGTTAAAGAAATTTTGTAAAGTTGTTTTTCTTTAATTTTATAAATCGTTAGAACACTAACCTAAAACCATGAAATAAGACTCATTTTGTTCATGATTGTATTCTCTATATTTGTTTTGTATTATGACCAATTTTCTTCAAATGATTTTTTTCAAAATTCAAAAAAACAAAAAGGAAAATTTTATTAAAATATTTGAATGATTTGATATGATTTGTTTATACATAATTCCAAATTAGAAATATAATCTTATCATACCAGAAAAAAAAAAAATTAATCGCAATTTTGGTTCGACCCTAAAGTACCTATAGTTAATGGACGATGAATTTTTGAAAAAGTCATGAAACCCCTTGAGGATGTTCAAACAACAAATTTTAATATCAAATCAAATTTTGTACAAAGACAAATACAGAAAAACGAAAGACACACAAAGAACATCAAAATATACAAAAATAACAAATACACAAAGAAACAACAACGAAAGAAATTAAATATGTGGTATCATAAGAGCCAGCGGCTCGTCCTTGATACCTATACCTATAAAAAAATAGACACTAAAAAAACTGCAACAAAAGCTGGGCTGACTATTTTAGTATTTGAAATAATGCTTCAGTGTTAATTTGCTCGCTTAAAAATTCTTCATATGATTCAAATGCATGCAAAAAAAAATTGCATTAATTTTAAAAAATACAACTCTTTAACTGGCTTCCTTTACAAATTTTATAAAGCTCTCAATTTAGAGATAATTAATTCAATATGCAATAATTTCACCTTCCTTTCATTTAAATTTTTTACCTAAATTTGCTTTGCTTAAAGGTGATAGATGGTAAAAGAATGAAATGCAAACAGGATTATAAGGATTATTTAGATTTAATTGCCACATATTTAATAAATTATCCCTAAACTGAGGTATTGTTGCATATTTAATTAACTATTTCTAAACTGAGATCTTTATAAAATTTGAAAAGGAAGCCAGTTAAAGAGTTGTATTTACATAAATTAATGTGGAACTTTTTGCATGTATTTAAATCATAGGAACACCCTCAAGAGGTTTCATGAGGCACGAGTTGATCGTTTTATTGCCATATTTTAGGGACCTCCTAAATTGTGATAGATTTTATTTTATTCTGGTAAGATAAAATTCGATTTCCAACTTGGAAGTTGTAGAAATATCCATTTTAAAAAACATGTTTAAATTTTTTAGTAAAAATAAGAACAAAAAATTATTCTTTTTTATTTTCCAAATTTCGAAAACAAATTGAAGAAAGTTGGTCATAATACTCATAAAATTTAAGAGAATACAATTATGAAAAAAATGAGTCTAATTTCATGCTTGTATGCAGTGTGGACAAAAAGTTAAGTAGACTTAAAATTCAATAAAAACCGGGGAAAAAATCTGAATAATTAACGGCATCTCCTGAGGTCACTTTATTTTTTTTTTTTTTTTCATTTTAAAATATTTCCATTTGTTTAGATTACGGATAAAGTCGCATATACAAAGCAAGAAACTATTAATTTAAAACAATAAAAAACAACTGGTTTTACGAATTTAAAACTTTTAGTTGGCTTTTTTTTAAAGATATTTTTTTTTATATTTTTTTTTCGAACGCTTTCAATCATATTTTAAACTATGTTGATGTGTATTTAATCTATCTTTTTATTTTTGTTTATTTTTGAAATATATTGATGGTTTATATTTATCTTTATTGTTGTGGCAACCTATTAATTACAATATTTGCATGAAAATTAAAATACGCTTTCGGAAATTTCGAACATTAAAAACATAACTTACTAACTCCCAACTAATATTAAATAATGATAGAACTTTTCAAGTAAGAAACTTTTTTAAAATATAGAGGGATGGATGTATTTTAAACCTTTTCACTAATTTAAGTATCCGAATAATTCTTTTTAAATTATATTTGAATGTATGTTTTTAATCTTTATTCTAAAAAAGTTTTTGGTCGAATAAAGCTTTTAATTTCATATTAGAAGTAATTTTTGTTTAATATTTCACAAAGATTTTTTAATAAAGAGTTTGAAATTTATTGTAATCAAATTATTAAAATTATGTCTATGTAATTAAATAATTAGTATTTTAAAAAATAAATGCTACTTTATACTTCAAATATTTCGAGTGTAAAATTGTTCATTTAATACAATATCATTTTATGATGCATTTGATAAAAACCACGATGCCTTTTAAAAAAAAAATAAAAAAAAAACAAATTAAATTAAATTGCGTTTTAACAAATAGCATCAAAAGTTAAAAATTGATTTAATAATAATAACTGTCTAATCTGGATAAGTGGAATGAAATGTCCGTCCTGACCCTAGAGATAAACTATACTTGGAAAAGTAGAATATGGATAAATGGAAAAAAAAATGACAGTTTCGAGGAATTCCATTTATCAAGGTTTGGCTATGTTAGTACTTATTTAAATTATTTCAAACGTTCATGATGTAAAATAAAAAATGTATCGATCTTTAAAATTAGCCAGGAAAAAAAAATATGGTAACAATTTTCTTATCTGGATAGTAAAAAGAAAATCAAAAATATTGATTTTATGAAATGAATATTTGAGAAATTAGTAGTAAATAGTTTTGAAGAGTATCTAGTTTTTAATTAGAAATATCTTTTTGGGTACTCAATTCTTTAATTTACAAGTTTCATATTAATCAATGACTTTAATTATACTAGACAGCAACTTAAGTTGACCCTACGACGTCACTAACAAACAAAGTAGTTCCCATCGCGGTGTTTGAATTTTGAGTGAAATGAAGAACGTGAATTAAAAACTATGATTATTTTGTTAAACCCATGTATAAATATGGCTTTTCAATCACGCGATTTGCGTACCGAAACTCCTCCTATCAACCAATAGGCTTCGTGTTTACCGATTTCTCCTTCCGCATTTGTGACTTACTGGGTTCAAGAAACGTTGCAATCGAGTATAGACATGTTATTCTAGTTTTCTCGGAATATTTACCCTTTAAATTAAAGCTTCTCTTTTGGTTTTATTCAGTTCTATAATGAACTTTAAATTAGACCTAATTATTCAAAAAAGCTTTTCGCTTGTATAATTACTAGTTGCGTTAAAACTAATTTATTATTTTATCATTTATTTAATGTAGTATCCAATTCCTTAAAAAGCAGTCGTGTCGTATTAAGGATTTAAAAATTAAAATAAATTTTAAAGAGGAAATGGGCAATCAGTATAGAATGGTTTAAAATATTTTTACTTTATGCAAATACACTAAGTAAAGTAATAAAAGTTATTATACTTGCAAAGACAGGTGTTTAGCCAGCGATTCTGCGTAGTGACAGTACAGTAGGCCCTCGCATATTCGCGGTTCGGTATTCGCGGTTGAGCAATGTTACCCCCGCATATTCGCGGATTTCGATCTCTAAGTCATTTAGCAATGAAACTTGCATATTTGACAGGAAAAGATGTAATTGTTCGATTCCGGTATTTATTATGTAAAACCATTTTGAAAAATGTAACTTCTTCTACTATGCGAGTTTTCTAACTAGTAACCCTTTTGGTTTCGACAGGAAAAAAAGGTCGCCAATCCGTGATCGCCAAATACTTTTTTTTACATATTCGCGGTTCTCTATTCGCGGCCCCTCTTATTCGCGCATTATGATCTCAGTTATTTTTTCTTCATTATTTCAACAATTTCGTGAATTTCCTAGGCCTCTTTACTGCAGAAAAACTCTCACCAGATGACATTTACAGCTCTCTCTAGCTGGTAAATAGTTTTAAATTAAGAATGTCAGTTACGAACACTTATGTTTCTAGTTTTAATTCGTAACGTTTTTCGAGGCTATAAAGCTTTTCACGATGACGACACGACCAGTTATTTTCTTCTAACTGTGATGGATTAATGTGATTTTGTGGTTTGGGGCGGTCAGATGGAATATTAAATTTACAGTAGGTCCTCCCTGAGAGATATTTTTTAAAAAAATAACATCTTTAAAACTAGTACTGCTGTTAAGCTGTTTTAAGATTTAAAACTGATACAAAATAAATTTAAAAATAAAGGGGGCACATTAATTTTTAAAAATTTGCATGTAAAAATTTGTGCGCAGTATAGAAATCGAAGTAAAAACAAGGGGTTCTGGGGGGGGGTCCTCCCCCAGAAAATTTTTGGAAATTCGACTCTTAAAAACATTTTAACTCGTTTTTATCCACTTTTAGTTCGACTTTCGGAGGGGATGCCGGGCCCCTTTAACACCCTTTATATACGCCTCTAACTGCCTCTAGCTCACGGTGGGCGATTTTCCCCTAAAAATTTTTAGAGTCGATTTATATTATCTCTATCTATATTCTGGAGAAAATTTAAGTGTTTGAAAAGTGTTTTTCAGACACTTTTAAGGGGTATATTGTCCGGTGTTGAGTGGTTAATCATAATTATAACATCTAAAATAGGATCTAAAAACTTTTAGGTCAGGTCCAATGGTGGGGGGGTCCGGACCCGGGACTCCTTGGCAACGCCCCCCCCCCCTGAATAAAAACTTCTATCTTATCATAGAAAACGACTTAAAATACTCAATAACCATAGGAAATTTTTGAATTTTAGACTGCCAAAGAGTGTTCTGATTCTGAAACTACTTTGAGGGTATTTTTCTCAAAGGGGGCTCTCTGCCCCCTTTAATTCGTCCTTGGCTCCTAGCGGGCCGGAATCTGGTCATTCGGAATAAGTTTCCAACATGAACTACAATCATGGAGTGAATACTAACGAATAGCTAGTGGGTGTGACAGAATGATCAGGGTTTAGTGCTCATACTGAAAATAATTTTAAAATAAAAGTGGTAGATTAATGTACATTTTTTGAATGTTAATTTTTAATAAATGTTTAATTGTAGCCACCACTATTTTATGTATGATTAAGTTAATGATGTCATTCTACCATCTATTGACTGCAGTGCCATATAGGCCTTTGATGCCTCACAAAGCAACGAACCAAAGAAAGAATTCAACTCCAGTGGGTGGTTGCTATCGAGAAGGCAGGTTATGGCTTAAAAGCGCTCATGTTTGAACGTGAGCAGTCGAGGCTGGGTTTGTCATGGTAGCATTTAAACTTTCACCAAAATTCAAGTTTAATAACTAAGAAGAAAATAATAAACAATAATTTTTGACAAGTTGATAATTTCAATAATTTTACATCGTGCTTGATATTAATATCTAAGTTAAATCAAAATGTTGTAAGTGTAAATAGATAGTGTAATAACAATAACTTTAACAATTTAAATTTAAGGTATGTTCGAATTTTTAAAATTATAAAACCAAATTCCGCACATCCCCAGACCTCAATCCTTTCGATTTCTTCTTTTTATGAAATTCTTTGTGTATGAGACGATCTCGTCGCCAGGATCGTTGATCGCCTCGTGTCCGAGAAACACCAGCTCATTTTGAATGGGTCCGAGAATAAATGCGTCGACGATGCGTGGCCAGCATTTAGGGTAGATGGAAAACATATTGGGAACCTTCTTTAAAATTGAATATGGCTCTTTAACATAAAATAAATTAAAATAATTTAATAAAAATGTACTTTTCATTTTTGACTTTTTCTTTCTTCAGCTAGGAACCCTGTAGTGATTACAGTTTATACCTTCGGCTCAATTTTCTATGTAAATTTTGATTGACGTGGTATGACAGACTAATTTAAAACCAGCTTAATAAGCTTTACAATTCGTAAGATTAAGTTGATTACTTTATTTTGGACCCAAATCCAATAAAAAGTCCCAAGGAAATTCTATGATTGAGATTTTAGATTTAGTTTTTTCATAAAACTATTCAAATCCTAATAATCTCTCCGTGTTCAAAGCAGGAGAAAAAACACTATCTTCGAGAACCCGGTTATTAACTTTACCAACTGAGTTACGGTTTTAATAATAAAATAATAATCGAAAATAGATTTCGCCAAATGGTTAATACGTTGCCAAATATGGTTGACCGTGCATCAGTAAAGAAGACTGATCGAAATGAATCTTTTCCTATCCAAAGATAACTTCCTGAAAAATTTATAGTTAAAACTACTTTTTGCATGAGCCAGTTTCATTAGTTTTTTGGAATAAATGACGGAATCGAACCATTATATCTGTTACATTATCATATATGCGCGTTTTAAAACTGGGTTCGTTATTCGCGGATTTCGCGTATTCGCGGTATATTTTGGAACGTAACTACCGCGAATAACGAGGGAACACTGTATACATGTTGTAATGTAACCCATGACTACGCACGGGTTTACATGACTACCTGTTTAAATAAAAGTGTGTGGACGTTTTCTGGAGTCGTATCACTCATCTTATTTTCTAGAAGATTTAAACGATCACGTAATCACGATCAATGTCTTTTTTTTTATTATTTTCAAATCATGTAGTATTAGGTATATTTATTTTTTAGTCTTTGTTTTATTTGAATCGTAAGTTTGAAGAAGGGAATAAGTCCAAAAAATGGCAAATTAACTTTTTGTGTGTAATCTCCAAGCTTCGTTTTACACATGGGGGAAAAAATAACTAGCCCCTGTAGGCAGACATAGCCCCTTGAATTTGTCGAAATCTATATCCATTCATTGTATTTTTTAATTTGAAATTTAGGTTAATTTGTCTTTCTTTTCTTATTCTTTGTGCTTTAAACTAAGTAATTTTTATTTTTAAGTGTTTTTACCCTTTTTCCAGTGAATGTTGGACTTCTTTGATATTCATTAAATTGACTCATTGTCTCAGTTTCAATATACTTTTGAATTTTATTTGTCTTAGTTTTTCTATTTTACACTTTTTTTTTACTGTGAACTAAGCAGAAATATAATTTAATTGTCGATTTAGGGAGTTTTTAGGATTTGTTTCTACATTCAACATAAATTTTTCATTTGTAGAATGTAGTATTTCAATATATACTTATAATTTTTCGATGGTTGTTTTGTATTTTAAATAGAGTCCTAAATTTCCAGTAAAAAATTGGGGGTTATATAATGAAAATCCCATTACTTATGCAGTTTTTTCCGATTTTCTCAAAACTTGGTTTTTGGACTTAATTCATTTTCAAACTGACGATTTAAATAGTATGATTGTATTAATCTAATAAGTAACTTAATTTAAGCTCTTCCTCTGATCTAGTTCCCATGTGTAACTTAGTGTTTTTATTATTAAGTTTGATAGGTAATCAAATTAATTTAATTTTAGAGGACTGAACCTGTGTGGCAGTGACGACTCCGTGTGAGTGGATTCATGAGGAAAAGGACACCAAATATAAATATGCGAATTATTCAGATGTTTTGAAGTACGAATGTTCAGGTAAATCTTTTTAAATTTTAATGTTATAATTAATCCGTGCAAATCACAGTTTTTTAAAATATTGTATTGTAAACAAGAACGTTCCATATGCATAATGGAAAATTTTAGATGCCTAGGTCAAATGATTGGATAATTTGCAGGAACAGACTGACATATTTATTTACACATTTATATAACAGGAACAAGTGCATAAAATCACAGAAAACTGTGAAAAACGAGGTGGAACAAGGATAAAAAAATTAAACATCAGTTACTTCAAAGCATGACTACGATCATACTTTAGTTTACAAAATTATCAAAGAAAATGTCATTATTATATGTTGAACTAGGTATTTAACGTTTTTTTATAATATACCTAATAATTAAGGGTTATTATAGGTTGATTCTTAAGGTAGTGTTTTAAGTAAAAAACTTCAGGGAGTTAACACAAATGTATTTCGACGAGTCATAGGTTTAGGGGTATAGATATTTAATCCTTTTAGAATAGAACTATCTATTCCCTAAAAACATCTGCACCTGAATGTGATTTTAATTTGTCAAACAGACCATCTTTTTTTTTAATCGCATTTTAAGCGTCTTTACGCCTCAGCGCAGGGTTTACTTTCCGCAAGAATAACAAAAAACGGGAAGAAGGATTCAATTTTACGGGAGAAAAGGCGATTCTCCCTCTGAAGCTTCTCCCAACCCTTCCGCTCCGTTTTTAACCCCTTCAGACCTGGTGTCCGGTATACCAGACATCAACTTTAAACTCTAGTAACTTCATTAAAATATTTTAGAATAACACCGATTTTGTTGTAGTGGATGCTCTACATCTGTACTATTGTTCAAGGTTTATTTAAACATAAAATTTGAGTACCAATAAGTTCTTTTTAAGGCGCTGAATGTTTTTTTAAAATGAATGTCCGCTATACCGGACATCGTACTGAACGTAAGTAAAAGCTACTCGTGATCGTGTAGTTTGTTTTATATGGACGAAACATGTTTTAAGCTTATTTACACCGGTATTCATGCAAGTTTTCTCATTTTATTGCTTTATTATACTTAAAAAATATTTTATTTAAGTGATTTTTAATGTTTTAAATGCTACTTTTTTCTGGCTGTAATTTATTTAAATATTATACCAGACACTTCAAAATTTGTGACAGAGATATTTATCATCATAGCATACTATGTACCAAAAGAAAATATTTTCACACTAAAATTTCAAAATTCCGACTGAAGGGGTTGAAATTTTCCAAAGCCGGCTTGGCGACACTCCGTCTCGCTCTTGGCGAGAGCCGTTGGCGGCCCGCAGGAAAGCCGGCAAATGGCAGCAGCCGGATAGATGCTCCGGCGAAGCTCAGACCACCGAAGGCCCAGGCTCGCTCCATCCTTCCAGCTTCCAGGTGGTTGAGACAAGGTGAAGCTTCTTTCATCACACTATCTATCCCGTTGCGTCACTCGGGACTCTGAGACGCAACGCTGCTTGCTCCCGGGTATCCGAGAGGATGAAAAGAGTTGGAGACGGCACTGACTATTTGTTTTGGTTCGGGGACGGTGATGATAATAATAAAAACTATCACTTATTTATATCGTTAGGACCGGAGTGCGCGTAGTAAATGTCACCGATGCCTTTGGTTCGGGGTGATTTCCAGCAGGCCGCTTCTTTGGTGTTGTTAGAGAATTGGTTAAAGACGCGTTTTTGTTGTTTTCTGCGGAGGTAAGTGGATGGAGCAGAGCGCACGGTATTGACGTCGTTGTTTGTTTTGGGCTGAGAGTGAATACAATGTGATATTTTTCTGGATTTTTTAAGGCCGGAACATTTTTAGTGAAACTGTAATCACAAACTAGACTAATTTCGTGAAAAGAGATGGATTATAATTATAAGTTACTACAAAACGGTTGCTTCTAGTCAGGAAACACGAATTTATTCCACGTTACCTCTAAACTACTTTCATCCTATGAATTTTGCTAAGAAAAACCATTTATAAAAAAGTCCTTGACTGTCCTCCTATTTATCTTAGAAAGAGTGCGCGTTATGCTATTTAAAAAGAGGACCTAACGTAAATTATTTGAATTTGTTCTGAAAAGAGTGAAGAATTTTAACTAGAGCTACTAATAAAAGTATTTTTTATAATAATATTTATCTCCGAACGGCCAAATAATATTATTTCAATCTCAATAACACTGAACGTTCGGTCATTATCGCGTTCACTGTTCTGACCCCGCCACATGAGCAGGTTGTCTTTGCAAAAGCACCAACTCATCCAGTACACTGTTTCTGCTCTCGTCATCCCCATCAGGAGCCACCACAGTTCCGTGTGGCACCTAGTCCCACGTGGAAGTGCCTAGTCCCAGTTCCTCGTATTTGAATGGCACCTAGGCCGGAAGCGGAAAGAAGCGATACTGCCGGGTCCAGAGGCGACCTCCGTTCTTTATCGGATATGCCAGCAGTAAACGACGAAGATGCGGACACAGGACCCAATAACAAGGGAAAGAGGGACGTCAGGGGGACCTCTGTGCCCCCCGATGGTGGGTGGGGGTGGATGGTCCTCTTAGGGACGATGACCGTCAATTTTGTCATCATCGGACATGGCAAGAGTTTCGGAGTGTATTTCAAGCACCTCATGGACGAGTTCGACGCTTCGCCGTCTCGAGTGGCTTGGTTGCAGTCTCTTCAAATTTCTATATTCAGCTTCTTGTGTGAGTACATCTTTTGGTTGTTATTGGGATTGGGATTGTTAAAGGTGCCCCGTCTCAAACTTTAAGAGTAAAAAATTGCCAAAAATTATTTGGAGATTTTGAAGAACAATTATTTAAAAAAATGAAGTGATTTGAGAGCTATTGCTATTATGAACCTCGAGAAAAGAAATTGAATGCACGTGCTTTTGAATTAGGATTAGGAACAAAATATGCTTTTCAAAAATGCAGTGATGTTAAGTCTATGGCTGTACGAATATTTGTTTAGGCTTTCAAATCGCTTCATTTTTTTAAATATTTTTTTCTAACTGTTTTGATATTTTTTTTGGAAGATTATAAAGAAGAATAACATACTATGCTAGTATGTTATTCTTCTTGTTATTATTAGTTCGTTTGCATTTTGCACGTGGAATTTAGCCGTAATAGGTATACTAGTGCACATTTTGTTGGGTGTACGAATGCTTTCTGGAGTGACTGTATTTATTATTGAAATTGGGGAAAAAAAAATTTATTTGGACTTAAATTTTACTGATGCTACAGTAGAATGCGAGGCAAAATTTCTACTTTTAAAACTTTTTGTGGTTGCATTTTCTTTCTTTAGCTGCTGGTTAACACCGACGCTGATGGTCGTGAATATGGCTGTAAGGGTTCCAATAGGAACACTGCTCTGAAAACAAAAAAATAGGTAAATGTGGGTATAATAGCGTTGATTAGCTTTGCAAGGGAAACAGGTGGTTTTCGCAAGAAACTCCGTGAAAAATGTTTTTGTGGGATGTAAGTGGAGATAAAGGGGTTTTGTTTTATTTCTGCAAAAAATCAAAGCTAATTAGAGCTTTAAGAAAAATTATTGCTAAAAAATAGTTTGTAACTTACAAATATAGTACTGTCTCGTTATCTCAAACTTTGGATAACTCAAAAACCTTGATATCTCGGAAAAAGTATTTTCCCCCCTTGAAATTAAATATTCTCTATTTCCATTGTAATCTTGAAAACTCGTTATCTCAAGCTTATCTCGGGTTTCGAGATATCGAGATTATACTGTGACAAAAAAAAGTGTTTGGGTCTCAGTTGTCTTTATGGATTTTTTAAAAATATTTTTTCTATTTCAATTGTAATATTATAAAATGCATTGCAATATATTTCTATATTTTTAACTATCTATTTCGCATTGAAAGAAGTCGTGTTGGTCGATTTCAACGTATCTATGTCTCCCTTAAAAATTATTCTCATTGTAATTCATATTCAGGATATTTTTAACGTGTAGCTTTAATTTGATTCCTTCTATTTGTTCGTAAATTTCAATTTTAAAATGCTGCTTTATTTTTTAATTACCCAGTTTCATAACACTTTTGAATTTTGTCTTAGTCTCTTTCTATTTCACTCTTTTGTGCTGTGAACTAAGCGGAAATATAATTTTTGTCGATTTAAGTGGTTTTCAAGATTTTTTTCAGCTGAAATTTCGTAAGTTTAAAAAAGGGAATAAGTCCATCAAATTTTTCCAACGATCAATTTACATCAACGATCCATGTTAAGTCTATGGCTGTACGAATATTTGTTTAGGCTTTCAAATCGCTTCAAAACTTAGTTCTTGGACTTAATCCCTTTCTTAAACTGACGATTCAACTAAAAACATAAATGCATTTAAATAAGATTATAAATTAGAATACTATGTGGCAGAGCGAGGGAATTGTGAATTAATCCAAAAATTTCGAATATCGTCATTTATTCAGTAGCTGCCTTGTCTAATACATTTCTCCGTCTGTCCTAACAGATCTTAAAATTGATATTTAAATATAATTCCCGATAAAAGGTAAAACAAACTTATTATACAGTCGACTTCGCTTAATGCGATCACTATACACACCTGTGGTTCTATAATGAAAAGTGGCGCAAACAGTGCAACTCGAGTGTTTGCATTAAAATCACGACTGTGTAATCAGTCCTACTTGAAGTATTTAAAAAGATATTCTAGAATGTATTTGCAACTTAAATATTCTTAGTAAGGGAGAGGGGCACATTTGAACAAAAAGTGCATTTTTGACTATTTCTCCGTATATTTATAAGATATTGAAACAAAAACTGATTTATTCATAATTTTATAGCTTTCCTGAAATTTTGATACCATTTTAAGATGCATTTATCAAACATTTCCTACTTGAATCATCGTTCTAAAAATTGAGAAATTCTGTTCAAATGTGCCCCAGTGGAGAGGCAGTGTGTTTCTCAAAATCAAACTTTTGTAACGCTTCAGTTACACTTTATATTGGATTGGAGAATTTACCATTCATATTTGAAAACCAAGATCAAATGAAAATGTTTCTTTCCTTGATCCATTTCGTACATGATACTTCCATCACTATAATATGTAATCTGCAAAAACGATAATGAACTAATGCTAAACAACATAAAACTATTTTTATTTAAATGCAACCAAAAGTAGAAAATGTGTGAATAAAAAATACTAATCGGGTAGTGTTTTTGGTGCAATAAATGCAGAATGCAATAATGCGTAAATGTTGTTAATAAATGCATTAGAGCTCAAATTTCGATCGCTAAGCTTCATAAAAGTGTTTTCTCATGGTCACATAGGAATCAAGTCTACAAAATCGATTGACATGCAAACCATTTTCGAATACTCCACTTTTAGTTTTACTTATGTGGTCAATACTTGAAAGCTTTAGCTAAACACATGGTCGCGAAGTTATACTACAAACCCAATTTCTTTATTTATCATTCAAATAAAATCATCTCTTTATATTTTTTTTTAAGTTAAAGAAATAAATTGGGGGAAAAGTCTACTGGGCCATTAACTAAGTTTTAACACACATAAACGTATTAACGCATATAAACATAGACAGATAAACACCTATCACTCTTAAAAGTCGCGTTTAAGCCAAATATTGATATTTAGTGCGATAATTTGTCATTTCTTCTCTAACTTTCAACAAGTATTAAATTTACACTATTTGCATCAAAACTGCTGAGCAAAGAATATTAAATATGCAGTATCATTATTTCGATATTTCTTTTTCAAACTGCTCTTGACTTCGCTGATGAAAGAATCATGACTCGTAACAAGTTAAAGAGTCAAAAACATCTAACCACATTACAGCTTATTATCATGTTAAGTATTTAAATAGCAGTTTATCTTTTACTTCCATCAAATATTTTTTCATTCAAAAATAAAAGTTACAAACTTGTTACTAACTAAATTATATTCACTTGAACTGTAGTGAGCGCTTAAAAAGCGACTAATTATTAAACATTAATTAAATTATTTAAATTACAATACTAAAAATTTCCGATGATGATACCTACTCATACTTGTTGGTTTTATTAAAAAGTTTATAAAACATCATGGCTTGTTTTTGTATTAAAATATAAAATATATATTTAAAAAAAATATCATACTATAGTTTCCGTCATAAAAATTTATTGACTGTAGATCTTTTTCATGGGTAATGTTTATTCGTATTAAGGCGACTTTTAGTAAAAATGAGACTTAAATAATCTTGATAGGTTTTACCAGGTTTTCGGAATATCAATCTACACCATGCGCGTGCATCAAATTATCTGGTTTTTTTTGTGATTTTATAGATTTTAGATGCGTTTCAGTCAACATTTGACTTCATTTTACTTGAAAAATGAAAGGATAAGGTCTTAGAAAGAATAATGCAAATATGCATAATGTATAATTTAAAAATATCGATTAGTTGAAAAATGATTAGTCTTTTTGGTTCTTAAAAGTTTTAAATCGCGGAATCTATTATGATTAAATGTTGGAAAATAAATTAAAACTTAATAATTATAGATAATTCATAATTAAAATAGTTATAATGAATGGTCCAATTTGTTGTCAAAATGTAAAAATTAACTAATTAAAATTATTCTAAAAACTGATTACTATACTATCTAATTAAAATTATTATAAAAGTTATTAACGTCATTAGTAGTTATGGTTATAGATTTTTGGTTAAAAATTTTCAGGACTATTGAATACATTTTTTGGTTACGAAAGTAAACTACCTACTAAATGAAAACGAGAACCATATAGTATATCTACAAATTTGAGTGTTACAATTATACAAAGTGTTACACCATGAAAATATAAAAACACGCAAGATACAAATTATATTTCTTCTAATCATGCA
The DNA here is from genome assembly GCA_963680715.1 of Tetragnatha montana. Classification (NCBI taxonomy): domain Eukaryota; kingdom Metazoa; phylum Arthropoda; class Arachnida; order Araneae; family Tetragnathidae; genus Tetragnatha; species Tetragnatha montana. The sequence goes on from OY796679.1 coordinate 55,779,932, forward strand.
TTCTAAGAATATACCCGACATCATGACGGGCCATAAAATTCATAACGAACGTCAAAAAGTAACCTCTTAACACACACACACAGTTCCATTTCCAATCTCGCTAAAAAAGAATAATAGAACGTCCAACTTTTTTATTCTTCCCATCCCACCTGCCATCACTACTTTCTGTTTCACCCTAACACATTCGTTTGTAAATAGAACTCAAAGTCACTCACCTAAAACGATCACATCGTGACTCAACTCTCCTAAAAAAAAAGATTTCAGTGTCAAGCTCACGATTCTAATTTAGGTGCAAATTCTCCACTTCACAAGTGCTTGAGAGAATTTTCACCTTGTCAAAAACTCAAAGTGTGAGATTTTTTTATGTGTGAATGAATGAATAGCCATCAAATGAGAACTGAAAATGAGATTCGAGATTTCAAAGCTTTTTCTGTTCTTATGTCCTAAATCTTTTCATTTGGTAGTTTCAAAGAAATTCAATGATGAAAAAAGTGTGTGACTCAAAAGTTCATTTATCTAATTTAGCTCATTTTTTATTGAAAATTTCACTCTGTATTAGAACAGGCGAAAAAAAATTCACTTGTACCCGATTGATTCAATCTCGCTTGTCTTATCAAAACTCTCTAATTATAGAACATGTAAAACTGTATTGAGGTTAAGAAAAAATTTTAATGAGTTGTTTGACCACATAAGACTTCACGACTTGGATTCCGATAACTGCATTAACTCTTTTCGATCCGATTGTAGTTACAGAAATGTTAACAGTATTTAATTAATCTAATATATGTAATTGTAAGTGAAACTCATCACAAAGCTCTGACTTTCGATAGGTTAAAATTTGTAATTGTTGCTGTCTTTAAAACTAGTTAAAACTAATAAGTTTAAAACTAGAACATTCATCCCTGACACCCAACACACATCATGAATTTAAAGTGCATTGACATTATTGTTTTACCTCGTAAAATCATACTTTTATATTTTACGAGGTTACACCGCTAAAAATAAGTTTGTACGCTTTTATAACATAAGAGGTAAGCAAAAAAATAAATAAAGAGGCACTATTCTTTAATCCTTTTTCCTGAATTTTATAAAGTAGGTTATGTGAAAAAGGAAATTTGTAGCATTAATTTTTCTGTATGATGTGTTGCAATCACACACAAAACTTGTCATTGTTGAAGCATTACTACACAGTTCACCCATTAAACTTTAATTACATTATCATTGTTATTAACACATTCTTATGTAAAGTTCAAGGAAATACAATTTTGATGCATTGACAGTCATTATGAATGAAATGTATAAGAAGAACTTAGGTTGTGCTGGTGCTTCTGTTATTTTAATTTTACGAAATACTATAGCAGGTTTTTAAACAATAGGAAATGATGGCAAATAAAAAAAAATCCGTTTTAAGCTAGAAATTTTCAAACCACGCTACTAATTTATGCAGAAATGAAGTATTAAGGCGTTTTGGCTTATTCAGGATGAAAGTTCCATATTTTCATGTGGTGAAAGAAAGATGTCTGGGAAAACGTTTCATTTAAGATAAATTCGTAAAGTAACTAATGAGGTGGATTCTTATTCTTCCGTACCATTGTTTCACCACCTGCCACTCTCATGAAATTTCTTTTAAAATATTTTTCTTTCTGCTTATAGTTAGCAAACATTTCCACACAAAATTTTATTGAACTAATATTTCTGCATCTCTCTTATTTCAAAGTACACGTTATGAAATGTAAGGCCATCTAGTAGAGTGATATATTAATTCATTTTTATTGTATGATATATTTATGATGAGTGATATATTTATAGTTTTTCTTTATACATAAACTGAATAAGACCGATTGTATGTTTAATTGGAGCTAAAATAGATTTCTGTTTCCTATTAAAAACTCTTATATTTTAATGTTACTCTAGTGCACTTTTGTTGCACTGCACTTTTCTCAAAAGAGGGCTTCTTAAACAGTTTTTACTTTTAGGTCCTTAGCCAATAAAGTTTCGATACGTGCGAATATTCAAAAAAGGAATTCTATACTTAAAAATTATTTTCAAACCAAATAATTATAAAATTACTTTTTAACAAGGAAGAAAATATTGGGTTTTTTTGTTTCATACATTCATAATTTTAAACTCATAAAACATAATTTGTTAAGATTTGTTAAGTGAATATTAATATCCAGAGCATATTTACTAATAATTATGAAAAAATATCAATGTTTCTAGATACCAATATTTTATTTCACTTTATTTTTTAAATAATGATAGCAGCATCCACTACAAAATAGATAAAATTATTTGTTATGTACTTTTAAAATAATCGGATAGAAACAATAGCATTGTTGAATGCAATGTGCCAAAGAAAAATATTAAAACTTTTTTTGAAATACATTACTTTCTACGCTAACTTGTTTATGTTGCTAAAATGTAATCAGATTTGATAAAATATGATATTTTAACTTCATGATTTTACAATGTTATGGTTATTAAACTGTTTGTTATTTTCATAACTTAATGACCATGTCAAAAAATGAATTTTGGGAGGTTTTAGCTTGAAAAAAGTTGATTTTGTTATTGGATAAATATCACAATATATAAAAACCTATAAATATCATGATATATTATAGACTAGAGGGGTTATTTTCATATCTATCATAATCATGATACGTATCAAGGGATATACATCGGACAACCCTGTTTTTATTAATGGGTCTTTTTGTAAATGCGACGGTAGTAACGAAATCATTATTTTCAAGTTACCAGGTATTAATTCATAGTTTTCATAAACAGTAAGATAAAATATGATAATTCTTAACCGTTTGCCCACAATAACCCATTTTTCATAGCTTTTGGCAACTTTTGTCCGTGCTCTAGCTCCTCAGGATTGCTCCGCCCCCTTTCATTTTTACCCATGAGTTGTGAAACACCCTGTATAAAATTTCATAGCGTTGTATCAATCAAGTAAAATATAGTTTTTACTTGATTGGTATAGAATTTTATTGAATACATTTATAGAATACGTATTCAACAACTCAACTGCTGTAACGAGCTGTCTCTCACAAAAAATGACGTTGCAAAAACTTCAGTCATAATTTGTAGATATCATCTCTGGTAATTAGTTTGTCTATAGATTTTTCTTCCCGAATTTTGGTGCTAATCAAGAGATTCTTACATTGTTTTCTGAAATCTATTTCACATGATGGTGAAACATCAGAGCGTTTTTAATTAAATTCTGTCACAATACAATGCAATTGATCTCCTATTTTTAGAATTTTCTCTTAAGATTTTTGGTTTTAATCTTCTTAGATTTCTTCACCTACCTTATATCGTAGTGTCTTTTTTTAAAATTCTTGTGAAAATTTAAACAAAAATATATATTAAAACAATTATCACCAGAATAATTACATTCTTGAGAAAAACAATCGATATGGTACTATTTTCATCAATCGCAATTATGTTTAACAAAAATTTCAATAATATTTAAGTTTAGTTAAGATAGTTTCGCTTAGGTTTAGTGGAATATTTTTAAAAATTGTAATTCAAGTGATTGTATAGTGTCAACTGAAAGCCTTATGTATTAATGCAGGTATACTAGTTAAATAAAGTTTAATTCATAAACATACTATTAGAGCACTTTTAGAAAGATTACCTTGATTTGCTTATAAAACCAGAAAATTTGGATAACTTAATTTTCTTTTTCACACTTTAAGATAGTCAGAACGATTGAAATAGGTTGGAAAACAAAATAATATGATGATGCATTTTATTTTTGTTGTTTTAGTTTTTCTTCAAAAAAGAATTCCGTGAAACATAGATAGGAAAGTAAAAAAAACCTGGATACACAATTGTTAAAATAATTTAAGTACTCAACTCTTTTACAAGAGTGGTGTTTTGTATATTATTTTAGATTAAAATATCTGAACCGTATTTATACAATCAAGAAATTTTACTTTGAATCAAGTATTTATAAAATTACTTCTAAACTTTAAATTTGTTTCTTTAACTTTTTTTTTGCGTTTCTTAACATTAAGTTTCACAATTTTAACAAAAAATACCAGCAGTATTAATTCTTATTCATGATACATCTTATTCATGACAGTGGAAGAATATACACTACTTATCTAAATGAAAAGCTACTGATGTATTGCCGAATTTTATTTTTACCTCCCTTGCATTTGAGGCATAGGAAAAAACTTTTTCAAGGGTATGTCGACGATTAATTGGAATGATAAAATTGGATTCATAGTCGTTTATCACAGCTTAAGGAAAAGTGTGCCGAAGACTCATTACAATAATTATTGCCTGTGGCCAAATAAATATTCTGCATGAACATGGACCAATCAAAACCATATTCTGAATTTGTATTATATTTTTTTCATACGTTCAATCAGGACAAGCTTTTTATTATTATTATTAGAAGCGCTTGATATTTTCTTCTTGGAACTCTTAACCCATCTATTGAAATTAACTCATTCGTCTCCCTTAATCTTAATGACAAATTGAGGAGGAAATCGCCGTGGAAATGAGCATAATACTTCGATCATTTCAACACGAACAGAGACATCAAAATGACTGACTCAATAATTGATATGAAATATAATATTCATTTGCTTGACGATTGTATATTTCTAATGAAGGTATATAGTGATATTGAATTCGATAACACTGTCATTTTGTTTAGTTGTTTGTACGTAATGTTTAGAAAAATACGGTTCATCTAAGAGGGAATTAGACTTTAGAAAAACGAATAAATTTTAACTTTCTATAATTCCTAAGCACGTATTTACTATTTTGTAAACTACTAGATGTAACAGTTTTATGTTGGTTTCAAGCATAAGATTATAAAGTATCACTAGGTTTTCTACAATTATTTGAATTTTAATGCTAAAGCCTGATGAAAAGCGCAACATCATGCATACAGAAAATGTATTCAAAAATATAAAAAGTAAACAATTGAGTTTTATGGTTTGTTTTACTATAAAAAATCAATCCTAAATATTAGAGTTATATCCATGCATTCTTTTTACATATCTAGTTTTATTCCATTTTTTAAAGAGCTGTTAAAAAAATCCTACATCAGGTTACACCATTAAAATCAGTTACCGTCCAGGTAAAAGAGAAATAAATTTATGTAAAATTCCAGTAAAAGTAAACTAAAACATAAAATTTAGATAATATTTTTAAATTCTTTCTGTAAATAGTTAAATTTATGGAATAAAAACATATAAACTGTGTTTACTGAAACAACGATTGATATATTTTACTATAACTTTATAGTAAAAATTTTTATGCTAATGATTATGATTAATATTAATGTTTCAAACAAATATTTTTTTATCATTAAATTTGCATTCGAATACTTTTGTTAGTAGTTTCATTTGAAATTAAGGGAGAAAATAGCTGTTTTATTAAGAAGACTTAATATAGATACACAGAGAGATCATACTTTTCCAAACAGAATTCTAACTTTTCTTAAGTTCAAAGATTCACCATTTTATCCATTATTATTATTATTATTTTATCCATTATTATTTTTTATTTCACCATTTTTTATACGTTTTTACATTATTATTATATTAAGTCTTATAGTTATAATTTTCAGCATCTATCTGACCTCCCAATTCTCTTTAATATTTGATATGTATTTTTTATGTATTAAGTTTTTCACTGACCCCTCATCACATAAGAACCTCAACAATTTCATATTTATCTAACGTCTAACGGTCGGTTCATCTTGAGTTACCTCGAAACGGGTTCATCTTACATCAAACTAGCTATTCAGCGACCTACGCAAATTCCCATAACCTTTGAATCTGAATCAATCTACTTATACACAAGTTTTTGTGTTGACAAAAAAGCATGCGAGCCTTTCTGGCACAGTTTCGCCGTGCTTCGGAACCATAATTGTCTCTTAAGTGCATTAGTTTACGAGACCCTGGGTATCTCCCATCAAAGGATCCGACTCCGGGAGCAGCAGCTATCTGAAACAGCCCCGGATTTTCACTCCTGAGGTGCCAGAGTGGAAGCTCGGTCCGTAAAGGACATAATCTGTTCTAATTCAGGCCTCACCCTCCTATTCGGGGTAAATCACTCTTCTGAAAGATGCCGACTTTGCTCTCACCGGAATGCGTTGATGGTGTCATAAGGCGAGAGGCTTTGCACGGCGCAATCCGTTAAGTACTACAGTATGATGCCACGGAAGCCGTGTAATCCGCGCGAAAGTCTTAACAGGGAATGGAAAAACAACGTGTAATCCGAGGAGGATTATTATTCAATTATTGATACAGTTGACTCTCGATTATCACAGTATGATATACGCTGATGTTAAGTACCTACAGTATGATGCGACAGGAGCGTGTAATCCGCACGACAGTCTTAACAGGGAATGGGAAAACAGCGTGTAATCCGAGGAGGATTATTATTCAATTATTATTGATACAGTTGACTCTCGATTTTCTGATTGAGGATTGCGAAAAAGCGATAGATATATTTTTTCACTCACTTTTCGACGAATTTCAACCATTTTTCGCGCTTGTTTTGGGGGCGTATATCGCATAATTTATTTATCTATTTCTGCCAAACGGAAGATTTCCAATTACATGGCAGGGATACAAGAAAAGAGTACATACAAAAAAAAACATATTGCAGCAAGAATACATTACAACAAAAAGAAAAAATGTCAAAAAGTCACACTATATATAAAATAATTTCTTAATTTAAAAAATAATTAAAATCACTTGAAACAGACATACCATTCACCTTTCTAAAAAACTGAAAAATTGGTTGATCCGCCAGATTTTTTTTTACATTCAAAGGGATTTTAAAAAAGAATTTTATTTCTAGTATTGTATTGCGGAACATAGTATTGTATTGATTGCCAACTTTAACAAATTAGCCAACTTTAATTATTAACTCAAAATTTATTTTGATTTACAACAATTCAATCAATTTATACGATAATGAATGTGTTCTTTTTCCAAAAGCAATTTAATCAGGTTAATAAACTACGCATGACCAACCAAACATTATATTCATAAAAACTATTAAGATTAGTTAAAGGCTTAATTTGAAAGAAAAAATTAACGTTATTTCGATGATTTTTATGACTTTAGTCATCACTTTTGAGGAAATATCACTTAACAAACACCAAAAATTAGAATATTTTACCGTAAGATGCTTCATCAATTTGTATAAGACTGTAGGTACTCCTTCCACTCAGTACTCTGTAATGCTCTGATTCTTGTATTTGCAATGGGTGCTCCCTTTTAAAACTAAATAGTATATGGAAGGTTATGACTAATCAACACTACTTATTTTTAATATAACGAATATATTTATATTGCATTTAATTTAATTAATAATATGTACAATATGCTACTGTTTTGGTATTTTCGTACAAAAAATCACAGGCGTCCGGGTAAACTGCTATAAGGGATGTGCATGTAACTAATCATTTAAAAAAAGTACTAATTATTATAGTAATAAAACCCGACGTAAACAATTTAATTTCTTAATATACACATGCAAAAGTGTTTGACAGTAAAGAAATAATTACCCAGATATTAATCTATCATTATCTTTTCTCCTCAACAAAGAAATCTACCATCCTTAGAAGGATACATTATATAATATCCTTCACGTAGATTGTAAAGACAAGTAACAGGATACTGATGCTGCTAAGCGGATGTGTGATTAGAATATTTTGACAATTATGATCCAATTCGTTTCAGCCTACCGGTTCATAACTTTCTACTGAGGCCCATAATCGCCCATCGCGGGCTAAGTCGTGGATTTGTGTGACGTAACTCTACGAGGGGTAGATTGGGTAGTTAAGCATCCGATAAGTATTTCACCTCAAAAGCGTGATCAGAAAACGCGAGTAATACCCTGCACTCGAAGGGCTTCCTATTATGGCTGATAAGGCGTTATTTCTTATACATTTTTCTTTCAAGAACGTAAAGTACCTAACTCCCACCTTTAAAGACGGAGGAAATGTTATGTTTAAGAAATATTTCACAGCCTTTATCGCAATGGCTTCCAACAAGTTGGGTGAAGACACCGGAGAACCGAATATGGTTGTGTTATGAAAAAATAACGTTTTTTTTTTTTTTTTTTTTTTTTTTATCATCTTAGGCTGTAGAGTCAAGCCAACTACAATTATTTAGTACAAAGGGAATTGGTTATTTTACTTTTAAAATTACTTACTTTTGAAATTTTACACTTGTATCAGACGAGCAGAATTTAATAACTTCGCTATATTATTAGAAGTTTAAAAACTTTTGCTTATAGCAAAGTGAATTTACATCGTGACTTTAAATTTTCAACGAAAACATGGTAAAGTTCGCATGGGAACAGGAAGAACAATTTATACGTTATAAAAGAAAAACTAGTTCTAGTTATTAATAGAGAAAACGGAGTTACCTATATTTGATTGGAGTTGTATCGTTTATAGTGAAGAAAGAAAACTGGAAAGTTGTGCTATTTTATTTACTCTTAATTATCCTAAGATTTTTCAAATCAAATGAAATTATTTAGTATAATTATTCTTACTCTATTAATTCACTATCTCATATTTACTTTATTTACAATATCACTAGTACTCAAAATGATACGTCAGTTTGAAAAGCGTGAACTTTCTAGGCAGTAATTTTTTTATTTTAAATACGTTACATCAAACCTTGTGCTAACTTTTGACTATTCCTTATAAGTACTTGCCAAACAGTCCTGAATTTAATAGGTCTTAAACCAAAAAACACATGAAAGGGGTATTAGTTAGAAAGTCTAATTTATCGCTTTAACATTTTTTTCGTTTTACGTATTAAAAAGTCCTTTAAGAACTATTTTAAGAAAATTCTCCCTTTCTGTGGAACGGTAAACTTACTGACTGTTCCTCTCTTTAAGCCCATTCACAGAACAGAATCGCTTTCTTAAAAAAAGAAACACTTGGAAATGAAACGTGACAAAGACGGTCTTATTCTTAAAGTTTTCTTTTCAGTCTTTTCTCCTAGTCATTTCGTGAATTCTCGAGATGCTCTTCTGCGATCGCTTTCATCCTATCTGTCACACCGAGTGTCAACATTCCTACCAAGCATTAGAATGACACTATACATTCTCTTCTGCATTGCTACACCAAGAGCCATTATAAAGAACTAAATTTTTGTGTGACTGAATATATCTCAAGGAAGAAAAATATACCAATGCGTTTGAAATAACCTATAAAAAGACCAGGAAACACTTATTCCCAAAACAAAGAATTCGGTTTTGAAAGTTTTTCTGGAAAATATTCACCTCAGTTTTTTCTCTTTTTCGAATAAGTATTTTAGGAGACTCGTGGACTCAATTCTAATAAATTCTTACAGTTGTGGTTATACTATACAAAGCTCTTTCAAGGAGAAACTTTTGAAGTAGAAATTCTCCAGGAATATTCAACAGTGAGTTCTTTGTAATAAAATCTTCCTATTTCTTTGAAACATCTGTCTTCTAACACTCTAAAAACGTGAAAGTTTCAACTTGTAGAACACAATGCGAATATTAGAGATTCATAATCATAATTCATTTATATTCCTATACCACTCGTTCACCTATTTTTAGCATTTGAGAGGATGTAAAATAAGTCACTATAATTGTTACTGTGTCATAATTCTTCAGGAAAAGCAGTAGGTTGATTATATTGTCCTATTTTCTATGCTTTATAAGGATAGTTAATATGATTTATACTGAATAGTAATAGTTTTGTTATGTTCAGTTGCGACTAATTGATTGTGCGCTAAAATTACTATTTTATTTGCTTTGTTTTTCCTTCTGTAATATAAATTTTAATTTTAAAAATACCGTAAGACTCCGCTTAATGTGATACCATTTGTCCAAGATCAGAATGATAATTATATCCTATTGATAATAATAAGCGATTCTATAACAAAATGTGTCAAATAGTGTAACTCGAGTGCTTGCATTAAAATCACGACTGTGTAGTCTTAATTGAAGTATTTGAAACGATTACCTAGTATGCATTTTGCAACTTAAGCATTCTTAATGAAAAATATCGAGTGGATCCTATAACACTATTAAATTAATGACTCATTTTGTATGTTTATGTATTACATTTGTCCTTCAAACGGGGGAAAAAGGAGGTTTTTTGGGGATTTCACCAAATTTTGATAACATCAAACGATATACTGATCACATAAAACGATACATTTTGGGTTAATTTAAATGGGAGTGATCGGAACCAGTCAATTTCGATAACGTTATCCGATTGATGACATTAAGCGAAGTCGACTGTATTATTTATCGTCACAACGTTAAACTTAATCTCATAACGTTATTCGGTTTTGAAATTTTGAATGTGGAATTGCTTTGTGGAATTTAACTGTTGTATACTATGTTAAAAAATGTTTCTCCTTATCCACTTTAACGTTCTTCCCTGCTAAAAACTAAGACCGGAGAATTAAGAAGCTTTAACTTCACTCGTTTATCTGCGCCATCCATCCTGAATGCTAAGAACGAAAAGAAGAATGCTGCAACTTTTTTGTTTCAGACACATAAAGCTCTGTTTTCTATAAGTCTTTTCTAAAGTGTTTTAAGAGGAATAGTAGACGCGCGTTGATGAATTAATATTCTTAAGCTAATCTTCTCGTTGGTAAAGACACGTTGACATTTTGATTTATTAAGAAAATGAGGGTTTCAATCATTCTTATACTCTCCTCCGCACAGAGTATATCATTCTTCTCCATTTACTCCGGCTTATCGAAATAGTGATAGACTTTGTTCTTTTTTATGAAGAAAATTCGAATTATAATTAATTATCGCAAGCTCAACGTTTAGTGTGTTCTGTTTTTTTTTTAATTTTCCCTACAAATAGAAAATTTCACACTTGATGTAACCGTTTTGCGATTTTTCTCTTTTGTGTTTATGAATAATGAAACTATGTAAAGTTTGGTATGTGGATAAATCATCAAATTCGTAATGCTTTCCTCTTTGTTGGCCGTTTCTAAAATTTAAAGGTTGTTGTTTTCTTTTTTACAAATACAATTTTTGAGGATAGAAATTAAAAAAATTCGTTATTTCTAGGTGGTAATACAAAGTAAAGCATTAAGAAAACGTCTTGTATGGCAGTTTAAATTAAATACACTATAAATTAAAGTTTTTGTTACTCTTTTTTAAATTAATAATAAATATCTGTTGGCGTTCTACTCAGAAAAAATTGAGAAAAATATACGTATGTTGGAATAATTTAGTTTAGAACTGGTTAATGAGGAAATTGTTAAAATTTCTAATTAAAGTAAATTTCTAAAGCAGTACCAGTTTTCTTCATTGGCTAAAATCACTTTTACTGAAGTATTTATGAGTAACCCCTGTACTATACCTACTACTGACCGCTATCAAAGAAAACTAATTAACTTTTCATGATAAGATTCAAAGTGAGTCCAAAACGGTGCAGTGAGCCAGATAAGTTCTTGTGGACTAAAGCTAGCTATCAACTAACGTTAGTTAACGGACAACCTGTGAGAGTCTAGTTTCTTCTGCACAGCAGTCAATTAATACCCATACCACCATAACATAACCCACTTTCTCCAGCCTTTGAAACCCAACACCGCGATTCGGCACATTACTTTAATCAACATTTCTTCTTTGAATCGGCAGCAGTCGGGGATGAGATAAACAACAGGGAAGGTCTTTTGAACCCGAAGAAGGAATCGGTTAACCCCAGCACACAGCAAGCTCTCAAAAGTCCCACTGTTTGCTGTGGCTTTTTAATTGCTGCAGTTAGTTAGCGGCGTAAATGGGTCGTGGAGAAACTCCGCAGCCTTGAGTATTAGCGTCTCGCGCAAAACAAACCCAAATCGCTCCCAGATATGTTCTAAGTGACGTTCGGGAAAAGCCTGTAATGGACCGTTTTGACACGCTCCCGGTCGGTTGTTGCTGTACCGCGGTTTTTAGGAGAGATGGAGTTGGGTGTTTATTCTGGTAAAAGGGTCTGGTTTTTTTTTATACGGTGTGTTTTAGGGCCGTAATGGACGGGTGGGAAGAATGTTTTAGTAATTTAGTAGATGACGGCTGTCGGGGGAGATGTGTTTTATCCCTTATGTGCATCATAGTGCGTGTCCGCCTATATGGGATAGGATTCGAAGGCACTCTAAACACTTTAAAACAACGTCAGTTGTTTTTTACTGATATTTTTTAAACAAAAACAACAGTTCATGTAACAGAAAATCTACATTTTATTACTTAAAATACAGAAATTTTCTTTGTAGCTCAGCTGCACTCTCTTCGACGCCATGTTTTTTTTTTGTTCGTCTGATCGCTATTCGTTGTGTTTCTTTTTTTTTTCTAAAACTATGCATTATGTTTTTATTCTTTTTTTCATTATTAATATATTCTCCCTTTCTGACTTTGGATGTATAGTAAAACCCCTAAGAAAAACGCCGAGAACTCCCCCAAACCCCGAGAAAATCGCACCCAAAATGTTGCGCATTGCTTTATATTAACAGCGTCACAAAATTAAATATGATGTCATGACCCAGTGGTTAGCGTACTCGACCGACATGCAGTAGACCCGAGATCTATTCCCTGTGTTGACTTTCGCTGTACAAATTTGATTTTTCTTTAATTCGAAAATTATGAAAGTTTTTTTTTTACAACCTCGTAAATTATTTTTTATGAATTAACTTATGAATTTATGGTTAACTATGCTCATTTAATCCGATAAAATTAATTTTATCTGAGTAATTCTTTCTCTAAATATTGTATCTTGTTATTGTGTATACAGAGAAGGTCTTCCTGCAATAACAGGATTTTATATAACAGGGTTTTCCTGCACGAATTAAAGGGTTTATTTTGGAAAGGTATTAATATTAAGTGTGTAATTCTTTAGACTACATACTATTATCGATAGAGAGTGAAAACAGCTGTTGAATGAAGAGTAATCTGTCTTTACAAAACTGTCAAACATTGCAATCGAAAGATTAAAGTTCCAAAGAGTTTTACCAAATTACCATACGTCAGTGTAACTGTAGTTAGCATTAACGAACTGTAATTTCTGTAATAAAATTCAAGAATTTTCCCTTTTGGAAATGTATAAATAATTACGAGATGACTTCATTAAATAACTTTACATTTTTTTTTTTTGGAATTTATACTTTTTTTCGTTTTAGTTTTTAATTAAAGAGATTATTACTTATACAATAAATATGATAGCTATACATATACTATAATGAAAGCTATTCGAATTTTTTTGTATCTCATGCCTGATACCCTTAATTTCGAATTTATTCAAATTATGCAATATGTAATAGGTATACCCGAAAATTTAAAAATACAAGCAAGAGTCTTGGATCAATATCTTGGATTCCTTTATGAGTATTTGTAAATACCTGGAAATATTCTGATGCATATTTTTTCTTGACCCGCACTACACCATATTTAAAAAGTAATCACGGAAACAACGAAAAGTCTTTAGCTCATTAACAATGGAAAAAAAAAAAGTTATTTTAAAAGTAATGATGTTCACATTTCCTGCTTGTGCGAACAATTCTCGTACGTAATTGTGTTTCATTACGTAAAAATTTCATCAAATCTTACTTACATGAAACCAAAAATTGCATACAGAATATTCTCTCTTTGGTAATTCTTTATCACAATTAATGGATTTCTCATCATCCACTTTACAATAAGAATCCATTTTTTCCATATACCCTTTAGTAATGTTGTCATTTTTTAGATATTAATCAGTGAAATTGCATGTTTATAAGTCATTATTCATTATCATTATCTTCTCTCACGGAATATGTAATGGTTCTAATCCCCTTGTTTTCATGACGTTAATCATGCAAAAGCTCTTGGAAGATTTGAGGGGGATATTTCAGCTAGGAAAAGCGAGAAATGTAATATAGAAGCAAACTGACAGGAAATTGGATAATAATTTAAGGACTATTATATACATTATGCAAGAAATAGATGAAGATAAAACTTAGTTTTGGTGTTTTTTGTTTAGCTTTTCATAATAAATAATTTCAGTTGAACTACTATCGTTTTTTTTTCATTCAAGTGGGTTCATTTTTGTTAAGGTTTGTATTTTTTTGTAGTAGTAGGAGTCATAAAACTATTTTCCGAAAATTTGATTATCCAAATGCTTAGATATCAGTTTTAGGTAATGAAACTTTGTTGATACTTTGAATCTGTTGAAAAGCAACATAAAGTAAACCAATGTTTTGATTTCTAAATATATGAAGTTTGGAATTCTTATGTCTTATGTGTCTAAGAGCTTGATAAAATGGTCTTAGAAAATATATTTCATTCTTGAGATACGTTAATTTCATCTTTATTAAAAATCTTGAGATAATTACAATTTCCCGTTACTATATTTTATGAAAATTGTACAAATTTTACATTATGTAAGTATAAAACGCTCTTGAAATGTGTACTTTATAAGTCTGGTATTTTGAATTTATCCTGTCCGATATTTTTCATGGATTTATCCGACCCCTTATATTTTTCCATGGATTTATTTGACCCGCTGGATTGGTTCCAGTCTTTAACAGGATTTTGTAAAAAAATTTAGTATCAAAAGGAAACCTTCATTTATCATGATTGAGATTTGTAGGTAGGATAACCTCTTATGTGTACAATATTTTTCTTAAAAATTGGAAAGATTTTTAAGTGATTGAACTAATTCATAATAAGGTGAGAAAACTAGTTAATACATAAAAAATTAAAGTAACAAAGTTTATTTTAATTATTTATTTTATTTAAAAATGTGTGTTAGATATTAAATTTTGTATCAGTTGATTAAAAAGAAGTTAAAAAGACGTGAAAAATGGGAAAAAGTATTTTTTTCAAAGTTAACTCAATATAAACTTCGGGAAAATTAAAATACATAGGTTGAATTTCAAACATCAATCTTCTACAAACTTGAAAGACTAATCACGAAGTTTTCATTACGACTACCCAAAAGATTCATTTAACAGGATAGTAAAATATTTTTGTTCTTGATTACCTCTTGTGTATCTACGTATTAAAAATAACTATTTATTCACGCTGTTTCACTTTCACTGTTCATCTCGAGTGATTAACTCCTGTGAATCTAGTTCCCAAAGAAAGGTGAAGGGAGTAAGGAGTGAAACTCCAATTCACAGTTTTCCCTTTGTATGATTCCTCCTAAAGTGATATGTCTGAATGAGCCTTTTAGATAACTAAATTGTCTATCTACTCATTCATTTGTTTCTGGTAATTAGTGTTCGGCACTAGTTAACTAGAACTAGTTGAAACTAGTAGTTAACTACCGATCTACTAGTAGTTAACTACCGATTAACTAGTAGTTAACTAGTAGTTTAACTACTTTTAGTTTAAAGTAGTTGAACTACTTTTTAAATTAACTACTAGTTGAAACTACTTTCAAATTTTTAACTACTTCAAAAAAAATTTATTTAAAATTTAAAACGATGTTTAAAATTTTTATCAAAGGTAGAGTACTTCAAATACCATAACCAGAAATAAAGACCATTTTCGCGCGAAGTATGTTTTTTGTGATACAGATAAGATGTATTAGAATTTTGCCAAAAAGTAGGTTATGAAATTAAATAGACTAGTTAACAACTTTGGGAAATAGTTAACTACTAGTTGCAACTAGTCTCAGGAAAAAATAGTTAACTACTAGTTACAACTACAATTTCCCAGACTAGTTAGTAGTTGGTAGTTAACTATTTTTTGACCACTAGTTGCCGGACAGTACTGGTAATACATATCATATCATTTTGGCGACCGATCTTTTGTAAACCGCTTACATAATATCCTTGAGACATGCATAAATTCTTTGTTAATTTTCATCCCGACGAAACCCTATCACTTAAAGGCATTCCTTTCAGAAGTGATTCATTCATCCGAATAAAAAAGGGATCTTTCCGTTGACCCAGCTGTTGTATAACATAGCGAATTAAATAAGCGGGACGCTCGTTTCTTTTTTTTTTATATAAAGCCAGTTTGCATATCAGTGCCCACGACGACTGTCACAGAAGGCATTTGTGTTCGGCGATGTCCATTTCTTATCGCATGTCTTAACGAGATGAGATCTTGGCAGAGGGTGCGAATTAGGAGCATCTAGATGAGCATGACGGTGTAAGATGGCACAGTTTTGTTAATGAGGAGTTTCCGGAATACAAGGGATACCCTCTGAGTATAAGGCCTTTGGTTGATTTTGGAATGGGATGAATTCTCTATACTGTTTTATGTTTTTAATCTATTACTAGTTTATTACGGTTGACTCCGCTTAATGTGATCACGAATAATGTGGATAATGTCATCAAAATTGACCTGTATAGATCCCTCTTACTTAACTTAATGTAAAATGCACCGCTTTATGTGATCAACATTTCCTTTCATGTTATCAAAATTTGGTGAAAATCCTCTAAAATTTTCTCTTTTTTACTTTACTATTTAAACACTCAGAATGAGTCATTAATTTATTAGTAATATATGTTCCACTCTCATATTTTTGTTTAAGAATGTATAGTTTGCAAAATAGAAACTAAGGAATCTTTTTAAACACTTCAATTAGGATTACATAGTTGTGATGCAAAACTCGAGTTACACTGTTTGAAACTTTTTAGTATCAAATCGCTTATTATTATCTATCGGCTATTGTTATCATTCTACTCTTGGACAAAAGTAAGTGATCCCATTAAGCGGAGTCGACTGTGTTACAATTCTTGTGTACAGAATGGACAGTGGGAAAAAGAAATTATAATGTGCCAAGTAGAAAAACCCGTTTAGGCAAACGAAAATTTACATTCGTGTTTAATTCAAAGACGCATTATTTTTATAGAGTATAATTACATTAAATGAACATAAAATATTCGAATGATGTAATAATAATAATAATAATAATAATAATAATAATAATAATGCTGTAAATTAAATTAAAATAGAGAAAAAAGGCACAGCAAGGTGTTGAATTTTTGCTTCTATATTTAATTGAAAAAAAATCATCGATATTATCTATGTTAAAAATAAATCTAAATAAATAACGTTTAAACCAGGGTTTCCCACAAACATTTTCATGCATCGACCCCTTGGGAGTAGTTCACCGAAGCCATCGACCCCCTTTCAAATATCCGACTAAATTCTTCATGAAAATAAATTAAAAATGAAAATTTAACTAAAATTTTACAACCGGTCTCATTCACTAGTAATGTACTACAGTTCAACCTTAAAAATTCATAGGTGAACAATATGAGACCACCAAAAAAGCATTAATCTCTCAAAACTTTGAAATTAAAAATTAGTATGTAAAGAAAGTTCAAAGGACCAGGAAAAATCTTTAACTCATCCACAGCATTGCATTATTGTACAATAAGATAGCAAGATTTTATCAAAATAAAAAAACACTGCAAAGAAGAAATTTTGAAACACTCAAAATAAACTAAATTACAATGAAAATAAATCATATTAATTACTAAATTCAGAAACAAATTTATAAAAATTGTCAATATTACAATGCAATTAATTAATGCGTAATTACGAATAGATTCAATGGGATGGGTGTGCCCGATGCTAGACTGTCAAAGAGGGCATTTAGTTTAAAATACTTATTATCATTCTTTTTCGCAGTTGAGATACTTTAATCTATGAAAAATAAATAAGATTCATTAAGTTTAAACTGCTTTATAGCTTTTTAAAATAACATTCTGATATTAATATACTCGTGATTACCACGTTTCCGAAAAAAAATAACAAAACAAAATGTGGCTATAGTGCTTTGAAACGGGTGCTGATGATTTATTAAAAATTCAATGTTCTGTTTTCAAAAACTTTTCAACTTTCATAACAATTTCTAAAACAGTATTATGCATAAAAACCACAGGGTGGGCATTGGGCAAGTATCGGCCGCAAGTGGAAAGACGCAGTAGTGAAAAAATTTGATTTTTGCCAGCAAAAGTATTTTTGACACATATTCTTTAAACTTTTTTTTTATAAATGACAGATATATCTGTTAAAAATGAAACAATCAATGAAATGATCAAATAACACAGGTCTGCAAAAAAAAAACTTTCTAAAAGCTGTTTTGGATATTTCAACTGATTTTGATAATATTTGGTGCGCTGAATCCGAATATGACCTCCATTTTTCTCCTACACGTCAGGTTTTTTGACAATTTACGTTTTATGTTAATAAGGGAAATACCTCAAAATTAATGAATATAGACTAATAAAACTAATTATTTAATTGAGAATATTCCTTAAAACCTATTTCCCTCTGTATTTTGGTGCGCTGAATCCAAAAATGACCTTTGTTTTGTCCTAAAAGATCAAGTTTGCTTACAATTAGGGTAAAAAGGGCAATATCTCAATAAAAGTTAAATTAAATCTTAAAAAATAATGTTTTTATTCAAATTTCTTATAGAAATGATTTTTCTTACGGATTTTGGTGTGCTAAATCCGAAAATGACCACCGCTTATTTTTAAGACGTCGCGTTTTTTTACATTTTAGCTAAATATGTAAAAAAAATACAATTTCAATATAAATGAAAATTTCTCACAGAAATTTATTTTTATTACATATTTTTCATGATGAAAACAACTCCTGTAGTTTTCTTTAGCAGCTTATTAAAATATAATCCATCATTGGTTCATGAAAATCTAGGGAAGAAAAGAATCCCGCACTCTTGTACTGCTGCATTTTCTCCCATAGAAATACACGGAGTTTGGTCGAAGTGAGACGAGCCGAGACGCCCAGCGCGATGCTGCTCACATTAAACTCTTCTCTGGGGATTTCTTCGACAGTTAGGGACTTATGGAAATATGCATCTTAAAGGCCTTGATATGAACGATATAAAAATAGCTTTAACTAAAAATTTCGTTGAAAACTCTCGGATAAAAAAACACCTAAAATTGGGGGAAATAGGCCAAAATTGAAAATAAGTATGCGTTTTATGAAAAATCCTGACGTGTAGGATTTTTTCATTATTTTTCCCGTAATCAGCACACCAAAATACATAGAAAATCGATGAAATTACTCAAACAGCTTTTTCGTTGCAGACCTGTGTAATATCCTTATTCTTGCACGTACGAATCATATTTGAATAATCACATAAAATATCTTTCTGGCAGAATGACCGACCTTATTGAAAATGTTACATTCAAGTTTAAAAACCCAAGTCTTTTTACACCAAAAAAAATGTGATTTTCCGATATTTTTAATAACACATTGGTTAAAGATTTCATTAGTTACACACGAGCTGGTTTTGTTTGTCTTTTCTGCACTTTTCTTTTTTATGACTGTTTAATGGCGGCTTTACACCAAGCGATTTGCTGCAAAAGCGACAGTTTTCGAGACAACCGCGATTCGAAAGAACCAATAGGAAGCCTCGAAAACTGTCACTTTTGCAGCAAATCACAAATTGCGTGGTGTAGAGCCGCCATTACTTTCATCGACACCCTACCGACCCCTAAAGCTTCGTCGACCCCCAGGGGGTCGGTACCGACCACTTTGGGTACGGTCACCCAGAAAAACAGGATGGTATCTGTTCGAAAAATCTGCCCTTTCTCCCCATTCATGAACCCCTCCAACACCACTACACCAGGAATACACCTCAGTTTATGACGCCGGTTTCTCTGTGTGGTCAATTACCGACCTCTCCTCTAGCGCGAGTGCGAGGGGAGATTGAAGAGATTGGGGGAGATAAACTGCTGGTGGCCCGGCCGCAAATTGTTTTATTACAGCCATTGAAGGGGGTTGTTTGTGGTTTTCCTATTGTCCGATAACCAGAAACAGCAGATTTTTTGAACAGATACCATCCTGTTTTTCAAAAACAGGATGGTATCTGTTCAAAAAATCTGCCCTTTCTGCCATTTCTCCCCATTCATGACCCCCTCCAACACCAGGAAGACACCTCAGTTTATGGTACCGGTTTCTTTGTGTGGTCAATTACCGACCCCTCCTCTGGCGCGAGTGCGAGGGGAGATTGAAGAGATTGGGGGAGATAAACTGCTGGTGGCCCGACCGCAAATTGTTTTATTACAGCCATGGGGGTTGTTTGCGGTTTTCCTATTGTCCGATAACCAGAAACAGCAGATTTTTTGAACAGATACCATGCTGAAAAATAGGATGACGTACCCTTAGGGCCACCGTAAACTTTTCCGCTGGATGTAATAAAACAATTTGCGGCCGGACCACCAGCAGTTTATCTCCCCTATCTCCCTCAATCTCTTTGTATCTCCCCTCTCCGGTCGAAAATTGACCACACCAAGACACCGGCGCCATAAACTCAGGTTTCTTCCTGGAGATAAGTGTTTTATTACATCCAGTGGAAAAAGTCTATTAGTGGGGTCGCTTATGTCATGTTTCGAAAAATTTTTGGCAGAAGCTTAGTGAGTGGTATCATTCGATTCGTAATGACGTATACATTAACGTGGTACCGGGTGTTTTTTCCGAATTCCGTGCAGGGGGTTTCTATGACGTCATGAATGCAAGATGGCCGCCGCAGGAAAAAAGCTGTAAATGGCGATCTAGGGATGTTATCGGAACTATTTTTGGACAAAAAGCTCAGAAATATATATTTTCATCGAATAGCTACAAAAATAAGCATCTAAATCGGTTAAAAATTGCGTTTATGACGTCATAACCAAAAAATGGCTATTTTCACCAAAAATACAGTATTTTGTCATGTAATACTTTAAAAAGATGCTATTTTCAACGTGAATGTAATGAAAATATGTTCATAATAAAAAAACAACAATGGAAATTTCACTGGTGGTCACAAAAGGCGGATATGACGTCAGAAATCCAAAATGGCTGCCACACAGAATAAAAATTTTTAATTTTTTTCTTCAAAAATTTTTTAATTGTGAATTATTACACTTATATGAATGTAATAAAGGTATTTTGAGGATAAAATGTAACAAAACATTTTAAAATTCCTGAAAATAGCATCGAAATATTAGGTGTGAAAGACAGAACTACAGTATTTTGCCATGTAATACCTTAAATAGATGCTATTTTCAACGTGAATGTAAAGAAAATATGTTCATAATTAAAATGCCAGCAATGGAAATTCCATTCTTTGTCACACAAGGCGGATATGGCGTCAGAAATCCAAGATGGCTGGCATGTAAAATAAATTTCTTTAGTTTTTTACTCCAAAAATTTTTATTTGGGAATTATTATACTTACATTAATGTTGTAATAAAGTCATTTTAAGGATAAAATAATTCCTAATTAAAATTTTTTGGAATAAAAAACTAAAGAAATTCATTTTACATGCCAGCCATCTTGGATTTCTGACGTCATATCTGCCTTTTGTGACCACCAATGAAATTTCCATTGTTGGGATTTTAATTATGAACATATTTTCTTTAAATTCACGTTGAAAATAGCATCTATTTAAGGCATTACATGACAAAATACTGTAGTTTTGTGTTTCGCACCTAATATTTCGGTGCTATTTCCAGGGATTTTAAAATGTTTTGTTGAATTTTATCCTCAAAATACCTTTATTACATTCATATAAGTGTAATAATTCCCAATTAAAAAATTTTTGAATAAAAAAATAAAAAAATTTATTCTGTGTGGCAGCCATTTTGGATTTCTGACGTCATATCCGCCTTTTGTGACCACCAATGAAATTTCCATTGTTGTTTTTTTTATTATGAACATATTTTCATTACATTCACGTTGAAAATAGCATCTTTTTAAAGTATTACATGACAAAATACTGTATTTTTGGTGAAAATAGCCATTTTTTGGTTATGACGTCATAAACGCAATTTTTAACCGATTTAGATGCTTATTTTTGTAGCTATTCGATAAAAATATATATTTCTGAGCTTTTTGTCCAAAAATAGTTCCGATAAGATCCCTAGATTACCATTTACAGCTTTTTTCCTGCGACGGCCATCTTGCATTCATGACGTCATAGAAACCCCCTGCACGGAATTCGGAAAAAACACCCGGTACCACGTTAATGTAGACGTCATTACGAATCGAATGATACCACTCACTAAGCTTCTGCCAAAAAATTTTTTTACACCATTGGTTTTTGACACAAGCGACTCCACTATATAGCGCTTAGAAAGGAAATAGTTTGGTCTCGCCATGCGCATGCGTCAAAACAAAGATGATTTTATAATAAGTTTTAAAGTTATTGAATCTCCGCTGGCCCAGAGGTAGGATGCTTGCGTGGCATGCGGCAGTACGTGGGTTCTATCCTCAGTTATTATTTTATTAAAATTTCCAAAAAACAGCAAAAATCAAGTTCACAGGCATGCGCATTGGATCAAAGTTGGATCAAAGTTTTTCCTAAATAAGCGCTGGTCACCTTAGACTGTAGACAAATTTGAGTTGAGATGTGATTTATTTGAGCTTCCGAAAAGCGCTCATCTAGCGCAAGTTCAGAACTGCTGATGGGGGGGGGACGGATGGCCTGTTCGGTTTGCTCTTTGCCTTTCACGCCAGCAGTCTGCGCACTGCTCCGTCGTGAGTTCGATTCTCACCTCGCCCCTGGGTGTATTTTATTTCTTTGTGTCAGTAAAAATTCTGTTGTGTCTGTCTTACTTGACGAAGGTGTATAAGCGGATCCTTGCGATCAAGCACACATACCTGAAAATATATGTAACACCAACCAACCAACCAACTGCTGATGGTTGGCGAGATTTGGCTTTTTGACATCACTTTTAGCATTGTATTAGGGTTGCTTTATCGCTAAACAATCAATGCCAACTTGGCGCATCAAGGGGGACGGAAGGCCTGTTCGATTTGCTCTCCTCTGCCTTTCACGCCAGCAGTCTGCGCACTGCTCCGTCGTGAGTTCGATTCTCACCTCGCCCCTGGGTGTATTTTCCTTCTTTGTGTCAGTAAAAATTCTGTTGTGTCTGGGTACATTCGTAAAATCAAACTCGTTTAACCAGTTAAACGGTGAAAACCGAAAAAAGTATGGTCACGTGACCTCCGTTTCATGAGTTAAACTGAGATTATACGAACGACCATAACTTTTTTCTGTTAAGTTGCTTGCTTGGCGTTGGCTTGGCGGGCTTTTCCCTTCAGCTTAAAAGTGACATCGCGTGATTCTGTTTTGTGTTTTCAAAAAGAAATGGATCACCAAGACATTGTGAAATGTTTGCCCATGTTGCAATCTGTTTTTTTTTTTCGAGAATCCAGATGCCCTAAACACTCTTTTAAATCCAGAAAAGTTTTTGAGTTTTCATTATTAATTTATATTAAATACAAGTTGAAATTTCAAAACAAAAATGCTAAACGCGCCTATTAAACATGGGGTGGTAATAAGACCGTAATCAAACGTTCTCTGAGCTCAAAAAAATGAAAATATTTATTAAAAAATAAAAATTTCCATGCTTGTTCTGAATCTGAAATTCACTTGAAGCCCTCACAAAGGGAATTAGGAACCAAAGTACCAAAACGTTTCTCAGAAAATTAATAGAAACGTTATTTTGAACTACTAATGCCTATGAACTACAGAGAAAAATGGGGAAAACTTGGGGTCAAATTTTCAGGATTTAACAAAAAAAGCCAAACGAAAATTTCGAAGCCAAACGAGTTTGAAAAAAAGCCAAATTTCTCGAATTTGGCCTTAAAAGGCCAAATTGGCAACCCTCTGAGAAATTTTTGAGTTATTTGAGTTACGAACTTTTTTTGGTTACAGCGAATTTAGGAACGGCGAGTTATCCTCATGGAAATAACCGGTGACTTTAGGAACGCTCAGTTCGCATAATTCGTTTAACTGGTTAAACGAGTTCGATTTTACGAATGTACCCTCTGTCTTACTTGACGAAGGTGTATAAGCGGATCCTTGAGATCAAGCACACATACCTGAAAATATATGTAACACCAACCCAACACCAACCACGGGAAAGTCGAATAACAACTCAACTCAACTTTGTCTACAATGTAAACAAATAACAAAAGAGAAGCGCATTTCAAAAAAGGAAAAGAAACTGAAACTGTTCTTCGCTATGCCGCTGGAAGAATACCATACTATTGAATGGAAAATCGAGAACTTTAGACACTGGTGTGAGGAAGTGCACGGCAAGTACATCGAGAGTCCACAGTACTATTATTATGGTAAAATGGAACTGTATCCGAAGGGAATCAGTGGTAAAGCCGAACATCTAGTGGTGCGCTTCGGTTGCGTCTTTTGTCCCTTGTATGGCGACCTCTCTTTCTTGTGTTCCGACGGAACCCTGCTCCGCAAGCTACCGGTGAATGCAACAGGGAACGAAGCCCCACTAGAACTTCCTCCTGGACCCAAGTTCCAAAACATGGTCTCCGCAATCCCTAAGAGCGAGGACTTCATCATTGTGCAACTAAAGATAAAGGAAGGGAGGAGTTCTTTGCAATATAATGAAGTACACATGTGCACCACCACCATAAATGTTTTAAAAATAGCATTGAACGTAAGTCCAAGGTGGATCTTAAAGATGACATCGGGACAAACCAAATACTTTTTCTCCGTTCAATTGTCCCCGAATGACAACCTTGCCAGAATGTGGATGACAATCTGTGCCAAGAACGATAGAGTTCATTTCGAGATCCGACCACCAACCGATTACAAAACTCCTTTCGCTGTTGAGCTATGCAGGAGTTTCACAGGAGGCGATGACAGCTGTGTAAAGGAAGAACATGTCTTTTGCAACAACAGCCCTTGGACATTCCCCCATTCAGTGGAGAGAAAAGAATTTTATGGGAAAGGAATTTCCCTCTTTCTGTGCGTCAAGAGCCGAACCTTCATTGAGGGTCCCTGTTACATGAACTGTGACAACAGTTGCGTCAGCATTCAGCCAAATAACACCCTCTGCTTTTCCGAGAGAGACCCATCCACTGATCCTGATACTTCTTGCAAGACTGCAGATTCTGTGGCAGTGCTCACAAAAGATTTCAAGTGCCTCTACAAAGACCAGAAGTTTTCCGACCTCCAACTCAAGTGCGACAATGTCCTGTTCCCTGTCCACAGGGCTATACTGATTGCCCGGTCCAGCGTCTTCGAGGCTATGCTCGCTAGCGATATGACAGAGGCAGCGTCCGGTACAGTGTACATAACAGACTTGGACCCCTCTACGCTCGGCCTCTTCCTGACCTACCTGTACACTGGAGCAGTGGAGGATCTTCAGTGTGACATAGCTCTTAAGCTCTACTACGCAGCCGACAAGTACCAGGTCTCCTCCCTCAAGATGGAATGTTCCGTGTTTTTGTGTGCCAACGTGTCCATTTCGAATGTGTGCAACATCTTGTCTCTCGCGGACAAACACCAGGATAAGGAGTTAACTGCCATGTCGCACAACTTCATCTTGGCACACTACAACGCAGTTTTGGGCTCCAAAGAATGGGACACTCTTAAGAGTAGTGAGCCTTTACTCGCGGTGAACTTGTTGACACAGTTTGCTGTGCAGGATCGGGTTGGTAGTAAACATCCTCAGCAGGGTAATCAACACGCTGAAATACACAAAAAACCCCGGTTGAGTTAAACACCCAACCATATTATTTTGGTTATTTTTTTAAATGTACGAAATGTAGGTATATGTTAAGGTCAAAGTGGTAAATGAGAATTATTAATAATACCAAAGTGGAGGCGGGCAATGTGATAAATTCAATGGCATATACAGATCGACCACGAAATTGAGTCGCTTGGGCAACCCCCCGAAAACCAGAATCTCTTCTTTTTTTAGCTACCCCGAAGCGGCGAGCTCTCCCCGGGTCAAGAAAGGTCAAGCGACTAAACTTCGTTGTCGAACTGTATCAGGGGGACTTTTCAGCCCGAGGGCAGCATTAAATATCAAACAGTAGTTTGGGGGCCAACTACATACTCGAGTATTTTCGAGGAAAATTTATTTCAGGAGTGGCCCAAATATCCCCTAAGAAAATTAAGTAGTTATCAGGCCCAAAGCTAGATTTTTGCACCCGGGAGGAGACCTGAAATGATCTCTAAGCCCCTCTTTTGCATACTTATTAAGTTTAATTGTACCTTTTTAATAGATTTTTTGATAGGATTCTCATCTTGTTGAACTTAATATGAAAATTATTGTGATTAATTGAGGTCAAAGTGCAAAAAGGGGGGGTCTGGGGGTCCTCCCCCAGAAAATGTTTGGAAAATTTCCCCTAAAAAACAGGGGTTTTACTCATTCTGTTACCCTTAGTCCGAATTGGGGGGGATCTTGTATCTTTTTTTACATCTTAGATCTTTTATTTGAGTACACCACATATCTGTAGTTTTTTTCGTAGATAGAAAGGTATCCGCGGGCTAGATGAGAGGGCCTCGCGGGCCGCATTTGGCCCGCGGGCCGTAGTTTGGAGACCCTGGCATATATCAATGAGGTATTTATCACTTAGCCCAAAATACGCAGGAATAATTAATAACACCTGAATTTATCACATTGCCCGTAACATATATATTTTTATAAGTAAGATTTTGACTTTTTGGAAATAATAAATAGAATGATAACAATAAGCTATTTGATACTAAAAAGTTTCAAACAGTGTTGTAAATCAAATGTAAGTTTTAAAAAGTAAGTTAAAATAAGTAAGTAAAGTAAGTTGCAAAATACATGCTAGGTAATCGTTTTAAATACTTCAATTAGGACTACATAGTTGTGATTTTAAAGCAAACACTCGAGTTACGCTGTTTGAAACTTTCTAGTATCAAATTGCATATCATTATCAATTGAATACTCTTGGATAAAAGTGATCCCATTAAGTGAAATCGACTGTATCATATCATTTCTTTTGTTAACCTCTTACATAAAAGTGATGAGTATATAAGGTCTTTGGAAATGCTATAAATTAAAGTAAAGTAAAGGAAAATGGCACCACATTTATACTTCTATACTTAATTGAAAAAAAGCATCTAAATTAACTATCTTAAAATAAATCTTAATAAATAATGTTTAAACAGACATGGATGAAATTTTGCAGTATATATTTTTAGCATAGAGATTTTCCACTCTGTTCTTAAGTGGCAACAGTTATTTAATTGCTTCGTGACAAGCTTAGGGACATTAAGAGATAAAAATACAAAAGTAGAAATCAGTCATACTTTGAAGCTCGATTTTCCTCAAGGGGATATTTTTTGCATGTGTACAACTTTAACGTCAAAAGGTCTGAAGTAGAGATATTAAGGCAATGATCTGTAATTATCTTATAGAAGCCAGATTATAAATTATCCCCTAACAAGCGTTTTATTGATCTGTGACTGAATTTAGTTTGGTTAATGACACATGCACACCTGCTTGATAAATCTAGGGTATTTGAATAAATTAATTACTAATGGTAGAATGATGGAGCAATTTTCTCCACAGCTATCAATAACAGGCAAAGGGAGACAGGCGCAAAAGGACGATGAGTTCGTGTATTTTATGTTTGAACATCAGTTGTTTAAGTTTGAATAATAAATTGCAGGAAGTGGATTTTTCACTTAACCTTAGCTAGATAATAATGATTATTGTCACCTACCTATGTTGAAATAAAATGTCGAAAATGAATGTTATACAGAGAAAATGTACTTTATAAATTGAAATAATTTTTTCACTGTTGCTCAAATGTTTGTTAAAAGAGTAATAAATTTTCTGTACCTGAATTTGGTTTTTGTTCATTATTAATAGAAAATAATAATTATTATAATGTTTATCCTGAAATATCTGAAAATTTATATAGACGTCTCATAGCATTTATTTGAGACAAATTTAATTTAATGTAAAATAGATTTTTAGATAGGCTTAATTTTCTTCTACTATTTTTATTTTACATTTTTTTTCATTACATTAGTAAAGTCCTAAAACTGGGCTTAAGCTATCTTATCCTATGTTTTCGATGAGGTATATTTTTATGATATTCTATACATTCTCCAACTAAAGAAATAACTGTTGGAAAAGGCTATTTGATGATCTGCCCTGCCTTCATATTTTTGTAAAGTAACAAAATATTTGAAGATATTTCCTTCTGTGGCTCCCCCAGGGGAAAACATAGAGTTTTAAGTCAGATATCATGAATTTCCCCAGTGGCACACAGTTATAGCTCTTATATGGCGCCGATATTATATCGCCACAATGTCAGGGGAAATCTGTTAATAAAATATATGGATTACCCTTGGATTTCAGCGGATATATTTTCTAAAACCAATCTCTCCCTCTCTGTAAAGAAAAATTTCGGCCTTTTCTTTTCATTCCAACTCCTTGAAAATAACTCCAGCATCAGGAAGTTATAAATTTTTTCCTCTCCTTTCATAACCCTTTCGATTGAACCGTAGAATAAAAGTACTCGCCACGCCTTTGAATCGATTTGCAAGTCATAGAAAAACCATTTGTACGGTGGTCCGCTCCAGCCACGATTTCCAGTAAATGCCTCGGATGTAAAAAGCATGTAAATAATATAAAAGGAGTGGTTGAACAATGATTTGCATCGTGCATCGCATCACGCGCGCTCTGATCAGAGTAATCGTGTTCCGCGATGCATAGAAATAATAATTGCTCAGCATCCCATGCATAATTCAAGAAGGGAGGCCCATGATGAAGCGGTCAAAGGATTTGGACTGACATCTACGGAAGATGGGGAGCGGCAGGTAGGATTGAAATGTAAATTGGAGAGCAGTTATTCATTTTTGGTGTCGTTTTTCAATGATACTTTTTGGTGCGCTTTGTCGGAGCATGCTTGTAATGTAGATAAGTTTGTTGTAATCGCTTCTCTGGGGTCATTAGAAGAGTCAGGGGTTTCCTTTGATTCGTAATGAGCGTGTTAGTGTGTCAAATTGTTAATAGTGTTGAATACCTTGATTCAATTTTCATAATTCTGGATATGTCCATTTTTGTGTTTAAATTAGCTAGCGTGTCTTTAGAAACTACTCTGTAAATAAAAAATCCTGGAACGTACCAATGGGCAGCTGGGTTGCCCATTTTTTCCAAGTAATGTTCCTGGAAAATAACAGGAACGTTTAGAAATTGTGTTTTAAATATAGTGCTGTATTTTTTTTTTGGACATCGGAAACTCTATAGTGGTTTAAGAGATATATGGCCAGCTCCCCTATTTCACCACAGAAATTTAAAGTGAAAAACAATTATAAAAATTTTACGAACGTAATAAACCTCATATTAATTTGATACGGCCCTGGTACTAAAATCACCAGAACAGGGTCAACTGATATAACAGGTGACAGAAACAGTTTGTGTCCTATTTGTAGAGAAAATATTTTGACGGCACTTATAATTTTACAATGTTGTATTTTTTTCCCTTAAAAAATTCGTTATTGATGTAGTCAGTGGCCCATAAACGGCCCTCATTGGGCAGCGGCCCACCTGTCCTTTCCCATTCCCTTATCCTTTCCTGAAAGGACTGCTCCAGCTCTTCACCCGATCGGAGCTTTCGAAACCAATTGAGTCCCCTCCCGCGTTTATTTTTATCCATGCACATCAACCCTTTCTTATCCACCTCCGTAGCTGGGCGCTTCCGTTAGATTAATCTCTCGCTCCCAGGTGAAGCGTGACATTCCCCTGACCTTGAGACAGATATCTCTAGCACTAGTCACTACGCCCAGCCTTACGTGACTATTTTCCACATCCCTTGTTGTTATTTCTGACAGTAGGGATTAGCGAGAATAATACCCGCTTGGTGGAGGGGTATTTGTTGAAGGAGGAGGATGGCACAAGCGAATGGTAGGGACCCCATCAAGCACTGGGATCTAGTTGAGATATATTTTCTGGGATTCTAGTCGGGACTCACGAATAAGCGAAATGATTGAGCGGAGCCTCAAAATTAATGTTCGGCACTAGTTAACTAGAACTAGTTGCAACTAGTAGTTAACTACTGATCAACTAGTAGTTTAACTACTTTTGGTTTAAACTAGTTCAACTATTAGTTGAACTACTTTTTTTAATAACTACTAGTTGAAACTACGTACTTTCAAAATTTCAACTACTTTCAAAAAAATTCTTATTAAAATTTTCATCAAAATATAGAAAAAATTGTACTGTAACAAATTTAATTAAGATGGTAGAGTACTCAAAATACCATAACCAGAATTAAAGGCCCTTTTTGCGCTTTTTTTGTGATATAGATAAGAAAGATGTATCAGAATTTGGGTAAAAAATAGGTTATGAAATTAAATAGACTAGTTAACTACTTTGGGAAACAGTTAACTACTAGTTGTAACTAGTCCCAGGAAAAAATAGTTAACTACTAGTTGCAACTAGATTTTTCCAGACCAGTTAGTAGTTGGTAGTTAACTATTTTTTGACCACTAGTTGCCGAACACTACTCAAAATACAGTCGACTCCGCTTAATGTGATCATGATCACCTTTGTCCAAGAGTAGAATGATAACAATATCCGATTAATAAAAATAAGCGATTTGAAACTAAAAAGTTTCAAACAGTGTAACTCGAGTGTTTGCATTAAAATCACAATTATGTAGTCCTAATTGAATTATTTAAAACGATTCCCTAGTTTGTATTTTGCAACTTTTACATTCTTAAAGAAAAATATGAGAATGGAACTTATAACACTAATAAATTAATGACTCATTTTGTATGTTTTTGTTTATGTATTAAAATTGACCTTCAAACGGGAAAAAAGGAGGTTTTTAGGGGATTTCACCAAATTTTTGATAACATTAAACAATATTATATTGATCATGCAAAACGATATATTTTGCGTGAAGTTAAATGAAGTTATCGGGACCTGTCAATTTTGATAACATTATCAGATTGATACCATTAAATGCGATCATATTAAGCGAGTCGACTGTATTTTAAAAGGATAATACTTTTTACGGCCGTTTTCACTTTCTCTTGACTAATGGTTAACCAGCAGCTAAAGAAGGAAAATGAGCTTTTCGCTGACCCCTATTGCTGTAATCCTAGTTTAACCGATGGTTAACCGCTGGTCAGGTAGCAGTGAATAAGGGCATTAAGGTTGTTTCTACAAGTCCGCCCAAATTCTGCACGGTCAGATTCTTTCCGCGGAGTACATAAAAAATGCCTTCCTCGTAATACCACCTCTCGACGCACAGTTTTTTTTTTCGAAAAGGTGACGTCATATAGGATAAAACTTAATTCCACGGCGCGCGCATGTATGTACAGTTGGGGGGAAAAAAAACGACTCAGTTGAGATTTCTGACGAACCACTTGGGTTAGGAAGACAAACAAGGTGTCATTTTTCATGTCATGAAGTATTCTTTAAATGAGAAAAATTTCGAGTCCTTAGGGGGTCGTCTTCATATTAAACGAAACAATAACTTTTTTTTTCCTATGGGGACCCCCAATTATTATGCGATTTTCTGAAAGAGCATCCTCTTAAACCTCCAAATACCAAGTTTCATTCAAATCGTGCGGTAAATAAAGCTTTTACGTTTTGGGGGTCGTCTCCAGAGTGAGAAGGGTTAATTTTCTACAAACACTATTTCTTAAAAACGGTGGGATAGTAAGACTTTTACTCACCACTTTAATGCTTATTGAAAAGTTTATAAGTAATTTTTTGAAATTTTATATCAAATTTAAGTTTTAATGTAAGTTATGGTGATTAAAATAAGGCGACTGTTTCCAGAAAAAGCATTCGCCGGTATACATTCGCCGGTATACATTTGGCAGCGGTATACGGTCCCTCAAAGAGTGGGAATTTAGTTTAATTCGGTTTTTTCCAAAACTATTAAATGAAATCGACTGAAATTTTGGATTTCCACATAAAATTACTACCAAAATCGATTACCATAAAAATATTAAAAGATTTTAAAATTTAATTTTTGGGTCAAAATTAGATGTTAATTATCTATCTATTAACCATTAAATATCGCTATAAAAGCATAATTATTTTGTTTGGGGACACAAATTTGATCTAAATTCAAAGTTTCATGTTTTTACGCCGAAAACTTTTTGATAAATTTCACATTGAATGGTTGACATTTCAAAAATTTATTATGCTTCTATTTGGATACTTACATGGATGAAACTTGGTATTTGGGGGTTTATGGGGATGCTCTTTCAGAAAAACGCATAATAATTGGGGGTCCCCATAGGAAAAACAAAAGTTAGTGTATCGTTTAATATGAAGACGACCCCCTAAGGACTCGAAATTTTTTTCATTTAAAGAATACTTCATGACATGAAAAATGACACCTTGTTTGTCTTCCTAACCCAAGTGGTTCGTCAGAAATCTCAACTGAGTCGTTTTTTATTTCCCCAACTGTACAGTGGATATTTTAAACATATTAGTCTCCAAACATATCCAAGTAACTATGTTCACGTTTTCCATACAAACTATTTTTTAGCGTAAACCGGATGTAATGGAATACCTATTTCTTATCGCGATTTCCATGAAAAGTTCGGAGAGGTACACTGAGAAAAATGGCGATTTCAAATCTGAGTACATCGATAGTTTCATATTGATATGAAACTGTTTGTTTCAAATATGAAAACACAATTCTTGCAATTTCAAAATACCCGAAATATCAAGTTTCAAACAATTCAACAGTCACCACTAAAATTATATGTGTTATTGTTTAATCTTTGCAGTTTATAACATTAATCCTTGCCCTGAATTGTTTGCTTTTAACAAATTTTAAAACATGATAGCCCGCCTCGCTCGGATGTGGCATCACACTCTAATTAAAAGTAGACTAGTCAACTAGTCATATTCTGATCAAATACTGTAAATCAAAGGGGGTAATTTTGACAAAGACCATGATGTATCATTTTTGAGTACCTACGTATTTTGAGAAATGTCTTTATGCATGTTTCAAACTTGAGTAAATTTGATTCGGAGCCAGTTTGAGTTTGTGAAATACTCAGATTTGAGTATTTTTTTCCCAGTTTTGAAAATGCCGTTTTAAGAGTGTACAGTTCTTAGGGAATTTTTATATACTCCACGCTTGGAATCTGGCTATGCAGAATTTAAGTGGACCTGTATTTTAAGCAATGACTACAGAGATAAGACCCTTAAAACCACTTGTGGAGCAATGAGCATAAGGGTTCTGGGAGCTCTCTTTGGGAAATGAGGCTCGTGGAATCGCAGTCTACATTGTGTGTAGACTTGATAAAAAAATGTCTTCATTATATCTGACTTCCATTGCTAGCCTAACGTCCATTAATTTCCCATTAACGCTAAGATATTTCTTCTTTGCAACCTCCTTTAGAAAGTGGAGTAAGGGAGTAAAAAAGAGAGAAGGGGAGAATGAGATAAAGGGAATGAAATATAGAGAAAAGAAGGAAAAGAGAAGGAACGGAAATTAAATGGAGAAAACGAAAAGATTGAATGATAAATCTTGAAACGAGCTCCTATCACTTGATTTTTTTCCACTAACAGTTTCTTCAATTTAAAAACTACCTGATAATAATCAACCTTTTTTAACCATATCAATGAATTCTGATTTGTTATGTTGAATATAGTAATGTGGCTTTTTATAAATTAGTGTTTAAAAATTTCGCGTGTGAAGGATGTTTCCAAACTTTAAACTGAGTAATAAACAAAACTGTCATAACTCATAATAAAATACATGGTTCACAAGCATGGCTGATTGGGCTTTCTATTCACACAGGGAATCAACTAATAGGTTAGATTCTTTGTAATTAGTAAAGTCCTTTCTTTTCTTCTGGTTAGATACATTTTTTTAGGTTTCTATTTCATAGAAAAATATTTGTAACTGATCTCTCCATGCTTATAATGCGTTTAAATATTTTATTTTAAAACTTACATGCTTCAATTTGTACGCAGATTTATAAGGCTCTGTCTTACTATTATCTCCCAATGCGCCAAGCATAAAAACGCATCCCACTGTAGGTGAAATATACCAAAACGCGCCAATATAGTCTTATTTGGCGTTTTTTTCGCTAATTTGACGAGAAATGACATTCAATGAGTTTTTTAAGTTTCTGAAAATATGAAATACATATCCTGGTCCGTTCATTGGAATGGATATTTCATTTCCAACCCTTGGACACTTCCGCCATTTTTTCAGGCTAATATGTGGTCTGTCCTGGGCATTTGTGCGTAATATTACGCTACCCTTCTTGACCACTGGTCACTTCCCCCTTTTAAAAGCGGGCGAAGTTTGTCTTCATACTCTAGTACGCTATAAATACTCGACAGCAACGTTTCCTGACCCTATGACGTCACTACGCGAAAGCAGAAACTGCGTAAACAGAAAGCCTGTTGGGTCGCTAGGACGAGTTTCGGTACGCAAATCGGGATAAAAAGACGTTACTATATATAGTATACATGGGTTTAACAAAATAATCATATTTTTAAATTGACGTTCTTTATTTCACTCAAAACTCAGACACCCCGCGGGGAACTACTTTGTTTGTTAGTGACTTCATAGGATCAGGAAACGTTGCTGTCTACTATAAAAGGGCTGTACTGTTTTATGTTTTGTTGTTGTTTGGAATATGCCTAAAGTGAAGCGGATTGAATTTTAATAGTCAAAGGGTATTTCTGTGTCATTTCAATCACTAGAAGCGTAAAGTTTTTTCTTTAAATTTTAAAAGTATTTAAATTACTGTAGTTGCGAGCCAAGTTTTAATATATTCAGTGGCGGGTCCACGGGGAGGGGAGATTGGGGCAATCGCCCCCCAACTAGAAACAGATCCACTGGGCGTATATTGTGGGGTACCGGGTTCAAAATGCGTTTTAAAACACTTCTTTCTAGAGGAAAATTTCAAAAATTTTCTGGGGGAGGACTGGGGATTAAAAAAAAATATAAAAAAGTGTGCTATCAAATAGCAGAGATGTTTAAAATAATCAGATATTTTTCCTGTGGTAGGTTAGATATCTTTTAAATTTCCACATGTTAGGGAAAAAATGGCATCCTGTCCATAGTCACCAGTTAAAGAGTGAATAATAAACTGGCTAAACGTGAACAATTGTAATTTAGTTAGAATACAAAAATTATTTGAGCAATATCCCTACAAGGGATGTTGTATGAAAGAAAATCACAATACAAAAGAAAAACAGAAATTTGAAATCGATATATTATATGTTATGGGCAAAGCGATTAATCGGGCATTATTAATAATGCCCGAAGTGGAGGCGGGCAAAGTGATAAATTTCATTCATAAATTTCACTGAATTTATCACATTGCCCGTAACATATATACCGACGAAAAAAAAAATTAATTCAGATCGAAATTCTTATATGCTGCTTTTAAAAATCTGGTTGCGTTTCTAATCAAGAACGATTTATCAAATGTCGAATCGCAAAATGAAAAAATCCCATGTTTTTTTTGTCTGAATGAGATGATTATTTCCTGAGTAATATTTTTTGAATTAACTAGGGGGTTACCACCCCTTCACTCCCCAAACCTCGTAAATATTATGCTGCTCTTTACAGATCGCTTATTTCATCTTACCAATAATTTATTCCGAATCATTCCCCCAAATGAAACTGTTGCTGAAATATTCCTCTCCTAGCTCCCAAATAATTTAATCGAAATGAACCTAGTACGTCACTACGCGGAAGGAGAATGTGGGTAAACGCAAAGCCTATTGGGTTGCTAGGAGGAGTTTCGGAACGCAAATCGTGATAAAGAGACACTGTATGTGTATATATGTTACGGGCAATGTGATAAATCCGGGCATTATTAATAATGCCCGAAGTGGAGGCGGGCACTATTAATAATGCCTGATTAATCACTTTGCCCGTAACATATACATGGGTTTAACAAAATAATTACATTTTTAAAATGACGTTCTTTATTTCACTCAAAATTCAGACACCGCGCTGGGAACTACTTTGTTTTTAGTGATGTCATGGGGTCATCTTTAATTCCGAAGCTTTAATAATTTATTAGGGTAAATTCACAAATGCATTAGTATAGATGGAAGTTACTATTTGTTTTATATTATCCTACATTTTGCTCCAACTTTGAATTCGAAACTCATCGGAACCGAAAGCCCGCCAAGGAGATTGATTTGCGCAACTCAACTATCAGTTTTTATGCACACGCCAATGCAGGTTTAGAGACACTTACATTCATCACAGCACTATTGATTTCGGTTTGACGGCAGCTCTATCAGGAGACTCGGTCGTTGGGAAAATTGTGTCGCTCCCACATGTGGAGGAGATACTTTTCCTCGTGAGTAACAAAGATTCTCTGTGAACGAATCCTCAAAGGCACCTCTCTTCCAGCCGATTGCGTAGTCTTTGACCCCCCAGTAAAAAAATCTGGAAAGTGGAAAAGTGTGTCTTGGTTAAGAATTTAGAGTACCAACTGCTTGTTTGTTCTTGGTTAGAAAGAGCCAAACTAATGTATTTAAATTAATTCGGAAATTTTAATTTTGTTTCACAATTAAAATACTAAAGAGAATTAGAAATTAGGAAAGGTATGACAAATTATTGTGTTTTAAGTTAGAGGTCAGAAAAGTATAAAATGTTAGAAATAAAAATATGTATGTCTGGTCATTAAGTGTTACTTTTAGTATATTGAGATTTTGTTTTGCAAAAAAAAATATAGATAATCCCCAAATCCTTTCAAAATATTTTCTGATTTTTTCTATGACATACATATAGGTAGATTAAAGAGAAACCTGATCACTCTGAAAATATTACTTACTATCCTAAGGAACGGGGGAAATCTTGACCGCCCCTGAACATAGCCTTCTAGAACGAGACAGGCCTGGCCACTTGCGCATCTCCGGAGCGATGAGTCATCCTAGCCGTCGATTGATTCTCAAGGTCTGAGCTGTGTGCGTACGCGGGAACTTGGAGCAAGCGCCTTTGTCTCTGCTTTGTCCCATGTTTCCCTTGCTCTTTTTGCATCCAGGCCTTTATAATGCCGGACCATTGCTGTGTCCCAGGATGCAAGGGTAATTATACAAAAGGTGCCAGCAATGTAAGTGTGTTTTCCTTCCCTAAAGATGCAGAAAGAAAGAAGTTATGGCTTCGGAAAATACCGAGAGCTCAATTCGCTCCTTCTGAGCATTCCGTGGTTTGCATCAAGCACTTTCGGAGCGACATGGTTATTCGGGTTTTTATACTATTTGTTTTACTGAATCAAGACAATTTTTTGACATTTAAAAATATAGTTTGATTTAAAAAAAATATTGAGGTTAACATCTTTTACAGATCACGTGAAAGCTTTTAACTTATTTATTAATACACATAGTAAGACAAATATGTTTTTCTAAAATAAAAGTTTGTGGGGTATTATCTTGCCTCCCAAAAATAAAATTTTTTTAATAGATATTAATAATTTAATTAAATGTTATGCTTATAACTTATTGGATCAGTTATTTGCGTTTCATGTTTTTACCTTTTAAAAGTTTATAAATAAGTACACTTTATTGACTGAAAATGGAAATCCTATTTATTCATTTCAAATATTAGATTATTCATATATAAAGGAAAAAGGAAATAAACCTCAAGATATATTATAGTACCAGAAAGAGAGAGAGCGGCTGATTTTGAATACTCACTTGATATTTAAATCCTACTTAAAGTTACAAGGCGGGGGTTAATATGGTTAATATTTATCTGTGTAAGGATTAAAAATATTAAGATAGGACATGATCTATTAGTTGTTAAAATAAAGACAGGATTTTTGTTATTATAAAACAGAAATATTTTATTTAAAACGTCGCCCGGTTCAGCTAGCTTCGAATCTCAACTAAACAGCAAATTTTCGAATGTTAATATTGGTTTGAATGACTCAAAAACGAATACAATCTAACCAAAAATGTTGATTTTATAATGCAAGTAGTAATTTAACTGAAATTATGCCGAATCTAATCTAATAAAGCTTGTGAAAGTCGATCGTACTCGGAACAAGGTTTTTTTAAAAATCCCATCTATCAAAATATTTCCCCGATAATGTAAACATTTTCACTCAGAATCATTAGTATTGGTTTCCTACATCACACACAGGTCTTTTTTTCTTTTTCCGATCATTTGTTTATGATTTATAGCGATTTTTCCCCTCCAAAATCGACGCGTCAATGGAAACTCAATGGTTAGCGTTCGTCGGAAAGGATGACTCATCATTCTTCTGTCCCGGCCTTCTCGCTCTCGAAGGCTATGCCCTGAACCGTCCACGATAGGATATAATGCTAGAAACTGACTGAGAGGATATCTATCATTCAAAACCAAATCTGTAAAAGAAAAATTAATCACAGGTTACCATAAAACTCTACTTAAGAGTATCCTATTGAAAATTCAATTGCAGATGTAAACGGATTCTTTTGGGAGCCATCACGGCATTCACAAAAGCAGATAAAGCTTTGAAGTCACCGCTTTTCTTTCGAACCAACGCCTCCTCAGATTGCTACTCCCCTTTCTTCTGTTATGCCATTCATATCTATCTATTTATGACGTCAACGGAGTTTAATTTACGACGCTTGGGTGTCAAAATTTTTAGCTTCCATGGCGTGATGCAAGTGTCAGGCTTGTGTCATGCTTCCACAATCCCTGTCATCAAGCTAGAGAGAAAAAGAGCTGCTAACATCATGCTCGCTCTGTATTAATTGCTTTCTATTCCCAGTTGAAGGGGGACTTAACGCCTTGTTACATCCTGTTCATCGCCTTTTAATTGCATTGCTGAGCACCCTCTATTTTATCCCAATAACCCTACACAAAATTCCCTATTTGTAGTGTTCGGGAACTAGTGATCAAAAAGTAGTTAACAAATAACTAGTCTGGGAAAATCTAGTTGCAACTAGTAGTTAACTATTTTTTCCTGGGACTAGTTAACTAGTCTATTTAATTTCATAACCTATTTTTTGCCCAAATTCTAATAAAATCTTTCTTATCTATATCACAAAAAACTTTATGCTTCGCTCAAAACGGGCCTTTATTTCTGGTTATGGTATTTGAGTACTCTACCATGACATTGTAGTTATAAATAGCAGTGTAATTTTTTGTATATTTTGATAAAAATTTTAAATATTTTTGAAATTTTAAACAAAATTTTTTTTAAAGTAGTTGAAAATTTGAAAGTAGTTTCAACTAGTAGTTATTAAAAAAAGTAGTTCAACTAATAGTTCAACCAGTTCAAACCAAAAGTAGTTAAACTACTAGTTGATCGGTAGTTAACTACTAGTTGCAACTAGTTCTAGTTAACTAGTGCCGAACACTACCTATTTGTATCTACTATACTCGACAGCAACGTTTCCTGACCCTTACAAACAAACCCAGATAGCACAGAAAGATTGAAAAAAGATTGAATCAAACTTAAGCGCTCAAGCTTGATAAACCTGAATCAAACTTGAAAATTACGGTAGTTTAGCAGTATTTAATGTGTATAGTTGTACCACGGCGATCTTGAATCATGTATAAAGAAGGATTGAATTTTCATGCTAAAAGTAAGCATTTTTCAAGATAGAAATTTCAATTATTTTTCAAGTTTGAAATATAGATGGAAAAAAGAATACTTTAAAGCTTGAGATTTCAATCATTTTTCATGTTGTAACTTTCAATCTTTTTTCATGTTCGAAATTACAGTCATTATTCAGGTTTGAAATTTCAATTATTATTCAGGTTTGAAATTTCAATTATTATTCAGGTTTGAAATTTCAACTATTATTCAGGTTTGAAATTTCAACTATTATTCAGGTTTGAAATTTCAATTATTATTCAGGTTTGAAATTTCAACTATTATTCAGGTTTGAAATTTCAACTATTATTCAGGTTTGAATTTCAATTATTCTCCATGTTTGAAATTTCAATAATTTATAAGTTTGAAATTTCAAACTTTTTTTTTTAATTTTTTATGCATATATTTGTACCAGTGATTGCTTGTTTCAGCCTTAAATTAATATTTAATAGCTAATTTTAAGCTTGAATATTACACCGTTTTAAGGTTGAAATAGCAGCTTTGAATTATGGTAACGTTAAAGATTAATAAATTAACCGTTCTTAAAGTTGAAATCATAATTATTAATCCAGTTTAAATGCTCAACAACTTATCTGTTAAATTAATTGCTTTAGATTTAATTGAATCATTAGTATTGAAAGTTCACTTTCACTAACACCATTGTTAAAAATAAATTATTAACTAAAATATTCAAAATAATGCTTTATTCACAAAAAAATTTAAACATAAAAAGACCAGATCATAGATCATTTCCATCATTTATTATTTCTTCTTCTCTTTTCCTGTGAAAAAGGTAAAAAATATTATAATATGTATAACTTATAAGTATCACATAGTAAAAGATTAGTGCAACTGGTTTTGTGCCAAACTAAAAATTAAATTTATTTTTCCACCATTGCTGTTACTCTATAGACCTGTCACATGGTCTTAAATGTTTACCCCTATGGTCACTGAGTCATAAACAAAGAGTTATTATTTAAGATGAGATTATAAATACATATTTCTTTAATGTGGATGATACAATTACAATATTTATTAGGCATTGGGTACTATCTGAAATCCAAAACTAAAGATGTATTAGGATAAATATTAGATTTCTACCATTTATAAGCAAAATTTAAGATATAAAAAAAAATATTTGTACCTCATTGTTATTTGCATTGTATATTCTCTTTCAAGACAAAGGTTTAGATTTTAGTTGTAAGAAATTAACTTATTTCAAAAAATTTTTTGAGGGTAGTGCAGTTTAATTCACCTGAAAATTTGACACGATAATCCCTGGACTTCTTAAAGTAATAAAATGAAAATAATAATAATTGAGTAAAGCTATGGGACCCTTTTAGAAAAGTGTTTTTCCATGGGACCTTCTTGAAAGAAACCCCTATATTTTAGTGACATTTTTTTAAACCCCTTAAACACTGCTTACTGTCCTCAAATTCTGATAAATAAGTTTGCAACTATCCGGAAATTAAACAGTGAATTGCAATTTGCTTAACATCTAAAGACTGTCTATTCTAAATTGCTAAATTCCTTTTATTTAATGTGATTGTTAATATGCTCTTTGAAATATATAAATTTCATTGGAATACAAAACCAGATATCAATTGCAAAAATTCAAACAAACATTTGTATTTTAAGAATATTTTAATCTTATTTAAGGACACTTTTATATTCTACAAATATTGGAAAATAAGAAATATTACTGAAAAATTGCACATTTAAAGAACTATTTCTAGGATTGTAAATTCCTCATCATGGGGGCTAATGTTACATGTGTTGTGGGGGCTAATGGGACAACTTAATATGGCTGAATATTTCTTAAAAGAACATTGTAGTGTTTATTTGACTTTGCATATTTAATTAGGTAGTATGGAAACAGAATTAGACAGTCATTACCAACATATAAAATTTAAAAAAAAAGTTAATAATAGAATAAGATAATAAGAACTAAATAGTTTTTTAAGTGGACAAATTTTAACATTTTAGGCAAACAAATTAGTAATTTTAAATAGGATCCTTCAAAAAAAATTTCCTATATATGTATTAAGCAGGGTTGAAAAAATAAACAGGTTTTTTCAGGTTTGGTTTAAACTGTTTTTTTTTTTAAATTTCCCTTTAACACATAAATATAAATATTTCTGATTGATTTAAATTATGAATGCATTGAATAAATAGTTCAAGTGACTTAACTAATTTATTAATAAAAATTAATTTTATTTAAGTTTTAAAAAGTAAAAATTATATATAAACCATCAGATTTTTTAGCTGCATTAAAAAGTTTCTATAGCATGGAAAAGACAGTGGTTATATGTACATTTTTATAATAAGAAAGGTTTTTTTATTGATAAATAAAAACCAACTGTTTTTTATCCTAGATTCAAATATCTTGTCTTTTTTATGGATTAAAAACAAATTTGGTGTTCATATATTTAAAAAAAAAATAAAGAGTTTCTTTTTAAAGCATTAAAAAATCAATTGTGTGGTTTTTATGATGCATTCAAGTATCTAGTTCTAAATGAATTTAAAAAAAAATTCATAAAAACAAAACAAGGGACTTTTATTATACTTTGTTCCAAAGTCAATATTTTTACCAAAGTCAATATTTTAATAAATTAATAAATTACTTTAAACCCATAAGTTTTACTAAATCTAGAATTATCCATACCCTATTATGATAATTCCAATTAGTGAAGAAATAAGTAGGATTAGTGAAACTAAACACTGCAGAAGACATTGTGGTATTAAAATGTTCAATGCTGAAATTTCATCCACAACAATTTTTGCATATTCAATATATAGAGTAGCATATCGTAGAGATGTAAAATTCTCGGTAATAATCTTTTGGAGAATATTCTCGGGAATATTCTCGAGAATATTCTCCAAGAGGAGAATTTTCGAGAATATTCTCCTAGAAGCTACTAAATACTAAAATATATATACATATATTTTTTTTTAAATTATAAGGGATATATCAACTTCAAATTAGAAGAATATTAAAGGTTTTACAATGAGAAGTTATCATAAATAAAAGAAAGCCAAATTAAATTGAAAAATATTTTAAAATCACTACTTAATTGATAAGACAACATGTTTGATAGGTAAAGTAATTATTACAGATAATATTACAGATAATTCTAATGTGATATTCCTTCTTTTAAGAATATTCTAGTCTCCTAATTTTACAAAGTTCTATCAAAATTAACTAAATGTCAGGTTCAAAAGGTCCTTCAGTTTGACAACTATTGGTATTATTACATTTGCTTTTAACAACTATATAAAAATAATTTAGACTCCTCTTTTAATTGTATGAGTATTTTCTCCCTGTAAAACTTGCTTCTAATATTTTAAAAAATATTTTATATTCTATTAAATAAAATTAACTTATTTAAAAAAAATTTGGCGAAATAATGAAATTACAGTTCAGAGAATATTCTCTGAACTGTAGGGTGACTTTTAAATGGTAAGTTTCATTGAATTTGTTATTATTTTCAGGTTTCTAACACTAATACTACATGACCATTTCATATTATCAAACATTTTTACATTTATTTCCATTTATCAATCAAAAAATAGAATATTCTCGATTATTCTCAAAATTCTCGCTCCTGGAGAATATTCTCAGAATATTCTCGTTCTCCGAGAATATTCTCGA
This sequence comes from Tetragnatha montana, assembly GCA_963680715.1. NCBI lineage: Eukaryota > Metazoa > Arthropoda > Arachnida > Araneae > Tetragnathidae > Tetragnatha > Tetragnatha montana. The sequence goes on from OY796679.1 coordinate 55,822,861, forward strand.
CTCACATCTCTAAGCATATGTAAATAAAAAAGGCATTTCAAGGAATATTTTTATAAACAAAACTTAAATGTAAATGGTTTAAATCATAAACATTATAAAAATAACTGCTTTTATGCTTTTTTTACTAGCATTTATTTTTAAAAAATGTCCCATTATCTCCCACTTTCCCCTACTTATTAAGAAGTGGTTTATCTTTCATGAAGCTCATTGCTACAGGCAGGTCTTTTAATTAAGCCCATATGGTCCTATTTGTTACACTAACTCTTGTGGTCAAGCAGATGACAATTTACCATAGTATTTTTTCTTAAAATTTTTATAATTTCTACGTCCAAGAATATCGGATTTTTTACTCTTGGTGGTACTTACGTATTATCCCGTCGACCGTGTCGCTTAATCCGAAAACATTTTCAGATCCCATTGATTTACTATTGCTGTGCCGCTGAATTAGACAGCCGCTGAATGGTCGATGGGATAATACGTAAGGCGCTACCCACACCGAGCTCGTCGTGCGTACTGTGCAATAAAGATCGTTATCTTGACAGGCGGACTCAGGTTCCCCATTCAGCCTTCCCAATAGAAGAGAGGGGGTTGAGAGTGTCTTGTTTACTCGACTGTCCAGGAGGTCAATTAACGTTATCTTGTATTGCGAAGGCTGCGAGGGCCAAGGGGTCAAGATTGATTTATTTTATTGCTCTGGAGTGGCGAGCTCGGTGTGGGTAGCTCCTAAGTACCCTCTTGGCTAGTGAGAAATTTCATGCCCATGCTAGCTACCCGAATTTCCCACCCCCTACCTGAATTTGCATTTTCTCATTCCTAGCCACTTAGCGCAAAAAGATATAGACTAAAATAATTGATTATCAATTCTACTAGAATGTTGATTTTATATAAGCCCAGTATCCAAAAATTTTATAACAGTTTTAATGTTCTTAATTTTATTGGTTTCTGTAATTAAAATACAATGACTTACTTAATTTATTCCTCTCGCACTCCATTAACTGGAGCATAGGGCCTCCATCATGTTTACACCTGACAGTTGGTGGCAAGATGCTTTGCTTCTGTTACATTCCAATCTTTTTGTAGCCTTTCCCTGTTTCAATGGCCCTGGGGGTTCCAGTCAAAAACCTGTTAAACAAAATAGAATGTACACAATGATAATTCTTAAATAATTTAGCAAATTTATGTTACAGTAATTGTGATTAATCCGAAAATTATGCATAATACCTAACAATATCACATTTTACCAGTGAATTTTCTTACATGGTCCCTACTCGGAGTAGTATGTAGCTTTTCTGTTGTGATTTCATCGAAAACTAAACATTGTAGAGTTATAGTTCAGTAGGCATTTTTAATGCACTACATACAAGGAATCTGGGTGTGTAGAGTTTGAGCATACCTGTTATAATTGTTATTGAGCAATTATAATATTAGGGTATAATTGTTATTGAGCATACCTGTTATAAGTATAAGCATACCCAGTATAAACAGAAGTGGATCTTGGAATTCATGATGTCCCACAGACAACCCGTCAAAAGCGGTACTTATGGTCACCCTAATATTAACTTCCCTTTAAAACTATGCAAGAAAAACTCTAATTTTCAGTTATTTTTTGCACCAAACTTTCAGTAATGACATTATTTTAAATATAGTACTAAATATCAATGAACAACTTACATGGCTTAAAAGAAAAAATGTCTCATCTCTTCAAAAACATTGAAAATCAAGGACTTAAGGACCTCAACAAAATTTTTCAAGGACCTTTTTTTGCAGACATTTAAAAATTATAATCTTTCTAGAGCAATTGGAGGTGTTTTTAAACTGCCTACTGACTCCAACTTAATTTTCTAACTAGTTTGTTCACTTGTGGAACCGATGTAGAGGGTGTTACTATCACAGTTATATGGTTTCAAACATTGCCGTTAAATGTGGAAAGGAAATTTAGATAATAATTTAGATAACCTTGGTTAATCATCTTAAGTTAAGTTATTAAGTTAGTTATCACAGTTTTATGGTTTCAAACATTGCCGTTAAATGTGGAAAGGAAATTTAGATAAATCAGCGAAAGACGGCTGGAGTATATTCAAAATTCAAGGACTTTTAAGGACCGTGGGAACCCTGTTTTATACGCAAGAAGATATTTTTGAAAATAGTACACTTTTAATGCCTTACATAAATATTAGGGTCATTCCATGAAAAAGTGGACATAAGGGCTAAATTGATGCAAATTGGTTTATAAATTATACTATAAATTATTTATTATTAAAGGTAGAGATATGAACAAGATGGATTTAAAGAGAGCTAAGCTTTAACAATATTATTATTTGATAATTTTTTGGGGGCTCAAAGTTACTTGAAAACTTTTCAAGTATGTAAAATAGGGTATTTTCATATTGACCAAAAAAATACTAAATGCAGCAGAATTTTCATTGTATGAGCATAATGTCACTATTTTTGACCTTGATTATCCAATAAAACACTCAATTTTTGAAAAAACATTTAAAGAAAAAACATTTTTTGATGCATTTAAATTTAGATCCTCCTTCTGTCACACTCGTCACAAAAAAAGATGGTTATTACACAAGATTCAATTTTTTCACTTGAATACTTGAAGGTTTCAGTAGTTCTGATTGTTGCAGTTCTTAACACATGTAAAATGTTAAAAGGTTTTAAAATTATCATTTTGTATGACTTTTTGTGTGACGGGCGAGACAAATCAGCATGACGGGTATCACGAAATCCCTGGTATCGGTGTGACAACATTTAAAAATATCTGAATGAATACAGGGGCCATTCAGAAAGCGAGTTTTGCAAGGCCCGTAAATAAAAACAAAAATTCATTTTGTAAGATTGGGTACTTATGTATTATTCCGTCGACCGTTCAGCGGCCGTCTAATTCAGTGGCACAGTAGTAGTTAAGTCAATGGGATTTGATAACGTTTTCGGATTAAGCGTCACGGTTGACGGGATAATACGTAAGTACCGATACATGAATCGGAAGAAAGGGAGCACCCACCTGCTGCTGTGTAGCGTTCCATCCAAGAGTGGCGTAGGGGATCTTCGGGGAGGGGGGGGCACATAATGAGGAGGACATCCAAGTCGCTGTCAGGTGAAGAGATGCAGCTCGCCGGGATGCCATCGAGAACAGGAAGTCAGTAGTGGCCAATCTCAGTCTATGTCAACGCAGACTCCACCCTCCAACTAAGATTACTCTTATACAGCAATCTAAAATGTGGAATGCCCACTTAAATCTCACACATTTACAGATCATAAAAAATAATTTGGTACAATTTCATTGAATATCCTGTTTAATATTACCAAGCTATTTTAGACATCAAAAATTAGAAATATTCTGTAAAATTGCAAACTCTAATCAATAAAATATACAATTCCTTAAAATAACAAGAATAAAAATTTAGTGATATTAGGCAGTATTTAATGGGACAGTTAAAGGAATTAAACCATTACTTTTTTGAAGGTACAGTCGACTCCGCTTAATGTTATCAAAATTGTCTAGTCCTGATCACTCCCATTTAAATTAACGCAAAATTAATTCAATTGTTTTATGTGATCAGAATATCGTTTAATGTTATCAAAATTTGGTGAAATCCCTTAAAAATCTCCTTTTTCTTGTTGGAAGGCCAATTTTATTAGTACATAAACATACAAAATGAGTCATTAATGTGAAGTATAATATGATCCACTTTTTCATATTTTTCTTTAACAATGTTTAAGTTGCAAAATACACCCTAGAAATTCACTCCAATTAGGACTAGTCTTGATTTTAATGCAAACACTGGAATTATACTGTTTGTCACTTTTTTATAGACTGCTTATTATCATCAATTAGATATTGTTATTGTGATCTTGTACAAATGTGATCACATAGGACTCGACTGTATTGTTACAACAGAACTTGGCGAAAAAGGCCTTGGCATATAAAGTTTAACCTTCATGTTAGGGGGGGGGGGCAAGGATACTTACCTTCGCTCTTGATGTTGCAAATACTAGTGACTAGACTAGGGGTTGACTCAACATTATTTCCCTGGTCCCCCCTTACCCCATGGGGAGTATTTTTACACACTAAATTTAATGGTACTTATACAAAGGATTTGAACTTTTGCACACCTAATGGGACATCCATAAATTACGTGAGGTGTTTTTTCCAAAATCTGGACCCCCCCCACCCCCCTTGGTGAGATTTTTCCAAACCCCTCCCCCCTTTTGACCTCACGTAATTTATGGATGTCCCCTAACGTAAAAGTATGGTTAATGAATATGACATGAGCTTAAAAATGGAAGCAGTTGAATCTTTAAAATCAGGCTTTACTATATAGGCTGCTTGTTATATGGTGCACAGGTCTGGAAATTTTATCAAATTTCTTACCCAAAAAATCTTGGGAAGATTTCGGAAGTTTTTTTGGATTAGCTGACGCAGCATAGAATATGCTGAATTGCCGAAACTTATCAAATAATGAAATGTAACACCAGGGCCGTATCCAAGGGGGGGTTTTAGGGGTTCAACCCCCCCCCCCCCCCGAAATTCTGACATCAATTTTTATACTGCTATTTTTCATGAAAATTATGTCTCACAAGGAGCGATCCTCTTCGGGTATAACCCAAAGGGTCTCAAAATGAGTCAAAACCCTACTTATTTCCAAAAATTTTCTGGGGGAGGACCCCCAAACCCCCTCGAAATTTTGAAATCTACTAAGTATGGTTTTTCCTTCAAATTTGTGTGATTTACAGGGAGTGGTCCTCTTTGATGCAACTTAAAGTGTCTCAAAATGAGTTAAAATGCCACTTTTAGGGGCAAAATTCAAAAAATTTTCTGGAGTAGGAACCCAAACCCCCCCTCAACATTTTGCAATTTATGACAATATACCTACCTTGAAAATTCGGCTGCTTATAATGAGTGGTTCTCTTTGGGAGTTATCTATAGGGTCTCAAAATGAGCTAAAACACTCTTTTGAGGGACAAATTTCCAAAATTTTCCCCAGACCCCCCTTTTGCTTGGAATTCATATTGTCCATACAATTTGAAATTTAGTGCATCAAAATTTCAATCCAGTGTTGTCATCCAAAAATTAACATATAAAAGTACTTGTAAGGAGGTACCTCAGAAAATATTTGAGTCAAAACCCCCCCCCGAAACAAGTCTGGTTACGGCCCTGTGTAACACCCTCAAAATATCTCAACTAGCACTATATTTATCTATCACTCTCTTAATTTTTGTTACATTCTAATGTGCAAACATAAAAACCCTTGCTTTTAAAGAGAAAATATATTTTAAAAGCATTTAAAAGGGCATCAACAATATAAGCAAATATTTGTACTTACTTGAATTACGCTAGTCACGCTGACGCTAGTGGCTAACCCTAACTAACGCCCGCCAAAACAATATTTCTTGCTTCATTTCACTTGGTGTGTGTGGGGTGAAATTAAACACAAAAAAAACCGACAATTAGTATTTTTTATCATTATTTCCAATTATTTCAAGCAAACTGTCCATGTTATTGAAATTTTTATTTTCTTTTTTCATTTAGGATGTTAGTTCGTTGAGTAAATAGGTAATTTTTATGAACTGAATAAGAATCAAACCAATCAAAACAACCAAGATTCGGTAATAAATCACTTAAATAGTTATTAAATATCAAAGAAAACATTTTTTTTTAAATTTTAGTTTAACAAACTTGTTAAATAATGAATTTTCCTTTTTAAATGACAACTGTTTACTCTCTGGCATGCCCATGCCTCATGTATCATGGAGCTGTTAAGCCTAAGCCCTGCATGTGACAACTGTGGGAATAAATAAATTTCACACGCCACATTAGTGAGATACGCTGTACGAAGCGTCTCTTCGAGTTCCACAACATACTAAAATTTCATCGAAATCGGTAGGCAGGTTTTTGAACTGGAATTTTTTCCAAGTATTAAAATACACCGGATGTGCAAGTAATTAAGCTAATTAAGGGACTTCCCATAAAGCTAGGACCATGAAATTTTAATATGTTGTTCATGGTGTGAATTCAAACAATCTGTTAAATTTTCAGGGTCCAATTTCAATTAGGGGGCCGTATACATAATAAATACAGTAATAAACTTGAATAATTTATAAATCCAGAACTAATTCATCAACCCCTTATTGCGATACATATTTTTGTTCGTCTAAAGGTCTACTACAACATGTTAAAATCTTAAATATTTATCTCCATATTTGGAAAAAATTTCAAGTAAAACGAAAATTCTTTGAACCTAAATTACAAGCGCAATATGTATATATTCCCCTCAAAATTTCCAATTCCTAAAATCATTTTTTATAAGCTTTCTAAATATGTAAAGCATTAAAATCTAACTTTAAAAGTAAACAAACCGAGAACTCAAATCTGGGAAATATTCCAGAGTCATTCGCGTCAAAGACCAGTAAGCTCCATTCTGCTTTCGAAAATTCTCAATTACGTCATAATCACCATGAAAACCCGTAATTCTGGAAAAACTTTGCCATAACGGTCCTTTACTCATAAGTAAAATAAAATAAAAAAATTAAATAATATTTATCGATTTATTAAGCAAAAATTGGACTTGTGTTTTTTAACGATCCTATATATTTTTTAATAAGTCTAATAACTTACTAAGTTATAAAGATTTTTTCATGAAAATCGGATATGACATGAATCTCGATGTATATTTTAAGAATCAATCACCTTTTGAACCATTATTAAAAAAATAAACCGATTTATATAAGAATTATCGGCGATTTTCGGTAAAACACCGGACATAATAGAATCCGTTTAATTAGAATTCTCGTAAGGAAAATATGTTCTAGAATACCAAAATTAAATATTTGTTGCAATAAATATCCTCTTCGTCTCAATCAACCACCATGATATTGATGTAATCAATGCTATTAATCTTCTATCCTACTGAAACCTGTTGGGGTTTTTTTAGCTTTTTTCTTCTAGTAATTAACATGCGTGTTGTTAAATGCTTTTAATTATTACTAACTGTTTTTATGTCAACAGAAAATTAATATTACTCATTAAAAATAAAGTATCATATTTCATCGTTATCTCATTAGTATTTCAACTTTCAATGACCAGAGATAGTTCTAAACAACACAAACTTTGGGGAAACATTTAATGGAATTTTCAGGGATGTTTTTATGCACTTTTCTCCAAATCTTTAATTATATTGTTTTACGTAGTTAACGATAGTTTATAATAAAATTTCATAAGTCTTTATCTTTATAGGATGAAAATTTATTTGTATATTTAATATTCTTGGTTTACACTGAACCAACAATTATTTATTGAACAATTAAAAAGGCACACTTATTTTCCCATTTTTGTATTGAAATCCTTTAAACAATATATTAACTAGAACAAAAACTTTTAATGAACTTTCAAAATAATTTTAATCATTGAAAAACTTTTACTACCCAAGCAAAAAATCCCTTGCTGGAAAAATGATCGAACTAAGTTTGATCAACTAAAGCTTGTGATTCGCTTGAATTTTCAAGCAGTTGAAATGATTGGAATATATTTTATTACACAAGCAAGAAATCCCTTGCTGGAAAAATGATCGAAGTAAATTTGATAAACTCAAGCTTGTGATTTGCTTGTATTTTCAACCAGCTTTAATGTTTGAAAAATATTTTATTAACCAAGCTAGAATGTCCTTGCTGGAAAAATGATCGAAGTAAGTTTGATAAACTCAAGCTTGTGATTTGCTTAAATTTTCAACCAATTTTAATGATTGGAAAATATTTTATTACCCAAGCAAGAAATTCCTTGCTGGAAAAATGATCGAAGTAAGTTTGATTAACTCAAGCTTGTGATTCGCTTAAATTTTCAACCAATTTTAATGATTGGAAAATATTTTATTACACAAGCGAGAAATTCCTTGCTGGAAAAATGATCGAAGTAAGTTTGATAAAATCAAGCTTGTGATTTGCTTGTATTTTCAACCATTTTTAATGAATGAAAAATATTTTATTAACCAAGCGAGAAATTCCTTGCTGGAAAAATGATCGAAGTAAATTTGATAAACTCAAGCTTTTGATTTGCTTGTATTTTCAACCAGCTTTAATGTTTGAAAAATATTTTATTAACGAAGCTAGAATGTCCTTGCTGGAAAAATGATCGAAGTAAGTTTGATAAACTCAAGCTTGTGATTTGCTTGTATTTTCAACCAACTTTAATGATTGAAAAATATTTTATTAACCAAGCTAGAATTTCCTTGCTGGAAAAATGATCGAAGTAAATTTGATAAACTCAAGCTTGTGATTTGCTTGTTTTTTCAACCAACTTTAATTATTGAAAAATATTTTATTAACCAAGCTAGAATTTCCTTGCTTGAAAAATGATCGAAGTAAGTTTGATAAAGTCAAGCTTGTGATTTGCTTGTATTTTCAACCAACTTTAATGATTGAAACCTATTTTATTAACCAAGCTAGAATTTCCTTGCTGGAAAAATGATCGAAGTAAATTTGATAAACTCAAGCTTGTGATTTGCTTGTTTTTTCAACCAACTTTAATGATTGAAAAATATTTTATTAACCAAGCTAGAATTTCCTTGCTGGAAAAATGATCGAAGTAAGTTTGATAAAGTCAAGCTTGTGATTTGCTTGTATTTTCAACCAACTTTAATGATTGAAAAATATTGTATTAACCAAGCTAGAATTTCCTTGCTTGAAAAATGATCGAAGTAAGTTTGATAAAGTCAAGCTTGTTTTTCGTTTGAACTCTCAAGTTTGAAAATAGTTGGATTTTTTTCCATCTTGAAACATCCAGCTTGAAAATTAATTGAAGTAAGGTTTTTTTTGCAAGTTTGACATGTCAACTTAAATTACAGGAAATCTCAAACTTGAAGCAAGCATACGTGCTATCTGGGAAGTAGTTCCCAGCACGGTCTGAATTTTGAGTGAAATGAAGAACGTCAATTTAAAAAATATGATTAGTTTGTTAAACTCATGTATATGTAGCGTCTTTTTATCACTATTTGTGTACCGAAAATCCTCCTAGAAACCCAACAGGCTTTCTGTTTACGCAGTTTCTGCTTCTGCGTAGTGACGTACTGGGTTCAAGGTTCAAGTAACGTTTGTGGTCTAGTTTAATAATCTTATGTGAGAGCAATCACTTCTTTCTCCTGCAATGTCCCTAGATAAAATATGATCACCACTTTTTAAAATAAAAAAAGCTAATATTTATAATTTTTTTTCGATGCTCATACCCTCTTAAGCTCTCTGAAATACGTATTGTAAAAGAAAAGTTCTTCATGTTCAGAATGAAATGGAGAGTATGTAATTCAAAATATAAAGGATCTTATTAGGGAGTAAAAGAATAAGAATATTCTTTTCACTTTTTCTTCTTCATTTCACTCAAAATTCAGACACAACGCTGGGAGGGAACTATACTTTGTTTTGTTTCTCCAGGTTCAAGTAACGATGCAGTCTCAGTATAAAGACAAATTAAAGTTGTTTTGGAAGGTTAATTTTTTTAATTTTTACTTTTCTTAAGCTTTTTATTTCAACCTACACTTTTTTTTGTATAAACCTGGGTTAGTGTTAATATACAAGTATTAAAATGGATAGTGCATTACAGTGTTTACCAATACCTGTTTTATTTTAAAAAATAAATTTAGAAAGCTATTTTGCTGGGTTATTAAAATGTGTGAAGTTCTAAAACGATGGAAACGATTGTCAGTCGTTATGGAAATATGTGTGTATCTTACAAACTTTGAGTGCAATATAAAAATCCCTCTGAATGACAACAACTGGTTCTAACTTTTCTGGATCATTATGTTAATTTACATAGCAACACCGAAACAATGCTTTTAAGCTACTCTCAAAAATATTGGAAGGAACGGTTTTTGTTTTTATGATTCGAGGATTTATTCTTAGAAATTGATTCAAGTGGTTTCCATAATGCCAAATATTTAATTAAGATGGCTCTATCTTACACACTCGCGTATTTGTTTTGCTTTAAATCTTTAAAATATGCAATGCAGGCTTTAAAAAATAAATAATAATATTAATATTTAAATAATAAAATTAATTAATAATAATTGTACTACTAATAATAATTATATCATAATATTAATATTTAAAATACGCAGGTTTTAAAATCCTGCTTCGCAAAGCTGTCAAATCGGGTGGTTGCGTATTTTTTCTTCCTTAAGTAGTAGCGTCGCTTCATTATGAAGCTACCCACGCATTCCCAAAGCAGCACAAACGTTCAAGATAATAATAATAAACCTATAATAAGTTTATTTACAAATGTATAAGATGTTACAGATAAAAAACCCACTTAGTTGACCAAAAATTTACAAGCAGGAGTATTACAAATAAAATACAGGTAAAATAATTTATTGAAGATAAGTACTACAACACAAATAAACACAATTCTTCCTATTTTTGTCATGTATGGTCAAATTTCGTCTACTCCTAGTTAAAGTTACGTAAACTTGACATATTTGGTATGAGCTGCGCTTTGGAAATTGCAAAGCTAAAATTTGCGATTGCCAAACGATCTCCCCATTAAATGAATCACTTATTTCAGAAACATGTCAAACGCCACTTTTTTCAAAAATGAGTTATTGGTGTCATATGATTCTGTAGGGGTAGTCACACATTTTAGTGTAAAAATAATAAAAATAACGGGATTTTAAAATAGTTTTCCAGCATGTTAAATTTCAGCTTTAGTGCAGAAACAAGTCAAACGACGTCGCTTGACCGGTTTCTGCACTTAAATTGCGGAGAATTTCGTTTATACCGTCTCATCTACCGCTTGTTTGGGACTGCAGTTTGTTATTTAATCGCATACAAAAGCTATATGCGATTGGAAAAGTCATTCTTTAGAGGTTAGGTCCATCAAGCCATATTAAAAACCATATTTTTAAAGTTTTCTTACGAATCTCAAGACTAAGGACATTTTGGTAGCTATATATTTAAAATTCCAATACTTGTGGTCATTTATCACATCCATGTGATTGATATTTTGGATCTATGAATCACTTTATTAAAAGTCGACATCAAATCAATACCCCAGATCATAATATTGAACTAATTAACTAATTTTGTAGGTTTTTAAAGCAAAATCGTTTTACTGTCCCCGAAGTTACTTCTAAGCAACTATCTAATTTACTTCGAAGATGTCTATATTAACATTTTGAATTCGCTGACCACTATTTTTGAGTCTAGAGTTGAAATCATTTATAAAACTAAGTATTTGTTACATCTAATAACCAAAAGAGAAAAAAATAAAAGCTCTATAATAATTTTATGGGTTAGTATTTAATAAAAAAAAGTTATTTTCAACTAATATTCCCACTTTTATTGCCAAATCCTTAAAATAATTAGAGTTAAACTATGAAAATTGGCCTGAATGCTCTGTTTATTGCAGAAACCTGTCAAATGCAAAAATTTCAATATTTTTTTATGCAAAGAATAAAAATATTTGATAAATTCTTTTTGTCAGTAAAATACCCAAATGAGGTCTACTTTAAGAAAAAAATTACTAAACACCTTCATAAAAATGTTGTGAGCTTCTATACAGTTTTTCTCGTTTATCTCAAAACAAGAAAAGTGGCGTTTGACATGTTTCTGAAATAAGTGATTCAAATAATGTATTCACAACCCTTCTTAAGGGAGATTTTGAGACGGCGGATGTTTATAAAACAAAGCTCCCAGACTTAGATAACTCATCTCCAACTTCTAACCGTAAAAGCTTTCAACTGCACCAATCCTTATATCGATGTATAAATACACCTCAGACTCAGTCATAGCCGCTTCAAAAACACTGTATCCACCGTCTCGACCAATCGATCGCGTCCAGATGAGCTGCTCAGAAAGCAAGTGGTCTAAGTCTGGACATGCAAAATTGGAGAGAAGCATGGATTTGGATTTACTTTAGATCCTTAACCTACACTGTAAAGAAATCGTTTTTTTACGCATTTATTTTCGTGATTTTTTTTCACGGATTAATTCCATAAGCTAAATCACTAACGTGAAAATTTTCACGACCTCGTCCAATGTATTCTTACACCTAATACAAAATGTAAACGTTTCACATTTTGAGACTGAAATGCTTTTTCATGGTTAAAATGTGATTACTTGTGATACAAAAAAATGTTACGGTTGTTTAAAAGTGAATAAGCATTTTAAATGTTCTTTAATCACATCAACTAAAATCCACGGAACAGCTTTCTTCTAACTTGCCCGTCTGGCGAGATAGAAAAACTGTTTTATAATTAAAATCATTAAAAAATACATTCGCCAAAAAATATTTCTAAAATGTTTTGGAAAACCATATTAAGAATTAAGCTAACAGTTTCAGATAATCTTAAAACAGTAAACGTAATCAAAACTCTTACACTATACTCTCTTACATTAAACTCTTAGCACTACTTTTCCTTTATTTACTTGACTAAGTTTTTATATAAAATATTTTGTATTAACAGTCATCTAATAATCTAGCCGGGTGGTCAAGACGAAGGAAATTAAATCCAAAGCTTGCGCGATCGAGTCCAACCAAGACTAATAATATGATTATTAGTTTTTAGTTTTTTGAGTGCATTGAAATCATATGACGGCGAAAGAAAAAACGGACGCTTCCTCAAAGGATAGAAATATTCCGGCAACAACAATTCCGGCAATTTCCATTTTTAAAGAAAAATTTGTTTACAATGTGGTGGTCGCTTAAGTCAAAAGTTCAAATAAGTAGTAGCTTGTAAGAACCTCCCGAAAAAAGGTCCATATAGGAACAACACCGTTACAGAAAACCTTCCATTACTCAGAGCTACGTTCGGTAGACTTATACCACTTTCTTTCTAACCAGCTAACTAATGGAGGATTTATTTCCGTTCTGTGAGCGCCTTAACTCAAGCAGAACAACATCGTATTCGGATAGAGCTTCGCTTGTAGGGTCCTGTGATATATTTCTTCGAAAGACTTGTATTGGTCATCGAGAGAAAAATGCGTGTCTGACTCCCATACAGAGACACGACTCAGACACGGAGTAATGGATTGGGGAAGACTTACAAGACCCTTGTTTTGGTCGTGTATCAAGTGCAGTAGCAGTCATGTCCATAAACGCAATGAGGGGGCCAGGAGAGCGTTTTTTTCCCTTAGGGAGTTCCTTGTCTTACACGTTGAAACGTAACCCATCCCTTGTCTTGACAAATTGCTTAACGCTTAACTAGATTTATAAGAAGACAATGAGAGACAGGTTCAGTTTCAATTAAGAGTAACTGAGAACTGTACTCGAAACGGGAAGCATGCGTCTTTGTAAAATAATATTTCAGATTTGATTAATACTATTATATAAAAATCAATACATTAAAAATATAAATGGACTAACAACAGAGAAGAGTCTCTATTTATAGACCAGTGATACTTAATCTGCAGCCAAGAAACCCTTTGAGGATCTTGAATGTGTCTAAAAATTAAAATAAGTGAGAAAGTAAGGCTAAAATATTTGCAGAAGACTTCAACCCGCCGGAAAATGTTGAAATAGAGAATAAATTTCATTGACGTTATTATGTATTATTCTTTTGAACACGAAAACTATATGACCGTTTTCTCTATTATTTACTTGTTAAAAATAATTAATCTCATTGTATATTGGCCCGCCAGATTCAGATATATTTTTTGGCCCGAGGCAAAATAGTCATAATTTGTCCCGCATCAGAGTTAAAGTTTTGCAGGCCTACTCTAGACTTTAACATTATAGAGATGCTTGAAGACATGAAAATACCCAAATGACCAGATAATACTTACTAAAAATATACAGAATTCTAGACTTTGTTTGTGAAATAGCCACTTACAGACGTTTAACGCAATAGTATTTTCTTTTAAATAGTTCTGATAAACTGCCTGCTGGCTGTAAAATTGATAATAACAATGCTTTGATGTAGTCTGATTGTTTTAAATTAAATTAACTGAAAGATAAAACGCCAAATCTAATATTTTTCAAAGGATAAATATTAAAGTTATCTTTAACAAGTGCCCAAGACAGTCTTCAACGAAGGTTATTTGGACATTTCTAAAATTAATTTAAAAATGGAAGTCTAGAACTAGAAACCTTTCACAACCTCGAGAATTTATTTAATCTTATACATATTTTATTCTTATTTTATTATAAAATCAAAACCTTACAGAAGGGATTCAAAATGATAGTATTTTCATTCATGCTGGCACTACTTATTAAAAAAAATAACAGACGCATATTATTTGATACCTTGATTGATCGAGGTTTTATCACTCAGAAAAACCACAGAACATCGAATAGGGCAAGCTTATTGAAACAATTTATCATTTCACCTCATACATAATTATTACAATACTGCAGTGACACGTTTCTTTCCATTTATTTGCTCAACACACTTAGGAGTCACTCCATTTTGACTAGGAAAGCTTTCAGAATCTATTTGAATGCAGAATTATTCATGAAGGCAGTCTTATAAAAAAGTGAGATTAGAATACTAGAATGGTGAGAAACACGTGTATGTATAAATTTACGGCGTATCTGAATCTCTCTAATAGTATTTATAAAATGCATAACTGTAACAAGCAGCCGCTTTTTTTGTGTGTGTCAGTGATGGGGATGCAAATATATCAGCGACATCCGACTGACACGGAATTGATGAGATGGCAAAACGGTGTTGGAACCCAAGAAGGGCTAATTAATGAATGTAGAAAACGTGTTATTTTCAACCAAGAGGCGTGTCTGATGGATAAATCAATTGGTGAAAACCTATGATTTCAATAACAGTGTTTGAACGGGTACTGTTGACTTAAAAGTTTCATTTGGTCTAGAAAACACCTTTAAAAAGTTTTTGCTAGAACTTTAACAAATCTTTTTTTGTCCTTATTCTATTTATTTATTCATTTTTTCTATTTAAAAAATACCCCCCGCTTATATTAAACAAGCAACTTTTATTTTCGAAGAAAAAAAAATTTCTCTTTTTACGCTTCTTAACTTAATACTAATAGAATTATGTTAAATTGAATTCATAAATCAGTAACAAATTGTTGTGTTTTAGACATGTTACTATATGTAGCTCTAGATATTTTACTGTTAAACTATAAAAAGAGAACTTTCAAGCTGTCTAACATCTGCTCTTTGGTCTGCTGATTTTTACAACTGCCATTTGGTGTATGAAATCGTTAAAAAGAAGATTATTTTTGTGACAATGATTGTGTGGAATCAGTGTATAATTCACCATTGTTGAGAATGTGTGTAGTCTATCAAGGTTTTATGGTGAGAAACAGATGTCTTTCACGACATTCACTTTCGTTTGAAAGGTTTAAAGACATTTGTTTTCCTTTTTACTTTATTAGAGGAAATATACTTAATACAGTAGAAACTTTGGTTTAAATCGCGTAGTTAGTTTTTCAAAAAACTTTTCATCCTTCTTCAATATATTGAACAAAAGTATTGCATTTTTAAGTTAAATAATTCACGTGGGTTTTTCAATGTATTAGTTTTGCTTTTTTTTTGCAATATTATGGTATGG
This sequence comes from Tetragnatha montana, assembly GCA_963680715.1. Classification (NCBI taxonomy): domain Eukaryota; kingdom Metazoa; phylum Arthropoda; class Arachnida; order Araneae; family Tetragnathidae; genus Tetragnatha; species Tetragnatha montana. Next base: position 55,838,370 of record OY796679.1, read on the forward strand.
TAAATATATTTAGTACGTGAATTTTTACAAAAGAAACCATGGAAAAATTTTCTTTAATTATCTTAATTAAGTTTTACGAAAGAAAAGTCTACGAAAGGATACACTGAAAAGTTTTTTAAGCATTAAAATGAAATTAAATGAATTTATTTAAACTACTACAATTAGGAATATTACTTGGTATATTCTCAGACAAAATTTCCACCAGAATTCCCGAAAACTTTAGATTACTGTTCGCTGAATTACCTAATTACATACAGAAGCAATTTTATTGCATCAAAACACATAAAAGAATTTTTCTCATACCATTGATAGAAGGTCTTTTGAGTTCCACCGCCATAAAAGGACTGCCGACAAGAACCATGAAGGATACAAATTTAAAAGACATGAAATGTCTTAAGCAAGTGCAATGGAACAAAGGCTATAAAATCTTTATTTTCTTGATGGTCGTAGGAGTTGAGTTGAAATGAAAATTACAATTTGAGGCGGTAGAATGATTTATGTTACTGAATTGGAAGCCCTTAAAGCTATATTCTATGTTTCCGTTTCAAATTAGTTTGAAGATCAAACAGTGAAAGCCGATTCTATTAATAGGAATTACCCAATGAGTCCATTATTTAATGCTTCCTGTGTATTCGAATTTACAAAATTTTAAAAATGATCTAAAACGAATTTAAATTATGCTTCGAGATTTCTAAATTTACTTGCGTTTTAATTGACTTGTCGAGGTAGATTTGAACGATATTTTAAGATTTTAGAAAGTTAATGTATGTAATATTAATTGAGTTGTGAGTTGTGAAATACGTTGCAATGTATCGGGTGTTTTATTTTAAAAGAAAGGGGTTTTGGATCTTTTATTTTTTACAACCGGAATTTATTTATTTCTACATTATTTTTATTTTTAGCATATTTTAAGAACTGAAACATAAAAAGAAGTGTGAACGCTCATGATAGTCTAATACTATTGCTCATATTTTCGTTTTACGAAGAGTAGGAAGCAATTTTTTTTTTTGTACTTTGTAGTCTGTTTTTGTGAGTGATTTTTAAAATAGTTTTTTAATTTCTTAATTATAACCTTCTCTGTTTTTATTCTCGTTTATCATTTGTTCGATTTCTCTTTCGTGTCTTTTTTCTTCCGTTCCCAGATAATCTCATTCCCCCAACCATAATCTCCTAATTTTAGTCTCTCACTCTCATCCTTAATTTTATACTTTATCTCTTTTAAAATAAGATAACATTATATTAATGATGAAAAGAAGTCGGAATCAACAAGAAGGCGAGTTTATCTAGATTAATGAGTAAACTTCAGAGTTGCATTTTGAACTTCTATTGGTAAACTTAAACATAAAACATGTAAATCAAAAACGTGAGAATATATATTACTTTTATATTTCTATCTTTTTAAACTATTACCGTTTTAATAATTTTTTAAACTTTTATCATTTTTAATAAAATAATAAAGTTTTAACAATATGGTTTTCCCACATGACTTAATAATTCTGCCTAACTATCTGAAATCATTTCTGTCCTCTCTCTCTAAATTGAAACTTGTTTTTAAACAAAATGTACAAACCCTCTTTGAGTTCGTACTTATTAAGTAAAATACTGCTTCCGTAAGATAGCAACACGCCAATAAGCAGTTGTTTGCTTATTATCTAAATTCTTTATTTTTCAACTGGTGAGTTTTGTTTTGGAAATAACTCCCTCATGAGTAAATTTAACTTTGGAATCGGGAAGTTTATGAAAAGTATGTTGAGAATCATTCTTCGATTTATTATGTGAAGAATTAATGTTTTATTTGAATATATTCCTTTTTTTGTGGAGAGTTGTTTTTAGTGTAAAGTTTAAAAAGAACTACACACAATAAACATTGAAGCACGGGCGTGTCATTAAGGAGTGTCAAATGCCCCCCTTAGAATCCAACTCTATAATTATTGTCATTAAAATGCAAAATTTAGAATTAATTCAAGATTTTTTTCAAAAATCCGCTTTCAATGGTGAGATTTTTTTGAAATTTGACCCTTGAAAACCCTTGACCTTTTAAACTAAGTTTTGGACTTTTGCCTTTGGGTGACACCTGAAGAGAACCACTCTATGAAGGTTGCGGAAATTTCAAGGAAAATATAGTGAACGTAATTGTAAAAATTTCGGGAGGGACCCCTCAGAACCCCCTGGCCCAGTGACACATTGACAGTGATTTTTCACAATTCTTTTAAATAACAAACATTTTCAAGCGCAATATTTACAATTTTTATTTAAAGTTTAAATTATTCTCAACAATCTATTTTTCATTAAAGTTGTAAGGGAAAAATTTTAAAATTCCGTAAACTTAAAGCAAAATAATTTGAATATTGATCGTATACATACAGGAACATTAACAATTACTAAGATGCAAAATTTTCTACTACAAAGAAACGTTTCTAACCATTCTATACTGTATTACATTTGATTGTTTATGCGAAGTTATTGAAACCGTTTCTCTCTACGATGCTTCTACAGCCGAAAGAAACAAAACGAGTTGTTAACTCTTCCTTTTCTTGTAAACGTCTGCAGGTGTGCACAGAGACCACTCTTAAAACTCAAATCACATCAACACCAATATCAAGGGCTTTAACCATAGCCTTCTAGAACGAGACAGGCCTGGCCACTTGCGCATCTCCGGAGCGATGAGTCATCCTAGCCGTCGATTGATTCTCAAGGTCTGAGCTGTGTGCGTACGCGGGAACTTGGAGCAAGCGCCTTTGTCTCTGCTTTGTCCCATGTTTCCCTTGCTCTTTTTGCATCCAGGCCTTTATAATGCCGGACCATTGCTGTGTCCCAGGATGCAAGGGTAATTATACAAAAGGTGCCAGCAATGTAAGTGTGTTTTCCTTCCCTAAAGATGCAGAAAGAAAGAAGTTATGGCTTCGGAAAATACCGAGAGCTCAATTCGCTCCTTCTGAGCATTCCGTGGTTTGCATCAAGCACTTTCGGAGCGACATGGTTATTCGGGTTTTTATACTATTTGTTTTACTGAATCAAGACAATTTTTTGACATTTAAAAATATAGTTTGATTTAAAAAAAATATTGAGGTTAACATCTTTTACAGATCACGTGAAAGCTTTTAACTTATTTATTAATACACATAGTAAGACAAATATGTTTTTCTAAAATAAAAGTTTGTGGGGTATTATCTTGCCTCCCAAAAATAAAATTTTTTTAATAGATATTAATAATTTAATTAAATGTTATGCTTATAACTTATTGGATCAGTTATTTGCGTTTCATGTTTTTACCTTTTAAAAGTTTATAAATAAGTACACTTTATTGACTGAAAATGGAAATCCTATTTATTCATTTCAAATATTAGATTATTCATATATAAAGGAAAAAGGAAATAAACCTCAAGATATATTATAGTACCAGAAAGAGAGAGAGCGGCTGATTTTGAATACTCACTTGATATTTAAATCCTACTTAAAGTTACAAGGCGGGGGTTAATATGGTTAATATTTATCTGTGTAAGGATTAAAAATATTAAGATAGGACATGATCTATTAGTTGTTAAAATAAAGACAGGATTTTTGTTATTATAAAACAGAAATATTTTATTTAAAACGTCGCCCGGTTCAGCTAGCTTCGAATCTCAACTAAACAGCAAATTTTCGAATGTTAATATTGGTTTGAATGACTCAAAAACGAATACAATCTAACCAAAAATGTTGATTTTATAATGCAAGTAGTAATTTAACTGAAATTATGCCGAATCTAATCTAATAAAGCTTGTGAAAGTCGATCGTACTCGGAACAAGGTTTTTTTAAAAATCCCATCTATCAAAATATTTCCCCGATAATGTAAACATTTTCACTCAGAATCATTAGTATTGGTTTCCTACATCACACACAGGTCTTTTTTTCTTTTTCCGATCATTTGTTTATGATTTATAGCGATTTTTCCCCTCCAAAATCGACGCGTCAATGGAAACTCAATGGTTAGCGTTCGTCGGAAAGGATGACTCATCATTCTTCTGTCCCGGCCTTCTCGCTCTCGAAGGCTATGCTTTAACTCTCCAAAAGTTTCCGAAGTCGCGTAACATAATCCCGACTGTCAATATTTGTGAAGAAGCTGCATCCCATATTGACTGATGGTCGTGCTTAAAGACCAATGGCAATTTCCCGGCTCCCGTCTTCACTTCCTGGCATAAAAAAAGACAGTGAGAAGAGGAGTTGATGTTATCGCAGTTGAAGTTTTGACAGGCAAAGCTCTTCTCTCGGAAACTCCCTTCCGCGAGGGTTGATTTTTTTTTTTTTTTGCGCTGAAAAAAATTTTAAACACGCTGAAACCATTTAACCCGACTGAGGAATTTTTTCGCTATTGATGTTGTTGAAAACGATTACAAGTTGTTGAATGTGGTTTCCGTGATTTAAAGGCTAGTTCAGTTTTTGTATTTTTAAAACGTTTCTGAAGAGGGAATGCAAAAAGCTGTAAGGGGCCATTCATTAATTACGTAAGGATGATTTTGGAAATTTTTGACCCCCCCCCCTTACCCCCATGTAAGGGTGCGTAAGATTTTTCAAACCCCTCCCCCCTCTATTCTTAAGTAAGATTCCATTTCGTTTTTCAAAATAATAGAATGTTAGAAAAGGATCAGTTACACTAAAACTCTCAGTTTGACGTAAATCAAAGATTTTTATTTTTCAACAGATAAGTAATATTCTTACTTTCAACTATATATTACCATTATATTTTTATCTCTAGTCTTTGGAATACCATTTACCAGTGATTATTAACTTGGAAAATCTAACGTAAGAATGGGTTTGACCCCCTAAGTAAGGGTATGTAGAGATTTTTCCACCCCCCTCGCTCTCGGGACCCTTACGTAATTAATGAATGGCCCCTAATACAGAACTGGAAATAAAAGAGAGCGAGGTTTAAAAGAAAATTAAATGCGTAACTTTAATTTCTTCTCTTCTTCTTGGAATTTCTTGGGGGAATTCTTGTGAAGAGAATAAACATAATCATACGTCTCCAGCGCCCTTCTAAAATCAATAAAACCAATTTCCTTTAGAACTTACACGAGAGTTTGAGAAAACTTTTAAACCGCAAAATATTTACAATTCACAACTAACTTAATATTCCATACAGGTCAGTTAAAAACTATGTTGTTTCTTGCAAAAGAAAATTAATAAAAGTAATAATAGAATATTTCATAAAGAAAATATTTATGAATCTTCCGAAAATCAATCATAAATCAAATCAAAATCATTAAATTTACTATAGAAAGTGTTTTGACTAATAAAAAAAAGCTGAATCAAGTTATTCATTTAAACCAATAAAACTTCTTTTTCATCTTTTAGTCATCTGACACTGAAGATAAAAAAAATATGTTGTTCTTTGGGGGATATTTTTGCGGCACAGGTAATTTGAAGCATGGTGGTCAAATCCTAACGTTAATGAAGAAGCATCTATCATTTTCCAAGTCCGTTATATGATCCATTGTGCAAAAGTTGGATAGAAAGTTAATCATGCGTTTTAAGTGTCAAATCAATGAAACGAATTGCTGGCTCGGCTTTTTAATTTGGTGTTTCTTATGATGATAAAGATTTCTTCTTGTTCTTCTGGTTCTACTTGTATTGAAACGTATAAGAGTGTCTGTTTTATAAAAGAGTAAAATTAATTATTTACAGAAGTTATTATTACGATTGAGTATCTTTTGTTGAAGTATTATCTTTAAATTAGATTTAATTTTTTTTGTACTATTACTTTCGTCAAAAATAAAAATATAAAATCCGTGTTTTAAAAAATAAAACGAATAATATCCTAATGTTAATTTAGTATCAGTACACTATTACAAACCAGAAAACTTTTAAAATGCAATAATTTATTCGTACCTGAAATGTTCTCTTTCTGACTAATACCTCTTTTTTAATAACCAAGGAATCATACAAAAGTTACTTTAATCAAGAACTTACTCCTTCAAAACAAATTAATACACAAAATAATTTGTTTTAAAATTAAATAGATTTTTAAGCATAAATATAAAAAAGCATAAAAATTATGCTCTTTCCAATATCTTCCATCAATTATACTTATCTAATCAAATAATTTATTACTAAAATTTATATTAATTCACAAACTATTCATATACCTACCTATACATTACTCGTTCTTATACATATTTTAAGAAAAATAAATTTTTGCATTGCCTAAACGAAAGTTGTATAATTTTAAATAAATGATATTTAAAACAAAAAGTCGGTCTTTTTTTTAAAGGGATTTCATAATTTTAAAATAAATTAAAATGCTTTTAAGTTATTTAAGTAAACAGTTAGAAATTATTTAGAAAAACCCTAATTACTTAGGGCCTTCTATACTTTTATAACACTAAGTATAAAATCTTACTGTTGAGGTATAGAAACTTTCGCATGTTAAAAAACGGTATGTGAAACTTAACTTATTTAGTCAGATTCTTCGGTATTTAATTATTATCTACAAGGTTTTTTCTACCCACAAAATAAAAGGCTTCTTTGGGGATGGCTTAGAACAGAGTGGCATCTGGCTTGATGCCATAGCCGGCTATTAATTTTTCTTTTTGTCGTGCTTAGGCAGCTGTTTATGTTCTGTGACATAGGAACATAATGTTTTGCAGAAGATGACATTATTTCACTCAAAGTAGCTGGCAACATTCGTGTTTTCTTTAATTCTGTTGGAAACAACTTAAAAAGTTTTGTGTTTTACATAAAAGTGTTATATAATCTCTGCATTAGTTTTTTTTAGTTACGTTTGGCCCCAATTTTACATTAAAAGGACACGTGCATACTTGAATCAAATTTGGAAGTTAATTATGTTAATTATAAGCTAGACTTGGCAACTAAAGTTTTATTTGGGGATGATGATTCATTTTTGTAAGGATTGATTTTAGTTAATAACCTTAATTAGATGTTCATTTTTACGTTGAATGTAAATATTTACTTAATTTGCCTCTTACTATCTTATTACTTTGAAATATAGTTTAAGTTGCATAACTTCAGCAAAATGTCTTTGGATATAATTGGAAATGTTCTCACTTAATTACTTAAATTTCTCATTTCGACTAACTTGAAAAATGATAGATCATTAACGACGAATTTAATGAAAAATCATCATTCTAAAGTACTTAAAAACTTCAATTAATAAAATTAAAAAAAAACTTAAAACTCATTAAAAACTTCCTTCTCTTCCACTTTAATGGACTGCTTTAAGAACATTGCTTTGGAAAAATTAAAATTAAAGATATATTTGAAATTTTTACTTCAATTTCTTCTCATCTTATTAGAGTTATTTAAACCAATTATATGAAATTAAGATAGCGTTTTGTAATCCTGTCTTTCAGTTGGCCTTTTCGTTATCCATTATGGTTGAATCCACACAATTGTTATATTAAGTACTTTTTATACTCTTAAGTAATTTTATTAAATCATGAATCTTATATTACCTATCTATTCGGTTTCATGTATCTCTTACGTATATATTAATCATACTAGATTTTTAAAAATAGAAAACAAGAGTGTATGAATTGTTTTATTTTCTCTATTTACAAGATTTTTTTAGAATGTAAAAGTATTTTTAAGTTTGTTGCATCTTGCATTTGACATAAAACGCATAATTCGTGTGTTTGTTTTGTCTCAAAAAATTCAATGAAAAGGAAGGAAAAAAAAACATTAAATAATTTTCTGTTTCGTTACTTAGAACGAAACTAATATTATTCAAATTTATTTCATAACTTCTAAAACAATGTTTTAAAGATTTTAAAATGTTTCCTAAATCTCCCATGATTTCCCAAGGCATACATTTTCCAAGGCATATAGAGCTAAAAAAAAGAACAGCTCAAATTTTCTCATTTCACATTTAGAAAAAAAAACTGTCTCACCTGTTTGACCTTTGACCACTTCTCTCATGATCATAATGTCAAAAGGTTATTTGCACCCCGCTGAACCTAAATAAAACTAGTGTTCACAACCTATAAGAAGAATCGTGATTTAAATCTTACGTTTATTTTTTACGACTTTTTAAGTCTTGAATCAACATTTCATTTCTTAATTTGCATATTTTGACTTTTTCTTCAAAAAATTTAATTTAGAAAAGCAACTTGTGCACACATAGAAATGAATCCTACATACATAATTTATGACTGTATTTTTATATTCCATCCATGGATTTATGTCTCTTGAGCCACCCCATGCTGTTAGGGTCAGGGGTTAAATCTGGAAAGAAACTATTATGGGGTATATTAGCAGACTTCAATATGCTGTTTAGTTAAAGACGGACTTATTAGTTTTATTTTTACTGATAGAATTTACTTGGTTCAGGTGCCTTTCATCTTAGTAGTCAATTTGGTTGAACTACTGGCATAGCAAAAGGCTATGACAAATGAAAGAGGGTAAAAGAATGTTAAGATACATGCAATATGAAATTTTATTTAATATTAATACAGGTTCTTAGTGTAATTTTTTAAACTATTTTCTTTATAAAAATAACTATAAATTAGTAAACAAAATCGAATAAAAGCTATTTTAAGTTAGGTTTTTGTTTTACAAATTAGATTTTGATTTAGATTTAGATATTTTTCTCATTTATTTATTAAAAGTAAAGTTCGAGTTTTTTTTCTAAGCCATTTTTTTATTTGCAGCGAATTTTGCGACTGAAATGTAAGATTGTAACTTTATCTATTTTACTCTTCTTTCTATTACTTATGTTAAAAATGTTGTGCATGCAAAATGTTAAAACAACAATTGAAACAAATGTTTATTGGAACACCTTTCTTTTATAATTTAGTTGTAAAACTACGGGATAATTAGAGCTTTAAAGCATCAAAACTAAGCGACAATCATTAACAAATTAAAACTAGTTAAAAGTGATTGATTTCTTTCACAAACACACGTTTTTAATTGATTTTTTAAAACTCAAATTAACAGATTGTAAGAAATTTAATGAAATAAATTAAGTTACGAATAAAATATGAATGAAATTTTTTAATATCAATAATGGTAGAATTATCTTTTCTGTTCTTTTCAAAGAAAATAAAAATACAAAAATACATACCTGAAATTATTTTCAATGCAAGTGTTATTAACTTTACTAAATTAATAACGATAAAAAATACCAAAGTTCATATGACTAATGCCATTGAAAGCATCTCGTTACCATGAAGTTACATAACCTTTACATTGTAACATGCTGTTAGAGTCAAAGAAGGTAAAGAATCGTCCAAGAAACACACCCCCTCATTTAACAGATGTCTCCCAAGAAACGCTTCGTTAGTTTTATGCCCAATTTTCTGCTTTACAAAAAGTGTTTCTTTTCTGAAGATCCCTAGTAAAAAGTCATTGCGTTGTGTTTACGGCAATTTGTGCGTTGATGTTTATTAAAGAAAAAGCTATCTTGAGAAACTATCTGACGAATTCAGCGAGGCAAAACTTAATTCTAGACGTTGCGATTATCCTAACGTTCAATTATGAGCCTCCCTTAGTATTTTCATTCTAGTGAAAATGTCTTTCTTAGGAGTTTTTTTGTTTAAGGAATATAATTATGCAATACTCAATTCATAGAAACCGTAGTTCGATATAATTTTCTTAGTTCAAAGTTAAACTCTCTAGTTCACTTAATAATAGCTTTTTTCCCGATAGCATTTTATATTGTCGGATTTCAAAAATGACCACCTAAGGACAAAAACTTCACACAGTTTTTATAAGTAAGTCAAAACATGGCAGTTAGTCCTGGAATTTTATTTCTAACTCCAACCGTTTCCTCACGATAACCCATTTTTCATAGCATCTGGCAACTTTTTTTCGTGCTTTATATAATAGCACCTCACGCTTGCTTCGGGGACTCCCCAGAAAAAATGTGAAAATTTCCCCTCAAAAAGGTGTTTTGGCTCATTTTGAGATCCTTTGGAAAACACCCATAAACCCTTTAATAAACACCCTATTTTCACGGAAAAATAGTATTGTATAATTTATGGCAAAATATTAAGGAGGGTTGTTTGGGATCCTACTTCAGAAATTTTTTGAAATTTGCCCCTAAAAGTAGCGTTTACACCAAAACAGGACCACTTCTTGTAAGGCACAAAATTTTCTAGGTAAAACAACACATTAAAGATTTCAAAATTTCGATGGGGGTTTGGGGTCCACCCCCAAAAAAGTTTCGAAACTTTTACCCTTAAAATTAGTGTTTTTACTACTTTTGCGACCCTTTGGGTAACACCCGAAGAGGACAGCTCTTTGTAAGCCACATAATTCCCAAGGAAAAATCAGTATAAAAATTTATGATACAATTTCGGAGGGGAGGTTGAACCTCTAACCCCCCTTGGATACGGCCCTGATGTATCCTCATCTCATGAATGTTGATTGTTTGAAGGTTAAAAGATACTAAATTTCTAATCCAAAGCTATCAACTTGAGGTTGAACCTCTTTTTTGCCAGTCTCGCTTTATCTATAGAAATTCCTCTAAAGGGAAAGTATCCTCAAAAGTCCTCTAAAAGAGAAAGATTGAGTGATGGAAGTTTCGTCTCTGATTAACTCTTTTTGATCGCTGCTACTGATGGCACACCAATGCGAAACAATCAATCCACAGCGGGCGTTGGTTGTTATTTTTCCCTGTTAATCTCTTGGGTGTTGCTTACTTTTGGGAAATGATATTCAGTGACAGTTGCTGAAAAACTCAGGTGTTTGAGGGCTTTGACTTTTTTTTTAACTAGCGTATTGGGTGGAATAAGTTTCAAATTATAGATCAAAGACACGTTGTTATGTGATTATTCTTGTGGAGTTTTTGGCTTTTAACTTTTAAGTAGTGTTAGGCAAAATCGATACATAAGTATCGATTAATAAAAGGAAAGCTCTACTAAATAGATTGGAAGCACTTAATCTGCGTCTAATAAGTTATTAGAAATGCCTGTATGATCAAAAATTTAAGTATTGATAAAAAAAATATTTTTCCCTCAAAAACTTAAAATCCTTTTGGCGGCTCTTTAGCTATGTGGTCTAACTAAGCCCTTGAACATCTCAAACCTTAAAAATACTAAGCAGTTTCAAAACGTGGAGGGATACCTTAAACGCACTTTTCTAAAGTTTGTCTACCACAAGAAAAACTTTTGACGTCTTACAATATTGTGGCGGTTGTTATGGAAACGGATTATTCCACTCAATTTTGGGGGTGATGGTAATTCATAAAATCTGTGGGGCTATCATTTAGCTCTGTACTCCTTTTCAAAGTTTCGTTTTTCTCGCTGCGGTCAGACTGTAGAATGAAAAAAAAAAAACATATTTGTAACTCGAAAATGCTCCGCAGTTTTCCCAATTTAAGCGCAATCCCTTAAGCAAAAAAAAAAACCAGCAAGACAATCGCGTATGATTTACCGCCCCATGCCACAGTCAATTGGTCCCCTCCGTTATGTCTCTTTTTGCTTCTTGAAATCGTTTATCTGTCTCATTTTCGAGAAGAATACCTCGTGTGCCATGTAAATCACCCAGCTTCCCATTGTACGGATGGCTGAATGGTGGGCAGAACTTTAAAATAACGTGATTACCGTATTGTGAAGAGCTATTATGCATGAACAGTTTCAACGAAATCCATTTGTTCCAATTGCTGCGTGGTGGACTTGTATGATGGCCTTCGATAGGACCAAGCCCATGGCTATCACAGCATAATTGCGGACTTATATAAAAATTGCTTTGTGCCATGAATACATTTATGTGACTTGTAGTGAATATTATAATTATCTACCTTAGTGGTTGGGCTGTGGAGTATTCATTGTAGAATTTTTCTGAAAAATATACCTAATATCCATCTGTTGAATAAATTTGTTCAGATTTTCGACCTTTTAAGTACTGTTATTTCTCTTATAGAAAACTACATTTTTCTTACTGAGTCGTTCAAAGAGTCTTGTGTGGTTCTCCAACGTCGAATAAAGAATCGTGAACATTGTCTAATTTTTATAGAAAAACCTACATCAAAAAATATTTTAAAAATTCTTGAATTCATCATATTTAATAAAACATATGTGTGCCTTTCTCCCCAAGAATACTACTAGGCATTACACCGCTTTCTTAAAGAATATATGAAGTCTTCGATATTAGAATACTGCGCAAGTAAGAACTTCGTTAAAAGTTAGTATGAAAAATTTAAGGAAAGAACATAATAGAAACTAGCTGGAACTTCAACTCCTGCTGGGACTCGATATTTTGAACGCAGAAACGGAATCTCATGTTTAAGATTTAGCTGTAAAATATTTAAGAAAAAAGTGTTTTGATATCTACTAAATGGTAAAACTAAAATTCAACATTAAGTACGCTTTCTTTGTTTATATATTATAATAAGGTATATGAGACTTTTAAAATCACCTATACAGGACAGCAACCTTTCCTGAACCCAGTACGTCGCTACGTGGAAAGAAAAAATGGGTAAACGCAAAGCCTATTGGGTTGCTAGGAGGAGTTTCGGTACGCAAATCGTGATAAAAAGACTCTATAATATAGTGTCTTTTTATGTTATATCTCATGTAACATTCATATGTCATATATGTCTCACGCAGATATATTTGTAACTCCTCTGAGAGAGTATTTCACTCCTTGAAAATCGGAAATACTCTTTAAAAAACTAGCCAGGAGTATTTTCACTCTTTGAATTTTTCACAAAAGTATAGCTGAGAAAATGCACCGTTCCCACCGAAATCAAAAAAATAATATTTTTCTACTCAAAACACCAACTGATCTCAACGGAGACATTTTTGCCCGACATCTGGCCAAAGCAAATTGCCAAAAGCCAAGGCATCCTAATTATCATACTTTTTAATTGCGTTTTCATACAGACATAGTAATTTTTTTTTCATTTATTTTTCTGATGCTTAGGGTGTTTGATTGTGGTTTTCGTGTCTCTTTATATGCAGTTCATGCTATTTCCGTATTTTACTCCTCATAATTCAATTTCACTCCTCCTAAAAAAGTCAAGGAGTATTTTTACTCCTCCAAAAAAAACCTAGGAATAACACTGGTCTCACGTATATATTATATACATGAGTTTAACAAAATAATCATATTTTTAAATTGACGTTTTTCATTTCACTCAAAAATCAGACAAAATTCTTTGTTTGTTCGTGACGTCATAGAGTCAACTTAAGTTGCTGTCTAGTATACCTATTATATCCTTAACTTTCGAAGCTTTCCCCCGCAGGTCACCTGCCCGGCCGCAGCCATGTCAACCCCGGCAAGACTGTCGAGTATAGTGGGTAGTCTGGGTAAAATAACTTCTCGGCCGTACGTATTCTTAACTGATATGAACGGAATGGCGTTTCCTTAGCCAACAGAAACACCCCGCCAAGGTATGTTACCTCGATGGGCGTCCGCATTAGCACAAACGAATGTCACCGTCCGCCACTTAGCTCTCGAAAATACCGATGAGTTACAACTCCGTCAGCCCACACACACTTCGAGATGAACGACTCGCCGCAAAGTGCCGCAATTCCAGAGCCACAATTCCAGAGGAATCCCCTCTGCAAAAAAATAATCGCGCCATCTCGGAATACAAAATCGAATCCAGAACAGAGATCGGAAGGTTGTGCTAATGTGAGAAATAGAGTGACAGAGATAAGTTAGATAGGAACTGTTCGGTTCCAACGCCTACTACTATTCCAGGAGTAGTTGCTCAAGAGGTATACGTGAGCTGTGGTCAAATGAATACCTCCAGTAACTTTTGTGAAGGGTTGACATCTGTGTCATTTAGATTCAATGAGAGAAGTGGTTACGTGGTGGTTTGGTTAGGATGGCCTGATGAGATTGTGGAGGCGGTTTATGGGATTTCCCACTTAGATCAATTGTTCAGTGTTCCACTCGTTAAAACGGCATTTTCAAAACTGCTGAGTAAAAAACACTCAAATCTGAGTATTTCGCAAACTCAAACTGGCTCCGAATCAAATTTACTTAGTGTTCGGCAACTAGTGGTCAAAAAATAGTTAACTACCAACTACTAACTAGTCTGGGAAAATCTAGTTGCAACTAGTAGTTAACTATTTTTTCCTGGGACTAGTTACTACTAGTAGTTAACTGTTTTTCAAAGTAGTTAACTACTAGTTAACTAGTCTATTTAATTTCATAACCCAGGTAGCACAAGGACATTGGACAATGATGTGCCAATACTGGCCAATATCGCGAACATCGTTGAATATCGGACATCGGAATCACGATATCTGACAGCTTTGAACGATATTGCGTAATTTTTTAGAAGAGAGGGAGATTAGAAATACATTGAAAAACATTTTTTATAACGTTATTTGTATGAAAAATAAGTGTGAATGTCAATTTGGACCTTTTTACCCATTTTTTTGGTAAAATTGCTAAAATAATATCGGTGAACTGATTTTGATTAATAATGGCCAATGTCGTGAAATCAATATTGCCATGGCGATTTCGATCGATATTGTATGGCGTTGCGTAACCGACATCAGAAAAACGAGATCACAAGTCAATTCAAAGTCGTAGGAAGGATATTGGCCGATGTTTGGCAGCATTGTAAAACTGTTATTGTAGGTACGATATTGATTGATAATGAGTGATTTTTTCATAGAGATGAAAAAAAAATTAGATGTAGATTTCATTTCCGAGTGTTTTTTGATGCCAGTTTTTGATTCTGACAACAGTTTTAAAATATTCATCAGTCAAAACAATATATGTAATTTTTATATTTAATCGGATATTGGCCGATATTTTTCAGGTAGAATGAAAACATTGGCCAATGCTGTACTGAGAGTGACCACTATCGTAGGATGTCGGAATCTGGATATCTGACAGCAATGATTGATAGCGAAGCAGGCAGTGTAAGCGAAAAGCCGCGAATGCGCGCTTCAACGTGCCGAGAGCATTTGCGGCGATGGCGGCTTCCTTGAAACCGTACGGAGAGCAACATTTACTCTTGCACCGCGCTACGAGCGCCAAATCGGTTACGGATAGTTACGGTCATTCGCGGCTGTTCGCTTAAGCTGCTTGGCTCTAATTTATGTCCGCCTTAAGAAACAATGTTAACCACCTTTTTGGTAAAATTGCTAAGATAATATTGGAGGAAGGATTGACAAATATTGAACGAAGTCTTGAAATAGGTGTCGTAGAAATGATATTGTCTAATGAAATGATATTGTAGTAAAATATTGATTGAAAATGAGTGATTTTTTCATACAGATTAAATGGAAGTTAGATTAATTTTTTTTTTTCATCTCTGTGAAAAAATCAGTCATTATCAATCAATATCGTACCTACAATAACAATTTTACAATGCTGCCAAACATCGGCCAATATCCTTCCTACGACTTTGAATTGACTTGTGATCTCGTTTTTCTGATGTCGGTTACGCAGCGCCATACAATATCGATCGAAATCGCCATGGCGATATTCATTTCACGACAATGGCCATTATTAATCAAAATCAGTTCACCGATATTATTTTAGCGATTTTACCAAAAAATGGGTAAAGGTTCAAACTGACATTCACACTTATTTTTCCTACAAATAACGTTATAAAAAATGTTTTTCAATGTATTTCTAATCTCCCTCTCTTCTAAAAAATTACGCAATATCGATCAAAACTGTCAGATATCGTGATTCCGATGTCTGATATTCGCGATATTGGCCAGTATTGGTACATCATTGTCCAATGTCCTTGTGCTAACTCGTGGCACGTTAAGCCTACTTGTACTGACTTTGATATTGAATAGCTCCGGATTTACTAGAATCACAGCTTAGCGGTTTGTAATTTGTGAAAGCATTTAAAATGAGGTTTCGAACCGCAAGTTTTACCAAGAGGTGGTGTAAAAATTGCGCAATCTGAAGAATTCAATGTTTCGTTTTCTTAGACGGTTTTTCACAGATTTCTCCCGAAATAATGATCTGAAAGCTTAGCAATAACCATATTCTTGAACAACTTTTTGAAACCTCTCAGAATAATGTTAGAGAGACTCCTTACCTCTCAGTAAAAAGGAGCTAGGGTGTTTGAAAGTGAAAATTAGAACGAGCTCATGGGCTCAAAACATCAAAATATGGATCTCACCTCTTAGTGACAAAGATCGTTTTGAAGGGAATTTTAAGGAGATACACACATTAAAATTTCAGACCCCTACCTCTAAAACTCCGGGCGTGACGCCCAATTTAGGTTTTTTCAGTAAAACCAGAAAAACTCCCGAAATATGGATCCTACCCCCTTACGCTTTACATATTCTTAATCTACAAGTCTATGTGAATACTATGATATAAAATACTTGGGGGGCACTCATGCTTTCTCCCTTTCCACCTTTTTCTTACATCTCCAAAAACCCAATGAATCCCTATAAATACTAGTAAGCCCCTTTTGTGTTCAAAAATTCCTGGATGATGGCAGAATCACCATGGAAACTCAAGTTTATGGAAAAAGCTTACCACATTACTCTACTACCATAAAAAAATTTTAAAAAAAAATCAAACTTATTATTAAATACCAATTTTGGGCCTTTTCGGACTTGTGTTTTTTCCCCGAAATACTGTTTTTTACCAGACTCTGTAAAGCCCCTAAATATGTACTCAATTGCTTAAAAATTCGATATATTTTGAGGTCATCTGTAAGAATATGCCAAAGAAATAAAATTTGAAAGCATTTAATGGGTTTAAAAAGTCCAAAACGCAGTATTTTGCCAGGAAAATGAAAAATGTCTGTAGCCTTAGTTGACCCGTTCCTCATCTCTACCGGGATTGGTTTTTATAAAGTTCTCGAGAAAAAAGAATTCGTAAAAATAAAAATTTCGTCCTACCAATTAAAATATGAGCACATTTTTACTTTCAAATTTATTTAATCAAGATTCCTTTTTAAAACTATTTACTTTTGATGATGTTTTATTTATGTCGAGTATAACTCTCTGGACTGAGCCACCCCGAAGATTGGATTTCCCTTCTGCAAATGGCAACACCATGGCAATACGTCATTCCTTTGTTATTCTTTCTTGGAAGTTGGACTGTCCTCGCGTGTCGCTTGCACTCGCGGCACTCGCACTCATGGTCAGTTTCTTATGCTTCACATGCTTATTTCAAGTAAGTTATACGTTCAATATATTTTATTTAGTTACCATCAGTGTAGATAATTTTGTAAATGATGAAGTCTTCATTTGTTTGTGTTTGTTTGGTTAGCAAAATGGAATGCTACATCCTGTTGGATGATTTGCCTCATACAGTGATCGCAGTTGTCCTATGATTCCTATATTTTTGGGAAAATCCGAAAAAATGTCCTATATTTTCAAAAACGGCCATTCGTCCTATATTTTTTCCATTTCACAAAACCAAAAACTTAAACTGCCTAAACTTCTTTCTTAAAAATCGAGAAATAGTTTTTATTTCCAAGAAAAAAGACTAATTATCGTGGTAAAAGTCGGAAAATCGCTATTTTTCGTGTAAGTTTCGTTTTGCGTGCGGAGTGACCAATTGCGGAGACCATTGCATAGTGCATTGTTTTGTGACCATTGCATGGTTTTAATAGTTTTATAATCTAAATTTTTGAGTCTGATGGAATTTATTTACCATTTTTCAAATTTGTGAAAGGATTTTGAGCATTTTTAAAAGTAATTACCTTTTGGCCAAATATTTAAAATATTGAATTTTTCATAATATATTCTCATTAATTTGGTTTTATTATAAAAGGCTTGTGTATTAATGCATATTAAAATTTTGTCGTTCCAATAAAAGGTATGATTGATTTAATTTTGATGTCCTATATTTTTTTGTGGGAAATCCTATATTTTTTCTTGAGCCTGCTGCTATCACTGCTCATACCTGAGATATTTATTTTTGTAAATATTAACATAAATAACTATAATTGTAATTAAATTGTTAATTGCATACTAACTGCATTTAATATAATTGTGAAATCCAATTCGAACTACTCACCAGCTGCCACTACTTACTTAAACCTTTTAAAATGGTATATTATTGGAATTTTAACATGATTCGTAGGACAAAATTTACATTTTTGGTCAAATATTCTTACTGGTCGGTCAGTCTCATTGTCTTCAAAATTAATTTAGATGTTTAGGGAACTATGTAGCTTTTAGAAAGTTTATGACTTATGTTTTTCTAAAAAGTAAAACTGGAATCCCTAGTAAAAAACTCAAAATTAAAATTTTGGAGTGTAGAATTATACTTTTCTATAGAGCTTTCCACACATAGTTATAATTAGGAAAACTGGAAAGTTCTGTCGTGTCAGGGAGCATCTGTGTATAATGCATTTTTTGGTTTGGTTTGGTTTTTTGGTTACATATGTTTTCCGGTATGTGTGCTTGATCTCAAGGATCCGCTTATACACCTTCGTCAAGTAAGACAGACACAACAGAATTTTTACTGGCACAAAGAAGGAAAACACACCCAGGGGCGAGGTGAGAATCGAACTCACGACGGGGCAGTGCGCAGACTGCTGGCGTGAAAGGCAGAGGAGCAAACCGAACAGGCCATCCCGTCCCCCATTTTTTGGTATTTTTCCATTACAGTAAACTAGTTAGATAAACTTCAACTTCTATTTAAAGCCAGTTTGGTGAATTTTGGCTCTTTTTTTTTTGTTGGCTCACCTTACAAGATATCCTAAATTCTAGAATTTAAAAGATTTTGCTTTTTTCTAGCTGCCATCTGGTGACCTAGCCCCAGTTAGTATCTCATGTTTACGAGGTGCTAAAAGAAAGGAGCAACAACAGAATATTCAATTGAAATGTGGACGCCTGAATTGAAGGAGGAACGCCTGACTGGTGACCATGGTAAGAAATCCATCATATGATTCAAATTAATGAGTATTTAAGGCAGGGTTGCTTGATTTAAATCACCTGATTTTTTTCAAAAAAATCATTGATTTAAATCAAAAATGTTAAACTGCCACAATTTAAATAAAAAAATAGTTGTATGCTTTAAAATGCTTTGCAAGGTTATTTGCATTTCAATTTTTTTTTTTTAAATTCTGGTTATTGTACTACCAATTACAAAAATATTTACAACGAAAAGAGGTAAATAGCAGCGTTTGGAATCAATAATTGTGATAAATTAAACTAGAATTAAAAATCTTTAAATTTTTTTCAGGTATACATCCCCTTTTCAAAACACAAGCATGAGAATGATTTTTATCGAAAGCTTGCTTTTATAGTTTTAGTCATGTTTTCCAAACTATTATTTTTTTAAACATAATTACAGCGAATACTCTGGGTACATAACTGTCAATAAGTTGCTTATTTGATTTTATTTGTATAAGTAATTATTATTTTAAAGAAATAAATGCACAATACATTTAGTGAAATTAATTCAACTGAATTATTGAAATTAAAATTTTTACATAAAATTGATGCATAGATTTTTTTTAGAAATCATCACCATTTCTTTTAAAAATTGATTTCACAATTAGGTAAAAATAGTTATAGAAAGAAGGATAAAAAATTTTAGTAACTGATAGTACAATTAATTGTTCATTCACCATTTTAGGATGGGTTTGGGCATCTCACCATGAAATGGTAGCAAACTACTTCCCTTAATTAATTCAATTAATTAATGCCTAAAATAGATAAATATTGGGATATTAAGTAATGCTAAACTATTGTATAACATGCATATTACAATATCAGTAAATTATAACCAGTTTTGGGAAGTTCAGAGCTAGTAATTCATTTAAATAAAAAAATCTGATTTAAATAAAAAAAATCCTATTTAAATAAAAAAAATCAGCAACCCTGATTTAAGGTAAAAACAATATGAAATAACTTCCAATTGATGGGGAAGTAAAATAGTAACTGAGTAATTTAAAAGTTAATTCCCATTGATTTGTTTTGTGTCAAAATCATAAGTATTAATGTTGTGCAATTGCCATGCTATTTTACTTGACAAATACAGGGGCCAAGAGGGGAAAAGAAAGAAAAAATGGCAAAACAAAAAGTATTTTTTGAATGGCTAATAAATGTTATTCTTTCTTGTACCCCTTCCCCCCTTCTTTCCTCCTTTATTAGCTCAAAAAGGGAGCACTTTCCAGAGTGCCCCCTTCGATCCACGCCTGGTAAGAATAAGTATACATCAAGTACCTATCATTACGTCTTTTTTAGGAGGTTAGGTGAAACATGCCAATCAAACTCGATGCGTCTAACAAAACTCAACTGTCAAACAGGGCACAACTACAATATACAGTATAATTTTGTATCTGGTTTTGACAGAAATGAAGATAATTTAATTATGTGATCCCCTTTAAAACATCACCTGTTTATTTGAAAATCCATTTTTAGTTTGTTTCCAATATATCAAGTAATTTAAATTGGAACTGATTCCATTTAAATATCAATAATGATCTTTTTATAAATATGTTCAAGCTTTTGATTTGACTAATCTGCATTTTTCACTAAAACTAATTATTCTCCTTTCCTTCTAGCAGTAGCAGGGAAGAGGCATGGTAATATACAGACAAGGAAGCTGTCTGATGCAGACAAGGAATTACTCGATTGTTTTGCATCAGTCCCAAGCAAGCATAGAAATATTCTTTCAACTGAATTTTTTTTCTAAAAACAGTTAAAAATTGCTTCAAATGTTTCATATTAATTTAAAATTTTGATAATTATTTTTCAGGGGGTTTATCTGCCATTGTGGACATTGGTACTCAACATATAGTAAAAGGTGTCATAATTATTATAACACAAAATTTTATCTTATTAATTTAATTTTTGAATTATTTACCTCTTTAGTTTAAAAATGATATTTAAAAGCTATAATTCAAATTCATTTTTAAAGTTTATTCTTTGTTTTAAGTTTTTGTGCAAACAGAATTTTTCTACAAATAATACTACTACTTTTATGCAATAATTAATTTTACTTTGTTTCTGTAGAAAAGAGTATTTTGAATATGTTTAGACTTTTTTAAAAATTCAAATGTGTAAAATTTTGTGTATATATTTTTAAAAATTAATTAAGGGATAAAACATAAAAATGTCCAACTTAGCTAAACTTTTTTTCCAAAAAATTTTTGCATTCTAAATAATTAATATCATTGAGTAACAATGTCCATCCTGGTGGAACTCACAAGACGTAGCTCTCAAATACCCAAAATATGTCATTTTTAAGTGGTATAATTTATGTCAAATTTATTAATGTTCTACAGATAAAGAATGACTATTAATTCTGATGTTCAGTGGATGAAGTATTTGTAAAATAAACATGTATACTTGCAAAATAAATCATTGTATTATATTTACTTTGCAGCTGTTTTTTTTCTCATGAAATCTTTAAGTATTTAATTCTTAATTTATGTGTGGTTATCAACAAATGCAATAAAAGTGTATTTCAGATATGGACACCTGTGAATATTTGGAGGAATTGAGCATTTTTTTGTAAGTGATATTGATCAAAGTTGTAATTGGTTTCTCTGGTTTAGAAAATATGAAGGATTGAAAAAAAACTATTTAGGCATGAGTATATATATTTAGTAGGTATGTCTGGAATATATAAGGAACAATTTATAAAACTTGTAAAGCATTTGCTGTAAAAATAATTAATAATGATACACTTGTGAATAACAAGAGGTATATTAAAGTGGAAAAGTGATTTTCATCAATGGTTATGTTTAGAATTCCTATCAGTGGGGAACTGTCTATTCAGCAATCTCAAATCTGATAATGTCGATTCCATCCGGTATTTGCCATTATATCAGGCTCCACAAAAATTTCTAAGGGGTTCTGATTTTAATGGCGAATACCGAACGGAATCGATAACTATTGGAAAAGACGGAGGTCGAAACTCCGGCGTTAATTAATGCTGTACGATATTCAAAAATTGCAAATCCGAGATTGGCCGATATTTTTGACGGGACCGAATAACATCGAAACTCGGGCATTGATCAGTGTTCTAAATTATTCTAGAATCTCGCATGACATTGATAGATCTCGGAAAAAACGAACATCGAAACTCCAGGATTGATCAGTATTCATCAATCTCGAATCCAATATTTTTTGAGGGGTCTGATGATCGCCAATACCTCATGACATCGATAGATCTCGGAAAAGACGAACATCGAAACTCCAGGATTGATCAGTATTTATCAGTACTAATCCGATACTAGCTGATATTTAATTTTGAGACTGGCCAATGTTTGCAGAACGAAATTGGCCAATGCTGTCGTGACGACATTGTCCGATATCGATAAAAACGAATATCGGAGATGCGAGATTAATCAGTGTTGTCTAATATTATCTGATTTCGAGAATCGGTATTGGCCGATGTTCAAGGGGGGGTCATTTTGGTAGTGGCCAATATCGACCATACAATATCGATCGGGATTCGTGTGCTACCTGGGAACCTATTTTTTGCCCAAATTCTAATACATCTTTCTTATCTATATCACTAAAAACGCACAAAAAAGGGCCTTTAATTTTGGTTATGGTATTTTAAATACTCTACCATCTTAATTAAATTTGTTACAGTACAATTTTTTCTATATTTTGATAAAAATTTTAATAATATTTTTTTGAAAGTAGTTGAAATTTTGAAAGTAGTTTCAACTAGTAGTTATTAAAAAAGTAGTTCAACTAATAGTTGAACTAGTTTAAACCAAAAGTAGTTAAACTACTAGTTAACTACTAGTTGATCAGTAGTTAATAACTACTAGTTGCAACTAGTTCTAGTTAACTAGTGCCGAACATTAAATTTACTCAAGTTTGAAACGTGCATAAAGTCATTTCTGAAAATATGCAGGTACTCAAAAATGATCCATCATGGCCTTTGTCAAAATGACCCCCCCCTTCGATGGTTCAGTATTCGATCACAGCGTGACTACTTAGTAAATTAGAGTGTGATGCCACATCTAAGCGAAGCGGGCTATCATGTTTATAAATCCAAGCATGTCTACACATTTATTTCTTCTTAAAATAATAAACTGTGCAGAGATTAAACAAAAATACAAATAATTTTAGTGGTGACTATTGAATTGTTTGAAACTTAGTATTTCTGGTATTTTATAAAATTGAAAAAATTGAGTTTTCATATGTGAAACAGTTTCATATCAAAATGAAACTATCGATGTACTCAGATTTGAAATCGACAATTTTCTTAGTGTTGTGTTTAGTTTTCCACCCAGTCATTCACTTTATAATTTTATCTGTTAGTTTAACGATTGTTATATTTTTCCTACTTATTTCTCTAATTAATGATATCTCATTGAAAAAAATAAATGCAAAAAATTATTACTATGATTACCTCTATGAAGTAGCAGAATATGAGGTAAATTAGATGCTTTTAGGCATTAAAAAACTCTAATGAATTTAAAAAAGGATTGTAAGACTCGAATCAATACTCGGTTGATCTAAGAGCACTGAGAATTTTTAAGGTATTTTTGACGTGTGTCAGAAATCTTAATACAGTAGAAGAACGCGTTGATAACCCATGATAAATGTTCATTTTTCTTTTAATATTTTGTCTTTACTTTTAAAATATGTGTATGGTAAAGAAAGGCAATTTCAACTCCCTTTACTCTTGCCGCGTTCTTAAGTGCACGTTTTTCATCCCTAGTTTTCCTTTAAGAATAAGCAATTTAAAGACGATTCCCCAAACATGTCCCAGCTGTTTTTATATTCGATCTGGAGAAAAACGAATGGAAACTGAATTCTTACGATGTATGGGCACTTGGAAAGATGCGTCTAACCATCAAAATAATTGCTTGTGTTTTACGTGATGGCACTGTGGATGCTGTACGTGAAAGGCAGAGAAAGAAGTATTAGTTTGAGTAGACACAGGAAGTATGGATAAAAGAACTGGGGAAATATTGTACTCCATAGTACAATATCAATATAATTAATCTCTTAACTACTCAAAACAAACAGGAACATCATACAATTGGTTTAAGTAATAAAAGGATATCCTAACTTATATGTGTGTTAGAGTTTGAATTAAATTTATTAAGTAAGGATATGAAATTTTAAGTTTATAAGGGAAGAAAGTAAGGAAATATTAAGATATGAACTGAAAATTGATTTAGAACTATCAATTTTGTTTTAGGAATAGTTCTAATACTTTTTTTGGATTGATATCTTCACAAAATGGTGATACAGCCGTTAATGTTCGTTGATTTGTCAGAGGGATTAAAAGTAAATGATTGTAGAAAATTTTGATTAAAATACAAATTTATGTTGTAAAAAAAACTATTAGGGTTTAAAAGCTGAATGCGTTGATTTTGTGTTTGAAAACACATTAAATCTCTACTATAGTCTGTTCATTTAGAGTTGGCGCCTGAAACAGGATCAAAAACGCTCAATAATGCTTCATAACGGTCATCACACAACTTCAGTGACCGATTTTTTTACAGTATTTTAACTACTTCTGTTTCTGCTGCCTTGTCATTGCAGAAGAAAATGCTTTCGATGATAATTACAATAGTAACTGCTTCCAATACATTTCGTCTCAGGCGCCAGTTCTAAATGAACAGACTATAACCCGTGTTGACCGTTCCAATTCAAAATTTGCATGAATTTTGTGATGCTAAAAGGGTTTTAAAAGAGTTCCATTTCATTCTCAAATCATGAATGGTGAATTGAGATGCCCGAAGGTTAATCATTACTCTTTTTGCACAGGCTGTTCTAAAGAATATAATTGAACTCACCCTCGCCAAAAAAAATGAAGCAAAAAGTATCTTTTTATCCTCACTGGAAACGCGAATTCCAATTTTCCGTTCCGCTTTAGCTTTAACACTCTCATTTATTAGTCATTACTCACTCACCTATTATGTCTTTCATTGAATTGATTTCCTACTAATGCATGCAAACGCGATAAGAGGATCCTAGTGAAGGGAGAAATCTCCATTGAACACGCTTTATTAGCGCTACGCATAGCTGCAGCTCGAGTATACCATCTGGAGCACTTCAGAGTTGAAGAGCGCTTTCCAAAAAGAGCCTTTTTATTGGCACTTCGAAACACAGCAAAAGAATTGTGAAATTTTTTTTTGTCATCGGCGCCTACTGGGACAGTCGATCCACGTCCTTTGTTTCGGTAAAGGAGCACTTTTTGGCCGTCTTGTGTTTCCATTGGAAGGATATTGAATGCGAAGTGGAGGGGGTTCAAGCATTGTGATGCATTAGACACTTGAACGCTCGCTTGGGAGTGAGGGAAGGCAATCTTTGCGGTAATGAGATCATTATCAATTAGCTTTTTCGTAATTTTGGGAACTTGGGCCGGTTCTAGGAAAAGGCGTTTTAGTGGACGTCATTTTTAAGTACGCGTTGTTTTTATTGAAATGGAGTTGTCAGACATCTTAATTCAGTAGAAGTCGGTAATATTCTATAACTGACAAATTTCGGCTCTATAGTTATGTACGAAATATACCTACCGGGTGTTTCAACGAGTCCACCAAACTCTGCACAGATTCTTTTCGTGGAGGGAGTACATGAAAAATCCCCAAAGAACTATACCTTTACGACAACTTTCTTTACGAAAAATATCCGATAAAACATAAGTTATTTTATTCCATGAGGCAAGCATGCCATGCACCGTGGATATTTTTGTCATATGTAAACATATATAAATGTTAACCATGTTCATGTTTTTCATAAACTTTTTTATCCGGAGGTGACGTCATACATTTTCCTGCCGCGATTTTCTCGAAAACTATAGGGTGTAGGGGTGCATTGTTTGCATCTTGTGCGTTTTTTTGTGCTCCACGCAAAGATTCTGACTGTAGATAGTTTTGGCGGACTTTTGAAACATCGTGTATGTTATGTTGGACATCCTCCATAAATCAATATTGTGATACATTGTTATGAAACTTTTAAGAATTTAAAGTATGTTACTTTCATGAGCCTAATGACTATAGGTATGTAATTACTAAACTAAAACCTAAATTAATGAACCATATAAAACCCGGCATTAGAAGCTGAAGGCTTTTAAATTCCTTTAGACCCCCTAAACAGTTTTACTAATGTTATTGTATATATTCACAAAACTCAAAATGCTCTTTTTTTTCAGCTCCTCTTGCCAGTGTATTATCTCAACTGTTGGGTCCTCGAAAAGTTGCTCTGTTTGGAGGACTAATGGCTTTTCTTGGCTTGACAGTGTCTTCTTTTGCTCCAAGTTTAGAATATCTGTACGTCTCGTATGGTGTTGTGCAAGGTACAATTTTAAGCAGTCTTTTCTACTTTGAAAATTTGATGCATTCAGTTTTTTATGGAACTATATTAATGTGGGTAACATTATTATATATGATAATTACCACTCTCCAATCAACTTTACTTATTTTAGAGAATTAACCCTCCAAATTCAAAATTAGTTTTTACTTTTAGAAACACGACCGTTACAGACTTTGAAAACGGGAGATTGAATAAGAGTAGATTGGAGTTTTATACCTGTAGAAAACAAAAGCAACACAAAATTAGTGACACAATTTTTTTAATGAGAGTCTAAAAGTAAAGTTTTAAAGAAGTGAAATGGCATACTTGGAAAAAGTTTTTTTATAAAGGCTTTAAACATAAAAATGATGTGAAGACATGTTACGATTATTTAATAAAACACCTTCCGTTGTTGAAAGTAATAACTTAGATTTAAAATAAGATACAGAGTTATATAAAAGAAACCCCTTATTTGGTTAGAGTTATAAATTGTGATGACAAGTTCAATTCTCTTTGCCTAAGCTTCAATCCAATCATGACTAGAACTATGAGTAATTCTAAATTGAACCCCATTAAAGCCCGCCTCTTTGATTATGTAGGAGTAAGTTATCTTACCAAGTGAATAAAATACAAATTGCTTAGATAAAGATCAGAATGGATGTCTTTTAATAAAACTCTTAGTATTCATTCACATTAATAGTCTACGTAGGTTAAAATAAATAGAATTACCCAAAATATTTTCTTGAAATAATAACTTTAGCTATCGGTTACGATTACACATTCTGTTTTGGTCGTGGAATTTAATCCTAAACAGAATAAAATTGCTCTTTATTGGATGGAATCAAGTTTTAATACAAATTGTTCTTTTAAAAACTTTATACGTGTCATAATATGCATTCCCAGTGTATTAAATAATCCATAATGTTACTATCCATTTTTTGTTTTATTTTTATGTATCATTTTAATATTTTTAAATTTGTTCAAAGTTTTTTAAATCGGCTTTAAATGTTAAATGAATTAATTTTCTCCATCAGATTAATATTGTACTAAATAATCGTGTAACCTTTGCCAACATAAAAAATATTAGAAACTAAAGTTACATGATTTCAATATAATTTTTCACGCAAAGTCATTGTAATGAAAAATTTATCTTGACAAAATTTTCTCAT
This sequence comes from Tetragnatha montana, assembly GCA_963680715.1. Taxonomy (NCBI): domain Eukaryota; kingdom Metazoa; phylum Arthropoda; class Arachnida; order Araneae; family Tetragnathidae; genus Tetragnatha; species Tetragnatha montana. The sequence continues at coordinate 55,865,654 of OY796679.1, forward strand.
TTTGATTCTCTAAATAAAATTTTCTTAAATCGTACGTAGTTCAAAAAATCTTCAAAAAGACAAAAGTAATGCTTGAAACTGTAGAATAACCAAAAGTAATTTTAATATAGTAGATCCATACTAAATGCACTTAAATGTAAATTTTTTACCGGATTACACTTAGAGAGTCATAACCTTTTAACTTTTTCCAACTGTCCTTTTTATTTTCCAGGTATAGCCGTTACCTGCACTTTCACTCCGGGTATCACTATGATAGCTAAATACTTTTACAATCGTCGTGGATTTGCCAATGGACTAACGATGTCTGGTAATGCTCTTGGAGGCATCATCATTCCACTAGTTGCCAACAAACTCATTTCCGAATACTCCTTACGAGGGTGCTTCCTCATCATGGGCAGCGTCCTTCTCAACGCCTGCGTTGGATCTATGCTGTGGCAGCCCGTGGAGTGGCACCAGCTACCAACCACCAAGGAATCGAGCCCCATGCTGACCGAGCATCAGCAGGAGTTGATCCGGAGTGAAGAATCTTCAGGAGAAGACACGCTGTGTCCCGAAAGCGACGCCTCTCTCCAAAACAACTACGAAATCTCCACAAAAGAAAAACTGTTCATCGAGAACCTGGAGCCAACGCTTTCGGACACGTCGGTGGACTGCTCCCTCACGCTGAAGTCCAGCGTTCCCGAAATGCTCCAGGAGAGAAAAGAATCGGCCATGTACGCTTCGGGACCGAACCTCTACTCCAACGGGAGTTCGGTCCAGGTGGTGAGCCACAAGATCCTCAGAGGGGGCTCCTCCCCTCACCTAGCGGACGCCTCCAAGTCCAACGAGAGAACTTACGGATCGTCCGTCAGCACCGAATCGCTCCCCATCCTGTTCCGGCTCACCCCCAAGCTCCGGAACCACTGCTCCAGAGCGTCGTCCTTCATCTACTTGAGCTCTTACAGCTTCGGCCCCACCGTGGGGGCGGTGCTGACGAAAGAACACTTCACGAGCATCGAGTCCAGCGAGGCCAAAGCAGCCGTCGAGGACTCGAAGGTGGTGAAAGCTCCCAGAAAGTGGAGCCTCGCGCCCTGCCTCAAGAAGATCCCCATCGACAAGTCCATCTTCCAGAAGAGTCGGTTCTACATCATGACCGTGTCCCTCTTCTTCCACGCACTGGGCTACCCGGGCACCCAGATGTTCCTCCCGTACCGAGCCACCCGTTTGGGGTTCTCGGAAGCGCAAGCCGCGTCCTTGCTGTCTGTGATGGCGTTTACGGATCTGATCGGGAGGATCTGCTGCGCGTGGATTTCGGACTACAACTTTTGCCCGAGGAAGTACTGGTTCATCGGGGGTATGTTCATGTCCGGAGTGTTTGGACTCAGCCTGCCGTTCTGCAGAACGTACGCCACCCTGCTTGTGGGTGCAGCCAGCTTCGGGTTCTTCTGTGGTGCCTACATAGGTCTCGTGGTGGTTCTGTTCGCCGATGCCTACAGCTCCGAAAAGGTGGCCTTGGCGTATAGCATTTCTACTGTGTCAGGAGGCTTCATGGCTCTTGGAGGTCCTCCCTTGATGGGTAAGATCCATTTTATTCGTTGATTTTCATTATACTCTGTGTAATTAGAATCGGTGGTTGACCTTGCGTTTTTCTCAATGTATTTCTTCTGCGTTGCCATGGTAAAGAATGACGTTTAACCGCCTATTTTATTTACACAGACTATAGAATTAAATCGTAATCCTATTAAGAAACCTAACGCGAAAGTGCTTTTAGAACTCCCAACAAAAATTTGTAGAGTATACCTAAATAAAAAAAAATAATTTTAAAGAGCAAACATGAAAAGAACGTCTTCCTCCAGTTATGTAAGAGATTCATAGACACTACAAAGATACATTGTGTATAAAGTCTTGTAAAATGAGAAGCAAATAGAGTGAGACCGTTACTTTATTGGTAATATAAGTATAATCGTCATTCCTTGTTGTTTTCGAAAATAATTTCGATTGGTTGAGCGGGTAAACCGTTTGCTCTTATCGCTGATTTTGTGCAATAACGTCACAACTCAAAATTCCTTCATCTGTAGTATAAGGGTCGGTATAGAGTTTTGCAATCCCGGTTTTATTGCGCAAAAGACCACTTGATTGAGGGAACTAGTGGTTAAAAAGCGCGCAAAAGGCACTCCTCGCTCGGGAGTGTGGGGAGAAACTTTGGAACCGCACCAAGAGCTTCTCATCCTTTCCTTTGTGTTCAACCGTCTTGTCTCGCGGGCCATAAAACCAAGGGCTGTAAAAGTCTAAACTGACCCTAAGGGTACCCCAAGTAAATTAGAACTACGCTTTCAATTGCGGTGGCTTGATTTATTGCGTCTACTGTAGGGTAGAAAGAGAAAGGAAAAGAAAGAGAGGATGAAGTAAGAAAAAAAATATAGAAAGCATGTTAGAAATGATAATGGGCTTATAATAATTGAAACTATACTTCTAAATTATTGGAGGAACCCTTATAAGTACTAAGGATGAAGGATTTTTGAGTTGTGACAAAACAATAGGTGTTTATAATCATTCTGCTGTCTCCTAATTACCTAACCAAGACATTCACTTTTAAATGATCTTGAATTAACATCATAGGTCTCATATTTCTTCATAAACAACAAATAGTTTATGACACAACATGCTTAAGAACCCATATCCAACTTATCAATGTTCGAAGCTGCAAATAGGTAACTAAAAATATGCCTCCGGAATCTTAAACTTTTTCTCCTCCCCAGCACGTGCTACAAGAAGAATTCTCTTCTTTCTAGGTATTTTCATCGTTATTTCTCCTTCAGGTCTATTCTTACGCTCTTAAATTTATGGAACTGCCGGGTCAAGTTAGGTCAGATGGGCGCTCTTTAGAACGAGGGATGGAAACTATGCTGTGGAGGGACTTTTGACAATAGAAAATGATTGAGGGGGGATTTCCCTCCCATTCTCATTGTACCTTTTTTCTTTTTATGAGGTGTAAAGAAAAGGTGAAAAATGTGGTGGTCTTAAGAAGTCTTTTGTAGGATTGTTTGCATGGACGTATGACTCCACTAATAGCAAATTGCTTTGTTCTTGGTTTAGTTTTGGATCTTATTTTTTTTTGGTCTATAAGTTAACCTTTGAGCAATAAAAAAGCTTTTGGTCCTTATAATTGATTGTTTAAGTTAATTTAAGAGGGAAAGGGGTTTGAAGAAAAACTTTTTTTGCTTTGTATTTTTATAAATTTTTTGTTAATTTTTTTTTCAAAAAGAATTGCGTGTTTAATTTATTCAAAAGCGTATTCGCTTGCCCATTCATTTTAAAAATTCTTCATCTGCATGTAATTTTGTGTAATGCCAATTAAAACTTCAACCAAGCATTTAATAAGTTAGATGTGCACTTTAATGCATGATAGGAATTTTTTCGCAAAGACATGGTAAAAACCGCAACTAATACTCACTCGTTACTAGTATTAAATAAAGTATGAAATATCCTTTCAGGGATTACACAGTAATCATACGGTTCAATATTTCCTACATATGCTAACACGGCTAGTGTACCAGCCATCATTAACAGACACTGTAAATTACTCAGGTATTGGATATACAAACCGTTTTATATTTTATCTGCAAGGATTTTGGTTATTTCTTAAATAAATAATTTAGCGCTGTTTGTTTTCAAATAGTCTTTTAGTAAATGTCAATATTTTTCAATCGTTTTATCTGTATCAGAACACTCCAATATTTAACAAAGCCTCTACCCTAGTGGTTCCCAAAGTGGGTTCCGTGGAACCCTGGGGTTCCATGAAAAAATTTAGGGGTTCCGCTTGACAAATTTTACTTTTTTAAAAGAAAATTTCAATGGTGTTTTTTTTTATATTAAGTTAATCAAAATGCAGATCCTACCAAAAATATGTATTAAATTCTTAAAAATGGATTATTCGGATTAAATTCGGATTAGGTGTACCAAAAGAAATTAAAACCCTCTTTTTATAGTCAAATTTCCAAAAATTTTCTGGGGGAGAACCCCAGACCCCCCTGATGGTTCTTGGAACTCGCTTAATCACAACTTCTTTAACATTAAGTTCGCTTGTTTCATTTAATATCAGATACTACCAGGGCCGTATCCAATGGGGGGGGTTAGGGGTTCAACCCCCCCCCCCCCGAAATTTTGACTTCAATTTTTATACTGCTATTTTTCTTGAAAATTATGTCTCACACGGAACGATATCCTCTTCGGGTATAACCCAAAGGGTCTCAAAATGAGAAAATGAGTCAAAACCCTACTTTTAAGGGTAAAATTTCCAAAAATTTTCTGGGGGAGGACCCCCAAACCCCCTCGAAATTTTGAAATCTATTAAGTATACGGTTTTTCCTTCAAATTTGTGTGATTTACAAGGAGTGGTTGGTTACAAGGAGTTTCAAAATGAGTTAAAATGCCACTTTTAGGGGAAAAATTCAACAAATTTTCTGGAGTAGGAACCTAAAAACCCCCTTAACATTTCGCCATTTATTACAATATACCTTCTTTTTACCTTGAAAATTCGGCCGCTTACAATGAGTGGGTGTAATCTAAAGGGTCTCAGAAATGAGCTAAAACACTCTTTTGAGGGGCAAATTTCCAAAAATTTTCTGGAGGAGGACCTCCCTTTTACTTCGAATTCATATTGTTTATACAATTTTGAAATTTAGTGCATCAAAATTTCAATCCAGTGTTGTCATCTAAAACTTAACATATAAAAGTACTTGTAAGGAGGTACCTCAGAAAATATTTGAGTCAAAACCCCCCCGAAACAAAAGTCTGGTTACGGCCCTGGATACTACTATTAAATTTTGAAACGTCATTGATTAAAAAAATATTCAGGGTTCCGCGACATTGGCAACAAATTGGGGGGGTTCCACGAGCAAAATAGTTTGGGAACCACTACTCTACCCCGAGATTCAACGTTAACACAACCCTTTGTCTACATTAAACTGCCAACGGATCCTCACTTTACATACTTTTTTTTTCAATTTTCCCCAATAAAACCCATCATCCATATCCTCAACCCCATCCTCTACCTTCACGAACTCTATCAATCAAAAAGAGACTAATTGGATTTGGTTTTCACCTAACTCGATAATTACCTCCACAGCTTTCTCACTGTGAGGTCACCAAGACCCTCCAATAAGCCCCTTGGGCTCTTCGCGAACGAATCCCTGTGGCACAACTGCGATCAAATGACACGGATCTCGACGACCGGTAACACCCTATACCAGCGGCCACTCCCCTCTCATTTGTCCTTTCGTAATTAGTCTTTTATATTCTTGTTGGCATTTTGCTCTTGCCTACGTGTAGCTCTCCTTTGGCCGCTGGCGTTTCGAAGGTTAATCGAGCCGAATGATGATGATGATAAGAAGTGCAGAGCAGAGGAGGGCCACCCAAGAAAGCCACCCTAGTGTCAGAGTTCTGCTTACAATCCTAAAGTTTGAACTGGCCTGCACCATCTTTTCAACGAAATTCAAATGCCAACTTGTTTAGCACGATAAGAGTTTCAAAAGTCCCGTTTCACGACTTTATGTGGAACCATGGAGCTAGGAGTAAGTGGAGGGAGCATCGTCAATAGGAACTCAATAATCAAGTTGAAGCAACCGTGAAGTTTTGCCGCCATCTTGAGTAATGCATTGTGTAACTAACCAAAATTATAATTTCTTTTCAAAAACTATTACTGGTGAGTGTTACTATGTTCCATGAAACTTTTTATTTTAGAAAAAAATATAAAATTACTCCACTAATTTTTCAAATAAAATATTTGCATCCCTTTTAAATTATTGGCATACAATCCATCTTACTTATTCATGTTTTATTCAGAGGTAAGAGGTCTTTTAAAGAGTGCGAAATAAAAATGCAAAAGTTTCATGGAACATGAAGTTAGTCACCAGATATAGTTTAAGAGAAAAGTTTTAAAGTTTAATAAAACTTCAATGCATCCCACAAGATGGCTTCCAGTCATTACCACAGTTAATTTAGGCTTTCTTTGGCTTCAGTGATTTCAGCCCATGTTCCCTCCACTTACTCCTAGCTCCATGTGTGGAACCAACAACGTCTCTTTGGGTCATGGAAGTAAGGTGTACCCCTAGGATAAAGACCTTGCTGAATCCATTGAGACGGCTTACACTGACTTCACTTACTTCTGACGTCATTAATGAGGTTTCAATGCCCCGGCCGTATCTTCTTTATTTTCGTTTAACATATCGTCGGCTTACAGTCGAAAGGCACTAAGTCACTTTTGGAAGATATTTTAAAAGCGGTGGAAGCTTGGCGCATCTCTAAAATCTCGTCAAACTGAAAAGCTAGTAACCTAGCATAGATGGTTGGTTTGTTTTAAACCAGAAAGAATTCATACAGTAAAAAGCTTAAATGTTGGTTCGCGATTAATAATTTATTAAATTGAAATTATTTGATCATGTAATTGAGTTATTTTAGGGATTAAAAGATTTTATAATTCGATTTCTCAAAGATTTTATAATAATATTTTATTTTCATACACTATAACTAGAATGGCAACGGTAAAATGATCGCCAAATTTGGCATAGCCTCGTATGGAGTAGTTAAGCAAAGAGTGACTTAGTGCCTTTCGACTATAAGCCGACGATATTGACCTTTGGTTAATATATTGGATAGCTTAAAAACGTATAGGATTCTTTTTTTCATTGATAAGTCGTCATAAGTTTTCATTAATAGTAATCATAAATAATTTTCATTATTAATTCATATTGGATATATTGTTGAAGGATGGATATTTTCATAATCTATTATTTTTAAAATATTTGAAATTCATTTTCCTGAAATTTGATTGAAATAAAAGTTCCTTAAGAATAAAATAAGTAAATTTTTCATACAAAGTAAAATGAGTAAACCTCCCACGTTTTTTGATGTCAAGAACACGGTTCTCTTAAAAAGTTTATCCCCACACGAAAGTATAAACTCTTTAACTAAATCAACTCTACTCTACATCCCACTATTCATACAGTTTTGTTTAGATATTACAATAAAATCAGTTTAAAATGTCGACCATTAATATGCTATAAATATATATAAGCTAGAAACTTTTCTCTAACTTTCTTACCAAATTCACTAGTTCCCGATATTCGTCCTTTGTGTAAAGTTAGTTTCCCCAGTTGGCGAGAGTTCTCTTATTGTCCTGTAGCATTGCTTTCCCCGCGGAGCAATGTCAAATGCTTTGTTAGCAAAAAAGAAGTTGACTGCGGTTTTTGATCTGTATCCATCGTCCGGATTGATCCCACTATAGACTCCTATGGACGAAGTACAAAACCTGCCAACATAGTGTTATTTGGCGATTTCTCGCTCATTTGAGAAAAATAAAATACAATGAGTTTTTCTTTGTAAATTTCTACTTAAGTATGAAATACATTTGTGGTTCATTTTGAATGGTACTGATTTCGTTGGAATAAATATTTCGTTTGTAGCCAGGGTTTGTTTGTCTAAAGAAAATATTCGTTTAGCCAAAAAAAAAAAAAGAGGTAGTGACCAGTGCCAGTGGTCATGGGTAGGATAAGGTGAACCATAACTAATCAGGAGAGACCTCTAGTGTGTCAAAAAGTGAAGCCATACTCAGTAAGCCAAAAAAAAGGATGTTGTGAAAAGTGGTCAAGGGTAACATAATCTATAGCAGCGGTTCCCAAACTGTGCTCCGCCAAGAAATTTGAAATGAAATTGTCTGAAATCAAACAGGTATAACAGTGGTTCATATATAGACTCAATGTGCTTGTCAAAACAAGCTCATCTTTCGCATTAGGATGTAGTATTTTATAGGGTTCTAGTAGTAGGGGTCAGTGGGTCCCCTCATTATGGGGTGAGTGGGAAACCCTCCTAGACTCACCACTTTAATGTTTATTGAAAAATTTATAACTATTGGGTTTTTTTATTCACGTTGCCGAGAAATTAATTAAAAACACACAGTGGTGTGGGGGAATAGTTTCGAGGGTTTCTTCATAAGCCTCCTGAACTATTCAAACCTGATGGAAACAATCTGTAAACATTCTGTATAAAAATCAGTTTCTTAAACTTCAAGGAAAATCCTGTGAAATTTTGCATGTTTCGTATTACCCCATTAGAATCTTATTACCCCATTCTACCCTAATAATAAAGTCTAAGTTCAAATTTAACCATTTCAAAGCTTTTACATTAACCTTCTGAAATGTAGTGTTCCAAAAAGGGGTTCCACTTACCCCAACCAACCCAAATAATTTAAATGTGAGTAGATATCTCGTACATGTGTATGAAGTTACAATAATTTGTACCGAAAATTTCTGTACTTTATCAAGAAAGACCCACATAAGTTTTGCTTGATTTCAATCTAAATAAAGAGGGGGTGACCCACTTTACCCTTTCCCATCATTATTATTCTCCGTAGTAGTCATATAAACGTTTGTATGACCGCTAACCCAAACGCCCACCAATCCCCTTCTTATGGGGTAAATGGGCACCCATCTCATTTTAAAAAAAGATCAGTTAAGAAATACGTAACACATTATTTTAGAACCTAATTATAAATTTTTGTTTAATATAGTCTTAAATCAAATATGTCAGTATCTTAAAATTTCCCACCCACCAAAAAAATCCCATGTCCCATAAAAATTACTGGGCCCCTAGGCTCAGGTCTCATTCGCCTAAGAAAATTAGGGCTTGAATAGAATTTAAAATAAAATAAAAATAAATGAATAAAATAGAATAATAATGATGGGAAAAAATGGACGCCAAAAGATACCACACCTTCTCCCAAGATGCTTTCACATAGTGTTCTAAAGTTATGCAATATCGTTAGAGAGGATAAGCGTTAGTATGACCGCTAACGCCCCAAACGCCCACCAATCCCCTTCTTATGGGGTAAATGGGGCACCCATCTCATTTAAAAAAAAAAAGATCAGTTAAGAAATACGTAACACATTATTTTATGCAATATCGTTAGAAAGGATAAACGTTAGTATGACCGCTAACCCAAACGCCCACCAATCCCCTTCTTATGGGGTAAATGGTGCACCCATCTCATTTAAAAAAAAAAAGATCAGTTAAGAAATACGTAACACATTATTTTAGAAACTAATTATAAATTTTTGTTTCATATAGTCTTAAATCAAATATGTCAGTAACTTAAAATAATTATAATTATAATTTATTTTTTATTAAGCTTTAAAAATGTGCTGTTCTGAAAAGGGGTCCCACTTACCCCAACCAAACCCTATTTAAAAAATATAAACTAGATTATAGTTATTAGAACTTGAGATTTATAAACCAATTAATGTAAACAAAAATAATGTCCCATAAAAATTACTGGGCCCCTAGGCTCAGGTCTCATTCGCCTAAGGAAATTAGAGCTTGAATAGAATTTAAAATAAAATAAAATTAATGAATAAAATAGAATAATAATGATGGGAAAAAATGGACGCCAAAAGATACCACACCTTCTCCCAAGATGCTTTCACATAGTGTTCTAAAGGTATGCAATATCGTTAGAGAGGATAAACGTTAGTATGACCGCTAACCCAAACGCCCACCAAAGCTCCCCCGGGCTCAAAACACCCCAGCTCTATAAACCCAGGTCAGATTGTAGTTGAAAACTCATCAGGCCGACCCTCAAAAAGCCCAAACCAATCGTGGATTATCTAACAGTTAAATTAAACTTCATAGACTACCCAAGTTAACAATCTACAGTTAGACCCCCAGATCAACGCTCCATACTCGCTTCTCAGATGACCACCAGTCACCTATACCAGGGCACTAGGTAATTACCAGCACCCTGGTTTAATTAAAGCATTCAGGTAACTCTCTTGTGCTATTGAGCTGGAGTGAATTTGAACTCAAAATAAAACCCTGTTTGGGCAGAAAATATTGTTTCAAATCCCTTCGTCTACGGTGTATTAGATTCTATAAGTGTGAAAGTCTCATATGAATGTTGCATTATTGACTTTTTTTTGAAGGGCAACAATGGAAGATAATATTCATTGTTGATGGGTATTGTTGTTATGGAGAATGCATAGAGTTTTTTAGAATGGCAGCAATGAAATCCTGAGTTCAAATCAGACTATATCATATATGGTGGTATATACGGTGGTATGGTCATATATGCTGAGGCCCATAGACTGTTCACATATGGTGAATATGGTTATTATTAAATTTGTTAATATTGCTGTTATGTTGCAGCAGTTTGATTATAACCCAAGTGAAAACTCAAGGTAATTACCAGTATTGAAAGGAGCGCTTCAGAACTTAAAAAAAATCAATAATGATATATTATAAATTATTTTTTAATTATATATTAATAATTATAATTATAATTTATTTTTTATTAACCTTTCAAAATGTGCTGTTCTGAAAAGGGGTCCCACTTACCCCAACCAAACCCTATTTAAAAAATATTAACTAGATTATAGTTATTAGAACTTGAGATTTATAAACCAATTAATGTAAACAAAAATAATGTCCCATAAAAATAACTGGGCCCCTAGGCTCAGGTCTCATTCGCCTAAGGAAATTAGGGCTTGAATAGAATTTAAAATAAAATAAAATAAATGAATAAAATAGAATAATAATGATGGGAAAAAATGGACGCCAAAAGATACCACACCTTCTCCCAAGATGCTTTCACATAGTGTTCTAAAGGTATGCAATATCGTTAGAGAGGATAAACGTTAGTATGACCGCTAAGCCAAACGCCCACCAATCCCCTTCTTATGGGGTAAATGGGGCACCCATCTCATTTAAAAAAAAAGGATCAGTTAAGAAATACGTAACACATTATTTTAGAACCTAATTATAAATTTTTGTTTAATATAGTCTTAAATCAAATATGTCAGTAACTTAAAATTTCCCACCCACCAAACGCCCACCAAAGCTCCCCCGGGCTCAAAACACCCCAGCTCTATAAACCCAGGTCAGATCGTAGTTGAAAACTCATCAGGCTGACCCACAAAAAGCCCAAACCAATCGTGGATTGTCTAACAGTTAAAATAAACTTCATAGACTACCCAAGTTAACAATCTACAGTTAGACCCCCAGATCAACGCTCCATACTCGCTTCTCAGATGACCACCAGTCACCTATACCAGGGCACTAGGTAATTACCAGCACCCTGGTTTAATTAAAGCATTCAGGTAACTCTCTTGTGCTATTGAGCTGGAGTGAATTTGAACTCAAAATAAAACCCTGTTTGGGCAGAAAATATTGTTTCAAATCCCTTCGTCTACGGTGTATTAGATTCTATAAGTGTGAAAGTCTCATATGAATGTTGCATTATTGACTTTTTTTTGAAGGGCAACAATGGAAGATAATACTCATTGTTGATGGGTATTGTTGTTATGGAGAATGCATAGAGTTTTTTAGAATGGCAGCAATGAAAACCTGAGTTCAAATCAGACTATATCATATATGGTGTTCATATAAAAAGATCAACTAATATAAAATTATTAAATTGTTCTTTACTAAAGCCATTTACGATCAACTAATAAATAGCTTTAGTAAAGAACAAAAATATGAATGTGAGCCCTAATCAATTTTGTTGAAAAAGCAACTTGCAGTGTTTTGAAAGGAGATTTGAAAGAATATGGATTCGCTAAGGCCCATAGGCAGTTCACTCTGATGAATATGGGTATTATTAAATTTGTTAATATTGCTGTTATGTTGCAGCCGTTTGAGTATAACCCAAGTGAAAACACAAGGTAATTACCAGCACCCAGGTTTAATTAAAGCACCCAGGTAACTCCCATATGCTACTGGGCTGGAGTGCATTTAAACTCAAGTTCAAACTCTGTTCCTATTTTGGACAGAAAATATTGTTTTACACCGTTCGGATACGGGCTGTCGTTTTATATAAAGTGTGAAAGCCTCATATGAATATTTGCATTATAGACTTTTTTTGAAGGCAACAATAGACGACATTAGTCAAAACGTCACTTGCTTGTTTGGAAACGTAGATTCCATCCGTGATTGGTTCCGTACGGATTGGTACGGATTTACCTCCAATCACGGAACCAATCACGGATAGAATCAACGTTTCCAAACAAGCAAGTGACGTCACACTAATGTCGTCTATTGAAGATAGTACTCATTGTTGATGGGTATTGTTGTTCTGGAGAATGCATACAGTTTTTTAGAATGGAAGCAATGAAAACCGGAGTTCAAATCAGACTACATCATATATGGTGTTCATATAAAAAAGATCAACTAATATAAAATTATTAAATTGTTCTTTACTAAAGCCATTCACGATCAACTAATAAATAGCTTTAGTAAACAACAAAAATATAAATCTGAGCCTCTAATCAATGTTGTTGAAAAAGCAACTTGCAGTGTTTTGAAAGGAGATTTGAAAGAATATGGAGTCGCTGAGGCCCATAGGCAGTTCACACTGATGAATATGGTTATTATTAAATTTGTTAATATTGCTGTTATGTTGCAGCAGTTTGATTATAACCCAAGTGAAAACTCAAGGTAATTACCAGTATTGAAAGGAGCTCTACAGAACTTAAAAAAAATCAATAATGATATATTATAAATAATTTTTTAATTATATATTAATAATTATAATTATAATTTATTTTTTATTAAGCTTTAAAAATGTGCTGTTCTGAAAAGGGGTCCCACTTACCCCAACCAAACCCTATTTAAAAAATATAAACTAGATTATAGTTATTAGAACTTGAGATTTATAAACCAATTAATGTAAACAAAAATAATGTCCATAAAAATTACTGGGCCCTTAGGCTCAGGTCTCATTCGCCTAAGGAAATTAGGGCTTGAATAGAATTTAAAATAAAATTAAAATAAATGAATAAAATAGAATAATAATGATGGGAAAAAATGGACGCCAAAAGATACCACACCTTCTCCCAAGATGCTTTCACATAGTGTTCTAAAGGTATGCAATATCATTAGAGAGGATAAACGTTAGTATGACCGCTAACCCAAACGCCCACCAAAGCTCCCCCGGGCTCAAAACACCCCAGCAAAACAAACCCAGGTCAGATCGTAGTTGAAAACTCATCAGGCCGACTCACAAAAAGCCCAAACCAATCGTGGATTGTCTAACAGTTAAATTAAACTTCATAGATTACCCAAGTTAACAATCTACAGTTAGACCCCCAGATCAACGCTCCATACTCGCTTCTCAGATGACCACCAGTCACCTATAGCAGGGCACTAGGTAATTACCAGCACCCTGGTTTAATTAAAGCATTCAGGTAACTCTCTTGTGCTATTGAGCTGGAGTGAATTTGAACTCAAAATAAAACCCTGTTTGGGCAGAAAATATTGTTTCAAATCCCTTCGTCTACGGTGTATTAGATTCTATAAGTGTGAAAGTCTCATATGAATGTTGCATTATTGACTTTTTTTTGAAGGGCAACAATGGAAGATAATACTCATTGTTGATGGGTATTGTTGTTATGGAGAATGCATAGAGTTTTTTAGAATGGCAGCAATGAAAACCTGAGTTCAAATCAGACTATATCATATATGGTGTTCATATAAAAAGATCAACTAATATAAAATTATTAAATTGTTCTTTACTAAAACCATTTACGATCAACTAATAAATAGCTTTAGTAAAGAACAAAAATATAAATGGGAGCCCTAATCAATTTTGTTGAAAAAGCAACTTGCAGTGTTTTGAAAGGAGATTTGAAAGAATATGGAGTCGCTAAGGCCCATAGGCAGTTCACTCTGATGAATATAGGTATTATTAAATTTGTTAATATTGCTGTTATGTTGCAGCCGTTTGAGTATAACCCAAGTGAAAACACAAGGTAATTACCAGCACCCAGGTTTAATTAAAGCACCCAGGCAACTCCCATATGCTACTGGGCTGGAGTGCATTTAAACTCAAGTTCAAACTCTGTTCCTATTTTGGACAGAAAATATTGTTTTACACCGTTCGGATACGGGCTGTCGTTTTATATAAAGTGTGAAAGCCTCATATGAATATTTGCATTATAGACTTTTTTTGAAGGCAACAATTGAAGATAGTACTCATTGTTGATGGGTATTGTTGTTCTGGAGAATGCATACAGTTTTTTAGAATGGAAGCAATGAAAACCGGAGTTCAAATCAGACTATATAATATATGGTGTTCATATAAAAAGATCAACTAATATAGTTCAAACCCTAGTAAGTTCAAACCCTGTTCCTAGTTTGGACAGAAAATATTGTTTTAAACCGTTAAGATACGGGCTATTGTTTTATATAAAGTGCGAAAGTCTCATATGAATATTTGCATTATAGACTTTTTTTTGAAGGAAGATGGTACTCATTGTTGATGGGTATTGTTGTTATGGAGAATGCATACAGTTTTTTAGAATGGAAGCAATGAAAACCGGAGTTCAAATCAGACTACATGATATATGGTGTTCATATAAAAAAAGATCAACTAATATAAAATTACTAGGGGGCTATAGCCCACTGCTCACTATCGCTCGCCAACTCCCGGGAAATGCTGACGCAGTTCCCCTAGGATTGCTTCCATACGCTGGTACAGCCTAGCTGAGATTGTGTACTACCTGGATTTGAACCCAGGTTATTGAGCGTTTCGTGATTACGAACATTGTACAAACACTCACCAAACCGTAAACAAAACACAAAACCACAACAAACCAACCATTGCCAACGGGAGAAAATAAATACTGCCAAATTCGTAAGCCACGTAAGAGAATTATATATATAGATTAAATTGTTCTTTACTAAAGCCATTCACGATCAACTAATAAATAGCTTTAGTAAACAACAAAAATATAAATCTGAGCCTCTAATCAATGTTGTTGAAAAAGCAACTTGCAGTGTTTTGAAAGGAGATTTGAAAGAATATGGAGTCGCTGAGACCCATAGGCAGTTCACACTGATGAATATGGTTATTTTTAAATTTGTTTGTATTGCTGTTATGTTGCAGCAGTTTGATTATAACCCAAGTGAAAACTCAAGGTAATTACCAGTATTAAAAGGAGCGCTTCACAACAATAAAAATACACAATGAGCACTATATTTCATTGTTGCCATTAAAAAAAATCAATAATGATATATTCATATGAGTCTTTCACAATATGTAACAAAATACTCCGTTGCCGAACGGTTTAAAACAATATTTTCTGTCCAAAATCGAGTTCGAACTGAGTTCAAATGCACTCGAGCTCAGTAGCATATGGGAGTTACCTGGGTGCTTTAAGTAAATCAGGGTGATGGTAATTACCTTATGTTTTCACATGGGTTATAATCAATCGGCTGCAACATAACAGCAATATTAACAAATTTAATAATACCCATATTCATTGACCATATTCTTATATTATATATTGACTCCATTCATCAAAGTGAACTGCCTATGGGGGATTTAGCCCAATAGCCAGTTCACTCTGATTCCATACCCTTATTATATATTGACTCCATTCATCAAAGTAAACTGCCTATGGGGGATTTAGCCCAATAGCCAGTTCACTCTGATTCCATACCCTCATTTTATATATTGACTCCATTCATCAAAGTCAACTGCCTATGGGGGATTTAGCCCAATAGCCAGTTCACTCTGATTCCATACCCTCATTTTATATATTGACTCCATTCATCAAAGTCAACTGCCTATGGGGGATTTAGCCCAATAGCCAGTTCACTCTGATTCCATACCCTCATTTTATATATTGACTCCATTCATCAAAGTCAACTGCCTATGGGGGATTTAGCCCAATAGCCAGTTCACTCTGATTCCATACCCTCATTTTATATATTGACTCCATTCATCAAAGTCAACTGCCTATGGGGGATTTAGCCCAATAGCCAGTTCACTCTGATTCCATACCCTTTTATTATATATTAACTCCATTCATCAAAGTAAACTGCTTATAGGGGATTTAGCCCAATAGCCAGTTCACTCTGATTCCATACCCTTATTATATATTGACTCCATTCATCAAAGTAAACTGCCTATGGGGGATTTAGCCCAATAGCCAGTTCACTCTGATTCCATACCCTCATTTTATATATTGACTCCATTCATCAAAGTCAACTGCCTATGGGGGATTTAGCCCAATAGCCAGTTCACTCTGATTCCATACCCTCATTTTATATATTGACTCCATTCATCAAAGTAAACTGCCTATGGGGGATTTAGCCCAATAGCCAGTTCACTCTGATTCCATACCCTCATTTTATATATTGACTCGATTCATCAAAGTCAACTGCCAATGTGGGATTTAGCCCAATAGCCAGTTCACTCTGATTCCATACCCTCATTTTATATATTGACTACATTCATCAAAGTAAACTGCCTATGGGGGATTTAGCCCAATAGCCAGTTCACTCTGATTCCATACCCTCATTTTATATATTGACTACATTCATCAAAGTAAACTGCCTATGGGGGATTTAGCCCAATAGCCAGTTCACTCTGATTCCATACCCTCATTTTATATATTGACTCCATTCATCAAAGTAAACTGCCTATGGGGGATTTAGCCCAATAGCCAGTTCACTCTGATTCCATACCCTCATTTTATATATTGACTCCATTCATCAAAGTCAACTGCCTATGGGGGATTTAGCCCAATAGCCAGTTCACTCTGATTCCATACCCTCATTTTATATATTGACTCCATTCATCAAAGTCAACTTCCTATGGGGGATTTAGCCCAATAGCCAGTTCACTCTGATTCCATACCCTCATTTTATATATTGACTCCATTCATCAAAGTCAACTGCCTATGGGGGATTTAGCCCAATAGCCAGTTCACTCTGATTCCATACCCTCATTTTATATATTGACTCCATTCATCAAAGTCAACTGCCTATGGGGGATTTAGCCCAATAGCCAGTTCACTCTGATTCCATACCCTTTTATTATATATTAACTCCATTCATCAAAGTAAACTGCTTATAGGGGATTTAGCCCAATAGCCAGTTCACTCTGATTCCATACCCTTATTATATATTGACTCCATTCATCAAAGTAAACTGCCTATGGGGGATTTAGCCCAATAGCCAGTTCACTCTGATTCCATACCCTCATTTTATATATTGACTCCATTCATCAAAGTCAACTGCCTATGGGGGATTTAGCCCAATAGCCAGTTCACTCTGATTCCATACCCTCATTTTATATATTGACTCCATTCATCAAAGTAAACTGCCTATGGGGGATTTAGCCCAATAGCCCGTTCACTCTGATTCCATACCCTCATTTTATATATTGACTCGATTCATCAAAGTCAACTGCCTATGTGGGATTTAGCCCAATAGCCAGTTCACTCTGATTCCATACCCTCATTTTATATATTGACTACATTCATCAAAGTAAACTGCCTATGGGGGATTTAGCCCAATAGCCAGTTCACTCTGATTCCATACCCTCATTTTATATATTGACTACATTCATCAAAGTAAACTGCCTATGGGGGATTTAGCCCAATAGCCAGTTCACTCTGATTCCATACCCTCATTTTATATATTGACTCCATTCATCAAAGTCAACTGCCTATGGGGTATTTAGCCCAATAGCTAGTTCACTCTGATTCCATACCCTCATTTTACATATTGACTCCATTCATCAAAGTCAACTGCCTATGGGGGATTTAGCCCAATAGCCAGTTCACTCTGATTCCATACCCTCATTTTATATATTGACTCCATTCATCAAAGTCAACTGCCTATGGGGGATTTAGCCCAATAGCCAGTTCACTCTGATTCCATACCCTCATTTTATATAGTGACTCCATTCATCAAAGTCAACTGCCTATGGGGGATTTAGCCCAATAGCCAGTTCACTCTGATTCCATACCCTCATTTTATATATTGACTCCATTCATCAAAGTGAACTGCCTATGGGGGATTTAGCCCAATAGCCAGTTCACTCTGATTCCATACCCTCATTTTATATATTGACTCCATTCATCAAAGTCAACTGCCTATGGGGGATTTAGCCCAATAGCCAGTTCACTCTGATTCCATACCCTCATTTTATATATTGACTCCATTCATCAAAGTAAACTGCCTATGGGGGATTTAGCCCAATAGCCAGTTCACTCTGATTCCATACCCTCATTTTATATATTGACTCCATTCATCAAAGTGAACTGCCTATGGGGGATTTAGCACAATAGCCAGTTCACTCTGATTCCATACCCTTATATTACACATTTACTCCATTCTTCAAAGTGAACTGTGCCTATGGGGGACACAGGGGACTTAGGCCCCCATAGGCATTCCTTTCATTTATCAATATTTTTTAATAAAGTAAAAAAAAGAAAGTTGAAACAGATGCATAAAGATAAAGGATGCGTCATTTCATCAGTCCGAATCGTTAATTTGAATTATTAACGAATAGTAGCTTATAAAAGTGGTACGCTTTTGGTTAGTTAAACTATCAACGTTGTTTGAAGTTATAAAAACACAAAATGGTTTTGACAACTCTGAAAACCACAAGTGTAATTGACTATATTAATATTACTTAATAATTTTGTAGACACTGTAAAGCACAAAGCAAGTGTTTTCTTTAATCGTTCGTTTGAATTCCTGAATGGCAGTTTAAATTCACTTAAGCTCTACACCTGCAGCCCTCCATCAATTGTTAGGTATCGTATCATACAGGGGTGGTCTTAAATAGCATTCATGACCTTGGTTGCAGGCTAGGGCCTTTAAATCGTTCTAGAGCACTACTCCACCCTGTAGCTGAAATGTTACTGTCTTAACCATGCCCACCATTACCTTAATGTGTCACTTTGGTGATGACGAGCATATAAAAAAGGAAGAGAATTCTCTTAAAAGGAAAAGAATTATCGCCACTGTCATCTACAGCGTTACACTTCGTGTAACAATCTGTAAAAGACTGTATTTATATAGCAGTGCTGCACTGTTAAAAAAAATTGGTTATAATAATTAATTTCCATGAAGTTATAAATTGAGGATTTTTGTCGAACCTATCGACGAATTGATTATCTTAAAAAAAAAACGTAAGAAAATTACTATTTCTGCAAATATTTAATCATATATAAATTTGTGTTACAATACCCCAAAGGTAAATATCCCGTGATTCTGTCAAATAATAAAGGCTTACACGACCAGCTAAAGTTATACTTGAAAACTTAATTTCTGGTCTAATAGACCATGGTTCAATAATGATAAATTTGGACGCTCAGGGAGGAGGAACTTGGAAGTAAAAACGTGGATCACTTGAACTGTAAATATGTTTGTTCTCTTAAAAATATTGTTATAAAAATACAAAATGCTTTTTATGCGTATTTAAAAATTTTTATAAATAATGGAATTCAAAACGACAGCCACAGCATAAGGAAAAATAGATCCCTTAATTTATTTTTCTGTTCTTCCGGTGGTCAGAAAATTAATAAGGTTCTTAAGAAAAGGCTTGTTAAAAATGTTCTTAAATAAGACCTTTCAGCTTTAAATTTTGCTTCATTTATTTTTTTACAAAAAGTACTATTCATCCTATACTTCAATGTTATCCTTTTACTATTCAGTTAATAAATAATTAATGAACAGATAAAAAAGCATCTTAGGAGTCTTTGCCAGAACCAGAATATTCACTTCGTCACAGAAAAATGAGCTACCTTCTATAGTACCGACAAAATCCATATTTATAACCTTCCTTAACATCTTTAAGCAAATCCAGTCTTCTATTCTTAAGATGTTGTACTACTGTACTCATTAGCGACGTATCATATCCATAGGAAAATTAGTCACGATAGGAAAAGTCCCGATGTTGAGGTCTGACCACCGGAAACATCTCATTTATTTTGCTTGCGAAGGACAATAAGCAACCCTCTTAATAGTCTCTGCTGCTTTCTTATCTTTCAGAGTTGCTCTCAGGCATTTTTCGGAGAATCCATTTCATGTTGGGAAACAATATTCCGAGAGAAGTTTTTTTTCATAGTACACTACGGTTTATAACAAGGGTCGGCAAATGGCGGACCGTGAGAGGTTACTTCCTGGACCTCCAACCATTTTCAATTTGAATGAATAACTTATTAATATAAAATATCTTCTAATTTATTCTAAAAATATTCTATTCTATTCTAAATATTTGCATTTGAAAATCCTTCATATGTATTCCTTGCACACCAAAAATACGTTGACCTTTTTTTATGGGACAAATTTTCAAAATTTTCCTGTGGGAACTCTTTGACCCCCTTTCAATATAAAGTAATAAATGATATACAAGTATAGCAATTAAGACAAAATTTATTTTAATGGTTTCGAATATTATAATTTAAGAGGAGTGCTGAAATCTAAAATGTTTATTTCTTTGTAGTTATAATAAATCAAGGCTTTGCTAATCCTTTCGAGTAGGAATCTCAAATTCAATTTTTTTTAAATATTTTATAAGTAATTTGATATTTTAAATGTAGTGTTGCTGTGATGTAAAACTGTTTGAACGGTAATTAACAAGAGTTTTTTTTTTAAACTTAACAAAATTTATTTGAGACGGTAACGTACTCTAATTACATGAAGTATGTGTATCTGAAGATGATAACTTGAGAGTTATTATAGTATTTTTCACTATACCTCGATAAAAGTTTTCAAAATTATTTGGACCCCGAGTAAAAATACTTTCCGACCCCTGGTTTAAAATTGATAGATACGGTAAACGGTACTAACACTTTAAAATAAAAGAGAGGAAATGAAATGCGTTTAGTAATACGTTAATTTAGGCGGCGCTTTAATTCATTAAATTGCCGCATATATCTTTAAGAAATTTTAATCAGCTTATTAATGGGTTACACTTTAAAAACAATATCAGAGTTCAGAGTCAGATAATGTCTCTCAACCAATTAATTTTCAACTATTAACCCTCTAACCAAACCACTTGCTTCTGTCTGTTGAATAACAGAAATTAATTTTCTAATTATTTTAAGTACTATGGTTTGTCCTTATTTCTCCCTAGTTTTATTATTTATTTTGAACTTTAAAAAGTAAAAAGAATTGTACTTTAATTTAAACCATGAGTTATTTTCATTTTCATGCAAATTATGAGTAGAAGAAGAAAATTGTTACAAGTACGAGTCCATCGATGCCAAAATATCGATTTAATAGCATGGGAATATATTTTTGGCACCCCTAGTTGTATATAAATTTAAGATTCGTATAGTTCCAGTGGAATTAAAAATTATAAAACAGACACATCATTGACTGCTTTGCTTTTACACGAAGCTAACATGGAACCTTATGAGGTTCTCAATGGAGTTTGGTTTCATTTTCCAACCTACGGGTATTTGTTTAAATAAAAAGAAACGTTATGGTTATAAATTCGAGAAATCAAATGTCTTATTCAGTTGCAACCTCAATATCTCGAAATACTTAGAGATTCGAATGAATATTTTCCTCTTGACCTTTCAAATTATGGTTTTGACCTCTTATACATAAAAACTCAACACTTGGAAATATTTTTGATGACTGCCCGACTTCTGGTTATCGATCGAGAAACTATGAATGAAGCCATGCTGATACGCCAAAGGACGAATTCAACAAAAAGAAGTTTTGAGAAAAACGGGTTTGAAAGTTTTTTTATAAAGACTATCTACTAAATAGCCTGTTAAAATTCTCAGCGTATTTTTGAAAGAGCAAGAAGAGTGATCTCAGCATGAAAAATACACCTGCAAATTATCTGAAGGGTCTAGATTTTAGTGGCTTAATTTTTGTCTTTTCTACTATTACCTTTCCTTCCTTAGAATACGTTATTGTGGTTCTATTAATCATTACATTTTACTGTCATAGCATAGGATCATTTTTAATTGTTAATTCACCAATCATTACTTTTTATTGTTATAAGATACGTTTAAGTAGGTATTCTACAAACAATTACTTATTACTATCATATCGGATACAAATATACAAATACAAATATATACGACCAACTTCAGGCGTGAAGCCCAGCAAGGTTGGTCCATTTAACTCAAACTACCAGATTCCCAGAATTTGTCAACTTTTTCCTTAAACTCTTTACTCCAAATTCAATTTGACCAATTTGATTTCAATTGACAAAGCCTTATTCAATTTGAATCTGTGACCCCTCGTTCTATTAGCTGTACTGATGTCCAGAACCTCTGTGTCTCCCTGCTTTATCATTTTAAAAAGTTGAATCAAATCCCCCCTAGCCCTTCTTACGTTTAATCAATTTAATTGTTATTTTACCAATTGTTACTGTTTACATTCATAGGATACTTTTTAGTTGTTATCCTACAACCATTACTTTTTACTGCCATTACATTTTTGTCATTATTCTACAAAACATTATTTTTACTATCTTATCGGATACGTTTTTGTCGTTATTCTACAAACCGTTACTTTTTACTGTCATATCGGGTACATTTTGTCGTTATATTACCAACCGTGTCTTTTTTTTCTGCCATAGGATATGTTTTTGTCATTATTCTACCAAATATTATTTTTACTGTTACATCGGATACGTTTTTGTCGTTACTTTACCAACCATGTCTTTTTTTCTGCCACAGGATACGTTTTGGAGACGACGGGAAGTTACCTAACCTGCCAGTCCATCATGAGCTCTGCACAGTTCGCCGGTGCAGTGATCTGGCTGGCCGAACCTTGGGCCGTTCGCTGGGAGAAGAGACGAGAGGAAGAAATGCAAAATCCCAAATCGCCCGAAGAGCAACAGCTTGTCTGAAACCCTCCCTCCCTCTCTGACAAGCAGAACTGCAAACTGCAGCTTTATCACTGTGATTGGACAGACTTGTTAATATTTAAGCAACACGAGACCAGACAGCACAATTTGCTTCATTCGAGTTTTAACACTTTTAACTATGGTAATTGAATAAAATTTAAATTTAATCGACCTTTTTCATGATATATCAAGCATGATAAACCTGAGTCAAGCAAAGGTGCTGTCTGGGAGTGACATAGTTTTAATAGAGCGAGTGACGGTTGATGGAAATTTTTATTTTTTAGCCAGTATCTTGGACACTAAATAGTGATTGTGTGTGTGAAACAAATGTGATAGGTGATTAATCTTGAATCCATAGTCCAGCCTTTCCAGCCATCGTACTCTTTTCAGAGATCATTACTATAACTCTAAAGGTTCGTTGACATTGGGATCGCGACGTTAATTTCAACCAATCAGATCAGGACGAATTCAGATCCAGGTAAAATTTTATTATTTTTTTGCATAACCTTCTTATTCTCACTATTAAACGATATTATTGATATGGAGCCAGTAAAAAATTTTACATGATTTTATCGATGTTCCCAATAGAGAACATTGGTCACCTCTGACTATTATACTTTTGCAGAGGAATAAAGAATAGATTAAAGTGATAAAGATGTCAAATAAAAAGCCAAATTATGTGGAATAAGTAACAATTTCAACTTTAAATTGTATTAAGGTTTTGGTTTAACTAGAAATTTGTCATAAACTTCATGATTTTCATAAATTTTAGTGCGAAATTCACTTTATATACATAAGAAAATACCAAAATTGATACTTTTATACTTGTGAATTTTATACACAAGCGTGAAAAAATATAATGTAGGAATGGAGGTAGGAAATAACCATAAAAATATGGGAAAATATTTAATTTTAAATTTCTCATAATTTAAAAATAAGTTCTTTTTTACTCTCAATAATAATAAAATAATATACAACATTTTGAGTAGTGAATGAAATAAAAAATTGTTTTATGTAACACTTATAAATGTAATTGAAAATAACTCCTTTTAGTTTAAAAAAAATTAAGCATTTTACTTTTATTCCTTGATACAAAAGAAAATATTTTCAGAGGAAAGTATTTGCTTTTTTAATTTATTTCTTACATGTGAAACTAACTATGCATTTAATTTGCACTGTGTGCATCTATTAACCTTCTCCTCCTATTGTTTGTACAGGAATAAGATTATCAAATTTTTTGTGATAGGTGATGAACTTTAACCCCTGATTTAGAAACATTCATCAATACTCATAACGAAATCTTACAAAGATTCATATGAAAATGAATATTCTTTCAAAACAGTTGATGTTCCCAATTGGGAACATTGTGCCTGTAAAAGGTTAATGATAAAGTATGATAGGCGTCCAATAAATATCACTTATCATTCTAGAACAGTGGTTCCCAAAGTGGATGCCGTGAAGAGATGTCAGGAGTGCCGCCCAATGAGTTCAGGATAGAATATAACAAATTTTTAGAATACTATCTATAAATAATCTTATAACATTTGTGACTTCATACAAAACTATATTTTTAGAAATTTCATTGGAGGAAGTATCAGAAATTGTGAATAATTAGCATTTAAAATTTTGTGTTTTAGAAATGCTAATATTTAAGCATCTGTTTCAATCCTTATTCCACTATTTGAAGAATGTATCTGCATCAACACAGATAAGTGATGCTTCCGCTTAACAAAATGCGGCTTTTCTTTAATTTGCATTTTTAAACAGTCTATCAATTCAAATCACAATGAATCATTTGGCATTAGTCACATCATGATTTTTTTAAGGCCTTATATGCCTCTGAGCATGAAAAGAAGTGATGATGATGATTATGATATCAATTCAAATAATCTTAAAATCCTATACAATCTTCAAAATCTGATGTGTAGTCTCTTTTCTATTTTCTGATCAAAGGCATTTTAAAAAAGCCATTTTAAAAGTGTTGTCCTATGTTCAGTAAATTGAAGGCCATTCAATTAAAAAATACTCCTTGGTCTACTCTTGGGTATATTTTAAAACGCCCGCTAAAAAGTATTTTTTTAGGAGAGCATAAAATACGAGGATAGTCTGAAAAGTTCTCGGCCTCTACCGTACAAAGAAAAAATAAAATAAAGATAAAGGTAATAATACTTCCGATAGACATTATAGGACTGGGGGTGTTGTGAAAAGATTCTGATTCCCCAAGGGTGCCGTGACGTAAAAAAGTTTGGGAATCCCTGTTCTAGATCCCCAACCTGATAAGCAGAAACCAATGTCTCAATAGAGTTGCGTTTTTCAATAAAATAACGCCTTTAGGATGCAAATTAAAGTTCTTGATATTTCTTATGTGGAGATACTTATTAGTAATAACTTATTTTCGTTTTGAACACACATGAACGTTATTTTGTTTCAATAATTCTGCAAAAATAATCGATATATTTAATAAACCTTTAGTTTAATTTTATATTGATCTATGTAACATTATTTTATTTATTTGTATTAGATTAGGTATAAATAAAAACTCATGAAAGTATTTAAGTGACATATCTATTATACATGAAAAAGAGCTTTTCTATCTTATATAAAAAATTCAATATCTGCCAAAAATCCATTTAAAATTTTCCCTTACATACAGAACAAAGATTTCTAAAAATTTTAAATAATTGAGTTTTCATTTGAATTGGATATAATGTTTGAATACGAATATACTTTCACATTTGTTGATAACAATGACCTAATGTAAAACACAAATCTAATAAATGTTTCATTTTTGTATGACTACATTTTTCTTTTTTACACAAATCAGAAAGCATTTTAATTTCTTAAAAATTAAAATCCCATTTTTAATTTGAATATCATAATTGACATCATTAAAATCAGTTTATTCTTTCTCACTGAACTGAAAATATCAGGTATATTTTCAGCCTATTACTATAATGCATTTTACTCAATTAATCAAAACTTTGCAAACTTATCCATTTAAAAAAGTCAGACATAAAGTCTCCCATTTTGAGTAAGAAGAGTGTTTCAAAGATAATTTATAAAGTTTTATAAATATAAATGTCTATAGTCGAGTCCTTATGTTGTGAACTATCATGGAACCAAATTAGCAGTTCTCTGTTACTCTCAATTCACTATAACCATTGTTATCAATTACGTTAATTAATGTCTACTTCATTTGAGAGTGGTAAAAGGTTCATAGCTAAATAGATCGCTATAGCTTGGTTCGACCAAATGTTCTCAAAATTGGTCACTAATCAGTTAAAGTCATTGGATTTTATTTCCAGTTAAAAAATTTTAGTTGAAAAATTTCTCACTTGAGAAATATGGCGCTGTATGACAAGTTATCCAACGAAAGAAGAACTAAGATTCGAACTTTAATCCCCTATCTGATGAACAGAAAATGTGTGATCGCAAATGTAAACTTATTCTGTTCATTGATAAATCGTGAGTTTAAAGCCTTAATTTGGTAGAAAGCTTTGGAGAAGAAGATTTGACCTTGTATTTGTGGTATGAAAGTTTGAGAAGTCACGTGGGGGGCTTATTTTGATGCAGGGTAAGAGAAGGTAAGTTCCAATCTTTCCGATACCTACTATTGATTGCAATCGTAGTTCACTTTTTAAGCTTTTATAAATACACCTTTGAGAATTTAAGTTAACGTTTAAGGGGGGCTTTTTCCTAAACTCAAATTGTGCTATTTTGTTGGGTTTTCGGTTATTGCCCAACAAGTTTTCTGACACTTGGGGAAAAAACACCTTTTAAATCGCTAGAAAGTGAAAAGTCTTTATTTTGAAACTTTAAATTGCAGTTTCATTGACATGAAGTAATCTTTCACTTGAATTTCGGTACGATAGTGATCTGAATTTAATCCTGTAGCTATATAACTAACTAAATCATTTGGCGTGATTGTCACTTATTGCTCTCTTGCATATTTTTAAATGTTTGGTTACGTACCAATAGTAATAAATAATTGCATCGGGACATTTTTTCAGTAAAGAAGATAATGAAATATTAATTAATATAAAACTCAAACGTAATTCATCAGTACTCCACCTTTTATTATGAATATTTTTACATGAATTAGCAGTTATGAGAATTGTCAAAGTATTTAAAGCAGTAATGTTTGAATCTCGTAGCATTGTAGTTTTATGCAGGTATGTGTGTTTATTTCAGGATTTTCTTTTATAGGGGGAGGGATCAGAGATCGTGAAGAAAAGCATAGCTCTTCTAGTCTTATTCAAACTGAATACCAATATTCCACAAATATTTTAAGCTAAAACTTAGATTTTTCTAGTTTATTGATAGATTATTCCTCAAGGGTGTTAAGAATTAAGAAACCCCCTAAAATAATAATGCTACTTAATATAGATTTACTCAACAAATTTCATCCCATAATGTTAGAGAGCCTTTTTAATACGTTGAAATTTAAATAATTTTACCTAGAGGATCTTAAATTCATCATGTTTAAATCAGAAAAAGAATCTGTATAAAGGAAGTAAAACTTATTTTCTTACACATGGGGCTGATTCATTTATAACTAAATGCAACAGTACCTACAAGTCTATAAGTTTAAAATTTTAAGGGATAATGATTAACTACCTACTTAAAATTAACATTTAACTAAGTAGATCTCACTAGTAGTATTATCATTGTTCGTATCACAGATTCTGGTTTCAATAAAAGTGGCTTAAATGGAGGAAAATTTAGATCCAAGGGCCTACAGATCAACAGTTTTTGAAACTGCGTTGACCTACGCCTCTGTTCTGATCTTTTAGGGGACATCCATAAACTACGTGAGGTCAAACAGGGGGGAGAGGTTTGGAAAAATCTCACCAAATCTAACCAAGGGGGGAGAGGGGGTCGATTAAAATCTCAAGTCAACTTTTTAAGTTAGAAATTATACGATTTTCTTTGTTTTTTAAGTATGAGAAAGGAAATTTTTTTTTAAAAAGTTGTAAGTAAATCTCACGTGGAGGGGGGGGATCCAGCAAAATCTCACCAAGGGGGGAGGAGAGGTCCAGATTTTGGAAAAAACACCTCGCGTAATTTATGGATGTCCCCTTACAGTATTTGTTTACAGGTTTGCTGAATGTGATCTCAGGAGTATTTACGTTTCTGAGTGCTCAAAGAAGCAGGGTTTAAAGATTTTCAAAAAATGCATATTGCATTTTTTACGTTTTTAAATTTTAGGAATTCATTAATACATTCGATTCCACTTATTGTGATCACTTTTAATGATATCAATCGGATAATGTTATCAAAATTAACCCGTCCCGATCACTCCTATTCAATTTAATGTAAAATGCGTCGTTTTATGTGATCAACATTTCGTGTAATATTATCAAAATTTGGTGAAATCCCCTAAAAACCTCCTTTTTCCTGTTTGAAGGTCAATTTTAATACATAAACATACAAAATGAGCCATTTATTCATTAGTAATTTTGTATGTTCCACTCATATTTTTCTTTAAGAATGTATAATTTCCAAAATGCAAACTAGGGAATCGTTTTAAATACTTCAATTAGGATTACATAGTTGCGATTTTAATACAAAACTCGAGTTACACTGCTTGAAACTTTTTAGTTTCAAATCGCTTATTGTTATCAATCGGATATTGTTATCATTCCACTCTTGTACAAAAGTGATCACATTAAGTGGAGTCGACTGTAGCTCTCAAAGGAATCCCAAGGAAGGAGGACAGTACAAAGTTTAGTACAAAGAAAGAATGAGTTTAACTTAGTGTTTTACTTTAGGTTTTAAGTGTTTAAATTTATATATTATAATGATTTTGGCTGAGGTCTAACCAGAAGTCCTTTAATAAGGGGACTCAGTACCAAAATTTATATTTTCTTTAATTTACAATTTTTTTGAAGTTCTTTAGTGTCAAAACACTTGTAATGAGCATTTAAACATAACCCAAGCAAAAAATTTACTTTTAAAAAGCAGTTTTTGAGAAATTTTAAAATTATCAAAAATTTAAACCAATTTTTAAAACCCTACTTATTCAATTTTGATAATTTTGGTATGAAATTTTTACCCAATGTATATTAAGTTATTGTCTATAGAACTATGCATTCCGATGTTTGATACTTATAATACTTTTTGATAAAAAAAATTTTTTCTCAAACAAAAATACACACAAAAAAAAAACACTTTTTTTTCACTTATATTTTTTTCTGTACTCTAAATCCCTAATTTGAATGCATACTTTTATTGAAAGCACTGTATCTAATATATATGCAAAGTTTCAAGTGAAATAGTCCAGTAGAAAAAAAGCCTTAGGGTTTTAAATGCCAAAAAAGTAGTTTTGAAAAAAAATTATTTAAAAAATTATTGGGTAACTAAGCTCAAGGAAAATTGAAGAATTATTATAATAAGAATTCGCGCATCACTCTGAAATTTTACAGAATCAATTTAAGTGAAAAGCAACACTTTGAGAGCCAAATCTCCAAATCGATACTTTGACCAATTTGAAGGTGTACAGTGAAGGTGAATTACAGTGTGTATGTGATAAGCAATCACTGGATGAGTTAAATAAGGTTTTAAAAGTAACGTAATTAACTTTAAATTTATAAACAAGCTGTTTTTGAAATAAACCTGAAACAACTTTATAAAAAATGTAATTTTTAGAACTAATTTTAAAAGCATTAAATAATTAACTTAAAACTGTAAATTTGATTGTGATGTGTCCCAATATAGATCTAACTTAAATACTTTTAGAGATACAGGGTGGGCAAAAAGTCAGTACACTTTTGAAAATTCTATAAAAATCAGAATAAAAAACGGTTTTGAGTCTTAGCATTCTGAGGTCACCAGGGTTATCTTAAGACAATACAAAAAATTTTAGTTCAAAATAATGTTAATTAATAGATGTAGCCAACATAATTCACGGGGTTCCATGTTCGATACCAAAAATAATCCTCCATAACAGAGATTTTTTTAACTCCTCTGAGAGAGTATTTCATTCCTTCAAAATCAGAATTACTCTTTAAAAAACTAGACACAGGAGTATTTTCACTGTTTGAATTTTTCACAAAGGTTTAGTTTAAACCTTCAGCCCCGGCATCCTAATTATCATACTTTTTAATTGTGTTTTCATACAGCCATAGTAATTTTTATTTATTTATTTTTCTGATGATTAGAGAGTTTGATTGATTGAAACCAAAAAATAGTCATCCTCATATTTTTTTTATTTCAATTTCATTTTGTCCATTAAAAAGTAAGCGTTTTTAATAGAAATTTTTGTCTCTGTATATTGTAGATCAAACTTATTTCCGTATTTCACTCCCCCTAAAAAAAAGTCAAGGAGTATTTTTTACTCCTCCAAAAAAATCCTAAGAATAACACTGCTCCATAATGTCAGATTCCAGAGAAATAACACTACCGTGCGATGAAAAAATACAAGGGGTCTGACAGCTGTTCTTGGGGTAGTTTTTGGTGCTGATTTCGAAAATACCAACGAAAAGTTTTAATCACATCAAGATTTTTTGTAAAATCAATATCAATATGTTTGCTAAAATCCTATAAAAGAGACATTATAGCGAAAAATTGTGGGTTTACTATCTAGCAACTGTGATTTTATCCACCTAAATATGTGTAAAATAGTCAAATCCTTGTTAGGAAATTTGGTTTGATTATTTATTGACCATTTTTTTATTTTTTATATATTTAAATGTATGAAAATACAGTTGCCAGATCCCATGACCCACCTCTGGACGAAAAAAACACAAAAAAAAATTCAAGAGTTAAAATTTTTAATTAAAAGTATTGTTTCTTCAAAATAGAATCGCCGAAATATTATTATTGAATAAGCTTAATTTTTTTTCAAGCTATCATGTTTACAAACATAATACGAGGTTTTTTTTTCAACTTCCGTTTTGCTCCTGAAAAAAAAGTAGTAAGAATTTCGAAATAATTTTTGTACTGGTAGTTAGGTACATCTTTCAGGATCAATTTGCATGAAATAAGTTCGAGGAGCGCACTTGTAAATTCAATAACTAACAGAAAAAATGTCCGATTTTTATGCAGTAAAGATGCAAATTGATCCTGAAAGATGTACCTAACTACCAGTACCAAAATTATTTCGAAATTCCTACTACTTTTTTTTCAGGAGCAAAACGGATGTTGAAAAAAAAAACCCTCGTATTTGCATTTCTTGATTAATCGTCTTTTCATGTAAGATATCTTAATAAAAACAAACTAAAATAATATTTCGGCGATTTTATTTTGAAGAAACAATACTTTTAATTAAAAATTTTAACTCTTGAATTTTTTTTGTGTTTTTCTCGACCAGAGGTGGGTCATGGGATCTGGCAACTGTATTTTCATACATTTAAATATATAAACAATAAAAATATGGTCAATAAATAATCAAACCAACTTTCCTAACAAGTATTTGACTATTTTACACATATTTAAGTGGATAAAACCACAGTTGCTAGATAGTAAACCCACAATTTTTCGCTATAATGTCTCTTTTATAGGATTTTAGCAAAAATATTGATATTGATTTTACAAAAAAATCCTGATGTGATTGGGGAAAATGGAGGTCATTTTCGTAATCAGCACACCAAATAACATAAAAATTACTGAACACTTATCTTGTATTTTTCAAAAAGTTAAATTTCGCAGGATTGTGTAATGTGTAATCGAACACGGAACCCCGTGAATTATAATACTAGCTCCATCCCATCAATTAACATTATTTTAAACTAAATTTTTTTTGTATAGTCTTAAGATAACCCTGTGACCTTAGGATACTGAGACTGAAGACAGTTTTTTATTCCGATTTTTAAGGAATTTTCAAAAGTGTGCTGTCTCTTTACCTACCCTGCTTATCAGGTAACTAGGGTCGATGAGGTAAAATGGCGGATGAGGTAAATTATAGCGGGGTAAAATGGATATAGGGATTTTAAAAGCTTATATCTATAAAATTAAATGTTTTTCGGCATGCTAATTTTTCTTGAGCCTCAATAAAAATCAGCATGCCGAAAAACATTAAATTTCATAGATATAAACTTCAAAAATCCCTATAATTTTACCTATAACCATCATTTCACCTCACCCTACCCTATTACCTAAACATTTAACTTCTATTTCCATGTAAAAATTGCTTTAATTTAGTTAAAGTATTTGATACAATATATTTATTTCGCACAACCTTAAATAACTTAATTGTGTTTTATAGTTTAAAAAAACTATATATTAATAAAAGAATATTATGAAGTATGTATTTAAATAACCAATTGGTATACTTGTTAACTAATAAAGTTACCACTTGTTGCTTATATATTTTGATGTTTAAAATTTTTTTTAGGTATCTTGTGTTATCAGTTGCAGCAGATTTTAATTATGTGTTCTTATAAATAAAGACAATTTTTTGAAAAGTATCTTTTTTTATTTTAATACAGGTAGTACACACAATACAGGTAGGGCAGAGCTGCTACTGACTTCAACTAATGTTGGCAATTTAAGGGATATATGACATGTTGGTTAATGCACTGCCATCTCGTCCTGAAGGTTGCGTGTTTGATCTTAAGAAATCGCACCCTAGAAGGAGCAATCCAAATTTTTTAAAGTTTTTAAAGAATTCAACTGCATTTATCCACACACAATATTACTAAAAAAAAGTTACAAACCCTTTTATTAAGAGTCGAGTTTCAAAAATATCTGAGGTGGATCCCCAGACTCCCATTTTAGTGTGGAGCTCAATGGTGCTCCAACAATTACACGATAATACGCTTAGGTTCAAATGCTTCCTTTTAATTTTCTGAAAAGTTAAATTAATCTGTAATACTATAAATCTCTATACTGTATACTACCAAATCCCACATGCACGAAGCTCAAGTCTTGTAAGGGGCATGGGAAAATTAACTGAGGATGAGGTGGGACGCGTTAAATTTTGTTTATTAAAAATGGATCCCCCAAAGTTTGAGAAACACGATTGGTTGAAGGAACGGATGGCTTGGTGTGTAAGTGCACCAGTATCTAGTATACGTATGCGTCAAAAGAAAGATGATATAATAAGTTTTAAAATTACTGAATCCCCACTGGAGCAGTGGTAGGATGCTTGCGTTGCATGCGGCAGTTCCTGGGTTCTATCCCCAGTTATTATTTTATTAAAATTTCTTAAAACAGCAAAAATAAAGTCGACACGCTTGCGCATTCGGATTGAACTGTGTAGTAAATAGGCGCTCGTAACATACAATAAATAATAAAATTATGTGCAGTAGACGCGGCGCAGCACTTTAACCTCTATGCATCATACGGTGCTGGCGCCATCTATATTATAAAAAGTAAAATAAAATTTATAACAACATGGTGGAGTATCAAGTTCAAATTAATTAGAAGATTATCACAGCTGCAGGAACGGATGGCTTGGTGTACTTGCTCGCCAGTTTGCCATCCCAAAGGCCCTCAGATCGAACCCTGGTTCGAGTCTGAGCCTTCTCAGCGGGTATAGCACCCGGAAATAAATACTGATCGGTATTTATAAATTAGTTCCTGCTTTTAACGGGGGGTCTTAATGATTTTTTTCAACTCTTAACTGTAACCGTAACGGTCATTTTTCTTGAAAAATAGTACTTTTTTTTCAAGATTTTTATGTTTATTTGCAATAATTCAAGACTTTATCCTTTTGCATCGACAGAAACTACGTAAATTTAAAGAGTCTAGGAATACTAATTAATAATTAACATTGATAGAGTCTTCCGTCCACAAACCCCAACCACCTACCCTGGCCGTCGAATTGAACTTGGCAATTTTTCGGAAATTGTAAAAGTGGTGACTCAAAGCGCAGGTACCGTTACATTTAATGGAAATATGTTAGACTTAATATTTTTTCTCTCATTCTTTGAACGGTGATTAGGAAAATCTAATTTCTGTAACAACCCTATCCTGAACTTTATTTACAACGGTTAAATAAAATAGGAAGATGCTTCTCTTAAAATATTTTCCATCGAAACTTACTTTTTGAATTGCTATATTAATAGATAAAATTATCTATATTTCTCTTATCCTTACTCTATTTCTGATAAAGGTTGACCTAAGCCCTATATAACCCAGGGGAAACACTTCAGGTTATACTATCTTCCTCCGAAACCACAAACTTTAAATTTTTCTCATTAGAAAATGAGCTAAACCACTCCCTAACCTATGAGGTAAATAGAGGGTTCGAAATTTTTGAATTTAGTATGCTAAAAAGTGTTCTGAAGCTACTTTTGGGGGATCGTCAGTTGGAAATCCCTGTGATAGACACTTGATAGAAGGCTCGGAGAGGAGACCACTTGAAGCTAATAAGACCAGAGTAAAGATCAGTTATGCAAACCTTTATAAGTTACCAAGAATGACGATCAGCAAGACATCCTGTAAAGAAGATATTAGTTAATAAAGAGACAACACTTCATTAATAAATATTTATTAAGAGCCCCGAGAGATTCAGATAGTCTGTCTTCTGTCTAGTAAAAAAAACCCTGAAAAGGAAAAGTTTCCAGATGGTTAAACTGCGTCCCTCCCTGAAAAAGAACGTGTCAGGTTAGTTAGTAATTGAGTTGTTTGCTGTAACTGTAACAATGAGTTAACTCCACTAGATTGAATATTTGTAAAGTCGTTACTTTTCTAATCTTATACTTTGTTTTTCGGTAAACAATAGTTACCGTAGTCACCAACCCAGTTGTATACATTGCCGTAAAATAGCACTAACTTGGCGACTAACGCTTGCACCAAGGTAGCGTCTTTTGATGTGGATTCTGATTTTGGAGTTACTCCTTGCTGCAGCAAACACCTTAATTAGACTGGTCGAATTGTCAAAATGCCTCAGAAGTAATGTAAAATGACCTCCTGAATTCAAATATGACACCCATTTTACACAAGAATCAGCTGAAATCCTGTCTATGGAATTTTGACACTTTTTTGTTTACAAGTTTAACTCTAAAGAAGAGCTGCATTGTTATCCTCAGCCGTGTATCTCTCAACAGCTTGAAACAATGAAATCCCCCCAAAAAACTGGTCAGTTACTAACGAATAGAAGAATTTCCACTTTTAAAAGACTTAAAATATAAGAACAATGTCATTTTTAAACTTTTCAAAGCATAAATATTAGAGGAGAATAGGGTAGTACATTTACATAGTAGTACAGTAGAAACATTTTTATTTGCTGCTTTGTGTGTGGGCCTAAAAATCTTAAAAAAATCACAGAATATCTTTAAGACCTACCTACTTTATATCCCATAATAATTTTATCGTTTTGGAATAATTATTTCAGTGAAAAAATCCCGTTTGAAGTTGATGCATGCAACCAGCAAAATCATCGACCTAAAGTCATGCTTTTTCAACTAGTATTTCAATGTCTTGTTTTCACAATTAAATTATCTTGGAATTTTTTAGTAAATTTTTTTAGAGGTTAAAAGAGCTATATAATTCAATTTTTGTTCTTCAATTTAAGGTTGTAGATCACTCTTAAAAATGTTGCGTTTCTTATTACGAAGAAAAAAACTTTGGAGTAGTAAGAAACTCGAGCATTTTATCCCTAAAAATTTGTTACTACTAAAACTTATCTTACTACTACTAAACTTACATACTAAAAATTTATTTATCGTATTTTTCTCTTTATTATTTCTATTTTATTTTTTAAATTTATCATTACTTCATTTTCCTTAAAACGGTGTGACAGCAAGAAACACTCCCCTACCCCTCGTTATTACCCCTAGTTATTACCCCTCGTGGGTAACAAGATACAGTCGCTTGGGGTAATAAGATACAACTAATGATTCCTTTCCGCTTTTACTTAGCAGGTGAATTATTTTTTCAAAGAAAGCTGAATATAAACATTCTGTTAAAAATCAGCTTCATAAACCTAAGGGAAAATCCCGTGGAGTTTTGCATGTTTCTTATTACCCCACTCTCCCCTAATTCCTAAGCGCCAGCGCGATTTAGTCTTCCAAACCCTTCCACGGGTGCTTCGGGGGCACTAACGCCTCAACTTAACCACTTATGATAAAAATCATTGCGGCGTATTTTCATTAAATTTGGGTCCTTGGGGAAGGGTTAAGAACCTTTAAAGAAGAATTCCGTAAATAAAACTATCATTTTTAACAATATTCGTGCCTTATTAGGAGGTAATTTCCCCTCAAACCAATCCATATGCTACAAATTTTCATATTTAAAAAAACGTGACGAGTAATTTAAAGACTAAAGTAATGCTTTTTGATCCTGAAAATCAAATTCAAAGTCAGTAACGGCCGTATTTACCGTTAACTTGACCGGTCGTTAAGCAGGATTCAAACCTCTGATTGGCGGAGAACTAGTTTTACCTCTTTAACTACCAATCAGAATTTTCACTGCCGTTTAATCACCGGTCAAGTTAACGGTGAATACAGCCGTAAGTCATCGAAAAACGTAAAAAAAAGGTGGAGGGTGTTCCCCGAAAATCTGAGGCTGATGGAGAAAAACGGATGGTCAGATTCAGACTCAAGAGTCAATTTACATAAAACTTCCATTAATTCTTTCTTTCCCAAGAGAGGACTGCCCAGGTACCGTTTGGTGGAAAGGAAATATTCTTCCTTTAAAAACTTTTTCCTAGCTTTTTTAGTGGTGACTCAAAAAATTCTCAAGTAGGAAATAACCTCACGATTGTCATGTAGGAAATTAACTTATCATTGACTGCAGCAGGAGTACTACTGACTTCAACTCAAAATCCGGGAATACTATTAGAGTAACGAACCTTTAATCCGAAATCCCTAACTCCGGAATTTCTTCCCAGAAATTGTTTTGAAATTTAAGTAAAACAACCCCACTTTTCGTTTTGTTTTGGTACGCCTCATCCGATTTCGGATATAGATTTCATGGTAGAATTTTTGTGTTTTTACAAACTTAATATGAAACAAAGTTGTAATAAAAGAGTTACAAGTACTAAGGGGCTCTAGGGGTACTCCCCTAGAAAATTTCTGAAAATTTAAGCAAAAAAACCCACTTTTTCTACTTGTTTTGGTACACCTCATACGAATTTCGAATATAGATTTTACGGTAGAATTTTTGCGTTTTAACAAATTTAATAAAAATAGAGTTGTAATAATAGAGTTACAAGTACTAAGGGTGTCTGAGGGTCCTCCCCTAGAAACTTCAAAATTTAAGTAAAAAAAAAACAACTTTTTCAACACATTTTGGTACTCCTCATCCGAATTTCGGACATAGATTTTATGGTAGAATTTTTGCTTTTTGAAAAGCTTTATATAAAGTAGAGTTGTAATAATAGAGTTACAAGTACCAAGGGGGTCAGGGGGTCCTCCCCCAGAAAATTTTTGAAAATTTGACCTGAAAATAACATGGTTTTAACTCATTTTGGTGCATAAAATTCCATATTATATAGTGTAAAATTTTTCATTTGGGGGGGGGCTCAAGCCCCCTAGCCCCCCCCCCTGGATCCGCCAGTGGTGTCACTTAATCTTATACAATATCCCTCGTTATCTCGAACTTTGCTTACCTCGAAAACCTTTATATCAATAAAAATACTTTTCCCGTTGCTTATAAATTTTCTCTTTTCCTCCTGTTTTCACAAAAACGCCATATCTCGAAATTTTTTCGGGCCCTTCGATTTCGAAATATTGTGTGGTTATACTGTGAAACAAAAATCAAAACAACTAGTAGTATTGCTTCAAATTGTTTCCCATTCTTAGAAAAAATTGTAAATTGGCGCAAATAAAGTCTTAATTAAGTTTTTAGGTTTACTATAATAATTATTTTGGCGGCACCCTTTCGCCCTTAGTCCACCGCCCTCTGAAGGTATCTAGCGATCCAGCACGGGCCTCAACCTGGCAGTGGCGGATTAATGCAATTTTGTGGGTGGGGGCGGTTAGATGGAATATTCAACTTACAGTAGGTCCTCCCTGGGAGATAATTTTTTTTAAAAAATAATATCTTTAAAACTAGCAATGTTAAGCTGTTTTGATACTAAAAACTGATATAAAATAACTTTGAAAATAGGGGAGAAGGGGGCACATTAATTTAAAAAAAAATTGTTGGCAGTGTAGAAATCCAAGTAAAAAAGGGGTAAAGGGGTCCTCCCCCGGAATTATTTGGAAATTTGACCCTTAAAAACAGCATTTTAACTCGTTTTTATCCACTTAGTTCGACTTTTGGAGGGGAGGCAGGGCCCCTTTAACCCCCTTATATACGCCTCTGGGCCATGGCATGGTACTGGGGATTTCCCCCTAAATTTTTTAAATTTTAACAAGCAAAAAAGTATTTTTCAGAAACTTTTGAAGGATATAGACGTCCTCTGTTGAGTGGCTAATCATAATTATAACACCAAAAATAGGGTCTAAATAGGTTTTGGTCAGGCCCGATGGGGGGCCGAACCAGCGGACTTCCCCTCGGATACACTCCTGAATTTGCTGAACCCCCCCCCCTCCCCCTCAAACTCTCACGTGAGATTTTCTCATTCACTAGTTTCGTCTTATCAGCATTACAAAAATACACGTTGAAATCGAAAACATGATTTTAACTTGTAGTTATCACGACTGACTGGCTTATGTTTCGCTTTTTTGACTAATCTAGGCAATTTTTCTAAACTTGTGTATTAAAGAAAAAACGTATATTTTCTAAACTAAGAGTCGAAGTGAGATTTTAATTAACTCCCCCCTTCCCCCTGGTGAGATTTTGCTAGACCCCTCCCCCCCTTTGACCTCACGTAATTTATGGTCATCCCCTATGAACTTCTTTCTTATTATCATAGAAAACGACTCTAACTACTCTATAAGCAAAGAAAAAAGAGGGGGGTCCGGGGGGTCCTCCCCCCGGACCCCCTCTTTTTGAATTTTAGCATGCCAAAAACTGTTCTGCAACTAATTTTAGGTGATTTTCCTCGGGGGGGGTCTCACCCTCCGCCCCCCCCTTTAATCCGCCCCTGGAACCTGGGTGAAAGCCCTAAGCGCCTCAGGCTAAAGGGTCCTTCTCAGACAGGTAATATCTAATTGGTTTCTTGGATCACGTGGTTCTTTAGTCGCCAAAACTATTTATCATCAATGTTGGAGCCCGAATGGCTAATAGTCCAGACAATCTGTGACTTAACCGGGAAAAAATTGCAACATTTAGTTTTTCTACGGTTTTCACTTGGGAATGACCTCAATAATAACATACAAAAAATCGGACAAAATCGGTCCGCGGGAAGTTTAATTTTTTTTTAAATTTTTAAAAAATGGCCGAAAAAAAATTTCAAAAAATCAATTAATAGTAATCAAGACTTATGCTACATGTTTATTGGCTATTTCTAAGTGCTGAATACGAATATTCCAATTAAAATTTTTAAAAATTAAAATTTCAATTTTTAAAAATTATTTGAAAAATTGGATATTCGAAAAAAATAAAACATCGCTTAAAACCACAAAATAAATTAAAAAGAAGTAGTTCAAACGTTTATCCCTTAGAAATGACTTAAATAATGGCTTACTAAAATTAAAAGAAGATCGGACAATAAAAAGTTCAATTTATTTCAAATTTTCATTTTTTCTGGCCTCAAAAATCGACCTTTTTTAAAATTCTTGTTAAAAACGTTTGAATCGTTTGCCAAGGTCATTTTTCCAAGGATATTGTAGTTATATAGCTATATAACATAAAAAAAACCACAATTGATGATTAAATCATAAGTTAATTAATTAATTTATTAAAATGAACATTAAAAATACAGGTAAAATCATTCAATCAAATATAACAGAAAATATTTTAATTATATTCAGTGACAAATCATCTAAAAAATAATTAAATTAAAAATAGACAAAATTTCATTTAAAAAAATTAAATTTTTAACAAATTTAAAAATTTTAAATTTTTTAAAAATTTTAAATTTTGTAGTATAGGCATGTGATACATGTCTGTAGGCTTTATTTTAGTGCTTTTTACGAATATCAGGCCAACTTTTCAATAAAATTTAGAATAAGTGTGGAAAAATTGAAGCATTTATCTTAATACTTTTGCTTAAAATGCTTCAATTTTTCCAGACTTATTCTAAATTTTATTGAAAAGTTGGCCTGATATTCGTAAAAAGCACTAAAATATAGCCTACAGACATGTATCACATGGGCTATACTACTAAATTTAAAAATTTTAAAAAATTTAAAATTTTTGAATTTGTTAAAAATTTAATTTTTTTAAATTAAATTTTGTCTATTTTTAATTTAATTATTTTTTAGATGATTTGTCACTGAATATTATTAAAATATTTTCTGTTATATTTGATTGAATGATTTTACCTGTATTTTTAATGTTCATTTTAATAAATTAATTAATTAACTTATGATTTAATCATCAATTGTGTTTTTTTTTATGTTATATATCTATATAACTACAATATCCTTGGAAAAATGACCTTGGAAAACGCTTCAAACGTTTTTAACAAGAATTTTAAAAAAGGTCGATTTTTGAGGCCAGAAAAAATGAAAATTTGAAATAAATTGAACTTTTTATTGTCCGATCTTCTTTTAATTTTAGTAAGCCATTATTTAAGTCATTTCTAAGGGATAAACGTTTGAACTACTTCTTTTTAATTTATTTTGTGGTTTTGAGCGATGTTTTATTTTTTTCGAGTATCCAATTTTTCAAATAATTTTTAAAAAAATTGAAATTTTAATTTTTAAAAATTTTAATTGGAATATTCGTATTCAGCACTGAAAAATAGCCAATAAACATGTATCATAAGTCTCGATTACTATTAATTGATTTTTTGAAATTTTTTTTCGGCCATTTTTTAAAAATTTAAAAAAAATTAAACTTCCCGCGGACCGATTTTGTCCGATTTTTAGTATGTTATTATTGAGGTCATTCCCAAGTGAAAACAGTTGAAAAACTAAATGTTGCAATGTTTTCCCGGTTTGACACTTTTTTTCAGTAGATTTACTGGACTATAAGGTAGTCGGGATAGCATGCACTGTGAAACCTGATGTTCCGCCGTTCGAATTCAGGTTGGCACCAATGTTTTATTTAATCATTTTGCTTATCTTTAATTATTTAATCAATAATATAATTTATTTATGTAATAAATATAATGTAATTATAATATAATAATCATTGTTAATATATTTAATAATGTAATTTTTATGAAATACATAATATGTTTACTTCCAAGTAAAAACTAAATTGAAAATTATATTTCCTGGCAGAAGTATCAAGTTTTACGAATTAAAATCGACAATCAAATGAAGTTTTGTTGATTGTGCGACCTCTAAATTCTATAATACGTTTCGCCAACATACGTATATTATACATCTTTTCGCCAAAGACAGGGATAAACAGCCAACAATAACATTCCTATGCTTCAAGCACACGATCTAATGAACCAATCAGATTCAACTGGTCTGAGAAGGACAGTGTGGCTTGAGGCGCCTGTCATTGACAGAACAAAACTTCGCCAAAAAGTCTCCCATTCCCGGATTGTTTGCATTTACCAAGATCTTTGTATTGCATAATTCTTTATTTATTTTAATGGTTAATGCTTGTATCAAAAGTTGTTTTACAAGATAAGAAATCCAAAGTTACGGAGGATGTAATCAATACACCAAGTATGGCCCTGTATAGTTAGCTTTTCTACTTTAAACTTAATCAAATATTTGAAGATGAAACTTACCTTGGAATACCAACCGGAACTTATTACCAGAGAATCTTCCAAACAAACCTTCAACAAACCGATCCTCCCCCATACCGAATGGGTTGCCACCAAAATTCTTAAGAACAGATACTAACGTATGATTTGCTCTGAGTTTAAATGACCTTGCTTGATTGGAAGTAATACTAATTCTAAATCGTGGTTAAAATCTTAGAAGTATCTCGTAAAATTGAGGGTTCGTGTCCGCCTTATAGCTGTACTTCATTTTTCCTGTTCTAGATTGAATTAGAGATTAATCTTATTTCTCTTCACTACTCAATAAGCTTTTGAGCTATTTTTCGCAATCATCATACTCTTTATAATGACCTTTAATGAGACTGTTGGTTACTAATTATGTTATTCTCAAACTCAGTTAGGTATTTCATGGTGATTTTGTTTAAGATTTAGACCAGGGGTCTCCTAACTACGGCCCGCGGGCCAGATGCGGCCCGCAAGGCCCTCTCATCCGGCCCACGGATACCTTTCTATCTACGAAAAAAATTACGGATATGTGGTCTACTCAATTAAATAAAGGATCCAAGATCCCCCCGAAATTCGGACTAAAGGTGCCAAAATGAGTTAAAACCCTGTTTTTTAGGGTCAAATTTCCAAACATTTCATGGGGGAGAACCCCCAGGCCCCCTTTTTGTACTTTGAACTCAATTAATCACATCAATTTTCATATTATGTTCAGCAAAATGAGAATCTTACGTAAAAAGGGACATTAAACCTATTAAATATGAATAAGAGGGGCTTAGGGATAATTTTAGGACAGTGGCTTATATAGGAATTTATTTCGAGAGGGGCCCAAAATTACTCCCCAGCCCCTCCCCCACATATTTAATACGTCCAATGTAGCTTTTTAGGTGATAACTTAGGTTCTAAAACTTAATATAGAAAAAGGTGTTAGTAATAAAAATACAAGTACCAAAGGGGGGGCTGGGGGTCCTCCCCCAGAAAATTTTTGGAAGTTTTGACAAAAAAACCAGGTTTTTAACTAGTTTCGGTACACTAAGTCCGAATTTTGGATGTACATTTTTATGAAATTAATATTTAAAAAGTTATTAAAATAGAGTTCCAAGTACAAAAGGGGATCTGGGGTCCTTCCCCAGAAAATTTTTGGAACTTTACCCCTAAAAACAGGGTTTTATCTTGTTTTTGGAATACTTAGTCCGAATTTTGGACATATTTTTTGGTAGGATTTGGATTTTGATGAACTTATTATAATAAAGTTGTTAATAATAAAATTCCAAGTACAAAAGGGGGGCTCGGGGGTCCTCCCCCAAAAATTTTTTTTAAATTTGACTCTAAAATACAGTGTTTTAACTTGTTTTGGTACACCTAGTCCGAATTTCGGGGGGGGGGGCCAGGGCCCCCTCGGGCCCCCCCCCTTATATACGCCACTGGATAGAGACTATTAATAGGAGAAAAAATGGATTTGGTAAGTTATATAAAAATTTCGGAATGTCATATCACAGAAAAAACCTTAAGCTCCCCCCTAGCTCAATGGTCACGAACACTACGTTTTAGGAAAGAAATTTCAGAGCGAAGGAAATCTCGATTTTTGAAGAAAATTGGGTAACTCGGTTCAGTGGCGTACGCAAGGGGGGGTTTAGGGGTTTAAACCCCCCCCCCCTTGAGCTCAGACAAAATGTCAAAAAATAAAAATTTTGGTGGAATTGGTACACTCCGAAGTTGAATTGAAGATATATTTCTTTCTTCTAACTACCGTGAAAAAATAAAAAAACTGAACTCTTCTTTTCTGGATTACCGCTGCAGTGTTGTAAAACCATAAATCCCCCTGACATTGTTGCCCCTTAATGGCTTTCCTGAGCAAACAAACAAGAATTTTAGTTGGAAATCTGTCCGAATATCCTGTTTCTCATAGAACACTAGCCTTTTAGGCTGCGGTCAGCCAGAAAATCAGTATGGTATCTGTTCAAAAAATCTGCAGTATCTGGTTATCGGACAATAGGAAAACCGCAATCAACCCCTTCAATGGTCCCTCCAACAAAAGACAGCCCTCGGGGAGGAGCGAGAAGTCACTATCGGGTGTCTGCTAATTGACTGGAGGGGGTGACTTCGGACTCCTTCGCTATTGTTGGAGGGGTCATGAATGGGGAGATAGGGCAGATTTTTTGAAGAGATACCATAGGTTTTTTGGCTGACCGTGCCCTTACTGATAAGGATGTCGTAGAGAGGACCCCTTTGACTGAAGCTAGACTTCGTTTTCTCGATGCTTGTCAAGACCGAAAATTTATGAGCAGGGTCTGTGGGTTGATAATGGAGTTGTCGCGTCTTGGGGGGTCGGTCGTTTCGCGGTCAAGGTACAAAGGAATCGGAGCCATCGGACGCGTGTTTCTTGTCGCAATGGATGGGTCGTAAAGAAACTTGACCTCTTCAGGAGATTAGTATCTCCTTCCTTCGATTAGCCGACAAAAGATGTTCTCCAGCTCTTAAATCTTTCTATCTTGACAACCATCCGGCAAGAAAGTCTAGATCCAGCCTTTCTCCAGACATCAATTGCGACACCGCGACTTCCGAACAGTTTTCTGAGAAATGAAGGATTTTGAAGCACTGGTGGAATTTTACGCACAATATTTGGATAATTGTCAAGAAAACCTTAAGGGCACGGTCAGCCAGAAAACCTATGGTATCTCTTCAAAAAATCTGCCCTATCTCCCCATTCATGACCCCTCCAACAATAGCGAAGGAGTCCGAAGTCACCCCCCCAGTCAATTAGCAGACACCCGATAGTGACTTCTCGCTCCTCCCCGAGGGCTGTCTTTTGTTGGAGGGACCATTGAAGGGGTTGATTGCGGTTTTCCTATTGTCCGATAACCAGATACTGCAGATTTTTTGAACAGATACCATACTGATTTTCTGGCTGACTGCAGCCTAAGTCTGAACTAAAACTGTGGCATTTACGATTAAAAAGGATTAGTGAGGACGGAGGGAATGTTCCAAAAACTGCGGCGGATGCTCTTGGACTCTGCAACAAAGATATTACACCAAATATTTTCAAACTCCTAGAAATATTGATCGTACTACCTGTTTCAACAAGTGCAAACGAAAGATCCTTGTCGACTTTACGACGTTTAAAAACTTATTTGCGCAATTCAACTGGTAATAATAGAATGAATAGACTAGCGCTCTTAAACATTCATAGGAAATTTACCCCAGCTGTTGAAGACATTTTAAACGAGCTTGCAAAAAGACCCCGTCGTTTGGATTTTTCTGTGTAATGTCAACACATTTTTAGCGTGTTTTTATACTGGAGTATTTCCCTATTTGTTAGTAAGTTATTTTTTCTTGTTTTTGTGGTTAAATAATTGGTTTTCTGTAGAATATTCACATTTATACTATTATTATTTTGGTAGCTGTTATATTATGTGTGTTTTTTCTAGTTTTATTAATTCTTACTTTTTAATTAACAAATATTTTAACTTATTATAA
Organism: Tetragnatha montana; assembly: GCA_963680715.1. NCBI lineage: Eukaryota > Metazoa > Arthropoda > Arachnida > Araneae > Tetragnathidae > Tetragnatha > Tetragnatha montana. Next base: position 55,910,401 of record OY796679.1, read on the forward strand.
AAAAAATATGACCATAAACTTAAAAAATCTAATCAATATTTAGCTAAACAATGTTGTCTAAATAAAAGGTTAAATCTGTCTAGCTGTTTAAATTACTGAAATAATAGTGCTTTATTCCTCACTCAAATTTATTTGAGTAAACCCCCCCCCCTTGAAAAGATTCTGCGTACGCCACTGACTCGGTTTATAGTTTGATCTCATATTTTCAAATCTATTCTCAATCACTATTTCTCAAATTGACAATGATATTTTGAACTAAATATCAAAGTGAAAATGACATTAAATAAATAGATATTTACTAAAATATAATTTCATGCGAAAAATCCCTCTGATTCCTGTTGTTTAATAATTTGTCTTGACGCATAAAAAATTACATATTTTTATGTAATACTAAGTTAAAAGGGCCTGTCAGCAAAATCTTAATTTGCTATTTCATGATTTGATCTGATAGTTTAAGAAGCATCTTAAACTATCAGAAACTATAAATTTGGCACAAGGAGACAAAATTACCACCCCCTTCAAATCACTGATTAAAAGTATCAGTAATACTGATCAAAAAAGTATCTAAACCTATAAAATTAATCCTTTCCAATTAAAAAATACATTGAAACAGTGTAAAACAAATTATTTATGTGGAGCGAGTGAAACTCGCCGTATCAATGTTTATCACTGTATCAAGGACTGAAGAGTCTTTGTAATATGCACTCATGGCACACGCACACCTCTGTAAATTGTAAATATAGACGACATTAGTGTGACGTCACTTGCTTGTTTAGAAACGTTGATTCTATCCGTGATTGGTTCCGTGATTGGAGGTAAATCCGTACGGAACCAATCACGGATGGAATCTACGTTTCCAAACAAACAAGTGACGTTATGACTAATGTCGTCTATTTGGACGGGGTAGTATCCCGCCAAAATGCATACAAGCTTCAATTTTAATAGTTTCTAATTTAAAATAATAATAATTGAACCAATCTGCTAAAAATTTCCTTACATCTAACTAATCAATAGGAATTCTCTCCACTTCTTTATATTTTCACATTTCCATAGTTCAATGTTTTTAATCCCTAATAAATTCCGATATGAAAACAATCATAAACTTTTTTTTTAATTTAATTAAACAATAAAAAATATCAAAATATATTTTTAAAAAATTAAATAAAATAACAACCAATATTTTTTTATTCAATTTCAATTGATTTTATGAATTAAATTTAAAGTACCAAAAAGAATCCACCAAGATTTTTTTTTCTTCCATAAAAATTCAATGATGAAATTAGAATGTGTAAATAAAATACTAAATGAATTCAAATTGAAAGAAAAAAAAATTGAAAAATTGAGTTATCAAGATCATCACAGTATTCTTTATTTAAAAAAAAAATCAGAAGTCATCAATCGAGCTTCACTCATTGCGGCGTCATCTAGTGTTCCTTTTACAAACTTGTAGTTTGTGCTTATTACGGCTTGATGTTTAAACTAATTAAGGCAGTGGCGGATCTCCGGGGGGGGGGGGCTTTCGGGCTGAAGTCCCCCCCAAAATGAAAAGTTGTACACTATATAATATGGAATTTTATGCACCAAAATGACTAAAAACCTTGTTATTTTAAGGTCAAATTTTCAAAAAATATTTTATTATTATTTATATTAAGTTTGTCAAAGCGCAAAAATTCTACCATAAAATCTATGTCCGAATTTCGGATGAGGCGTACCAAAACGAGTTGAAAAAGTTGTTGTTTTTTTTTTTACTTAAATTTTCAAAATTTTCTAGGGGGGACCCCTAGAGCCCCTTAGTACTTGTAATTCTATTATTACAACTCTGTTTTACATTAAGGTTGTCAAAACACAAAAATTCTACCATAAAATCTGTATCCGAAATCGGATGAGGCCAAAACAAAATGAAAAGTAGGGGGGTTTTTTTACATAAATTTCCAAAAAAATTCTGCGGGAGGACCCCCAGACCCCCCTTTTTGTGGTTGGAGCAGGATAATTCACTACCTTTTCCATATTAAGATAATCAAGAAGATATAATTGGATTATGAAAATTCTTAGCCCCCCTCCAAAACCAAATCCTGGATCCGCCACTGAATTAAGGAAAACTTCTTTTTTCTTGTCTTGATTTATTTTCAAATTGGTAATAAATGTTTTCGAAATACTCTTATTTTCATTCAAAAGTACTTGCAAGCTTTTCAGATGACCATGGCGCGGACCTGAAAAAAGTTGTAACCTTCTCCCGAACCTAAACCTCAAAAATATCTTCCCCCAGCCAACCCTCGCAGTTTCCCCCTAAAATTCAAAACAGCCAACTTCTCCTTAAATTAGAAGTAGCATAAAGTATTAAATTTAGAGCACATTTTATTTCTAGTATCATTCCACTGTCAGTGGAATGTATAGAAATTTATTCTGGAAGGGGCCTAAAATTATTTCTCAGCCCCCCATGCATATTTTATAGAACAAAAGTAACTTTTTAATACATTTTTTGGTATAATTTTGGTCTTAAAGAACTAAACGTATTAAAAGTTATGAGCAACAAAGTTCCGAGTAACAAAGGGGGGCCTGGGGGTCCTCCCCCATAAAAGTTTTGGAAATTTGACTCTAAAAAACAGGATTTTAACTGGATTTTGGTGCACCTAGTCCGAATTTCGGAAAGATATTTCTAGGTAGGATTTGTATTTTGATGAAATTAATGTAAATAATATAGTTCCAAGTATATAAGGGGATCTGGGGGTCATTGACCAGACAATTTTTGGTAATTTGACTCTAAAACACAGGGTTTCAACTTGGTTTTTGTACATCTACAAATGGCTCTTCAACCCCAATCTTTTCATTCTGATTTTAACGAAACTTTATTTTACTTTTCCCCCAAAATATGTGAAATTTGCCCGAACCTTTGTTACACCTATGGAGCTGACGGTGGCTTCGGTTTGCAGGTTCAGGCACTTTTTCCAGGTCAGCGGCCCGTTCACGAAAAATACATTAAAATACATGAAAGAAAGATACATCGAAATCAAAAATACATCAACAACCATACATCAATAATCATATAATAATAATAAAAAAAAAACGGAATAACTATTATCTTTTCCTTATGTTTCTTTATTTGAAAAAAAAAGTAGTCTTGACATTAATTTGCATCTATTTGAAATTTTCCAAGTTCTCTATCATGAATTGAACACCTTTGCATTGAGCTTTTCAACTTAGGGTTCTGCTTTTAAATTAAATGAAATCTCAAATATCTAAATATACTATATTTCAATTTTATCGCTTTTCCTTGCGCTTATCTTAACAAAAAAACTTTTTAAATTAACCAAAGGGGATGTCTAATACTTTTATAGTTCATCCTTTTTATTAATTGAGACTAATTCTCAAATTTTAATACTCTTGCAAATTTTTGTTCTTCTAATTGAATGTAAAACTAAATGCAGTTATTAAAGTTTGTAAAGATTTTAGAGTTATAGCTGCCTTAATCTAAAATGTATTAAACAGATACTCTTTAAGATACGCTTGTTCTAAATAAATTTCTTTCAGAAATTAACCCCCGGAAGTTTATGATTTTAATTATTATTTGCATTAATAATTTTTAAAAACATGTTTATAATTCGTTTCCTTAAAGTATTTATAGTTCTGTAGATTTATACTACAGTGCAATTTGGATAGTTATAAATACTTAAAACACCGCCAAAAAGTTCAAATTATTAAGCCAAAAAGTTCAAATTATTAAAAACTCATTTTAAATTGAAATAAAAAATAATATTGCTTTGACAAGAAGTTCTAGCGAATAATTATAGAATAATCCAATATTACAAATTCAAAGCATTAGAGTTATCCTCTGCTAAGTTGCTCTGTTTTAAGATTTAAATAAATTTATTATGAGTTATGGAATTCTTCAAATTGGCACCATTGTCATCCAGTTTTATTCGAGAAATTAAATTTACGCCATGAATCCCTTCAATAATTTTACACGGCTCTTAATAAAAAATTTGAATGCTTTCCATGCCTTTTATTTTATTTTTAAATCACTTAGATTTTTGTCTACTAGGGTTCGAATGAACATCAAGGGTTGCCATAATATTGGCGACGTTTGGCGCCACTTGGCGAACCGTTTTTAACATTGCACTCAATCGGAGTGAAATTTTTTAAACAGCAGTAAAAGGCCAAATACAGCTACCCTGCAAAACGATAAAATTAATTTCAACCAATCAACGCATTGAAGTCTTCCTTTTCCTTAATTAATAAATTAAGAAATAATGCAGATTAGCTGAATGGCAATTTAGGAATTTTATTTACTTTTTTAAAAGATTAGAAATCAACAGAGACGAAAGTAAGTTCTCGTACATAATACTAATTTAAATATAGCTTTCATCAATTATTTCAGCTATTCTATTCACAATTAAGTTGTTCATGAAACATCTGCCCATTGAAATTGTTCTATGTTTATCCAGCGGAGAGTAAACGGTTAGTTTTTTTATTATTTTTTCCTTAGAATATGAAAATTTTCCTATTATTGTTGTACTCATAGTTGTACTACAAGGATTACGAAACTTTACTCCATTCTACTTCTAATGTTTTAAAATTCGCATGTATTTATCTATCTTATATTAGATAATTCTTCAAGTGAAAAAAAAACTGCTTCGCTGCTTTTATAGTTCCAAATACCTAACTAGTCTATTTTTTCTCTTGCAGAATTTTTTTATTTTCAGTTTTAGATGGGGAAAAACTCATATTTTCTTTTTAAAGTTTATTTATTGAATTTATTCCTTTTTTAATAGCATTATTGAGGTAATGACAATCAAATGTTTTATCCTTGTTTTAAGCTGTTTTGAGACTTAAAATTGATATAAAATAAGTTTAAAAATAGTGGAAGGGGGTACATTAATTTTAAAAAATTTGGACGTAAAAAATTTGTGGGCAGTATCATGGACGCCCATATTTTTGAATTCAGGAGGGGGCCCAATAAATATTTTTTGCGCATTAATTAATGCAAAAAAATGTAGAGTTTCAAGCAATAAGGGGTGTCCAAGGGTCCTTCCCAGAAAAATTTTGAAAATTTATTCTTAAAAGTAGAGTTTTAACTCATTTGGGTGACTTCTAAAATAGGATCGATCCTACGCCGAGTCGCAAAATTTCAAGTAACAAATTTGAATTAGCTTACAATCATAATAAAAAGATTAACACAGTTCCAAATTTAAAATGAAAAAAAAAAAAGGAAAACGTTTAGTAAAATCCGAATTAATACAGTCAAATGAATATTTTACGTAACTTTTCCTTTGCCCTTATGTATGGGCGCCCAAGGGCAGTATAAAAATCCAAGTAAAAAGGGGTCTGGGGGCACAGCATGGGGCAATTAAAAACAGCATTTTAACTCGTTTTTATCCACTTAGTTCGACTTTCGAAGGGGAGGCCGGGCCCCTTTAACTCCCCTTATATACGCCTCTGGCCCATCGCATGGTACTGGGGATTTCCCCCTAAATTTTTTAAAAGTTTAACAAGCAAAAAATTGTTTTTCAGACACTTTTGAGGGTATAGACGTCCTCTGTTGGGTGGCTGATCATAATTATAACACCTAAAAATAGGGTATAAAATGTTTTAGGTCAGGCCCGATGAGGGGTCCGTCCGGACCAGAGGACCTCCCCTCGGATACGCTCCTTAATAAGAACTTCTATCTTATCTTCTTATCATCATAGAAAACGACTTAGGGGCCATTTATTAACTACGTAAGGATGATTTTGGCAATTTTTGACCCCCCCCTACCCCCATGTAAGGGTACGTAAGATTTTTTACACCCCTCCCCCCTATTCATATGTAAGATTCCATTTCGTTTTTCAGTTTTACTTTTTTATCTTAACTTAATGCTACTCCAATAAAAAAGATTACCATTAAACATCTTATCTTCTGATATACCTTCTTTGTTTTAAGAAAATTAAAGCTTCGATAATACACTGAGTTTAAGTTTTTCTGGGGTTATTCAATAGTAATTTGATAAGAATAATTGGAATTTGTTTACATTAACTTGCAAAATCTTACGTAAGAATGGGTTTGATCCCCACACCCCCAAGTCAACCCCCCCTCCCCCTCGGGACCCTTACATTGGCCCCTTAAACTACCCTGGAACGAAACTACTTTTAGTAGGGAATTTTTCTCGGAGGGGCGTCCCTCCGGTCCCTCCCCCTTTAATCCGTCCCTGGAGACTATAAAATCGGGCTGAACGTTATTGGAGCCTAAAAATTGTATTTAATTAACTGTAAAAAGTTAAGTTAAAGAGTAAAAAAAATTTCAAAAGTGGACTTACTTTTTGTTCGGAGAAAAATATGAAATCGAAAGTACTATAATAGTATTTTATAGTTTATGCTGAGTGGCAACAAAACTTAAATTCCTTCTGTTGTTTTTTATTTGAAGATGTTTACGAAGTTTTACTGAAGTTTGTTTATTAACTTTACTTTTGATTTTAATAATTTAAAATGTTCCGCAAGTCTTATTCTTATTCAAGTGTTTCAGAGCAACAATCTAGTGGTTGTTGTGGTGGATGTAAGTAAACAATTCACATATTTTTAGTGCACAAATCTTGAATGTATTATACCGAAACAGATGAACCGAACTTGTCAAACATGTTATCAGTGTAGCCGTCGATTTAATAAAGCGATAATTTCTATTGAACTAAACTACTAATTTTTTAACAGTTACCTTAAAGAACTCTTCATTGCTTAATTTAGTATTTTGACTGATTGTTTTGCGTATATATTTCATGGTTGTGAACATGAACTTTATATGAAGTAGAATTATTGTAAATATTACCCAAAGAGAAAATACTTAAAAGCATATTTACATCTGTTATCGAATGTATGTAGTATTAAGAAATAAGGCTAAGTATTATATAAGAATGTATTGACAAAATAAAGTTAGATATCTTTACTTACCTTTGCTGTAGATTTGTTGCATTTAGAGTTTGTTTTAAAAATAGATTCTAATGTTAGTAAAATGTCTATTAAAAATAACTTGTTGAGCTCCTTTTATCCGGAAGCCTAAGTAATGATTTGTGGTTTCTTTCAGACACTCTTCCAGGTAATCAATACATAGAATTTCTAAGGCTTCTTTATTCTGTCCTTTGCATTTAGTGTTTTGTGTCATTTCATGATGGGTGCTTTTGTTGGTCCTCTAATATTACAATATCCTTTACCCCTGCAGTTTGTTGATTGTTACTCATATGAAGAAGCAGATACAATTTGTATGTTATGCAAAAATTTATCTTGTTTTCATTTAGAAAATCAAAAGTACTAAATTCATTTTTACTCAAAGCAAGGTCATCAAACTGATTCATTTACTTCCCTAATAGTAGTTCATGTACAATCATCTTTTCTTGTACTAAAGTATTAAAAATAATTATCTCAGTAATGATCAATTATCTTAGTTTAATGAAAATCAGATTTAGTCGTATTTACTAATGCTATTTATTGTTTTTTCCAGCATGTCGTTGTTTAACACGTATTCCATATGCAACTCTCATTGCTACTGTTCTCTGTTGCACTGGTGTTGGAATTTTTCTTGGATCTTTTTATCGTGGCATTTCACTGACTTTAAGAACATTTGAGGAAGTTTTCCAGTTTCAATTTGATTGGTTAGTAGTCTCTGAATTGGTTAAGTTGCTTGTCTGTACAAAATTCCTAAATTTTCTGTAGGTTTGACATTAAATTCATGTTATGTTATTCTATATTATAGGCTTATTGACTTGCATATTGTGTTCATTATTATTGGAAGTGTCATGGGTGCCTTCAGTTTGATATTACTGCTGGTAGGATTTTTAGCAACAGGTGCTACTAGGGAGAGAGTTTATCGTGGATTTAAGTCTAGAATGGGAGGTAGAGTGTCCTGTGCATTTGTAAGTATTCTTTTTATTCTTTCAAACTATTTTACAAAGTAGTTACGTAAAGATTAAGCTGATGTTTTAAAAAAAATAACTGTGAATAAATGCTTCATAAATCAGTGTTTAGCCCCTCTTCTTGAACTAACTTCTTAGAAATTTCATTTAGCAAAAAGATTCTTAATTACAAAAGCATTTCACTTTCTTTTTAAAGCATAAAGGTTATAACTTAGTGATCTGTTGGAGAGTAATGCCCCACCAAATTCTCTAACGGTCCCTCATGGTCTTCCTTCTAAATCTGCCCATGATTTTATGTTAGAGAAAATTTGGCACCTATGTATTATCCCCTTGACCGTGCTGCTGTGTCTGAAAAGCAGTACCAAATCTCATAGACAATGCCATTAAAACCGAACAGTTGTCAGGATAATACATAAAAACTAAAAGTTCATGTGCAACTTAGATTTATCAAATGTGTTTAATTCATTCTTGTCACCTCAGTTTCTGATTGTTTTACTATACATAACATGTAAGCATTCATTTTTAAAAAGTTTTTGTTTCCTAAAGCTTATAACTTTGTTTCTTTCAGTTCATGGGATTGACTTATATTCTTGAACTTGTTTGGCTGCTTGTATTTGTTTCCCTCGTGCTCATTACCTTTGTGTTCTCTGTTTGGTGGGGCATGTGTAACAATCTGAAATTTGAGCCCAATCCCGAAAATAGATGCATTGACTTGAAACCACTTGGTAAGATTTGTTATTCTACTTAATGACTAGGTTTTAATATTACCTCTTGTTATCTTTTAACCTTAAGTTCAAAAGTTGTTAAGATTTTAAGGGTAACATGAATAATGTCTCTAAATTTCAATTGAATTAGCATACAAGTTTGTAGTAATGATGGGAATGCTGTTATTTTTTTCTAATAATTAGCAATTCATTTATTTTTTTTAAATTCATAAATGATGAAGCTTCTGCTTAAATTCATTTTTATAATATTAAGTAGTACTAGATGCAAAATATTAGTTGCAGAAATATCAATTAAAAAATGCTGATACTTCAACATTTATTTTGAATTCTAAAACTACCTAAAAATGTCATACTTTTTAAGAGTTCATTATACTATGGAATTTGGCACCAAGTTTTATTTCTATTCATTTTACTCCCATTATCATCTGCTTCATTTCTCTTTTTAATGTTAGCCGAATATCTAGTGTGTTAAGATTATGTTTGATATTCCAACTGATGTGATTTCAAATGACCAAATTAAAATGATTAAAAATGTGTGTATCAATTTTTACACTGTACAGAAGGGAATACAAATATTTACAAAGATAGGGGAAATCCTTCTGATACCAGTTTGGGAACAACTTTATATTAGGGATTCTTCATTATATATCTTATCTCATTAATATTATGTACTGTAAAGGGGGGTATGAAAACTTCTTTTTCATAGAAAACAATTTCTCATAAGTATACTGGGGTTGGTAATTTGCTTAATTTTTAGTTTTTCTAGACTGTCAACATCATAAAGGGTTGTGTAAATAAGGTTTGTCATGTTATTAATCCAACTGGCTTATGAACAGGGACTTAAAGTGGGGACCCAAGAAATAGATTTTTAGTATGGGAAACTTTCCCTGTTCCTACTCTAAAAAAAAGTATGGTTGTTTTTACTAAGCATACATTCTCAGAACAATATTATATATTCTATTTTAGGTATTTGTAAAATTACTTTCTGAAAATGAAAATTATTTGTATGTCATATGGTTTAGATTTGCAGGGTGAATTGGAACACACGGTGTTTCTTGTCCAGATTACCTAGCAGATAAATATCATATTGTATTTGTTCATAAAGTAATATATTTTTGTGTCAACAGCTCTGAATACAAGCTAAGCAATTTGCACGAAAACATTCAATTCATTTTTCAACTATAATTTAATGTTATGTCAACAGTTCTTAATACAAGCCAAGATAGTTACAAGAAGTGTCTTTTAATTTAGTTTATTAGTAACTTTTTGATTTTAACCATAATTTAATTCTTTAGCTTAATAACAAGAAGATAGCTCCAATGTTCTGTGAAATATTGTATTGAAAATACATTATCTGTATGACAGTAAAAAGTGTGAAGGGTTGCAGCCCCTCTAAATTCAACCTTTTTTAGATTACATATTTGTAACTAATTTGAATTTAAGTTGGGGTGATGCAAAGGTTGTTTTTTTTTACCTTTGACCCTCCAAAACAAAATACAGATTTTAGGTGTATAATGTGTTTTCTTATGTTATATGTGGCCCTCATTGTTATTGACAGCTTCAATAAGGATCTGAATAGGAAAAATAAAGATTTTAAACAGTGTTCTGATTCACTCCTATTTAGGAGGTGAATCAAAACACCATTTAAATTGGTAGACTAGACATTAATGGAAAAATTGTTAAAAAGGTTTTGTTTTCGCTTGAAATCACAAGAACAGAGCAAAACCAAATACTCCAATAAAAAGCATCAAAAAGTTATTGTTAGTTTCTTTTTTTAGCATTGAAAGTGTTCCAATTCACTCTGTTAAACAGTACTCAATTTTTCTATCTGAACAATCTATGCTCATTATTACTTATAACCATGATAATCAGCCTTTCTATTATATTTCAGCATTTTTGTTTCCCAACAGTACTGATATAAATTTGCTCAGAATTTGTGATGAAGGGAAAAGAAAGAATTTCTGCAAAGATTGTGTAAGATTTTCTTTTAAATGAAATTTTCAAAAATAAAACCTCTAGCTTATTTGATATTCATAACTAAAAAATGTAATGCTTTCATTACTTAATGTGTTTTCCCTATCCACATTCTACCCTTTGGTACTAATATAATTTAGTAGTACAAAATCTTTTAACTTAAAAATTCATAAGTTCATCTGCTACATTTCTCCCTAATTTTCTCAACCTATGTTCAGATAGTTTGTTGATTCTTATATGTGTTTTGAAAGTGTGCATGGGGGAGCAGGAATCAAATTTAAAATATACCCTCAGTTTTAATGAAACAATTTATAAATATTTAAAGTTACCATCTCCCAGAAGCTATTGTAGTGACCATTAAGATTATCTAATTTGAAATGTTTCTTTAATTTAGGTTGAACCTTCAGAAGTTTTGTTTCTTGTTGCCCTTGCAGCCAGTTTCTTGGTTGTTCTTAGTTTGGTAAGTGTTTTCATTTTAAATGCTATCTGGTGTAATTCTTTAAATTTATCTCAATGTTTTCCATCTTTTTTAAAACTTCTTGAAATTGTTTTTTTTTTATAAATCCAGATCATTTCTGACATTGTTTTATAATATTGTTTCTTTGTTTGTATTCAGAACTCTAAAAAAGTTTATTTTTGATCATCTTATTTTGTTTTTATTATATTATTTTAATTATTTTTAATTTTAGGCCAGTAAAACAAATATGCTAAAACAGTGGTACATTGTTGCGCATGATCATAAGAACAAAGTTATATTTCATCATATTTAAATTCAGTTCATGATAATATTTTTTCATTGGTTAAGACTAGATCAGCACTATTTTAATTTTTATTGACTTTCTGTAATAAATACCATTATTGGGATTAATACTCCCAACAATTACTTCATTAAATTACGTCTTTTAACCTTTTTATGACATCATGTTGTTTCAGGTTCATTATTTGATGTGTCTGTCTGCAAATTATGCTCGCATAAAGGATAATGAAAAATTCCAGGAGCTACAAGACCTGCAGTATTTGCAGGATACAGAAATGGGTACTTTGTCCAAAGATCGCTTTTAGCTTATTGTTATGTATGATATTTCAGGCTTAAACTCTGGAAATATCTTTAGAAAGGAGGAAAGGATAATTTAGCAACTATGTTATCTTCTTAGTACATTGCTTTTACTATTTTTTGAAAGGGTTAGTAAATTGTGGTCAAGTGTCGCAAGAGTTTTTGCTTGTGTTCAAGTGCTTTTATTGTACTTAACATTGTAACTTAAAGGACCCTTTACAAGTGAAATTCCATTTATGCCATTTTCAACTTCTCAGTGTTATTTGATAACTTTTTGACAAAGTATTTTTCCATGACATAAGTTTCACTGTAATTGTCTTTTTTACTACTGTTACACAGTACTTAAATTTCTATTCTGCATTTTATGTGTGCTCATGTTGGTTATTGGTAAATTTCAGCTCAAATTTATTTTTGAATTGTTCCTTGCCTTAAATAATATTTTTGAGCTTTATATGAAGAGCACAAACTTTTATATAATGTTTGCACTGTGTCATAAATATCCAATCTCTGGTACTTGTTTTTCTTAACAAGTCTGACTAGTGTGTTAACGCATTTATATATATTCCCTGTTAATCGCTAGAAAATGTGTTTCTTGTTTTATTTATTTTCATCTATTGTAATGTTGAGTATATTTTAGTTGCGTACTGATTGTTTTTAGATTATAAATTTTCTTTTATTGTTATACATATATATTCAAGAGTAGTATGTTACCAAGTTTATACTCGCAGATTTTAATCAGTTCGTAGAACTGTTTAGAGACATTTGCAGACCGAAAGCAGTTCATATTTTATCGGCTTGTTTGTCTTTTGTTACAAGACTGACTGATTCAAAGCTATAGTATTTGACCATTTAAACGTTACATTTATTGATTGAAATTAACTATGCTGTTTCAAAAAATAATTATCTGTATTGCTTAACTGGTGACTTATCAAAAATAATTATCTGTATTGCTTAACTGGTGACTTATCAAAAATAATTTTAATATCCAAATAGGATTAAAATCTCAAAATTTCATGATTACTATTTTCTTAACCCATAAAAGAAATCAAAATTTCTTTTTGAAATTTCATTCCGTAAACAGGACAAATTTTTCAGTTATATGCCTTAAATTTTTTTTGAAAGAAACAAAATACTTACTTCTGAAATTTTATTTAATCTTATCTATTATACTTTAAGTAAAAGCATTGATTTAAGCTGACCTGTTTTTTTAATGAAGCTGGTCTAATATCTGTCTTGTGCATCTGGTTTATATATTTTTTTATCTGTTGTATTGTAATTCATGTGGTAAATTTCCATTCCATTTCTAATGAACACATATTTATTTTCCTTTTCTCTGAGGGAAGCATTTTAAATCTAGATTTGAAAGGATTTCTTGTTAAATATTCCTCTAAAAAGGTAGAACTGATAAGTTGGTTCCTAGTTTTTTTTTAATAGCTCAATATTTTCATTTTAATAATTATGTGAGTTCAAATACTAATCTTTTTTGGAGGCTCTCTTATTATTTATTTATTTATTAAGTGTATTTTTATTTTACGTAATCAGATATCTGAAACTTTCGTCACAATATTTGAAGAGAAATCCTGTGTGAGGCATTGTACATACAATTTCAAAATATCCTGTGAAGAACTACTTTTCTCAATTGAACTTTTTAAGCACCTTATATATCTCATGCCTTTTTACAGCTGCTTTCCATTTCATTCATTGTTAAGTGTTTTTTTGGGCAAGTAAAATACATGACTTTTTGAATCTCACCAATTTAACCCATGATAATCGTAAAAAATGATTACCCACATCTTTAAAAATTTCACTTCTCTACCATAAATACTTACAGTCAGCAGAAGCTTTCATTTTACTCGAGTTGGAGGAAAGTGTTATGTTCAAAAAACATTCGGCAAGAAATTTCCCAGTTAAATATCTATTGAATTTATAAAAATATATTTGTGTTTTCTCTAAACTAAAATTATGTGGGTTATCACTTTTTGCCAGACCTGGAAAAAGTGCCCGAACCTGGTTCGGGGGAAGCCCCTGCCAGCTCCATAGGAGCAATACATAAGGTCGGGTAAATTTTATTAGGTTCGGGGGAAGGTTACAACTTTTCCCAGGTCCTTTTGCCCTTCCTAGGTTTTCAATTGTCAATAAAAATGCTTTTACTAGAGGTCACTGAGTGGGAAACATTATTACAATATTGTGCCCTGGCTCCATAATGTCCAATGTTGGATTCTCAGATTTTTTGCTACTGAAACATTCCGTCCGTTTTTTTAAACTACTATCATTAAACTGCTTAGTACAAAGATGCCATCTCTTGTACTTTCTCATGCTGTATATATTGATGATTTTTTTTTCTGATGTTTATGCATTCCAATTCTTCAGCTTCCTTATCATAATTGTAAAACATGTTTTTCAAGTTAAACAGTTTTTAAGTGCTTTTTGGAGACATGGTTGATGCATTTTTCACTTCATAATGAACGGTCATTTGAAAACATTGTTATAAAAGAAAACTATTACCAATGCCATTATTGTTTTTCTCTTTTTAATAAAATAATTAAAACCTGTCACTGTAGACTATTCTTGTTTCAATGGAATTATATCTGTTCTTGTAAGGTTTAACTATTATTCATTTTTTATATCCAATTTTTTAAATAATAATAATTTATTTGCATAAATGTTTTGAAAAAAAAAACAAGCAGTAAGAAAATTAAGCATATTAGTTGCCTTGGGTTTACAACCTGTTCAGGCAAAGCGTAATTGAATTGTTTATTTCAGAAACAAGTTAAACACTGTGTTAATCCAATGGGCTCTAACTTGTTTCTGAATTAAACGATTCAGTTGTAATATCAAGACATAAGAAAACATCAAACATGAATAAACAAAGGGAAAAGGAAAAAAACAATGCTTAAATTATGGGTAACTTTAGAAAAATAAGACAAAAAATTACACATAGTTATTACATTACTTATTACCTACCATAGGAAAAAATTATAATTGGCATAGCACTGGTTGACACTGTTAATGTTGCTTCTTCCAATTAAAACTAAGTTTATATTATCTATTTCTATTATATATTTAAAAAGCAGCATTTAAATATAGAGTATTTTTCTATATTCTGTAAATTAACTGGTAAATGATTATAGAAGTTGTGTGGGGCTTAATTGAAAAAATGCTTATGAAAAATTTCTTTGTTATTAAAGTTGGGAAATGTAATTTCATTTGGTTATCTAAGGGTTTATCTCTTTTAAGTTATAATTTGTTTTGTTTCAATATAAAAGAGCAGTGCAAAAAAAATGATCTTATCTGAGAGGTAATAATTTAATATTTCTCAAATCTGAATGATCATATTATTTTAAGTTTTGAAACATTTATTTTGTATTTTGTTTAAACTGAAAAACTGTCTACTGAATTTATTTAAAATAGGAAATCTCATTAGTAATTGTAGTAATAGCATGTTTTTGAAAAACAAAATTTGATGACGGATTCTGAAAGAGAACTACTATTACTACAAATACTTCCTTGTGAAATTTCAGGTCTCAACTAAAGTTATTTTGGGAGAAATAAGGGTTCAAAGGGGGGAATTAGGCAAACCAAATCTGTTGATTCTGGATTGTGACAGATTGAACTACATCAATATCACAGGACCAATAGCAGAGTGTTTTTCAAATTCGGGGATTTTTGCTTAGAAATATTGCATTAACTAAATTTTTTGAATCTTTTAGTGGCACTTTTCAAATGCAGAATAATTTTACTAACTGGAAAAATGCATTTTTTCTGTTTTCAAAAATACGGGAATTTGCCCATTAGTAAATTAGGCTGTCCCCTCAAATATTAATTTGAGCTTTCCTCTAAATATATGTCGATTTTGGCCATAAAAATGTTAAAAATCAAAGGTGTGTCCCTTAATTATTTTTTGAACTACAGCTTTGGTCAGTACCTTACATATTATATCATAAAACAGCAGTTCAGTCCAATACTATTTATGGCCATCAGGCTCTGGTATACCAATAGGCCTATGGGCTCCATAATTTAAGAGCCCCCTAATTTTCTAAAGTATCTAAAAATATGAAACAAAAGTAGCTTTTCACATTTTCTGAAAAAAAAATAGCTTTTTGAACATGAAAAGAAAAATCTAAACTTTATTGGTATGTTAATAATTATTGTAGCAATAGCAACCAAGAACTAATTATTGCTATAAATTAGTTTTTTAGATGAACCTATGACATGGGACCATTTCCTTCGGACTGTGCCTTTATACCGTAAAACGGGGTGAATTTGATCACTGTTGGGAAAAGTTTTTTTAAACCATCATAGCTCTGGCTGTGTTAGAGTTACAGAATCAGAATAAAACTGACAGATTCTACACATTCTTTAGAAGTTATTTCAGCTGTAAAAAAATATTTTACGATCATGTCTTGGGTGAAACAAAACTTTGAACTTGAAAACATAAAAGATCACAAAAACTGGGCTGTCAAAACTTTGTTAATTTTCCCTGAAAAATAACTTCCCATGTGCTCCCAATTCTTAATAAGACTTCTTTTCAATTAAATTTTAAATAAATGCTAATTAGGATTTTTAACGAAATTTTTATTAAAAGAAGTTCATTCCGACCTCTGATGCGGGGTGAATCGGATCAGTCATAAAGATGCTTGATTTTCTACCTTTCATCATTTTTCTGGGTTTTATTAGTTATTATCAACACCTACAATTATAGGCCAGTATAATAGGGGTCATGAAGGAGCATAATTGCCCCCCATTTTTCAGAAAAGTTATTTTTTTAAGCTTTTTAATGCCAAGAATTTTTTTAGAGCAAGAGTTTGTCAAAGCGTATGGAATTAAATAATTATTTTAAAAAACAACTGACAAACTAACCCGTTCTTTGACGTTAAAAAATGCTCAGGGTATTTATTAATATTAATTAATTTTTAATTGAAATTAAAAACAAAAGTAGATAAAAAGAGAAACTGGAGTAGCTGGAAAACGTGAAACCGAAAACTGTTGTAATCTTCTTAACATGTGGCTGTATTCTAGCACATAACATTCTCATTCATTTCATTCTATTCTTTTCCTAATTTCCCTCCTTTGTAATTAAAAAAATTACATAGCTTTTTAGACCTCCATTAAGTCAATATTACCTTTTTATTTAATTAAAATTTAATAATAGTTTTTCGGAATTTACCATTGGTTTTCGTTAACTGTGACAACTGGCAATAACCGTATCCAAAAAGCGGTAGTGTGCTCTTTTTCATGTCAATGCTTTGCGAATGTTCGTGAACTTTCTTTTATGGGCAAAGTTGTAGGTGTGACATTCGTTGAATTACAGTCTTTCCTTGATTTCTTGTAGTTCTGATCAGTGTGTTTACTGGCTTAGCATTTGTATCTCCACTATCCAATACTGTGCTCAAAATGTCCGTCTTAGGATTTGATTTAGGAAATGAGAATTCGTACATTGCCGTTGCGAGAGCGGGTGGTATAGAAACAATTGCGAATGAATATAGTCAGCGATTAACTCCGTAAGTAATTTTATGTCTTGTAATTTTCTTAGTGTAAATTATATTATGTTATTCAGTAATTGAGCTCCGTCTCATATATGCTAAGATATTTTTGTCGAATCTAATATTTTTATTGTTAAAATTAAAGTTGTAAAATGTGTGTGGGTTGTTCCTATAAATGAGTGTATTGTTTTTAGAAATGGTTAGAAGTTTAGATATTATGTGATCTAGTTATTCAGCACTAAATTTAGACCTGAATCAATTTATATTTTTTTATTTAAATATCATGTAATACGAAACTAAGTAGGAAATAAACATGGAGTATGATGTTTATTTGGTTTTAGTTTCGATATGTGTTCAGTATATTATTTACATGATGGTTTTGATTCGTCTTCTAAAGGATTTAAATAGTTTTTAATTTGGTATTGTTATGTTTTTAAATGATAGAAGTTGGGAAACTGTTCTTCCCATTTATTAATACTCACTATTTTGCAGGACATATGTAGCTTTTGGCGAAAAGACCAGAGATTTAGGAGTGACAGCCAAAAACAAACAAATAACCAACTTAAAGAATACACTTTATTGTTTCAAGCGGTTAATAGGCAGAAAGTTCAAAGATCCAGTTATTCAACAAGAACTACAGTATGTCCCCTATCAGACTTGTGAACTACCTTCAGGAGAACTGGGTTTCAAAGTAAGTTACATCTCATGATTTTGTTCTCATAATTATATATGATTTTTAATTTGTCACCTTAATATCAAGTACTATCTCCGTTCGGGAATCCCAATCCTTGGCACTCGGATCGTTGAAGAATCATTTCATTGATTTCGATGATGTTAGTGCTTACGAACTAATCAGATGATTCTCAAACGATCCAAAGATCGGGATTCCCGAAGTTTATTTATACGTTTAATTATGCGTTCTATTTCAAATTTTCAAACAAAGTTAACTAATTATCCCAGGCAAGTTAAAATGAAACAGATTCCATACAGGTCCTCCACAGCAACCACTAACTAGAGCAGTCAGCAACTTGTCGACAGTAATGTGATAGCCTTTTGGCCTGTCTCCAGTTCTTGACAATAATCGCCCTTTTCACTGTGGAGGACCTGTAATAGGCTTATGAAGCGAATTGGGCCTGCAGATTTTCATCGCCAAATCTGGCGAACAGTTGTCATACTGGTTCTTGGTGTGGACGTTTGGCGTCGAACTTGGCAACAATAAAACCCCGCCAAATTCAGTTGCAGGCTGAATCCGCTTCATTTACCCTGTAATGAATCTGTTCCATTAAAATTTTATAAAAGATTTGTTTGCTGAGAAAATTCTCATGAGCGCTATTTTTTAATCATGTAGTGAGATATTTAACCCTTTTAATCCTAAGCCGCCCGAGATTACTATTGAATCCTATGGTAAATTTGGTTTGTTTAGATCTGAAAGGGTTAAGCTTGGCATATGTTTGCTGTATTGGCTGACTGATTCCTAAGGCAATAATTACTAGGGAGTATTTTTTCATTTTTTTGTCAATTTTAAAAGAATTTGTACACTGTTAATCTGAAGATAAACATTATTTTAAAAATATTTTAGTGCTATCATTGTGTTTGTGTTCATTCTCCGTTACTTATCCGTTAGCTGGGCGTTAGAGAAAAATCGCCAAATAATGTAGAATGAAAGAAGGGATTCTCTGTTCCAAAGGTCGCCTCCTGCAAAAGATTGCCTCTGGCGCATTTGTTTTCTGTTGACTGTTTTGTCATTCGTTTCGCTTGACGAGCGGTTCGTTCACAATTGTTGACATTTTCGCCCGGCTAACGGATAAGTACAGTACCATTCTTCTTTACCAAGCCATAAAAATATCTGTAATTATGTTTTTTACTTTGTGATACTTAATTTTCTTAATATAAGATTAAATAATACCTACTTTTTGGAGAAGTTTGAATAACAGTTTGTTTTCTAAGGATCAGCTACCAAGAAATAGGCATTTTATTTCTATATTAATTCCTTATTATGAATATTTTAGGTTAACTACCTTCAAGAAGAAACAGTATTCACCTCACAACAAGTTATGGCTATGATGCTTACAAAATTAAAGGAAGTATCTGAAACCAATTTAAGAACCAAAGTTCAAGATTGTGTATTGTCAGTAAGTGAATGTCTTATTTTATGTAAACTTATGGTGGCAGTTAAAAGGATTTCAAATTCTTAAGTACAGTAAAACTTCTCTGGAGTAACCCCCTTTTGTTCAAAGAGTAAGAAACACCTCTATTTTTATATATCGCCTTTCTGGTGCAAGAAGGACGCAATTGCAAATGCAATGTTGGGGGAAATTTCTACTATATGGGAGCTTGGCAACGAGTTCTAGATTGGTTACCAAGTAGAGTCTTAAGTGTAATTTTGGGTATTATTTCAATTGGCTCTAAGATAAGTCACTAAAAGCAACTCTGTATGCTTAAATCACGGCTTAACTTGCATAGCACAGTTTCTAATATTCTTCACTCAGGTTCAATCGCCTTGCGAAGTAGCTGTGTCAAAGTAAGGAGCGATCAGTCGCCAACCCTAGTGATCACGTATTCGCAAGCTGTTGCGATAAGATTTCACCATTGTCATGTATCCCTACGCTGCTTGTTTATTGGTTAGAAAATAATAGATGCTGGTTTCAGAGGTCGTATTTGCCGAAAAAATTATAATTGAATGATTTTAATTTTATTTTACAATTTGAAGGTTAAAATAATTGGAATTTTTAAAATATATTCTTCAGCCTGTAGTTATCAAAAAGCAGTAACTGTGAACTAGCCATTATTAACTTCATGGCCTATGCCAGTATACGATGCAATGTAGTAATTTTGTTATGATCCTGTAGATTTTAGATACCTTTATCTTTATTTCCTTCTTATAATGAGGTAAGTTTGTTAATTCTAGCTGTTATTGATTGTAAATTCATATGAATGCCATAATTTTTTTCTTTACCAAATGTCATGATTTTGGTGGTTAATTGGGGTACATGGTTGTTGATGTTTTTTTCAAGTTAGCATACTGTTTGTTTATACCCCACAACTAGGATGTTATAATTAAGTACCCGGGGCCTTGTACAAAATACAAGAAACTATTTTACCTAACCAAAAATAATTAAATATGTTTGCACAGATGTTTTTGGGGATTTATCGATTATGAATAATTTGTTGTAATTAATTGTGATGGCTTTAAATTGTGGGGTTTTTTTTGCAATTGTTTTTAATTTAGTACATTTAAGTTTTTAAAAATCAATTAGACTTAGATTAAAAATTTTAAATTCAGTGCCATTGGTACTTTGGATATTGCGAAACTATCAGTAAAGTTGATGACAAAAAATATCGCCAAGAGTCGCCAACCCTAAATCCACTTCTGTGATTTTATTGACGGGCCTTTCAATAGTGTAAAATTTATTGAAAGTAGTGAATAAAATATTTTTTTCCCAGCTTTTAAAAAGCTGGAAATTTGTTGAGAATTGAGAAAAATGGTCACCGGTACCTTAACAAAAGAATAGGGAAAAAATCAGTGGCTTTCGAAACTGATCATTGTATAGGGGTGGTCCCTCAGTGAGATTTTACTGTTAATTGTGTTTAACACTAGAATGACGGGACTTAGCCATATACCTAGTAAGGGCCTGTGTTGCCCTTCTCAGATTTTTTGTGTATAATTTATTATAAATCCCAAAATGGAAAATATCAAAAAGATTACTTTGTAAGAACATAGTAGAGACTTCAACATTAGGTTTTCATATAATTTTTTTTTTGTACTTTTAATGATAAAAATGGCTGATTTAATTAATCATAAAATATGTTAAAAACATTTAACTTTCTTTCAGATAATTGAATTATAGGTAAATATTTCAATTACATATGGGTAATATAAACTAAAATACACTTTAACAGTCAATGGACACATAATATTTTGCAAACTGACTTTGTTTATTCACATTTTATACAAATTTGAGGACTCTGAATTGAATTCAAAGCATTGCCCCCTATGTGCATTTTCCACAAACTGTTTTCAAATAATTCCAAAATGCACTGAATTCTTTCCCTTGAACATTTTTATCCCAAATTTCCTGTATTTTGCAGTTTTTTAAAAAAAACATTATTTAAATAGATTCCTTGTAATGGTTACCTCCTTATTAAAAATTCACTCCTTCATGGCAAATGTATGTAGAAAAAAGTCAGGAAATTGCAAGGTTGGCCATTGAGTTAATTAGTTTTGAATATAATGATTAAACCACAAACAATGCAAATGACATCAGAGCCCCCCCCGTCATTCTAGTGTTCATGTTGATCATGATTATATTATCCTACTTATTTTTAAAATAATATTTCTAGTGAATATTGTGAGACTACTTTTTACAATAAGCTTTTTTTGTGCAGGTACCCATTTATTATACAGATGTGGAGAGAAGAGCTATCTTAGATGCTGCTGAAATTGCTGGCTTAAATGTGCTGAGGCTGATGAATGAAACAACTGCCGGTAATTTTTTTAAACGTTGTTTTCTAAGGAGTCTTTAAAGATTATCTTAGTAGAACCTTGATCAATAGTCAGTTTTGGTATCAGAAGAGTTAGAATGCTAAAAGGGTCAGGTGAATACAGCAGAATGAAAGTTAAAAATATATTTATAGTAAACAGAAAAGAAAACAACACTTTAGACAATGCAAATCTATTTCTTAAACTGTATTATGTTCTATTTTAATTTCTGAAATCTTGAAACTTAAATAAAAATTGATTGATAATCCTGGCATGGTGTTCAACCCAGATTACAGACTGATGGTTGGTTAATCGAAGGACAGGTGGTTAAGGTCACAAATATTATAGAGGTTTAATATCCCACCTTTTACTATGTCACAATACAATTTTGATCTCCTCACCATTCACATTTTTAGGTCTTTAGTTCTCTTATACAAGGTGTGGTTATTAAATAACGAGACTGATGCTGTAAATCATATTTTTAATTTATCTATATTTAATTATCATTACCTTTAATATACATCCCTCCTCTACCCCTAGACCACTTTTTGTGAATCTTCTGTTTGAAATAAATTTGGTAGCCTTCGTATGTAAACTCCTTTATAACTTTTGCTGGATTTTCTTTCACAACGTCAACACACTGAAATCCTGTTTTTTTTTTTTTAAATTCAGATTTAAGCTTGGTAGTTAGGTAAAAGTCCCATGGGGCAAGGTCAGGTGAAAAAGTTGGGATGATTTAACTCTGGGATATGGTGTTTGGCTAGAAACATCTTGACAGCGACTATAAAATGAGCTGTTGGAAGTCTTTATGGAGATTCAATGACTTGCGAGTTAGAATTGCTATGTAAAACTTGTGTCTTGAGCATTATTTGTCAATTCAAACAGTTTCATCAGTTGCACAAATACATAAACTGTTAAAACCTGCATTTGTTTACAGAGGGAGAATATAGAAGCATTTTTATTGGTGTTTATTTTTACCATTTTTTTAAGTACCTTAATACCTAACTATTACCTTGTATTTAAGGGGTAGTATGTACTAAGAGGGTAAATTTCAAGTATTAATAAGTAACATCTATGCTTTTTAAAAAAATATCTTGTATATAATGTTGGAAATCTAGCAATATTGTAATGTATAACTTATTTGATATATTAAGGCTAATAAGTGAACTAAATATAAAATTTTTATTATAGTGGCTCTGGCTTATGGTTTTTATCAACAAAATTTGCCAGAAGACAAACCAAAGAATGTGGTGTTTGTTGACTTGGGTAATTCATCACTACAGGCTACAGCATGTGCGTTTACCAATGGTAAACTAAAGGTGAGATAGGTTTTTGTAACTTCTTGTTTTGTATTTGCTAACTCAGTGAATATCCAGTACATAAAAACAAAGAATAATTAGAAGTAGTAATTACAGTTTAAGCAGAATTATCTTTAACATAGAAATAAATTTAAGTTGTGAATGAAAAGTTAGCAGTCATTGAACTGTGATATTAAGAAGTCTTAATTTTTTTCAGATTTTGGGCAGTGCTTGGAATCGGAATATTGGTGGGCGAGATTTTGATAATGTGTTAGTGAGGTACTTTGTGGAAGACTTCAATAAGAGATATAAACTCGATGTTATGAGTAATTGGAGAGCTGTCATTAGGTTGTTGCAAGAGAGTGAAAAACTAAAGAAACAAATGAGTGCAAATTCACTGGAAATGCCATTAAACATTGAATGTTTCATGGAAGACAAGGATGTTACTGGAAGAATGAAAAGGTATGTTTTATCTTAATTACATAGAGAAATGCCAGTTCTACCTTAAGTTTAATCAGTAATATTTGTTCTATTAATTTAATATAGTAGAACCTCTACAAAAACCCACATATACAGCTGCCTTCTTTTTACAAACTGTCTGTAAAATTTACATTTTTTTTTTAGTTTTACAACTTTATGGTTGACTGAAAATATCCTGGATTTTAAATTTCTTTTCACATAACATAACCCATCAACCAAAACAAAAACATTTTGGGATGCAAGGGATTTTCTCTGATCTCTTTTTATTCTAAAACCAGATTCATCTACTCCCTCCTGTCCTTTCAGTTTTCCCTATATTGAGGGAATTTTGAAAATTTTTGTTAAGCTTCTTTGGATTCTTCCATGTGTCTCTTGGTGCCTGTTCACCTGTAAAATCTGGATTCTTCTCATGTTCGGATTGCAATACTGAAGAAACCTTTACTTCCTGTGATTCTCTCCAAGTTGATGTTCTCAAAGCTTGTTTACACAGTAAATCTTAATTTATAAAATTGGTAACTTTGGGTTGGCAGGAGCTCAACTTGCAACAGACAGTCTTTAAAAGGTACCTAATTTGTGAAAATTTTGAACTTTTGTGAAAAATTGTCTGCAAATTTATGAAAATATGAGTGGAAGATCAACGTATTTATTCTGGAATGGCTAAAAGTTTAACAATTAAATAATATAATTAGTAGAGAACATTCTTTTAAAAATGTATTTTGTGAAGGTACTTTTTTCCTAAAACTTAATTTGTGAAAGTACCTTTTAATCAATGGTGAACTTGTGAAGGTAATTCAGAAAGGTTGTAGAATTGCCTTGGACAGACCACTGATGTTTGTTAATTGTTGCAGTTATTCTATAATTTCTTATACAATCAAATATTGATCATTAAAAACATTAGTGAGTTATAATTTTATTCATCTAGTAGTATGACTTATTTTACTGAATTTTCCAGGGAAGATTTTGAAAAGTTGTCTGCTCAACTCTTGCAACTAATAGAGATAACTCTATTGAAGTTACTCCGTGATACCAGTAAGTTCATTTAACTTTCTTTTGAAAAATGAACATTTAAGGTTTCATTTCACATTTGTGTACTTAAATGTGATCATCTTAACTTTTCTCATTTGTCCATAGAGTGAAATTAATTATAGTAAGAATTTTTAGAGAAGTCAAGTTTTTACTCATCCACATTATTTTCCCTTTTTGCTATTTAAGCACATGTTTTAGATTGAGAATGGATTCCATACTTTTTTATTCAGTTAGTATCACATTTTTAGCAATGCTTCCAAAGAATAGGAACAAAATTTTGAGTTCTTTAAATGCAATGGTATATTCTGAATCAACATGTTTGGTTGGAATTTTATACATAATTGCTTTTATGCTTACTTTTTATGTAAGAAATAACATTTAGTTTGACAATAAACATTATTAATGTAGACGACAAACAATTATCATGTATGATTAAAAATAAGAAAGATTATATACAGGCCTTTCAGGTTCTACTTGTCATCTTTTTTGTCTTGAAAAGAGGATTTCAACTCAAATGTTATGTTGGAACAATTGTTAAAATCAATGAGTTGAAAGTATAAGTAAAACATTTTGAATTGGTGTGAAATCTTGTTGGCAGAATCAAATGAACAACCAATGTTTTAATCTTAGAATTCGTATGTGTGTTCCCCTTACTTATTGCTTAAAAGGCATTCATTATTGACTAATTTGTTTCTTTTCTTTTAGATTTGAAGAAAGAAGACATTGATTCTGTTCAGATTGTAGGAGGTTCTTCTAGAATTCCAGCTTTCAAGGCTCTAATTCAGAAAGTGTTTGGTGTTGAACCCAAGACTACTATAAACCAAGATGAAGCTGTTGCAAGAGGATGTGCTCTTCAAGTAAGTTTCTAATGCCTAATCTGTTCTTTCCTTTGAAGCATGACTTTCTTCATAGCAGAAGTGTTTCATGGAAGGCCCTAGATTTTTTGTTTTTTTATTTACCTTCCAGGACTAGATTCTAGAACTACTTAAATGAAGGAAACCTCATTTATCATGATTTTCATTAGGGATATTTGCCAGTATTCACCAGTTTACTGTGTTTGGGTTTGCCTTTCATAGTTGGTTACTCTAGTGTGTTTAAAGTTGTACATAATTCAAATTTTGGAGTTTCCCTAAAAACTTGAGGAATGATTTCTGAATCCTTTTTAATTAAAATTAAATTTTAATAAGAATTAAAGATTTTAGAATCTGTATTTCCAAATTTTTACGTATTGGAACTGTAGTCCTTTTTAATCAATATGATATCTGATAATTTACCTTAGGTGGAAAAATATCCCTTTCCTTTGATGTCAAATTATTTATTTTCTATATATTTATAATTTATAGGTATATTTATTTTCTATAACATTTTGTAGGTTACCTTAAGATATCTTAATTTCCCCTTCCCCTTAGTTTTTGTTTAAAATTGTATTTAAAACGTAGAAATACATTAATCATTTATTTTCCCTTTTAGTGTGCTATGCTCTCTCCTACTTTTAAAGTTCGAGATTTTTCCATCACTGATATTCAGCCCTATTCTCTTAAAATTGTGTACAAAGCTACTAAAGCCGAAGAAAGGTATGTAATATATTTTCCCATCAACATACTGTTGTATGTAGGTAGTATTATGTAAAAAAAATGCATATCAATTTATGCATGAAAGAATTTTTAAGTTTCAACTACCTAGGGTTTTTATTGCACTTTTCAATTTAATTTAATGTAGTTAGGATTAAGGAATGATAGAAAAGTATTGATTTTAAGTATTTTAAAGTAAGATTAGTTAAATGCTTTATTTTTTTTACATCTATGCTCAATGATTTTAATATGCTTTTTCTTTTTTAGTGAAGTTGATATCTTTCCTGCCTTCCATCCAGTTCCTTATTCTAGAATGTTGACGTTTTTCCGCTCAGAACCCTTTTCGGTAGATGTTTTCTACAGCGACAAGGATGCAACTGTCGGAGAAACAAAATTAGGTAAACATAAAATCTTTTTCCTATCCTTTTATAGCAGTGGTTCCCAAAGTGGGTTCCAAAATTTAGGGGTTCAGCGAGACAAATTTTATCTCCTTAAAGAAAATAAGAATGGTGTTTTTTTATATTATTAAGTTCATCAAAATGCAAATCTTACCTAAAATATGTATTAAATTCTTAAAAATGTATGTCCAAAATTCGGATTAGGTGTACCAAAGCAAGTTAAAACCTTCTTTTTATAGTCAAATTTCCAAAAACGTTTTGCCCCAAACCCCCAGATGGTTCTTGGAACTCACTGAATCACAACTTTTTTAACATTAAGTTGGCTTGTTTAATTTAATATCAGATATTAAATTTTGAAAAGTCGTTGATTAAAAAATATTCAGGGTTCCACGATCATTGGCAACAAATTGGGGGGTTCCACGAGCAAAATAGTTGAGGAACCACTGTTCTATAGCATCTGCATAGCGGCCAACTCTCCCGATTTTTTCGGGAGACTCCCGAATTTCACTGCTATCTCCCGATATTCCGAAAAAGTATTAAATCTCCCGAATTTCTTTATAAATCAAGTTTGAGGATTTTACCGGCAATTTTCGCTTTTCTGATTTGGAGTGTGTAAGAAACCAATCGATAATAGTGTAGGAGCGGGCGTTGTTTGAAGTTTTGGATAGAAGAAGTAGTTTAAAAGTGTGCAATGTTTTTCTTATTAAAATTATTAGTAATAAAAGTTAATAAAAAAGTTTAAGTAGTATTTCTGTTGTGAAAATCCTTATATAGTATTATTTTAAATTTGTTTTTACTCTTAAGTCTTGGAGAAGTACTGTATTTCTAACAAAATTAGATGTCGTAAAAATCTCCCTAATTTATGTTTTTAAATGTTGACTGCTATGCATCTGATAAATTGCATGAAATATGAGACAAGTTCTAATATTGAAATCTCTTGTGCAGGTACATTTACCATCTCAAATGTTACCCCCAATGCTGAAGGTGAAAATACCAAAGTTAAGGTCAAGGCCCGCATCAATATTCATGGGGTATTTTCATTTTCATCGGCAACCATGGTGGAGAAGACAGTTGCTCCTGTTGTTGAAGAGCAGGAGAACAATGCTTCTGAAGGAGACAGCAAAGGAAAACCCGAAGAGGCGATGGACTCGGAAAATCAAAGCGCTCCTCCTAATGGTGATATTAATTCAACCGAAATGAATGACAAGTCTTCTGACAAACAGGTATGATGCATCTTTTTTGTATTGCACTCTCAGGGGTTCATCCAGGTTTTTCAGCCAGGGTCCTGTTTGAGGAATTTTGTGAAAAGTTAAATGGAATTTGTGAAAATGAAGGGCTTGAGTCAAGCACAGTGTTCATAATGTCTAAAATGGGCCCAAAATCTGGCAAATTCCATTCTAAAATGATAGAATTTTAAATACACTTTTCAAACCAGTTTTGATTGTTGGATTTATGTGAAAAGTCTGTTTTGGGGAATTGGAATTTTGTGAAGGGTCCTTTTTTGTTGATTAGAATCTTAAGAAGGGTCCTTAAGTGGACCCATTTCTCTAGATGAACCCCCTGACTCTTATTAACTTGTACTTAATAATTTTAATTTTAAGGCTAGTTATGTATTTATTTTATTTCAGTCTATCACCATCATTCCAAATGTGACAATTATTTTGCTTATAGTGTTTTTTTTTTTTTTGCATTATTGATTTTTTCTGTGTGAATTAAGTTAAGAGTACAGATTTGTAACTTGAAATATTTTACCTTTTTGTATATCAATTAGTGCTGGTCTAATGGACACAGATAAATTGCTTGTTAGGTATCAGTTTTTTTATCCAAATCAAATTGCTGATGAGTTGTTTCATGCTTGTCTACTTCGTTGGTCGCCCTACAGCCCTTGATGGGTGTTGGCCTACTGTACTATTTTATTTCAGGCAACTCTCTATTACACCTTTTTTTCCCAGTTGGTTATTATTGGCGCGGAATGTCCGATATAGGGACCTTGCGCCATAAAACCCAAAACAACCAACCAACCCAGTTGGTTATTTTCATTGTCCAACCATCTCATTTTGGGTCTCCCTCTAGGTCTATTGCCCATTGGTTTCCGATTTAATGTCCTTTAACTTTTTTTTGTCATCAGATCTTTCAATGCGACCCAACCCAGCCAATCTCTGTCCTTTAATAAAATGGGTTATAGTTTCATTTTTTACCAGGATCTTCAATTCTCTGTTTGTTCTAATTTGGAATCCATTATCATTCATAATCGGACCATAAATTTTTCTGAGAATTTTCCTGTTATAAATTTCCAAATTATTTAAATCTTTTTGAGATAAGGTCCAAGTTTTACAATCATAAGTTACAACTGGTCTAAGTATTGCCTTATACAACTTAGCTTAATTTCTTTAGGTATTAACTTGTTTCTAAAATGATGCTGATACATGAAGTAACATCTGTTTCCATTTTGTATTCAAGACTTAATTTCTTCAGATGGATTGTTAACAGTATTGATAACTGAACCTAGATAGGTAAAACTATCAACTGCCTCAAATTTGAAATAATCTACTATTATCAAGAATTCTTTATGATCATTGGCAAATTACGTTTTTTCCATGTGCTTCGTCTTGTTTTCATTAATTTAAAGACCAGCCTTTCTTGCTCCATCAATTAATCTTTTTGTTGAGGCAATTAATCTCTGTCTTGTACTTTTAATATTTTTCTTTCTTATAGCTGTGTGATATGCATGCATTTATAGACTTTTTTGTTTCAGGAAAATGAGAAAAAAGAACCAGACCAGAAGAAATCCAAAAATCTTGTGAAAACAATTGAACTACCCATAAAAGCTGATGTTCCATGTTTGAGTAAAAATGTCTTAAATGAGCTGATTGAGCGAGAAGTAATTGCCTTTTTTGTGATTATTTTCAGTTGTCTGTATCTAATGTAACAATGAAATGGCCTTAAATGTAAATAATAGTTTGCATTGCTAGCTTAAAATCTTAAATGAATGCCTCTTTGATGCTAAATGTTTGGTTGGTTAAAATAGTATAAAAAGTAAGATAAGTATTAGTTTTCTGAAATATGTTTAATTGTTTGTTGTTTGTTTGTAGGTTAAGATGATTATGCAAGATAAAATGGAAAAAGAACGAGCAGATGCTAAAAATGCAGTTGAAGAGTTTGTCTATGAGTTCAGGGGAAAGTTATCTGCAGAACTTGAAGAATTTGTTACTGATCAGGTAAGTTGCAAATAGTTTTTGTAAAACTTTTATTCATTTTACTCTAAACATTTTTTTTTTGTAGTTTTAACTTCATAGATTGATTATAATAATCTGTTTGAGAGGGCTGGAGGTAGAGTTAAAAAATAACTTAATGGAAAATGTTTTTTAAATTGATTTAGAATCAATGAATTAGTTTTAGTTACCATTGAAATGGATGTTTAATTTTTTAATATTCCTTATGGAAGCATTCTCAAACTATTCTTAAGTTAATCATTTAATTACTAGTAAAACTAAGCCTACAACATAAAATATTTAAAGGATATTTTTGTTATTGGTTATATCCATTTTATACAAATTCTTAAATTCTATCTGCTTACAAGTATAGTAAACATTGTGTTCTGAGACTTTTATTCTAAGCAATTCTTTAATTGCTATATTGCCCTGTCAAATTTTGTATGCATACTCACTAATTTCATTACTATATAGGATAGAGACAAATTGAGACAGTTACTGGAAGAAGTGGAAAATTGGCTTTATGATGAAGGTGAAGATCTACAAAAAAGTGTCTATGTACAAAAGTTAAATGATTTAAAGGTATGAAAAGAAACATTTCTTAAATATAGTATGTGCCAAGATGTCTTTTTCTTATTACCAAACAGTCATTATCAGGTGTAGGATGCTTGACCTACATACCATAATTTGAAATATTAGTATAGTTATGGTAGAATGAGAAAATTGTAACAGCTTTTGTTTTCTTTGCAATTGTAGGGCATGGAATTTCACTTCTAAAGGTACTTGTTAGAGTGAAATTTTTAATTTCCATTGGATTGATACATTAATTAGTTTTATGCTTGTTTGAAATATTGAATTTTAAAGAATAATAGGGCTTGAACATCATAGTGAACCTTAAATATGTTTTTCCAATGGAGAGTTGATGAGAGAGAAATATTTTGCCCTACTTATTGTGTCTTCTATGCTGTGTATTTATCTTTAACTCTCTCTTTTCAGAAATTTTGTGATCCCGTCACATTTCGTTACATTGAATGGGAAGAGAGACCGGCTGCATTGAATGCGCTGGGTTCAAGCTTACAGTTAGTGCACAAAGCTCTATTGTCATATCAAGCTAAAGAAGAAATTTATTCCCACATTGACCCTGAAGACATGTTGAAAGTATGTAATGGTTTGATTTTAACTGTAATCCTGGGATCAGCAAGTAATTTTAAGTGGGGTGTTAGGTGTTAACTTGGCTGATAATGCATGGGAACTCACTTCTGGAGCAATACCTGAGAAAAGAAATGCCTATTAGTCAATGTGATAAATTCAATAGCATTTAAAGTTAAGTTACAAAGTTCAAAGTCACTAAGCTTAAAGGATTAGTTAGGTTAAAATAATGAAAATAAGAAATTTAACTGTACTGCTTTGAAACTGGAACTCAATGGTGGTTTTACTGCCAAACAATCTTGTTATGAATTTAGTTGCAAGGGACAGCTTCCTATTTAAAACGTAATGGTTTTTATTGAAAATAATGTTCTTGTTTTCAATTAATTTAACATCTATAACTTTCTGCAACAATTTCATTTTGCAGGTAAAAAAGATATGGGAAGAAAAGAACACTTGGCATTGCCAAAATTGGTCATCCCTGTCTAAACTCTTAAAGCATCAAATCCCTTCAGTAACTGTCGCTGCTATAAGGAAAGAAAAAGAGGCAAGTATTCTTCTTTACATAATGTCTTTAACTTGAGTATTATTGTGAAGAACTGGTGATAACGGTTCTCCCTCTTACAGGAATTAGAAAGCCAAGTTACTCCTATATTGTCCAAACCGAAGCCTAAAGTTGAGCCTCCTCCAGAGGTCAATTCAAATGGTCAAACTGCCCCTAGCGAATCCCAAGATGGTACCAACGCATCTTCAGAAACGGGTGAGAAGCCAACCTCAACTACTGGTGATCAGCAAAATCCAGAAGTAATGGAAATGGATTAACATTTTTAACTATAGAAGACTTGAGATCTGTGATTGAAATGCTTATAAATTCGTTTTCATTAGATCTTAAGGTGCATAATGCAGGTTGTAACTGAAGTCTTACTAAATAGATAAAAAATGCTTATTTTTAAAAAAAAAATGTTAGTTTGTCTAGTAACGAGAAATACATTTTGTATGAGATGCCTGAACAGGCACTAAATTCAGAAATGACGAATATCCTAAATTCATGTTTTGTAAATTACTTGTACATTGTTTTACTTGGATATCTTAGGGATGGTACTACATTAAAAATGCTCATCATGTAATATACAGTGAGATTTTGTTTGTTCTGGTTATTTTTATTTATTTCTGTTGTATATATAAAATCTGACCAGAAGAACATTTTGTTCATACAAATGTGTGCATAATGTACAGCTTAACACTTGTGCTTTAAATGCATTTATTAATATTTATTTGTGTGGGAGTTTGTATTTTTATATTTATGTACACTAAATTCTAGCTTAATATTCCACAAGTTAAGTTTCTCCTGCTGATGAATTCATCCAAAAGATAATCGTGAATCTTTAACTTTGCCTTTTTTTATCATGCATGTTGCTTTCACCCTTCATTATCAGTTTATGAAGTTAATGAGCTCAATTGTGTCGAGAATATTAGTTGCACCCTTAAAATCATCCATTTATGTAGACTCGTTCTTTAAAATAATTCAGCTTTAGTCAGATTTTAGTTACACTCTGTATTTCATATACATCTGTGATCCATTTACTTGATCCGGTTGATGATACTTCAACAGATTGTATATTTTTATTCATAAATATCAGTTGGCATTCCTGATCGTGTCATCTTAGCTGTAAGACAACAAAAGTTATTGCAAATTAACTCATTTTGAATTGAGATTTGTGCCATTTATGGATATCCTGGAAGTATTTACATATATTTCCTGTAAGAAATAGTAATTATTTTAAAAATTGATTTATAAAAAGATTTTTTCCTGTTGGGTTTATTCAAAAATTGTTAAATTTGAAGTTGTATGAAAAGGTTTTGCTGTGTCACTAACCTATTTATATTATTTTATACATAAAATGCTTTTTTATTTATGCCAGTCATCTGTTGGGATTTATGGTGAACTATAATAGTTTAAACTTAATATAGTTGTCATTTTTGATGAGCATCTCCTATGGATGAAGCTTATGCAGAGTAATTTAGTGTATGATTAATAACTTCATATATATTGTCTAGTGCTGTCTTAAAGGATAACACTATTACAAGCTGCATTAAAAAATAAATGTCCTGGTAACTTAACTAGATTGTTTTACCACTGGAAGCTAGTTTAAAATTAACTTGCAAGACAGTATTTGATAAAGGACTGATTTCTTAAGTTGACTTTTTATTAACGAACTTGTGTGCAAATTTCTATGAAATATGCTGAGTGTGTGGATACAAAATCACTGTTAATGGAATAATTGTCTATATCTTGATTGTGAACTTAGTCACATAATGCCCTCTCTATTAAAAATTTTTAGAATTCAAGTGTGAGTTATTATCAATACCACTGGTTGCGGAGTAATACATTTTTTACGATTACTAATTTAATAAGCTATTAACATTACAGCATAAGACACTGTCCCCAAATTGGGTGCAGTGAAATTAGAACTTTTGATGCAGTGATGGCAAAGTTATTCTCCAGAAATTGGTAATAAATAGCTTTTAAAATTAAAGTTGAAAATACAACAATACCCATTATACAGGATTTGAACATTATTCTGAACAGGTTCAAATTTCTTGGAGGAGAGAAAATGTATTCATTTTTAAATTGCAGTCTTAAATAAATTCCTGGAACTAAAGAATCTTTCAGTTTTACAGACTCTTAAGTACTGCAAATTCTGTAGTTTCTATGGCAGACCTCATACTTGTCCTGAAATTCCTGAAGTTTTAAATTGCAAATTTTCATAGAATAGAGTTAATAGTCTTCTGAACTAACTACAGGTTTTAAGTAATCATTGTGGTGTTTTGTGTTCTGTAATAATTCTGATATTACTTTTCTAAAGAGGTGTCCTGAAATTTCATGTGGGCTTGTACAAGGTCTGCTATGGTTGTTTTCATACTACAAATTATGAAAATATTGGAAAAACTATGAAAAACCTCTGAATGTTGTTGGGGTGAGGTCCATTTTGGAAATAAAATGCCAATGCAGCATAGTGCCACATAATGTATAAGCACATTGTGGCCAATGACAGTCTGATTATGACCCTGAAAAATTAAACAAATTTTTAAAAAAGAACAAGCAATTTTGTTACATTTTGTGCTTTGTTCAATAGATTGGAATAATTGTAAAATTGAAGTCTTTAAATTGGATTTTTTTTTGAGGAAATAATCCAACTAGATCAAAAGTTGGATTAGAAGGAGAGCATAAAATAGTTAACTGTACAAGGCAGAAAAATTTGGTAAGACGTGTGTTTACATAAAAATAAAGATTGATATTAAGGGGCTGCCCACACCGAGCTCGCCACTCCAGAGCAATAAAATAAATCAATCTTGACCCCTTGGCCCTCGCAGCCTTCGCAATACAAGATAACGTTAATTGACCTCCTGGACAGTCGAGTAAACAAGACACTCTCAACCCCCTCTCTTCTATTGGGAAGGCTGAATGGGGAACCTGAGTACGCCTGTCAAGATAACGATCTTTATGGGACAGTACGCACGACGAGCTCGGTGTGGGCAGCCCGTAAGTGTTCAATTGATATTGATGACTTGGGTGCTGTAATAAATTTCTTAGTTTTCAATGGGTATTGTGACCTGAAAAAGTTTGGGAACCCCTGGTAAAAGTGTTTTGAAAGGGGTATCAGAATCTATTTTAAGGATTAAGTTATTGGGGTAAGCTTTAGTTGGAGTACGAAAATGTTTTGTTGAACATGGCTGGTATGAATATTCATTATTAAATATTATTGAAAGCACTGGGAGACTGAAAAGTTAACTTTCTATAAAAGAAATTGATGTAGTAAAAAAATTTGATCTTACATTATGATAAACATTTTTGTAATTGAGACTGTCTAAAATGAAGTTCTGAAGAAATTCCTTTGGGAAATGTTAGATGCCCCCATGTATTATTTGCATAATGTGAAATATACTTATTGAACCTGGTCAAAAATTCTTTAGTTAAATCTTGGCAACTTGGATACTTAAATTTCAGTGTATTTACTTGGCACCTGTCAATAAATAAAGAATTTGTATAAGTTGCAAGAGCTCATGATGTTTCTTAGGAGGTAAGGTTTTCTAAGTTATCTTGGTATGTGTTAAAGGTTGTGTATATCCTTTTTCAAAGCAAATAGGCATTAATTTTGTAAGAAATAATCGGAAAAGGTTTGGGTACACAATCATATACGAGTTGTATGAAAACTAAGTTCAGCAGGCTTTTGAAACCTAAATCTCAATTTTTGATGTTACAAGTAATCCTCTGCATGTTGATTAGGGTTAGGTTCGATCGATCTTATATAGCTAAAAATGTTGAAATTTGGCACCTCTATTATTCTATACAGGTTTAAGAGAGATAGTAACTGTTTAGAGTGACTAAATTAATTTCCAGAAAGACCGTAGTAACGTCACGTGCTCGCCATCACATGACGACGACGCTCTCACAATAATAGTTTTTTGACCAATAGATGTGTCTGGCATAGTTCCCAGTTATTATTACATTGAATCTAAACAAGAGCTCGATCAATTTTTAAACTGCTTAGTCGTAATATGTATTTTAGAGATTCTCTCCAGACTATCTAAATAACAATCGAATAACCTAACTTTCTGAGTCTCCAAATCTAAACCTAATCGACCTCTTATGAGAGCTTCTAAAATATGGCAAGAAAGATTTTGGAGCATAAACCTAAATGAAGATCGGACCGATATCACTCAATGTCACCTAAAAAATATCATTCACAGCTATCGCACTTACTTTTATTCATGGGTTTTAAGATATTCCCCCCACCCAATCACTGGAAATTTTCCGCAAATATCACTTGGGAGCAGTGGCGGCTTGTCTATAGGAGCATGTGAACCCCCAATAAAAATGAAATAAGTCGAATTAAATAACATAAATGAAAAACTAATAAAAATCTATTCCAACTTGTACCTTAATAAGGATGAGCTTCCAACCCCTCTTCTGTTCTAATTGTGGTATTTTTACTTAATTGTATTTTCAAAATTTAATTGTGAACCTCCATTTGAACTACCCATGAGCTGCCATGCTTGTGAGTTTTCTCCATTTGTTCCGAATGGGTTTGGAGGTCCTGCAACTTTTAAGGAGGGGGAGGGACCCATCCCGAAAAAATATTTTTGATAAGTTTTATCATGTTTATGCCTATAGCAGTGTTTTTGACTGAGGGGCAAAACCCATTGGACCTCAGGTACAGGGGCTCATTACAAGACTTATATTTCGATAGGGTTCGTGACCCCAAATCTATCTCGGTTCTATATTTTTGAGTATATTGTAGGGCAAATGTGAACATAGAGTCAAACGTTTGCGGATAATACAAACCTTAAAAAATAGGGGTCTGGGGATCCTTCCCCAGAAAATTTAGTGAAATTTGACAAAAAAAAGTTGTAATTTGACTCATTTTTTGGATATTTGGGTGACACTTTGACTCCCATTTTGGGTCAAAAGGGGCACAGAGGTTCCCCCCAGTTAGAAAAGTTGGTGCTCAATTGTTGGATCTTGCAGCTTTTTCAGACCAGGGCCATAACCAGTCTTCCGTTTTAGAGTAGGGGATTACTCCTCTGAGTACTTTTACACTAGTAACATTAAATTTCGCATTACTTACTCACTGAATGTTACACATGACTTACAACAGAAATGTTTTTTGAAATTTGACCCTATAAGGTAGTGTTTTTAACTCCTTTTGACTTTTGAGATCCATTGGGATAGGATCTCTCGTTGTGAACCACAGAATTTTCAATAATATAACGGGATTTTGAAAAATGACAAAAATTTTGAAGGAAGAGTTTGGGGGATCCCCCCCCGGGAATTTTTTTTGAAATTTGACACCTAAAATTAGTTTTTAAATTCATTCCGAGAGCGTTTGGATTACACCCAAAGAGAATGACTCCTTGTATCCCGTAGAATTTTCAAGGAAAAGACAGCATATAAAATTTACGACAAAATTTCAAGGGATAACCCCAACTCCCTGAATAGCCCCTGCTACGCCACTGAAAAACGGGTTTTCTCCAAACCATACATTACCTTCGCCCCCCATTTAACTTAAGAATTAAAAAATGACAATCAATCAAGTAACTGCTGGGCCGTATCCAAGGGGGTGGTTCTAGGGGTTCAAACCCCTCCCGTAATTTGGACATAAGTTTTATACAGTTTTTTCCTTAAAAATTATGTGACTCACAAGGAGCGGTTTAACACAAAGGTTCTCAAAATGAGTTAACACTACTTTTACACTACGCTTGAGAAACAGTACTTTTAGGGGTAAAAATTCCAAAAGTTCTCTTGGGGACGACCCCAAACCCCCTCGGAAATTCTGCTGTTTATTTTACTGTACTGGGTTTCTTTCTTAGTGTAGGGTGTAATCCAAAAAGGCCTCAAAATGAGCTAAAACGCTAATTTGAGGGGGAAATTTCCGAAATTTTTCTAGGGAAGGACCCTCAGACCCTTCAATTCTACTTGGAATTCACATTTTTTTATAAAATTTTGAAATTAAGTTCACCAAAATTAATATAAAATGTGCAAGTCATCTAAAACTTAAACAAAAACTAATGTAAAAGTACTCGTAAGGAGGGACCTCAGAAAAAAATGTGTGGTCAAAACTCCTCCCGAAACAAAAGATTAGTTACGGCCCTGTCTGGTATGGTATATAAACCTAAAGGGCATGTTAAACTCTAAATGTTGAATCTATTTTTTAAATAAATAGCAAATTTAATAAAAACGCTTTTATAAATGGGAATAATATGGAATATCATTACAAGTAAAAATGCATTTAACTGCGATTAAACATCGACAATCTGATAGGATGAGTAAGGGGTTTGACATAGGTACATCTTTGGTTAATGTTTGATGCAGGGCCGTAACCAGACTTTTGTTTCGTGGAGGGTTTTGACTCAAATATTTTCTGAGGTACCTCCTTACGGGTACTTTTATACTGGATTGAAATTTTGCTGCACTAAATTTCAAAATTGTATAAACAGTATGAATTCGAAGTAAAAGGGGGGTCTGGGGGTCCTCCCCCAGAAAATTTTTGGAAATTTGCCCCTCAAAAGAGTGTTTTAGCTCATTTCTGAGACCCTTTAGATTACACCCATAGAGCACCACTCATTAGAAGCGGCCGAATTTTCAAGGTAAAAAGAAGGTATACTGTAATAAATGGCGAAATGTTAAGGGGGTTTTTAGGTTCCTACTCCAGAAATTTTTTGAATTTTTCCCCTAAAAGTGCATTTTAACTCATTTTGAGGCACTTTAGGTTACATTAAAGAGGACCACTCCTTGTAAATCACACAAGTTTGAAGGAAAAACCGTATACTTAATAGATTTCAAAATTTCGAGGGGGTTTGGGGGTCCTCCCCCAGAAAAATTTTGGAAATTTTACCCTTAAAAGTAGGGTTTTGACTCATTTTGAGACCCTTTGGGTTATTCCTGAAGAGGCGCTCCTTGTGAGACATAATTTTCAAGAAAAATAGCAGTATAAATTTGATGTCAAAATTTCGGGGGGGGGGGTGTTTGAACCCCTAAACCCCCCCCTTGGATACGGCCCTGGTTTGATGCAAAAGATGGTCCACAAGAATGGAGGCTGGCTGAAGGGACACTGCCATGGAGAAGTCTCCAACTTGGCGACTGATCCAGTAGGCGGTCGCCGTGGAGGACATATTTCGAATCTGTTCCATATTTTTTCTGTATTTAGTTAATATATTTATTTCAAAAAAACTTTTTAAACATTAATATGCTCATAAGAGCCATTTTTTGAAAGGTATTTATAGGCATATTGGTAGCTTTAGGGTGAGTTTACGATAAAAACTTTCCTATAAGGGGACATCCATAAATTAAGTGAGGTGTTTTTTTCCAAAATCTGGACCCCCCTCCCCCCTTGGTGAGATTTTGCTGGATCCCCCCTCCCCCCACGTGAGATTTACCTACAACTTTTTAAAAATGATTTTCCTTTCTCAAACTTAAAAAACAAAGAAAATCGTATAATTTCTTACTTAAAAAGTTGACGTGAGATTTTAATCGAACCCCCCTCCCCCCTTGGTGAGATTTTTCTAAACCCCTCCCCCCTTTTGGACCTCACGTAATTAATGGATGTCCCCTAAATGCAGATGTAGCCACACTTAGCTTCTAATATAAATCCATAGCAATCTAAAAAAAAATTGTCAAGATTATTTAAAAAAGGGTTCTTATTAAAACTTTTACCGCATATTTGATTAAGACTTGGGTAATTCTTACTTAATAATCCTATTGAACTCATATCCATTGATTCATATCCTTGATTTTAATTATGGTTTAGCTGTAAACACTGAAAAATGTTCTTATTTTGATAAATATTAGAGTTTTCTTTTATTTATTCACTCTTTTGTATTTGATTCTTTTACATCCTTCTCTTCTTTTTCAACCATTCTCAATTGCATTCTTTTATGGTTAAGAAGCAAATAAATTTGCCATAAATGATAACACTTCTTGAAAAATATTTTTTGAACTCGCGTCCTTTTATTTTTATCTATTTTAATTATTTTTTTAATCAAGACCACCTATTTCTTTTTGTTTAACTATTTCGGGGGACGGCGTCTTCCCTCAATCTCAGCCAGGGCCGTATCCAAGATTCAAGGGGGGTTTAGGGGTTCAAACACCTCCCGAAGTTTTGACATAAGTTAGTGTTTTCCCCCTTGAAAATTGTGTCTTTACAGACAATCCAAAGGGTCTGAAAATGAGTTAAAACTACTTTTAAGGTCATAAATTCCAAAATGTTTTGGGAGAGGACTCCCATACTCCCCTAGAATGTACTATTTTCTCGTTAAAATTTTGTGACTTACAAGGAGTATTCCACATTGATGTAACTTAAAAGGTCTCAAAGTGAGTTTAAAACACTACTTTAAGGGGGAAATTTCCAAAATTTTTCTGGAGTAGGACCCAAAAAACCCTTGAAATTTTACCGTTTATTATACTCTACTGTTTTCTTTTAACATTCTTAACATTATGCTCTTTGAGTGCAATCCAAAGGGTCTCAAAATAAACTAAAACACTATTTTGAGGGGTGAATTTCCAAAATTGTTTTGGGGAAGGACCCACCAGACTCCCCAATTTTACTTGGGATAAAAGATTTCCAAAAAATGAGCGGAGCTTTTTATCTGAGTTCAAAAAGGACACTTTGAACCACTTCCGCGTAGTCTCGCAGTAGTTTGTCTTTATTTTTATTGTCGATAGAGGGCAGGCGATGTAACAAAGAAGTTTTCTGGCCGAGAATCCTAAGTTTTTATTCGCCTCGATTTGTAGGTCTCTTTAATCACTGCATAAATTCGAATTTTTTTATGAATCCTCCAAATGTTTCACTGTATCAGTCTTTCTATTTTTTTCGCTAAAAACTTTACGAAAATATAATTTTTATACATAACATTTAATTTATATCAGTGATTAAAATTAATAATTAATTTTTTTCTATTTAATTTATTTTTATCTTTCTATTTTTCACATTTGTTCTGCAAATTAAGCGAAAATAAAATTGGATTTTCCACCAATAACTACTATTATAGACTTTACAGATGGAATTGATAACTTCGCCTTTAACTATTTTTACACTTAATTTGTTTAGTCTATTTCAAAATTGTACAAATAGCTGTATGCGCAAATATAATTTGATATTAACTTTATTATACAACCAGTAAATTATTAACTCTATTGACCATTCAGTAAACAAACTTAATGAAACATTTTCATTCTATTTCATATTTTAATATCCTCCAAGGATTTTTTCCATTTATTCATTAAATAAGAGACACATTATTAAACTTTCAATTTAATAGTTGTTTATCGCTTTTACCCGGTTGAATCTTCATAAGGTATAAAAAGGAAATAAATCCATCAACTTTCTTCAACTCTACAAAATTATTGAATCGAATTATATTTAGTCAATTGATTGTTTTCTACTCTGAAGATAATTCTACAATTTCATGTAAACATTTGGCTATGAAATACAAATTATAAAATTTATACAGCTTTTTCTATTTTCCGACCACCAGGTATCTAAAAGGTTATTTCCAGGTTTTCTGTTTACCTTCAATTGCTTCGGTGATTGGAAATATACGGAAATTTTAAAATTGTTGAAAAACCTGAAAATCTGTTTTCGAAACTTCAGAGAGAAATGTCGAACAAAAGCAACTGTACACTGACGAAGAGGATCCAAGTATCTTACAAACAAATTTGTATGGTTTTAAATTTATTTTAATCTTTTGTGCAAAGAAACCACGTTGTTTTTCTTGAATTTGTTCAAAGTGAAATATTCCCTCCCTTCCGAAATTGGGCGTCATCTTCTCATATACTGATCGCTGATCGTGATACGAGAAAAACAACTTTACATTTATTCTCGCATCTTTCTCAATTCGCCGTCGCGTCGGTGTTCTCACTTCTCAGTCAGTAGTGTTCGGCAACTAGTGGTCAAAAAATAGTTAACTACCAACTAGTAACTAGTCTGGGAAATTGTAGTTGTAACTAGTAGTTAACTATTTTTTTCCCGGGACTAGTTGCAACTAGTAGTTAACTATTTACCAAAGTAGTTAACTACTAGTTAACTAGTATATTTAATTTCATAACCTACTTTTTGGCAAAATTCTAATACATCTTTCTTATCAAAAACACAAAAAACGTTTATACTTCGAGCAAAAATGGTCTTTATTTCTGGTTATGGTATTTGAGTACTCTACCTTTGATATAAATCTTATATATCTTTTTGAATTTTAAATAAAAAATTTTTTGAAGTAGTTGAAAATTTGAAAGTAGTTTTAACTAGTACTTGATAAAAAAAAGTAGTTAAACTAATAGTTGAACTACTTTAAACTAAATGTAGTTAAACTACTAGTTGATCAGTAGTTAACTAGTAGTTGTAACTAGTTCTAGTTAACTAGTGCCGTACACTACTTATTAGCATTGATCATGTTACATTTCATCACCCTGATGTGTTTTGCACATATTTGAGTTTTGTTTCATTTATTTTTAAGATTATAGAACTAATATAAAAAAGATTTCCAGAATGATTTGTTTGGAGAGTAAGTGTTTCCAGTTAAGTTTTCATTATATTTTAATGTTCATTTAACTGTTAAGTAAAGTTTAACTTAAAATACATACTGCACTTTGAATTTTTACAGAATCTCTAATTTAAAAGTGATTAAGAGGAGGGGTCCCACTTACCCCATAATTTTAGCCTATTAGGGGTAAATGGGTCCCCTCATTAGTGGGTAAGTGGGTCACTTTTACTCACCACTTTAATGTTTACTGAAAAATTTATAAGTGGTTTATTGAAATTTCGTATCAATTTTGCTTTTCGTCTTTCTATTTCTCACTTTTCTGCTGTGAACTGTAATTTAGTTGTAAACTTAAATGATTTTTAAAGTTTTTCCCGCTAAAATTTTATAAGTTTAAAAATGGGAATAAGTCTATGAACTTTACACTATTTTGGAGTAAACCTATATTTTTTCGATGATTGTTCAGTATTCTAAATTGGGTCCTGAATATGCAGTTAAAACTTGGTGATTATACAACGAAAATTCCATTACTTATACAAATTTTTTCAACTTTCTCAAAACTTGGTTTTTGGACTTACCTATTCCTTTTTTCAAACTGTCGATTCACTTCTACTTTAAGGTATCCAGAGTATACCATTTGTCATTATGATATTCACTATACATTTTGTATCTGGGCAATTCCATGAAAATGTCAACCTGAACATCAAAATTTAAAAAGTTAAGAAATGTTAAAAGTAATGGTAAAATTATATGTAAACAAAAATTGTCAACAGAATATAACCTATAATTTTTTACTTTAATTGCTAACCTCTTGAGAGTTAACTCTTTTACATCATTTTAGTACACTATTTTGAATTTTTGCATTGGGAGATTCAGAAATGTCAGTCAGTTACCAGACACACGTCAGTCAGTTACCATACTGTAATTACTATCATTCTCTATTGTAGCAACATTTTTGAACTCAAATGCCCTATTCTAAAAGCTTATGTATTGTTCTTTATTACCTTTGTAACTTAATTGAAAATTCCAATAAATTTCAGAGGAATCTCGCTTTGACTGTGTTACACTTTTCTTAGAGGTTGCATAAATGTCAGTCAGTTACCATGTGTTTAAATATTTTTCACAAATAAATAAAAATATATTTTGAAAATTTAATTATGCCATCATATATAGCTAACAAGAAAGCAATAAGCTGGGTGGAAAATATTCTTTTTAAAATTTATTTTGGGGAAGTAAATTACAAAATACTTATTATTTTCCTTTGTGAATGTCAGTCAGTTAGTTACCCGTGGAATTGCCCATCTGTAACTGTAATTTTCTACACTGAAACACTGAAAAGTTATGAGCTGAATTACATTTTATGATGCGAGATCAAAGTTCCGTTCGTATGCATTGTAGTAATTTGCCGTGAGGCATGAGAGCATTCTAACACTTCCACTGAGTGACCAATGGCCAACTGACCTTCGTACGTTCTTTGACACTTGACGAAGGTTTTAAGGGGATACAGTACCCTGAGAATATTTTTTTTTATTTTTAATATTATTGTTTTGAATTTAATTGCATATTTGGTGGGCTTATAAAGTAGGACCTTTCCCCTAAAAAAAAGTTGGATTTTGAAATCCAGAATTTAAAAAAATCAATTTTTCATTAATTTTTGACCATTTTTTAAATCCCTAAGGCTTTTTTAATTGTGCATATTTTTATAATTTTTTTCCATTTTTAGATTCGTTATATCATACTACGTAAAACTGTGCATGGATTTATTTTTGGTATTATTACTTTATTTTGTAGAAATTTTTATGTACTAAAAACCAAAAAAAACCTGAAAAATTCAACATTTTTGACTTTAATATTATTTTTAAAAAAATCTAACCTTGTTAGAGCTAAACCCATGCACAATTCTATAATACATATATTTCAGAACACATATACAAATTTTCAGACTTATATCTCATTTATACAAAAAGCCTTAGGGATTCAAAGTGTTGTAAATGCACAAAAATACAACATGGAGAAAATTCAACTTAAAGTTTGCGTTCCTTCTGTTTACACCCCTGACTCGCATCATAAAAAAGGATATAACTCTATAAATTAATAAGATAGAGCTTTGAAATTTTGATGACACATTTAGAAGGATCCATGGTATGGATTAAGCCAATAAAATTTTTTTTGATATTTTTATGATTTTTAGGGTACTGTATCCCCTTAAAAGCATATGGACTTTTATAGTATTGTTGATGAAACGATGTTCACGGTTTATTAAGAAAATTAATCAATTCGATAATCGCTCCATCAAACAGAGTAATTGAGAAAACAACGCGGATATGTTAATTTAAACAAATAAGAAGGAGTTTAAAACTTTTCGTGTTTATACATTTAATATTATCTTCAGATGTTTGTTTATACATCTAAAAATGGGTAGTCAGGATATATCGGAATGTTTTCAACATCCCCTTAAAATTTACATTTTGATGCTTCTCTGAACTTATTCAAATATTTTGATCTTTATTTCACTTGTTATAGAAGAAACCCTAAAAGGATTGGAATGGAAGTAATTAATCTGAAAAGCAAAAACATGTTAAAAAATGCAGATACAA
Source organism: Tetragnatha montana (assembly GCA_963680715.1). Classification (NCBI taxonomy): domain Eukaryota; kingdom Metazoa; phylum Arthropoda; class Arachnida; order Araneae; family Tetragnathidae; genus Tetragnatha; species Tetragnatha montana. The sequence goes on from OY796679.1 coordinate 55,954,752, forward strand.
ATTCAAATCAGGGGTAAGAAACCCATGAAGAAACCAGACTTCATCTTCTTTTTTAGAAGATATCAGAAAGGCGGCTTCGGGTATAGGAACTGGACGATTTTTTTTACCCCAATTTGAGTTTTGATCTGCATTTTTCAAATATGGTTTTTCTTTTCAGATGAATAACTTTCTATTTCATCAAACTGTACTTTTAAGTTGCATTTTGTGCTTATGTGTTTGACTAGTTTGATTTTAATTTTTAATTGATTTAAATTTCTATACATTAATGTCTGAAAAGATCATAACATAAACCAGTTGCCAAACCCCGAGTACTTCACACCATTGAAGATAAATTGTATTTTCGGTGTCTTTGTGACCTCACACAGTTGAACTCGTCTATAGAAGAAACCTTTCAAGTTTGTGAAATAACTAAAAATCATTCTTAAAACGAGTATAAAAAACTATTTGAAAACCAGTGGTGTTTCTACAAATTTTTAAGATAAAGCTTTGTTTTGCTTCCCAGAATTGGGAAATGGGGCTTATTTTTTTACTAAACTAAACTTTAAAATTCTAAATAGACGACATTAGTCAAAACGTCACTTGCTTGTTTGGAAACGTAGATTCCATCCGTGATTGGTTCCGTACGGATTGGTACGGATTTACCTCCAATCACGGAACCAATCACGGATAGAATCAACGTTTCCAAACAAGCAAGTGACGTCACACTAATGTCGTCTATTATTTTCACTTCCTTTGGCATGTTCAACCTTAAAGTTGACCATAATCCCCGGGCACTTCAAGTGTGCATTCCATTATATTTTTTAGGAAATAGACCAACTTTCTTTAAAGAATAATTGTTACAATAGAGCATTTTCAATCACATGACTCTGCCTAACAACGGCCTTAGCAACGTTGTTTTATTCCTCCAGTGACATCATGTGCGAATGCTTCTATTGGATACTTCTATGTCCCGCCCCTAACAACAGCCTTAGCAACGTTGATTTTGTCCTCCAAGTGACGTCATGTGCGAATGCTCTATTTAAGGAATCTTTCCAACTTCGCTAAAAATAGCTTTTAATTTCTTAAAGTGAACCAACTTTTTGAAAAGCCATTTCTTTAATTAATTTTTTGATATTTTATTTGTTTTCTCAGATTATTTTAAGATGGCAACAGTTAAGTATTAATGTTCAAAAAGAGGATTGATTTTTGTTGATAACTTGAGATTTATGATGCCAGCTGTTTATATCTTAGAGAAATTAGTTTAGAACTTTTTTAAATACAGAAGATAAATTGTATTTCCAGTTCACAATACATAGGCGGATGTTTTTGACCGTTCTGTGATGTCAGACAGTTGAACTCTTCTATATGCAATGGGATCACAATATTCAATTAGGTTTGTTATTGTAGTATACTACTCTCTCGATAAGTCGAACTTCGTTTAGTCGAAAACCACTATTTTTCTAATAAATATTTTTCCCCTAAATGAATGAATAAAGGGAATATTCGTTGGCATTTTAACGTCAAAATAATGAAATTTATTTTAATAAATTACCTATTGTCCTATTGACTATTTTTTACTAAAGTTCAGCTAATTGTAACGACTGAGTAACATTAGAGGGAGCTTTTTTTACGAATCTCCGAATGTTGGTTATTTCAAATTTAACTGGAATGTTTTATAAAAATAGATGAGTAAGACATTTTATGAATTTTCAAAAACAAATAAAGCACCATTTTATGGAGAAAATATCAAATTATTGTTATATTCAGGTCACAAAGAAGCTTGAAATATAAGTTAAGACCTAAGAAAACTTTGGTTTTCTTGGAATATAATTATACCCATTTATTGCATTTACAATTTACACTGAGAGAAATGACTATTTTAAATCTGAATACATCGATAGTTTCAATTTGATATTCAACTTTTTGTTTCAAATATGAAGAAACGATTATCTTATTTTGAAATACCAGAAATACCCAGTTTCAAACGATTCAATAGTCACCACTTAAATTATATGTATTTTTGTTTAATCTTTGCTGTTTTATGTTTGTAGTTGTAAATTTAATATTTTTTCATTGGTAATTTTAAAACGTGATAGCCCGTCTCCCCCAGTTGGGCATCACATTCAAATACAAGTCAATTCATTATGACATTACTTGATGGACTAGTCACATTCTGATTATATACTGTACCATCGATGTGGGTAATTTTGACAAGGATTGTCATTGGATTTTGTCAGAAGGATACTGGCAAATGCTTTATATTCCTGAAACATGCACTTGCCCAAAAAAGAGGGAATGGTGTATCATTTTTGAGTACCTGCATATTTCCAGAAATGAGTTTATACATGCTTCAAACTTGAGTAAATTTGATTCGGAGCCAGTTTGAGTTTGTGAAATACTCAGATTAGAGTATTTTTTACTCAATTTTGAAAATTAGAGTTTACTTTCTTATTTCTTATTGTTATTGATTTTTCAAAGATAAATCATTTATTAATTTATAAATTTACCGTAAAAATAATGTTATTACACGACAGATAATAAGACGCCCTATATGCATGTCCTTACAACTCAGTGTTTTAACGTCATCCATCCCCCCGTTTGACGTCACAAATATCACGATGACAGGATTGTCACTTTCTGAACTATTAACAGTGAATGTATATTAATATGACTATTCGTATTTTTGTTTCAGTATGATTCCAATAATTTTCGTAATGCTGTTTTTTAATAGACATCACTATTGAAAAGAATTTACTAATAGGGGAGAGAAGGGTACATTTGTACGTGGGGCACATTAGAACAACCCACATATTATCTCTATGTTAAATTCAATTTAAAAATATGAAAAAAAAATATCCATAGGTGGCTTTATTAGTACCCATCTTTTTGCCTGAACTTTTAAAGCAGTGGGCACATTTGAACCCTTAGGATTTAAAAATTGCCTGCTTTGGTAGGTGCTAAGTAAATTTTCTTCTCTTTCTATTCGCGTGAAAATTCAATCAAGAAAGCTTTTAAAGTAAAAATTTTGCCTTGCATTCTATTGTGGCATCAATAAAGTTAAGTCCAAAAAGTATTTTCCCAATTTCAATTTTAAATATCTATTTTTATTCTTAAAGTTTGAGATGGTAGATGGGGCACATTTGAACACAAAATTGAATTTATTGTAGTTAAATTATTTGTAGTTGTAAAAATTCAAGTATTTTAAATTTTTCTTTCTTCTGGGGGTATAGGTAATGGGTATTTTTTAAAAAGTGTTCCGAAATTAGAGCAAATTATTGTAAAATAAAAATTTCTTTTTTACACATTGCTTCTTATGGAATCCAGGATAACAAGTTTGCACCATTAGAATATAAAAATTTTGTTATTTTAACAAAGGTAAAATGCACGTTTTTTAGTTAGAAACCTTTAGACATTTTTGGAGGTGTTAAAAACTTAAAACGAAAACTTAAATTTCAGTAAAATGTTAGTGAAATTATTTTTCTTTTCAAATAAAGAAAATTTTGATAAACAATTTTTCATTTTTATTGAATATTTACCACTGTCAGACTAAGCATTTTATTCTAAAATAACCAAGTGCAAAATTATATAAACAAAGCATAATGGAATTTTAATACCAATTTCTAATTAAAAGAATTTTGAAAAAAGTATTTCCGAAATTCCAATACTATAATAATTTTAAATTTCTCCCCAAAACAACGGTTTTCATTTTGCAAAATACCTCAACCTCAAACTTTTGGTTAAATTAGGAATATATCATATCCATAAAGTAAACAACTAATTGAGAGCATTTCCTGATCGCGGAAAATTACCTTCTGCATTTACAACCCATGAAAACTTCTTTGCGGTTAACGATATTTTAATTGCGGCAGAAATCTTCAGTTTTCAACATTTAAGGTTCGAGATCCCAATTTCCTCGAGAAACCAGCGACGTTGGCCTTCAATGTACTGACCAATGTCTTCAACCTCCATGCTCCTGAATATGGAAATGAAAGAGCACAAAGCCTGCGAACAAGGTTTCCTTTGACTGACAGTGGTAGGGAAAAAAAGCGAAACCGGGGAAAATCGAGCGAAACGGGGAAAAACTTTCACTCAATCCAGTGGACGAAAAGTTTAGCCGCCAAATTCACATGTGCGAGCAGCAATGCTAGCAGCAACAGTGTAGGATGTGCGCGTTTTCGAAAATCGACTGACTTTTCCGATCGAAAAACGTGGTTCCGTTTGTGTTTTGACAGTCGCGGTAAGAAAAAAAAAACCTTACGGATTAAGTTTTTGTCAGACCGGGCGTCTGAGGATCGCTCGAATTTCACGAACGTAATGCGGTAAGTTCTTTTATTTAAATTGGTTGACATTTTATTTTTTGAAAATTATTAAGTTTGTGTTCATAAGTCAGACTTTCACATTCCTAGTTTATTTAATTTTAAGGTTTATTTTTCTATTTTTATTTTTCGTTTCATTTGTTTGCTTCGAATTTTTGTTTAATTTCTTTCCATTTTAATTTAATCAACCAATACTCATATGTTGGTATTTCATTTTCGGAAATTTTTGAAGTACCTACTTATAAGTACAGTTTAAAAACAATAATTCTCATTAGTTTTTCTCAAATTTTTTTTAGTTAAAATAATATGTGTAAACTCTAAACATGTCATGCAGAAAAAAGATAACTTTTCGTCAAGTAAATTTTTTCTTATTCATTTAACAATTTCCAACAGTATAATATTTTATTCTTAGATAATGACTTTTTGGTAGTTAAAAACCTGTCATTCTAAATTAAAACTTCGATGGTAAAAAGTGAAAAGGAAATTAATTTTTGAAAGACAGTATATTTTTGTAGAGAAAGGCTTTTATTAACTGTTGAAATGACAATTCTATACAAAAAAACTTAATTAAATAGTCTTTCAGTTCTTTTTATGATACCTTATATTCCTTTGTGGAAGCTGAGAAGTTACAAAAAGTTTTGTGTATTACTAAAATGAATCCCATATTCTATAAAAAACTAAATTATTTATACAGAAATAAAAAAAATAAGTGTAAAAAGCAACGGAAATATTTTCTTTTTGTGTGCTAATGACCTCCGGATCTTAAATATCGATATTTGAGAACTACTTAAATGAAAATTTATTGTCATTTTTCTGGTTTTACTTTTGTACCGTCTAGCACTATCAATTAAGCAGACAATCCTTGAATTTTTTGAACTTCATTAGCATATGAATTAAGAATCGTGGTTTTCGTTTCAGATGTTTTTGTAGGCTTTGTTGTGGTTTGAATCTTATTAGGGTGTAGTTTTCCCGCTGCTAACATTACTTTGAAAAAATTCGGTGGTTTAAGTCAAACAGTTATGAGTGGGATGTAATATTTAGCTGAAATTAAATACAAATTAAAGTTAAATACTAATAAATAATAAATACTTATTCAAATTGTTTTTGTACATAACATTTAAAAGTTTTATGATTTCCGATAATTGTATGGTTTAAAAAATATTTTTATAACACTTGTACTGTAAAATGGGATAAATTGGAACACTTTTCAAAATTTCAACGTATAAATGTGTAATATAAAACATTTTTTGGTGAAATATTTGGTTGGAATATTCGGTCTTGTTCTATTCTTTAAGTTTTGAGCAAAGCAAAGTGTTATAAAAATTTCATTCTATTTTTTATAAATTTTAATGATATTATTCAACCCCGCAGATAGGCGTGAATCGGAACACATATTAAAATATTTATTTTCCTGATTCAGATTTTGTTATAGACATTAATATTGATGAGGGGCGAATACGAACCCGTATACATGTTAATATTACACTTAGAGAAATGACGATTTCAAATCTGAGTACATCGATAGTTTCATTTTGATATGAAACTTTTAGTTTCAAATATGAAAACACAATTCTTTCAATATTGAAATACCTGAAATACTAAGTTTCAAACAATTTAATAGTCACCACTCAAATTATATGAATTTTTTTTTAATGTTAGCAGCCAAGTAATTAAACATAATCTTAATGTTCTTTCGAATGATGTAAGAACGTGATAGCCCGCCTCTCTCTGATGCGGCATCACACTCTAATTTATTACAAGTGAACTAGTCACATTCCTGTAGAATACTGTACCATCAAAAGGGCTAATTTTGACCAAGGGCATGATGTATCATTTTTGAGTACCTGCATATTTTCGGAAATGAGTTTATACATGTTTCGAACTTGAGCAAATTTGAGTCTGAGCCAGTATGAGTTTGTGAAATACTCTGGTTTAAGTATTTTTTACACAGTTTTGAAAATGCCGTTTTAAGAGTGTAGGTCTCAAAAACTCAGTATCACATTAACTTATCAAAACCGTTCAAAAATCCCTTTATTGTCACCCCTTTTTCATAAAAGTAAGGAGATTAAAATCGAAATAGTGAAAGAATTTTTCATAAATCCTAGAAAATTAATATATTTTTTGTGGTTTATAACATTAGGGGGCTGCAGCGTGCAGCCCCATAGCCCTTTTCCCCGGATTTCGCCCTTGATACGTATATACTATCATACAGATAATACATTCTCTTAACAAATCTTAAATAGAACATTGCATTGCAGCTTTTTTCATATTTTTCACTAAATCACTAAATTAATTATAAGAGCTTCTTGCATTTTGTTCGCTAATTTTAATGGCTTATATCTTTAAAATATTAATCTACGACCGAATTCACCATGGCAGTAATTTTCAAGGGAATTAAGAGCAAAAACAAAATTTTCCAATTTACCCCGTTTTACGGTAATTGGAAACACTATCTGGTTGTTTTAAAGAAAGTGCGATAATAAGAAATAAGTATTCTGTAAAAAGAAAATCTTAAAAACTTAGGAGAGAAAAAGAGGTATCTTCACCGGTAGTTTCTATTGGAAAACGAAGAGAGGTCTTTTTATGATCGAATTGTAAAAGATGCAATACAATTGGGATATTGACTTATGGACGATGATAACAGTAAATGATTTGACAGCAAATTATGTAACTTGACAAAATGATATAAGGTAAATAGTTTTTAATTGTTTACATTTTTGTACTTTTTGCAAATCTGTAGGTAATTAAAATGTTCACTCTTCGTGCTTTTTTTGGAAGTTTTAGAAAATATTTAGGGGGAAACACACGGGGCGATTTGATACAAGGGGCACATTGATACACTTTCAAAACCTCAAAAACTATTAATGTTATTTTTACTTAAAATTGCTTTAATATGTATACGTTTTACATATGAAACCGTTTCTTTCATTAAAAAATTTTAATGAAAGAAACTAATTTTTTTTCATTAAAAATTTCCAAAAGTAAATATCTAAGTAAAATGTAAAATCTTCCTGACGCTATCCTACTTTGAAAGCAGAGATCTGTAAATTCCTAAAGCAAGTTTTTCCTTGTTATCAATAGGGGATATACCTAAATTTTAAATAAAATTTGCATATTTTTTAAAATAAAGATGGGGAAAATTGATAAACTTAAATACACTTGTGGGGAACATTAATACATATCGAAGTGCCCATATTATTATTCATATATTTGGAGGAGAATATCTTAGGGCAACATTTTAAAAAATCAGTTTGGGGTTAGCTATATCTATAGTGGGGGATATTTATGTTATAATTGAATTGCCAATGTTGGAATCTGCGTCTTATCAAGTGTTTGAGATTGGAAACTGCTTGTATTGTAGTTATGTGTATATCTAAATTTTATAAAAAAAGGGATTGTCAGAAGTTAATCTATGAGCTGCATTTATTTTAAACTTTCATGAAAAGATCTGAAATTTCAAACTAAAAAAAAACTATAAATTTCATAAAGATAAAGTTTAATTTTTCATAAATGATGTAATCCATATAGAAGGGAGCTGATAAACACATAATCAAACAATCAAAGCAGGTATTTTGAAACATCCGAGAAGTTCTTAACACTTTTATAGGTAAAAAAACCCTTTATTTTCAAAAGTATTAGTGAAAAACCAAAGGCAAAATAGTACAATAAATTGTTAAAAACTAACCAGTTAATTAGCGACATATTTTTTACTTTCTGGATGATTTTCGACTGATACTTTTGGATTTTATGTAATTATTTTCGAGAAGCCTTTATTCCCAAATAAAAAAAAGATACTTAAAAAAATTATGAATCAAACTTGAAACGTTTAGTTGATAAACTGTTAATAAATAAAATGTTTTGCAGATATCTAACTCTCCTTGATAGTAATTGGATGATAACTATTTCCAATCTATATATAAATATATGTTACGGGCAATGTGATAAATTCAGTGGAATTTATGAATGAAATTTATCACTTTGCCCGCCTCCACTTCGGGCATTATTAATAATGCCCGATTAATCACTTTGCCCATAACATATATATACTTGGTATTATTTTCTTTTATAATTTAAAATTACACCTATTATCTTAAACTCATACTAAGTCAGACACATTTTCAGAAATGTAATAGCTCTTATTTGTAGCAATCTATTTGGTCGTTTAATTTTGATATAATTTAGATATCATACGAAAACCCTTTTTCGTTAACGATATATTTATTCTTTTATAATTTTCTAATGCATCGAAGAATCTGTTGAAACTCTCGAATGCAACTGTAAAAACTGTAATCAAAATTGTATTTTTGAATCTCTGAATAGTTTTGTCTTTGAAATTTTCAAGTAATTGTTGATATTCCTTCCTGAGATAAAAAAGTATTTCTTAAAGAATCCACCGCCTATTTTTATCAAGATAAGAGTAACAAGAAAATGCTGAAGTTATCGATTTCTAGGTTTTAAAATGGGAACAAATGAAAGGCCAAAGAAAGTTTACATTTAGTACATCATAACTTTTGGTTAGTGTTCGGCAACTAGTGGTAAAAAAATAGTTAACTACCAACTACTAACTAGTCTGGGAAATTGTAGTTGTAACTAGTAGTTAACTATTTTTTCCTGGGACTAGTTCCAACTAGTAGTTAACTATTTCCCAAAGTAGTTAACTTCTAGTTAACTAGTCTATTTAATTTCATAACATACTTTTTGGCAAAATTCTAATACATCTTTCTTATCTATATCACAAAAAACATTCATACTTCGCGCAAAAATGGTCTTTATTTCTGGTTATGATATTTGAAGTACTCTACCTTTGATAAAAATTTTAAATATCTTTTTAAATTTTAAATAAAATGTTTTTTCAAGTAGTTAAAAATTTGAAAGTAGTTTTAACTAGTAGTTAATTAAAAAAGTAGTTAAACTAATAGTTGAACTACTTCAAACTAAAAGTAGTTAAACTACTAGTTAACTACTAGTTGATTGGTAGTTAACTACTAGTTGAAACTAGTTTTAGTTAACTAGTGCCGAACACTACTTTTGGTTAATTATAATTTATACAGATTTTAATTCATTCTGGTCTAATTATAAAGGTTATAATTTGGGCGATATAGTATTTTACTTCTTTTATAACGGTATAAATGTAAATAATTGAATTCGTATATAACTGTGAACAATGCAATCAAAATAATTTTAAAATATGTTTTGATGGTTAAGTTTGGCTTTCTATAATTATCTGCTTTTAATTTCTTAGTTTATAATCTTTGAAAATGGTAGTTTTGAAGTAGTTTTCTTTCTGATTTTGAGGTTGAATCTGTTTTCTGAAAATTCAGTTTGATTTTTAAAAATATAATAAGTTTGCCTTTTTTTTAAAAAAACTTAAGAAACAATTCTATTGTGATCATTAATTAAGGATATCGCATCCCAAAACGAAACTGTGTTAAATAGAGAAGAAAATTTAGATTAAGATATGCTAAAACACTGTTCATATAATATTTTCTTGTCCTTGATATTGAGAATCGGATAGTGTTATTTTTGCTGCATATATTTTCATTAATAATAAGGAAATATGAAAAACACACCTTGTTTTTTCCCCCCTCGGATCACCCCACGCTTTTCTTCAAGGGCCAGAAAGCGTCTTAAGAAACCATTATTTTTTCAAACAGAAATATGAAACCTTAACCTGAATCTTCTGACATCAAATTACTTGATTAGAAAACTGTTACCAATTAATTTTTTGCCTTGTTGATCCCTCGAAATTTATTTGTACCGAGAAAACTTTCTTCTTTGTTAAAAACAAGTTACAGTTGCCGCTGTTTCAAAAAAAAAAATTGTTTTTCACTTTGTGCGTTTTGAAAGGTAGAATTTTTTTTTCTTTCTGATAAGAAAATATTACTGATGCGGATGTATTGGAGTTACTTTATGTCAAAGAGGATTTTTTTTTTGCGGCGCGTAATTCTGCGCAGATGTGTATTAGCTATATAATTATGATTTTTCGCTATTTCGGTATTATTTTATCTGAAGGTGTGCGGTTACCTTTTATCAATTTAAAATCATTAAAAACATTTAATCACTCTAATTTGGAGAGTACTTGAAACATAAATGTTAATGATTTAAAATGAAGAGTTTATATCATTTTTTTTTAATGAGCTTAGAAATTTTCGTTCTCGTGTGTGCCTCCCTGAAAAAAAAATCCCGTTTTCTTGAAATCTTTAAAAAAAATGGATAACATAAATTCCTTAGAAATTACGATATAATTGATCAAAATTTTGAAAACCTTAAGTAACAGATAGGTAATTGAGTCTCCAAAAGTTAATTGGGTGATAAGATGGCAAAAACTTTTCTTATAAAGATATTAGTCAGTACTTGCTTGAAATTCCTCCTGAATTAATAAGTTAAATTAAATTCACCTGAAATCAACTAACTATAAGCAAACATTGATTATATTCTTAATTGAATCTTTCATTCACATTTTATTAAACTTATAATTTACGTAAATAAAACACTAATTGCTTTCTCAATCCTAGAACCTATTACCAGTGATAGTGAGGAGACAATAGTTTATGAACTTGTTACAAATAACAAAAATGAATCCATTAATGAAACAAACGTCCGTACTAGTTACTAATTTTCCTTTTCGCTCTCGTCAGAAATTTGATCATGATTAACCTTTTTCTAACCTGTTTGTATGCGTTGTGCTTGAACATATTCTCTTGCGCAAACATGGGTGAGGTCCAGCGAAAAGCAAGGAGACCCCCGTGGTTTCATGACAAGTGTTAAGTACCTTTCTCAGTGGTGGCTACGAATCAAAATCGGACTCTCAAGGTCCTCTCTTTCAGGTTTCATCTCTTTTATGAACTCTTTACAAAATAAGGCGTGAGTGGTGTCCATGGCCGACTCTTCTGCCCGTTAAATCAACAGTTCTGGTGGCTTACTTGTCAGGAGTTTTAAAGAAAGTTAATTAGATTCGTTTTAGTGCTTTTTACGGGGTAAATCGTGATTTCCTGAAGAGATTATGTCCTTGGGACAAGGATGTCATAAGATAGTTTGTAATTTTTTAATGTCCTTTACTATTATAAATTTATTGGAAATGTATTTAATTTAAAATAATTATAGTTTTAGTTGAAACCCTTTACCATATCATAATTTATAATAACTATTATTTATATCAACAATTAAATTGTTGATATAAATCTATGGTTAATATAAATCCTTTAGTCTTTAGTGGAATATTTTCAAAGGATTTTAAGTGTTAAACTTTTAAGTATCCCGTTTGTTTGTAATACTTACACTTGTTTTTCTTCAACAGTTAATACATTTTTCAATTTAATATCTTTTTGAAAATATTTTGTTTCTTAAGATATAATAATGTGCATTTCTTTTTCTTATTTAAGTTTTCGTCCACAATTCCATAATTAGAGTTTCTAAAACTTAAAAAATAAGATAGTTCGTTGCGGTACAGCAATGGCCAGCTTTAAAAAACGGTACAGCAATTCAAAAGAATATTTTGGAAAAATTATTTTAACTTTATTATTTTTGTTTGGCTTAAATTAACTTATTAATCCATATGTCTTATAAACTTATTATTCCTTATACTAATGAAATTGTCGACACTTAGCTCGTTTTACGTTTGTAAAAATACTTTTCATTGATAATTCTTACCAAACAAATTGGTGAAAAATAGTAAATTTTATTTCAATGGTTAAATACATTCTAATCAAAGTTATATGCCCTAGTAAAAGGGGCCAAATTCTTTTAACCGGTGCCATACATGATCTAAAGCTTACGAATCCTTCAACAAAATGGTTTCTATAGGTCAGGAATATTCTAGAAAACTTTTAATTTCAAGAAAAATTTCTTGTCTGTTGAAAACTGGAAAAACATATCATATAGAACTCGTCATCAATGTAAGATTTTCATTTTTGCGTGAGTGAATTTCTTTTCTATTTTTCTTTTTTTGTAGTTTCTTTTTCTATTATTTCTTTTTCTCTTTTTTATAAAATATTCGTTTGTAGATTTCAAACTTGCAGTGAATGGTTAGGTTAGTGTTTTGAGGTGGGATTTACTCAAAATTTCACTGAAAATCTGAAAAAGTGAAGAGTATTTTATATGAAACTTTGAGCGATATCCCCTATTGAAATATTAACGGTTAATTGGACCGAATTCTTTGATGCATTCGTGAACGCCCAGTTATTTCTTCTCCAAGAGAAAGTTTTGATAATGTTTGAAAGATGAGACATAGTTGAGACATAGGAATACGTAGGCGATTTACCCTTTCCAAAATGCCTCACACCGACGAATACGTACTTCGAAGCCCTCAAGGTCACCTGAGACGGTCGAAGATTTGTTTATTTGATGGTTTTTTCACCTTTATTTTCTGTATTTCCTTTCTTAAGCCATCTGTGGACGAAAGCGTTATTTTAGCTATTTCTCCGACTTTTTATGATAGAGGGGAATCGGTTAAATACTATGGACGGCTGAAAGAGTGGGGTTGTAATTTTTCTCTTCGAAAATGAGGGCTAGAAAGTGAAAAGTCAAGTATTTATTTATAATTGAATGGCCATTTTAAAACGTGAAAGGAACAGTTGCATTTTTTAAGATTTTTTTAAGGTTGAAGGACAGTTGAGAGCTTTCTGAAGTAAAAGTGAGTAAATTGCTTAATTTAAGTTATTTGCGCTTTCTTTTTCGCGTTTTCCATTCAAATCAACAAATTTGAGTCAAAATTGCCTATTATTTCGAATAAATGGATTTTAATGTGTTTACATCACGTGTTTTTACATGCCCAAGTATTACAGAAAATGACGAATTTTCCTAATTGAAGATAATTTGTAATGATTATAAGCAATAATTTGTTTGAATAAAATTAAGTTATATACGATATAAATTCTCATAATGGTTGAACTTCTTTACTTGAAGGAAATTATTTCAATTTTTTTGTAAAAAAAGAATTAAGTAAAATACAGTCATATGTTAAATTTTAAGGAAAAATAAATATTTATTAGTCGTTAGCATCCTTTTACTCATAAACCCACATTAACGTGATACGGCTTTTCTTAATTTTCATTAAAATACGTATACTTCAACATTAAAAAATACGAATATCATAATTTTTCTACAGCTTTACCCAACTGAAAATCGTCTTTTAATAGATTGGATAACTTTGGTTTTTAGAAAATAAATTTTTGTTTTTAACATTTTATTACCTAAATCAGTGATTATATCAACCTGTGGTCCGTGGGAAGATACAAGTTTCATTGATTTGGCAAAGTATCTAGTGATCTTTGGGTATGAAAAGGTGGAAAATCACTAGTATAGATTATGTGTCACTTCGACATGTGATCTAAGGGGGTATTTCAGGTTTTATTGATTTGGTAAAGTATCTAGTGGTTCGTGGGAATGAAAAGGTTGAGAATAATTGACCTAAACTATAAAGCATATAAACTACACACTTACGTTTTATCCATTATGAGTGATAACTTTAACACGGAGTAGATATCCCCCTTAAATTTCAATGCGAAAATCATGTCTTAGTGAAATTAAATATTTTACATTATTCTAAAAACCAATGACAGGAAGTATTCCTCGCGATTATGCAATTTTAGAATTGAATTTCAAACCAGTAAAATTCTCCACTCCACCATCAACAAAACCGTCTGAATCAAATGCATTGAATTGACTATCCTCCCTTTAGTAAACACAAAACCCCACAGTCCTTGGAAGCATAATGTACCATCTATGCCTCAACATCCCGTTCCGTCAACTTGGACTCCCAACAGTGGACTGAGCATCATTAAAAACAGTTTTGTTTCTGGAGGAAAGGAAAGAAGCACACAACACACAGCAGTTGAGGTTTCGCGACAAAACGTTATTGTTTTTACGTTGGATCGAATGGCGGGCAGGGGAAAACCAAGTGCCCTTCCCATTGTCATTGAATCAAGTCCACTTTTCTTAATAGATACGTCTTCCAGGTGTATAAACAGTTATCACTGAAGGATTCGACTTTTGGGAAATTATTTGAAGAGACGTTTTTCAATTACAAGTGTCAATTTCGATTTCACCATTCTCGTTTTCCGCCATTAGTGTGATATTTTAGTGAAGTGGGTCAAGTGTGCGTGTATTTGATCAAAAGAAAAATGTTTTCGTGGGAACGGAAACGTGTGACAGAGCGATGAAAATCATGAGCGAAGTTTTAACACTTTTCCCATTTGAATTCTCCCTATACTTGGTTGCAACGTTTCTTGAACCCAGTACGTCACATATGCGGAAGGAGAAATCGGTAAACACACAACCTGCTGGATTGCTAGAAGGAGTTTCGGTAGGCAAATCGTGATTGAAAAGCACTATAAATGCATGGGTTTAACAAAATAATCATATTTTTAAATTGACGTTCTTTATTTCACTCAAAATTCAGACACCGCGATTGGAACTACTTTGTTTATTAGTGACGTGGTAGGGTCAACTTAAGTTGCAATCTATTTTTTTATAGTGTATAACTAAGAAGACCCTCTAAAAACTAAAATTATTACTGCCTAATTAGATTTGAGGCTAGGGAAACGCGAGAGATTATCTGCATAAGGAAACGAAACACACAAAATCGAACCTATCTAAGTGGAATTACCTTTAAAAAGTGGATCGAAATAACATCAAACCTCTCTTTAATTGGATAAGTGGAATGAAAACGGCGATTCCACTTATCCAGGTTTGACTACACTACTCGGCATTTGAAGACACATTTAATAGAAAAGGAATGACAATATTTTAAATAGCGTAAGATTAAGAAGATATTTTTTGATGTCTGGGATAGCTACAAGTTCTTATCATTTTACCCTTTTTGACTAGTTCCCACAAACCTGTTTTTTATCAGTATCAACCATGGGTTCTTGAATCAGTATAAAATATTCTTCAGCTTCAAAGTTTTAAATTTCACTACTTTAAAAACATTTTTAAACAAGGGAAACTTTCTTTGAGAAAATAAAACATAAACTTGAGTAGTTCGGCTAACGAAAAAATACACTTTCTATCGTTAAAAATCAAAATCTCAATCGATTTCCTAAGGTAGATCTAGCTCAAAAAATGTGTGGAAATAGCTATGAGTTGGGTGGACTTGTTGAAAAACCCTGTAAACTGGCCAACAGAAATCAACCAGCAAATAGACGACAGGGAATAATGTACTAATTAACAGCCAGCGTCGCATGAGGAGAGGAGTTTCCTAAGTTTTTGAACCAAAGGCCACAATAACTACTGTATAGAAACTCAGGGGCCATAATGAACTTTACTTTTAAAACATATATGCCAAAGATAGCTCGTCATTTGAGCATGATTTATTATTAAATTTGAAATGTGAGAGAATTATTTAGTTAGCAACTGCTTGTGTGTGTGTGTTGTACAATGCTTTATTTTTTTTAGATATCTTAATTAACAGACTAAATTTAAAAACATTTTGAATATTTTAACCCTTTTTGTTGCATTGGACCATTTTATATTTCGTAATATTTCTTTATTGGACGCTGACTGTAACTTCAGTAAAAAAGGAGGGTTGAATGGGGAAATATAATAGTTGAGTGGCCAGTATTGATCACTAGAAAGACTGTAGAACTCTGATATACAGGGTGATTCTTAATTCATCATCAATATTTGAAGGGGAGGTAGAGGAAACCTATACAAGCATATTTCGAAAAGGAATGGGGGGGGGTAGCGCAGATGCACTGTTACAGAGCTAGGGCCTAATGTAGTGCGAGAGCGTTACAAAAGGATGTTTTGTCTGCGACCCCCCATTCCTATTCGATATATGCTTGTCTAAATCCCCTCTACCTCCCCATCAAATATTGATGATGAATTAAGAATAACCCTGTATATTAAACCATCCTCAGAAATTCCTGATTTCCGTGGTTTAAAATACTTTTATCAGCTGTGTATGAAAGGGCACTCGTATTTTGTATTGGAAAACCGTTAAGAAAAATCAAAATTAACCTTTTTACTGGTGATTACAATTTTAAACACTTTCAGCGAAATTTTTAAAATTATGTTAAAGTTTTAAATTTGCGACATGGATGGGAAATTAAGACAAGAGGCTGGAAGAAAATAAATGAAATTCAGAAATTTTCTAAGTAGTGCCTACAATAAAGGGAAAAATCTGTATTGAGGTTTAGGTTGGGGGGTCTCCCAAATATTTACCTAGTGGTATGAGTAACTGGCACATCTTATTTTTCGTACAGCATATAAATTTATTTTAAATCTGCATAATAATACTTAGCACCAAATTGTAAAAACTCCAATAATCTGTAACTTAAAATATATTCAATTTTTTAAAAATATATACTAAAAATATCGCTTCCTTTAGACGACCCGCCGACTTTCACATTTTAAATACGATACATGGCTCAAAACAACAAAACATTGAGCTATTTTATGATGCGCCGTAAGTGATGATATAAAATAAAACACAATTTATTACTCTAGAAAAAAGGCGTTAGGAAAATGTATCAGATGCAAATTAGAACTGATGGCTAAATTAATTTTTTTTCTATGATTGAAATGTATTGAAAAATTGATATGATTTTAAACTATGTAATAAAAACCTATCTGAACACTAACAAGTTGTATTCTGGAACTGTATATCAAGGTTTACTTTTTAAATCAATGAATATACGCAATTTTATTATTCTGAAAAACGTACGTTGTTTCATGCTCTGTAAAAAATTCTAGCTTCAAATAACGGAATATAATTCTGTATTTTAGAAAATATCTGCTTTTTCAGTCAAATGAGAAAAACTTTCCGTTATGTGTAGAAACTTCAGAGTTCTTATAGATTGGATACAGGAGGCGGCAATAATCAATGTAATTATAACTAATTTTATATACCCGATTGACATTATGACGTCATTGGCAAACATATTACACCACCTAGCTAATAGAAGAATTCCCGGAAAAAGCACGTTTTCTAAACATTGCGAAGAATTTTCGTGTGCTTAGAAAATGTTTTCAGTGTATTCTTTAAAGTCCATCATAGCAATGCAAAACAAAAAAGTGAAAATGTAATGTAATCAGTTGCTTTGACGTTTCGAAAAAGAATATCTCTAATACTATTTAGTGTTTGAAATAAATAACTACATACCAACATTTTTTTTTTGCTACAAATGTTATGTATTTCAGATTGCCGCACCTGTGGCGGCTCTTGGCCTCAAAGCATCCCCGCGACTGGTTTTTGGCGAACACAGACGCCTTAGGTAAGATTTGTTCTAATAACTTTCTTAAGTATGTATAGTTAAATTTCTTACCTAGAGTTTGAGTGTAGTGGAAGGCAACCATTTATTTTAAAATGTATTTTTTATGTATGCTCATAAAACCTCTATAGAATTTTGCGAAACTTAAAGTTCATAAATTCCTTATAAAAATTGTAAGGTTTTCCAGGTTATAATATTAACACTTTGGACACGTTTGAAAATTTTAAGATGCTTAGCGAGCTAAATTTCTGTCGATAGAAATACCATGTATATAACCTAATGCTAATCGAAAGATGATTACTATAAAAAGGAATTCAGTTCAGTTTCTGAATTTCATTCGATATAAAAGAAAATTTCAAAATTACTTTCTGTAACTTCATAACATTACTTCACTTTAAATTCATCCTTTTATTTTTCGATTTTTAGTTGGTAAGACTTACTTTATTTCCGCATTCAAACAATTTTAACAGTCAATGGTTGCCATAAACAGAGCGGTGTTAAATATTTTTAATTTAAGTCATATCTCTAATATTAAGCAATAATTTCAATGATTTAAAACCCCTTTTTTAATCTGAGAAAAACCAAATGCAGCTATCACTTCTCCTTTCGGGGCAAATTGTCTGCACTTTTGCGATTCATCCACAAAAAGATCCTCTATTAATCACAAAGACATTTTGGCAGTTTGGATGTATTAAAACGGACGATGTTCCTTAGCAAAAAGAGGCGCAAAAAGGAAGAAATTTACCATATGTCCTCCACATGTGAGATGTGTGTGAACCTTTTTCTTGATAAAAGAAACTCCTTATTTTTAAAGCTCTTTCCTTACATAAGAGAAAGGTCCATTTTTATTGCTGTCATCCTTCTTTTTCAAAAGCTAGAGGGGAAAATGTAGAGTTAAAAAACTAGGACAAAAGCTCGGCAGCTATTGCTTTTAGAATCTATTACTCTTTAATAAAGTTTGAATTTTACCATCAATACTTTCGGTATAATTTTGATCCTTATAACAGTATTTTAATATTAATTTTGTTTCGTAATATTACCTACCCAAAAATAATACACCTTCACGTTTAAAATCGGGTGTAAATTTAAATTGAAATAAAATATCTGAAGATGAATAAAAATATTAAAGGAATGCATCTAAACACATGCTATCAATCTATTGTTGACAATTTTGACAATTGTTAAACGCTAATTGAATGATCATCGAAAGGCATTAATTAATTTAGTGTATGATTTACATTCTATGTGGAATTATCAAATTGAAAACGAACAAATGTTTTTCATTCAGGAATGATTGAAAACTCAGCTTTAAAAAATGATAGCTAAGGAAACTTTTTATCGGCGTTTGGTATGGGCTGTCACACGTATACGTATTCTGGGATTGTATTATAATGTGTTATTTTTGTCTTCATCGGTAGAGGTAATTTAAATTCCGTTACTTTCTTTTCTCCCATAAATAAATGGTGAAGGTATACGATGTCCAAAATGACAGTTAAATGTATCTTCCTGAAACGTGGATTGAAATTTTACTCTCTTGAATCTTACGACACACTTCGAAATAGAATTACTCTAGAAAAAATTCGTGAATCTTGACCTTAAACCTATAGACTGCATTTATTGATTCTGCCTTATTATTTTTTCTGTGTAAATGTGTATCTCATATACTATAGTCAATAAATAGGGGAGACTATTGTAGTTAGGGACAAAATTCCTGCTTGTAAGATTAAAACCACATTTCGACAATTATTTAAATTACTTAACCTAGTCTTAACCTTAGTAATAAGGTTATATTTTTATTAGCTCAAAAATTTTGAAAATTTTGATTTCTACTATTTTCAATAACTTGATAAAATTAGTGTCCTTAAGTACAACTCCCTGTTATCCCTACGGACAGATCTTTTGTTTAGTTGAAAAAAGTTTAAAATTAATATTTTTCATTAAAACACTACATTTTTATGAACTATTGCTTGAATGCAATGAATTGGCAATCAATATTTTTTTTTGAAATTAAGTGATTTTAGAGTGTAAATGATTATTTAAAGGAATTTGAATGATACAAATGTCTTGATTTCTTACTAAAAATATAAATAATTAAATTTTCATCATCGTTTAGCGATCTGAAAAGAAAAACATGTGTATTAATCATTACTGTTGATTTTTAAATTTTAAAATACAACCAGTGAAGTGGAACGATGTTTATGAAATCATACATTTGAAGAATCATAGGATGAAGTGAAAAGTTATGTTTATAGGGTTTATTTATAGAAAATTTTCAATTGTTGATTCAATTATTTTGAGGGCGGAAAATAGCTGAGGTGGTCCACATCCAACATCCGGGGTGTAGGCTGCTCATGTGTGCAATGTATGCAATCAAGAGCTATTAAAAATGGTTTTTCCTTAAATTATTGAAAAATTCTGAAATAGTGAGTCAGGGTATTGTTGAAGTTTAAAACACTTATTGACAAGTATATAGCACTTTTATTTAAAGATCACCAGTAGAAAAGTAACATAATCTTAAAATATATATATTCAGATGCGGTCCTCTTTTTCCCGAAATTACATTTCTTCAGTTCACGAAAATAGGCAACAGCTTATGTTTTTTAACAAGAGATTAATCTTTCTTTGCCTAGCTTCCAGGACAGAAGATTCTAAAACGAATCTGAATGCTTTGAGCAGGGTATGAAATTGATAATAATTTATTGATAATAAGGTTATATTTTTACTAGCTCACAAATTTTGAAAATTTTATTTCTACTATTTTAAATAAATTGATAAAATTAGTGACCTTAGGTAAAACATCCTGTTATCCCTACGGACAGACTTTTGGTTTAGTTGAAAAGAGTTAAAAATTAATATTTTTCATTAATACACTACATTTTTATGAACTATTGATTGAATGCAATGAATTGGTTTCAATTTTTAAAATTAAGTGATTTTAGAGTGTAAATGAGTATTCAAAGGAATTTGAATAATACACATATCTTGATTTCTTACTGAAAATATAAATAATTGAATTCTCAAATCGAACACGAAATTGAATAGTTTCCCTGATAATTCTTACATTAATATCTTGCAAAACTTAACAAACCTAAAAAATTGACTAACGTCTTTGGTAGAATTTATAAATTCTTCGTCACAATTATACCTGAATATGATAGCAGTGCTATATTTTTTACAATATTTTACATTAAATGAAAAGTAGAATCAAAATTAAAAAAAAAATATATCGCACAAAATATTTGATTTTTCCTCTAAAAATTACAATAACATACGTAATTACCGACCAATACAACTATACCCATCCTAAAATAATTTAACTTGCATTAATACTATATTAATGCCTTTTTACGATTTTTCTTTGTAATTGCCTATAATTTCTTTCTAATTATCTTAAACTTTGAAGGAAACAAATTCAGGATAAAAGAAAGTCTAAACTCTTAGCTACCTAGATAACTCGAACCCAGTTATAGTGAAGAGTCTTAATTTACCTGTAACTGGAGGTTCACAATGGCTGATTTCGTTAAATGCTATTTATAAGAACTACAATGGTAGTTTTCCTATGGTAGCGAGATACAAAAAAGTAATACATAATAATAATGTAAAAAATAATAAATACAAAACTATTTACAGAAATTTTTTAACAAATTGATGATTTATAAATTATGTTCGACAAATCGCTCTGTATATCAACAAATCTTATGCTAACAATTTTCACAATCCGTCATTTGCAAGTTTTATTGGATTTTGATTCGCTGTATTTCTATTGTTTAATCCTTTGAATTTTAAATCCTGGTTTCGTGTATTGTTTCGTAATTCTAAGAAATAAATTATTGATTCAGTTCCAGCTTTCCCATACATAACGATGTGAGTTAGCTTACATCATAAATATAATTTCTTCCATCAAAATCAATGCTTTGTCCTTCCGTCTGACGTTCTTCTTAAATCTTTTCTATAAAAAGTTCGTCCTTGGATCCAAATTTATAGTTGAGAATTCTCAATATTTTTTCTTTTTGAAGAAAATTTACGACAATCTTGACCTCGATGCGTGGATCTTTAGAAGTGATAGAAAAAGAGCGAGATGAGATGAGCTTCAAAGAATGCAAATCTGAACGGAAATTTATTTTTGAAAAAAAAAAAAAAATTGGCCGCATTAATTGGAAGTAGTTCTAAGGAAAAGGAAGAAACATGACTTATTCGGATTGAATTTAGTAAAATTGGTTATCTTAAGAGTTTTGCTTAAAATTTTAGAGCGAAAATTAAATATATTTCCCGTTACCCCTCTAACAGACTAATATTTCTGTCACCAATTTGTTTAATTTAAAATCGTGTATTCCTAACATATGACAGAATTTATTACTCCACGGAAAAGAAATGCAATAGGAACCTAACAAGTGAAACTAAAGTGTGTGAAGAAAATTTACTAGGATTCAACGAAGTGAAGAGTAAAAGTTTTGGAAAAACAGCCTTAAAAAGTTCAGTAGAAAGGATACTGATAGATATGTAGTATTTCTAAAATAAAGAAAGCCTTCTAAATTCCGAGTCAAATGAAGAACTCGTGTTCCCTTAGAATGTGTAAAGGAAACCCTTCCGTTGTAAAGGATTTTTATTTCGATTATGTTGTCACCGAAAACTCAATTAATTTATCCTTTGTGGAAAAACAATTATAAATAACAGATATTTCTTTACTTTCAAGACTTATAATTAAGGGAATTTTTCCCGAGTGAAATTTAATTCCATACCTCCTTTAATGGTATTTTGAAAGGTTCAAGGTATTTAAAGTAAAACAGAAAGCTATCGTTTAAAAATAAATAATAATTTCCAACATTTTTAAAAAGCTATTTTTTGCGAATTTCAAGCGATAAGCCATGAGTTAATAAGACTTTGACACACTTCTAATGAAAGGTAAAGAAATAACCTAAATTTTCGGTAAAGAATGTAATTTCCATTTCAACATAAAAGTAATTTAAAAATAAATTAATTTCTCTGCTATAATCATATCTTTAATCGTTTGATTTAATTAGTGTAATTTTTTTGATTGAATCTGTAAGCGAAGTTAATGCAAGATCTTATATTTTTTAGATTGTGGAGTAAACTTTAGGGCTTTGGGGCAAAAACCAAGTATTTCCACATTAACAGCAAGTTTATTTACTATAGGAGATTCGCCAACTTAGAGTAACATTGTCAATTAATATAAGCTTAAAACTTAAAATGCAGAGTTTTCTTGCTTGGCCTGTTTCGTGGTTAATTTAGCTTTCTATTCATGATAATTTTCCAAATCGTGTAAGTTCATGCAATCGGAAAGTTTAAGCATGGACGAAAATACACTGAGAGAAATGACGTTTTCAAATCTGAATACATCGGTGGTTTCAATTTGATATTAAACTTATTGTTTCAAATATCAAGACATGCTTCTTTTAATTTTGAAATACCAGAAATACTCAGTTTCGAACCATTCAATAGTCACCAGTTAAATTATATGTTTTTTTTTTTTATTATGAACTTTGCAGTTAGTAACTTTTATCTTTGCAATTTTTTGAATAATTTCTTTTAAAACGTGATAGCCCGCCTCACCCAGTTGTGGCATCACACTCAACTTATAAGTAGATTCGTCATTTCTTTATGTCGTTACATGGTGGACTAGTCACATTCTGATCAAATACTGTACCATCGATTAGGGACAATTTTGACAAAGGCCGATATAGTCAGAAGGATACTACTGGCCAATGCTTTATATTCCTGAAACATGCACTTGCCCAAAAAGGAGGACATGATGTATCATTTTTGAGTATCTGCATATTTCCAGAAATGAGTTTATACATGCTTCAAACTTGAGTAAATTTGATTCGGAGCCAGTTTGCGTTTGTGAAATTCTCAGATTTGAGTATTCTTTACACAATTTTGAAAATGACGTTATTAGAGTGTAAATCAATAAGGATTAGGGACTTGAGAATTAATTTGAAACAATTTACTGTGAGTAATTACTTTTTAAACGATTTTTCCGCAAGATCAGATTGATTATAATCCGAGTGTGAACGTGAACCGCAATATTGGCAAAGAATTTGGGCTTCATGTCAGAATTCCAGCATGTTGTAACTAAGAGAGAAAGACTTCAGTGTGTGGTGATGTATCTATAAGAATAAGGGTTTAGGTTAACCCATTAGCGCCCATTGATCTATTTCTAGATCGCTAAACATAGCGTGGGAAACTCGCTTTAAAATTTCCTTCTACCCACCCCACACATTCCAAACTGCACAGGGGGCAAGATAAGGCATGCACCTGTTTTACAACACGTGGGTTTTTTTGCTTGGTTTGGTCATTGATCTACAGCGATAAGAGAAAGTTGGCATCACCATTTCGTTCCGCAGTTTTTCGACGTTTCTTTGCATAAACCCTGGAAACAGCTAAGCGGTACCAGTAAGATAAACTTATTTTGGTGTTTTAATATCTTCATAGATGTGGCTATTAGGATATAAAGCTGTGTTATGTTAAAATAAATTTAAGTGGTAAAAATTCTTGCCGAAATGTTGCTGATCTAAAATTAGATCACTGGGCGTTCGGGCATTTATTTTTCCCGTGTTGCTTACTATACGGTTATTTAGTTTTTCCCAATTGAAACTAAAAAATGAGTCTGAGAATATTTAGTTATGTCCAGGATGAAGTCAAATATATATTTTCTGATGAAATTGAAATTTATATTGTTGGTAATTAAATTTTATAATTTCTTTTGGTCGATAAATGGAGGGTAGACAATCATGATTTATTGCTAGTAAAGCAAAGCATTGCAAATAGTGGCAAAAATTATCTGTGTTTATTCATATAAAAATTTATTAGTACAATACAAGTCAATTATCTTGTTTTGAAATAGTTCATGTTGGAAATTATAAGACAATAACATTTTTTAGAGGAACTGGAGAAAATATCAAATGGAAAATTATAATTATTTAAAATTCTCCATAATACAACTTTTGCAACCTTAAAATTGACGCTGTGGTAAAATAAATTATTGGAATATGCAGGTAAAAAGCGCAAAGACGCAGCCTTTTTAAATGTTGGCTGAGTAAGACCAAGTTTCGTTTTATTTCATGAGCAATTTCATTTTATGGTAAAACAAATTCATAAAAGTTACGCAACATTAAAACTAATGCATTTTAATTTACTTTGTGTTCAATTTTATGGCATATTTTTTTTTCTATAACATACTCATCAATTTAAAGTTCTTGGTTTATTTTCCCATTTTTCCCACTAAATACTTCCAACATAAGCTATCTATGTAGTTTATCTTGGGTATATTATTTAATTTTATCATTATTTTATTATTTTTCCACATATTTATGAATAAATATGTGTTTCTTATGGAGAAGTACTAAAGTTTCTATCTATTTTATATTTTTTAATGATTTTTTGGAAGTTCTACTATTACTTAGCTCAGTGACAAAAATATCCCAGAACGCCCAGTGATCTATTTTTAGATCAGCTATTTTTAAAGAAACTAATGATTGTTTTTACAAAACTTGTTTATAATATCCATATTGAAGGCAAAATACACCAGATTCATGATTTTTATAAAATTTGGCCGAAAAAAAATAAATTGGGCGTTAATGGGTTAATTATTAATTAGCTACTATACGGTTCCTCCGCATAGCATACACATCAACCCTAGTATCATGCCTAAAGCACTCCAACACTCATAAAACGGCATTTTCAAAACTGAGTAAAAAATACTCAAATGTGAGTATTTCACAAACTCAAACTGGCTCCGTATCAAATTTGCTCAAGTTCGAAACATGTAAAAACTCATTTCTGAAAATATGCAGATACTCAAAAATGATACATCATGCCCTTTGTCAAAATTAACTCTTTCGATGGTACAGTATTCGACGTCAATATGTAATTAGAGTGTGACACCGCCAGAGATAGGCGGGCTATCACGTTTTTATATTCATTACTGGCTTTAAAAATTCTTATGTTTAATTTCTTAAGCTGCTAACATTAAACAAAAATACATATAATTTGAGTGGTGACTATTAAATTGCTTGAAACTTAGTATTTCTGATATTTCAAAATTGGAAGAAGTGCTTTCATATTTGAAACAAACAGTTTCATATCAAAATGAAACTATCTATGTACTCAGATTTGAAATCTTCATTTCTCTCAGTGAACATTTAAGATATCGCCAAAAATCGACCAAAGTAAATTTGGATTAAAATTGGTTCTCTTACACCAAAGCCCTCAATTATAATTATTTATTACTTCTCTATTGCCCTTATAATATGAACCCATTGAAAAAGAAAATGGATGATAGAAAATCGGTGGGTATGTGATAATATCAATAAATACTGATAAAAATACTTCCAAGAATTAATTTTTTTGAGGGAATAAGTTCTTTATGAGAAAAAAGAAATTAACTATTAGCAAGTTTAATTTTTGTCAATAGTTAAAACTTGAGATAGTTTTTGGGAAGTTTTTTTTTTCTCTACTATCAAAACTTGTGATAGTATTCATATTTTTTAAGTGTTGATATGAAATGAATATTGTTGTCAAATAAGTAATAACCAAGACTCTTATTTGATTAACTAACCATTTGGTAACCGAACATTTTATGTATTCTGCTTTTAATAGGGATAAAACATGAATATGAATATTATGTTTATTGATTACACATGAACAATTATGAGCTTACATAATTAGTAAAAGAGACATAGTTAAGATTTAGGGATTAGTTAAGTTATCAGATCTAAATTTAAAGTAAGGGCTAATATTTAATACTATTTAAATCGTATACACTCCTAATATAAATACTATGCAAACCAAGAACAGAATCTAATACACATTTAGGGAAAACCGATTCGAGAAATGGGGGAAAATGAAAAATTAATAATGCGTGTGATCGATCAAATAGGAATTATACGTTTAATGGTAATCGGTAATAGTTGTTTCACTAACCTTTTGATTTTTGCTGATTTTCGTGGGCCGATGAAGACGTGTTTGTTTTCAACGAATACATTATGTGTCCCCAAGAACGCCTTTATGCAAATAAAAGCCAAGTTACGAATATGCCCTTGCTGCATAATCAACTAAAACTCAATTAGCTAAAGTTTTGTGAATGAATTCAACCAATTTGTATACCTAACACTTCCTTCTCAACTGATTATTGATTACCCTAGTCAAGAAAGTATTAATGTAAAGCTCGAAAGTGCATGAAGTTTTGCACTTGGCGTTGAAAGTGTCAAGTTAATTTATTTTCGAATATCTCATGATATTGCGCAAATGATATCACCCGACATTTAGGTTGGGAATGTCAAGCAAAGAACTAGTCTGGTCATTAATCATTTTATAATGATATTGCATAAATTTGCTTAGTAAATTAATTAATTTGAATTTTGATATTTTATTTTTGAGATGAATTAAATTGTAAGTGGTTTAATTTATATATATATATAAATTACATATTAAAGTTAATCAAAGCTAATCATATTTGTAGATGTTAGGAAAATTAAATGTCTCCTACATTAAGTTGTTTCTTAGGAATGATTATATCTCATTACGCAAGATGTCCCCCCTTCTCAATTATAACGCCATCATTAATCTTTCTATATTTTCTACAATGTGCTGCGATTTAATTTGAATATGATTTCGCATCTCCTAAATTTTGATGAACGTACAGCGCTGGAAAAAATCAACTCAAACTCTTATATCTCCTAAATGACTCATGATACAAAGACATATAAAAGTATTATTTTTCATGTTTTGAAGTTTTATTTAAACTATAAAAAACATTTAAAACCTGCAGCCAATAAAAATACAAATATATTTTTTTAAATTTTAAAAGTAAATGTTCCTCGAATATTTTTAACATTGTGTGTACTCTATCGTATTAAGGAAATAGTTATTGTTAGAAATTATAAATAGAGTACTTTAGGTAATGAACTGAATTCAATAAAACAGGGTGGATTTTTCTTGTATTTACCTACTAAAAAACTTACTGTATTACTCTATACTTAAGGTTCTTAATAGGGGTCGTATGAATACTAACTGAATTCTAACTTTCATAATTTAATTATGAGAAAATTAATATACTTGTTTAGTTATATGAATCAGCTTAGTTAAATAATAAACAGTTAAAGAAATAAGTAAAAATAAAAAGCAATAGTTACACTTTTCACAAGAGATTGCTGAATTTATTAGATAATACATAATTTAGTTTTACTTAGTTTAGTCAACAGTGTATAATTCAGGTATTTGTTTAAGGGTACTAAGTCAGCTTTTCCATCCCTTGTTTTTATCCACAAATCAGATGGCATTTTTGATTGAGAATTGATAAGTTTCCAAGAAATCCCTTCAGCGTTATTAAAACTTTATTTTCCCTTCCTCAGAACCGCTTTTTACCACAAGACTACCGGGAAACTTTGTGGTAACTCTTCCACCGCCAGCGATCATCTCTACAGATTCCACAACTCCCTGAGCCTCAAGGTCCTGACGAGACACCCTGTGAAGGCACAGAGTTAATTATTTCTTCTTCGGCATTATCCTCTTCCTCGTAGAATGCACTGAATTCATCATGGATTCCCGAATCAGCTTGGACTATATCGTAGAGAACCCTGATTACACCAAGAAGCTAGCTGGTGGTAAGTAATGAGTAGAATCATTAGTTTTGACTAACCCCTGTTGCTCGTTTAATGGTATTCGCTGTGAGTTTTGATTTTAATTTGAGCAGAATTTCACTTTTGACGAGCGAAGATTTCTTTGAGTTGCCCATCAGCGTCGTGACCATGAATTTCTCGATAATGTCTGTTTTTGTGTTATAATGGGCTTCGATTTTTACTTTATGGGAGTCTGAATTTTTGAAGTATCGTGTCATTTCTACAGCGTCTATGTTTGTAAAACAAATGAAATTTGGAGACGGAAACATACGCTATAGATGAAAGCATCTTGGTATATTTTATTTCCAGTTTTCTTTGGAAGAATTTTCCTGTCTTTTTACCTTTGAAATATAAATTGTTTATGCGGTTTATTGTGTTTTACATTTACGGAAATAATATTTTTTCTTTTTGAAACTTAAACATTTCATGCTTCAGGAGATGCTAGAGAATGGATCATAGTAAAATTAGTCAAATTTAAGTGTTCTAATGTTGAGTATTCAATCTCAACATTTATTAGAATTTGAAAACAGCTATGAGTTTATGACAATAAAGAAAATATTAAAATATTTCCCTGGTTAGAATTTTATCTATTTTTTCTACAAAATTACAAGATTTTAATATTTTTAATGAATTCTAGATGAGAATCTCTAATATTTTTTTTATTTACGTTAATAAAGAGAAAGTATTTTTCAAGAAAAGAAAACATATAAGCCTTAAATCAAAGCTTAAGAAGTACCCTCAGAATGTCACAGCATTTGATAGTATGCAAATAAAGCAGCTTGTCTCTAAATAAATTAAATTTAATAAACTAATACAAAGTTAATGCGCTGTTATGCGTTATAACGTGCAAAGTGCTGTTATGACTCCAATTACAGCACCAGCACCTAAACTTAGCTAATAATTTTAATCATAAGTGCCATGTTTTTTTTTGCACCGAAACTCTTCATTGAGTTCTACAAAATTTTTCTAGTAGTGGAGATGATTTTTTTTTTAAAGATTTGATTGACATTGATGAAGTTATTGAAAAGTAACTTCTTCCCCATATTTCATCACAAGATGAGCAATCCTCGTTCTGTTTTTAACCTTAAAGTTTTCCTTTTCCATGAATGGAAGTCTGCCTTCCATTCATATCGGAAGTACAGGTTTCAGGGCCATGTTTGGGAGGTAAGTTCTTTTGGGTTTCAATTTTTGAGTTTAACGAATGTGGCCACGAGAAATCGTCGCAGCCAAATATTCAGAAGGTGAGTTCAATTCAATGCATTGGTTACTTGTTACATCGGATTCGTTGTCTGGATTTCGGATCTCCTATATTTTACGTCGCTCAGAAAAGGTTTGATAATGTTTTTCATGCATATTTTTTATGTTGCATGCAATGAAAACTGCATTTCTTTTAGTTGGATTGTACTGAAGATACAGATTGGGGTATGTTTTTAATGATGTGAATGCTGTTTTTAATATAATAGTACACAGATGCATGGATTATACCTATAAATAACTACCAATAACTACCGTGTTTCATAAAGCAAATTGGATGCAAATTTTATGTTCGTTGAACTATTTTAAGCGGATAAAATTAAGTTTTACAGGATTATTGGAACAGTAATTCATTACGTAAAAGACGTATAACTTGTATTTATAATTTTAATTTGTGTAGCCTGCACAACTATAAAGACACCCCCTGGAGTTAACAATTTTCTTACTGTTTATATTGTACTTTGCTTTACTTCACCATGAGCCCTGCAAAGATATTAGCTTACATAATTTTTCCCACAAGAGCTAATAGTAAATAATATGTGGCAATTTTAAAATTATGCTTTGGCTATGGTTTTTTCAATAGTAGTTCAATAGTAGTTTCAATAGTATGGTTGTTTCAATAGTAGTAATAGATGTTTTAGTGAGATAGAATGGAAGGTTATTTAAAATCGATATTTACATTGCAAAACTTGTTTTTAATTACCACTACTACACTGTGAAACATTCTTTCAACAAATTACGGAAATTATCCGATTTGATGCTTTTCAAAATCCTAGACAACTTAGGGATTCGCTAGATTTTTGTGGAATAACTAACCCCAAAACGGCATGGAATATTCATTTAGAATGTATCTTATTTTAAAATTCAACAATTAAAAAGTATCTTTGTTTTAAAATCATATATGTGAAGAATCATAGGATGGTGTGAAAAATAATATTTAAAGGGTTACCTATATAATTTATTTGTAGAACTAACGATTTCAAATGTTTGAATATCTGAAAATAACTGGGTTGTTCACATTCAGCCCTTGGGTTGTAGTCTGTTTGTATGTTTTATTTTATACAATCATGCTATAATAAAATTAAAATTTTCTTAAATATCCCGAATTCTGGAATAACAAGTCAGGGAACATACTTAAAAAAAACACTCATTGACAAAAAAGCTCTCTTATTCAAAGTCCACCAGTAGAAAAGAAAAATTTTAAAAATATATCCTATTCAAATGCGGTCATGTTGCCTTCTGCTTTTGAATATAACGTATCTTCAAGAAAGTAAGCTAACAGCTTATGTATTTGTTTGTAAAAGAATATTTATTCGTTTTTTTTCGTAGCTTCCAGGATGAAAACGATTTCAAATGTTTCGAGACCCGGATGTATGGCTGGGGACGTCAGGCCCTTCGGATGTAGACTCATGGGTATTTAGTTCTGGGTTTGAAATCGATAGGTATGGAGACAAAAAATGGAATTCCGATCAAAAATTAAGAAAAAATAATATAAATACAGAATAAAAAATATACTTGTAGCATTTGATACAAACAACCACCGCCTTTCACCTTGACCAAAAGGAAGTTGTTAAAACAACACAGTTTCTAAACAATGAGGTTGAGTTGTATACCTCCTTTTGATAAATTTTTGGACGATTTCATTGGTTGCTGCGACACGGTATATGATTGTTGGTTATAGTTAGACACACATTGCCGTAATGCGCGACAACATAAAAAAAAAGTTTTTTTTTTTTTTTTTTTTTTTTTTTGAAATTTACTATTTATCAAATCATACATTTGAAGAATCATAGGATGAAGTGAAAAGTTATGTTTATAGGGTTTAATTATAGAAAATGTTCAATTGTTGATTCAAATGTTTTGAGGGTGGAAAATAGCTAGGTTGTCCACATCCAACCCGCGGGGTGTAAGCTGCTCATGTGTTTTGTTTTATGCAATCACACGCTAATAAAAAATAAATTTTCCTTAAATTTTTCAAAAATTCTGGAATAGTGAGACTGGGAAATGTTGAGGTTATAAAAGATACTAATTGGCTGTCGTAGCTTCGTATTCTGAATCGTGTTCGTGGGTTTTTAACGTAAATTCTCAACATAGTTTGGGGATTTAAACAAATAAGTTTATTACTGAGACGAAACTATGGACGAAACATGCACTCATAAATTACATCAACATCGCGATGCAGGCGTACTTCTCTACTGCCTGATGAATCTAAATCTATGTGGAAATGGAATGGAATGGGTTCCGTAGTGGAAATGAACGAAAGTCATGACAGTGGCAAAAATAGCGCTCTTATTTAAAGCTTACCAGTAGAAAAGAAAAAAAATCTTAAAATGTGTATTCAGATACGGTATCATAGTCATCAAGTTCTGGATCTGATACTTGTTCAAGTAATTAAGCAATAGCTTATATGTTTTTAAAGAGTAGTACTACATAATTTAATCCCACTTTGCTTAGCTTCCAGGACAGAAGATTCTAAAACGATTCTAAATATTTTGAGCTGGGTTTGAAATTGATAATTGAAGGGCTTGGTGGATGAAGGGGCTATGTTACATTTTTGAAAATACAATCTAATTCAATAAATTAGATTGTACTAGGTAAGTAAATAAAACTTGGTACATTAAAAAATAGATATCATTAGACTAATTTCATAAGCTCACTCAACGACAAAACCAGAAAACAAAAAACCTGCAATAATAAAACTTTCAACCTAAATTACTCTAAATTAGGGTTTTGTTACATAACCCCTTCATCCCCCAAGCCGTTCAATTATGAAGACGCAGAAAAATTCAAATCGGATAAAAAATTTTACTTGTCACTTTTTAAAATAAGGCAGCGTTTTTCATCAAACACGTATCATCGTTAAACGATCTGACAACAAAAACTCGCGTCTTAATAATTACTGGTGATTTTTAAATTTTAAAATTCAACCAGTGAAGTAGAATGATGTTTTTCAAATCATACATTTGAAGAATCATAGGATGAAGTGAAAAGTTTTGTTTATGGGGTTTATTTATAGAAAATGTTCAATTGTTGATTCAATTGTTTTGGGGGCGGAAAGTAGCTGGGGGTGGTCCACATCCAACCCGCGGGGTGTAGGCTGTTCACATGTGTTTTGTTTTATGCAATCACGAGCTAATAAAAAAATGAATTTTCCTTAAATTTTTCAAAAATTCTGGAATAGTGAGACAGCGTATTGTTGAAGTTAAAAAAAAACACTTATTGACAAAAATAGCACTCTTATGTAAAGATCACCAGTAAAAAAGAAAAAAAATCTTAAAATATATATTCAGATACGGTATTTTTTTCATGGATCTTTTTGTCTTGATTCGTTGTTCAAGTAAATAAGCATCAGCTTATTATGTTTTTAACAAGTGGTTAATCGTTCCTTGCCTAGCTTTCAGGATAGAAGATTCTAAAACGAATCTGAATGTTTTGAGCATGAAATTGATAATTATAGACTGAGAAAAACTCCAATCGCATAAAACATTTTATTTGCTATTTTTAAAAATGCAAGCAGCGAAATCCGATCACGTGTTTTTTGCCTCAAACCAGGCCCAATTTTTACGATTATACTTAAAATATAATCATTAAACCAATCTCTGGCGATGAAGATAGAAAATTAAATTCAAAGCTTGATTCTCATTAGTATAACAATTACTGCATTTGTGATACAAACATAAATTTTATGTTGAACTTTAGAGAATGTTGTTTGGTAAATATCTCTGTTTCAAAAGCTGTTACTTAAAACCTTTTCTTAGAGATTCAAGGTCATGAGAATATCCTAGATAAATGGGATATACAAAACTAGTTCCTTGCTAAATAGAAAATATGAAAGCCAATAGAAAATACGGATGACACAAATAAGATTCAGATTTCCTTAAAAGTCTCCGTGAGGCATAGTTGTTGCGGAATACATTTTCAGGTTTTCTCTCCCTCGGTAGAATTAAATCCTTCCAGCAACTGTGCATTTTTTGTTCTATATTCACGCTATATTTTTTTATGCTTTAACTTATAAGAGTTGTTAACCTTCATAGTTCTAATACAACACCTATCATTCAATGAAATGCATGAAAATTTGACTTTTTGATTAAATTTTGTCTTTATCTAACTAAAAAATACAAAACTCCCTATTGGAAAAATTTTCCCAGTGTTCCATAAACCAGTATCAAATCATACTGGATCCAGTATCACTTATACTGGTTCCAGTATCATTTATACTGGCTCCAGTATCATTTATACTGGATCCAGTATGATTTGATACTGGTTTATGGAACACTGGGAAAATTTTTCCAATAGGGCTATCACTGAAAAACTTGCAAATTTGCGAACTTTTTCTTTTTTGAGGCCTGAAAAAGTGCTATTTTCACATGTTCGCAAATATTCACGATATTTTCATGAATTTTTTTCCAGTGAGTTTTTATAACATTGGCAACAATATTCGTTGTGAAGTTTTTGCTCTATCTCATTTAATTATTAAATTAATTTTTTATACTTTTTATTTCGCCGCAAGGGGCGCTGTAAGTCATCTCAATGGACTCTCCATGTCACTTACCTAGGGGTAAACCTTACTTCCTTGACCCTAGGAGACATTTCCAAATAAAAGCCGCGAAAGGGACTTTCATGCATATGCAGCTATTTGATGTTTATTTAGTTCTTTGTAGCTAAAGAAAGAATATAGTAATTTAAATGCAAATCTTAAAAAAGAGAGCAGGTATATAACGATTTAAAATAGTTTTTTCGATATTTATTTTTCTTCCTTCATTATATTATTATTTTGCTAAATAATTACAAAACTGGGCACACATTCAGAGGCAGATATAAATCTAGAAAAATTCATGCAAAACAATGACGCGTTTGCTCACTCGAATTCAGCTTACAATTTAGGAGCTGAGAGCCAGAGTGGACCAACCTCAAATCCACTTGGGCCACTCTGGCTCTCATCTCCTCAAATATGAACACCGTTTTCCCAGTAAATGAATACTGAAACTAGTCACCATTTTTAATATTTTGGAAAAGTCTATAAGAGTTTGGTTTATACATGGTTGAATAAACCAAACAAGTCTTATAAACTTTTCCAAAATACTAAAACTGGTGACTGATTTCAGTAAAAAAAAATTCTAAATGAAGTTTTTGTACTATTGTCTTTAATTTTTAAATGAGGAGCTGAGAGCGAGAGTGGACCAAGTGGATTTGTGGGTTGGTCCACTCTGGCTCTCAGCTCCTCAATTATAGTTTACTCCTTCTCTTGTGTTTCCAACATCTTCTAACATGCCCAACATTAAACGTAACGGACGATATACTACAGAATGCCTCTGCTGCGATTACCGAGGTGAAATACTAAATACTACTACTCATCCTACCTCCAGCCACTTTGTCAACATTTCAGTTATCATGACACAAAAATGTCCCACTCCAGACGCTCTCCACCATTGAAACGGAGGTGAAAGGAGAAAGCACTTAACGGCAAGAGAGAAGTGGAGAACAAAGATCGACAATTCCCTTTTCTTTTCGCTCCTTGTCTAACCTGTCATCTCACCGTTTAGCTTTTTCGAAAGCAGACACCGCTCGTTCTGCGTTCCTTGACCCAATGCTGCTGCTGATCCTAGGAATAACATTGGGATACTCTTGGTGACACATTTTAATGACCTTTGCAATCGAAAACCGAGTCTCGTTTCTGAGTGACAAATGCATTGACAGCTTACTTGATTCGATTCGATTTGTTTTCTTGCGTTGTGAAGGGATTGGAATCGAAAGGTGGCATCTTCTTGAGTAACTTATAACTTAAGCAGGGCCATATAACCAGACTTTTGTTTCGGGGGAAGTTGACTCAAACATTAATTCAACATTATGTCTGAGGTAATTCCTTTCGAGTACGCAATATATTAAATTTAGACCACATGCACAAGCACATAGTACAATTTAAATTTTGGCGCGTTTCGCAATTGAGTTAACAATGTGACTCCGAAGTAAAATTGGGTGGTCTAGGAATGTTTGGAAAATGAAATGGTTCCAGAAAATGTTTGAAAATTTGCGCCTCAAAGAAGTGTTTTAACTCATTTTGAAACACTTTAGGTTACACTCGAAAAGGACCGTCCCTTTTAATGCACAGTATTTTCAAGAAAAAGCAGTACACAATATATTTAAGAATTTTGAGGGGTTTGGGAAAGCAAGCTTCGCTTGCTGATGGATTCACGAACCTATGAAATTAGAGAGGGGTTTGGAGTGTCCTCTCCCATAAAATTTTTGAGATGATTTTCTCCATCAAAAGTAGTATTAGTATTTTGAATATTTGTTACTAATTTTAGTAAGAAATAGAGGTTAAACTCAAGTTGAGAAAGTTACTTGTAGGTTTTCACCACTTTTCTATTTTTAACATAGAGTTTGCCCTGAACGCCTTAAATATACACTGGAAGTGCGTGAAACTTTTGCAACGCTAAATGAACACAATAGTGAACACTTCTAATCAAAATAGTTTTGATTGCATGGGGAAAACGATAGTGCTGTAAAAATGTTTCTTAAAAATATCAGAGACCAAAAATATTTTGTTATAATGTTTCGATCTTAATTTAAGAACAATTTCATATTCTAAGCATATTTTACAATACTATTTATAGAACACATTTCTAACACTTTTTCAAACATATTCAGATCACTATGACAGCATAATAAGGTGTGTCATAGTGTTGTACTACTGTTGTTGTTACTCATCCCTCTGGTGTAGGAAAGCCTACACCAGGTCCAAAAGACCCCGTCGCATTAATGTGTATGTGCTACTTAACAATACAACTAAAGTGTTGTTGATTTGAAGACAAAAAAGTGTTTTACAATGTGTTTATTTTTGTATTGAGCGCGTTAAAAACGCGTTATAAACGTTAAAAAACCCTCAAATAGCAATAATAAAAATCAAGGGGGATTTTTGAGGGAGTACCTAGGTCGTTGGACCTTCAAACTCCAGTATAACTAGCCTCACTGGGTGAGGCCATGAGCTGAACTGTTAGAGAACGTGTGACTTGAAAGTCTCAGAGTCAGCTGAGGAGTGGCTATCTTGATGCTAACTCCCTCTTGATTTCCCCAAGTAACCTTGGTACTCATTTTATCGACCCCGGAGGGATGAAGGGCTGAGTCTGCCTTGCCCGTGGACCGGGATTTGAACCCCGGGCCTGTGGTGTGGGAGCGCAAAGCACTTCCTCTACGCCACCGGGCTATTCAATAGCAATAATGAAAGAAACAAGACCGTTTATGCCTACCCGTTTAGCTCTAGAGCTGGACATAGCAACCCTTAACTCCTTTAAATACATGCAGGAGTCTACTAAACTCCAACCATCAGAGAGCACAGCTTGGAGGATCTTTGGCGCACTCATCCGCAATTAAATTTCCCACTTACGAATCCTCCTTCACACTCAGCTCCTTATCTCTCGGACATTTTTGGTTTACAAATGAGGCAGAAGGAATTAGCCTTTGTCGGCCATAAATCCCGATGCTCTGTGTTCCCGGATACCATCGTCTCTCGAAGAACGTGGGGGTGATTTATGAAGCTCCCGAATGTCACCTGGATGAGATATTGTGTGCCCCTGGACACGCGTACGGTCTGCAGTGCTGCGGCTATTTCTGTGCTGGGCGAGGTTATTCTTTCTGATGATGGAGAGATACTAGTTCCCAGCTCGTAAATTCGCGTCCATTCTCGTTAACAGCTGCCTAAAGTTGATTTTATGTGTAGCAAATGAGCTCATCAGAATGGTAATGGTTTGAGTCTCCCGAAGCTGAAAGTTTTTTGTATTGTTCCCGTGTGGAGCAGGGCTTAAGTTCAATTCCTCAAAACCTGGGATTTTTTAACTGTGCATTTTTCGAAAGATTTTCAATGAAAATTTCTGAAAATTACATCTGGGGTCATAAAATACACTTTAGAGATTATATCAATACTTTCATTTGATATTTAATCAGTAAAATATCTGGTTTGTTTCTCATTACCCCTCCTGGGGTATCAAGATACAGTCGCTTATTGGGGTAATAAGATACAAGTAAACAATCTCTTTCCGCTTTTCCTTAGCAGGGGCATTATTTTTTCAA
The DNA here is from genome assembly GCA_963680715.1 of Tetragnatha montana. Taxonomy (NCBI): domain Eukaryota; kingdom Metazoa; phylum Arthropoda; class Arachnida; order Araneae; family Tetragnathidae; genus Tetragnatha; species Tetragnatha montana. Next base: position 55,992,219 of record OY796679.1, read on the forward strand.
AGAAAGCTGAAAATGATATAAACATTCTGTAAAAAAATTAAATTAGCTTCATAAACTTAAAGGCTATCCTGTGGAATTTGGCATGTTTCTTATTACCCCACTCTGCATTACCTCTTTGCACCGGCATGTAGCCAGCTCTCGACTACTGAGATGCCGAGAAAATTGTTCACCACTATAAAAAGTGTAAAATTGTGTATAGAAAGAGTAGTAGAGTTTCATTTGCTACATGGGAGGCAGTTAATTGCGTGATCCTTAAAAACGTCCGGCGGATATTAAGCTGTCAGGATAAATAATCTAACTTAAGGTTCTACTCCACTCGTTTTTTTCACTCTTTCTAGCTGCTGTTCAGTTTAATGATCACGCCTGATCGCCAAAACCTGCTTTAATAACACCGGCACACAAAAAAAATTGAGAATTTTTTTTTTCTGTTATGAATGGTCATTTTTACAATTTTTTCAAATTTTTCCAGCTTTAGAGGGTGAATAGACTAAAAAAATTAAGATGCGAATTGAAGACATCAAAAGAAAAAAAAAAATTATCTGAATTAGACCAGAAGTTTTTTATCATGAAATTTATATTTTTTCGGAATTTTCGAGTTTTGTGTGATTTTTTCACATTTAAAATGGCTCGTGGTCTCAATAAAGTTTCGATTCATATTCAGTGGATCGAAATACATTAAAATCACGCTTAGTTTAGTTCCAAAAAATTTTTTTATCATTAAAACTGCCGATTTTCATCATTTTTACGGTTTTTCGAAGTTTTCTCGAAATTTCGAGGGTGTAGGGGTCAAACTGACCTCGAATTCGGATTCAGCGGACCAAAATACGTACCTGTAGGTACGTCCGGTCAAATGCACATTCTACTTATTTTTTTGTGTGCCGGTGTAATTTTATTACAGTTTGAGTACAGTATCTTAAAAATCTTATCTTAAGTATCTTCTTATTATATATCTTCTTAAGTATATCTTAAAGTATCTTCGGGCCTGGTTTGAGGCATAAAACTCGGTGATCGGATTTTTAGTTTTATTGGTTTCAATCAAAATCATAATTACTTTTGAGGGGTATGGTTCACTCCGATAATAATGATTAGTTTAAGATGAAAAATATTTCGATCCAAAAATGAAACTCAAACAGTGCCAAAACAAATCGTTCACACCTCGCCAAAACCGCCAATCTAATTTTTCGAGGATAGGCGTTCTATTCAGTATTTTTCTGTTATAGAATTGGCAATAGTACTTTGAATGCACATCGATTTCGCCAAATTCAATGGTCTTTATCTGCCTATGGGGGTAGTTATTTTTCCCTTTTTCCAATTTTGTGTAGAGCGAAGCTTGGGGCACAAAAAGTCACGAAGTTTTAGCTAGTGTTCGGCACTAGTTAACTAGAACTAGTTGCAACTAGTAGTTAACTACTGATCAACTAGTAGTTTAACTACTTTTAGTTTAAAGTAGTTCAACTATTAGTTTAACTACTTTTTTAACTAACTACTAGTTAAAACTACTTTCAAATTTTCAACTACTTCAAAAAAAAATTTATTTAAAATTTAAAGAGATATTTAAAATTTTTATCAAAGGTAGAGTACTCAAATACCATAACCAGAAATAAAGACCATTTTTGCACGAAGTATAACCTTTTTTTGTGATATAGATTAGAAAGATGTATTAGAATTTTGCCAAAAAGTAGGTTATGAAATTAAATAGACTAGTTAACTAGTAGTTAACTACTTTGGGAAACATTTAACTATTAGTTTCAACTAGTCCCAGGAAAAAATAGTTAACTACTAATTACAACTACAATTTCCCAGACTAGTTAGTAGTTGGTAGTTAACTATTTTTTGCCCACTAGTTGCCGAACACTAGTTTTAGCATAAAAAGTCAATTTGCCATTTTTTGGACTTGTTCCCTTTTTTTAACTGACGATTCAATCATAACTGTATCAGAAAATTTTCCCGTTTAGTTTTTATCCTCAAAAAAATATCCAAATGAGATACGAGAAAAAGGTGTTTTGTCTAGCCAAAGCCGATCCAGCTCGTTCCGCTAAACCGCAATAAATGCGGGGGTTAAACGGTAGGCGGCGTTATGCGGTTCAGCCACCCTTTTTTGTCATACTTCTGGCCGAGTAAATCATTAGTCCTCTGTAAAAGCCTAGTGTAGGTTTCATTTCTGAATAAAAATTTGACGTATGACGTATGCGCTGACGTAAGCCGAGGGTTTCGTCGCTGGCTATTCGGACGCAGGTAGCAGCGAAACACATGGAGGTGGGTGATCTGAATCATTCTGTTGAATGCAGACTGACTGAGGATGTCCTTTCTTGCTAAATAGATTGGGATAAGTTTTTCTTTTTTGGGTAATTGTGGTGACGTTTTCATTGAATACGTCACAGTTGTTGTTTGTGGAACGGTAATATCTCAACCTCATAGAATGCTTACATAAAAAGCGGTACTTGTTAATTAAAAAATATTTAATATTATATATTTTTTTGGATTTTTTCAATTCTGCATTATGGTCTGCGGGCCGTATGTGTTTTCGGCCGTTTTTATTTTAGCTGGGCCGTTTTTTATTTTAAAAGATTTAAAAAAAATAATTGACTGATATATTTTGTGCTAGGTTCCACAAAAGAATTCACTAAAGTAAAATCCTGAAATGCTTATTTTCCTTATGAAGAATTTTTCAAAAGTTTAATCCAACCCCATAATTCTCAAAACTATAGAAATTTCATTGAAATTACAACGTAAAAACTCAAAAGTACGTTTTGAACACACTTAATACGTGACTCCCTTTACGTTTTATACGTAAAAATACATCCTTTAAACAAATATTAAAAGATGAAAACGCTCAAATGTGATACACTAAAATTTATTTTGATAACAAAAACTTCACATTGACCACCCGAATAACAAATAGTGTTTGGCAACTAGTGGTAAAAAAATAGTTAACTACCAACTACTAACTAGTCTGGGAAATTGTAGTTGTAACTAGTAGTTAACTAATTTTTCCTGGGACTAGTTGCAACTAGTAGTTAACTATTTCCCAAAGTAGTTAACTAGTCTATTTAATTTCATAACCTATTTTTTGGCAAAATTCTAATAAATTTTTCTTATCTATGTTACAAAAAACGTTTTTACTTCGCGCAAAAATTATCTTTACTTCTTGTTATGGTATTTGAGTACTCTACCTTTGATAAAAATTTGAAATATCTTTTTAAATTTTAAATAAAAATTTTTTTAAAGTAGTTGAAAATTTGAAAGTAGTTTTAACTAGTAGTTAATTAAAAAAGTAGTTAAACTATTAGTTGAACTACTTTAAACTAAAAGTAGTTAAACTACTAGTTAACTAGTAGTTGATCGGTAGTTAACTACTAGTTGCAACTAGTTCTAGTTAACTAGTGCCGAACACTAATAACAAAACAGTACCTTTAAGAACTGTTTATAATAGCCTAGCATAAAAGAAAAATCCACGGAACAATAACATTGAATAAGAAACTCAATCTCTATGCAAATAGGCAAGAGAGTGGATAATTATACCATCGGGCTCCGTTTGATTTTCGTGAATTATGCACTCCTAAAACCAACTATCTCTAACCTTTCTCATGGAGATAAAATCAATAGCTCGTAAATTTCGGACCACACATCTTTCTTCTCTGTCATTAATTCTATTGTGGAAGCGATGCAGCAATGCGACCTTCAGATTTCGTCGTTTTCATTTTGTGTACCAATACTCCAGAGAAGTGCAGCATCTGCAGTAGTATTATCACAGGGAGTCCATTTGAATCCATCAATGACTGGTTTTCCTTCTTTTGGTCTGAATAATTCCCCCATCAGCCCAATCATTTGGATGGTAATGGGAGGCGAAGACTAACGAGATTTGTGCAAATATTCGTGCGAAAATGAAAGGGGAGAAATTATGCCTTGCATTTCGCTGGGTGGTGTAATTTGCAGCGTGTAGATTGGCCTTCCCTGTTGATAAATTTGATCTGAATCACTTTTTGTTTCTACATTGTATGTCTTTTGTATAAATCTAAAAACCTGGACAATGGATTTAAGAAGCCGAACTGTTACACAGTAGAACTGTTAACACAGAAAACTCATACACAGTACCAAACATAGTACACACTATGTATCTCAGTAAAACTGTTAAACACAGTAAACTGTAACACAGTACTAAACATGGTACACACTATGTTTCTCTGCCTTAAAAAGCATTCTAATTAAAAAAAAATAATCCAGTTTAGCGACAAATGGTGAATAAAATGCAAGAAGTGTTCAGAAAAAATTAAAATTAAAATAATTAAAAATTTTTTAATCACTAATATTAAATTTAATATTTTGTAATATTTTTATAATATTTTTAATAATTTGTACAGTAGATGTGTCGTTTTAGTAAAAAAATAATCAAATTTTTTTAACTAAATACATACGAGATCCTTACCGATAAAAATAATTTTCACTTGTGAAGAACAATGAACCTGGAACGAAAGTATTCAAAAACTCACTAAAACTTTCTCAACTTTACATCGTGTATTAACTGCCTTGGGCTTTGATTCCAGGATGCCTGATCTTGTATCACTTCCCTTAGTTCGAATGAAACATGACACCTATTTTATTTTTTTAACCAAATCTAACCTCGTTTGTTCATAGAATCATTTATTTCTTTTGATCGCTGGTTGAAACAATCATCTGCTTATTCATCAGCCTCGTAAACAAAGCCTCTTATTGAATTCTGGAGAAAGTGTTGCTTTCATGCGATGGTTATCAGCTTTCCGTGTTTTGAAAAGTTTCAATTCGCGTCAGTTGCTATTTCGTCTATTTCAATAGCTTGGTGATTTGAGATGCGAATTTTCCGGTAAAATGCAAAATACCTTGATGGAGTGTTAATCCTAACACAATTCTTAATCCTACTCATACAATCAGCACATTCCCAAAACCTTCTCGTGATTCCACATAATAAATATAATTTTCTTTTATTTTATTTGTTCAAACAGTAATTTAGGTTATTTTGCATACTTAAACTTTTGGTTGCACTTTTTAATGTAAAAGTCTTAAAAAGGATGGGATGAAATAAAGATTTATAGTACATATTTTTAAAAAGTGTAAAAGTATCTTGTACTTGAATTACTCAAATCAATACGTGTTTAATTTTTATGACACAAATGCTAGAGTTGAAGGACTTAAACATATCCTAAATTCAAGATGTTTTAAAGTCTTAATTAGGTTATTATAAATCCTAACATAAAATATCATTAAGCTAAAACTTAATGATAATAATGCCTTTCTTCAATACCATTCCAAAATTCTTGTGTGGTTCTTATAGGTTTCTTTCTTTCTCGCCAACAGTGTAGTCAATATTGCTGCCAAAAATTACAAAAGATATGTAAAATATGTATTTAAATCAAATAATTATGTAAGTCTAACTTTATCCAGAAATCCAAACATTTTCATGGTGTTATCTGGCCCTCTTTCTCATCGGAGACCACTGCTGTGAGAAATCATCCTACATTGGGTATTAAAAATTTAAGTGTTTCTTTGTGTCTTTGCTTTCATTCAAATGGGTTTTTATAGTATTACATAGCTTCATTAACAATTAAATTACTAAATCTAGAAAATACCAGTTTCTCATAGATCTTTTCATTACTACATGAAAAATGCCCAAGTTCGTTCAAGGTATTATCCCGCATGCCGCGTTGCCAATGAACTTCAAAGGCCTTTCAACATAACCAAGAAGGTTTCAGCTCACTGACCCCATTCAACACTTTCTTTTCCGATCTCCGCACACACACACACATTTCAAGGTATTCTCTCAACATCCCAAACCTTTTCTCTTTGGGTGCTACCTGCCATGGGAGCCTAAAAAGGAACCCAACGCAAGGACAAACACATTGAATCCTTGACCATTATTCTTCACTGCATTAATCGGAAGCTGAGATTTTTTGACATAACCCCAGTTACCAATTTTGGGTATTGGTTTTAGGAACCTTCGGGCAATTCTTAAGGTGACATTTATTTTGCTTTCTCAATGCCGTGGCGCATTTTGTAGCGCCCTTGAATTATTTTTGAATAGTTTTATAACTTTCTTCAGCCTGTCCGAAACAAGTGTTTACGGGGAATTTATTTGCCTCTTTTATGTCTTGTGCCCACGCATGGCTTTATAGTTTATTGGAATGTTAATAACATTTTATTCACCTTTGTGGTTCTGCTATGCAAAACTCGAACTGTTTCTCAACATTATTATTTGTGTTTACGCAATAAGTGTGAAACTGCTTTCTGAGATTCGGTGAATTTTACTCCTTGCTTTCTTGAGGTGAAATTGCTTGATTATATTCTGATCGGAAACTCTGTATACAATCAAGTTCCCTGTAAATATAAGTTCTAGTAATGGTCAAAAACAAGGGAAATATTTTGAGCGAGTTGTATTTAATTTTTAGCATAATTTTTGGCTAATAATTTATTGAACTTCTGTATAAAAGATGTTTTTATCTTGTTAAAGGATAAGTCAAAAACACTTTTAATCTTATACGTCTGCACTGAGAAAAATTAATTTTTAACAAAAAAGAGACCAACTTCAAAAATGCGCCTAAAAGTGAGAAATAATTTTTACCCAAAAAACAACAATACTACTTTTTAACATAATTTTTGAAGTCGAAACACATTCACAATAAATTAACCTTTCCTCGCTAACATTAAAAAAAGAACACGTTATTAGCATATAACATAAGATAAAAGAAGATTTACAATTAAAGGCACAATACATTATTTTCTGTTTGACGAATGACGAAATGAATGACGAATGATATGACGAAAAGAATGCAGTTAAGACCTCTCTACTAGTAATATGTATTGTATTTAGAATTACTATCAAACATGTGGTTTCGTCACTTATTGTGAAAGTGTTTCGACTTCAAAAATTAGGTTAAAAAGTAGTATTGTTGTTTTTTGGGTAAAAATTATTTCTCACTTTTAGGCGCATTTTTGAAGTTGGTCTCTTTTTTTGTTAAAAATTAATTTATTTCATTCTTTTTATATCAAGTCGCCTGCGGCTCCAGAAATTTCATGCCAAAAGAAAAAAAAATTATCCGCCCGACCCACGACGCCTTCGGCGTCGTGTAAATGAAGTTTTCTTTTTAAGAAACAGATTCTTTACTTCAGATTTTTGTAAGGTTCAGTCGGTATTTATTCCCGGTTTCAATAATCTAACTCTTATAGTGGTGAGTAAGCTTGCCACAAGTTTTTGATTTATTTATCATAACTCCTCTTGTATCCGCTAGAGGGCGTTTAAATTTAAATGGGACCAACTTGAAAACAATTCTATTCTAATGCAACAAACCGCGTCCAAATCGGTCCAGTAGAACATACCAAAAGGGCCTGGCAAAGATTCAACATTTATATTCGACGAATTGATAACCTCCTCCTTTTTGAAGTCGGTAAAAATAGCGATTTCAAATCTGAGTACTATATGTTTCATTTTGGTATGAAACTGTTTTATATACTATGAAAACTCAATTCTTTCAATTTTGAAATACCAGAAATACTACATTATTTGGTCTTGTGGATTTAAAAACGTGATAGCCCTCCTCGCTCGGATGCGGTGTCACACTGTAATTACAAGTAGACTTAGTCACATTCTGTTCAAATACTGCACCATCTTCGAATGGGGTAATTTTGACAAAGGCCGTGATGGATCATTTTTGAGTACCTGCATATTTTCAGAAATGACTTTATGCATTTTCAAACTTGAGTAAATTTGATTCGGAGCCACTCTGACTGTGTATCACTCAGATTTGAGTATTTTTTATTCAGTTTTGAAAATGCCGTTTTAAGAGTGTGAAACAGAAGTTTATTGGAAAAGCTTAGGTTTTCTATTTTAGTTTATATAATGTAATATTTATTATCACAGGTAGAATCATGGTGATAAAATTTAAAATTTCTTATAATAAAAAAAATACTACAGGAAGAAAATATCCTTTAACCCCTTCCATTCTCTTCCTCCTTCTGTTGGTCTCCAGCTTTCTTCCCGGAGGAGTCAGACCTTCTGAATGCCTTTTACACACTACTGCTAAATATCCGCTGTAAAATCACCTTAAAAAGGTGCGAAAATATATACGATAAGCATGGTATATTAAACTTGATGGATTACCAATCATCAGAACTCTCTTAGTTAATTAAAAAAATAAAATGAAAGTTATAGTTTTTAAAATGTTTATGTTTCATTGGGTTTCTAAAAAGGAAACCAGATATTTTTTTATAGAGTGTAGAAATTTAAAATGTAACAGTGTTTTTCATTTTTAAAATACAGTACAGACGAAAAAAAAAGTGAAAATAACCGTATCTTTACATTAAAAATGTGTTTATTGTATTGTAAATTATAATAATATTAGTTCTCATTTACAAACAACACTTTTGAAGAATCTCTTAATTACGAACACATTTATTCGACGTCAAGCAACGCGTAAAAAATTTTTCTTAGAAAATACAATTTATACCCTCGTTATCTCGAACTTTGATATCTCGAAAAAATATTTTTCCCCTTCAAATTAAGTATTTATTTAAAGTCAATTTCAATTCCTATGCCGATGAGATTTTAATCAAAATCAATTTTTCAAAGCCGACAAATACATTTTCTTGAGAAAATGCTGTATAAGTGTTCACGCATGAGCAATTTTTGTTGTATTCCGTACATAACAGCCTTTCTTTCTGGTTATTCTCTGAATTTGTTTCATTATTATTTTTAAACTGAAAAAAATCTTACTACATTTCATCTATAATAACGTTCACACTAGCACGTTTCCAAAATTTTAAGCAATGGTGGTGGTGTCGTATCCTCTATGGATTCATATCTTATGGTGTGCTTGTATTATTTTTGCTATTTCTATTGAGTCAGTAGAATATAAAACTTTCTCTGTGGGATAGTTATCACTGCTATAGTAACTATTAACTAAATTGGGTACATCATCCACACATTCAGACAGTATTATGACTAATACTACATTATATGTTCGGTTCCTCACTGTCTAAAATTAATTTTGTTTTTGGGGCAACCTTGTTATCTCGAAAACTCACTATCTCGAATATATTTTCGGGTCCCTTCAATTTCACGTTATCAAGGTTACACTATACATTTTTCATTTATTTATTCATTTATTTGAGAACAAAATATAACAAGAATAAGGGGACATCCATAAATTACGTGAGGTGTTTTTTCCAAAATCTGGACCCCCCTCCCCCCCTTGGTGAGATTTAGTGAGATTTTGCTGGACCCCCTCCTCCCACGTGAGATTTACCTACAACTTTTTGAAAAAAATTTCCTTTCACATACTTAAAAAACAATGAAAATCGTATAATTTCTAACTTAAAAAGTTGACGTGAGATTTTAATCGACCCCCCTCTCCTCTTGGTGAGATTTGGTGAGATTTTTCCAAACCCCTCCCCCCCTTTTTGACCTCACGTAATTTATGGATGTCCCCTAATATACATAGTCGCTTGGGACCTCTAGGTCCATTTAGGTGACCAAATAATAGTTATGAGAATACAAAACCAGAAACATTTAATAAATAACCATAGACGTATGGACAAATATATAAATACAATGAAATATGGAAACACATAATGAAATAAATCAGTGACTAATCATTTAACTGTCATCAATCACCTCTTCAGTCAACGAACCGCTGCTGCCATCAAGGCAAAGACAATCTTCACCAACAATTAGCATCTAGGCCGCCATGTGTTTTTGTGCATCTCATTGGAAGGGAGTCACGGCAAGGGAAGGGTGCATGTTCTTGGTCAACCTCAGCCCTTTCTCAAGGTCCGGTCTCTCTTCTTTCGCAGTGCTGGTCATTCGCCCAGCAAGGCGCTTCCTTAAACATTCATACTGCCAGGTGTGAAAGGTCGATTAGGGACCAGGTGGAAATTCGTGATCACATTCGCAACGCTGCTGAGAAAACGCAATGTAAACACAATGATGAACACTTCGAATTAAAAGCTTTTTTTGATTGTTTTGCGATTGTTATGTTGGGATTGTGCTGTTGAGGAAAATATAGTGTTTGTAAAAGAGTTGCTTAAAGGTACAGAGACGTAAAATGTGTTCTCATAGTGTTTAGATCCAAATTTTAAATAAAATATTTTAAAGTACTTTCAGATTCTAAACATATTTTAGAATTCTGTTTTTAAAACACATTTCTAACACTTTTCAAACATATTCAGAACGCTATCGCAATACTATAAGGTGTTAAAATATTTCAACTAACTACAAATCTAAAGTGATGTCAATTTGAGGTAAAAAAAAGTGTGATTACCTAACAAAGATTATGAGTAAAATTAAGAATTTAAAAATTAAGTTTATGAAGTTTTATGAAAAGATATACGAGCTTGATTAAGAGTTATTCATACATTTTAAAAACCTGGTTTCATCTAAAAACAATTATTAAACACACACATGTCCGTATGACTGACAACTAATTACGAACTAAGGATTGTAATAAGCGTTGGGAATTAACACGAGGAATATTTTTAAGTTATTTTAACTTTCATTAATAGTTCTCATCAATTTTTTCCCTTAATTAGGTAAACTCATAATCTGTCGCACTTTCATAATTCTAAATTGAGGGCATGTTTGGCATAAAGTGTAGAAACATCTCAATAATAAACTCCAACACTTGTGTTTAACGTTTTTCAAAATTCTTCCCAAATACGACAGTCAGTTTTTAAAAATAATCTCAAGTTCAGTGTTATTCCTAGGATTTTTTTGGAGGAGTAAAAATACTCCTTGGCATTTTTAGGAGGAGTAAAATTCAATTATGAGGAATGAAATATGGAAATAGCATATAATTCATATACAGAGACAAAATTTCTATTAAAAATGCTTACTTTTTAATGGACAAAATGAAATTGAAAAAAAAAACCCATGAGGATGCTATTTTGGGTTTTAATCAATCAAACTCACTAACCATAAACACAATTAAAATGTATGATAATTAGGATGCCGTGGCTAAAAGTTTAAGTTAAACATTTCAAAAAAGAGTGAAAATTGCTGTCCAGTTTTTTAAAGAGTGATTCCGATTTTCAAGGAGTGAAACACTCTCTCAGAGGAGTTAAAAATATCTCTGCTCAAGTTACTATGTTTGTACTTCTAAAAAAAAGAGAACCTTGTCGAAACATGAAACGAAATTAAACTTAAGAATATCAATCTTCCATGCCCGTTAATATTCTCAAACTTTCTTAAGAAACAAATTGAGTAAATAAGGCTAGTTTGGGATTCGTAATTTATGCGCATTAAATTCTACTAAAAAGGGGGTGTTGTCGTGAAAGATAATGGGAACATTCCTTTGTTAATGTGGGTGTAGTTTTCAAGCATTGTTTGCGTCTATCCTTTTTAAGATGTAATTGCTTAGCAATATGCAAAATAAACGTCATGAAATATACGGTTGAAATTAGTGTGAAAATACATAGAAAGTAAGGATAAAAATACTGGACTTAGGATATTTCTTGAAGATAAACAAAAACACCTTATAAACGATGTTTATTTGAAATTTGTTCTAAAATATGCGTTCTGAAGCTAAATTCTTTTCTCAAGATGTGTGAAAATAGAAAATATGATGCATCGTAGTTCATTACTACATTTGCTTTGAATACGATTGTAATTTGAAACGTGAATTTTTGGGTATTAATATTACATAAATAGGGGATAACTAATAAGCGTTAAATCTCGTACTTTTTCCTCACACATATAAAAATTAAATACCTTTTATTTGAAGTGTAAAATTATTCTTTGGAGATTAACGGCTGATAAATTATGAACTCTCGCTCTAACTCAAATTAAAATTATTTATGTGAGTTGTTGAATCGTCTTGCGCCGTACTTAACTTCTTACAGATTTATAACAATAGCACTGGTCTACAAAAAAAAACTTTTTTTTTGGTGGCTGGAATATTAAAGCTGATTTTGTATATATTTGACCTCCTGATTAAGAATATGGCATCCATTTTTGCTCATCAGCTCTAGTTTTTGATATATTTCACTATAAAGTTTTTAAGACTTTTGCTCTACCTTTTATACAATATGGTGATATAAAGATGTCTTAAAATATAAAAAACCAAACTCTCTAAGGCTTTTTCTATTCCTTAGGGTCCCAATAGATAGTGTATACAGTTTCATCCCCCTGAGTTAGTTCTAAGGGGTACCTATAGGGCCCTAAAGTTGAAAAAAAGTGGAAAAAATTGTCTTTTTTTCAGAATTTTTTAAAAAATATTTTTGAGTTTTCAAATGTGATAAAACTGGGTAATATATGTTATTTAGAACTTATTTAGACAGAATAAAATAATTTTTACTTTTTAAGTACACCGGAAAAGACCAATTTTCTAATTTTTAGGCGAGAAGTAGGGTCATTTCGCTCAAAAACGCTTAATACCAATAATGATGGTTGAAACGAATAAATTCCGAATTTTTCAGACGTAAGTCCTCAAAAAAGATGTCCTTTGAAGTAAAACTGAAATTTCATTTGATAACGATCAGTAAAACAATAGAAGCTGCTCCCGAGCTTTCATACCCTACAATTTGAAAAAAATTGGGAAAAAATTATTTTAAAAAAAAGGCATTTTTTAATTTGCTAATTGGATAAAATTGACTAATATGTGTTTTAGAAGTTATTCAGGTAGATTAATTGGAGCGACATCCCTGAAACTTTCCCATTTGGCATAGTTTAATCCGTAGAGATAGTAGAGTAGACTTGTCTGAAGCGAGCCAAACTTCGCACGCTCTGCTCTTTCTGGAGAGGCGATATTTACGTTCAATAAACTAACTCACTGATCTTTATCATATGAAATTTTTAGTTTTACATCAAAGGACATCTTTTTTGAGAACTTACTTCTGAAAAATTCGAAAATTATTCGTTTCAACCACCATTATTGGTATTGAGCGTTTTTGAGCGAAATGACCCTACTTCTCTCCTTAAAATTAGAAAATAGGTCTTTTCCGGTGCACTTAAAAAGTAAAAATTATTTTATCCTGTCTAAATAAGTTCTAAATAACATATATTACCCAGTTTTAACACATGTGAAAACTCAAAAATATTTTTTAAAAAATTCTGAAAAAAAGACAATTTTTTCCCACTTTTTTTCAACTTTAGGGCCCTATAGGTACCCCTTAAAACTAACTCAGGGGAATGAAACTGTATACACTATCTATTGGGACCCTATGGAATAGGAAAAGCCTTAGAGAGTTTGGTTTTTTATATTTTAAGACATCTTTATATCGCCATATTGTATAAAAGGTAGAGCAAAAGTCTTAAAAACTTAATTGTGAAATATATCAAAAACTAGAGCTGATGAGCAAAAATGGATGCCATATTCGTAATCAGGAGGTCAAATATATACAAAATCAGCTTTAATATTCCAGCCACCAAAATGAGTGTTGACCAGTGTAGTCTTTCTGCTTCGTCATCCTACAACTACTGTATTCTCAAGAGAATTACGGATTGAAGGGGTGTAGTTTTTCGAAACTCTGCTTAAACTCAGTAAAATATGAAATTATATTTCGATTTCAGACCGTAGTATATTTGCAATTCACTTGATGTTCCTTAATTCATTGTCATTAGTGCATTGGAGATATATTTATAGTTTCATTCATATCGGCCATCATTTGAAAACATAAATTAGGGAGATAGTTCTCAAAAATTAGGAAGATTTTCACGACATCTAATTTTGGTAGGAATACAGTACTTCTCTAAGACTTAGAGTAAAAACAAATTAAAAATAATACTAGTATATAAAGATTCTCACAACAGAAATGCTACTTAAACTTTTATTTTTTAACTTTTATATTTAGTATTAAACATTGCACAAAACAGCTTGCACTTAAGTCCTTGGAAGAAAACTAAGTTTTGATTTTATTGCAACTTTGATTAGATTTAACATTCTTTTTGATGCTTTTTGGACTTTATATGGGTTGTTAAAATATCGAAAATTGAAGGGAAATCCTCAAATTTGATTTATAAAGAAATTCGGGAGATTTAATATTTTTTTCGGGATATCGGGAGATAACAGTGAAATTCGGGAGTCTCCCGAAAAAATCGGGAGAGTTGGCCGCTATGGTTTCACTCATTCATTATTTACGTTGATGTTTTCATTATATGTTAAATACGACTTCTGTTTCGTCACAAGTACTATAATAAGGCTTGAAAAATAAATGTTATTTTGTTCATTTTTAAAAATGATGAAAACGTCTTTCAGAAAAAAAAAGAGCAGGTTTAAATAATTTACTTTTAAAGTGAAATTTGCTCTAGCTAACAAATCAATTTTAGGATTTATTTCTTCCCAATAATTAAACTAACAGATGCTCCAAAAATCTTCAAAAGAAATAATAAAGAAATTCAGGCGCTTGCTGCAATAACTAGATAATCCCAATTACAGCTATTGATGTTAGCTCCTAGTTGCTGCAAGCACCTTAATTTTCAATTTTTTTTTTACCAAATTTTGGTAACCATGGGTTACCTACCTTTACTTAGAGTTGAATAAGTCACAATTTCAACCAGTTTTTGGCCCGTAAGAACCACCCCAAAAAAACTTTCTCATGGAAAGAACACAAAACCCCAAAAATTGCGTGGATCACTTTCGCGTTACTATATAAACCTTTTTCTTCCGATACTATTCTCAAGGAATAACGATTTCCGAGGTTTAATATAATGTACTGTGGATTCTACACCAACATTGAAATATATCGGAAAACCTTTTATTTTAAATTTAACTTATTTACTGGTGTGGTGACAGTAAAATTCCATACTTTCAACGAAAACTGCTGATTGTTTTTCCAAAAAGCTACAAATTTCTGGAGAAGGGCTTGGAAATTAAAAAGGCTACAAAAAAATCAATAGAATTAAGAAATTTAATTACCTTTTTAATTTCCAAGCCCTTCTCTAGAAATTTGTAGCTTCTAATTGAAACCAAGCAGCAGTTTCCTTTGAAAGTATGCAATTTGATTAGTCACCAGGTTATAGGTTAAATTAAAAAATTAAAGGTTGTCCAAACTATTTGAATCAGTGCTTCGCTAATAACATTTTGAATAGGAATAGTTAACCTCAGAAATCATGATTTCTTGAGGATGGTATCGATAACAGGGTGGTGAGAGAAAACTTCGTGGAAATGTCATTTGAGGGTATGCTCTAAAGGTCTAAAGATTGGGATGATTTTTAAAAATATCAGGGGTTAAAATTGATAATTATGGAGACAGAGAAATACTCAAAATTGGATAAAAAAAATTTATTTCCTATTTTTAAAAATCAGACAGCATTTTTCATCAGAAACGAATCATCGCTTGGCGATATAAGAAACGCCTATTTTATCCTCGATAAATTAAAATGGCGATTTTGGTGAGGTGTAAGTAATATGTTTTGACGCTGTTTGAGTTTTATTTTTTGATCGGAATATTTTTCATCATAAATTAATCATCAACGGAGTAAAACCGTATCGCTCAAACGTAATTATTATTTTTAATCTATACCAACAAAACCCATTACGAGTTTCTTGCTCTAAACCAGGCCCGATTTTTAAGATACTGCCCCCAAAATTTAATCATTAGGGCAGGTTTTGGCGATCACAAAAGTAATCATTACATTCAAACCCCGCTAACATGATTCTAACTCTGCGGAGATAATTTGAAGCGCGCAAAGGGAGGATCCACCTCATAGGCGTAACGAGGGGGGTAATGGAGTTGTAACCCCCCCATTACAACGACGGTTTATAAAACATGAAAAATTTTCCCTTCACAAGGAACTGTTCTTTTAGGAACTAACCCAAAGGGTCTCAAAATGAATTTAAACACTACATTTAGAGACGAATTTTTAAAACTTTTCTGGGGGAGAACCCCCAAACCCGCCTCTAAAATTTTTACGTCTGTTATACTGTGTGTTTTCCCTTGAAAGTTAAGCCTCTTAGATAAAGTTTTCCCTTCGGAAGTTTTGCAAAAAAAATTGTTTATATTATACCTATATTATGAGACACTTTTCAAAAGGGAGTAATATGTTGGAGGGGTTGACTGGTTGGAGTAACACCCCCCATGGGTCATCTCTAAGTTACGCCACTGATCCACCTCATCCTTCTCAGCGATGAGGCGGATCATCATCCTCCACTGTCCATCATCCGCATCCCATGGACTCGCAACAGCTTGCTCTCCATACCTGGGAGGATGGCTAGCATTTTCAAGGTCGCCATCCTTGCAATCCCGAGTTAATGGGGCTTCGGCCTTGGCCCGGCTTTTATCGCACTCCTTCCCGTATATGGGCCGGGAAGCGCTTTTCAGGTAATTTCGCTCCGCTATGCAAGATCCGCGGCGTGTCCCCGCGTTTGGGATTCATCTCGAAGAGGAGGTTTTAGTTTAGTTGGATGAGGGATTTGCTCTGTGGGGGCTTTTTATTTTTTTCGCAAAGTGAGAAAGAAACCCCTCGGAATGCTAAAATATTTTAGACCCTTTTCGCAAAAATGCGAATGAAAAATCCAGGGAGTCACACGCTCCTTGAAAACAAGTTTCGTTTTCAAGCAGTATGGAAACTCCTTGGTTTTGAGTCTTACTGCTTAAAAACTCCTTTTGAATGTTTTTTAAACTTCAGTTATAAATTTCTGAAGTTACAAAATAAAATAAGATTCACCCCACAATGCCCCGATCCAAACTTTGTATAATCAGCTATTATAATGAATATTTGAATTACATGTAGGACTTTAAGAATTACAAAACTTCCGAATTGAAGCACTTGCCTTACAGATTTTTTAATCAGAATTATGTTCAACTTAACGGTTTTAATATCCCTTTATTTTCCCTATCTCGCCAATGTGTTACGATTTTTAGTCTAGGTTTAATTAAAGAAGTTTTTTTATATTGTATTCAGACTCCTTGAAAGTTTTGGAAAAACTCCTTAAATACTGTTTAATTTTTATTTTAAAAATTCTGTATGAACCCTAAAAATCGGAACGTAATAAATAATTTGAAGATTATAAATACTACTAAAAAAATATTTTAAAGAGCTATTTAGCATTGAGTTTGTTCTTTGTGCAGTTTCTATCAATTAAAATTTTTCCAGTTAAAAATACAAACGTATCTAACAACTTGTTATTTTAGCATTTTGATAATACTTTTCTATCCCTTTTGGCTTTTCGCTAAAGGAATTTTTCTCCCAGCTTGGGTCAATAAGAGGGATAGAAGTTTCGGGGCGGATAGTACTTACCGCGTAAAACGGAGTGAATCGGAACACTAAAGGCTCATTCAGACTGATTCACTTTCACTGTTCATCCTGAGTGATTCACTTCTGCTAATCGATAGTTTGCATAGAAAAGTAAAAAGTATAGAGTGAAACGCCAATTCACAATATTCACTATGGATGATTCTTGCAAAATGAACACAAAAAGTGACAAGCCTGAATGAGCCTTTAGTAATTAATTCCCTTGCAATTACTGTCATGTGGCATGGTGAATTCGGACATAGATTAATGTATTAAGGATATAAGCTACTAAAATAAGCCAAGCAAAATGCAAGACGTGTTTTATGATTAGTATTATTATTAATTTAGTGATTTATAGTGAAAACCAGAAAAAAAGCTGCAATGCAATGTCCTATTCAAGATTTGTTATAGAAAATGTATTATCTGATTTGTGTGATAGTATACACGTGTCAAGGACAAAATCTCGGAAAGGAGGCTATCGGGAGTGCAGCCCCCCTGAAGTTATAAACCACAAATGTATCAATTAAATTTCTGGGATTTATTGTTTTTAGTCTTAGTTTTTGTGTCAATATATGAACTTTGCGGTAATGCAGTCGTACAGATTTATTATTACAAGTTTAATTAATTTTTGATGGTACTAAATACGTGTTTAATTTTCTAGGTCTTTCCTTCACTTGTGTTTAAAAATAACTTTTAAAACAATAAATAACACATTTCCAATAAAGTATTAAAAATAGTGAACGATTACATTTGCAGTATGGTATAAGAATTGACTAAATAAATAAGAAAGTTAGTATTGGTCATCCACTTTAAAAACTGTATAGACTGGTAGACTGGAGAACTTCATAGTGAAGAAGAATACAGAAGAGTTAGTACACCTCAAGGCATAAATTTCAAGGTTATTCTTTTCTGAAAACTAACCTTTAACGAACCTTAAACGAACTTTCTAACGAATAAAGAGAACACTTTCTATTTTGTCGGTAATTCGAGATCTTTTTAATGAGAATCAGATCAGATTAGGGAGAGATTTCGGGAAGTCCTCCGCAAATAATATCGAAAACCGCAGATTCTGGAGGCGAGTTTGTGGTTTCTTTTGGCAACGGAAATTCGTGGGATCTAATTCTTTTAACTTGCAGGTTACACTTCATTATTACAGTGGAATTAAGTAGAAAAAGAGAAATTGCTGTAGATTAGTTAAGAAGTTAGGACAAGCGGTGTAAAAATCTTTTCTGGCTGCTTATAGGAACCGTTCCATTGTAACTCTCTTAAGTAAACACAATAATGAACGTGAACACTTCTAATCAAAAGATTATTGCGATTGTGTTGTGTAAGAAAAAAAAGTGTTGTTAAGAAATTACAGAGACGGAAAATGTGTCCTTATAGAGTGTTTCGTTTCAAATTTAAGAACACTTTCAGATTCTCAACATATCTTACAACACTATTTTTAGAACACGTTTCTAACACTTTTGAAGCATAGTAAGAACACTATCACAGCACAATAATGTGTTAAAGTGTTCTACCTGACATCACAACTTAAGTTTTGCTAATTTGATGACGAAAAGTGTACTTAAATGTGTTTTTTTTTCGTGTCAAGCGTTTGCAGTGAGATGAAATTAATACCCTAGAAAGCATAGCTATTACCAAATGTGTCAATTTTACAACTGCAACTAGAAGTAAACGAAATTTGGTCATACAAATGGACGAATTGTGAACGTTTGTGCTGCTTGGGATATTTTTTATAATTTCGAAAAATTTAAACGGTCAAGAAATAGGAAGGTTCTTACCTGATGTTTGATTAATAATATCTGATAAAAATTCTAAGTAATAGATTCAAAACAATTTCGTACTTTTACGACTATAACTGTTGTGAAATACGTATAAAACTTTTCGTAACATGCGGTAGTTTTTTCTACCGCATGTAGAAAGGTTTTTTCTGTAGTAGTTTTTTCTGAAGTTATAGTTTTTCCTTTAGATCAGTGTTTCCCAACGTGGGGCGCACGGCCCACCGGGGGCAATATGAATTTCTAGAGGAGAAATTTGAAAATTTTCAACCGAATTACCCCCCCCCCCAGGTGGGGCATGGACCACCGAGTTTTATTTACTTTTCTAGAAGGATTTTCGAAAAAAAAAAGGACATGGGGAAAATTTAAAAAGGCTTTGGTGGGGAAAAACGGTTCGGAAAAACTGCTTTAGATCATATTAAAAAAGAAATTTTTTATAATATATGATTGTAGTAGTTTGTTTTAAGTATTTTTTTCCCGAAGATAGAATTAAAATAATTTAAATACATAAAAGTATTTAAAAAGCATTATATGCGAATATGATAGAAAAACTAAATATTGAGTTAGTGTTTGTTTTTAAAGAATCTAGGCTCTCTATAGAAAGAGTGTACAGGAATATTTTATTTTGAGTTCTCACACCATTCTTTCTCGAAATTCGCAAGGAATGATTCCAACCCATTGATTTATGCTAGCTCATACTGTCGCGTGTTTTAAAGACTAAGTATTGACCCTGCGACGCAAATGGCAATCCTTACCTTGTTTTTTCGGAAATCTGTGACTATACTGAAGATATCTTCTCGTTTTCTCAGAAAAGGGTGTGACCTTAAAAGGCTATACCACAGCGCAGTTGATTTGTGGTAACAAGAAACGGATAGGGAGTCTTGGCGATTAGACTTCGCACGTCCAAGCCACGGGGAATCACCCGGGCGATGTTTCCAATAACTAATGTGATGCAATCTTTTATAAAAAATGAAAGCGACGTTTAGAAGGTGGTCGAACCCTGGCGATAAAGTGACGCATGTAATTATTTGCCTTCGCATCAATCTTTAACTTAATTGGATTTGTTCATAAAAAGATGTATATAAACGAAATGGAGTCGGACTTCGTGTAAATATAGTGGGAAGAAAGGCTTGATGGAGTTTGTAGAACCTGGGTTATAGTTGGAAAAAGAGTGAAAAAATTATCTTATTACTTATGTTTTAAATGCTTCAGATTTTCCTCTCCTATTCCAACTCCTTTTCCTCTCCTATTCTAATGCAAAATAGGCCTGATTTTTAAAAATAATGTCGTTATTAAAACCGTTCGTATTACTTTTTTTTGAAGTTATTTTGTGATTTTGAATGATGTTTTGCATTTCTTCGATTCCCTAATATTTTAAATTGATTTTTAAATAATATTTTTATAAATGTAGACGGAATATTCAAATTTAGCACTGAAAAACAGACAATTAACATGTTATTATGAGTCTAGTATATCACAATTATTTGATTTTTTAAAAATTTTGTCGGTCATTTTTGAAAGTAGAAAAAAATTTCCGCGGACTGATTTTTTTCGACTTTTAGTATGTCACTATTGTAGTCATTTCCAGGTGAAAAACATTGAAGAAACTTCTGTTGCAATTTGTTTCAGGGTAAGTCACTAAACAAATAAGAAAATTAAATTCTTTTTCCCGTGATTGCATAAGGCAAAACTAATATGAACATAGAACAGCCTTCAGCCCAAGGGCTTAGACGTGGCCATCCCGAACTATCATCGATCCGATCCTCAAAACATTTGAAATCGTTTAAGAATCTTCTGTCCTGGGCGCTAGGCAAATAAAAGATTAAATTCTTCTTTTACAAACATATAAGCTGTTGCTTATTTACTTGAATACCAGGGAATTATGAAGACGCTAGACATGCTTCTGTTCTAATAGCGCATCTTAATATATATTTTAAGATTTTTTTCTACTGGTGAGCTTCCAACTTCCAATGAAAGAGCTCCTTTTGCCAATAAGTGTTTTTTTTAACCTCAACATTTCCCTGTCTCACTATTCCAGAATTTTGGACAATTTAAGGAAAATTAATTTTTTATTAGTTCATATGTGATTGCATAAACCAAAAATTATATGAGCAGCCTACAGCCCGCGGGCTTAATGTGAACAACCCCAGCTATTTTCGGGTATTTAAAACATTTGCACATTTTCTACTTTAAATAAACCCTATAGGGGAGAGTGGGGTAATAAGGATAAAATGGGGTAATAAGGAAAATGCAAAATTCCACAGGATTTTCCCTTAGGGTTATGAAGCAGATTTTTTTCAGAATGTTTATATCATTATCAGCTTTCTTTGAAAAAATAATGAACCTGCTAAGTAAAGGCGAAAGGGATTTTTTTACGTGTGTCTTATTACCCCAAGCGACTGTAACCTTATTACCCCACGAGGGGTAATAAGAAACAAGCCAGTTATTTTACTAATAAAAAACAATTAAAAATCAAATGAAAGTAGTAATATAATCTCTAAAGTGTATTTTATAACCATAGTAATTTTCAAAAATTTTCATTGAAAATCTTTAGAGATATATGTTCAGTTAAAAATTAGGCTAACAAAGTTACAAATGAAAGTTTTTAACAACGCTATATTTTTTGATATAACACTTAAAAATCATGACAAAACAAATAAAATAGTGTTTCTCTTATTTAATCTTGTGAGACTAAAAAGTTATTACCCCTCCCCCCCAAAAAAAACCACCTCCATTTTTTTTCTACAAACTCAGATTTTTAAAGGTCGGTTTCTCTTCCTCTTTATAAACTCAGCGCTACCCTCTACTTCCTTCAGGTTCGAATGGTTCAAGAGGTTTATGAAGAAACCCTCAAAACTATTCCCCCGCCCCAATGTGTTTCTATAGTTTTTTTTTTTAATTTCTCGGCAACGTGAATATTAAAAACCAACTTAATAATGTACTTTACTCACCTTTATTTAACTTAAAACGTAAATTTGATATAAAAATTCAATAAATTACTTATAAATTTTTCAATAATTAATAAAATGGTGAGCAAAAGTGTTTCTTTTAACCCCTCGGTTTTCAGGAAAATGGGGTAATGAGAAACTTAATTCAATTCAATTTTTTAACTTGAAAAATAAATTAAATACAATAAAATAACAACAAAATAAAGTCAAAAATAGTCCAATGATATTTTTCTGTATAAAATACCGATGTTTCTTACTACCCCTTAGTTTTGTTTAAATGGGGTAATAAGAAACTGGCATGTTTAAGAATGATCCTCAATCCTAAATTGAAAAACAAAAAGTGCATTATATAGCTCTTTGAACCCCTAAAAGAGTTGACTAAAAAAATCGGAAGATAATTTATTTATAAAAACAAGATAACTTGATATAGTTGAAAAGACGTGACTTTGTATTTTCGGTTTTGTTGACAGAACCAACTTTCAACGACTATATTTCCCTGAAAAATTATCGTAAAACGAAAAAATTTTTATGTGATGTAGGGGAGGATTGAAAGATATTGTGTGATTTTTTTCAGATTTTTAGGCTTACACACAAAGCAGTAAAATAAGAAAATCCTTATTACCCCAGATTCTTATTACCCCACTCTCCCCTAATCATAACTTTTCACATCATCCTATGATTCTTCAAATGTATGAATTGAAAAACAACGTTCCTCCCCCTTCACTGCTTGAATTTTAAAATACACACAATGAAGATTCCATCCCATTTATGTGTTAGTTTTTCTACATAAATCTTGTAAATCGCTATGTGTGTGTTTCGGGATTCAAAAAAAAATTCAACCACTTGGCAAAGAAAGGGTATCGATTAGGATCTGCTTTAAGGCTACCACAATCCGCCTCGTTTTCTTCATTTTTCAGACACTAACTTGACTTAAGAAGATATGAACATTTAAAATTTAAATCAATGCTTACAACTTTTTCACCCCATGCACCTCTTAGGCCCGTCTTATTTTCCCATGCCCCACTACAGAACCCTTAGCGTACAAGTTTCTAAATTTTATGAGTAACAATGAGTGATACGTTAAAAAGCGGAATCTGGAGGTTCTCCCACTGAAAGCTTATTTAATTTGATTCTTAAAAACTGAGTTTAATCTCGGTTTTAGTAATCTGGGGTAATTTTCAATTTCAGCAAATGGATTTTTTCTTTTACAACATTTTACGGTACGGAGTGCGCCCCACGTATAGAAACACTGATTTATTATTTTTTTTTAAACAAAGTGGTTATTTCCACGACAGTTGAAGCATGCGCAGTAGTAGGAGTTTGTTATTACGTGTTTTATAACATTAAAAGTATGTTACTGACCAATCCTGGCATCAGCACCGATGGCCTAGTAGTAGAGGGTGCGTCTACTAACCCAATGGTCCCCGGTTCTATTCCAGGCTACTACTTTTGAGTAGCATTTTGCTTTAATTTAACTTGTAATTTTATAGAAATACCGAGATTAGAGTAGAGTTGTTACTTTCGTGGAAATAAACAGTGCTTTTTTAAGTTTTATTTGAATAACTGAACAATTTTTCGATCATAAGCACATTAAAGCGACGCATATTTTTACTTTCCCTTAGCTTTCGGCAATGAGTTGGGAATTTTTTATTTATTGCTCTCTATATTTTTTTAAATATGGTTTGTTGATACATTCTTAAAGCTAACATCACGTTTGTAGAAATATATTTAGTCTTAAATTCAAAGTCTTGTCACGACCCTCAGTTTGAGAAGCTCTGCCCTCTGTGTTCAAACGTAGCCTTTGATATCTGAAAGTGCCAATTCAAAGGGTCTTCAGCGCGTTGCAATCCATATTTTTTCCAAATACCTACTGCTTGCAGTTCTGGATGCGTTCAAATTAATCTTTGGGATACCCTGACACCCAAAGAAGTGAAATTATTTCTCTGTCGTGCCACCCACTTGGTGCCCTTGAGAGAAGTCAAAGGTAGAATGGACTATTGACAGGGCCACCCAGTCTCAATCGTGCTTTGAAACGACCATAGCCCAACGCTAAGGATATTTAGAAGCTTGTAACAACCTTAGCTAAACTGAAATCCAACCTTTTAAATCCCATACAAAGTGAACGAATTGCCTAACTTGGTAAGCAGATTTCACACTTAGTAGTAGTAGTATAGTAGTGTATTAGAATTCATTAGCATTTTAAATATAATAATAGTAGATAAAAATTTTAAACCACCGTGGAGAAAGATATAGTTGCGTTGCGTAAAAAGACGCACGACCCCTTAAAAGGGTAGAATTTTACGTTTTGATTGTTTAAATTTTTTTGTCTGTTTTGTTTTTAAAAGGACTCAGCTTTAATGACATATTCCAGAGAATATCGTTTTTGTTTTTAAATCTGCGCTGCAAAATTATACAATTTTGCATTTAAAAGATACAATTGGTTACTAATTTTGTACACTTGAATGGTAGAAAAATGTATTTCCTTAAATATTGTACCAATTTTATTTGAATTAGTGTAATATTTTATAGCCATAAAGAAGAGATAATAAGCTCAAAACAAAAATTTCTTACTCTTTGTAACGGCTACGCTTGATAGCATTATGTTAAAACCTAATGTTTTTTTTTTACAAAAAATAAATTAATTTTACACAGGTTAGTATAAAACAAATATCCCTTTTTTAGCGGGTTTTAATTTTTTCGACCATATGTTCTTGTGTATTTTATCCCCCTTAGTATGTTTTGTAAAATGACCTGTATCGAAATATTTGTCCTATTAGTTATACCAGGCCTTTACAATTTTGATGGCGATGTGGCCAAATTATGTCTTATTAACTTTTCATGAGCCGAAAAAATAGATCTGAGCTGATCTCCCCCCCGTGGGCCAAAAAATCAATCTTAATTTCCTATTATTTGTTTGTGATAGGGAGGGAAATTCAAAATGATTTAAGTAATAAAAATATCGTCAAAATTTCTCTCCAGTTTGTAAAGTTTAATTTGAAGGAAATTTCAGTACTATTTTTAAGATAACCAGTTTTTGTTTAACTATTGAAAGCTATTCCTTCACTGTAAACGGCGAAGTACTAGGTGAATATAGATTTTGAATTTCACATGGTTAATTTCTATCAAACTTAACAAAAAGAAACTTTTAACTAATTTTTCCCCAATCTTAAAAAAAATTAGATTCATTTTTGTCGGGCCGCTAAAAAACGGTTGATTTAAACCATTTCTAAACGTTGTTTATATAGAAATAGATTATTCAGTAACAATAACTATGAAATTATGAACATTAAAACGATAAATCAAAATGTGTGTAAGATGTAAAAAGTGCAATAAATGAAACAAGAATTTCAATGAATGATTTAAAATTTTGTTTTCATCAGTTTATCTTTTATATTAAATGGGAAATGCATGTTGGGATTACTTCTTAAAGTGCCCAGATTTTGTCCGCACAGAGAAAATGCACTCCTGTATGTTTGGGATTCATAATTTACTAGGCAACGCTCCTTTTACTACGAGATTCTAATAAGATATCATCAATTAGATTATGTCTGTCACAAATTGAACCCCTAACAGGGAAGAACGACACGAAGAAGGACTGGTTGTCCTGTCTGTCGTAAACTGCGCCTTGAACCTCAGACAGGAAATTTCCAAGTATTGCATCCACAGTTTCAGGAAATGAATGCTCAATTTTGCTTCGGGAAAGATTTCAGAAGTCAGAATAATGAATGTCTAAAAAGATTTCCACAAATATTTTTCATTAAGATATAAAAAGAACCATGTTCCTTTTACTTCACTCATTTTATGCAACGAAGTGTGATAAAAAAGATAAACTGTTAAGGTATTTTGGAATTTTAAAAAGTACTAAATTTACATCGCTTTTCACTTATCTGTTTACTTTTTTTATTTTTATTTTTATTTCGACAAATAGATCACTCTACTTTTGGTATTTTTTTTAAAAATATTGCATAAATTAATCTATTATAATCTCATTTAAGTCTATTCTATCTATTCTAATGTATTTAATCATATTTCAAAATAAAAAACAGCTTATCACATTTTCTTTAAGTACTCTACTTAAAAGCATAGAGTTTTTAATTAACTGAGTGCTAAATTTACCACAGCCTTAAAACGATTAATGTATCTTCTTTAGCTTTCGACGGATAGTTGGAAATTTTCAATTTCATTCACACGTATCGTAACACTTTTATCAATTAAAAAACTTCATTTTACTCATATTTTTAAGTTAAAAAAATATTCTCGCTTCTTCCACATTCTAAGGTCTTGAAAAAATACTCCACTTGTAAATATAAAACATAAAATGGAATTTGATTGATACCATAGTCACCTTATTAACAGATTATGGTTCAGGTATAGAGTGAGAGATCCGTAATAAAAAAAAGCATTCCCTTAAATGTAAAGAGAGGCAATTTTTTCGCTACTTTATTTTGAATCAACCCGCACCCATACAATGATTATTTAATGTAGCAAGAACAACATTAACTTCCTCTATTATCTAATATAATAAGTTTTAGAGTGATACTAGAGAAGCTTTTACAACTAGAAACACGCTAATTTTTTTGTTAAATGCCTCCTATGCGAAGAGTTATTAAAATTTTCTCACTTCCCTATTTAGTAATGGCATGTAACTAATATTGGGCGTGTTTAATCAAGGTAATACTTTTTTGTATTTCCTCCTTAAATCTCCCAGCTGCAGTGATAACATTTTTCAACCGACCGAATGACAATTTGGTGAATGGGTGGGGTAGGCTAGGTTATGCACGTTCATCATCCCAAATTCGGTCGTACACGTAACATCACCAGCTGTGGCTTGTGCTGAGAGTCTTGTTTCAAGTGAGCTTTTTATGATCCCGATTTCCTTATAACTACCCTACTGAAAAAAATCTTCAATTTTTCTTTAAAAAAAATATGCAGAATATCTGCAATTATTTGAACATCTTCATTCTGAAGAAAATCTTAAGATAATGTTCTTAAGAAAATCTTAAGATTATGTTTTCTTAGGATTTTCTTGAAAATGAAGATGTTCAAATAACTGCAGATATTCTGCAGATTTTTTTTCTGAAGATTTTCTCCAAAATATTTAAATCTTCAAATATTCTTCAACAAGAAGTGATCCGCAAACTTGGAATATATTTCAATAAATTTCAGGCTTGGTATATTCTTTCTAAAGAATATTTAAAGATTCAAATATTTTGCAGAAAATATCATGTTTATAAAATAAGATTCTGTGAAAGCAATTATTTTGAAGAAAATTTGAAGATTTTGATCATTCTGAAAAATGTCTTTATAATTGTCTTCAATATTTCTGCAGATTAGATAAAGATACAACAGGTCTTTAAAATTTCTATGAATTGGCTTCAAAAATTCTGAAGACAGTTTAAAGATACAGCATGTCTTTAAAATGTCTGCAAATTTTCTTCAAAAATTCTGAAGACAATTTAAAGGTAGTGGTAAATCTGCTAAAAAACTTAAGAATTTCTGTAGAAAGTGGCTTTTTCTTAAGAAAATCTTCAGATTATTTTTAGTGGGGTATTTCTAAGGGTATGCTGCATTTCTCGTTGAAGTGTTTCTTTACTGTATCTTATCAGTTTCCAACCATAAATTTATAAGGAAAGAATTTAGGGGACGTCCATGAATTAGGTGAGGTCAAAAAAAGGGGGGGGGGAGGGGTCCGGGAAAATCTCACCAAATCTCACCAAGGGGGAGGGGGGAGTCAATTTAAATCTCACGCCACTATTTTTATTATAAAAAATTCCTTGTTTTATCTTTTTTAGCACAATTTTAGGAAAAATGCGCAAATTAGTCAAAACAGCAAATCATTTCAGTCGTGATAATTACAATTTAAGACCAATTTTTGATTTCAACATGTATTTGCATCAAAACATTTGTAATGTGTGCATTAAGTGTCATCCTGATATTACGAAACAAGCATGGCTAGAACATAATTATAAAAGAAATTGATTTATTTAAAAGTTATAGAGAAAATCTCAAGTGAGAATCAGAGGGGGAGGGTCCAGCAAAATCTTACTAAATCTCACCAAGGGGGAGGGAGGGGTCCAAAATTTGGAAAAAAACACCTCACGTAATTTATGGACGTCCCATAAGGTTAGATTTACAGGGTGTTTCAACAAGTCCTCCTAAACCCTACCCTGCCAGATTCCTTGCGTGGAGTATATTAAAAATGCCCAACGAACTAGTAGTGTTCGGCACTAGTTAACTAGAACTAGTTGCAACTAGTAGTTAACTACCAATCAACTAGTAGTTAACTAGTAGTTTAACTACTTTTAGTTTAAAGTAGTTTAACTACTTTTTTAATTAACTACTAGTTAAAACTACTTTCAAATTTTAAACTACTTCAAAAAATGTTTTATTTAAAATTTAAAAAGATATTTCAAATTTTTATCAAAGGTAGAGTATAGAGCATTTTCAATCACATGGCTCGGACCTAACAACGGCCTTAGCAACAGAAGATGTTACAGTTTTTTGCCCTACAGAGGTTAACAGTTACAGAAAATGACTAGCCGTGGAATTCTTCTATTGGAGCATTTGCAATCACGTGATCCCATACCTAAAAACCGCCTTAGCAACAGATAAACAACGGCCTTAGCAACAGTTAAAAGCCCTACAGAAGGTACACAGTTAAAAGAAAATAACCGGTTGTGACGTCACCTGAAAACACTCTATTCAAATACCATAACCAGAAATAAAGACCATTTTTGCGCGAAGTATAAACGTTTTTTGTGCTATAGATAAGAAAGATGTATTAGAATTTTGCCAAAAAGTAGGTAATGAAATTAAATAAACTAGTTAACTAGTAGTTAACTACTTTGGGAAATAGTTAACTAAGTTGCAACTAGCCCCTGAAAAAATAGTTAACTACTAGTTACAACTACAATTTCCCAGACTAGTTAGTAATAGTTGGTTGTTAACTATTTTTTGTCCACTAGTTGCCGAACACTACGAACTAGTATATCTCTGCAACTTATAGTTTTCGAGAAAATCGCGACAGAAAAGGTAGGACGTCGCATCCGGTTTACGACAAAGAAAAGGTTTATGGAAGATGTGAAGATGGTTATTTGGGTAGGTTTGACTCAAGCAAAATCAACATACCAAAAGACATCAAATATTATAAATGTAAACCGTTAAAATCCCTATACCCATTTTACCCCACCCGACCCTGCTAAAAATACCAATTTCGCATGCATACGCGCACTGCGGAATGAGATAATTAAGCTTTTAACGGATATTATGTCACATTTTTCGAAAAACAATCTAAAACAGTTGGTTACTTTTTGACAATTATTAATTATTCCTGATAACTATTGAGTAAACTTTGACAATTTTTGATATACGTGCTTGATAACTATTGTAATTTAGAATTTTGACTAATTTTGTTTTGTCAATTTAGTTTAATAATGAAAATAGAAATACCTTTATATTGTGAATGCGATTACAAGATAACTATCTGATTTTTAATAACATAAAACTTTAAAAAAACAGTGATATTTTATATAAATACGAAGAGGTGTGTTGAAATTAAGAATTATTTTTAGTCTCTATCATCTTCTTAAAAAATCTTGTCAAGCGAAAATGTTATGTCATTCCACAAAAACGTTATAATTTATAGTTCACTTAAATATTTGTATTGATTTCTTGAATGAGGAGCTGTTACGTAAGTTGATTTGATCTGAATTTCTGCAGTCCAAAATTGCATCTCATAACTGCCTTCAATCAGTTCCAGGACTCATATCTCCGGACGTATCATATCAATCTTGCACAAAATCGTGACATATGTATTTTAATTTTTTTTAAAAAGTCTATAAACAGGCTTTCTATAAGATTTTTAAAAAAAAATTGTGGGCCATTTAAAAAAAATTAAAAATTAAATTTTTCGCGAACCGATTTTGCTCAATTTTCAGTATGTTTTTATTGTGGCCATTTCCAAGTGAAAACCAAAGAAACCGTTGGTGAAAGAACCAGGTATCTCCACTGTTAATTCAAATTTACTTTAGATGATTTTTTGGCGTGCTTTAGGGATGCTGTATAAATTTGCGCATTATAGGAGAAATACGGGAATCAAACAGCAACCCTTGTATTTTTAGTATGATCCTTCTGTGTATAAGGAAGTTTGTTATTGCGTTTTAAAAATTTCATAGACCTCCATAGATTTTTTTTTCAAAATGTAGCTAATTATTGATTGCTCTCGACCATAAAGATCTATTATCACACTGTTGTTTTCACACATTTATAAGTCTCTAAGAAAGTTGAAATGAGGCCCAGGTTTTTTTTGCCAGACTTGCAGTTCAAGAACCCTTATCTGGCAACAGGGCAAAGATATGCATTTTAAGGC
Organism: Tetragnatha montana; assembly: GCA_963680715.1. Taxonomy (NCBI): domain Eukaryota; kingdom Metazoa; phylum Arthropoda; class Arachnida; order Araneae; family Tetragnathidae; genus Tetragnatha; species Tetragnatha montana. Next base: position 56,022,510 of record OY796679.1, read on the forward strand.
AACAATGATTGAAAGTTTGGTGAATCGGTGAATCTAACTGTGAATAAACTTGGTTTTAAAGTGGAAATACTGATTCTTGCTCCAACGTCCTCAATTCTTCTTAAAACACTTATAAGCGATTGCTTATTTACTTGAACTCATCGTAGATTCAAATCTGAAAGAATGAAGAAATACCGTATTTTAATATACATTTTAAGATTTTTCTTTTCTACTGGTGAGCTTTGAATAAGAGCGCTATTTTTGGCAATAAGTTTTTTTTTAACTTCAACAGTTTTGTTTCACTATTCCAGAATTTTGGACAGTTTAAGGAAAATAAATTTTTTTATTAACTCATGTGTGATTGCATAAAAAAACACATATAGCAGCCTACAGCCCGCGAGTTAGACGGGGACCACCCTAGCTATTTCCCGGCCCTCAAAAAATTTGAACCAACAATTGAACATTTTCCATAAATAAACCCTATAAACCGATTACAAGATTTCAATTTGATTTTTAAATAACATAAAACACAATGAGATTTTATAAATACGAGGAGTGTGTTGATTTTATGAATTATTTTTTTCAGTCACTAATCTTCTTAAAAGAATCATGTCAAGGGGAAATGTTACCAATCAGTCCACAAAAAACATATAATTTGTGGTTCACTTAAATATTTTAATCGAATACTGGAATGATGAGCTGTTATGTAAGTTAATGTGATCTGAATTTCTGTAGTCCAAAATTGCATCTCATAACTTTCTTCAATCAGTTCCAAGACCTTTATCTCCGGACGCATCATATCAATCTTACACAAAATCGTGACACGACATTTTCCTCGATGTTTTTCGACACCTGGTCAGTAAGAATTGGCCCCCAAATTCCCATTTGCCCTGTACACTTTCCTCGTGTCATTTTTGCTTCCCTAAAGGTTCAGAGATCAAGTTGGGTTATCAAACCTAAAAATCGCTCCAAATGAAACTGATTGGTTTTCGATGGCAATTACGATATCCCAATCCATCAAAAATCCTAGGGTGTTTATCACTGGCCGCCTGAATGTGAAATTAATGAAAAGTAGTTAAGTGAGAAGAGGCTGTGTGATGTGGAGAGGTTCTCTCGAAGGTTTGATGTTATAGAGACATTTTCGGGGCAAGGTGGGAGGCAACCAGACCAACACATAATAAATCATTTTTTAAATTGCTTTTCAATGGATCTGCTTTGAACGTAAAACGAATTGCCAACCAGGTAAATGTTTAACCCTTAGGCGTAAGATCGATTTCTCAGAAAATATTTGGGTTAAGGGGAGGTCTGCGGGTACATTCTCTGGTTGGAAGTTTTTCCATGGAAATTTTTTAGAAATATTTGAAGAACTCAAAAGTTTTTGTCTTTAATTCTTGATAAAAAAAACTTTTTTTCTTGTGCTATATAATATATTTTAAAATATGATTTGTGTTCCACTATATGGTTTTACAAGAATCTATGTCTATTTTTCATGCACTAATTAAACAATCTAATGCTTTTTATCTTTTTTGAAGTGTTAAACTTCTCTGAAAACTGAAGTGTTAAACTGCTTTTCTAGTTAGTACAAATACTAAAAGATCTTAAAAGCAATTATTTTTCTGAGTCCCACATATAGGTTTCTTTATTAAGTCCAGCATCCCCCATAAAATCTTTCAAAATATTTGCGATGTAACATTCACATATTTACAGAAATAAGCTCAAACTTAAAATTCATAGTTTTTTTAAAAAGGGAAATAGAAAGAAGTATATTGTATTTTGGGCCAAAATACAATTTGAGCGACAAACCACAGATTTTAAAAGGATATTTGAACTAGCATATTTGTGTATGCGAATAAACTAAGAAATCTTCATTTGTTTGTGTTTGGTTAGCAAAATGAAATGCTCCGTTAGATGAGTTGCCTCATACCTGGGAAATGTATTTTCGCAACCATTAATATAAATAATTATAATTGTGATTTAATTGTGAGATTGTTACTTAATTACATTTTCAAAATATGTGTGAACCCCTATTTGAATTACTCACGAACCGCCACTGGCTAAGTGAGATACATGGATATAGATCAGTGGTTACCAACCCGTGGTCCCCGAGAGGGTACAGCGAGACACATAAAAAAAGTGTCGATGGATATTTTTAGTTGTGTGAGCTGAACGAGATGGAGGATGAAAAACATCCACCATTTAATTTGTAGCGGTAATTTTATCGGATAATAGTCACCACTAAATTGTTTAGAATATATCGCACAAGTAATCATGATGAAAGAGCGTGTTTGGTGTGTTATATGACGAGTTGAATTTATTTAAGTCACGATCTTTTAGGGCGTGATACATTTAAAATGCAGTAGTACACAGTGGAACTGGGCGAATCAGAACACTTTTCAATTTTAACTTAAAGATAAGTAATAAAAATCATATAAGGTAAATGTGGGTATAGTGGACACTGTCCCAATAGTGGCCACCTAGTTGATTAATTTTAAATAATACGAGTTAGAGGCATCAACTAGCGTTAAAATTCATAGGCATAGTAGATTATGCTACCAGGTAATAAGTTAATTAATCACCGATACCATAGATCAGCATGGGAAGGATATTTAAGTCTTTGAAAATAACACCATCGGCCGAGTGACTGAAATTTGATTTTGCTTATTGAATCGCGTTAGGAAACGGTTAAGTTAAAACTGATTTTTTTGTACTTATTACGGTTTAATTGACTTTTAAATTCATTTTAAGTTTAAGTAGAGTGTATACAATCATACTGAAGAAAATTTATTTGAAAATTTTTACTTTACGAGGATTTAGGGGGGGTGGCCACTTTACCAACACAAAATCTTAGATTTTCCAATAGTGGTCACTGCAATGGCTTTTAAAAAAATATAAATCATTTTTAATTTGAATCAGATTTTCTTCAGAAACTGTTGATAATACTTTAAAACGGGTGTTGTACGAATTAGGTTTCATTCTGGCTTCGGGAAATTCCTCTAAAATCAGCTACAACGTAGGCTATGGGCCGGAAACCATTAAGTCTGTTATTCTAAGTCAAATAAAACTAATTTTATTTTAATCCAAAATGTATTTCGCTAGGAAGGAAGACTTTTTTTAGAACTAAACGACCATACCTACCCAATTTCATGCATAAACCCTATCATATAAGCAGAAAAAGAGGTGTCCACTTTTGATGCAAAAGGTGTCCACCATAGAAACATCAGAGACATCTATGTGGCCACTATAGAAGCAATTTGGAGTACTTTTAAAAAATTAATTAAAAATACTTTCCCCGATCTAATTACAGTTTTAATTGGTAAAATCGAAAGAAGAAGATCCAGTTCATCTAAAAATAGGATGGTAACCGTTTCCAGGCAAATAGATTGATATTTATAGAGAATTTAAGTAAAACTTTTCCTTAAAGTGTCCACTATACCCACATTTACCTTACTACTTATTTGGTGAAATTTTTGATTGGAATATTCGGTCTTGTTCTGTTTTTTCAATTTCGAGCAAAAAATTTTTTTAACAAATATTATCTTTTTTATTAATTTTAATTTTTATCGTTTTTAAGTGTTGAATTTTAAAACTGAGACGAAGAAAATTATTAGGTTTTAATGCTGGAAAATAAATGTGTTAAAACAAAATAATATTGCTTTTCAAGTACAAATACTAAAAGAACTTAAAAGCAATTATTTTTATAGGCTTTTGATTATTTCAGCATCCCCCCTAAAATTTTAAAAATCCTTGCAGTTTAAAATTGACATATTTAAAGCAATAAGTTCAAACTTAAAATTCACAGTTTTTCTTAAAAGAAAGTTAAAAGAAGAAGTTTCTTTCTTTCATTTATTAGAGAAACCTGATCCATGTCTTAATGATCACGTCACTATTTTGGTTCCTGGTTGGTTCCCCATTTATAGTTTATTTTTTCCCTTTTAAAATGTGAAAAGTGTATTAGTAATGTGATTTTTCGCAGTTAAAACGATTGTGAAAATACTGATTTGATATATACATTTTAAAACTGCTGAATTTATCTCATTCCAATTAATCTTTGTTCTAAATTATCCCCAATTAATAGGAAGTGTTTATTGATAAAAGTGTGAAGATCAATTGAATTATTTTTTCCCTATCTATCTCAAATATTTATAAAAATTATTTTGCTTCGAAAAATTAAAATTCATTTTAAAAATTCATATTACTTTGCAAAAAAATTCAGATTAAATGAAATTATGCTCTTAAAAAATATTTTTAGAACTTAATACACAACTAAGAAAATGCCCTTTTAAAGTTACAATTACATTGAACTATGTTAATAAAAGTAATTTGATGGACTATAGAACCCTTTAGAAGTAATTATGTGCGTGTATTCATTTATATTAAGATTAAAAGAGTTAGTTACTTTTACTTCTACATATTCAGATTGCTCCCTGGCTATCTCTATTAAGTCATCAAAATTTAATTGAACATAGTTGGCTTTCATCAATCACGTTGAACCATGACAGGCACATCAAATTAAGCTATCTCTAACACAATGAATACTTAGCAAATAAAAGACTTCTAAACAATAAAAAAAAATATCACGTTCTACTTTTTGTAATCCAACCTATTGAAAGCATTAGATTAGAAGTTCAGACTATTAGCTATTGAATAAAAATCAGGAACCTGTGGATAAGTGGCAAATGATCCATTTTTTACAACATAATTAATACGAAAACTATACGTCTGTTCTGATTATGCAAATATTATGCACATTCTCTGGTCGTTTGGGGTATGGTTATGACCATTTACTTCTTTAATCAGATTGTATTCACACCTTTTTCGTGTTTTAAATTGTTTTCGTACCAGGTTCTTTATTGCTTTTGCTTACGGTCTTAAAGATTTCTGGTGGAAGCAATTGGTAAATAATTTTTTAATAAAGAAATATAAGTAGATTCGTTACAGTTTTTGTCTAATTATGTCCTATATATTGTTTCAGCATACTCTACTCTCTAGTTTGTTATTCTTTTCCACTATGAACTCTTGATATATCAGTTATATTATTAGTTCAGTGTGTGTGAACACTAATTTTTTAAAATAAAAGTTCACTGAACTTGTATAGTATAACTGTGATGGTGTATCTCTTTTCCTTAACCCAAAGAGTACTGTTTTTAACATGGTAGTTGTTTTTCTGAAAATAAATTTTGTACTGCAGTACCATTCAGAAAATTTAACTTTGAAAAAATGCTCAGGACCACTGTTTAAAATGCATATTTTTTGTGAAGGTTTTTAAAAACAAAAATAGAACGGAGTGTTTTGGGTCGGCAGTTTTCTTACCATGCAAGAGGGGGCTTTGCGATTTGCTTATTTTTACTGACCAGAGGATGCTTAGGGGCCATTCATTAATTACGTAAGGGTCCCGAGGGGGAGGGGGGGCTGGAAAAATATCTACATACCCTTAATTGGGGGTGGGGGGCGGTCAAACCCATTCTTACGTAAGATTTTTCAAGTTAATGTAAACAAATTCCAATTATTCTAATCAAATTACTATTGAATAACCCAATTGTATAGTTGGCATCAAGAATATTACTTATCTGTTGAAAAATACAAATATTTTATTTACGTCAAACTGAGAGTTTTAGTGTAACTGATCCTTTTCTAATAATTTATTATTTTGAAAAACGAAATGGAATCTTACGTAAGAATAGGGGGGAGGGGTTTGAAAAATCTTACGTACCCTTACATGGGGATAGGGGGGTCAAAAATTGCCAAAATTATCCTTACGTAATTAATGAATGGCCCCTTACGTTGTATTTAAATGGTCCCTAAACGTATCCCCACCCACACCAGCAATTTCATGTTGAACGCGAACAATTAATTTCCCAAAAGCAGATGGCCAGAGCGTTTCTTTACCGGCAATTCCAGCATTTGCTCAATTGGTTGTAGACAATCGCTAAAGTGCTCAGACCAGTGGTTAGTCATGGCAGGGAGCAAAAGGTTCTTTTCAATATTTGGAGGCTCTGATACAGGTAGGGTGAGTGGTGACTTCCAGCATCCGTGGGTGGATCGCCTACGGTCAGAGGGAAAAGTAAGAGAAAAAAAAGGGAAACTTGTCTTGACTCTGTTTCAAGAGCACAGTCGAAAGTTGGAAAGTGAGGTTTCACTCTCACTCTGTTGAGACAACGCTCGAGGGGTGTTTTCCTTTTGCTTTTTAATGGCTGATGTTGTGTTGTAAGAATGGTTGGTGTCATCTTCTTAGCCTTAAGCTCTATATTGGATTTTTCTACTCAAATGACTCGATAATCTCAGTTGACAGCATTAATTTTGTTTTGAGTAATTCTTATTTATAATTTTATTTATTGATCGTTATTGGTTAAAACAGAATATTCACGCTTAGAGTTGTATCGCTCATCAACTTTGTCTCGAAATGGATAAAAAGGATTCTTTTGAATGTACGGCAGCTAAAAAAAACTAAAAATAGTCTGTGTAAATTAAATAGGCGGCTCGCTACTCGTCATTTCCCATTGCATTTCTATTTCGTTTCGGTGACGAACCGCCAATTTTAATTACACAGACTATAATGCTTTTGGTCATTGAGTACTCATATTTTAAGTATGTATTGCATGTTCATCTAGGTATAGTTAAAATTGATGAAAATTTAAAAGAAAGTATTCGTAAAATTAGACAAAAATAACTCTTCTAACTTTTAAGTAACTTTAAGTTCTTGTTTTGCTTATAATCTTTCTATTCCTCTGTCATGTGTGGATTTCCGGGGAAAGTCCTCAGCTAACTTTTTTTTCAAGGTATTCTAATTTTTTTTAATGGTAAATGATATTTCAGAATCATCAGGAACTGCATGTCCAGCTTTTCTCCCAGGGTCTTTCTCCTTAATCTCTCTTTGCCTTAAGTTGTAAAAATATTTTGAAAGTCATCAACAAACAAAACCATTAAAATCAACGACTGTTGAACGACGCTTAGACGTGAGGGTTCTGCTAGGCGCATTTCTGTGTGGTCCACAAAGAGATATGAAATAGTTTATACGTTAGGAAAAAAGGGGACACCATCATGTTCTAACGAGAGATAATTTTCCTCCACCGAAAATCACCAAGATACAGCAAAGAGAGATTTAAAAGCTATCATAAATAAGAAAACCCCCTCTAGATGGGTTTTGAAGATAAGGAATGATGTACTTGGCAGCAAATTGAAAGAAACGTGATACGATTCTAAAGGTTAGGTCTACATTGTACCGAGATTATTGGATGGAATTCAATAACTTAGGGTTATCTTCCTTAAATGCTTCCTCAAGTAGGGGTTTTTAGAACTAGCACACATGCGGCCTACGATTAAGAGACATTTACGACATCAACTTTATAACAGCGTGAGTAGGGGAACTGTTTCGTCGAACTGGTTTCTAGTATCTAGAAAAAAGTGGGCTTTCGAATTCTACTTGTTGACTTCTAAGCAAAAGAGCTCAAAAATAGAAGCACGCAGATTAAACTCATTGATTTAACTGATGCGACTGTTAAGGAATGTTTATTTCAATAATTTTCTAACACATTCCCTTTCTCTATCGGGCAATTTATTAATATTAAATTAGTATATAAAAGTTGGGGAAAACCAGGGTTGGCACGGTTTAAACCATGGTTTAAACCTATTTTTTTTTCATAAAAAAACCAAATGGTTTTTTTGGTTTTTTTTTTTTCAAAAAAAAACTTAGCTACACTTTTGGGTTTAAAGTCATTTATTGATTCAAATATTGTCTTTTGAACAAAATATGTTGAATGCTTCTGACATTAATGCTGTAAAGCTATGCAATTTTTTGAAAACAATTAGCCAATTGAAATTTTCTTAGAAAGACTCCTGGTTTTTTTATAAAAAACCTGGAGTGGTTTGGTTTTGAAACTTGTTTTTTTTTAATTCATTAAGAACTAGATATTTGAATGCATAATAAAAATCAATTGTTTTTTTTTAATCAACTAATCACCGGATTTTTAAATTTGCATTATAAAGAACCACTTGGTTTTTTAATGCTCTAAAAAGACTCCCTTGGTTTTTTTTTTTATAAAAAACCAAGTTGTTTTTTAAAATTCATTTAGAACTAGACTCGATATTTGAATGTATCATAAAAACCAATTGTTTTTTTTTTAATCCATTGGATTTTTAAATGTGCATTATAAAAACCAGTTGGTTTTAAATGCTCTAAAAAGACTCCCTTGGTTTTATTTATACAAAAAAACTATTTGGTTTTTTTAATTCATTAAGAACTGATTATTTGAATGCATAATAAAAACCAATTGGTTTTTTTAATCAAATAAGCACTGGATTTTTAAATATAATATGCATTATAAAAACCAGATGGTTTTTTAATGCTCTAAACAGACTCCCTTGGTTTCTTATGGTTATGTATAATTTTAACTTTTTTTAATTAAATAAAATTAATTTTAATTAACTAATTAAGTCACTTAGTTAATAGCTGAATTGATGAACTATTTATTCAATGCATTCATAAATGAAAACAATCAGAAATATTTGTATTTATGTGTTAGGGAAGAATTTCAGTAAAAAAACCCGGTTTAAACAAAAAAAACCGGGTTTTTTAGGGTTTTTTCCAACCCTGGGGAAAACCCTTGAAGGTAAAGGGTATGAAACGTTTTGACTGGAGAAAAGAGAAGGAAAATTCTTCGATATTTAAACATTATAATAGAGTTGCAATAAAAGGTATGCATAATTCTTATGCATTTTAGGTCAAAAAAATTGTAATAAAAAGATCAATGAGAAATTTAAGACTGTGTTAGGAAATAATCAGATTTTTCTAAACCTCGTGCAGGATATTTCAAATGATATTAATGAAGTAGGTTTAAAAAATGTAGTAAAAAAAGGTTTTAAAAAAATATTAAAAAGATTTAACTTGAAATTATGTAACATTCACTTTTTGAAATTGATGTAGAATGTAAGACTGCTGACCTTTGAAAGGTTTTTTTTGGGATCTCTAACTTATAGATTATAACTTATAGATTTATTATAAATTATAAGAGATTATATTATACTAATACAAATATTATAAGGGAATATACTATTACTATACATTATATTACAGTAGATATACTATATCAAATAATATAAAATATTTTACATGATTTTAACCTGTGATTAACATATGACTATATGAGTAAACATTTTTACTCTTATCAACGTGTTAGAAAAATACATTTCTTTGATACTTAGACACTTAGAGGATATAGTAAGTTTGCCACGTTTCTAATATTTGTAAGTTTTTTGAGGGATTTTTCATTTATCTCTGTTCTCAATAAAATATATGTAATATCAATAAGTTTTAAGAACTTAAGGATTAACTTAGGATCTTAAGGATTAAAAACCTCCAGGATTAAAATGCCCATCCATCGTCTCTTCATGAATGGACGATAATTTTGCATTTTCTAATAAATCTTTATTTGATATGGTGTTAGGCCACAGAATTTTTTAAAGATAATTCTTAAGCATTTGTTCTGGAATGTTTCTAATTTATCTATTTCGGATTTACGGAGGTTCCAACATTCAGCACCATACAAAAGTATGGAGCGAACAGTATAGCTTTAAAAACATTTAATTTTGTGTTGTTTTTTATATTTGTGAAGCTCTCTTCTCAAGAATATTCCCTCAAAAAAAAACAGTCCTTCGTCTCTTCCTCGCGTTATCATCTTTCCAAAAAAAACATAAGCAATCCCTATTGCTTGTTACTACTACAACCCAATCTAAATCCTATCAGCCAAATATTTGGACCCGTCCGTGAAGAGAGCCGTCTTACATGGTCATCACAAATCACCTGTCCGGCACCCTAATGGCTCTCCAGCCCAAACAAACGTGACAAAGTGTTGTTTTTGGAGTGATTTGCGCCATAAAAATAACCGTAAGCTCTTAATCTGCCGCCGAAGAGTAATACGTCCCACGACGCGCTGAATGACACTAAGAAAAAACAAAACGTGCGCTGAATACGCTTAGTAAAAATATGAATGAATACTTTATCTTGGCGCTTTTTTGTGGGGAGCACTTTTCACTCTCGCCGTGGGAGGGAGCGGGCGCCAGAAAGGCGACGACGTGATCCACCTTGCTAACGAGGAATCGAAAATCGCGTCTTGAAGTAGATTCGGTTTCTTCGTTGTAACTTTTTTAACGAAGCTTAATGAATACAGTGGCGGCTCGTCCATAGGAGCACATCCCAGGCAGCACAAGAATGTTGTAAATCTCGATAAATGCTGTACGTTGCAACCACAATATTCAATTATAAAGACAAATATTGAGCAAATTTTTCTAGTAAGAAATTCATTAAATGATCCATACTATAAGATAATTGGAATAAAATATTGCTGTTAAGAAATTTATTTAGCAAAATTTGGTTAGCAAAAGTTTGGTTAGTTGCCTCGTACCTGGGAAATTTATTTTCGCAACCATTAATCTAAATAGTTACAATTGTGATTTAATTGTGAAAATGTTACTTAATTGTGCATTTTCAAAATATTATTGTGAACCCGCATTTGGAGTACCCACTAACCGCCATTGGTTGAGATCCTAATACATGGATACAAATAAGTGGTTCCCAATCCGTGGTCCCCGAGAGGGTACAGCGAGACACATGAAAAAGTGTCTATTTTTAGTTGTGTGCGCTGAACGAGATGGACGGTAAAAACATCCACCATTTTATTTGTAACGGTGTACATATTTTGATGGTATTACAGTCACCACTAAATTGTTTAGAATATGTGGCACAAGTAATCACGTTGAAAGCCTCCTTTACTTTATTCGAGCAACATCTAAGGAGATAAGTAAGTCACCACCTATTAGAGAGTGTTACGCTGAAAATACAGTAGGTAGTTCTTTATAAAGTTATAGGAAAGTAGGGTAAGTTTTCGTGAATATGTTTAAATGCATCCACTAAGGTAAATGTGGGTATAGTGGACACATTAAGGAAAAGTTTCACTTCAATTCTCTATAAATATCAATCTATTTGCCTGGAAACGGTTACCATCCTATTTTTAGATCAACCGGATCTTCTTCTTTCGAATTTACCAGTTAAAACTGTAATTAGATCGGGGAAAGTATTTTTAATTAATTTTTTAAAAGTACTCCAAATTGCTTCTATAGTGGCCACATAGATGTCTCTGATGTTTCTATGGTGGACACCTTTTGCATCAAAAGTGGACACCTATTTTTCTGCCTATATGATAGGGTTTATGCATGAACTTGAGTAGGTATGGTCGTTTAGTTCTAAAAAAGTCATCCTTCCTAGCGAAATATATTTTGGATTAAAATAAAATCAGTTTTATTTGACTTAGAATAACAGACTTAATGGTTTCCGGCCCATAGCCTACGTTGTAGCTGATTTGAGAGGAATTTCCGAAAGCCAGAATGAAACCTAATTTGTAAAACACCCGTTTTAAAGCATAATCAATAGTTTCTGAAGAAAATCTGATTCAAATTAAAAATGATTTATATTTTTTTTTAAAAGCCATTGCAGTGACCACTATTGGAAAATCTAAGATTCTATGTTGGTAAAGTGGCCACCCCCCTTAAATCCTCGTAAAGTAAAAATTTTCAAATAAATTTTCTTCAGTATGATTGTATACACTCTACTTAATCTTAAAATAAATTTAAAAGTCAATTAAACCGTAATAAGTACAAAAAAATCAGTTTAAACTTAACCGTTTCCTAACGCGATTCAATAAGCAAAATCAAATTTCAGTCACTCGGCCGATGGTGTTATTTTCAAAGACCTAAATATCCTTCCCATGCTGATCTATGGTATCGGTGATTATTTAACTTATTACCTGGTAGCATAATCTACTATGCCTATGAATTTTAACGCTATTTTATGCCTCTAACTCGTATTATTTAAAATTAATCAACTAGGTGGCCACTATTGGGACAGTGTCCACTATACCCACATTTACCTTATATCATATTCTCGGAATACAAGGTTAGGTTGGTCTATGAATGATGCTATTAGAGGCCACGGAATTCTTTGGGTTAGAAACCACTGATTGAGATATAAGGTAAATGTGGGTATAGTGGACACTGTCCCAATAGTGGCCACCTAGTTGATTAATTTTAATTAATACGAGTTAGAGTTATCAAATAGCGTTAAAATTTATAGGCATAGTAGATTATGCTATCAGGTAATCAGTTAAATAATTACTGATACCACAGATCAGTATGGGAAGGATATTTAAGTCTTTGAAAATAACACCATCGGCCAAGTGACTGAAATTTGATTTTGCTTATTGAATCGCGTTAGGAAACGGTTAAGTCGGAACTGATTTTTTAGTATTTATTACGGTTTCATTGACATTTAAATTCATTTTAAGATTAAGTAGAGTGTATACAATCATACTGAAGAAAATTTATTTGAAAATTTTTACTTTACGAGGATTTAGGGGGATGGCCACTTTACCAACACAGAATCCTAGATTTTCCAATAGTGGTCACTGCAATGGCTTTTAAAAAATATATATAAATAATTTTTAATTTGAATCAGATTTTATTCAGAAAGTGTTGATTATGCCATAAAACAGGTGTTGTACGAATTAGGTTTCATTCTGGCTTCGGGAAATTCCTCTCAAATCAGCTACAATGTAGGCTATGGGCCGGAAACCATTAAGTCTGTAATTCTAAGTCAAATAAAACTGATTTTATTTTAAGCCAAAATATATTTCGCTAGGAAGGAAGACTTTTTTAGAACTGAACGACCATACCTACTCAATTTCATGCATAAACCCCCTCGTATAGGCAGAAAAAGAGAGGTGTCCACTTTTGATGCAAAGGGTGTCCACCATAGAAACATCAGATACATCGATGTGGCCACTATAGAAGCAATTTGGAGTACTTTTAAAAATTCATTAAAAATACTTTCCCCGATCTAATTACAGTTTTAATTGGTAAAATCAAAAAAAAGAAGATCCAGTTGATCTAAAAATAGGATGGTAACCGTTTCCAGGCAAATAGATTGATATTTATAGAGAATTTAAGCGAAACTTTTCCTTAAAGTGTCCACTATACCCACATTTACCTTACTAGTTCGGCCAAATGCACCGAAACAGCGTTTTTAGGAGCATGCATTGCAATTTTTTCGCGATAACTCCTACCCTTATTGAATCATCAGTTTAAAGAAGAGAATAAGTCCAAGAAATTGCAAGTAGACTTTTTGTGCTCAAATAAAATCTTCTATCTTCGCTTTACTCATGAGTGTGAAGATGGAAAAAATAACTCCCCCCTATAGGCAGATATTGCCCTTTGAATTTGGAGAAATCGATAACCATTCATTGTTTTTTTATTTAATTAAAAATTTAAGAAAATTTTTCTTTCTTTTCTTATTTTTTGTGTTGTAACTAAGCCAAAATAAAATTTGTATTTTATTTAAAGATGTTTTTAACTTTTTTATACAATGAATCTATATTCATTAAACTGCCTTAATAACTCAGTGTCATGATACTTTTGAATTTTATTTCTCGTAGTCTTTCTACTATTTCTCACTTTTGTGATGTGCACTAAGCAGAAATATAATTTAATTGTCAATTTAAGTGGTTTTTAAGATTCTGAAATGTTATAAGTTTGAAAAACGGAATAAGTCCGTCCACCTTTTTTCATCCGTACACTATTTTTGAATGTACTTTTATTTTTTCTGATGATTTTTCTGTATTATAAATAGGGTCCAGAAATTACCAGTAAAAATTTGGTGGTTATACAATGAAAATTCCATTACTTGTATAGTTTTTTTTTTTTCGATTTTCTCAAAACTTTGTTTTTGGACTTAATATTCCTTTTTCAAACTGAAGATTCAATTCTCTCGTTATTTTTCTCTTTCGTTTTCTTTTCTTTTATATTCTCATTTCGGTTTCATTCTTTTTATTCTCATTTTTCCTCCTATTCTCCCTCTCTTTCACTTTCATTCTCTACCTCTTTCATTTTCATTCTATTTTATTCTGTTTCATTATTTTTATACTTCTCTCATATTCCTATTCCTTCACTATCGCTTTCATCATAAAATTCATTTATAATATCATTCACTTTCACGTATATTTCTCATTCCCTCATATTCCCTCATATTCCCTACTATGTATTCTCATCTTCTTTCGCTCGCATTTCCTCACTTTCATTCTTTTCTCCCCCTTGTTTCCTTTATCTCTCCTACTCTCCTTTATCTTTCTTCAGTTTACCCAATCCCTCTTTCCGAACCTTATTACCCCTCCTCGTCTTTTGCTCTTTCATTCTCTCTCTTGATCTCCATCTCTTTCGCTCTCATACTTTCTCTCTCTCTCTCTTTCTCCTTTCTTTTTCTTTCATTCATTCTTTTCTCCCTCATTCTCCCTTAATTTACGTCCAGTCTCCTTCAAAGATGCAAGTCAATGGGAATTGATGATAATTAAATAGTAATCTAACTCCCAAAGTATAGACAGGATCTGAATCCTAACAGATGCTTTTTAAAAGATTTTTTCTGAACTGAAAAAGTTTATTTTTAACTCCTGACATATTACGCTTCCAATCTGAAATAAAAATGTCAAATCAATCACGAACCATGTTTTTATCCGAATTATCGAATTGTTTTTATCCATAACACGCTTTATTTGATTACCAAAATAAGAAGAAATGATAAATATTTAAATTACGAAAATTTTCATACTTTTTTTCAAATTAATAAAATAATTATTAGCATTTAAAAAATTACAAAGCTCCGAATACAACCCATCATTCCTTAGGTTTCCTTTCCGGTTTTTGTATGTTCCGTAAATGAGTCGGCAATGGGAGCACCAGTTTCAAATTGACCTACTACATACCTTAAATGTAATGTATTTCCGATACCTTCTCTGAATATATGGAGCAGCCCGAACCCCCAGATGAAATGATAGTGGACTGGTTCCCCTCCTTAAATCAGCCGTTCCGTCCGCTATTCTCCTATCATGCCATCCAATCGACAGGCAGTCTGCTCCTAACACCCAACGTTCATCGTTACTTAACATCCATTAGAGGGGAAACTGAACTGCTTCTCCCATCTTATCGGATTTCGGCATCGTCTCTTAGAACTTGAAGAGCTAAAAAAGAATCGGAGACGAAATATTTTCAGAATATCGACCGAAAAAAAAATTTATCTGTTTCTCCGAACACATGTTTCTGGCCAGAAAGCACTGTTAGGTTATCATTGTCGTGTTCCATTATGTGACGTAACAAAAGTGTGAGCGTTCGATGTTGATTTTTGGAAGGAAGAAGTGTGTTGTGTTTACTCATACTAGTTTCTTATTTTGGAATTTAAAACTATACTAGACTGCGGCGTTTGACCCAGGAGAAACAAAACAAAGTAGTTCCCAGCGCGGTGTCTGAATTTTGAGTGAAATGAAGAACGTCAATTTAAAAATATGATTATTTTGTCAAACCCATGTATATGTTATGGGCAAAGTGATTAATCGGGCATTATTAATAATGCCCGAAGTGGAGGCGTCCAAAGTGATAAATTTCATTCCTAAATTCCACTGAATTTATCACATTGCCCGTAACATATATATAGCGTCTTTACAATCACGATTTGCGTACCGAAACTCCTCCTACCTCCTAGCAACCCAACTGGGTTTCTGTTTACACAGTTTTTCCTTCCGCGCAGTGACGTCATAGGGTCAGGAAACGTTGCAGTCTAGTGTAGTCTCGTCGTTTGTGCTTTTTCGTTCATTTGTTAATTGGGATTTATTTAAAAAAGAAAATTTTAAACAGGACATTATCCTTCCCCGAGGGGAATTCTTCCTCTTTATGCTACTTTCAAAAACCATATTTGAAGCACTAAGATTTTGTTCGCAATCCACGTGTTTTTAAACATTTAAAAGGAAACAGTTACCCAGGGCCATATCCAAGGGGATTATTGGGTTCGAATACCCGAAATTTAATTATTATTTAGCATATAGTGGCTTTTTTCTAGGAAAAAACCATTCCACCGGTTGTCACCAATATGAGTAAGAATCAAGCTTTTAAAAAATATCGGTTAGGGATCCTAGATATAGAATCCAGTCTCTGGGCTCAGAATATATAATTTGTTACTCCCAAAGTTATAAATTAAACGAGATTCTTATATTTTCACTTACAAAAAAGTACATTATCCTATTATGCATGCACAGTGGCGTAACTAGAGTTGACTCATGGGGGTGTTACTCCGACCAGTCAACCCCTCCAACATATTACTCCCTTTTAAAAATGTCTCATAATATAGGTATATTTTTATTTTGCAAAATTTCCGAAGAGAAAACATCTAAGAGGCTTAACTTTCAAGGGGAAAACACAGTATAACATCCGTAAAAATTTTAGAGGGGGTTTGGGGGTTCTCCCCCAGAAATTTTTAAAAATTAGTCTCTCAATGTGGTGTTTAAATTCATTTTGAGGCCCTTTGGGTTACGTCCTAAACGAACAGTTCCGCCTTCCGTGTAAAGGGAATTTTTTTCAGTTTTTCATGTTTTAGAAACCGTCGATGTAATGGGGGGGGGGTTACAACCCCAATAACCCCCCCCCCTCGTTACGCCTATGTGCATGCATGGAATTGGTATCTGATATTAATTACTTCCCCCCTTCAAAACAGAAGTCTGTCTACGGATCCGGGCAGAGATATTTATGCGCAACTATACATTGCATTCTTAAAGAGGGTGGGTTATACGATGTCAGAGCCTTACCAATAACGAAAACAAGTTAGCAATCCCACAAAGAGCTAGCCACAGACCTTGTAATACCACAACTATTGTTGCCCATGAGATGAAAAGTATGTTTCCAAATGATCTTTACGTACAGGAGAGAACGCGTGGGCACAGTCTGTGGCTTTACTCGATCAATCAGACTCATAGCAGCAACCTTATTTGCAATTCGAAGGATGAATAAAATGGAAGATATCATCATTATGGTCACTCATTAACGCACCGCAACATTATGCAACAGGAGTAAGGTGTGAATCGATTTACATAACCTGAGAAAGAGCCCTGCTTGCACTCGAGCGTTCCAGTTTAGATTTTCTCACGTCGCCGTGTGCAATGCGAGAGACTTGCGGGCACAAGATGCTTTTCAAAGATAAGGTCTTGTAAAACATTTTACGTAAGAAGTCCTAGATGGAATTACAACATGGACTGGGCTTTTATATTTTACTTGAAAGTTAAAGTTTGAGAAAGTTAAAACCATGGAAATTAACAGAACATGCTAGATGTATTGGAACGCTGGTATGGGGCATAACCAATTGGGGGATTTAAGAATACATATCCCTAGTGTTCGGCAACTAGTGGTCAAAAAATAGTTAAATACCAACTACTAACTAGTCTGGGAAAATCTAGTTGCAACTAGTAGTTAACTATTTTTTCCTGGGACTAGTTGCAACTAGTAGTTAACTTTTACCAAAGTAGTTAACTACTAGTTAACTAGTCTATTTAATTTCATAACCTACTTTTTGGCAAAATTCTAATACATCTTTCTTATCTATGTCACAAAAAATTTTATGCTTCGCTCAAAACGGCGCTTTATTTCTGGTTATGGTATTTAAGTATTCTACCATGACATTGTAGTAGCAGTGTAATTTTTGTATATTTTGATAAAAATTTTAAATATTTTTGAAATTTTAAACAAAATTTTTTTTAAAGTAGTTGAAAATTTGAAAGTAGTTTCAACTAGTAGTTATTAAAAAACGTAGTTCAACTACTAGTTAAACTAGTTTAAACCAAAAGTAGTTAAACTACTAGTTGATCGGTAGTTAACTACTAGTTGCAACTAGTTCTAGTTAACTAGTGCCGAACACTAGAATTACAACATGGACTGGGCTTTTATATTTTACTTGAAAGTTAAAGTTTGAGAAAGTTAAAACCATGGAAATTAACAGAACATGCTAGATGTATTGGAATGCTGGTATGGGGCTTAACCAATTGGGGGATTTGTTACATATCCCCTTGAAAGTCAGAAATTTTCATTTCTGACCGTAGAAAAGGAGTAGATGGAGGGTAAATGCATCCACCATTTAATTTGCAACGGTGAATTTGATCGGATAACACTCACCACTAAATTGTTTAGAATATATCGCACAAGTAATCATGATGCTCTTGATTCATGTGGTGGCTATTTTTAAATCACTTCCTATTAGGGCGTGATAATGTTAAAATACAGTTTGAAACAATTATAGGAAAGAATTAAAAGATTTCGTGAACATTTAAATGTGGTAAATTCACTAGCATATCCTCGGAATACAAGGTTAAGGTTGGTCCGGTGTATGATGATATTCGAGGCCACGAATTTCTTCTGGTTAGAAACCGCTGATTGAGATAGTGATATAGTTCGGCCAAATGCACCGGAACAGCGGAATCCATGGAAATTAACAGAATATGCTAATTCTTATATGGGGCGTAACCAATTGGGGATTTAAAAATACGTATCCCCTTGAAAGTCAGAAATTTTCATTTTTGACCATATAGAAATGGACTAAATTTACCCATTAGAGCATTTGCAATCAAGTGACTCACACCTAGCAACCACCCTAGCAACAAGTGTGTGTCCAACAGCAGTTAACAGTTAAAAGGGTCGTGACGTCATATGCAAATGCTCTATATACCCCAAAAATTCCTATGAGTTTTTTTTGGCTGCGGTACTTGGTATTAGTTGTAGCTAAAAGCGTTTTTCAAATTTAGGAAAATGTCTTCCACGCTCACTCTTTTCAATAATTAACATTTTCCAGAATTTGGTAACTGTTATCCACTTGGTCAAACTAGTTAAATTATTTTCATGAATGCTTTAACATGCATAAAATTTTGCATACTACTGGATTAATAGATTTATTTGTTATTCATGACTCATTGATATGTGATCATTACCAATGAACACATAAAAGAAATATTTTAAGAAATTGTAAATCACTATTATAAATCTTATGAGATTAAAGCTATCATTGGTGTTGTTTTACATTATCTTAAATATGACTTAAAATGAGGACAATGACATTAAAAATAAATTTTGTTTCTTTGGAGTTAAGATAACGTATTTGTTTTTACACAAAAATAGGTAAAAGAAACACTTAGGAATCAATACAAAACAACACATTCGACATTAAGTATTTGAGATCACTCCTTTCTCTTTACTTTAAAAAATAATAGTTTTGTATGGTAATTTTGCCCCACATTTTAATGTCTTTTGTTTTCTAGCTTTGGATTCGACTAATGTGTCGGTTAAAAAACAAGCACTTGAGCTCCTTAGTGCCCTTTGTATCTACAATGCAGAGGGCTATAAAAGAACACTTGAAACCTTGGAACATTATAAAGTAAGTCGTGATTTAATCTAATATGAGCTATATTATCAATTGGTATAGTATAATGTTCGGCACTAGTTAACTAGAACTAGTTGCAACTAGTAGTTAACTACTGATCAACTAGTAGTTAACTAGTAGTTAACTACTTTTGGTTTAAACTAGTTCAACTATTAGTTGAACTACTTTTTTTAATAACTACTAGTTAAAACTACTTTCAAAATTTCAACTACTTTCAAAAAAATTCTTATTAAAATTTTTATCAAAATATAGGAAAAATTGTACTGTAACAAATTTAATTAAGATGGTAGAGTATTCAAAATACCATAACCAGAATTAAAGGCCCTTTTTGCGCATTTTTTGTGATATAGATAAGAAAGATGTATTAGAATTTGGGCAAAAAATAGGTTATGAAATTAAATAGACTAGTTAACTAGTAGTTAACTACTTTGGGAAACAGTTAACTACTAGTTGTAACTAGTCCCAGGAGAAAATAGTTAACTACTAGTTGCAACTAGATTTTCCCAGACTAGTTAGTAGTTGGTAGTTAACTATATTTTGACCACTAGTTGCCGAACACTAGTATAGTATAGTTCAGAAGTCGTAATCATTGTAAAAATGTACTTAAAAACGCATTTATGATGCAGCTTCCTTCCCCAATAATGTATGAGGTTAAGGAATAATCCATTCTTGATTTTCTTGATTTGAATTATCTTGATTTTCTGTAAGTTTAAAAGTATGTACTACACTATACACAGTAAAACACATGTGTAGAGTGGAGATTTTATTCGTTTATGATTTGTTAACACTAAACACTAACACTAACTAACATTTTTATTATTTTACAACAACAACAACATACACATTAATAATTGAAACAAACAGACACATATATGAGAAAAAAAACAACAGGAAGACATATGAGTTGTCAAGGGGTCAGAAACCCATATGGGCAACCTAAAGCAGTAGTATTTGAAAACAATAGAAATGAAAAAACATACATATATACATATACATATAGATGTTACACATACACATATAGATAATACACATACAATATATAATATAGTGGCATCGCAAGGCAAGCTTCAGAATTACTAACCTAAAATTTAGAGAGCTTTTGTTCCTTCTTTTTTAAGTTTCTAGCTAACAGAAATTTCACTGATGTTATACTAGCAGGGATTACAGTTTTTTAAATATAGCTAATTGTGTAATAATGTGTGGGAAATAATCCTCCAGAAATCTCCTGAAGGTTATTATAGCCCTCGGCCTATTTATAGCCTATTTGATTTGTAAGCTTCACTCGATGCTGGATTCAAAACCTATGAAATTAGTAATATCATATGAATGCAAATTTATACTGTCGAGTCCGCTCAATGTGATCACATTTGTCCAAGATCAGAATGATAACAGTATCCGATTGATAATAATGAGTGTTCTGTAATAAAAAGTGGCAAGCAGTGCAACACGAGTGTTTTTAAGTGTAATTTAAGTAATTAAAACTATTTTCTAGTATGCATTTTGCTACTTAAACATTCTTAAAGAAATATACAAGGGTGGATCATATAACACTTATACATTAATGACTCATTTTGGAAGTTCATGTATTAAAAATTGGCCTTCCAACGGTAAAAAGGAGGTTTTTATGGGATTTCACCAAATTTTGATAACATTAAACGGTACACTGATCACATTAAACGATACATTCTGCGTTAATTTAAATAGGAGTGATTGGGACCAGTCAATTTCGATAACATTATCCGATTGATAACATTAACCGTGATCACATTAAGCGGAATCGACTATACTGTGTTAAGTGCTTTAAAAATAGTAACGTTGGTTGTTTCAAAGTATATTTTTTTCCGCCATAACGACGTTATTATTCATTGAAAAAATATCATTTCGGCCTTTCTATCTGCAATAACCTTAACAATTACAATAATGAACAACCTTCAAAGTATTCAGACAAAAGCCATAAGATTCATTAATAACGATTGGCGTTGGTCAGCTTCTCCGACCGCAATGCTTCGTGAGATTGGATGGCAACCATTTACAGTACTTCGTAAAATTATTAGTTCTTTTTTTCAATTTATTCATGGTAAATATCGTATTTCATCTAATTATTTCCAAACTAAAAATAACACAAGGCGTTTAAGACAGACCAACGATTTTCAGTTTAAGCCAGATTTTTGTAAAACCGATATGTTTAAATTTTCATTTCTTCCTCTCACAATTGAAGAATGGAACAGGCTCCCAAACGAGATTGTCTTTTCCGAATCTGTGAGTTCTTTTGTTTCCCAACTTAAACAATATTTATAATTTGTATACACTGTAAGAAATTCCCGTAAAATTTACTGTTTTAAACTGGCAGCTGGGTTGGTTGCGGAAAACCGTAAAAACAACGGCGTTTTACCATTTTAATCCATGTAAATCCGTAAAAACAACGGCTATTTACCATTTTAACCCATGATTTTGGTTTTGCAAGGTAAAACACCGTTGTTTTTACGGATTTACTCCGTAATTTTTACGGTTTTCCACAACCAACCCAGCTGCCAGTTTAAAACCGTAAATTTTACGGGATTTTTTATACAGTCATTTATATTTTTGCTGTTTTAGTGTGTATATTAACCTTAATTCCTGTGTGTACTTATGTGACATTTTCTTTTAATTGTTTCTTGTTTTGTTACCCCCTGCTTGGGCCTTACTTAGATGGGCCGCAGCATGTCAAATAAATAAAAAAAATATACATAAATAAATTCCTTCCCTCAGGAGAGCAAGAAAGAAAGGTACCGCTTCAAAGTGATTGTGGAGGAACTGCGCAGCGCCGCAGACTTGGACTACCTTTCCACAGTCGCAGCCTTCGTCAACTGCACCATTATTTCTGCCAAGGCGCTCAAAGACAGGAGTCGCATACGCAACGAATACATAGGTAAATATTGCGCACATGGTAACCCAACACCGTTGTTGGCTATCTTTGTAAGTCAATCAGGAAACTTCTTTTTGGATTGACGCGTTCCCTTTCAAGGAAATATCCTACAGAAAAACCGGGTACTACTTTGTGGGATTCAATGCCAAATTTGTTTACATTTAATCTTCTCAAGAGCGAGAGACTTTTAATGTTAAATAAAGAGAACTTGTAAAGTACATTTTTTTTCGGTGGATTGAGTAAAGGTGTATAGTACTAGACAGCAATGTTAGTTGACACTATGACGTCACTTACAAAGTAGTTTCATCCCGGTGTCTAAATTTTGAGTGAAATGAAGAACGTCAATTGAAAAATATGATTAATTTTTTAAACCCATGTATTGTATACAGTATAGCGTCTTTTTATCACGATTCGAGTACCGAAACTCCTCCTAGCAACCCAACAACCTTTGTTTTTACTCATTTTCTCCTTCCGCGCTTAGTAGGTAGCGCTTAAAAGGAAAGTTTGTTCTTTACTCATTGAATTTTTACTCATTTTTATTGAAAGTCCTTTACTCATTTACTAAAGCAATTTTTAACACCTTTGAAATAGCTCCTGTATTTTTTATAGATAAATTTAAAAAATAAGTGGGGAAACTATTTAGAATAAACTCATAAACGAAACGCCTTTGTGAGCCAAAGGGCAATACGCTACAGGGCGGTAAATTTTAGTTAAGTGTCCTATGTTTATTAAACAAAACAGTATTGATCTCTTTGTAAGAATTAAAAATATAATAAAATAAAATGTTTATATAAAAAGACTTTGAAGACTGCATTGAAGTTAATTTAACGAGAATAAATTATTTTTCAGGATTGAAAATTTTAGATGCTGTTAGTAAACTGAGGTAAGATCTTCTGCTTTTGATTATATATTTAGAATATTTCATGCGAGTTTGATGATGTTTTTGTTACATGTTGCTGTTCATTTTGCAGGAGCACATTCTCATCTAACACTGACAGCGAGCTGTTCGTTCAGTTGGACATTTTCGATGAACAAAGACTTGCCGATGACTGTCAACTGACTGGACCCAATGGAGTTGATTTGAACAGCCATCAAGATGTATTTTACGCTATTCTCAGACAGGTAAAGGTGCACTTGAGAGATATAATGCGTAAAACCTTAAGGGGCATGGACGTATATAAGGGGGGGTTTAGGGGGTCCAGACACCCCCCTTAGCTTAAACCTGCCAGCCAAACAGAAAGGTTCCTGTCCCAAATATCCAAAAAAAGAGTGAAAATACAACTTTTTCCGGTCAAATTTCACAAAATTTTCTGGTGGAGGACCCCCAGACCCCCCTTTTTTGCTTGAGGGCATGTATTAACCACAAAACTTTATGATTAAGTCCACAAAAATTCACATTTACCCTACATTTTACTCGAAAAGGGAAAACTATTAGAAACATTTGAGGGGGCGGAACTATTCTTCGAAACAGTGTAGTCCTTGGTCCTGAGGTCTTATAAGTTTTGCCCTCCCCCAGTCAAAAAGTTGAACTTATACGCCTATGATACTCCAATACTCCATTTTGTCTCTCCTCGTGATAGGTTAACCTGAGACAAAATTTCAAGGTATACAACCTCAATTTCGAAACCTCAAACTTTTAATTTTTCTACATAGAAAACGACCGAAGCAAAACTACTCCGTAATGTAATAGGGGTAAATAGGGGGGTTAGGAGGTCCTCCCCCAAAAATGTTTCAATTTTAGTATGCTAAAAAGTCTTCGAAAGCTACTTTTTAGGGGGGTTTCTGGGAGCTTCGCGGGCCACACAAAATAACCCGGCGGGCCGCATTCGGCCCACTATAGTTGGAAAACTCTGTTTTAGCTAAACTTTAAAGAAAGAGTTTCATGAACACCCCCCTTATAAAAGCTATAGCTACGTCCGTGTTAAGGGGTAATTACTTATAAGGTTTATTAGTAATCCATGTGTAAGGGGTTAATTACTAGAGTAATTTTCCACTTATACTGAAGTAGAATAATGCTTGGGTGTCACCGAAATGGAGTTACTGATTTTTTGTGTTGGTGTTGCCTTTAAGCGTGGGGCCTTTAAGCGTTGCCTTTAAGCGTGCCTTTAAGCGTGAGTAAGACCGAACTACGTCAGGAGGAATACCGTTACGTCATAATATGGCATTGCAATATATGACCTTAATAGAAATTTTCTTTGGTTTCTTTTTCAATAAAGCAAATAGCGTTTTAATCCCGTCTTGAAAAAATTACGTAGAAAGAACTGATTATTATACGATAACGGCCAAATTTGGAGCTGCAAAATGTCTAAGATGGTACTTTAATCAGTTTTAATTTTTATTGAGCTTCATTCACAATAAAAAACGTAATGAAATGAGTTTTTGGTTAATAATTTTAAACAATATTCACTGTAAAAAATCGTCTTTTTAAACTAAACTTTCCGTTGTATTCTGACGCAAATTTTCCGAATCCTTAGAAAACAGGTTTTTTCCGTGAATTCTTTCAAAAAGAATTAAGGTTTAATAAAATCACCGTTAAAAGAATAAATTTAAAACAAGTATGTACAGTACAGGAAAAAAAATCGACTCAGATTTTTTATCTCTGGAACGGCTCGAGATACAAAGACAAATAAGGTACCATTTTTCATCATTTTAAGTACTCTTTAAACAAAAAAAAATTCGAGTCCTTAAGGGGTCGTCTTCATATCGAACGAAGCACCAACTTTCTTTTTTCCTATGGAAGGCCTCAAATATTATATTTTATTCTGAAAGATCACCCTCCATAACCCCTAAATACCAAGTTTCATATCTCTGCGTCAACAAATAGACCCCCCAAAAATTCTTAAAATTTGGAAAAAATCCAGTAAGTTATCTCTTGATAGCAAAAGATTTGTATCGGTCAGAGCTCAAAATTGAATTTGGCTTAAATACATTTGGCGACTTATCTCTGAATTGGCGCATTTTTTTTCAAATATTTATGTGTTTTTAATTGTTTGCTTTGTTTAGGGGATTTTCTAACTATACATTTCGTGCGCTTTTTAGTGAAGAAGCTTAGTGAAACCATTAGGAACAATTTTGCTCCTTAGAATCTGTAGATTCCGAATTACAATGATGGACACTTCCGGTCTGGGTCTGGGGATGGTAAGAGGCTCAGAAGAGGAAAATTTACCAGTTTTGATGTTGTGTTTTAAAGTCAAAATGGTTCCTTTTATTCATTTAATTTGCTTAAATGCGCCATAATACAAGAGAGGTGAGAGAGGACTAACAGAATATAGAGTTTGGAAAGGATCAGTTCCCTCCAGTCAAAGGGGTGAAAGGATGAAGTCGAATGCAAAAATTTGTATGCTTTTTTTCTCTGAGGATCATGTTTATAGTCTTAAATTAACTTAATGAGAGGTAACATTCTTTTCCTTACTCTCAGGCGAGAAAGTATTGCGATGGTAGAAGTCTGGCAACGCTCACTAGGGATAGGGGAGGGGCAGGAAAAAACTCGAAATTCTGTGATAACTAAATAAAAACAATTTCTTTTTGGCACCAAACTGCGGTTGAATGTTTTGTAAATTGACACCAAAGATGGGAAAAATCCATAAAACCGATTTTCGAATGGTTCTCTATTTCAAATAGGGGCGAAATGGTGTAGAAAACAATTAAGTCAAATTCTTAACTTTTAGGCCGTTAAAAACTTATTTTTCTTCATGAAGGAGCACACATTTCAAACTAATTTTTCTCTTTATACACTTAACATTACGAAATACTATGGTAGATATCTGGGACCTGCGATTAGGGTTGGGACCTGCGATTAGGTTGAGAGGGACAGAAAAAATATTCCAGTTTTGATACTGTTAGTGGAAGAAGAAATTCAAAATTTTCTGCTTTTAGTAGAGTCAAATGTGGTGCAAATAAAGGAGACCGATGGTTGACATGCAGAACACTCATTTAGAAAAGCGTTCCTTACATTGGAAGGTGGGATAGAAGGGTTATATGGAATAATTGAAGTTCTTTCCAATATTTTTAGACAAAATAGTGTCTATTTTAGTGAAATAACATAGAAATCAATGTGAATTGGTTCCATGTATAGTATAGAACTGGAAATGTGAAAGTAAATATCTTTCACCATCGACCGGGGATAATGAGTGGGGCAGAAAAAAGTTGAAATTATATTTTATTGAGAGAAAGAGTAATTATCCAGTTTATAAGCTTTTCAGAACTAAAAAAAAAATGTGATTGGGGACACTCGGGACTTCTATCTTGAGAAGCATACCTCAGCTTTGGAAGTTGGAAGGATGAAACAGAACATTATTTTTTGAATAATGGCATGAAAAGGTTTTAAGGAGTTAGATTAAACAATGACAGTTTTCCTTCTCATACTCCCCAGAATGGGTCAACCGATTGTGTGATTTGGGACCCGAGACTGGGGAAGGTGGACGGCGCAGAAAAATGCGGAACATTCTATTTTAGTTTAATTAATAATCTTATTAAGATTATATATTCCTAAATTGAGAAAAATGTATAGCGGCCATGCATGAGACCCATTTTGAAAAGCGTTTATTGGAGGGTAGAAGGATGAAATAGAATACTATTAGGGAGTAATACATATTTTGCTTTTTCTCAAAACAGTGGGAATTTTTTCGGAAAATTGTATTAAAAATAGTTGTTTTTCCCTTTTAACTAACTCCATGTAATATGACATGTATAGGCGGAATCTGTATTCTGACTTAGGGGAAGGTGTGTGGAGCAGAAAAAAAATATTTCCTTATTATTTTTTTCGTCTATTTGATAGTTCGTCTTTAATTAATAGTTTCGTCTGTAGATATTTTTAAAGTAGAGTAGTTATTTTATGACCACCCTGAATCTCCCGACGGTGTCACGGACGTTTCGCCAGCTCTAAAATTTCCTACCCCCTGCTTTCCTGTTAAATCTTCACTTTAGAAATTTGTATGGGCCCAGCAAGTGGGGGTAAGAAAATTATGAGTTGGCGAAACGTTCGTAGAGCACCCCCCCCCCGACTGCTCTCGGGCAGCATGATTCAGAAACCAATCAGAACACTATTTTCAGATGACATCCTTTTCCCATGTGCTTTCATTCTTTGAAAGATTTGTATTCTTATTTTAATTAAAAATTTTTATTGAGAATATTTTAACAAACTTTTAAACAAAAAAAATTTAGTATTTTAATAGAAGTTTTGAACGTTATCATTCAGATTTATTCATCTTTTAAAAATCAATTCATCAACTTACTTTCAGAATTATATTCCTGTCATTTTAAGTAATAAAACTAATTAATTTTGCAGTAAAAAGTTTTGAATTCTGTTTTTTATTAGTATCATTTTAATAAATAGTATGATTTATTTCATTATTTCGGTTACAAACTGAAATAGTGAAATAAAAAAGTAATATTCAGAACCCCCCATTTGAACAATAAGATTCTTTTGTAATAAAATTTAAATCATGAAGGAAACAAGAAAGTCTACGTGTAATTTGATGTAATTAAACACCGAGCACAAACAAATCTGGTAAAAAGAGACTATAAGGCAGAGAAATAACCTCCATTACTGAAAATATCAACAAATCCGTCACGATTCAAGAACTGTAGAAAGCTGATTAGAAAATAATGCAACAAATATAAAATTATAAGCAAACTGGAATATAAAATTAAAATAATGGAAGATAATTTGTTGATCCCTGCTAGTAGTTTCATTAATGCATCGGCAAGTAGCTCGGGATGGTTCTCTCACTTTCACCAGTCATATGAGTTTGGCTCGATGGTTGGCGACCGTTTAAGACATAGTTGTTTCCTGCAGAGTGCACAGAAATATCCTGGCCTACTAGGGAAGATTCAAAAAAAGTTTAAATAGGAAATTTAACATGGGATGTTTCAAATTTTAAAATTTTTTGGGGGGTCTGTTTCTTGACGCAGAGATGTGAAACTTGGTATTTAGGGGTTATGGAGGGTGATCTTTCAGAATAAAATATAATATTCGAGGTCTTCTATTGGAAAAAAGAAAGTTGGTGCTTCGTTCGATATGAAGACGACCCCTTAAGGACTCAATTTTTTTTTTGTTTAAAGAGTACTTCAAATGATGAAAAATGGTACCTTATTTGTCTTTGTATCTCAAGCCGTTCCGGAGATAAAAAATCTGAGTCGATTTTTTTTTCCAGTACTGTACAAACCAAATAATGTGAAAAATTATATTTCTCTTCTGATATACAGGGTGGTCCTTAATTCATGGTACAAACTTCTAGGGGTGTTAGAGTACACCTAGACGAACAAGAATTGGTATAGGAAGGGGGGTCGCAGATACGCCGTTAAAGAGCTAGGACCTAAAGTAGTGCGAGTGCGTTTCAAAAGGCCGTTTTTAGAAGGCCCGTGTGACGAAACAAATCGTAATAAAATGAAAACCATTATTGCATGAGGCACAGGAATATCCGTACTACTTAAATCCTCAATGTGATAGAAATTGGACCACTTGCTAAACCGTGGGGTGAGTTTTAAAACGTGCAATATTCATCTTTTAGCCAAAGAATGGAGTTCCCTTACATTAGTGTAATGGTACTTAGAAAAATGATGATCGGGGAAGGAATTTTCAATGATCATACATTGATCATTGGAACTGTATGATCATTGAAAATTCCTTCCCCGATCATCATTTTTCTAAGTAACCATTAAGGGAACTCCATTCTTTGGCTAAAAGATGAATATTGCACGTTTTAAAACTCACCCCACGGTTTTGCAAGTGGTCCAATTTCTATCACATTGAGGATTTAAGTAGTACGGATATTCCTGTGCCTCATGCAATAATGTTTTTCATTTTATTATGATTTGTTTCGTCACACGGGCCTTCTAAAAACGGCCTTTCGAAACGCACTCGCACTACATTAGGTCCTAGCTCTTTAATGGCGTATCTGCGACCCCCCCTTCCTATACCAATTCTTGTTCGTCTAGGTGTACTCTAACACCCCTAGAAGTTTGTACCATGAATTAAGGACCACCCTGTATAGATTACTTAGATCAGGTCTGCACTCATTTAACTGTGATGCGGGCCAAGTTTTGAAATCCTAGCTTACCGTAGGCCAAATAATCAATCTGGATCGATTTTAAAGGGCTGAAAATATTCAACATTATATTGACAATATATTGACAATATTAGTTATTAATTGAACTTTTGAAAGCCGTCTCTCCATTTGTAAACGAAAAAAAAAAAACAGTTCAACAATTCTTTAAAGAATTATTTGAAAACCTTACAAAATTTAATCTTTTAGAAAAATTTCCTAGATTTTTAAAATTTTGGAATCATTTAAGACTTATCGGGCAGCAAAAGAGGGCATGCGGCCCGCGGGCCGTATGTTGTGTACGCCTGATCTAGATGCATAATATGTTTGTCGGTGTCTTCATAATGTCACTCGGGTTTATTAAATAAGTTATTATTTAATAGGGGAGACCAGGGTTGGCATAATTTTTGTTTTTGTTGTATAACTCTTTTTCTGCAATACTTAGAGATAATTTGTTTTATGCAGTGCAGTATCCTGTAATTTACAGTAAGTTTAGAAAAACGTTGATATTTCTTAGACAACTTATTCTCCATCGGCTCAAGATATATTCTCTAATATTTATTTCGAGTTGGAATCTGAGTAGGTGAATTCAATGAAAAAGGCGATTCGGAAACTACAGAAAAGCGAGACCCGCTAGAAAAACGTTGGATATCTGCGTTATTTTTCTCCAATAGCACCCTCAGAGATTTTTCTCGAGGTTTTTTTATATAAACATTCAAAACTAATTTTTCCGTTAACATGTTTTGGACGATTTAGATTTAAAACTACTTTAACTTTTTTTTTACTGGTGATTATTTTGGTGAAAACTAGCTTCCTATCAGAAGTTAAAAATTTGTGAGAGGGCAAGGAAATTAAAACAAAGAGCCGTGCTCTGGCACCTTTGTGTAAAAAAATAAAGGTAGAATGGCCAACTAGCCCGAGTGCCAACTGACCCCGGTTTCCCCTACATTTAAATTTTTCAACATTCGTTGATATAATTAAAAACACTTCAAAACACAAATAAATAGATAGCATTAACTAAGCTAACCTATAACTAAGCTAAAAGAACTCTGAAGTTTCTTCAAATAATGGCAAGTTTCTGTCCTTCGACAGAAAAAGAGGAAACAAGTCGGGTATTTTAGCAAAATACAGAAATGCACCAGCAGTTTCATTTTTAAATATTTTCTTATAAAAAAATTGGAAAATTAAAATAGTTGCTATGTAATCTCTCTATGAGACGTCAGTCGCATACGATACATTTGAAGTCACGTGAAAAAATGACAACCATCAAACGCTACTTTGGAAAAGTAAGAAATTTAGACCGTTTATATACGAAAAACATAATTACGTAAACTGCTAGGATTAGGAAGATGATTTAGGTGCCTTTTCTAACTTGAATTCTAGAAGTTTTTTAGTGTGTTCTCTTTCAGAGTTTTGAATAAAACTTGGAAATCACCATAGAAAAAGGTGCATGCCGTGTTACGTTACACCATATGTATATCTAACAGAAAAACGTTTTATATAGTTCATCCACTTATAAACCCACTTCATTACCTTTTTATTCTGAATGAAGCTCGGGAAAAATTAAAACTGATAGCCACTAATTAGATTTTTTCGAATGGCTGTACGCCAATTAGTAGAGCCTACACATAAAATTATGGCATACGCATCAATCTTACATCATAGGCTTAATCTAGCTTAGAAAATCTTCAGTGAAGCATCTCTTAACCAATCCCACCTCCTCAGGTATCCGAGACCCCGCAAGAAATCCCCTTCCTGAGCATCCTGCAGCACCTTCTGCGCGTGGACACCTCCCTCCCCATCTCCGACCTGATCTGGGACACCGCCGAGAAGCTGGTCCACCGCGCCACCCTCTGCGAGAACAAAGAGGACTGCGAGAAGCTTCTGCGCGCTCCCAGCCACCACCACTCCAAACTCCTCAGGGGCATCCTCAGCCCCTCAGCCTCCTCAGCCGCTTTCAACCCCGAGCTCCTGGCCTCACTCTCCAGAGCTATCTCGCCGCCTCCCAAGCAGCCTACCCCGCTGTCTTCTTTAAATACAACAACGTCTATACCTCCACCACCACCACCGCCGCCTCCACCGCTATCTTCTGGAGCTCCTCCGCCACCACCACCGCCGCCCCCGCCACCGATGGGAGGAGGACCTCCGCCGCCACCGCCGCCGCCACCTCCGGGATCGCCGCTTGCGCCCAAGGTGTTGCCTCAAGTGGCGCAAGTGCAGGCCGTGCGATTGCCGCAGCAGGCCACTCCTAGACCCAGGAACAAGATGAAGTCTTTGAATTGGACGAAGATTCCTAGCAATAAGGTAACTTCGATTTGAATTCGTTGCGTTTTAAAGATTTTTTAAGCAATTTTTTTAGAATTTATAGTTACCACTTTTTTATTTAATTTAAAAATATTTAAATAACTGGTTTTTGAATATCGGTTAAACTTTCTCCGAACAGCTGTGAGTTTTAGTAAACCTATTTATAATATGAATGAATAGGTGAGATCTTAAAGGACAAATCCCTTTTTAGTTCAGGCAATCTGTGACTGAACCGGTAAAATATAGCAACATTTGATTTTTCAACGGTTTTCACTTGGGAATGACCTCCGGTAATATTATACTAAAATCGTATGAAATCGGTTGGCAAGAAATTTTCTTGTAAACTTTTAAAAAATTGCTATTAGGCTATAATTTCAAAAGGGTTTTACAGTTACTCTTTCCCTTTGCGTTCAAGTTATTATTCATGTTATTATCAAATTAAAATATTAAATGTTAACTCAGCTAAATTATTCCAGGTGGTTGGCCGGAATAACCTGTGGTCGATGATCGCCAAAGCGCACGACGGCAGCCCCAACAACTTAGACTTCGAAACTATGGAAGGACTGTTCTGTCAGCAGAGCAACGGCCCCCAGTCCCCGAGGCTGTCCACCCGGGCTGACCACAGCTTGGATCGGAAACGGCGGGAAAACTCGGAGGTAAGAGAGATTTCTTTCATTACTTCTATAGGGGAATTCGATGAACCCATAGGGGAATAAGTGCCCCAATGTGGGATAGGTGCCTAATACGGAGGTCCCCTGTAATAGACACGTTCTGTTAGTGGTTTGGGCTAATAAATTAGGTTCAATTATGACCACGAACATCATAATATCAGCAAATATAATGGCACTTTAGCCATGGGAGCACCGAAAAACTTTGAACGGACTCAAAAATTTTGAAAGCCTTTTTTTTTTAACTACCGTTGTGGCAAACACTGTAAACTTTTTTTCCATTGATTCCTACTCAGAAGAATCTGAATTTTAATGTACAAGCTTCATTTTTCATTTATAAAACATGATTTTGTTTCTGGAAAGTGTAAATTCCTAATATGAGATATTGCAGCAGTTCCTAATATGCGAAACCTCTTATTGAGACCTTCTTTTGTAAATTACGCCTAGTACTAGTTTTATTCTTTTTTGCATCTCTTCTAATACCAATTCACGATTAATTTTATGTGATATTTTAAGCAAATATTTTCTCAACAGTTGGCTCTAATATAAAATAAAACTTTCCCCGTGAAATTATTGTTTTCAAGCACTTACAGGATTTGAAAATCGTGGTTCCTCCATAATGCTACTAGTTAATTTTATACTAAAATAGAGTAACTGAATTAAGACTTCAATATGATAATTTGATGAATGGTATGGGGTCATAGGATATGAATACTTCTATAGTAATAAAGTAGTATCAAAAACTAAATAAAAAATTAACTTGGTAAAAATTTGATTACTTTCATTATAGCACTCAAATGTTTTGGTATTATTCCGTTATTTATCTCCGATAAATTAGCCAAAATGTGTTCACACCAAGTATTCAAATATCGCTAAATTTTTGTGGACGTAATTTATAAATGCAACTTCATATTTTGGACAGTTATTTTGGTATTTTAGGTGATATTTCTAATTTTCAACGTCTAAAACAGCTTGAATAATGGAAAATAACCATAGTTTCAGTTTGGGGATTAAGTCATACATTTAAAGACTAACAAAATGTGATTTATTTCCTATAAATTTATGAAAACTTAAAACAACAAACTTTTCTACAACAGCTTGGATAACAGAAAATAACTAGTTTCATTTTGGGGATAAATAAGTCATATATTTAAAGACTATAGCAATGTGATTTCTTTCTTATAAATTTATGAAAACTTTAATTAATTTTAAAACTATTTCTAAAAGAATTTGGACAATGCTAATTACTTTTAAAGGGATAATTTATTTGGGGGAGTAGTATAATTTGAGTGTAGCCAATGTTATTCCTAGGATTTTTTTGGAGGAGTAAAAATACTCCTTGACTTTTTTAGGAGGAGTGAAATTCAATTATACGGAAATAGCATAAACTACATATACAGAGACAAAATTTCTATTAAAAACGCTTACTTTTTAATGGACAAAAAAAATTGGGAAAAAAATGAGGATTCTATTTTGGGTTTTAATCAATCAAACTCCCTAATAATCAGAACAATAAATGAAAAAAAAATACTATGACTGTATGAAAACACAATTAAAAAGTATGATAATTAGGATCCCGTGGCTGAAGGTTTAAGCTAAACCTTTGTGAAAAATTCAAAGAGTGAAAATACTCCTGTCTAGTTTTTTAAAGAGTAGTTTCGATTTTCAAAGAGTGAAATACTCTCTCAGAGGAGTTAAAAATATCTCTGAGTGTAGCCAAGTGTAATTTAGTGTAGTCCAGTCCGATAGGAGCGTCCTCTATTACAGTATAGAAAGTCCTGAAACTGTCACAAATTAGAGGACAAATATTTGACCAGCTGGTCAGTTGATTGAAGACGGAAGTGTCTGGGGTCTTGAGAAATCTGAAGCCTTGGCTCGGGCTTCGGGTTGACTTTATTACGCTCGTTAGTTTTCGTTAACGCTTAATTATTGCGTCTTCACGCTCTAAGTGTGTTTTTCAGAAAGTAAGCTGCCACATAGAGCTAATAACGAAATGTTTATTAAAGGTTTTGTCTTTGGTAAAAAAGTATTTACGGTATTCATTTCTAACGAATTTAAAATTTTGTGTATTTCGGTAACACACTAAATGGACAATTCCCACATTTTATTTTATTTTTTTATTCGATAGAGATATCCAAGAGAGGAATATACCCGCAACATTTTTTTAATTGCGATACTTATTTGCCTTTTAATTTGATTTCAAAGTTTGACTTTAAAAAAGGCGCGAAAACAGCATGTGACGTCATTCAATCCGAAACATTGGCTTTAAACAATGGTTTAGGATTCAAATAGCAATTGTTGAATTTTTTTTTAAAGTAAGGCCGAAGCAGATCTGACGTCATTCAATCATAAACAAGTGCAAAGCGATTGTCAAATTTTATTTTAAAATATTGTATTGACAAAATTTTTTTGTAACTTTTTATGTCGATTTTTGAATTTAGACCCATTTTGTTTACTGGAAAAGTGAATTTTTTCTGTTATGCGGGAATTGCCTGTTGCAGTTACAAATTATGCATCGACGAAAAGTTTCTTGAAAATTCTTACTAACTCATTACATTACTTATGCATATACTTAAGAAATAAAAACGATTAAAGAAGGCCGTAAAAGGTTTAGGTTTTACATTTTCTTAAATAGACCCGCGCGCGCGAAGTTGCCATTTTATGTATCATCTAGTTTTTAACTTTTTAAAAATAAAATTTTGTGATTTGAAAAGGAATTATTTGAGGAAACAGACAAGTAGAAGGCATGGGGTTTCATAAAAATATTTTAAGTTTGATTAGTAGTATTTAATTTTTTATCCT
Organism: Tetragnatha montana; assembly: GCA_963680715.1. Taxonomy (NCBI): domain Eukaryota; kingdom Metazoa; phylum Arthropoda; class Arachnida; order Araneae; family Tetragnathidae; genus Tetragnatha; species Tetragnatha montana. The sequence goes on from OY796679.1 coordinate 56,057,496, forward strand.
CTCTTTACGTTTAAATACAAAAAAACTTTTTGTATTAAATGTAGACACTAAATCAGCTTCAAGACTATCTTGACTACTACAACTTTAACTGGGATGAGATTTACAACAAATTATAAAACACTCCATAATTTAAATATCTTGACGAACTACTATCTTGATTAATTGTAACTTAGCATTGCAGATAGCTACCACTAAATTATTAAAATAAAAACAAATTCATACTATCTTGTGAATAATTTAGTTCGATGCGTGAGATCAATGGTGAGGAAATTTATTAGCACGGGCGCGCGTTGCTTCGGCGTGTGCGCCTAAGTATCCAAAAAGGAATGCTGAGAAATGTCATTTTTGGAAGATTGTATTACTGAAAGATGGGGCGGAATAAAAGTTTTTTTTTTATAGAAATGGTCAGTTTCAAAAGTTTTTTTAAGTTAATGAATATAATGAAATATTACATAATATGTTTAAAGTCGCTTCTTTTATTTTATATTCTCAATTTTAACATTTACTGTCATGATCCAATTAATAATATGGTTATTTGAAAGTTTCTTTGTAATATTTAAGTTCCAAGCAAAAAAGGGGCCTGGGGGAAATTAACTCATTTTTAGCCATAACTTCGTTGGGCCCTGGGTAACAACACCCTGGGTAAAAGAATCTGTATGTGTAGTCATACCGCCAGGAGAAAAAACTTTAGACGTCTTTCAATATTGCTGTGATTGTTATGGGAACTCATTTTCCATTCCATTTTAAGGGTGACGGTCATTCATAAACGCGAAAAAAAAAAAAAACGTTTTGTGCAAAATCTGCGTGGCTATCATTTGGCTTTGTACTTCTTTTCAGAGTTTTGGTTAACATATCATATACATATCATATCGTATACATCAGATGACTATATGTATCATAGAATTTGAAAGGAAAAAACGATATACTAACAATCATCAAAATATCGGGGTAAGGGTTTTTTTTAACCCTATGTAATCCTCCTACTCTCTCTTTATAGCTTCTAGCTAATTTCTTCCAAAACATACGAGATTTTCCCCCATTAGCTTTCAATGGAAGTAATCTTCAAGCTTGCGATCGCTTAATAATAGCAATTCATCGAAGCAACCTCGCATGGTCAATGTACTCGTCCAGCAGTATCGAATTCATCTCTTTTGAAGGGTTGACTGTAGTCTTAATGATTGTTGATGGTCCGAAAACGGTTTCCGCAATTCTGGGTAAACGCTAGACGAAACTGGAGCTACGTTTTCGGAGAGCTGTCAGTTGCTTCTAGGTGCAGCGGCCATGGTTTGACGGAAAACGAATAAGATCAGAAAGACGTTAGTTTCTTACATAAATAACGGCATTTTCTTTAACGGCAGGGGTAGATAACCTTATTTACCTTCTTTATTTGGTTATATTCATTTAAAACTAAGTTGAAAATTAATGAATATTGCCCGGGTCTTATTCTAAATTTTTTTAAAAGGTACGTGTCTCCCTGATGAGTAGCGAATCAATAAAGGTTTTTTCTATTTGAGGGAGCTGATAGTCCAAAACGTTTCAATTGCAGTGGCTTCCCTATTGGAAAATTTTTCATAAATTAGTATCAAATTATACTGGATCCAGTATGATTTGATACTGGTTTATGAAACATTATGAAAGTTTTTCCAATAGGGTTTGCAAGTTATAAACGGGTTAACGAAGTTTCCCCCCCCCTAAAATAAAACCCATAAATACTGATAGTTACTTTTTTATCAGAAAAATAAGTAGGTAAAACTCAAATTAGTAAAGTAATTTTTATTAAAGGGGCCGTTCAAATATTACGTAAGCACCTAATGGAAGAAAGGGGGTTTGCTCTTTGCTTATTTTTCCTGACAAGGGGGAGGGGGTATGAGTGGTGCTTACTGAAGATGTTACAACCACTGCATTTTCGAAAATCTCTTGTTTCTTGCATAAATTATTTCATAATTCAACCAAAAATAAATTTTATTTTAAGTTTTCTTACGTAACTATGAGCGGGGTTTGCGGTTTGCTTACCTATGCTTAAAAGAGGGGAGGGGTCAAAAATGACCAAACACATGCTTACGTAATATTTGAATGGCCTCAAAATCAAGATAACTGTTTGATTGTAAGGAAGCAGCCTCACAGCACATAGCCAGCCCCTTCCCCTGAGTTCACTCTTAGTTTTTCCTTAATTTAATTTCATTCGAGTGTCTAACGCAATTTCTTGCACTGAGAAAAATGACGATTTCAGATCTGAGTGCATAGATGGTTTCATTTTGATATGAAACTTTTTGTTTCAAATATGACGACACATTTATTTCAATTTTGAAATACCAGAAATACTTAGTTTCAAACAATTCAATAGTCACCACTCAAATTATATGTATTTTTGTTTAATGTTTGCAGAATGACGGTGAAACGGCGCTTCATCGCAGTTTTTGTGGATTTAAAAACGTGATAGCCCAACTCCAGTGGCGGCATCACATCACTTATATTACAAGTTGACACAGCAACTTCATTTCCTCGTGTCGGTACATTGTGGACTTGCCCCATTCTGATCAAATACTGTACCAACGATGGTAGTTTTGACAAAGTCCGATTTTGTCAGAAGGATACAATGCTTTATATTCTTGAAACATATGCACTTGCTCAAGAATGAGTACATAATGAACGTATCATTTTTGAGTACCTGCATATTTTCAGAAATAAGTTTATGCATGTTTCAAACTTGAGTAAATTTGATTCGGAGCCAGTTTAAATTTGTAAAACAATCAGATTTGAGTATTTTTTTTACTCAGTTTTGAAAATGCCGTTTTAAAGAGTGTGATAGTTTGAGTTTGTTCAACCTGTTTTTATGCCACTTTTTCATGATAGAAACAATGGGATAATTCCAAAAGAACTCTTTGTGTTTATCAATGGCTAAATCAATTTATAATCACTTAAAATTATTTTGATGTGGCCTATACGGTGGGGCGAGGCTCACCTACCCTTTCTAAATTTACGGTATTAACAGGTTTTGGTCAATATATGCAAATTAGTCAAAAATATGCAAAACAAATCCAGTCTAGACTCGACAGCAACGTTTCCTGACCCTATGACGTCACTACTCGGAAGCAGAAACTGCGTAAACAGAAAGCCTGCTGGGTTCCTAGGAGGAGTTTCGGTACGCAAATCGTGATAAACAGACGCTATATATACAAGGGTTGTTTTTTTTTCAACTTCCGTTTTGCTCCTGAAAAAAAAGTAGTAGGAATTTCGAAATAATTTTGGTACTGGTAGTTAGGTACATTCTTCAAGATCAATTTGCATCTTTACTGCATAAAAATCGGACATTTTTTATGTTAGTTATCGAATTTACAATTGCGCTCCTCGAACTTATTTCCCGCCAGTCCATAGAGAATTTCGCTTTCCCCTCCTGCAATTTTCACCTGCTCACCCATTGTTTAATGTTAAATACTGGGCGAAAGGAGCGGTCGCGCGAAGAAGAAAGCGAAATTCTCTATGGGTTGGCGGGAAAAAAAGTTCGAGGAGAGCGCTTTTAAATTCGATAACTAATAGAAAAAATATCCGATTTTTATGCAGTAAAGATGTAAATTGATCCTGAAGGATGTACCTAACTACCAGTACCAAAATTATTTCGAAATTCCAACTACTTTTTTTTCAGGAGCAAAACGGAAGTTGAAAAAAAAACAACCCTCGTACATGGGTTTAACAAAATAATCCTATTTTTAAATTGACGTTCTTCATTTCACTCAAAATTCAGACACCACGCTGGAACTGCTTTGTTTGTTAGTGACGTCATAGGGTCAGGAAACGCTGCAGTCTATACTAGACAGCAACTTCAGTTGACCCTATGACGTCACTAACAAACAAAGTAGTTCCCATCGCAGTGTCTGAATTTTGAGTGAAATGAAGAACGTCAATTTAAATATAGGATTAATTTGTTAAACCCGTGTTATGTATAGAGCTTTTCAATCACGATTTGCGTACCGAAACTCCTCCTAGCAACCCTACAGGCTTTGTGTTTACCGATTTCTCCTTCCGCATTTGTGACGTACTGGGTTTAAGAAACGTTGCTGTCGAGTATAGTGTAGTCTAGTGTTCGGCACTAGTTAACTAGAACTACTTGTAACTAGTAGTTAACTACCGATCAACTACTAGTTAACCTACTTTTAGTTTTAAGTAGTTCAACTATTAGTTTAACTACTCTTTTAATTAAATACTAGTTAAACAACTTTCAAATTTTCAACTACTTCAAAAAAATTTTATTTAAAATTTAAAATGATATTTAAAATTTTTATCAAAGGTAGAGTACTCATATTCCATAACCAGAAATAAAGACCATTTTTGCGCGAAGTATAAACGTTTTTTGTGACATAGATAAGAAAGATGTATTAGAATTTTGCCAAAAAGTAGGTTATGAAATTAAATAGGCTAGTTAACTACTTTGGGAAATAGTTAACTACTAGTTGCAACTAGTCCCAGGAAAAAATAGTTAACTACTAGTTGCAACTAGATTTTCCCAGACTAGTTAGTAGTTGGTAGTTAACTATTTTTTGGCCACTAGTTGCCGAACACTAGTGTAATCCCCCTAAACGATGGAGTCATTGACCTTCCAGTAAGGATCAAACGCAGTTTCCTAAAAGACTAGATGACGACAGACCGTTTCATGACCACATCTGTGAGCGTTCTGTCCATTAACTCCTGTGAAAATCCCGACGAAGAGTCGTGAAGCAGACACCTGCTGGCATATGGACACCTACGATCCCATGAAGATGTCCTCACCTCCAGAAGCCAAGGGCAACGATCCCTGCTGTCTGGAAGATAAGGCTACCGTAATACTCCCACGGCCCAATTGCCACAGTTGCCTTATTGATTGCTGTTTGACAACCACGGTCAAAAAATGAGGATCTGCGCGTTAATTGAGCTTCTCGGAGTGACAGTGGATCAAGTCGGGAAATTATAAATTTCGAATGGGTTTGGGTTGCTTTCTGGAACCTTCAGGGTGTTTCGACAAGGCCGCTCAAACTCTGCGCAGAAAGATTCATGCGTGGAATAGAAAAAATTTGCTTATGACGACTTTCATTTTTCGAAAAATGTGGCGTCATATCCGATGAAAATATATTTATTTCATTCCACGGTGCGCGCATGCATGAAGAGTAGATAATTTCAGGATCTTTGAGTGCAAACATATTCAAATAACCGTGTTCTTGATGTTCACGCTTTCCATAAACCTTTTTTTAGTGTAATACCTTTATCTGCCGCGATTTTTTGAAAACTATGGGCCGTAGAGGTGACACGCGGAAACCGAATTTTAATGTCACTCAGCAGTGGCGTAACTAGAGTTGACTCATGGGGGGTGTTACTCCGACCAGTCAACCCCTCCAACATATTACTCCCTTTTAAAAAATGTCTCATAATATAGGTATAATATATTTCTTTTTTGCAAAACTTCCGAAGGGAAAACTTCATCTAAGAGACTTTAGCTTTCAAGGGAAAAACACAGTATAACAGACATAAAAGTTTAAGAGGGGGGTTTGGGGGTTCTCCCCCAGAAATGTTTTAAGAATTCGTCTCTCAATGTAGTGTTTAAATTCATTTTGAGGCCCTTTTGCGTTACGTCCTAGAACAGTTCCTTGTGAACCGCCTTCCTTGTAAAGGAAATTTTTTTCAGTTTTTCATGTTTTAGAAACCTTCGATGTAAGGGGGGGTTACAACCCCAATAACCCCCCCTCGTTACGCCTATGTCACTCAGAGCTAACGAGAGGGTTGCAATCTTAAAGATATCTATCTGACATTGAAGCTGATCACTGGGTCTGAGAGACTGGGAATTTGGCTATTTCAGCATTTGGATACCGCCACTGGCATTGTTACTGTTACCTTTCTGTTACCCCATCTATCAGTAAACTAAATTAGTTAAATTCTTTTTTAGCAGCGTAATTGTTCTTTGCTACTGAAATTTCTTGGTATAGAGTGAAAGGAATAGTTGATTAAAGGTAGGGGAGTTATCCTGGTAAACGTTTTAGAAGAAAATTCCATCTAAATGTATACCTTTCTTTTAGGTAACTGGTATTTGTTTTTGTTATGTCTTTATATAAAAAGAAATATTTAGTACTTTAATGTCAAAATTACTTGAAAAAATATATTCTAGTGTGTCAATAGTGTTTTTTTTTTCAGATAAACTTATTGGATGGGAAAAGGAGTCTAAATGTCAACATATTTCTGAAACAGTTCCGCAGGTATGTACTCATATTTCAAATCTATTGACAAAGGTTTTTTTTGGTGTCAGAAATTAAAGAATTTGAGTATTTTCTATTAACTCCAACGAAACACACATCACAAGCTTTAGCAGAACGAGTTTCATAAAACTATAAATAGAACTCTTTAAGAGTAAATTCGACCTCCTTGTTGATAAGCAAAGACTATTTCGCTATAAATCCCTGCTTAATCATCTGCCGACTTAGTAGTAAGAGCAGCGACGATATTTCAGGAATAATGTTCATTTTGATGGATCCTTTACATTACGCGAAACAAACTGCTGCTCCAATTTGCAATAAGATGAATTTTTTATGCATAATTCAATCTCATCTAACGTAATTTACTTAAGGCTTACGTGATGAAAATGAAGGCCTGTTTGAAAATCGTTTCCAAGCCATCTAGTCAATCCTATTTATTGTGCCTCAGAAATATTCCTAATTATGCACCGTGTATGATTTTTATACTGCTTAAGATTTTCCCACTACTCGGGGCTACATTCCCTTTACTATACTTTTGTATAGCAAAAGGTTATTTCTCCATTCGAGGGTTCATTCCCTGAACTAGACTTTTGTACAGCAAAGGGTTTTCTGTCAACTATGGGCTTTCTTTCCTTTAATGAAATTTTGTACTGCAAAGGGTTTCCTACAAATCTAGCCTTCATTCTCCGTACTAGACTTTAGTATTTCAAAAGGTTTTCTTTTTAAATGCTTCTTTCCCTGGTGCTAGATATTTGTAATGCAAATGGTTTCCTCTCTACCCAGGGCTCCGTTATGGGCTTCATCATACCCTGTTCTACACTTTTGTATTGCAAATGGTTTTCCTCTTTTTAAGGCTTTATTTCCAGAGCTATATATTTGCAATGCAAAAGCGAAACCATCTACTCAGTGCTTCATTACAAGCTTTATACCCTGTACTTTACTTTTGTCAAGGCTTCCCTGTAATATGTATTTGAAATGTAAGAGTTTCCCCCCTGAGCTTCATTTCGTGTATGTCCTCTACATTTGTATTACAAAAGGCTATTCCTTTACACAGAGCTTCGTTCACTGAGCTGAACTTTTGTACAGCATAAGGTTTTCCCTCAACTCAGGGTTTCATTTCTTCTAATGAATTTTTACAATGCCATTCGGACCTTCATTTCCTGTACTTTACAGTCATCAATCGATGTGATTCCTCACAAATGATAGTAAATTAATACTAGAAAAAAACCGTAAAATAAAGGATTACAGTCGACTCTGCTTAATGTGATCACGGTTAATGTTATCAATCGGATAATGTTATCGAAATTGACTGGTCCCGATCACTCTTTATAGTTTTATATGATCAATATCGTTTAATGTTATCAAAATTTGGTGAAATTCCCTAAGAACCTCCTTTTTTCCCGTTTGAAGGCCAATTTTAATACTAAAACAGAAAATGATCCACTATATATTTTTCTTTAAGAATGTTTGAGTTGCAAAATTTATACTAGAAAATCGTTTGATATACTTTAAGTAGTATAATAGTAGTAGTTTATTTACACAGTCGAGATTAAAATACAAACACTCGAGTTACACTAGATGTAAACTCCGACTCCCCCACTCGAGTTACACTGTTTGCCACTTTTTACTACAGAATCGCATATTATTATCAATCGGATATTGTAATCACTCTGGTCTTGGAAATATGTGATCATATTAAGTGGAGTCGATGTAATAACTGAAATGGTCTGGATATGGTCATTTATATTTCATAATCATTTTAATTTCTGGATATGGTTATTTTATAGTTTCATATCAAATGGTCAATTTGATATGAAACTTTTTTTTTCATATATGAAGATACGATTCTTTCAATTTGGAAATACCAGAAATACTCAGTTTCGAACAATTCAATAGTCACCAGTTTAATTATGTGTATTTTTGTTTTATTATGAACTTAGAAGCTTATTGGCTGGATTTATTGAGCTTGGTTTCATTTCTTTAAAACATGATAGCTCTCCTTATCCAGTTGCGGCATCACACTTAAGTTACAAGTAGATGCGCCAGTTCCTTATGTCGTTACTTGATGGACTAGGCACATTCTGATCAAATATTGTAAGTTCGATTGGGATAATTTTGACTAAGGCCCATATTATCAGATGGTTACTGGCACATGCTAAATATTCCTGAAACACGCACTTGCTCAAAAATGAGGACACGATGTATCCTTTTTCCATATTTCCAGAAATGAGTTGATACATATGCTTCAAACTTGAGTAAATTAGATTCGGAGCCAATTTGAGTTTGTGAAATACTCAGATTTGAGTTTCTTTCACTCAATTTTGAACATGATTTTTTAAGAGTGAGCGTTCGTTAGAGAAATCGCGTTTTTCTCAGAAAGGGCATTTCCTGTTGCCCATGTGATGGCCACATTTCTTCAATCAGATAGACGAGATCCTCAGACAGAAAGTTGTTCATAAAAATGCCCGATTCCGCCTGCCCCGTGCAATGACGGCCTTCCCAGAAACAAAGCTCGCTTCTTGTGGCAGGTTGAAAAAACCCAGGAGGAAATAAAAACCTCAGATAACGAATGGGGGTGGAGGAATAAAAGGCACTGCGACTTTTATTACTCGGCATCAGCTGTTGTGGGCCTTTTAAACAAACGATTAAATTGATTGATTGTTCTCGCGGTATAAGTAATAGGATGGCTCTGAAAACGTGCTACTGTGAAGGGACCTTTCATACGAGCTGCTCAGTCAGAATGACAGTGAATTAAGTCGAGGAATGGACAACTTGCACGTTTTTCAATTTTGATTTTATCATGTAGAAAAACTCAAATTATGACGGAAAGCATCTTCTTTTTTAAATTTTTTAGGCCTGAACAGATACAATAAAAGGGTTTAAATTGCGCACTATTTACTTCTATACCAAAACGCTATTTGTCTTACGCCGACTCCCGTGACGTCACTGCATCGATCGTCGCTTCGAAAAAGCGTTTTTCCTCATAGCAAACTCTTCAAGTTCTTAAATCAATCATTTCAACTTACCTTGATTACTTGTCAAAACTTGTGCGATACCACAGCTCCTGTGAACTAGCGATGAACTTTTGCATCGGGCCCAGTGACGTCAAATAGTGTTTTGGGGTCACGTGATTTTTAGGTAATTTTAAACTTAAGTAATAAAATATTTAAAACACATTTTCCATCATTTGAGAAGACAATCTATCGATATAGTACAAAATTGGGCTTTTTCATAACAGGTGCAAGTTGTCCATTGTAAATTTCGAGTTGAGAACCTTGCCTTGATCCTTTACCTTGGCATTTTTTTGGTAGAACCCTTACCTTGGCATTTTTATTGACTCAAACCTAAAATGGAAAACCCATATAATGTATGTCATTAAGAGGCTAAGATTTCTGCTCTTTAGATTCAAACATTTACGTTATTCAATTGACAATAAATTTTTACTTCAGTTATACTATGCTTGGGTTTACCCAATTTTTTCATATGGTTTAACTACATAGGGTGGTGGATACGTTAGTAATTATTCAACTTTAATTTCACTCCAAAATTAATTCATTAAAGTGATATTAATCTCTTCAGACCACACAAATCTTTTAATGTACCAAACTTTATCTATTCTACCATTACAATATTATTATTTTTACAAAACTTGTTTATTCATCTACAAAAATCCTAACTTTTGTGAAAGAAAAATACTAATAAACGCAAGAAGAAGTAATGAAATCTACAAAATTCCATATCCCCCTAAAGAAATCATGCGCAAAATATTTTCGTATCTTGGCCCAAAGTTTTTCAATAGCCTACCACTAAATATACAAAATAGTGTTACCAGTAAAACCTTCAAAAAGCATCTAAAACTATATTTACTAACAATTACTGATATTGAACAACTTTTTTAAACTGACTGAAATTAATTGATAACTCCCCGACACCGTACCGTTTCGCCAACGCTTAGTACACCTTTTTTTAATACATATTTATTCGTTTTTTTTGTTTTTCTTTCACATTTTTCATTGTTTCGTATTTCAATTCTAAGTATTAATTTTGCCAGTAATTTTATGTTTGTTTATTATATCTCATTGTATTTCTATTATACCTGCACAGGATTATTTCCTCCAGGTTATGTATGTTCAACTGTAGAATGGATTTGGGTTGCTTTTTAGTACCTTCAGGGACCAGGGTGTTTAAACAAGTCCGCCCAAACTCTGCACAGAATGATTCCTTGCGTGGAATAGATAAAAATTGCCAAGAGAACTCTACCTCTACGACGACTTTAATTTTTCCAAAAATGTGACGTCATATTCGATTACAATTAATTTTTTGAATCCACGGTGCGCGTATGCGTGAACAATGATATGGATTAATGTTTATAGATTCGAATTATTTGTAATTAGTTAATTATTCAAACGTTACAAACAGTTTTGAATGTTTTTTCAATGAATAACAATGGAAAAAATTAAACATGTGAGGAAACTAGAGAAGCACTCAGAAAAATGACACTTCCAAATCCAAGTAAATCGATGTTTTCATTTTGATGTGAAACTTTTTGTTTCAAATATGAGACGACCAATGCTTTCAATTTGGAAACACTAGACATACTCAGTTTCGAGCAATTTTATAGTCACCACTCAATTTATACTTACTTTTATTTTATATCTGAAAATTAGAAAATGCTTTTCTTAGCCGAAGTTTATTACGGGAGAGGCCTGAAATTACATCCCTCATCCCATGCGTATATAATAGGTCCACCTTAGCTTTTTAATACATTTTCTGGTAGAATTTGCGTCTTAAAAAACATAATATATAAGAAAATTTGTGACTAATTACGTTCCAAGTACCAAAGGGGGATTAATGGGTCCTACCCCAGAAAAATTTTGGAAATTTGACTAAAAAAACAGGTTTAACTAGTTTTGGTACACCTATGTCCGAATTTTGGGTATACATTTTTAGGTAGGATTTGCATTTTGATGAACTCAATATATAAAAAAAGTTGTAAATAATAGAGTTCCAAGTACAAAAGGGTAACGTAGGGTTAACTCAAAAGTAGTTTTCCTATGTTCATGTATAGGGAAAATATCTTAATTTTTCAATGTTTTTAATTTAATAAGCCTGAACGCCGTCAATATTGAGTTAAAACCTATAAATCACCTTTGGGATATCAATTTTCCAAGATCGTATTGGAAAAACATTCAATAGGATCTACTGGGGGGAAAGTTCCTCGAGAAATAAAAGCGCACTCTCCCCGAGAAAAAAGGATAAAGGTCACTTGAGTGCTTTATTGAACCTTTTTCCTAAGGTGCCCCCCTATCCTGTTCCTATTAGTAAAAGAAGTATGTTAAATTTTAGCTCATTTTTTTATCTCCACCTACTCCAATTAACTTATTTCCTATATATTAGCATAATTGAATTATCTGAACAAGATGAACGGGGTCGAAGTTGTGTGACTCGAGAAAAACTACCGATGTGAGCGCACCAAGAATCAGTCACTATGAATTACTGGATAAACATTAGTGTTTGGTGTGTCGTTACTTAGTTTAAGTACGTCGTACAGTTTATTTTATAGTGCTTGGGAGTTTCTTTTTACGCATGTGTTTAAAAGCGTTCGTGATTACAGAGCTTTCTTTCCACACTTTATTTTCTACTTTTTTTACTGGTGATAAACCAGGCATACTCCTGAAAAGTGCTTTACTACTTTTTGGGTAAACAGTCTTCGATGTTAATGTTAAAATTGCGTATTATCAGTGTCTCTCGAGTTATGCTTTATGTGATGTTTTTGCATTGATTTCAGTTCCAATGAGGAGATAATTAATATTTTAAAACGAGGAGCGCATGATGAAATAGGAGCTGAAAAACTTCGAGGACTTTTGAAAGTTCTTCCAGAATCAGACGAAGTAGGTCGACTCTTTTACTCTCTCTCATCATTTATAACTGTTTTTTTTTTGTGTTTTACATCCTTCTGACAGAGTTTTATAGGTAATTTAAAAGAACACCCTTGCTTATTTTCATAATTTTATGAGTTACGTGGGGGAGGGGCGATGTTTGAAATTAAAATGAGAGAATAAGGCTATTGGAAAATAAAAAGTTATACGTTTGAAGAAATTCACCATAGGGGCCGTCCATAAATGACGTCACGCTCAGAGGGGGGGAGGGGGGTAATCAATTTGTGACAGTTTGTGACAAGGGGGAGGGGGGTTTCAAAAGTTGTGACATCACATTCTCCAAAACTGAAAATCAACCAAAAATAACAAAAACAAATTTTTTTCCTAAGATTTTTTATCCAAAAAAATTAATTTTTGATCGATTGAAAGCGTGACATGTGACATAGGGGGGAGGGGGTATGGGGAAGTGTGACAGTTTGTGACATAGGGGGGGAGGGGGTCAAAAATGGGCAAAAAAAGTGTGACATCATTTATGGACGGCCCCATATTCATCCCATCGTAAACTATACTAGATAGCAACGTTAATTGACCCTATGACGTCACTAACAAACAAAGTAGTTCTCATCGCGGTGTCTGAATTACGAGTGAAATGAAGAACGTCATATTAAAAATATGATTTATTTTGTGAAACCCATGTAAGATATATAGTGTCTTTTTATGACGATTTGCCTACCGAAACTCGTCCTTGCAACCCAACAGGCTTTGTGTTTACTCATTTTCTCCTTCCTCGTAGTAACGTACTGGGTTCAGGAAACGTTGCTGTCAAGTATAAGTAAAGATGATTGATTTTTTGGATTCATTCAAGTAAAATCACTTTGTTATAAGGAAAAATTATAAAACTTATACAGTTTCTTCTAAGTAAATTTTTATTTGTTTAATACAGGTTCCTCGCTTTAGAGTCCGTGGTCAAAATACATCTAATGTTATTAACATTATTTTTGAATGCACCATTATTTTTTTTTAATTTACCTTACTCTGTTTTCAATGAACATTCCTTTTTAGATCGAACTCTTAAGAGGATACAGCGGAGATCGGTACAAACTTGGAAATGCCGAGAAATTTCTTTTACAACTCATTGAGTTATCGAAGTGAGAAATCATAAATTATTATCATTATTTCTTATAATATAAATACATTTGATTAGTTATGTAATTGCATTTGTTATCATAAGTCCTATGATTTCCAACATTTAAGTATTTTACCTCAAAGTTGAAAAATTTACAACATTTTGAAAGGCAGAATTTCAATTAATTATGAAAATAACCAGTTTAATGATTTTGAAACTTAGTACTTAAAAACCAAGTTGTCGACGTTCACTTGAATTGTGAATTTTCTTTTGTTTAGTTATAAACTCAGATGCGAGGGTATGCTGTTGAAAGAAGAATTTGCTTCGAATATGGCCTACTTGGAACCAGCCATTGAGAGCATAAAATCAGCTGTAGTAGGTAAGTATTTCTCTTTAATTTCCATTCTAGATAAGTATGCTGTTGAAAACTATATCGGGTTTCGTGGTAACTTTATACAGGATATTTTGTGAATTACGATACTTAAAATTTTAATATTCAATATTTGAAATATTCAGTTTTAACAAGTCCGCCCAAAGTCTGCACAGTAATATTTCTGCGTGGAGTACCTACATAAAATTGTACTTCTAGCAGAACGACTTTTACTTTTCAAAAATTGTGACGTCATACATTCGATAAAAAATATTTCATTCCACGGGGTGCTCATGCACGCACAATGGATATTTTTAACATATTTGTGTGGAATCAAATCCAAATAGTTTTCCCTAAACCTTTTTTAGCTTAAACCGGATGCGACGTCATACCTTTTCTGTCGCGATTTTCTCGAAAGGTATGTTTCGTAGAGCATTTTTATGTTGGTTCTCCGCGCAAAGAATCTGGCTGAGCAAAGTTTAGGCGGACTTGTTGAAACACCCTGTATATAGAAAGTTGAAAGATATCTTGTGTATGAGCTGGTTAGGATGAAAGTGGTATTAGTCCAATGAACGTAGATTTGAGTAATTGAAAGTTTTCCTTAACGGCGCCTAGGTTATCCCTATGGAGAAGGTTTTTTAGGCAGCTCTTTTACGGCCACTGATTGAGCTTTCGACTTGGACAACTACCACACTAGGTAAAGGATATTAAAAGGAAAGAAAACTCATGATGCTTTTTTTCAAATTTTGCGTGTTTGGACTTAACCACGTTCATCCTGAGCGGCTCAATATCTTACTAGTAATATCATACTGGTAGCCTCCGTTTATAGCTTTTTCTCAGCCCCAGAAGATTTGATGAGCGTTCAGTATTTAATTTTAAGGTTCCATTTCAAATGAAATGAAACAGTTTCTACTTTAAATCTTCTTACAGTGTAGCTAACCTAAACGCAGTTTTTATGGCACTCTCATTGAGATCTTTTAATTTTGTTCCTGTTTCATAACACAACGAATTATCTGCTATTTCAGAATTGAAACACTGTAAGGAACTCCACGAAGTTCTGTACATGCTTCTAGTTGCTGGAAATTTTCTTAATTCAGTAAGTATCAATTCTCTACTATCTCCAAATAGCTTTCATAATGGATATTCTTGAGAAATTTCAATCAATGTGCTTACACTATAGGGTGGCTACGCTGGCGATGCAGCAGGATTTAAGATGATGTCGTTGCTAAAAGTGGCTGAAACTAGGGCAAATAAACCAGGAATGAACCTAATACATTATGTGGCTCAGGTAAGCTCTTTTATAATTTTTATTATCTTAATAAGATCTAAAATTTTGTAATCTTTATGCATTAGTAAGTAAATACGTATATTTTAGTGATTAGCAAATCTGAAAATTTCATATTGACTGGTGGAGGTGCATATGTAGGAAATATTTTATGAGACCTCTGTGTAATGTCAATTGATAAAAATTTACTGCCATAATAAGTCCAAAAAAACACACATTCGAAATTTTCACTTATTGATTGTTATGTCTTATACAAAACTGTTAATTTATTTCACAATCTTTCTCTTTTGCTTATTAACGGAGGAATTTTTTTAAGTAAGTCCAAATTAAAACATCTTATTAATAAATAAAGAAATTTGTTTTCATGTGAATCAAAAGCAGTTAAATATGATTTGCTACTTTTTTAGGAAGCTGAAAATAAATTCCCAAACTTACTACGTTTTCCAGAAGTTTTGGCTAACCTGGAAGAAGCTTCAAAGTACGTATTTTTTTTAAACATTCAGTTTCTAAGTATACCTAGTGTTTATAACGAAAAAAATGTCTATGTCCGTTAAAAAAGTGTAAGTGTGTGGTAAAAGTGTTAAGATTTCTAAAGTAATTCTTTTAAGTTTTTCACTCAAATGCAATAATGTGTCCAAACTTAAGTTTTGAGTAAAACTTTATGATTTTAAAGAAAGGACCTAGACTAGACTTTAACAGGTCCTACCCTCTTTTTTCTTCTTGGGTCTTTTCCCTAAATTACTTTCATGGTTATATTCATAAAAATTTACAAGATAATATGTAAATTTATATTGTAAATGTATAAGCAGTAACTTTTTACAGACTTTCCATCGACAACTTAAAAACGGAGATCACGAACCTACGAAACAAAGTTTCAAAAATTTCGCAGCAAGTTTCCTCCTCCAATGAGGATGTGAGAAATCAAATGGAAGAATTCCTTCAGGTAAGAAAACGAGAGTAAAGATTTATTCCTGCCTTATATTTGTGGATATATATGTTGCAATGTGATAAATCGGGCATTATTAATAATGCCCGAAGTGGAGGCGGGCAAAGTGATAAATTTCATTCATAAATTCCACTGAATTTATCACATTGCCCGGGCATTATTAATAATGCCCGAATTTATCACATTGCCCGTAACATATATAATCTTTGTCGATAAAATTTTGTAAATCCCTTCAACAACCTTCATATTAATAGCAAATCCGTGGCATAAAATCCTGGCTTTAATTGAACATTCTACGAGGGAAAATATATCTTTCCAAGAAAAGCCTTTATTTAAAATTAAGCCTATTAACATGTATCGGAAGGAACAGGAGAAAACTGGCAATATGCTCCTCAACTGTTAAGGTTTAAATTTATTATACAGTATCTATGCCATATTTCAGAGGTGATAAATTTAAATATTCGAGAATCAGAAACATAATATCTACTTATATCTTTTGTTTCTACTTCTGGGCCGAATCCATGGGTGGAGTTTTAGGGGTTCAACACCCCAAAAATTTGGACATCCATTTTTTTACTGTTATTTTTTCTTTGAAAATTATGTGACTTGCAAGAAGCCCGGTCGTAACCCAAAAGGTCTCAAAATGAGTCAAAACACTACTTTAAAAGTTAAAAATTTCAAAATTTTTCTGGGGGAGGACCCTTAAACACTTTTTTTGTCTCATCTGGAAGGGCCCTTTAGTGAGCAATATTTTTTTTTGTTAATAAACTGATAAACTCTAATTCATGATAATTTCTGGGTACTGTTTTGAGTTTGAAGCCTTTTTAAACTTTTTATCGCGAAGTTTTCTAGCATTTCCTTCTCCTTTAAAAACGTTTAACTCAATGTCTTGGGCTGCCATCTGTTGGAAGTTCGACAAAATAGAAACTGATCCTTCAGCGGTGCCACTTTTTAAGCAACTAGTATTCTGTACCCGTTTTGGATCTGTTTGCGCTCAGAAAATGAAACGGTTAAAGGATATAATATATTTTGATAGTCTCCATATCTATTAAGGAATAAATCTTTCAATAGCCCCCATAACTGTTTCCGATATGAGTGTTCAAATCAAAGTGTCGTAATTCTCCAAATATCCTTATCGAAAGACAAATCAAAATAACGATAAAAGACTGTTAGTTTATTTTTTTTATTGAGGGTTTTAATAATGTTTCTACTTTCTATAGTGTTACCTCATAATTACGTAAGAGAGCTGCCTGACCCCCCCCCCCCCCGAAAAGTCAAAATGCTTGACGTTTTTTTCCTAGTTCAATTTTTAGTATTTTTTTTTCGCTCGGTTTGAAATATTCGCGAAAGTGCAGTGTATTACATCTTACGTATAAGCATCACTCATATCCCCCTCCCCCAGGGGTCGGCAACCTTTTGAAGCGGAAGAGCCAAAAGTTACAATTTATAAAATTTCCCAGTTTTTAAAGAGCCGCACTAATAATTTTCGTTTCCCAATTATATAGTATTTGCTTATATATATATTTGATTTTTGATGAAAATAAACGGCTTTAAATACGTAATAATATAAAATATATAAAAAGTAGTAAATAAAATTGTTATAAACACAAAAGGGGGTCTGGGGGTCCTCCCCCAGAAAATTTTTGAAATTTGACCCAAAAAGTAGGGTTTTAACTCGTTTTGGTCCGAGCCCCAAGGCGTAGACTAGGCCCTTTCCTAGCAGTTTTATATTTAGTTAATTTGTTTCAATGTGGTATCTACCATGAATTTGAATTTTTGCAGCCATTTGTCTTCCAATTCTGGATAATCAGTGCTTTTTTCATTGTGGAATGTTTTTATTTCACACAAGCGAAGCGATTTGTAATTAAATATTATGGAAATAAGAGCTATTGAAAAAATTAGGTACTAAAAAATATATTTTCTTATATTTAAGGGTTTTGATAGTAAATTACTAGTTTTTTCGTATAGAACTGGAGAGCCGCAACTTTACATCAAAAGAGCCGCAGGTTGCCGACCCCTGCCCTCCCCCCTTGTCAGGAAAAATAAGCAAAGAGCAACCCCCCTCCCCTTACTATAAATTTTTGTTCACTAAATTTAAAATTTTGTAAACAATGAGAATCCCTAGTAAAATTGGATGTTCGGGGGGCCCACCCTCAGAAAAATTTTGGAAATTTCCCCCTCAAAATAGTATTTTATCTCATTTTGATACCCTTTAGAATTTAGATTATTCCTTAGCCCTTATTATCATGGACTTGGTTCCTTATTAGTCTAAAAATTTGGGAGACCCCCTACCTAAACAGATAATACAGATTTTCCCCTTTATTGTAGGCACTACTTAGAAAATTTCTGAATTTCATTTATTTTCTTCCAGCCTCTTGTCTGAATTTCCCATCCATGTCGCAAATTTAAAACTTTAACATAATTTTTAAAAAATTTTCTGAAAGTATATAAAACTGTAATCACCAGTAAAGAGGTTAATTTTGTTTTTTCTTTACGTTTTCCAATACATTATGTATTGGAAAGTTAATGAAAAAAAATTTGAATTATAAACCTCGGAAGTCAAGAACTTCTGAGGATGGTATCAATATTTATCAGGGATCTACAAATTTACTTCTAGTGGTCAATGCTGGGCCACCCAACTACAAGATCTGCCCGGTATTCAACCCACATGTTTTACTGAAGTTATACAGTCTGCGTCCAATAAATAAATATTATGAAATATAAAATGGTTCAATGCTACAAAAAGAGTTAAAAAATTCTAAAGGTTTTTTATTAAATTTAGTCTATTAATTAAGATAACTAAAAAATAAAGCATTGGACAACAAGCAGTTGCAAACTAAAAACTCTCTTATTTCAAATTAAATAATAAATCATGTTATTCATAAGAGAAGCTATCTATCTTTGGCCTATGTTTTAAAAGTTTAGTTCATTATGACCCAGTGGCGGGTCGTCCATAGGAGCAAGTGAACCCCCTGTGAAAATGTAGAATTCTAATATATGAAGATGAAAATATATCAAATGAAGTATAATAAATCATTTTCAATTTCTTTTTCATACTCAGAATAATCTTTCTATCCCCCGTTCGTCCTGTCAGTAAGAAAGATTTAATGCCGGAAACGCGAAAGTTTTAAAAGAATAAAGAATAATCTATTTTACCCTATCCTTATTCGCACGTGTGACCGAGAAAACTATGAGAATCTGAAGAAACCCCGACTGCTTGCCGGGGAAATATTTAAGCTTACGGCCTCGCACTGTGAATTCTCGATCGCACAGATTTGGTGTGCCGGGGCTTGCGTTTTTGAAGCTCAGCTTGGTTTTTTGTGGTCTGGATTTTTCACCTAATTAAAAAATGAGATAAGTACTTTTTGAAAAGATAATTATAATCTTCATATCAACTAATTTTCAATAATTATTAATTATAAAAGTTGTTTGTGAGGTATTATGTTATGGATAAGTATTTCGCCTTCCCCTCAATGGTATTATAAAAAGTGGCGTATTTTTTATTCATATAAGTGTTTGTTTATTTCTATGAAATGCATTATATTTTTAAAAAATGAAAGTGCATGCAGTAAAGAATTTAGGCATTTAAAATTACTCTCCTAACCTAAGAGAGATAAATTTCAACTAAAAGAAGCTTGATTTTTATGTATTGGTCCAACATCCCTCTTCATTCAAGATTTTGTGCAAATTTTAATTTTTTTTATCGACAGCCACGTTGCAAAAGCCTGTAAGTGCAAAACCTCAAAGTTTTCAGGAGACGAAAAAAAAACAAACTATTGCAAGTTTGGTTTTTGGCAAGCATGGCGATGGTTTGATGATAAGCATTTTAAAATAACGCTATATACTCACGTTTTTCTGAGGACGACACACACGGCTTCCCCTCAGCGTCACTGCAACTTACAGAGTTTTGCTTGGTGATTGGGAGGTTCCCAACTTACAAGTTATTACAAATCGTCATGGAGAAGTTTTGAAGCGTCTTTGGCCGATTTTGGTGGCACTGAGATGTGCGCAAGGCCATCTATAACAAGCATGGACGTATATAAGGGGGGGGTTAGGGGGTCCAGACCCCCCCCCCCTTAGCCCAAACCTTATGTCAGCCAAACAGAAAGGTTTCTGTCCCAAATATCCAAAAAATGCGTGAAATACAACTTTTTCGGATCAAATTTCACAAAATTTTCTGGGGGAGGACCCCCAGACCCTCCTTTTTTGCTTGACAGCATGTACTAACAGCAAAAATTCACATTTGGCCTACATTTTACTTGAAAAGGGAAAACTGTTAGAAACATTTGCGGTTCCAGAACCCCTTCGAAACAGTCTAGTAACGGCTCCCTAGGTCCTGAGGTCTTATAGGTTTTGCCCCCCCCCCAGTCAAAAAGTTGAACTTACGCATACTCCATTTTGTCCCTCCTCGTGATAAAGGTTAACCTAAGCCTTTATAACCCCTTGCTACGCTGGGGAACCTCAAACTTTTACTCCATAGAAAACGACCGACTAAAGCTACTCCTTAATGTAATAGGGGGTAATAGGGGGTTTTCAAGGGTCCAGTCCACCCCCAAAAATGTTCAAATTTTAGTATGCTAAAAAGTCTTCTAAAGCTACTTTTTAGGGGGTTTTCAGGGAGCTTTGCGGGCCGCACAAAATTACCCGGCGGGCCGCATGCGGCCCGCCAGTTAGAAAATCCTGTTTTAGCTACACTTTTAGTGTCTCCTGAGTGAATTTTCTTGGACCCCCCTTGTAAAAGCTTTAACTACGTCCGTGATAACAAGTACAACTCAAAACCTTATTTTCGCCAAAAAATGTTCTTACAGGCTTTTGCAACGTGGCTGTCGATATAATGAGTGTGAACCCCCTATTAATCAACTCACCCTTGAGTTTCTATACACAGTAGTTATTGTGGCTTTTGGTACTAAGAGCTTTGGAAACTCCTGATCTGCTACGCTGGCTGTTAATAGTACATTATTTCCTGTCGTCTACCTATTGGTTGATTTCTGTTGGTCAGTACTATACAGGGTGTTTCAATAAGTCCACCCAGGGATCACATTAGAAACCATGGGGGAAAGTCCTTGATGTCTCTGAAAACATGATTTGCCAATAAGCAAATATAATTTCTTGAGAAAGTTATGGGGGGGCATTGCTTCCTAATAAATCAGCCCATGTTTCTTTTTTATTGGTGGGGGTATTGTCCTTTTCTAATGCGCAACATCATATAGGCTGTCAACTACTGTGCCATGGTGGATAAATTACTGCAACTATTACGGCAACGTGAATATAAAAAAACAACTTAATATTTTACTTTACTCACCTTAAATTAAATCAGAACGCAAATTTAATATAAAATTTCAATAAGTTTTTCAATAAACTATAAAGTGGTGAGTAAAAGTGTTTTGCTATCCCCCTTTTCAAGAAATTTGTACAATAAAAGTAAATAAACTTGATTCAATTTAACTTAACTTGATAAATAAAATATTGCGATACTAAAGAAAAAAATACGAATAATAAATTTTCAGGGGTAAAATGCTAGTGTTTCTTACTACCCCTAAGTTTTGTTTAAATGGGGTAATAAGAAGCGGGCATGTTTAAGAATGATCTACAACCTTAAATTGAAGCGCAACAATTGAATTATATACCCCATTTAATCCCTAAAAAAGTTCACTAAAAATCACCTTATACCTACGTCCTACATGGATTTAACAAATAATCATATTTTTAAATTGATGTTGATAGTTTCACTCGAAATTCAGATGCCACGCTGGGAACTACTTTGCGTATTTTGTTTCTCCAGGATCCAATAACGTTGCAGTCTAGTATAGTACCACCTAACTGTTCTGGGTTAGTTCCCTAAGTTTAGACCTAGCCTTCAGAGTTCTACTCCATCTAATCCGAAACCACCTGCATTGACGGCGGATCAGCAGAACAGCGCAGCAACGTTCCTTCCTGAAGTACTTACGCTCCCACTGTCTCTTCCTTTCCAGCCTGCAAAGTTCGGCTTCTACTGTAGGAATGGCGGACCTTTGCAGCGAATTTTCTCCCCTCCAAGAACTAATACGTGAAATATGCCTAGTTTTTGCTCCTAGCTTGAAGGACAAAGTGATATTTGCAGATGTAAAACTGACAAGACTCCGAATCGGGCAAGAGCTATAATGTTTTAGCTAGTACCCCACAAGCAACGATAATTATACTCGCCAGCAACGTTTCTTGAACCCAGTACGTCACTAATACGGAAGGAGAAACTTGTAAACACTAAGCCTGTTGGGTTGCTAGGAGGAGTTTCGGTACGCAAATCGTGATTGAAAAGCACCATATATACATGGGTTTAACAAAATAATCCTATTTTTAAATTGACGTTCTTCATTTCACTCAAAATGAAGACACCGCGATGGGAACAACTTTGTAAGTGACGTCATAGGGTCAACTTACGTTGCTGTCTAGTATTTAGTAGTTAGATTACTTTTAATAGGTCTAACAACTGATTAGTTGTGATAGATCGAACAACTAATGACCAATATTCTTTATTCTGACCTGTATCTCACAATTGACTTTAGGACCTCTCATGTGGTATCCTGTATTGCTTGTCATGGATCTTGACTGCCCTTGGACCTTGCCATTGTTGCGAGTGGTTATATCTATAGCCTTAAGAACTAAGTCCGTCTGGTTATGCGTTTCTTTGAACCTTAACTCTCTTTCATTTGCGCCTTCAGGCAACCTCCTCATGTGTACTTATCATGGTTTTTAACTATCAACTCGGGGCAAGAGCTGTAATGTTTTAGCTGGTAACGTAATTTTGTTTAGTTAGTAGTTTCATCTAATCGTTAAAAGATGTTAAAGACAAGGTTATCCCAAAATCAAATTTCCCAGATATTTTTTAAGGAATTTCTTGGTCACCGCTTAAAGAATTATAGAAAATTTTTTAAGTCACGCTATTTTTAATTATATCTAATCCCCGCGCGGGAAGCCCGGTAAACGACTGGTGTCGGCGTGTCATAGCCAATGAGAGCCTACCGAGGCTTGACAACTGCCGGGTCAAGAGCAGCTTATGCTGCTGGTACCCTGTAACCGACGTATCCAGAGGGGAAGCCTGGAGGCGTAGTGGTAATGCATCTAGTTACCACCATACAGCCTCCCCGGGTTTAGTCCAAGAAAGTTAGCTCAAAAAAGGGCTTCCTTCGGAACTAATTGTAAAAGAAAGTTTGATGGTTGATTCTTATAGGAAATTTTCCGTAGAATACGATGGTGAAAAGTCTACCGAGCTACGACGTGTCCTTTAGCCAATATGGCGGATTTTACAAAATGGCGGCCGCTTATTTTTCACATTTTTATTTTTTATGTTTTTACATGCAAATACATATTTTTTTTGCATAATGTAAATTATTCTCTATTAAATTACCTATAAAATGGTATATTAACCAAGATTGTGCGATATTTAGAACCTAATAAAATAATTTTCAAAATGGCGCCCGCATATTTCAAACTTAGTGGAAAATGGATATTTTTGAATTCCTACCCACCTTTAGGAGTATTTACCCTTAAATATCGGTAAATTATGATTATTCTTCTCATATTTTACTTAATAACATGTAAAACTTTTAATTTTTAAGAAAATACACAAATTTAAAGCAAACACATATTTTTAATCTTGACTATTTATTCTGATTATTACAACATTTTCCAACATTTACTTTGATTTTATGCATACAAAACATTATTTTCTTTGAAAAAATAATAATATTATAAGTTTTCTATAATATAATGAATTTTAGGTTAATGAAAATTAAATTTTATTCAATTATTAAAACTTAAATTTAATTATTTTAATTTTAATATCGCTAAGTTCTTAATAAAAAGTAACCTTCATTAAGTTTTTTTTAAACGTTATAATGTCTAATTATATTTTTACGAACTATTTTAACCACCTTCCATATCTACATGTCCAGTATTGCAGCAGCTAACACCTATACAGTCGCTACAAGCACTTGTACATATTGTACCTTGTTTTCTGAATTACATTGTATAGTAGCACATTGGCTAATTTTAAATCCACATATTTGACAAATTTCAAAATATGTTCTGGAGCAGGTGCGTTTTTCATCTTTAGAGGTCTCAAACCTCCTTCCCGTAATTCCCAACCCCAATCACATGGGTCCATGGAAATTCCTATCCACTGTTGCTTGATGATAAACTCTTAAACAGTGAAAGTTATTAGAATCTATTATTGGAGGTAATATTTGTGGTTTTACTTGGACTGTGGATTTTGTAGCTTTTGTTTGAAAGTTTGCAGTCTTACGTCATTTAAAGAGTCTCCCACTCTACCCCCTAGAGCGATGTCATTGCTCTATTGGCCAGCAGTCCGGGTATTTTGAAAACATCACATTGATTTTTGAAATCCTCGCTTTTTGAAATTAAATTTAGACAATCACTTTTTCTTAAGCCAAATGGTTGGAAGGCAGTGTCGCATCCAACCGTAGCGTGGCCAAAAAGGATATTGGAACACTCATTCTCATCAAGTTTCTCTTGAATTTCCTTAAAGTTGTATATGACTGAATTCTTTGAAGTTTTTTTCGATTCAGGTATTAAAAATTCTTAGAAAAAAATTAATTAGAGTTCATATGGATTAGTAACACCAGACGATCAGTATCCTCACCAATAACAGATGTCGGTTGATTCAGTGCAGATGTGATGCCTTACGATCATGACATCTGCATCGTCTTCTGCCTGTTTCGTAATACATCCAGATTCAGCTAACTTTTTTGATAGATGATCTATGAAGGCTTGTTTATTATCACTGTTTAAAAGAAAAATGTCCTTCTTTATGGTGATTTCCATTGTAGTAACAAATCCAGACTGCTGGCCAATAGAGCAATGACATCTCTCTATGGGGGTAGAGTGGGAGACTTTAAATGACGTAAGACTGCAAACTTTCAAACAAAAGCTACAAAATCCACAGTCCAAGTATAAACCAGAAGTATTGCCTCCAATAATAGATTCTAATAATTTTCACTGTTTAAGAGTTTATCATCAAGCAACAGTGGATAGGAATTTCCATGGACCCATCCATGTGGTTGGGGTTGGGAATTACGGGAAGGAGGTTTGAGACCTATAGAGATGAAAAACGCACCTGCTCCAGACCATCTTTTGAAATTTGTCAAATGTGGATTTAAAATTAGCCAATGTGCTACCGTACAATGTATATGCAGAAAACAAGGTACAATATGTACAAGTGCTTCTAGCGACTGTAGAGGTATTAGCTGCTGCAATACTGGACATGTAGATATGGAAGATGATTAAAATATTTCGTAAAAATATAATTAGACATTATAACGTTTAAAAAAAACTTAATGAAGGTTACTTTTTATTAAGAACTTAGCGATATTAAAATTAAAATAATTAAATTTAAGTTTTAATAATTGAAATAAATTTAATTTTTAATTTTCATTAACCTAAAATTCATTATTTTGTAGAAAAATTATAATATTATTATTTTTTCAAAGAAAATAATGTTTTGTATGCATAAAATCAAAGTAAATGTTGGAAAATGTTGTAATAATCAGAATAAATAGTCAAGATTAAAAATATGTGTTTGCTTTAAATGTGTGTATTTTCTTAAAAATTAAAAGTTTTACATGTTATTAAGTAAAATATGAGAAGAATAATCATAATTTACCGATATTTAAGGGTAAATACTCCTAAAGGTGGGTAGGAATTCAAAAATATCCATTTTCCACTAAGTTTGAAATATGCGGGCGCCATTTTGAAAATTATTTTATTAGGTTCTAAATATCTCACAATCTTGGTTAATATACCATTTTATAGGTAATTTAATAGAGAATAATTTATATTATGCAAAAAGAATATGTATTTGCATGTAAAAACATAAAAAATAAAAATGTAAAAAATAAGCGGCCACCATTTTGGAAAATCCGCCATATTGGCTAAAGGACACGTCGTAGCTCGGTAGACTTTTCACCATCGTTTTCTACGGAAAATTTCCTATAAGAATCAACCATCAAACTTTCTTTTACAATTAGTTCCGAAGCAAACCTTATTTTTCTTGGACTAGTTGGGCAAGGCAGACTCAGCCTTTCATCCCTCTGGGGTCGATAAAATGAGGACCAAGCTCGCTTAGGGAAACAGCTCTGCTCATGGAATACTGGAAAGGCCTATCTATTATTGTAGCGTTTTAAAAAGTGAATGAAATGAAAAATATTTAAAGTATCATCCTATTTCATCTGATCGTTGAAAAAAGTCCAGGATAGGGTTGTTACCGAAATGAGGATCACCACATTTTTATAAAGATATTCATAGTTACCGCTTAAAGTATGAGGAAAAATATTATATGTTTAGCATCTTTACTTTTTAATCTAAAGGATCCTTTTTCTTTGAGTCACCACTTTTAAAATTGCAGAAAAATTTGCAAGTTAAATGCGACGGCCAGGGTAGGTGGTTGGGGTTTGTGGATGGAAGACCCTATTAATGTTCTTAATTATTAATTAGTATTCTAAGACTCTTTAAATTTTCGTCCAGGCAAAAGGATGAAGTCTTGAAAAGTCTTAGAATTACGTCAAAAAAAACATAAAAATCTTGAAAAATAGTACTATTTTTCAAGAAAAATGACCGTTACGGTTACAGTTAAGAGTCGAAGAAAAAAACGTTAAGACCCCCCGTGGATGCGCAGGAAAATTTATAAATGCCCAACTGCATTTATGTCCGAGTGCTATACCCGGGGAGAAGGCTCAGACTCGAACCAGGGTTCGATCTGAGGGCCTTTCGGATGGCAGACTGGTGTGCTAACCACCAGGCCATCCGTTCCTGCAGCTGTGTTAATCTTTTAATTAATTTGAACCTGATACTCCACCATGTTGTTAGAAATTTTATTTTACTTTTTATAATATAGATGGCGCCAGCACCGCGTGACGTAGTGTTTAAGCTGCTGCGCAGCGTCTACTACGCACAAGTTACTTTAATTTAAAGTTAATATACTTACAATTTAAAAATATTTCCACAGGATCGAACCGTTGACCTGCAGCACAGCAGTCCAGTGCACTAACCACTGTGCCATCCGTTCTTGCAACCTCAGGAGTAACTCATTAATTTAAAGTTAATATATAAATTCAGACTTTACAAAAAATACAATATTTAAATAACCGGGGAAGGCAGGGTTTGATCCTTGGACCTCCCGCTTAGAAGCTTTACGCTCCAACCCACCAGGCCACTGGGTCACATGTTGCTAGAAATTTAACGATTTACTGAATACTAGGAATTTTGACTTTGTAATCGATAATAAAAGACAATCGATTCTCATATAAGAGTTTGTTCTGATTGATTGGTTGGTTGACATTTCTTTTTTTTAAATATAAGTTTTTCTTATAAAATAATAACTGGGGATAGAACCCAGGAACTGCCGCATGCTACGCAAGTATCCTACCACTGCTCCAGCGGAGATTCAGAAACTTTTAAACTTATTATAACTTCTTTTGACGCATGTGCATTTAGCAAGGCTTTGAGATCGAACTTAGTAGCTTTTAGCTGCTCGTTTCTAACGTTGGTGTATTATGTTAGTTGCTATCATATTCAAATAAAGTTATGTTTTACGAGATTCGCCTCTTCTCTGTTTTCCCTAGTCCTAGTTAACCAATATTTATCTCGGGCTAAGTAAAGATAACAAGGTAAACAATACATGTAATAAATGCACATCATTTTTCATTTGGGCACTAGTAACCATACCAGCGGTTCCTGCAATTGAAGACATTAAATTTTGGCATTGTAATCTAATAAAGAATTCTAGTCGATTCCTCTAAATCCAGAGCATTACTTACCCGGTGTTTCTCAACTCAGTAAACCAGGCATAATGGGAAAAATAACAATTTATTGAAACATTTTAAAAGCTTAAAAAAAGAGCAATTTAAAAGTTAAGAAGTAACATCTAGTGGGCTGCAACATTTCTTTGCAGAAGCATACTATATTGCAACTGGGGATAATTCTTCAGTTCGTTCAATTTCTCCGAGGTTCAGGGTCTTGCAACAATTCCCATCAACATCAATGATCTTTTTTTCAGCCTTCAAAAGTTATGGCGATATCTCACCTTCAATTTGGTTTAAAAACTCCCCACTTTTAAAAACCTTCTATTTTTTACATCCTTCCCAGAGCAAACATCACTGGCATCGGAGCACTTCCACCCCAAACCATGTAGTATCATTGTATGACATGCTGTTGTGTCCTTTGGGATGGTTAGATTTTAGAACTATTCCTTGCTAGGTGATTCAGTAACGGCCGTAACGTTAACTTGACCGGCAGTTATACTTCTGATTGGCAGTTAAAGAAGGGAAAATTAGTTCTCCGCTAATCAGAGGTTTGGCTTCAGGTTAACCGCCGGTCAAGTTACCGGTGATTACGGCAGTAAGTTTGCTCATTCTAACCGCCTAATACTCAAGTATGCGACAAACTCAACATTGACAAAAACCATAGGGCAGAACCGTTTCAGTCACAGAATAGCAGACGACAGTCCAAGGTACCGTTAGATTGGAGGGAAAGTTAGGAAAAGGGTGCCCCAAAACATTTAAAAGTTTAGGAACCCCTGATCTAGGTAGTTACTTAGAGTATGAAGTTACAAAGATTCTGGAAACTCCAACTCTCAAGTGTCACCTCCAGCCATGGACCGGTTTCGTCCTTGTTAGGACTCATCAGCACGGCATAGGAGGTAACGCAAGAGAGCGGAGGCAGGCTTCTAGTAAAGCCGACTATAATGGAAAAAGTGGGGACCATTGATTAGTCTACCACTATCTGCTGGAATGAAGTGTGCATTCCCTGGACTGATTTAATTTCCAAAGGCAAGAATGAGAAAATATAGTCGGCTTGACTAGAAGCCTTCCTCCGCTCTCTCGCGTTACCTTCCTATGTCGTGCTGATGAGTCCTAACAAGGACGAAACCGGTCCATGGCTGGAGGTGACGCTTGAGAGTTGGAGTTTCCAAACCTTTTCCCTAACCAAGGTAATGGTGAAAATACTCCTTTTCTCTTACAAAGATTCTTTTAAATTTCAGTACGCTCGAAGAGAAGTCGTAGCAGTTCAGAAGGAAATAGATGGTCTGGAGAAAGTTCGGGAAGATATGGCTGAGTTTTTGTGCGAAGAGCTCCAGTCCTTCAAACTCGAGGAATGCTTTAAAATATTCCATAGTTTTTGCCAGAAGTTTAGAGCTGCATTAGAAGTAAGGAAACATTTTTGTGCGTGTTCTGTATCTACATCATTCCTGTAGGGACCACAATAACTTTTAAATTATCACGCCAGGAAAATGAAAGAAGACGTCAACAGGAAAAGAGAGCCGAAGAAAGGAGAAAGCAGCGGGAAGAGCAAACAGCTTTGAAAAAGAAAAATTCAGGAGGTAAGTTTTCGCCAGTAGTTAAACTCCGGGGTTTTTTTCTAAATAATTTTGATTTACAGTTCCAAACACTTCTGCTTTCCTCCAAATTCTACTCCAAGTAACCCTAACTGTATTATTTGCGTTTGTGACTTACCATATAGCTTCTTGTAGCTTGTAGTAGGTTTAACTAAATTCCTGTCTCAGTAACAGTGACAGATCTCCCTACTGATCTTAAGCAGAGACTCCAAGTAATAGATTCTCCGTAGTTTTTACGCTAAACTTAAAATTTTCAGTTAACTAAACTTTCAGCTAAAAGTTTGCTAGGATTGATTTATACCTTGTCATACATAGCATTGTTATTTCCGATTAAAAATAACAGGATTACAACTTTTGATTGTATAAAAAATACCAAATCATCTCTGGTGGTTGAAGTCAGATCTTAAGGTGTAAAGGTGCGATTGAGAAGATAAAAATGAATCCATAGAACGAACTACACAATTGGTGCATTTAACGTGGTTTTTCCAAGTTCCTAAAAAAATAACGTCGATAAATTTTTCTCTTTCAGAACGCCCTCCCTCCTATTCCGGCAGCGAAAGCGACAACATCATAGACATGCTGCTGGGTGACATTCGCGACGGCTTTAACCGGTTCGTGGACAACGGCAGCTTAAAGTCCACTCGCGGCTCTGGAAAAGCAAAGAGATCTTCCCCGGAAGGATCCGCCACTACTGGAGAGCTGTGCCGAATGAACAGCCTGACGTCCAGCGTGCCTTCTGAAGACGACCCAACGGCCTCACCAAGGATCATAAGACGCAGGATCGGGTCTTCCAATTCCGTCATCAACGGGTCCAGCGGCGACATTGACGGATTTGACACTTACTCGCCCGATGTCACCCCCAATGGAACCCTGAGGCGGCGCAGACAAAGGCTGTCTTCAGAGGACAAAGAAGACAGCTTGATGGATTTCTTGAAACAAACTGCAGATGCGGAGGCGACCAAGGGGAAAGTTCCCGATAGCGGATCCTTGGACAGATCTTGGTTCAGAAGGTCGTCAAGAAGGTAAGTTCAGATGGTTTTAGCGAAACGTTTGGAGTCCTTCAGTCGATTCTTAATGCTTATAGAATATTTGATTTAAGTTCGTTAAATATTCAAGCAAAAATTTGTTTCTTGAGCTAGAATCCTATACCTCGTCTTGAGACAGTCAAGAAACCAACAGACTCACCAGCAAATCTGTACTTGAAATAAAGTTTCGTTTCTACGTCGTATCATTACAATGAATCCTAGAGTTCAAGTTGACGAAAGATTTTTGAGCAAAGTTCTAGAGGCCCTGCTTTCAAAGAGAAGTTAAGTGTACTCCAAATATTTGGAACCTTACCCTAGTAGTACAGCTCATACCACATAAATCCAATTGACGTAATTGAAACTAGAAGTAAACGAATTTTGCCTATCATCTACAAAAATTGAACGAATCTTGAATGTTTGAGCTGCTTAGGTAATGACATGGCGTAGAAACGGTAGTTTAACTTTCAAGTACGGAAACGCTGTAAGAGTCCTAGGTAAGAGTAAGGCTTGATGTCGAGCACTGTACTAATCCCTTGCATTCTTTTTAGGAGAAGACCTGACTTAGCAGTTGTCGAGCTGAACGATCGAGAACGTCCAGCCTCTCCCGGACCTTCCCCCTTACTCGAGAGAAGATCCTTTGCTTCGAGAGAAGTTGCTTTGGATCCTGATTCCAACAAGCCCAAACAGTGGAGGGTGAAAATCGAAGAGTGGCTCCAAGAAAACGAAAAGGAGCAAGCCAGAGAGAAGAAGCTGCGGGAAAAAATAGCTTACGAGCGTTTAAAACGCCAAGAAGCCGAACAGAGGGAAGCAGACTTGTCCTCGTCTACTGTCGACAAAAGCGATGATTGGAAAAGCTCAACGAAGAACCTGGAAACACTCCACGAAGCCAAAACTGATTCCGAGTTGTACTCTAATAATAATAAAAAGAAGGACTCGGAGATGGGGTCCAATTTGAAGAAGTCTACAGAAACCATAGAGGGTTCTTCGCCTTTGAAAGACAAATCGAAGTGGAGGAAAAGCAATCTCAATGTCGCTAATAGCAGTGAATCGATTGATGACGAACGCAGAAGAAACCGAAGCCGCAAACCTAAACCAGAAGAGGATACCATCAGTTTCTACATTAGAAGTCCAGAGTCGACCGATCCCGCCTATGTGAATGTTAGAGAAGTAGTACAACCCCCGGCCTGCAGTAATGAAGTTAGAGCATTACCACTGATTCCCGACACTCCCACTCTTCTGCCAATTGCAGCTCTGCCGGAGGTGAAACAGAACTGCGAAATCTCTTCTAAGTTCCACGTGTTGCCAGAAAAAACGCAGCTTTCTGAAGACAGCCAAGTGAAAGATAATCCTACGAAGAGAAGAGGGTCTGTTTCGGAGGAAAATAACGTAGAAGTGTCCATAGGAAGAAGTAGATTTTACCAGAGTATGAGAGAACCTTCCTTCAATTATGTCGAAAAAACCCTAAACAAGGAGAACAATATTTCGCAGGATAACAAAGAGTTAGTCCTTCAGACTCCAATAAAACCAACCACTGAGGCATCGGTGCTTCTTAAGGGGGATACTCATCCCCTAACGCAAGATTCGGACAAAGATGATGAAGGGAATTTCGACAGATTTTCCTTCATGAGAAAAACTACAAGAAGAACTAAGCCGAGGCAAAAGGTTTCCGATGACGCAAAAAGGACAGAAAATGCGGAAAATATAACTACCAATGATGATACTCAAGAGCAGAAGATTATAGTAGATGGATCATTGCAACACCCTCAAAATACCGCTGTTGAAGATTCCTTAAACACCCCCAATGACAATTATAAAGATATTATTCAAGCGAGTCAAGAATTACAGAATTTGGGAGAAGAAAAATCTAGGAGTCGCGGAAACTTATTTACCAAGAATGTGGTAGACGGCAAAGTAGCAGATTCGGAAGAAAATAAAAGAAAAGATAAGACTTCGACGTCACTAAAAGCTAAATTATCGAAAAGATTACTTTCACTAACTGAAAATCTAAAAGTGGGAACCACCAAATCCCCTGAAAACTCCGAGGGTACTATCAATACCTCGACACCAACTGTTAAGTCTTCTGGAGAAGAAAAACGGTTCAATTTAATACCTCCTGATCCACCTTGTCCTCGAATAGAAAAAATATTAGCTGAAAGAAGAGCGAGTCTAATAGAAGAGAAACCTAATCATCCCATCATGCAACACAGAGAAAAAGTATTATCTCAGTCAAACCAAGACGGTATTCAAGCTCCTCCGAGATCAAAGATGTCACAAATCCAGGATCGTTATAATCCTTTGATCATCGCAGAACCCAAACTAT
Source organism: Tetragnatha montana (assembly GCA_963680715.1). NCBI lineage: Eukaryota > Metazoa > Arthropoda > Arachnida > Araneae > Tetragnathidae > Tetragnatha > Tetragnatha montana. Next base: position 56,090,049 of record OY796679.1, read on the forward strand.
TAAAAGAAAGTTATATTGCAGACACAAATACCATTAAACTAGTTCATGCCACACCAGTAAATCACGATTTTAAAGCGTTTGAGTCTTCTCTTCCTGCAGAAACTAAGGCTAAAGACGAAACTGAAAAAGACGAAGGGTTCGAAGAAACACAATCTCAGCTTTCTGAAGCAGCGTCACAAGGAGCTGGCTCCAACTATGACACTGATTTGGCCGACTCTCCTCGAAGTATTAGACAAACCAAGAGTGTCAAGCCCGAAAAATCGGAAACTGGGTCAGAACTTTTTTCGCAGCCCTTGTTGGAAAACGAAACTGTAACCAATATTAAAAAGGTTAACGAAACCAAATTGCCGATTAACACTAGAGACCAAACAATCGGTAAACGAAATTCCATTACCAGAATGACTATGCCTAACCTTTCATCTCTGAATAAAGGGCAGACAAAGCCGTCTTCATTACAGAAACCCATACAAAGATCAACTCCATCGAGATCAAACTCTGTCAAGTCACCAACGGACTCTCAAACACTTGGTCGAACTAATTCAGTAAATAAAACTTCAAACATTAGAAAAACTCCAATAAGAGAACAAAAGAAAGAGCTTCAAAATTCGCAAGAAAGTATTAAAAATACAAGAAGCAGAAGCAAGAGTCCCATACTAAGAGGTTTCAAAGCTACAAAATCCAACTCAAGTCCAAAGATTGCTCGACGAGTCGCAGGCTACACAAAGGCAATAAACTCAATGACCAAAAACTTAAGAGGCTCAAAGAATGACGAGAATTACGACGTAACGCAATCCATGCCTCCGACACCATCGGAAGAGAATAAAACATTTTTGTCTAGTCTGTGTACTTCCGGAAACACCAAGACTCGCTCAAGCTCATCTGTATACAGCCCTCGATCGCAGAGTAGGAGGTCCAGCGAAAGGTCCTTGAACGGCGGCGGCTCGATTGGAGTACCAAGTAGGAAAGGAAGTGAAAAATCCCTTTCGAGACGGTCTAGTGACAGAAGCTTAAACTTGTCGAGGAAATCGAGTGAAACATCGATTATAACAGTCAAAAGTGCAAATCGCAGAAACATAGGTAGACCAAAACTACTACCAGCATCTCCATCCAATGTTTCAGGACAAAATAAATCATCCATTAATTCCCGAGTTACAACTCCTAAAACGAGGCCATTGCAGTTGAAAAATTCCAGCCCAACAAAACAAATCTCATCAGGCACATATACAAATAAACCGATTACTAGATCCAATTCCAATGTAAAGCAATCCGTAGTGAGCAAGCCAAATACTGCGATTCGACGGACATCTAGCGATAGGACCTCGTGCGGTTTCATGAAAGCCACTTCGGCCTCGAATGCAAAAACTGCACCAACAAAAACTAGCGCAAATAAGAGTCTGCCAAAATCATCTACTTCAAGATTTAATACTTCTAAAATAAAATAAAGAAATTTAAGTGCCAATTTTTTTATAATGAAGCTAAACAAGGTGTCCTTAAATTAGTCTCATGGCTTTAACTTTTGAACGCCTATAAGTATAGTCATATAAATGGTGTCTAGGTATAATGAAATTTGCTATGAGAGATTTGGCAAGACTATACTTCATTTAGCAGCAAATATAAGAGTTAATGTGCATCTCAAAAACTGTTAGAGGTACAAGACAAAAGTAAAATTTCTTTTTTAGAACTTAAGGAAACAACTGAAGTATCTACATGGGGGAAAAAAGAAAATTTCTGATTTTTGGCATATAAGCAGAGTTTAGGGAATAAAAACTTAGAAATCCTGACGCTGATGGCTGTGAATATGGCTGTAAGGGTTCTACCCTTACTTTTTGCTCACGGTGTCTTTTCTTACTAAATCGATACTGCTGTAAAACTTTGTGAATGTCTATTGTCTCATTGTCTAACAGTTTTTAAGATAGAAATGCTAACTTCTTAACTTGCCACTGGGGAGCATAAAAATGCTGTCTCATCAGAAAAAGCATAGCTATTTTAATACATCTAAGACACCCCTTTTATGGCTATACCTAAAAGTGTTCTAAAGTTGAAGGGGTGGGGCACTTTCTTGGACACCTTGTATAAAAGTTGAAGCAAAAATAAAATATGAAATTTAAAACAAATTTCCCTTACAATATCTTCAGTTTCAATGCATATTCAATTATTTTCTAGATATTTTTTACATTTTTTAACTAATACATAAATTCATTCATTAAAATAATTTTGTAATATTTGTAATTAGAAAAAAAACCTGCATATGGTAGTAATCATAAAATAAGTAAGAGTTTAGTTGACAAAAGGAAAAATAACAGGAAAGAATTCTTTTAATTTAAAACATTTCTATACTAAATGGTTAATTTTTAGGAATGAAAATTAGAAGGTTTCTATTAGTAGTCAAAAACCAAGGTTTGAGTTTGTTATCCTGTTCCATTGCATTTCAATGTCTGCCTAGCAAATTTATTTACAATTATCTTGTAAGTGTACTTAAAACATTTGGTCTAAATCACTTAGAAAAGAATTGCAAGCAAGTAAATTATTCAAACTGCATAACTCATACACATTTAAAATACTTTAAAAAATATTAATAGTATAGTAAATGCCCTTTTACTTAAATATATATAGTAAATTTTAATAGTTAAATGTCAGTCTTTCTTATTTTTCAAGCACAAAAAAGACAGCCTTCAAAAAATAATTCATATTCCAAAATGACCTTTCTGAAAAATAAGTTCAGATGTGCTACAAAAATTCACATGGAAGGTTTAACCTAGTTGTTAATCAAAAGTTTGTTTTGTGTGTTATTTTCATAGTATGCATATTCTTTAAGGGTAACTATATTATCCTTTTCTCATTTGTTTTAATTATTGTATTATGTGAAAGTGTTCCAGTTATTGAATTAAAATAATTTATACTTTGACATTGTTTTTTTTTTGCTTTGAAAAAGTCAAAACCTTTTAATTGGGATGAATAGGATACATTAAAAATCTGGCATTTATGAAAACAAAATACTTTAGGTAAGCCTCAACTCAAAATATATTGTTTCACCCAATTGATTTTAAAAATTCATTAAAGATTGTGACTTCAAAAGCAAGGACATAAATTAGATAGTTAAAAATTATTTTATTTATAAATAAAATATTTAATTTTCAATACTTAAAAGTATATTTATTTTGTGTGTAATTGTTAAAAGTATATTTTGTTGAACCTAAATGATGTGAGGTAGTGTGAGTGTCAATGAACAATTCTTTTTTTTTTAATATGAAATTATTTTTATTTTATACAGGAATATTCAGTTATAGAAATGTTGACATAAAGCAGTAAATTTTTCTTCCAAAAAACTTCATATATATCAAAAGATCATAACACAAAAAAGTAGATTTTTGATAGAAAAATTATAAAAAAAGTAAACTTTTATCCACAAATGTACTATAAATAATGATGTTAGTAAATATAAAATGGAATGAGAATAGCTGGCACATTTTTAAAATTTAGGATATCTATAATCACTGCAAATTGTTTCAAAGGTGGATGCCAAATTAGATTACTTTTTTTGTAGAAAATGTATTAACTTATATTATCTACTGATGTAAATCTGTATAAAATTTTAAGTGAGGTAATACAATTTAGGTAATGTAAAGTGTTTCATATTAAAATTGTTTTGATGTCCATGTTTAAAATTTCATTTATTAATACATTAAAAGGAGGGAGAAAATTTTTGAAATAAAATTTAAAGATTTATTAGTTATGTAGAATAAAATGAATTAGTTAAAAACTTGATACAGAAAGAGTTCAAAAGAAGTAAAATTAAAGTATTTAAGACAGAAGTACAACAGAATGTCAAGAGGTTTGTGTGATATTAAAGTAAAACATGAGCCGATTAAAAGACATCTGTACTCAAGTTAATTCTAGTTTTGCATGAAAATAGAATATTAAATGTGCCTGTATTATTAGAAAAATGGAAAAAAATCAAGCTATTATATATTTTTTTAAAAGCACACTTGTCTAACACGAGGAAATCTTTAAAATAATTTAAAGATTTTTTTCAACAATAGACATTTTCTAACTAGATTTTGCACTAGTATCCAATTTAAACACACATTATATACAACTATACACACATTTTGTAACACCATAACATAAAAATGAAAATGCATAAGTATAAAAAAATCCTTAAAATGTTTTGCTTGAGACAAAATTATCTTCATTGCATAAGTTTTTGTAACTTATAAAAGAAAACAATCGTCCAGGAATTAAAAGATATAAATTTCTATTATATAAAATTGATTAAGAACACATATATTGTTTACCGTTTTAGTTCTTGGAAGCTTTTAAGACCAAAATATTCGTCATTAATATAATACTTCAGTATGGCACAATGGATTCATGCTAAAATAATTTCCAGAATATCAATTCCATGTAAAAATTAGAAGAGTATTAATACACAAATATATTTTTAGGTATAAAACAGTCTTAAAACTGTTAAGACAATGTACTATAGAAAAATTTACCCAATTGATATTAACCATTTATTTTGCTCCTTAATGAATGCAAAACTGAAGATTTTAAGCTGAATATGAATCTTAAGACAGTAGAAAAATGTCTGTAAGATGTATATATACTTTGATAATTTATACGCTGCATTTCTAACTTAAGTGGAAAAAATTAAATGTCTAGCCTATGTCATGCAGTAAAAAGACCATTGAAATTACATACTTTAAATAACTGGATCTTAAATTAATTGACTAGAAAATATTATAGCATGAAAATTTAAATGCAAGTAATAAAGACTCCCAAAACATTTTTTCAAGTAAGTCATCACTATAAACATAGTCTGAAAACTATTTTCTGTACAGGAAGAAGATATTTATAGAGACCATCAAAGGAAGAAACACTTTCATGAGATGTCTTAAATAAGCCTAAAACAAAGATCCTGGTAAGATTTGAAGACATTTCACCAGATGGTCAATCAATCACTTTGCAGGATGTTAAAAACACAACTCACCTATTCGACTGTAAAACATCTAGGGCAAAAAAGTTTATTATTTTTTACTTGCACATCAATTCCACATAATCCATTGCCCAGCTGCATGCGGCATAAAGAGCAACAAAAACACTCAATATGGAAGTAAAGTCTGAGGGCCTCAATACCCATAGCAGATCCTTCACCTTAAAAAGATGAAGCAAATTTTTAGAGTCATGAATTTGGTAGAAAATTTTTTTTGGCACAGCTTTGATAAGAGTCCTCTAGCCGCCATGTTTACCCATAAACTCAAATAAATGGTCACTTTGAAAGTCCAAAATTTGCGAAATCGATGTCCATTCATTGTATCTAATTTGGAATTAAAGTTAATTTTTCCTTCTTTTCTTATTCTTTGTGTTGTGAACTAAGCAGAAATAAAATTTGTTTTTAAAAGTGTTTTCAACTTTTTTTTTATCCAGGGAATGTTTGACTCCATTTATATTCACTTACTCCATTGATACTGCCTTAATGACTCAGTTTCATAATAATTTTGAACCTTGTTTGTCTTTCTATTTCTCACTTTTTTACGGTGTGGTAACTAAGTAAATTCTGTAACTAAGTGGAAATACAATTTAAATGTAAATTTAAGTGGTTTTTAAGATTTTTCTTCAGCTGAAATTTTATAAGGTTGAAAAAGGGAAAGGGTCCATCAACACTTTTCAACTGTAAAATATTTTTGAATATACTTATATTTGTTTTCTAAATAAATAGGGTCCTAAATTTCCAGTAAAAATTTGGTAGTTATACAAAGTAAATTCCAGTACTTATACAGTTTTTTTCCAATTTTCCCAAAACTTGGATTTTAGACTTATTCCCTTTTTAAACTGACTATTCAAATGATGACAACACTTAAGCATAATATGTGAGAGCTGTGGATAAACATGGTGGCTGGAGGATTCTTATGAAAGCTGTGCCAACTTATATAACCTTCAACATATTTTATAATGTAAATAAGAAGGAAATGGATATCATTAAAATTGGCATTCTGATTGTCAATTAAATAAAAGTACTTTCCAGGGCTCTTATGAACCCTGCACATTTTCATTTAAGAAATAATTTGAGCTAGGTATCTTCAATACTTACATAAACCTTTACCACAACTTGAACAATTATGTACTTCTGATTCCAAGATATTCGAATCACAGTTCATGTCTTGGCGGCTGTCAAGGCTATGAGTGCGTACAACATCTTGCTTCTGGGTGTTATAGCAACTTTCAGAATAATCTCCATTGTTGGATGACGAATCCCAAACAGCCGATCTAGGTCTTTGCTTCTGGAATTCATTTTCTCTGTCACCCCATGTACGTACAGTGACGTCAGGATGATTGGAGAATTGGGGCACCGAATATCTTCTTTCTGAAACGCTTTCCGGATTGGGAACAGTTTTCTTTCTTTCGTCATCTTGAGCGAGCCAGTAATTTTGATTATAAGTAGTTTGAGAAAACACTGGTTCAATCCTTTTCTTATTTACAGGAACAATCTGGAAACAATACACATTTTTAGAATCATTTTACTGTGAAATCATATGTTAAAGATTATTTTGAGTACTTTTTTTATGAAAAGTTATTTACACTATAACAGTGTTTCCAAATCTGGGGTGCCGCAAACTCTACTCTAAAACTATTCACATCTTCTTTTAATCTAGAGCAACATTCCATATAATCCAAAACCTTTTTGCAACTCAATTCCAGGGTTGCAGAATATGTCCGAACGCCCGAACGATGTTCGGGGGAAATTCAGAGAGCTCTGGGGAAATTTTTGCCCAAGTTTATTAAGAAAAAAAATCTACAAATCCAAGTTGTTATTAGTATGTAGCAAATATTTTGGCTGGTGAAAATATCATACCCTCCAAATTCTATGGAAATTAAGAGGAAATTACGGATGATAGCGCAAAGCCGCAATCAATTCGCCGCAAAAGAGGACTTTTCCTAGTGAATACCTGAAAGTCGGCTTTTCCTTGTGTTGATATGCAGGAAAAACAACGTAACCGTGATGGGAGTTGCACTAAAAATCGCATCCTTGTTTGATCACAACAATATTCTTTGATTTTTAAAGTTTAGTTAAAGAGGAGAGTTTTACTGTATTGTCAAATTTGAGAGTTTATTATTCAGATTTTTAACTAGATATATTTTGAGCTAAGGTGACATGTATATCAAAGAAGGTATTAAGTCCATAAAAATTGAAACTAAAAGAAAATTATTATTTAATTAATCATTGAACATTAAAGAAGTTCAGCAAATAAGAAACTATATTTTTTAATAAAAACTCTTTGTACTTTAGTAATAACATGAGCTGGACTGAAAATATGGGGACATTTTTGGGGAAATTTTTATGAAAATATGGAGAATTTTTGGGGGAAATTTCAGACAAAGTTAGTTGTGTTCTGGGGAAATATTAGGCCTTAAAACATTTTCTGCACCCCTGCTCAATTCTAGTCTGATTTTCCAAAATTTTTCGAGGAAAACTACAAAACTAAATTTTTATGAGAATGTATAGGCATGGGTTTGAAACAGAATTAATTTTTTATATCACACTTTGCAAAGTAATAACAACATTTTCTTGCATATAATACCATGCTCTAATTTATCTTTCTACTAAAGAACCTTTTAATATTTGAAGATGTAAAAAAATTCCAATAATTTAAAATTTAAAAAAAAATGAGAGGGAAGTTTTTGTATGTTAGGCTCAATTTATCAATAGAATTCTGACAATTTTATTAACAATAAATGTAAAACGTATGCAAAGATGGTTAGGAGGGTGGCTGATTTTTAAAGATAAAAACTGATAACAAAATCATTGGTTTGAAAAAGTTAAAAAATTTGGAAGTTCATACATTTTATCTACTTTTAATTTAACGGTATCACCAAGTTAACAATGAAAACATCTTTTATAACAGTCCAATGCAGTTTTAAGGTTTTCAAATTAAACTTTTTTTTTTTAAAGAAGGTTGTTATGCAAGAATTTTTAGTCAAAAAAGTTGGGAAACACTGCACTATAACACTAATATAGTCATAATAATGAAGCTTTTAACTAGCTGTAAGTGATATTATTAAGCGATTAGTACAAAGATAAGAGCATAGTTTACTTTTAAATTCTGCTATTTATAATTATAATAATTCCCTAATAAGAATAAGAAATATTTCTACTTAAAATGTAAAATTGAGAAGTAAATAACAGAAAGATATAGCCTTTATAGTGGTCAATAGATAATCTATTATAGGTTATTTGATCAAAGATAAATACCATTGACAAAACAAGATTGTATGAATGTACAATAATACTTATTAAGCTTAAACTGATTAAAATGGGAATCATGCAATGAAAAATTAAAAATATTATTAATAACCTTTTCTGTAATCCACTTGTTACTATCCATTATTTTTGCTTTTGGTGCTGCACCCAAAGAAATAATGTTCTGCTTAGCCTTGTTCTGGGGACTTTCACAGTTTTTAAGACCTTCATCTAGAAAAGATTTACATGTTTAGAGAAAACAGTAACCATACTAAATATTCAATCAGGTATTCTAAAATTGAGAGATTGCGAGAAAACAATTACCAGAGCTTGGACTGGGTACATCCACAGAAGTTACAGACTGAAAATCAGAATCATTCTCCTGAAAAACAAAATGAACAAATAAGGATAAAAAAGAATGTAAATTAAATTAACAAATAATTCACAATAATCATAACTTTGAAATTTAATTATCTGTTTTTTACAATGGGTGAATTTTGATCTTACCACACTTTCTTTCCAGTTTTCAATGTTACCATCCAAAGAGCCAACTGTACTTCCTTCAGTGTCTTCCAAATAGTAATCAGAAAAGTCATCTAAAGAATAACAAATTTTGTTTCTTTATTTGCTAAGATTTACAAACCAAAATAGAAAAGCCTGGATTTTACATATTAGGTAAACCATAATATACATATCAATGAAAACCAACTTTGAATAAATATTGTAAGATAATTTAACCCTATAATTCTCTTGTTCAAATGTAAGTGTCACTATTAAATTTAAAAATTCTTACTAGTCATATTCATAGTTCATTCATATAGGAACATATAAGTAAGCAACTTAAAATTGATGTACTATTTAGAAAAGATGTTTAAGATATGAATTTATTGAAGGTAAAAAATCTTACTTTGAGTAGCATAATCTTGAGATTCTAATTCAATTGGGTCATTTGCATAAAGGGGAGCAGATACATCAGTTTCAGCCAATGAAAGTCTTTTCTCGAGCCACTGATTTTGCTCTCTTTCTTGTTTCAATATTTCTTCTAATCCCGGAGGAGGAGGCAGTATGTTATCTAGAAAAATTTTTAATGTCAACTCCAAAACATATTAGAACTACATTTCAATAAAGACTTTAATTAAACAAAAGGAGAGTTTTATTGACCCAAAGAAATGTTGGTGTCAGCCATTTCAACACATTTTCACTCTTCAAGACTGGATTTTGAACTATCTTTTTATTAATTTTAACCCAGTCTAGTCCATGTTTTTTTTTAAATTTCAGAAAAACTTATAAAATATCATACAAACAATTAAAAACAAGGTCCTTAGATTTTAAATTAAAGCTTTATCTGAATAAAATAATCTTATTTGTGGGCAAAATGTGCAATGTAAGTACTGAAATTTAGTACAAATCACTGCCAATAGGTCAGTTTATTTTTCATTTTGTAATAAACACGGGACAACAGACATTTAGAAAGAAAGAATTCTGTCCCCAGGACAGAAGTGGCACCCATGGGTTATTGTTTAAGAAAAGATAATTCATGGGTGGATTTAAGAGGAAGACCCTGTAAGGAACCACACATTTTGAGGGGATTTGCTTTTTCTGATTGCTATAGAAACATAATTTATCATTAAAATAATAGAACATCCTGAAAAAGTTGAGAGGAGCAATGCACCTTATAAGCAACCCCTGAAATTCACCTATTGGTGAAATTTAACAGTCTTTCAGTATAAAGAAAGGCCCAACAATATAAGAGAAGTAAGAGCTCATCCATGACACTTACAAGTAGCCTAGTTATGAGAACTCATTCCAGAGATAGGATTACTATTTAATTTATGTGGATTTAAAGCTGTTATGTCCAGAAAAATTTATTAACAAGTTTCGAATTTAAATGCCACTTATTTTCAATCACAAAATACCACTGGATAGGAATATTTTATTTATTATTTCATTCTAAAAAATGTATTTCACCAGCTTAAGAAATGTATTGATTTTGATCATAAAATGCAAAATGTTTTGTAGCCAATATACTCATTTTGTATCTACATTAACACTATTGATGAAAGTAAAAAATGTATTGAAAAGTTCATAAAGAAACTACACTTACCAACATCTATTCCTTCTGGGGAATCAAGTCCTAAGAAATCAGATCTACGGCGCCATAACTCTTTCTTAATCCTCTTGGTTGAGTTGGCACGGACCATTGGGATAATCTAAAAGACAATCTAGATTAGTAAAGAGATCACTGATTTAAAACTAATGCAGCTTATGACAATTAACATACACTGCTTAAGAAATAAAAATATTTTAAACTAATAATTAGGAATTAACACATAAACTAAAACTTTCATAACAGTATAAAGGGGATATAGCTAGAAAGTACATGGTGATAGCTAAAAAAAGCTTTATTTATGATTTTTTAACTTCAAATTTTTAAAGAGTGCTGTTAATTTTTTATGGCCACAAGGCCATCAGACCGGACAAGATAGATTATATTTAAAATAAAATGGCAGAAAGCTTTAGTCTGATGTGATCTATACATCAAGTATGATAAAAGTTCATTTTAATTAATTGAATTAAAAGTTGATGATAGTTAAAATCTTGGATGTGATAAAAAAAAACCAATGAGATGGGTGAACTTGAGTAAAAAAAAGTAAAATTTGATGTAGTGGATAAAATATTTGATAAATTAAAATTTCTACCTTTAAAATATGATCCCTCACAACATTAAAACATGGACTTTCGCACAAAATATATTTTAACAGAAAAGACAATGCCACAATAGGAACAGATGGGAGCCTGCTCTTAATGAGTAAGTGATGATAGGTGAACTGGGTAATATATGGCCAACTGATTATAACTTGCATGTTTGAAAGAAAGTTAAGTGTTTTCTTACCTCTTTTTCTTCCAGTGTGTCATTTTCTGGAGGAGGGGGTGGAGGGGGAGGTTCACGGGGTGGTTCCATATTTCGGGGAGTAAGGTCATGCAAGAGTTCAGCTTCTTCAGACAAATAGAGCCATTGCTTGTTCATGTCTTGATCCAAGCAGTCATCCATTCCCTGTTTGCCAATCAAAAAATAACAAATTAGGGAATCATGTTAGGTTAATTTCATGAGTGACGCACACTACAAATGAGCTACATTTGATTCTTAAAATCACAAGTGATTTTTACTATAGATTTTCTGTTTTTGGCAAAATCTCAGTTGTGACTTACACTACTCTTCCCTGCAGTCTAAGTCACTCAGATTTTGCCAAGGGCAGAAAATCTATCATAAAATAAATGAATTGTAGTAGCTTATATTTACAAACCAACCATAAGCAAAAGGAAAACCAAAGTAGATATAATTTAATACAATAATAATCCTTTAGTTTTGATTTTAAGATTCAAATTTAGCTCAATTGTAGTGGGGACTTGCATGTGGAATTACCTATTAATAAATATAAAACTATGATTATCACTAACTATAACTCAAAAACCATCTTAGTTAACATCATTGTTTTAAAAAATGAGAGAAAACTTAGAAAATTCTAAATTACTTATATTCTGAATTAGTTTAATGCAAATTTAATGTGGTACTTTCGTTCTAAGTTATGGACATTTTTGCCAAGATCAAATTGAAGGGTTTGGTGGATGAAGGGGCTATGTTACATTTTTTGAAAACACAATCTAATACAATGGATAAAAGAGTTATGAGCAGAAGTGTTATGTAGCAAAATCTGAATAATTCAAAACAGCTAAAAACAAAGATATGAAGAAGATGAAGGGGCTATGTAATATTAAACATTATGTAACAATAAAACTTTGAGCCTAAATTACTCTAAATTAGGGTTTTGTTACATAACCCCTTCATCTCCCAAGCTCTCTGTAATTATGAATGCAACTTTAACATTATATACCAATGTATGTAATATTTTTAAGTTTTGGTTTGCTGAAAAGGATCAAGAGCTTAAAAGGCAAGATCCCTTTATTTTTACAATAAAATTACCTCATCATATATTTCATCTTGCTGTTCCAGCTGGTGCATCAATCTTTGTTCTATTTCATCAATAACATCCAAGCAGGTTATCTGGTCTATGCTTTCATCCAGCTCTCTGTTGTATTCCTCCTCTTGCTCTTCGGAATAACCACAATCGTTATCTTCTCGCATGTAATCTTCGGGACCATATTCTTCCTCATCAATAGGAACATTTTCATTTGGATTCTCCGCTAAAATTTCTGTACATGACAAGACATCTGCATCATTGGAATATGTATGGGAGACAGAGATCTGAATGGAATTTTCAAGTTCTTGGCAACTCAGAGGCTTAGAAGATTCTTCACCATTTGACTCATCATTTGGAAGAGGAGACAAGTTTGATGGCAAAGTTTCAATGACTGTTTCAGTATCGGGAGTTTCGGATGATGTTGTAGTGCTAGCAGAAATCTAAAAAAAAACAAGCAATGATTACTATACACAGGTGACAGTATTTGTAAGACTAAACATAAACATGCAATTAAATCTAAGTAGTGTTTGGCACTAGTTAACTAGAACTAGTTGCAACTAGAAGTTAACTACCGATCAACTAGTAGTTTAAAGTAGTTAAAATATTAGCTGAACTACTTTTTTAATAACTACTAGTTAAAACTATCAAATTTTAAACTACTTCAGAAAAATTTGTTTAAAATTTAAAAAAAAAAATAAAATTTTTAACAAAATATACAAAAAATCGTACTGCTATCTATTACTACAATGTCATTTTATGTGCTAACTTTTCAAATGTGTCAATTCTTAACAAATTTAAAAAAGATGATGGAGTACTCAAATACCATAACCAGAAATAAGGGCCCTTTTTGAGCGAAGCGTAAACATTTTTGGTGATATAGATAAGAAAGATGTATTAGAATTTTGCAAAAACTAGGTTATGAAATTAAATAGACTAGTTAACTACTTTGGGAAATTTTTAACTACTGGTTGCAACTAGATTTTCCCAGACTAGTTAGTAGTTAACTATTTTTTGAATCACTAGTTGCTGAACACTACTATACATAGGTGACAGCATTTGTAAGACAAAACATAAACATCAATAGCATGCAATTGAATCTATGGTTGCAATTAAAATGTAATGCTTTCATAGTTGAATATGGAATATGAAAAGGTGGATGGTGCATGCAGTAGACGAAAGGTAGAGTATGTGAATGAAAATAACATGCAAAAGTTGTACATGCAGTCAAGACCAAACTTACATTGCATGCAGCAAGTTACTTTAAATATCTTACCACATCATCTTCATCAATTTTCTCTAATGGTAAGCACAATGGTGAAGGGTTTGACTGCATATTATCAACAGACTCATCATTTTCATCCGTATTACACATGTTATTCTCAAAATATTCTAAGTTATCAACACCTTCAGCACCATAAATGTTTTCCTCAGTCATATTACTTTCTGTATAAAAGTCTAATGCATCTAGATTATCAACATTATCAGAATCATTTTCAGGTACACCGCATAAAAGGGGATCTGATTCTGCATTAATGTCTAAAATATTATCATAAATATCATTCTCGTAAAATGAGTTATATTCAGAATTTAATTGCTCTGAATCTATGTCAACAGCTTTAGTATCCTCAATGTTATCACCAAACTCTAAATTTGAAGAGGCTAAGTTAGACAAAGAGGGTATTTCCGTTACCTGATCTGAGGTATCTGTATTATTCTTGATTATTTCGAGCGATGGACTTATTTCCTGTTCTTCTGAAACATGGGGAAAATGCATGGTCGTTTCCTCCATTTTCATGGAACTGACACCCGAGACAATTTCATTGATAGTCTCAGAATCCAGTTCATCTATAACATCAATTGAATGAGTACTTTGAAGAACAGGAGAACTTTCAGGTCGCAATTGATCTTCACTTATGGTAGAGTCAGTATACAGGATTTCAGGTTGAGATAATACTTGAGGGAAGGAACTGTCGCTTGTAAGAATATTTTCATTAACATTTAAATTGTCTTTATCATTAAAAACAGGTTCAGTCAGTACTGGTGTGTCACTAATTGCAGATTCTACTATTGATGCAGCAGCATTAGTTGAATAATTTTGAGATTCATTCCGTGGCAAAATGGTCTCCTCCATATAAGTTGAGCTATCATTGCAGCCATTGACTGTGCTTGATCCAGTTTTGGCGGCAATGTTTGTCTTGGGTTTCAACTTAGGTTTCACTGGCACTGGTGGTGGCGGTTTTTTCTTAACAAGACTACTTTCTTGATCAATTTGAGCAAATGTTAGGTCACCCGATAGTCTTTTCTCCACATTCTCCAAGACACTGGGAGTTCCTTGAGACAAACAAGAAGATCTTCGATAGATAACGTTGGTTTCACTTTTGCCATTTTCAAAAGCCGATCGCCTTCTAAGAACAAGAGATTCGCTTTTGTTGTCTTCAGACTTAGAATTTGCAGATGGTTTCCCTCCATCATTCGTTGAAGAGGCGGGGTTAGCTTTCGAGCTAAAAAGTGCAAGTTTCTCGGCAAAAGAGGATTTCTTGCCAGTTGACTTAGGCTTCACTTCCGGGCAGGGAGGAACTAAAAAAGAGAAAAGAAGAAATGAATGAATGAGTAAAAAAAATTTCAATCTTACAAGGTGGCCACAGAAAACTTATTTCAAAATTCCCTGATAATTCCAGGTTTTCCCAGATAATCCCGTATGATTTTCCCTGATATTTTAGAAATATAGTAAATTCTAATCTTCTAGAAAACAGGAGGACTGTGTAATCGGAAAAAAGAAGGAATATAAATTATATTATTTCTAGACCTTTATCACAAAAGAACCCTTTTTTGAACATTCGCTTTGCATTGCAACCACACTAATTTATATGTATTCGAGATTTTATTCTGTAGGAAGGAGAAGGGAAATGCACATTTAAAGATTTGAAAATTAGAAAAATGTTGAATATATTTTTAAAACTAATGCAATTTTCAAAATTTCCCTGATTATTAACAGATTTTCTAAAACTCCCTGATTTTCAGGTTTTTTAATTTTCCCTGACAATTCCAGGTTTAAGGTTTTCAAGGTCTGTATCCGCTTTAATATTGTTTAGTAATAGTAGCTAGTTATCAGTATGAGGTTAAAATTACCTGATTTGGTAGACGAATTTTTCTCATCCAACTTATCAACTATTATGTCTAAAACACCAGTATAAACAGCTTGTTTTACAGAAAATACAAGGGAAGCATGACTACATTCATCAGTAAGTTCACCATTCAATGATAGTATTTTGTCTCCTTCTTTCAGACCAGCAGTTTCAGCAGGGCCATCTGCAAAACATTATATGTTGTTAAAAACATAAAAAAATGTAATTTTCAATGGCATTTTTCAAACATTAAAGAAGTGAGCTAAATTACATTTTGTTACACTATCGATTTTTGCAGCACATCCTTGATCTTTTCCTCCTTTGAGAGTAAAACCAAATCCTCTATTGTCACCTGGTTTAATACTTAAGTTGTAAGATTGAGAGTGTTGGTTTGTCTGGAAATATAAATACACAGAAATTAATATATAATGTGCAGAGGAAACATACAAAAAGTGGCATTTAAGATGCATTTAAAGAAATGTTTGCGTCAACTTAACTAAAAAATGGGATCAGTAGAAATAAAAGTGCTAGAGACCGAAGAACATTAGACCTTCAAAAATTAAGTAAATATATTCTAAGCTAACACGGTAAGGGCACAATGTAGATATGCAGCCATTTTGTATTCTTTCACAAAGCCCTAAGTGAAGACACACACTGATAGTAAGTACAGTCCACTCCGCTCATCACATTTGTCCAAGAGTAGAATGATAACAATATCTGATTGATAGGTGATTTGACACAAAAAGTTTCACACAGTGTAACTCAACTTTTGCATTAAAATCACAACTATGAAGTCCTAATAGAAGTATTTAAAACGATTCTCTAGTTAGTATTTTGCAAATTATACATTCATAAAGAAAAATGTGAAAGGGGAACATATAACACTAATAAATAAATGGCTCATTTTGTATGTTTCAACAAATTTTGATAACATTAGGTGAAATGTTGATCACATAAAACAGCGCATTTTACATTAAATCAAATAGAAGTGATCAGGACTGATCAATTTTGATAACATTAACTGTGATCACAATAAGCAGTCTACTTTAGTTTATAAATTTTTAAGCATAAATAGTCCCTCTTAATTTTTTTGTCTTATCCATAAAATTCAACAGTAATTTGGTACCCTGTACTATAACCTTTGGGTAAAATATAATTTTTTACTTTAAAAAATGAATAATTAATTACCTTGGGTTTATTTTCTTTTGAAAATGAACCTTGATCTTTAATAAGCTGACTTGAATATGTATCGATGCAACTTTCAATCCTGCTCTCAGTTCCATTTCGGTTTTCATCAACATATCTTGCCTTTGAATCCGGTTCAGGTTTATGATAGTCTGATAAATAGGATACATCATCTTCCGATGAAATTGTTTCACTATCACCAGCGTGGCCTTCGATATCAGAGGGCTCAGTAGATGAAAAGTTGTCAAACCCAGACAGGTCACTGTGGGTAAGATGAGGAAACTGGTTGTTGGAAGTGACTTCATCATCTTTGATTTCCACTATTGTTTTGTCTCTTTTCAACCTCGATTGGGGTTTTTGAGGCACTTTAGGAGGCTCTTTCTCAGTAACCTATAAGTAAACAAACCATTAACATACATAATAAATGAAATGAGGAATATTTCCACATGCATATAAGGTTACCTTTTGTTAAAAAATGAAATTGGAGAGCAGACAAATAAATCATATTTATGTTAATTGTGAGAAAAAAGCCTACATAAAAGCATTTTATTGTTATCTAGCTATTTAGACACAAAATTAATCAGCAATGTTTACAATATTGACTTGATTAAAAAGAAAAATTGAAGTATTACTTTTTGTTTATTTTTAAAAACAAAATTAATATCGAGGTTTAATTTTACATTTAGGCTAAAGGAATGTTAAGAAAAAAAAATTCCATTAAAAATAGCATTGTTTATTTCCTTATCAACAGAAAACTTAAAAGGGATTCTATTTGTTTGTTTACATTTGACAGGCCTTCCATTTCGGAATTTTTAAGTGCGTTACGCTGAATTCGAGAGGTTGCAAATAAAAAGAAGGTTCCAAAATTTAAAATTTGTTTAAAAAGACCAAAACACTTGTTCTAAAATAGGTCTGTAAAGAAATATGATTTAAACTTCTGTTAAGACTAAGTCCTTCTGTTAAGGCAGTCAGCAGTTGTCCCAAAAATATTTAAAAACTAAAATCATAAAACTTCCTTAAAATAAATATTAATTAATTTAACAAATTAATTAAACAATTTTAATAGCACACTATTCAAACGACACATCTAAAATTTGTGCCCCAACATTTTATTTACCTCAGTGAAATCAAACACGAGAAGAGCGAAAAACGAAAGTGATTTCCAAAATGTAAACAAGATTGATTTGCTATTTCTCTGCCATTCGCGCAATCCCGATTGGCCTGGATTATTAAAATTAATAGAAAATAATTAAGAGTTTACATCGTCATACCACGTGAAAAAGTTGAGGAATATTTACCAACACCAAAACACGATCGAAATCGAATCGAAACAAAACAGAGTGATCCGCGATACGTGGTGGCATCTAGTATTAGCTAGTAGAAAAAACCTTTGTATCTCCTCACAATCACGAGAAATCATTCCACGAGAAATTGGCAAATTGCCAAGGAGTATGAAGGTTGCATTGCTATTCTATTGGGTCATATTTTTTTGAAAATTTGACTTTAT
This sequence comes from Tetragnatha montana, assembly GCA_963680715.1. Lineage (NCBI taxonomy): Eukaryota > Metazoa > Arthropoda > Arachnida > Araneae > Tetragnathidae > Tetragnatha > Tetragnatha montana. The sequence continues at coordinate 56,108,085 of OY796679.1, forward strand.
ATCGTCAAACCGACAAAACCGAAATATTTCTGAATATATTTTAAGTAGGTCGAAACAAATTTCTGCGGATACTGAGGTTTTGAAGTTTTGAGAATTTTTCTGAAAAGAAGCCTTCCTGAAAATGCTTGTGAAATTAAAAAATGCTCTCTAAAGTCTAAATGATAAATGATAGCTTGGATAGTTGGCTAAATTATCTACAATAGAAATTGGGATCGGAATAATATCCTAAGAAAAAACGTGATATTTATAAAACTAATTTTTTGCGACCTTTCAAAACGCCAAGAGAAGTGCTCTTAAAAAAATAAATAAAATCTAAACAAGAATTTATCAAATATTTGCTATGAATTTAAGTAAGCGACTTAATCGTAAACCAAGAAAAAAAATTCTTGAATCTAGTCAAAAATATATAAAAATCACGAATGTTAAAAAAACCCACAATTTATTTGAAATCGCAAAATCAACTTTTTTGTCTTTCTAGATGGATTACTTAAAAAAAAGTTTGATACTTAAAAAAAAATTACGGAAAAAATAATTTCCCTGAGGTCATGTATTTTTTATTTCAAAATCCATTTGAATGTTTCATAGGGTTCTTGGAGAAGATGCGAAAAACAAGAGAATCCCCGTCTAAAACGTCTCGAAGAGGAAGAAAACCCTACGAATGAAACTCTTTCCATAGCTTTTAGAGAAGATGTGGAGAACCGAGAGAAACGTCTGAATGGAACTTTTTCTACCGTCATCTGAGAGGATGCGGAAGAGCAAAGAGACGTCTTTGGATGGAGAACCCACATCATTCCTCAGAAAGAATGCAGAGGAACTTACTAGTGGAGCATAAGGATAACGCTGCTTACGGTTTTCCGAGAGGATGCAAAAGAGCAATTGAAGCCCCTGGATGAAGCGCTATCTACATTCCTGTGAGAAGATTCATCAGAGCAAGTGAAACATCACGATGAAACGATGGTCTTCAGGGAGGATGCAGAAGAGCAGGAGAAGTTCAAAGAGGAAACGTTCTCCACATTCCTTACAGAAGATGCAGAAGAGCAAATCCCCTATACAGTTCTCACTATACGGTCCCCAGAAACGATTCAGAAGAGCAAGAGAAGTCACATACAGGCGTTCTCCTTACGGGCTTTAGAGAGGATGCATAAGAGTTATAGAAGCCTCTGAATTAATAACTATGCGTGGCTTACCTTATCATCTCATAAATCAAACAATTGTTAAATTGTTAAATCTGCGTTTTCTTAATAGGCACAACAGTTTTCCAAGAGGCCTTTCGTATCAGTCTTTATTAAATTTGATTTTTGAAAAGCTTAACAAGCTTAAATTTTAACTATCAACTAAATTTCTTTAGCGAATATTGAGGTTTCTTTTTAAATTTTTTTTTAAAAATTCTACATACGAACGCACGCTAGAGATTCAAAATTTTCTCTTCCCTCGTAAGTTTGCATGCGTTTCCGTCATTTTGAAATACGATTGATTAGTCGTTAAAATACAGATAATGCTTTTAAGTACGGAATGAAAAATAAAATACATTAAACTTACTTTATCGAATTTATGAATATCGCTGTCAATGCTTTCAGATTCAGATGTCATCCCTTCACTCGTGTCTGACCGTAAAATGGAACTGTGATTGTCTAACATGTCATCGGGTTCTGGGGTCCCTCCTAAACCACTATCATTTCCTTGTCCAATGTACAAATCCAAGTTATATGATCGGGAGGATGACCTAGAAATAGAGACATTAAATTACAGAAAAACATAAGGTAATTAATCAACACAGAAGAATAAGACGAAGCATCCATCATCGTCATTTAAATTCTAAGAAAGTATTACATTTAGAAAATTAATTAGTTGAAGAAACGTACCTCATTTCAGAGAATTTCTTAATTTTTCTTTGTTGTTGAAGGATTTGTTCTTGCCTTAGCTGTTCCTCTGCTTCTATCTGCCTCATTTCCTCAGCCCTTTGAATTACTTTCTCAGAAACCTTTCGCCTGCGTGACTTCCAATTATCCAAATTCTGAAAGGGAAAACCACAGAATTATTACTCGCCAAGAAGGGTCAACGGATTTGGGTGAGTAAGGAGATATAATTTAAAACAAAAATACTCTCCCTTGTATAGTGAGAAATATTTATATTGGTTTTACCGATAGTAGAGAATGTGCTGTTTTAATGAACACTTCCCACCTTTAAAATAGGTTTGGCTTTATCCCATAACATCCTTTTCCTTTGATATTTTTGACCCCCTTTTTTTTCTTTAAATTTCAGGTTATATTATAATATTAATTCATTTTTCTTACTGGACCAAACTGACCTTCTTGCCAAAATGTTCATAATATCACACTGTTCAACAATGAAAAAATTTCTTTGATGAAAATAGTCATTTCTAATAGATTTTGGGTCGCTGAAAACGAAAATTGCCATCAAAATTCTCAATTGGTTCGGGATTTTCGGGGAACGGCCCCTCCCCCTTTTTACGTTTTTTGATGGCTTAATGACTTTGAATTCGATTTTCAGTGTCAAAAAGCATTACTGAAGTCTTGAAACTACTCACAAACGGACAAGGAAGGTTTAAATTTATAAAATGTGAAATTTTGTAGCAAATGGATAGGTTTAAGGGGTCATTACCCCCCTAAAAAGGCGAAAAAATAGCTAAAAATAATAGAGATTTTTATACGATATTTTTTCCTATTATTTTTTACGCAATTCACCTTTGAAGGGTCCTAACCCATCCCCAAGGACCCAAATTTGATGTCAATATGCAGCAATAATTTTTACTAAAAGCGGTTGAGGTGCTAGCGCCCCAAAAGCCCCCGCGGAAGAGTCCGAAAGACTCTCTCAATCGCTTTGTCACTCGCGCGCTCTGGAATTAATATTTTTGCTTTGAGAAGTTTAAAATAGACATAAGGGCATATAAATGTATGGTATACTGAACCTTTTAACTTAATTGGCCACTAAATCAGTCAAACAGGGTGTTGGTACTACTACGCGGGCGGAATAGAACTGGTGTCAGAGCGCGCGAGTGACAAACGCGATTGAGAGGGTCTTTCGTACTCTTCCGCGGGGGCTTTTGGGGCGCTAACACCTCAACCGCTTTTAGTAAAAACTATTGCTGCATATTGACATCAAATTTGGGTCCTTGGGGATGGGTTAGGACCCTTCAAAGGTGAATTGCGTAAAAAATAATAGGAAAAAATATCGTATAAAAATCTCTATTATTTTTAGGTATTTTTTCGCCTTTTTAGGGGGTAAATGACCCCTTAAACCTATCCATTTGCTACAAAATTTCACATTTTATAAATTTAAACCTTCCTTGTCCGTTTGTGAGTTGTTTCAAGACTTCAGTAATGCTTTTTGACACTGAAAATCGAATTCAAAGTCATTAAGTCATCAAAAAACGTAAAACGGGGGAGGGGCATTTCCCCGAAATCCCGAACCAATTGAGAATTTTGATGGCGATTTTCGTTTTCAGCGACCCAAAATCTATAAGAAATGACTATTTTCATCAAAGAAAAAATTTTGAAGGTCAAATTTGTTGAACAGTGTTATTGGAGGGTGGAATATTAGATTGTAGAGTCACGAAATAAAAAAAAAAGACTCTCTAGTATGCAGTTAGCCTCTAATGTTTCCTGTGAAAGAATCTTATTTTTTGAAAAAAAAATATGATTATAATAATTACTGTCAAAGTGAATATCAATGTGAGGTATGTTTCCTTCTGAAAAGCGTGGCGTCTTTAAAATTTAAGAGGTGGTGAGATGCGGGAAAAACCCCGTCCTGCGTACTTTTAGCCGCCATGTCGGGTAAGGGTAAGCAGTAAATTTTTCAATTCCTTTTTAACATATTTTTGTTAAAGCTAAAACTTTTCTTTTTTTGTACCTTAATTTTTATGTAAATAAACTTCTGCAAATTTTTGAGGCTCTGGCTTTAAAATTCTCCATTTTGTAGCCCAAAATCATTTTTGTGCATACTCCTATCCCGTATGTAAGATTTTAGCGGACATTCAAGCTAGTAAATTATTAAGGTATAAATAATATAAAAGTATAAAAGGTGAGTATTCAAATAGCAGATGCTTACGTCACTTACCGACTGCCATTCCTCTTCACCTTCTTTTAAAGCTTCTCGAGTTATCTTCACTTCTTTGGTTAGTTTAATTTGAGTCTCCGCCTGTGAAATAAAAGGATCAGATTGTAAATCTTACAAATGTAGTTTAACATCAACTGGTCATAAATTTAATTTAGTTCTGTAGTTTCAAAGAATATTTAAAAGGTGATTCTTCAGAATGCAATACTTCATAGAAAGGAAAATAAAATTTTAAAGCAAAAAAAAAATATTCACATTTTTTCTTCGTTGAAAGCGAATATGATTAAAAAATATCAGTAAAAAATACAAAACATTCTTAGTACTTTTTAGTGAGGTGAGAAATGTTTCCAGAAAAATAATCTTGAAATTATTTTTAAAATATTCTCTAATTCTTAAAAAGCACCACACAAACACAAGGTCCTAGGTACCCCAGCAGGGTCTTATTTATCATCCTTCATACGAGGGCTTAAGTCCGAAATTTTCCTTTTTAGAAAAAAAAAAAAAAAAAAATAGGAATTTTTTGATAGATAAAGAGAGAGAGATAATATATGTTAAATATAACTCTACAGAGCATATTTATAGGCAGGATTTGAATCTTTGTACTTCATTTAATAATTTTTTTTTGATCACAGAAGATGATTTAGGTTTGTGAACTAGCTTTAAATTCCTTAAACAACGCCCTGTTTCCCTTGGTGTTCTATACATATGCTTCTGCCTCACTGAGAGAAATGACGATTTCAAATCTGAGTACTACATCGATAGTTTCCTTTTGATATGAAACTGTTTGTTTCAAAGATGAAAACACAATTATTACAATTTTGAAATACCAGAAATACTAAGTTTCAAACAATTTAATAGTCACCACTCAAATTATATGTACTTTTGTTTAATTTTAGCAGTTTATGAAATTTAACATACCTTGATACACCCACTTAAAAAAAAATTTAATACGTGATAGTCCGCTTTTCTCAGATGCGGCATCACACTCTAATTACACTGTAAATGAAAATGTCTGAAATTCAGACACATAAGCGTCTAAATTGGATGGTTCAAATTTCAGACACAAAAATGCGTCTGAAATATTTCAGACACTTCAAGTGTCTGAAATTCAGAAAAAATAAAAAAAATTCAGGAAAAAATAAAAAATTAACGTGACTGCGGAGGGTAGGGTTCGAACTCGGGTCTACCGCGTGCCAGGTTAGCACGCTAACCATTCAGCCATAGGAACTTGGCTAAGCCTAGGACAAATAAAATCAAGATGTTGCTACAGATTTAGCGCATTGCTGTTTGTAATACTGCTTTTAAGGGATTTTAATTGTAGATCTTTTAATTCTTTTTTATTCTAGGTTGGGATTTTTTAATTTTTTTTAGGCTTATGAGCAAGTATTTTATTAATAACATTAATAAAAACACAATTTTAAGAAAAATTAAAATCAAGAATCAATAAATTAGGAGTTGAAATACAATAAAAAGTAACACTTGCATAAAATTTTTGGAAGCATTAAATAGTCGGTGTCAAAAAGAATGAAAAGAAAATCACGTAAATGTAATAAAAATATATTAATCAGTTCAACAGTCATAAATTACGAAAAAAAGCTGTTTAATTCTGACAGGACAAATCTTTCAAGAAACAACCATCCGAGAGTAGGAGAAATATTTTTCGACCAATGAATTTTAATCATATTTCCGGGTTTCTGTTTTATAAATAATTCTACAACAAAAATTGGAAAACTGATTCATAACATTGCATATCTTTTGAAAACTTACTTTTATAAAGTTGCAACATATTAAATTGCTAAAATTATTTAGAATGTATATATTAATATACCAAATTTCTTGGATGAAATAAGCATATTTTTTATTATTTTTTATAAAAAGTAATAAAGTTAAATAAAATTAATATGTAATAGAAAAAATAATAAACACAGGACGACGTAAGACGCATCAAGTGTCTGAACTGAAATTCAGATGTTTAGGTGTCTGAATTTGAAATTCAGATGTTTGCGGTGTTTGAATTTGAAATTCAGATGTTTGTGGTGTCTGAATTTTTTTAAGTCAGACACTTATGTGTCTGAAAGATCGTTTCAGACACTTAAGTGTTTTAATTTCAGACATGCTTATTTGCAGTGTACAAGTGAACCACTCACATTCCGATCGAGTATTGTACCATCGAAAGGGTTCATTTTGACCAAGGGCATGATGCATCCTTTTTGAGTACCTGCATATTTTCAGAAATGAGTTTATACATGTTTCGCACTTGAGCTAATTTGATTCGGAGCCAGTTTGAGTTTGTGAAATACATACTCAGAGAATCATGTATTTTTTACTCAGATTTGAAAATGCCGTTTTAAGTTGTAAACTTTTAGTTGTGGGGATATTTACTAATTAGGAGGGGGCAGTGTTATTCCTAGGATTTTTTTGGAGGAGTAAAAATACTCCTTGACTTTTTTAGGAGGAGTGAAATTGAAATTGAATTATGAGGAGTGAAATGCGGAAATAGCATGAACTACATTATACAGAGACACGAAAAAACCGCAATCAAACTCCCTAAGTATCAGAACAATAAATGAAAAAAATTACTATGGCTGTATGTAAACACAATTAAATAGTATGATAATTAGGGTACCGCGGCTTTTGGCAATTGGCTTTGACCAGAAGTCGGGCGAAAATGTCTCCGCTGAGATCAGTTGGTGTTTTGAGTAGAAACATATTATTTGTTGATTTAGGCGGTGCATTTTATAAGCTAAGCCTTTGCGAAAAATTCAAAGAGTGAAAATACTCCTGGCTAGTTTTTTAAAGAGTATTTCCGATTTTCGAGGAGTGAAATACTCCCTCAAAGGAGTTAAAAATATGTCTGGAGGGTATAATAATTTTCTTTACCTTCTTGTAGAGCGGCGACTGCACCTTGACGAACTGCAAGGGGTTGTGCGAGGGGGGCAGCTTGGCCACTTTCCCCACCGTCGTCCGAGTGGGGATGTAGTCCAGGGCCTGCTGCTGACCACCGCTGCCGCTGCTTTCCAAGGAGTCCGTGGAGGGGGACCTTGAAGGTTCCCAGGGCTGCAGGGGGGGCATCGCTGCCGCCCCCTTGGCCTCCGTCGTGCTGCCCGGCATGCTACTGTCCCATCACGCCGTCTGTTACTGGACCTTCATTCATTCTGAGGAGAAGAGAAGACACACTATGAGTACTATATTAAGTTTATAATCAGTGTATCGAAGATTATACAGTTTCCTCTGGGGTCGATAAAATGAGGACCGAGTTAACTTGGGGAAACAAAGGGTTTTGCCTCAGCTGACTGTAACTTTCAGGCACACGTTTTGTAACAGCTAGTTATACTGGAGTTAGAAGGTCTAACGACCTAGTACTGCTTTAAGTATCCCCCTCGTGTTTTTTCTACAGCAGATTTTTCAGTGAAGAAAATTTTACTTCAGCTCAGATTAAACCAAGAATCCTTGTTTTACGAAGGTAAAATATTAAAATTCCCCCAGGCCTTGAAAGTTCTGTAATGAAAAAAATATTTGAATTTTGGGGTGAACATGTGTTTTTTGAGTGTCTAATGTATGATTTTTATCATATAAATATCTCTCATCCTTGGTTCATTTCCGTACTAATAACTATAATTTTATCTCTTAAAACCACGTGAAATTTAGATTAATAGCATAGTTTATCAAATCCGCTCGAAAAGTGAACAATTTCTTACTGGAGAATCACTCTTAGAAAGGGAAAAGTGATTATTGCATTTCTTGCCGTACGAGATTCTTGTCACCCATTGAGTGTCACAATTTAAAACTTCATATTAAACCCATATTTCACTTTTCAATTTATGCACCATAATTTTGGTTTCTAAGACTCAGTAAATACCGAAAGTCAAAATAAGCAGTGGCGAAAAGCCTTTATTTAGTCCTATTTCTATCTATTTCCATATTTTTGTGGTTAATTATGAATACCTAAGTATACACTCTATTTACAATCATATATAATAGTATGAGATCATGAAAATTAAAATTAAAATTAAGTACGTGGACCTGGTGAAACATTGGTTTAGCCACCCATTATAATTATGGAACACTGCCAGAACATTAAATTGTGAATGGGTCATGAATTTAAATAAGAACTTTGTAATGAGGATATTCGCTTAATTTTAAATCATGAAGGAATGCTGCTTACCTAAATTATGGCATTGCACCATTCTTAATTAACCTGGATATACAAGATATTTGAATTAAATTAAATCCTTCAGATTATCTGAGTTTCCATAAACAGCCATTGCTAATCCACCCCATTTGCATATTATCTGATAACAACCGAGGGATATTAATTAAAATTAAAAAATCCTTTTACATTAATTTAATTTGCTTATCGGGGTCCATTCAACCTCAGTCCAAGGTTTCTTGGTGTTAACACTTTTGGTTAATGGTCCAGACAATGGGCGGCCGTTATGCCAAAGCTGTGATAGAAATCTCTCGCATTGTTGTTGGGGACTCACAAAAAAGTAGGTACTGACCCATACTACCCGGAAACCATTGAAAGCGGCGTTGGGTGAGCAAGAACAGGCAACGAGTTCACGGTGTGTGTAAACGACGGGCTTTGGGTGGTGAGATATGTATTTGGAAAGGGGTAGTGTTTGATATTTGTATCAAAATATATGCGGTATAATAGTTTGTTAACTGTGAAAAGGCACGTAGGAAGTTATTTCACCAATTTTAATTAAGTTGAGTTGAGTTAATTAAGTTGTTAGTTGAGATATTTTCATTAATCTTCAGATTTCATACACTATTTTAATAGAATGCAGTAGTACACCTTTCTGCATTGTCATTTATTGTTTATATATTTTAGAAGTTATATTTCAGAGGTATTATGTGTACAGAAAAATAAAAGTTTTCAAGAAACTTATTGAAAATTATTTTTTAGCCAAAATAATAATTTGAAAATTCCTATGCACATCCATTAAATGTCCTAAACGCTGCAAAACATTAATTCATGTAGATTAGATAAATTTAGATTTCATTGATATTAATTTGAATGATCATGTTGTGGGGGGATAAGTTAATCTTATAATTATTTTTATTTAAATTCGATTATTTTTAATACTAAAAAAGTTTTTTTATCTTTACTCTGTATTTAACATAACTTCATTGGTTCAGTCATTAATTTTTCTATAAAAATATTTTCATTTTAAAATATTGTTATTTTATTTAAATTAACTTCAACAATTCATATTACCTTACAAAATATTAATTTTAAATCATCTTTAGGTTGTGAAAAGTAACTTTAATGATATACATGTTATCAAAAATTTATTTTATTTTTATTGAAATTTACATTAACGACTCATATTATGGGATTATAAGTCAATTTTAAACTATCGTTAGTTTATCTGAATTTATACTTTTTATTTTTTATCAAAAATAATATATTATTAAATCAATTTCAAAGATAAAAAAGATATTAAGTATAAAATGTATTTTGGGCCAGTTTAATACAAATTACATAGACAGAGGACACGTTAATAGATGGGGTCAGGTGGGGGAAAATGCACTATATTTGTAGTTAGGGCAAATTTGTTAACAACTGATTCATTTGATTGTTTGGAATGGAAAAGATATTAAAAAAAAACTAGTCTCCTTACACAGAAAACTAAATATTTTTTTTTCTAAAATCTAAAATATTTTTTTTTCTCAATCAGAAAGTTTAACCAAGATCCTAATGACCATACATTTACAACTGCCCCAAATGCCTAAAATCCATTCAAGTGTTAACGACCTCCAAAACCCGATAAATCATCACGATCACAAGAGAGAGAGAGAAGGAGAAGAACAGTTAAACCATTCACTCAGACCATCAGGTATGCAAATTCAAAAGCAGCCGTCAAATACCAGACGTTACATTTGAGGGCACAAGTATCACATGATCCGATCAATCAGCAGCGGCAGCACATCACAACACTTTCAATAAAGAAAAAAAAACCAACCAAATAAGTAAAACTGGCGATTACCATCGGCCACCTCACAGTAATAGACAAAACTCACAAAGCTAAAAATACGCGAGCGTAACCCAGGTTATAGGGTTTTAATTACATCACTTTTTACACACACTTCAGGAAGTGGCTGGAGCTGAGGCAGGGAAAGGTCAGAGAGATAATCTGCCCATCAGCCCCGCGGCCCATGGTCATCACCATTGAACGGCACCCAGGGCACAGGATCATGCATTTTTCAGCTGCAGTGAAATTAACGTTACAAGTTTTCGGTGCAGATAAAAATAATATGCGTAAAAAGTTCCGAATGGCAATGTTGCATTACGCCGGACACGTTTAATGGTGGTGATTAAACAAGTAAAGGGGAGATTACAGATTCGATTTATGAAAAGAGTATCGAGAGAGAATTGCTCTCGGGGTAATGAGACGGGATGCTGATGGTATCTTTATAAAGAGGATTGTAAGACCATGTTAGTCGCTTCGATATATTAAACCAAATGAGCAATTTATCTTATCTGCAATAAATTTCGTCACAATCAAGATGGTATGAATGGAATATAGTAAAAAGACGATACCAAACATATTTAAATATGTACTAGTAGAAAATGATGAATGGAACACTTTTAATGTTGGAAAGAAGGAATAACTATAAAATCAGAGTATGCATTTCCTTAACTTTTAATTGATATAATTTCACTTAAGACATATGACAATTTAAACGAATACGTCATACATATTATCATTCCAGTTTAACGGTGAAACATTTATGGTAAGAGGATATTTTGAAGAGGAACCCCTCTTTTGTTTGAACTGTGCATCATCTAGTTCAAAATAATAACTCATCAAACACATCATTTTGAATAGAAATAAAGAATAGATAACTATTTAACAAACCACACAGAAAACAGTGCTTAGCGTATAAGTCAGGTTAAAAGTAGCAGTGTAGAAAAACACAAAAATATTTTCCTACCTTTACACCTTTTGCAAAACGAACGAGACTGATAAATCAAATTTAAAACATCTTACCTTTTAGAAGTTGTTATACAACTTAAAGAGCCAGACAGTTATCCGACTTACCAAATCGATATTGATACTTCATATTTAACTTTCACGCTAAGGCTTAGCAAAACGCATCAGTCGATTTTCTGTTTCTATTTATGAATTCATAGAAAGTCTATTGAAAGTAGCTTCGCAATGTTTGGATTCTAAGCTACAAAATAAAGCACTAAGAGCAGTTTTTAGGCATTTGTTTTAACGCTTATACAACCCTTATCGCATAAAATCCTAGTTAAATATTTTATAAATTATTTTTTAGAAATATAATAAAACTAAATCAGACAGTAAAGAAGAAATAGTTTTATTAAACCTATTTTTAACCTTTTTAATTTAGTCGACTGATGTGGTAAAAAGGCGTATAATATTGATTTGAATGTTATTAAAATATTTATGAATTTTTCAGGTAAAATCCTTATACGGAAATTTCAGATGGTTTAATAGGTGCGACAAAATATGAAATGTAACCGGTATAATTTTTTTTTTATCGATTTCTAAAAATAAAAGGTACAAAAAGAAAAGAAAGAAGTAAATAATTCACACATAATATTACCTTTCATACTTTTCAGAATTTGCAACTTTTCATAAGAAGCTCTTCTCAAAATGTCGAAATGCCTGAAACAAAAAAAGAACTTAAGGAAAAAAATATAACTATTTTAATGTAACACATACTATGAACAAATAATGCTTGCCAAATTTTCATTAGCTTAGCACACACAAACATTACTATTAAAAACAATTATTATTAAAAACAGGTATCCATTTAAAATTGGAAACTATTTTAAAACATAATCTGCGGGACAAAAATGCAAAGTGTAGAAAAAGATATAAAACTATTCATTTCTCAAAACTTGAAATACCTACATTAAAAAATTGAAAAGTAATAAAAATAGCAAAATTTATGTTTCAGAAAAAAATATTATGCAATTCTTAGATAACAGCCTTTATAAATTAGAAATTCCTCCTTACATCAGAAGGTACGTTTTGCTCACATAAAAGTACGATCTTACAAGAAATGAAGTAATAATTTTTGACTCTCCATTCATTAATAAAACACTTTTAACAACTGAAGTGTGACGAAGCCACCTTCTATAACATGGATGTTTCATCAATCTTAAGAAGAAAAATTCCATATTTCACGGTCAACCTTTGACAAGAAACTGGTTATGGAAATACGGTAACGGCATGGGCAGATTTAGGAGGACCCTTGGGACCCTGAAGACCCAGTACACATGATTTACATTTACCATTAAGAAAATGGAAATTTCTCAAAAAGTTGGGGAAGAATTGCCCCTATGACCCCCCTGACCAGTGCTGTAATTGGAACAATATATTTTGGGGGATTCAACTCTTACTTCTTTCACTTTTTTAACCAAAAATCCTTATATTCCGTTCCAAATATTTTGGGGGACAGCGTCCCCCCGCGTTCACCCCCAATATCAGCAATGCCTATGCCAATCCAGCACACCCCGCTGCTACACCGAATATTAAAAATGAGCAACCAATTTTTAACCTCAGGGAGAGATAAAAAAAATCAAATACACAAATTCATTAAAATCCCAGTAGAAGTAGAAGTATACAACTTCTATCAGCAAAGTACTGAAGCCATAAATCAATTTCATATCCGAAAGGCTATTAATGCCATTGAAGCATTCCAAGTAATTAACCGCTTCAGAAGTTTCCTTTTCTTTTACAGTTTCTTGATGCTTTAAGTGAGGTTAATGACACGCAATCGAATGTCACCAACTCCGCATTCATTTTAGAATGGAAACATCTTGAATTCCCTCTGCAAATACGAATAGGCAATTGGTATGAATGGGAATGCGTCGAAGGAAGTTTTATTTTGTCTGTTGGTAAACATGGCGTGTTGCTGATGATTATTTGTTGGTTCTGATTAAAAATCAGCGATCTACATAAGTGATGTTAAGCCAATGAAAATGTGAGATTAAGCGTTGGTTTGGCATTAAATACGCAACACACGTACTGATGAGAGGAGAATGGTTGATGAATCATTCATCAAGAAGACAGAAAACACCTCAAGAATCTGCTGAGTCTCTTAGGAATTACTTGTAAAATATGCGGAAGTTTCATTCGCGACATTTTGAAAGCATGTTTTATGATACTTATTTCGATACTGTTGAAGATTAAGGTTTTTTTATAGGATAGGAAAATTAATAAGACTGGTGTGAATGGAGTGAACTTGGACTTTTTGAAATTCGTTTATTTATACAGAAAAACATCATGAGCGTGAAATAATTTTCAATGTAAACTGAGGTTTTTTTATTTATTAAGATTGGAAGACATATTATAGTGATAAAAAACTTGCTTTTATAGGAATAATGTAAGGTTACTTCAGCTTAAATAGCAGCTAAGAATTATGATCATAGCCATTTGTAAAACAGCAATATATTGAATTTGTGCATACAAACAAATCCCTTTTCTTTTTCTTTTTTTTTATCTTGCTTTTGTATATATGTGTATATATATATGTATATATAAATATATTTTTTTCTTTTGTTTTGTTTTAAGTTAAAAACTCATAAAACCTGGAAATCTGTGAACTCATGGACGAGCTGTGGCTCCTTTGGGATGTATTTACAATTGTCTTTTTTCTTTTTTAATTATGTGTAAGCTATTGTGATTCTTCTTTAAATTTTGTAATTTGTTTTTGTGTTTGTTAATAAATTGATAAACAAGATATAATTTTACACGCGCTGAAAGAAATGGAATATTTTATACCAAACAAATCAGGTATTCAGTAAATTTAAGCTTCAAGAAAATGAAGTTGGCAAATATTTTTCGTTACTATACCTATTACATTCAGTAGTAAAAAAACTATTTCCAGTCCCCAGTTTTGCATCGCATATTACAGAATAAACTTACTGAATACAAAAGAAACTAAACAAAGAGTAAATCTACTTCTTTCCTTAGGGGGCTTTTCACATTTTACGTCACACATTTGGGAGGGAGAAGGGGTCTTGTGACACCATGTGAGAAGGGGGAGAATGAGTTCTCACTTAAAAACTGCTCTTTCACGACTAATAGCAGTGCTTCCAAAACTGTGAGTAGCGAAATAGTTTGTTCCCATAGGCGGCGCCGCGAAACCTACTTCAAAAATTCACTTCTTCTTCTAATTAAGAACAACATACAATATAATCTAAAATCTTTTTACAACTTAAATTTTAAACTCTTGTTTTCCAAAAGTTTTCGAGAAATCTTATTGAAATCTTTATTTCATGAGGGTGTGTATTTGTATTGTGAGGTTGTCCTTAATACTCTTAACATTGTATAAAATCATTTCTGAAAATATGCAGGAACTCAAAAATGATAAATCACGCCCTTTGTCAAAAATAACCCTTTCGATGGTACAGTATTAGAGTAGTTTACTTGTAATAATTACAGTGTGATGCCGCATCTGAGAAAGGCGGGCTATCACGTTCTTAAATTCAAGAATTATTTAATCGCCTATATTTAATTTCTTGAGCTGCTAACATTAAACAAAAATTCATAAAATTTGAGTGGTGACTATTAAATTGTTTGAAACTGAGTATTTTTGGTATTTCAAAATTGAAAGAATTGTGTTTTCATATTTGAAACAAAAAGTGTCACATCAAAATGAAACTGTCGATGTACTCAGATTTGAAATCGTCATTTCTCTCAGTGAAAGTTTGAAACAGTAATACCTTTTTTTTTTTAAATTCTCTTTACACTTCCTGAAATGATGTCATTTTCTTGGATATATCCGCTCCTATCTCTAATATTCGAAAACATAAAAAATGTTTAATAATTAGAACCTTAAAAAAGATTGAAGAAAAAAAAAGAAGATACTATTATTTGAAAATCTGTGATATCATTTGCTTTTATTTGAACGCTATCACCAAGTTAACACCATGGAGAAATCTTTTTATGACACAGAGTCCAACAGTTAAAATAACTTTCAAGTTTTCATTTTTAAGGTTTGCTCCTTTTTTATAAGAGTGGCGCCGTGGAAAAAGTTTTAGTTGGTAAGGGCGCCGCGAGTCCTGCTCTTTTTGAGTCGACACCGAATGACACGTCCAGAAGAAACGAAATCATTCGAAGAATCGAAATTTCAATTTGAGGAAAGCTTCAAAGAGATACATCATTATAAGATAAGGAAGAGGTTACTGAAGTGTGAACTCAAAGAGGGAAGGACGTAATGAGATAGTATTAGTCCTTCATTTCACTTAGTTCATTTTAATTGTTCATTAACGCATTCCATTTAAAGAATAATCCTTTTAAAAATAAGAAGTAGAGTGTGGTTCTCAAACTTTTCTACATCACGACCCACTTTTCATAACCTCATCTTCAGTTAATTTTTCCATACCCCCTACAAGACTTTAGCTTTGTGCGTGTAGGGTTTGGTCACTACCTTATTTTATTACAATAATAAATTACTTTAGAGATTATATTAACTTTTTATGAGTCAGAATTGAACTTTTGAACTGTTGAACTTTTCCAGAGTCAGAAGGGG
Organism: Tetragnatha montana; assembly: GCA_963680715.1. NCBI lineage: Eukaryota > Metazoa > Arthropoda > Arachnida > Araneae > Tetragnathidae > Tetragnatha > Tetragnatha montana. Next base: position 56,123,676 of record OY796679.1, read on the forward strand.
GTCCTCCCCCAGAGAAAGTTTTGAAATATGACTCTTAAAAACAGGATTTTAAATCGTTTTTTTTTGGTAAATCATGGATAAATTGCAATTACAACATCATTTCCTAAGGAAATTCTTTACTTTAAAAACTTGTCGCGACCCACCAAAAACTGACTGGCGACCCACCAGTGGGTCGCGACCCACAGTTTGAGAACCTCTGAAGTAGAGAATTATTAACACATACACATTTTTTCTGGGGGAGGACCCCAAGCCCCACTCGAAATTTCGACGCCTATTTATAATTTTTTATTATAAATTCTGTGGTTTAAGGCTCCTCATTTTTACTTGGAGTTCACATTGAGAAATTTTGAAATTAATATGTGCAACATAATTGAAATACTACTTTCAAGTGATCTAAAACGTAACGTATAAATGTAGTACTTACTCTTTAGGAGTTACCTTAGAAATAACGTTGAGTCACTCCCCCCCCCCGAAACAAAAGTCTGGTTATGGCTCTGCATTTTAGGGGTGACATTATAGGTCTGTTATTGAAAACTCTTGTCTTAAAAAAACTACTACACTAAGAGAAATTACGTATTCAAATCTGAGTACATCGATAGTTTCAATTTGATATGAAACTTTTTGTTTCTAATATGAAGACAAGATCATTTCAATTTTTAAATACCAGAAGTACTTACTAAGTTTCAAACAATTTAATAGTAACCACTCAAATTATCTGTATTTTTGTTTAATGTTAGCAGCTTAAAAAAATTAAACGTGATGTAGGTGCGATTATGAAATTTAAAAACGTGATAGCCGGCCTCTCAGAAGCGGCATCACACTCTAATTACAAGTGAACTAGCCACATTCCGGTCGAATACTGTACCTTAGAAAAGGGTTAATTTTGACAAAGGGCATGATGTATCATTTTTGAGTGCCTGCATATTTTCGGAAATAAGTTTATACGTGTTTCGAACTTGAGCAAATTTGATTCGTAGCCAGTTTGAGTTAGTGAAATTCTCAGAATCTCGTATTTTTTACTCAGATTTGAAAATGCCGTTTTAAGAGTGTACACGAAGTAAAAGATCTAAAAATAAACCAAATCCACGCTTATCTGAAATTTGGTAATTTTACACTCAGATCAATGTCATTCTAAACATCTTGCACAAAGAACCCCTTGGTTTGTGTGAAAGAGTTGTGTGTTCTGACCCATATAATTCACCACGTCACAAAAAAAAAACGTCTTGATTTAAAAGCCTCGCTACCAGATTCTGCTTAACTGGGATTTTGCGTCCTTAATAAAAAAAAAGAGAGAGAGAGTCGGGAAAATTGAAAGACCTAAAAAAGACACGAAATCGCGATGAGTTAGGTAAGTCACATCTGTCTTGGTGGGTACTCCGGCGCCACTTTTTTTTGCACTATCTCGCAGAGTATCTCTCGCCATAAAGTCACCAGAGTAGAAGGATCCGCAAGAGCAAATGGCCTTTATTGCATTGGGTGGCGCCTCTCATTTTCAAGACAACACACTGTCACTGATAAACGAAAAGGTTACGAGGTTCCCCCTCTAGAGGTGTCATCGCAAAAAAAGTACCTGTTTCATCAACAAACAAGAACATCTCTTGTGATACAAAGAAAGGGGAGTGAGCCTTATCCAATCAACCTAAAAAAAAAGAGACCTAGTGGTGGGTAGGAATAACTTTTCAAGCCCACGAACGCTAACAAGACTTGAGAAACAACTAACACATCCATACATTTCTTTGTTCCCGGGAAACAAAGCTAATAGTGGTGGTCCATTACTTTATGCTACAGAAGTATTAATTAGTTTCCCGAGGAACTAACTTTGGGAAAAGAATATTCTCCCTGTGGATAGAGATGGGTTGTTAGGGATGAAGCGATAAAATCAGCTACCATGTTAGCTACTAATGTAAAAAAATATATAAGAGTGCTTTGCATGTAATTGCGCATTGGGATGTTTAAAATGTAAGATCATAATGCATTTTATAAGTTCTTAATATTTTTCTTAGATAAGTATTCCAATATCTAGTAGTATTTGTTCTTAAAAAAAAACCTGATGCCTTATACTAAATTTCTGAAATAATACAAATTGATAGAGGGAGTCTACCTTAGTAAGTTTTCTAATTGGATGGAGCTGGAGCACATGATTGGACCTTACAAAATAAATAAAGTTGGGAAAATAGTAAGTACTCCTAGATGATCTCCAATAAATCTGCTTATCTTTTTAATAAGTAAAAATGTAAGACTTAGTTGTTACAGGAGAACAAAGAAAATTGTTAATAGTATGATAATTTATTTTGCTTAAACTAATTTTAAAACGTTATTGCTTGCTCTAATTTTTGGAAAAAAAAATGTTTTTTAACGCAGTGTTGGGACTAATTTACTTCCAGAAAACCAGGTATGAGTAAAAAAGAGACTATAAAAGTTTTAAGGTATAAAACTGTTTAAGTAAACAAAAATTAATAGTATTTATGGGGATTTTTGAATGAAATGAATAACATTTTATAAAATTATCCAACTATTTAAAATTTTGTTACACATTAAACAATAACTTTCTGAATGTAACCACAAATTATTTTGGATTTCAATTTTACATCATTCCACTTATCAAGTAATCCTTATGTTGAAATTGCATTCCTCTTCTATGACGCTAATGCAATTTGAACGATAAAGCGATGCCACATTTTTCGTTATATTTTCAACTTTATAAGTAGTTAGTGATTGATATTATGTAGCTTTAATCTCACAGTTAAAAGCATAAAAATATCTAGATGCTCTATTGAAGACCTAGATTTTGGTGAAGCGTTGAAATATTGTTACTTACAGATTAAAACTTAAAAAAATGATATATTAAAAATAGATGTTACAGCAGTGTCGAAAAGTATTAACTTGATTCGATTTACAAAACTCACCCATATTATACTTAACAACAAATAAGACTAGGAGCGTTTTTGTCACCTCATAGCGACTTTTCACTTCGAACGAAGACAAAAGTCGTGACTCCAGACAACAAAAGGGAAAAACTGCCCTCACAAAATATCCAGGCCAAAGGAGGCAGGGCGCTTTCCTCCAAATTAACGCTCTCTGCTCATAAAACAGTCACCCCCTTTAACCTACTACTCACGGCCCTTCGCAACACAACAAAAAGGCTAATCCCATCCACAGAGAAAGAAAGAGAGAGTCCTGCCGCAAAATGGGCGAATTGTTCGAAATTATGTGTGTCACTACTCCGGATGGCATCAGGAAGTTTGAACTCTGGCCATCATAAAGCCATGAGACAATGAAGGTTTTTGTCACCGGCAATTTGAATGCATCAGAACAAGAAAAGACGCTCGTTTTCCAAAGCTTAGAGAAGAGGAAAAGGATTTTTAAAAAGACGCGTTTTATAGCTTTCACTCGGCATCGAGTCAATGGCAAGAGTAGCAATTTGAAATGGGAAGTTGGATGGGAAAGGCTATTCGGACCATTTGCAACGGATTGAATTGTTCTGGGAGGTTTAATGGAAAAACAAACAGGGGGAGGTAATGATCTGTAGTACGGGAGTCTTAACCTAACCTCTTCGTTTACTACCTATTAAAAAAACTAACTGTAGTATTTGGGTTGTTCTGAAAGACAGATCTTTAATCCATTTTGGGTGGGTTGGTAAGATGGATCTAGGATCTTTTGAATCATTGAATGAAAATAAGGGGCCGCTCAAATATTACGTAAGCATCTAAGGGGGAGGGGGTTTGCTATTTGCTGATTTTTCCCGACAAGGGGGGGGGGAGTATGAGTGATGCTTAGATAAGATGTTACAAACACTGCACTTCCGTAAATATTCTCTTGTTTCTTGCATAAATAATTTCAAAATTCGACCAAAAATAAATTTCATTATATTTTTTCACCAAGAAAGTTTTAACGATAGGTCGTGTTCATGAAAAACAATGAATTTCAGAAATCGAAGCATTCGGTACTAAAGATTTTGTACAAAAAAAGAACAAAGGGGGGGTCGGGCAGTTTTCTTTCGTAATTATGAGAGGGGGGTTTGTGGTTTGCTTATCTTTGCTAACAGAATGGGGAAGGGGGGTCAAAAATGACCAAAAACATGCTTACGTAATATTTGAACGGCCCCTTAACGTAAAATTTTTGTTTACCGTGCTGAACTACAAAAGTATTTTCGTATCCCAGTCCCAATTTAAATTTAGAATTGTCATAAATAATTATAATAATGGCTGATTGGGTGACGACTGTTAACACCTATTATCATGGGCGTAGCCAGGGGGAGGCAGGGGGGGGCAGCTGCCCCCCCCTAAAATTTTCATAACTCTTCAGATATTTTCCCCAAAAATAATTTTTTCTGTAAAATTGAAAAACATTTTTAAAATTTTTTTTTCTGAAAAGATTTTTTAAAGCTGAAACCCTTCCAATTTTTTTTTAAAGAACATGTGCCAAAAAAACGAGTTTATGTGTGAGATGTGGCGGAAGAATTCACGCAGAATTCATTTCATTCAGCATTTTTAGTTCCCCAAACGACCGGGCCAGTCAAAATATTCGACAAATTCAAAGATACGAGATAAGATACAACCCCAGTTGACCACCTCCCGCGGAGTGGAAATCTATTCAACGGCTAGAAATGGGAAGAGTTGACAAACAGCCCCAAGATAAGATAAGGGTAAAGTAAACTCGTTACTGGTCACACCTGTTGTTCACGTACAGGAGCCAGCGGGGGGTGAACGCTCCCTCTTTTCTATGTTGTCCTCTACTGTCGGAGAAGAAATAGGAGGGGTGAGGGGGAAATGCTCTTCCCAAACCACAAAATCCAATTATACGTACACCTCTGCCTTTGACAATGGATTGGGGTGTGAAAGGGTATCATAAATCTTCGGCACTCAACGACTCAAACAAGCAAGGGGGCTTCAGGTGTCTGGGTGTGTCAGGAAATTGTTTCAATGTGTTTCTCAAGTGTTTACACAAAAACCGAGGGGTCTTTTGTGAACTCAGCCATTATTATTTCGAAGCTTTGGCTGACCTTTCAACGAATAGAAAGAAACCCGTGTGATCATTGGCTATTCCTGCAGAAAATACCCTTTAGTGTACTCTAAGATATGTGATTTAGTTTTCAAGCATTGAACTTAAAAAGAGTACGTATTTCAGTCCTCCATATTGATATCTAGACGTATTATGTAATCCTTAATCCAGCACCATCAACAGCAATTAAAGTAAGTTGAATTTAGTATTTCATCTTAGTTTTGGGGGATAAACTATTTGTTTAAAAAAATATCTGATAAGAGAATTCTTTCTTTAAGAGTGAAAAAAAGCTAAATAATATTTGAGAAAGCAGGACGGTTTTACTTTTACATTTTAAGGTTATTGTTAAATGTTATATCTTATATCATGGTTATTCAAGTATATGCAACAACTTGAACAGTTGATACAAAGTTGCTCGGACTATTTTCAGACTAACTGTAACTTTGTTTTCTTCTTTATTCTCTTCTAAATTATTATGTAATTAAAGCAGTTGCGTATTTTCCTAAAGCTTGATGTTTTTTTAATGTCCAAACATACGAAAGTTTCACCCGGTAACATAAAATAAAGAAGATAAAATTTATTGAATTTAACTCAACTCGATTAGATTATACAAATTATACTTTTAGTCATTAGCCACATAAATTTCCTAGAAAAGTATGTGGCTTACAACTTACAAGAGGTGGTTCTGTTCTGGCCAAAGAGTCTAAAAATGAGCTTAAAACACTACTTTAAGGGGCAAATTTTAAAAAGTTTTCTGGGGGAGGACCCCCAGACCCCCCCCCCATTTTTCTTAGAGCACACATTAATTACGCTATTATTTACGTTAAGTGTGCAAAGTGCAAAAGTTCAAACCCTTCGTATAATTACTCTAAAATTTAACGTGTAAAAGTACTCCCCATGGGGGTACCTGAGACCATGCCATGGGGCAAAGGTAAGTATCCTTGCCCCCCCCTAACATGGAACCTGGCTACGCCCATGCCTATTATATTAAGACAGCTCTTCAAAGGAGAGAAAATTGTTCTTCGTAAAAATGAAAACAATAGGCTTCAAAAAGCTGGAAAATCAATAGATTTTAAAACAAAATATTTGATCAATGCTATAATACTTAAAAAGTTTGGAAATCATAAACGAAAATGTCTAATCGATGACACAAAAATGTGCTTCTTTTAGAACTGAGTTGCATTATACACTAGTTTTTAACAGGTCACTTAATTTTTTTCATTGGCAAACACCTTTGGGAGCAAAATCAGCATCAGCACAAACTACGCAACAAACATTTAGTCTGAATCGAAATTTCGTCGAGTGAACCTCTTTCCAAAAGGACAATGTAGAAAATAATTGGCTCCAGAACGATATCTTTCAACACATCGACAAGGGAACACGACTTTCCAACTCAACTCAACTCAACAACAAAAGCATCTCACCCACAGAAATTAACACCTACAGGCTGAGAAACCTGACACAGTATTTCTTCATCATAAAAGCCAAATCAAAAGAGCACCCAAATGCCTCGAAAACGAACATGGTCCGTGTCAGCAGCAGCAACTCTGTACAGCTGTGATCTGATGTCACGCTTGTCTGATTAGAGACAAATCGGTACAGCTGCGAAGGCTTCGTTAGCTTACAAAGCAAAGGAGGCAGCGTGAAAAGACAGGGATCATGACTCCATTCATAGGCAAATAAAAAACCCGATGATAACGGGACGGCCAGAGTCCAGGAAGAAAGACCCTCTAATTAGAGGGCTTGGCCACAACGCGGAAGATGTCGTGCGTTGATCTCAGGTGGAAATGAAATTGAATGGGAAGAGTCATCGTAAGTTGTGCAACTTATTACAACCTGTTTTAACGCGAGCAGGACTTTTGATGGGCCTTGATAACGTTTGAATGACGTGTGACTTAGAATCAGAAGAGGGAGTTATGCAACACTACCTACCCGTTTAACTTAGAGGACTTATAGCTATTTGAAATGAAAGTGGCTTAAGTCCATTGAACTTTGTTTTGAGTAATTGAAGGTTTTCTGTTACCTTGTTAATTATTGAACCTTTGACTTCGACAACTAACACAACCACACAAAAAAAGGATCTAAAATGAGACCCAAATCTACACTTATCTAAAAATTTTGGAAATAGACTACTAGTCATTCTGAGAAACTCAAATGGCCTTGTCATCGATAGGACCGAAATTGGAAACCAAGTCTATCAGACACAAATTTAAAATAGTAGTCTGATTTTCTGAAAGGACATATGTATATTAAAATGATTAACTGTTTGATAAGACTAAAATAAATTTAATATTTATTCATGAGGTCATAAAAGAACAAGAAGGTAACGTGTCTTTTGGTATTTGAGGATTCCCTTATTTTGCAAAGAGGCTACGATGACATATTTTATAAATTATTGGTGTATAGCATCCAGTTTACTCTTTATACAGATTCTCCCATTTATTTCAAGAATATCTATGTGACACACAAAGCTTGTAAAAATAAATGGTTGATACAAATGCTCATCTGAGACTAAAAATTGTAACGGCATTATTTATATTTTCAAATATAAAGATCAAGTTTTGCACTACATTAAGCAAACTAAAAAACAATCCCTAAAACAAATCACTTTCTATCTCATTTCAACATACGTATTTGGAAGAAAATTTATCTTTTTTAAATTAGTAGTCAAGAATATTATTTATCGATATGTGTCAGTCAAATATCTTAGAGTACAGAATTTAGGGTAATGACTCAAATATTCAGATTCTTGACAGACACCTAATTAAAAATCAAAGTTTTTGTCAAATATCTTCATGACTTCAAGTAAGAAAAAATCCTTTGATACGAGGAAAGACGCCCAAGAGTTATAAGATTAAGATTTTCTGTAAAACTAATTACTAGCTTTCAAGGTCCTTCCCAGATTTCCACATGCGCAGATAAATCTTAACAGATCTAATGTCAAATTAAAATCTTCTAATGACAAAATGACCAGGTACACGATATTCGCAAACCACCAAAAACATGTTCAGAAAGTCTCGAAACTAGAATTTCCCCCTATAACAAGAAAGTGATAGACATTTCCCTACCAAGTCACGTTTTTGACAAACGATGTCAAGGTAGTTCAGTCTAATCTCTGAGTTTTAGCTCTTAAAGAAAAGATAATGCCACTCCTTGACGTATGGCAGATGTTGTTGCCATACAAGGATTTCATTGAAACACTTTCAAATTTTATGGTCTAGAAGCCGCCACACAAATCATTGCTTGCCAACTTTTTAGGATGAGGTATTTGCTTATCAGCCTGTGTTTTGAAATTCAGGGTAAGGCATAATAAATCCCTATCTTTTTTGGGTTTTTTCATATGGTAATCCTTCTCCGTAAGTTCACACCCAGCCGGTTAAATCCCTGCATTGTTATTCCCTCGGATGTTTCTTCTTTAGAAGACGCGTGTGGATCAAAGGTTAGAAGCCACGATCATTCACCCCCTAAGTATGATTTAGAAGTCGAGTGGTTGATCCCTCTTGATTCGGATGTTGACTTCGAATCGAAATTCGTACTTGGAAAAGTTGGTGCCCCCGAAAATTCTACAGAAATACATACAACATAAAGAAATTTATAAAAGAAATTTTTCTCCTTGAAGGTGGAAGGTTCTCCTATAGGTGGAATTCTAGGTAGAATTTATTGCTCTGCAGTTCTTTGAATATATTTTTTTAGAAGGCAAAGCTAAAATTCAGATAGATTACTGTTTATGAAAAAGTATGGAGGGTATTTTTTTGCTGCTACTAATACAATTTTAAAACTTATTTGTTCTGGGAAACTGAGAGGAAAACTCCAGAACAATTCTACACAGAATTCAACCCACCATATTCAAGAAGAAAATTTTTTTTTATGTTGAATGTATTTAGAAATACCCCCAAAAATTCTACAGAACTGTAGAATTTTTGGGGGTAGAAATAGCATTCCAACAAAAGTTATAAAACAGTCAGAAAAAAAATTAGTGCAATATTTTCCTCGTTAATTTTGAAGATGGAGGTTGATTTCGTGTATAAATCCAAATGAAACCCTACAGTTTTCAAAGAAATATGAAAATTGGAGTTATAAAAATAATTCTTTTAGAATTACAGGTAGGAGAGATAGGGGAGAGAAGTCTGATAAAAAGAAACTCTGGGTAGGTTGACAGACTACCTAATATCATACCTGTTTCTTTTTAAAAAAAATAATATTTACAGCACCTTATCAAATAAATCATGCATTTAAAATCTACATACACTCCTGATCATTCACGTTGTTGTAAATAGTGTATCTGAACCCATAGATGTCACGACTACTGGAAGATAAAAGAGTTAAAGATGTATCAGATGAGTTTTACAAATGTGTGCAGTTCAAAATCCCTTTCTCCCGACAGTGAACGTGGTCACAATACCCCCTATATCTGACCTTTCCGAGCACGAAGCGCTTATTCAATCAGTGCCACTCTATCAATTGGAAATTGCAGGGGCGGCAGCTGGTAGGGCTCGAAAGCAGCTGGCCCGCCTGTGTAATAGGCTCAGCCGCCGCGCGATAGCCTACTGTTATCCAACCCAACCGACCGACCATACGGCACGACTGAATGGGAACATGGCAAACTGTGGGTCGCGAAGAGATTTTGAATCTATGTCTGATTTTCATAATTTCTACAAACATAATGTTGGCTTTAACAATTTATGAACACACACACCATCTAGTAAAAAATAATTAATAGAGTAACGTAAAGGATAGATTTTTACCTTGTCGTAATTATTACTTTTTTCAGGTAAAAACTCAATTTTATGAAGAAAAAAAAGTATGTGAAGTTTTTTTACCTATAACTTATAGAAAATATTTTATGTGAATCATAAAAAAATTATACTCGTAATTATTAGTTCCTCATCTCAAGTGAATGTATCGTTGAATGATTCTAAATAATTTTAACTTATTCTCCTTTCACTTGATAGAATATATTTCTTTTTTAAGTTTATATTACTTTAAAAATAAACGAAACTGCAAATTTGTATTATTTATCAACATATATTGAGTTTATTTTAAAATAGAAACAAACCGCCACGCGTTGGGTAAGAGTACTCAACATATCTTTTATTCTCTTTTTGATTTTTGGCACATTTTTGTTTAAGCTCACTCTTTTAACGCCATTTCTCTCAATGCTAAAACTTTTCCTATTTTGTACTTTGATGTATAACTCAATAAACTTGACGTTCATCAAACTTTTGAGGTTTTAATGAACGCTTTTAAATTCTCAATTTTAAAGCCCCAAACCATTTTTGTTACCCTTCTTTCATAAGAACCCTAGAATAAGCACACCGAAGAAAGAAAAAGCTATATTGAGACATTAGGGGGCCCCTCTTACCTTTCCTGCACGCATTATTCTTTCTCGTGAACTCAGTATTCATAACCTCCAGAGACGAACTTCACCCTAAGTTCTTTTTTATTACCCTCCTATAAATCGCGCAGCTAGCACCATTTCGGCTTAAAACTAAGCCCCTGGTGACGAGAGAACCCATCCCAGAGCACTATTTGTACCCCACGAAGGGGCAACAAGGAGAAAAAGCATCGACCGAGCGCAAAAAAAAAGTCCATTTAAAAAGAATTTCCATGTTTTTGAAGCGGTCCCCTCCCCCTGACCTGATCTCAAGTATTGGGAAGGGAAATTTATAGATGGGTGGAGGAGGGGAATGGCACGCGCGGGTCTCACGAAAAGGCGAGAGGAAGAAAAAGCGAGGGGCCTCATCCGGCTGCGGTTTCAATTTATTGAGGGGCCCTTTAGGGCGTCCAACACCTTTAATTGCTGGTTCTTCTCTGCATGGCCGTGTACTAAGCGGCGTTATCGAGAGGTTGTGTTGCAGTATTAGGATCGTACGATCGTTTAGGATTTGATGCCAAAATCCTTTTATCTTGATTGCTAAATTCTTTTTTTTGTTGCCTCAAAAACCTTGTTATGTTGAAAATTCCCTGAAATGTTCCCTGTACATCATTCCCCATGAAGTGGGTATTATGGATTTTTTTTATCTTGAAATAATGTTTAAGCATTTTTTCGACTTAGAGAGTAGCCTGTTTTTTCTTCTTAAATTTAATACATTATGAATAGTAAAACAATACAGAACATAGACAAATACAATTAAAAAAAAGAAGTAAGAATTAAGCCGTACAAGGTATCGTTAGGGTTTTTAAAACATAATACTATATTTTAAGTTAGTCTCTCTCAACATAAATAAATTGTGATCATATAAATTTAATCAATCAAAATAAAAACTTTATTGTGATAGGAGATTTACGCATAAATTAGGTTCATTCACTAAATCCCCCAAATCTGCCATTCAATAGGTTTGTTCGTTGATATTGGTTCATTAGATTAATGAAAAGGTTTTACGATTAATGATGAGTACAATTTTAAACTCAATCTCCAAGGAAAAAAATATGTGAGAATAATTAAAGCTCAAAATACACGAACAGGGCAAGAGGGAATATTCTTATTAAATATTAAATGAATCGAATATATTTCCTTTTACGGTAAAAACGGAAGAATAGAGAAAGAAACAGAGGGAGAGAGAAAGAGAGAGAGAGAGAAAAATTCAATCACTATTATAGTATTTTAAATACATAAATTACGATCATTTTTATAAACACAGCACACTGGCACACTGCCTAGAGACATTAAAAAACGTTTTTCTCCACAAAGAATAAAAATAATCAAGAGTTTAGAGTTTTTCTCTAAAAAAAGTTGACTGTTCAGAACAGCTTTCAAAACTGCACATTACTTAACAAATAATGATATAGAGACACAATGGCTTACTTGGACTGTGTTTAACGTTGTCTATACGTTTACTTAACCAAATTTAAATCTCGTAGTAAAAACGATAGATTAGATATAACAATGGAGAAGTTAGAGTCGTTGATCTTTCTAAGATGCTTAAATGTATGTACCGAAACAATAGTCAAACAACAATCAAGCGTTTCGATATTCTTTTGTTACTATAAAGTATCTCATGTAGCGCACAAATCTTAGCAAATGCTTATGGGAAAATCTTTGAAAACAAGCGAAAGAGGAAAACTTTAATGAAAGGCTATCTATACTAACATCTCAATTACTACATCAATTCCATTTTTATTCACATCCTATGGCATTTCTCCTTTCTCCCCAAAATATAAAAGCACCCAATTTACCTTAATTGTCCAACACTTGGGTACTACTTTAAAACAAAACGTTCTCGAGTTAAATAATAAGTTTCAGTAAAAAGTTTGTATGGGGATCACTTCACTTTATTCTCCATCGAAAATTCCGCGTTATTTATATAAATAAGGCAAATAGAAATTAGGTAATACAGTTAGTTACTTGATGCAAAATATATTACTAGAGTGGAATGCCAATAGAGTTGAAACCCCCCTAAGAATTAAATACGTAAGTATCTTTAATAAAATACTAACATAATTTTCAGATATTTTCTTCATTTCTGAAAAATATATTTGCCATATAACTATAGATTTGATAGTTATAGTACATAATTAGTTTGATTATTGATTGTATCATATCATTATTAATAATTACAATCGTTAATAGTTTTTCTGGTGTCTTAGAAAGAAGGAAAAATTCAATTTGGATTTAATTCTAATTATTAATTAGGAGTTTAAATATTAAGATTATTAAAATAAAAAAAAATTCATTAAAATAAAAATCAAAGTTTAAAAAAGTGTTCCACTCTCTACGAAGAAAAACATTCTTTTTACTATTTTACTGCACTTAAAATAAGAAAAGTACTTACTACAATTTTAAAAAATTCACACGAGTATTTTTCGTTTATTTTTTAACATTTAAATTACTTTAAAACTTTTTATAAATAGATACTTTTTAAAATGCTGAATTGAAATTTTGAGTTGTATATTTCTGTTTAAATTAGGTAAAGAAGTTTAGAAATTAGATTATAATAATGTTCTGTGTCTTTTCATCTTTAAACATATATCTTTTGTATTTAAATTTTTAAAAATATTTCCAAGAAGCTCCCTGTCGTGTTTTTTACTATCAATTTCTAAATACCTTTGAGAAATGTCTTAAAATTCTAACTTAATCAATAAAAATGTTTAAAACATGTCCGGGACCCTTTTATATATAAAGTACGCACTTATGCACAGCTGGGCACCACATTTATCTCAAAGATTTAAACGACACAGACACCGGCTTGTCTTTTTCACGCGTGTCGGGTTCCCCACTTTGGAAAGTTAAATAACTCAGTTGGGCATCGCATTTTCCAAGGCCGCTTGCAAGGCGGAAACAATGGACTTGACGCAGCATCTCAAAAAGCAGTCAAAAAGAGCCGATGATGCCTTTCAGATGATATTCCGCTCTAATTTTATGCAGTCGTAAAGCGAGGCAACACAAATGGAACGAGCCGAGATAAATAACTGGCGCAATTGCATGCGAGATGTGGGTGCTTCGGAAAAGATGAAATGCGCTCCATCATTCTTCTCAAGGAGAGAGGAATTGAGGGGTATGGTAATCGCGATGTTGTTCCCGAAGCATCGCCATGGGATGTTCGTGGCATGCTCGCGTTAAATCTTGAAAAGCGTGCAACATCGCGGCGGGAGGGGGAGTTTAGAGGTTGCCGTGGTGCTTCGGAAAATTCGCCATCTTTTTTGAGGCTAACGTACCCTTGAAATTGAAGTCTTGAGTACTAGTCGACTGTCTTTACAATGAAATGGGGAATCAATTGTAGTATTGTATAACTTTTATTCACAGAACAATGATAGTAAAGTCAACTCCGCTTATTGTGATCACGTTTAATGATATAAAAATTAAACGGTATCGATCACTCCTATTTAAATTAACGCAAAATGTATCATTTTATTCCTTGAGGCTAATGTATCCTTGAAATTGAAGTCTTGAGTACCAGTCGACTGTCCTTTACGTACAATGAAATGGTGAATCAATCGTACTTTAACTACTATTCACGTTATTATGATAGTACAGTCGACTACGCTTATTGTGATCACAGTTAATGTGATCAAAATTGACCGGTCCCGATCACTGGTATTTAACTTAACGCAAAATGTATCGTTTTATGTGATCAATGTATCGCTAAATGTTATCAAAATGTTGTGTGAAATACCCTAAAAACTTCCCTTTTCCCCGTTTGATGTCCAACTTTAATACATCATCATACAAAATGAGTCATTAATTTATTTATTAATTTATTATCCACTTTATATCACTCATATTTTTTTTTAAGAATGTAAAAGTTGCAAAATACGTTCTAGGTAATCGTTTTAAATACTTCAATAGTTAGACTACATAGTTGTGATTTTAAAGCAAACACTCGAGTTACGCGCTGTTTGAAATTTTTTAATATCAATCGCTTATAATTATAAATTGGATAAAGTGATCACATTAAGCGGAGTCGACTGTAATACAAAAAGATAAAAAGATCTAGTAATAAGGCAAGATATAAATTTCCGCCCGCTCAGTTGCAAGGTTTGGATTTAACTCGCTTTTTTTTTAAAATAATTCTATAATTGACAGTTTGATTAGAGAAACATTGAGGTTTCTTAAACAATTCTTCACCTTTCTCCATCGGCTCAACTTATATTCCCTGATATTTAATACGATTTGAAGGCAGAGTAGGTAGGTGAATTATATGACCAAGGAAGCCCAAAAACAACGGAAGAGCTAGACCCTAAAACAATTAGTCGTGTACCTGCGTTAATTTTCTCCAATAGCACCCTCAGGGAAATCCGCCGAGGTTAATTTACACGGGATATGCTGAAGTAGTACCATTTAATACTCGATTGCAAATTGGACTACTTCTCTATATAAATTATTTAACTGTTTTACTGGTGATTATTTTGGAGAAAACTAGCTTCAAATTAGAAGTTAAAAATTTGTGAGAGGGAAATTAAAACAAAGAGACTTTTCAAATTTATTTTAAACCTTCAAAATTTGTGCGTCTGGAGCAACAAGTCAGAGTGTTTCTTTTACAAGTCAGAGTGTTCAACTTCATAAAAAACATAGATGTGTTTTGTGAGAGACACGTATTTCCCTATTATTAATATCCCAAGTATAACGAAACGGGAGAAAAACGTTATACCTATCCCAAAGTGCAGTAGTTTAACGTTTCCTTAATTCATAAATAACCAGCATTTTACATTACGATTATTATTTTGTCATTTATTAGAATATATTTATGACATCATGCCAGATAAGCATATTTATGGACTGAAGAACGGCAAATAAATTGGTAAGAAAGCATGCAACAATATTTTTTAACAGTCATTTCCAATCACTTAGAATTAACATTTCCTTCCATTTGTATTTTTCTACATTTTTCTCGTACACCACTAAGATATGCTTTAACCATTCCAGATAGTTTTCTTGGTCTTCTTGGAAACTTCGGAGAAAAAATTTCTCTAAAGCAAGATTTACTCTTTAAGATTAGTATCAGAAGTAATTATAGTGTTCGGCACTAGTTAACTAGAACTAGTTGCAACTAGTAGTTAACTACCGATCAACTAGTAGTTAAACTACTTTTAGTTTAAAGTTGTTCAACTACTTTTTTTAATTAACTACTAGTTAAAACTACTTTCAAATTTTTAACTACTTGAAAAAAAAATTATTTAAAATTTAAAAAGATATTTAAAATTTTTATCAAAGGTAGAGTACTTCAAATATCATAACCAGAAATACAGACCATTTTTGCGCGAAGTATGAATGTTTTTTGTGATATAGATCAGAAAGATGTATTAGAATTTTGCCAAAAAGTATGTTATGAAATTAAATAGACTAGTTAACTAGTAGTTAACTACTTTGGGAAATAGTTAACTACTAGTTGCAAATAGTCCCAGTAAAAAATAGTTAACTACTAGTTAGAACTACAATTTCCCAAACTAGTTAGTAGTTAACTATTTTTTGACCACTAGTTGCCGAACACTAGAAGTAATATACCTGGAGCCAGTTTAGAACGTAAGTACTAGGGGAAATTCACGAGCCGCTTTGACAGAGACAAAATATTCCTCAAGAGACACGGGGACCCAAAAACAAAATACAACATCCGGCGGAAAATATTTAAATTTATGGTAACGGGCTATCAGAAACCCAGCAAGAATAAAACTTACCGAACTTGCCCAACGGCCTGATAAAGAATAAAAAAAAATTATACATTCGGCAAACGTTATCTCAAATCTCGCCATATTCACACAGTATGAAAATGAGCTTTTGAAAATGAGACCCGGTGTCCTTGCAAGCAAGCCAGCCTTGTCTACTGTCAGACCTGCTCAACATTTCGCCATGCAAGGACGTCCATGTAAATATTCCGGGCTAAAAATTTCAGAAAAACAATGGAGGCCAGGCAAGGCATTGTAAAACTGTTTGGTAAGAATGTTATTTAATTAGGTCCAGAGATAGGAAGCATAACAATCGGCTGGATGGATTACTTCCAAAGATGCCTGCATTAATGAAGTGAGGCTGCTGTCGCAATGGATAAGTAGGTTACGGAGGCAGAATATCAATGATTTTAAAGACAATGACAGGAATTCCGTTCGTAATGGAAGTGGTAACACGTTCTCGGTGTAGCATTCTTTCTGCTGCTGCTGCTGCTGGTCAGATTTAAGAGGTGTTACTCGTGATAATGTATGTAGCGATCAGAGTACTGATAGGAATTGAAGACCTCGGGTGTAAAATTGATAACCCTCTCATCATTTAATTTTGGGATAAACTAAATTATACGTGTTTAAATTTTATTGCGACTATTACTGTATTCCGACTGGAAAATATCTTGCCAAACTTTAATTTTACATACCTTCCTTCAATTTGGATAGGATGAAAATTCTAATTTTTTAGAACAGAAAATGGAATTTTTTTAATAAAATGTGACCCCCGAGATCTTCAATTGATATAGCTGCATTCAACCGAATAAGAAATATCTCATTTTTTATTCATACAGAAAATTATGGTTTTTTTTCTCTTTAAAATTTTAAATTACCTAACTTTTTAAGTTATGCTAGAATATAAAACTCCTTATTCAGATTTATCTCTTTTCAAAAATGTGTTTTTGCAAAGGTTGTATTCTAATCTCATTAAAAATAAAGTACCCAACCAGTACAGAAAATGAATGCATTATTAATATGCATTAATGCGCGAAGTGAGGCGGGCAATGAGATAAATTCAATGATTATCAATGAGTAGTATTTAATCACTCTGCCCGTAACATATAATGTATTAAATATACAAATATATTATTCATACAATGAAAATATTATAGTTATAGACTGAAAGAAACTTTATCACAATAAATAACTGTTCCTTCAAAAGCATTAATGAAGACTTTAGTATATTCGTTACGTTTTGTTATATTTAGATTTCCCAACGCACTGTTCTATTCATATGTGTAAAGATTTGAAAATTAATTTAAGGATAGAATGCAAATTACGTAATTTAATATAATTATATTTGGTTGAACTAAACAGAAACAAGGTTATAATACAATTTTGAAAAAAAATGTCAATAAAAGGAATGTTTTTTCATAATAAGTAGTTTTCAAAGTTACCAAAAATCTAGAACTTTTTTTTAAATGATTGCTTATTAGGCATGAACCATGACTTTCACACAAAATAGCATTCAATGATAATACTGAAAAACCACGTATAATAGGTAAATGGAAACAATTAAATAGTCATAGCTCATAACTTTGACCGTGAAGATCAAGAGGTTATGTTTACGCATTTGTCACGTCCAAATTAGCAGAACGCAGCATTTTTATCTTTCCCCATTTCTGAAACTACGATAGTAATTTGTATGCGGCTATTTTTCACAAGCTGAAAGCCTCCAACTAAGCTCTGACATTAACCATTTTGGACTGGTACTGGAAGTCCGGCAGAGAGGGTAATTTGTAATAAGACATTTCGGAGGTTCGGGAGGGGGGTGAAATTACAGGTTGCTTCGTCTGCTGAATATTTCATGGCATAAATCATTGAGCGGGGAATCTTCATCGGTTTACATCAACGCCCGTGAACCTATTTGTAAATTTATTTGTTATTTATTTGCGATTTATTTTTTATTTCTGCGTATTTAGAAAACATCGGGGAAGAGAAAAAAGAAGAGGTGAACAGGAATACAGTCGAATTTTTATGAAGTTGAACACTCTGACTTGTTGCTCCAGACGCACAAATTTTGAAGGTTTGAAATAAATTTGAAAAGGCTTTGTTTTAATTTTCCTATCCCTCTCACAAATTTTTAACTTCTAGTATGAAGCTAGTTTTCTCCAAAATAATCACCAGTAAAACAGATAAATAATTTATATATAGAAATAGTCCAATTTGTATTTGAGTAATGAAGTGAGCTCCTGCTACTTTATTTAAATTAACCTCGGAGGAATTCCCTGAGGGTAGAAAAATAACGCAGATACGCGAATAATTGTTCAGGGTCTTTGAGTTCTTTTTGGGCTTCCTTGGTCATAGAATTCACCTATTCTGCTTTCAAATCGTATTAAATATCAGGGAATACAAGTTGAGCCGATGGAGAAAGGTGAAGAATTGTTTAAGAAACCTCAATGTTTCCCTTACCAAACTGTCAATTATAGAATTATTTAAAAAAAAAAAAAGCGACTTAAATCCACACCTTGTAACTGAGCGGGCGGAAATTTATATTTTGCCTTATTACTAAATTATTTTATCTTTTTGTATTACAGTCGACTCCGCTTAATGTGATCCTTTTTGTCAAAGAGTAGAATGATAACAATATATAATAATAAGCGATTTGATACTAGAAAGTTTCAAACAGCGTAACTCGAGTGTTTCCTTTAAAATCACAACTATGTAGTCGTAATTGAAGTATACTTAAAACGATTATTTAGAATGTATTTTGCAACTTTATGGATTCTTAACGAAAAATATGAGAGTGCAACATATTAACACTAATAAATTAATGACTCATTTTGTATGATACTGTATTCAAGTTGGCCTTCAAACGGGTAAAAAGGAGGTTTATAGGGGATTTCACCAGATTTTGAAGACATTAAAGTATATACTAATCACATAAAACGATACATTTTGTGTTAAGTTAAATAGGAGTGATCGGGGCAATTCAATTTTGATAACATTATCCGATTGATAACATTAATCGTGATCACAGCCAGTGGAGTGGACTGTATTACATTCACGGAGCACACTCTTAATACGGTTAATTTCAAATCAGAGTAAAAATACAAAATTCTGAGTATTTCACAAACTCCAACTGGCTCCGAATCAAATTTGCTCAAGTTCAAAACACGTATCTGAAAATATGCAGGCTACTCAAAAATGATACATCATGCCCTTTGTCAAAATTAACAATTTCGATGGTACAGTATTCGACCGGAATGTGACTATTTAACTTGAAATTAGAGTGCGATGCTCCATCAGCCAGAGGCGGGCAATCACGTTTTTAAATTACTAGTTGTATGAAAAGAATGTAAAGTATCTTAAGCAGCTAACATTAAACAAAAATTCAATATAATTTGAGTGGTGACTATTAAATTGTTTGAAACTTGGTATTTCTGGTATTTCAAAATTGAAAGAATTGTGTTTTCATCTTTGAAACAAAATGTTTCACATCAAATTGAAATTATCGATGTACTCAAATTTGAAATCGTCATTTCTCTCAGTGCAGTTACAGGTTTTCAGTATGTTTTTCTTAACGAATTCAGAAAACTGACCGCCTAGAAACTTGGAATTTTTCAAATTTGGTGCAGTGCTCTTTTAAAAACTGACTGATCAAGTGTTATATGAAACTGAAATAAATGTGACTGCTTAAAAAATAATAAGTAAAAAACTTACTTAAGCGCATCTTTAGAGCTATTTTTACTAAGGTTCAACAATTGTTCAGATATTTTTTCTATAAATTTAAAAGCTAAAACGACAGTAAAAGTTTAAACGACCGAGTTGAAAGATGGAAGGGGCAAGAAAACAGAGGCTTAAAATTATGCATAGTCACAATTGCAATACATCTGTAAACTTTTCAATAAAAACAACCTCAAAAACCACAATTCGACATTTGAAATTTTTCCAACTTTTGCTAACTGAAAAGCCATAAAAATAAAAGAAAGACTCACCTTGAACGAAGAAAAGCTTCCTTTTACACACGGTGGATGCTCTCATAGAAAGAAAATCTGAAACAAATGATTTCAATAAATACAAAATATTTAATAATACATTATTGGATACTAATATAATATTATTTCAAGCCCATTAAAAACACTGAAATTAAGACTATAAAAACTGAAACAATAATATTCTTGGCGCTGGTTATTTCCACGAAAGTAACAACTCAACTCTAATCTCGCTATTTCTGAAAAATTACAAGAAAAATTAAAGCAAAATATTCAAAAGTAGCAGCCTGGAATAGAGAGACCATTAGGTTACGAGACGCACACTCTACCACTAGGCCATCGGTGCTGATGCCAGAATTGATCAATAACGTAATTTTAATGTAATAAAACACGTAATAACAAACTTCTACTACTGCGCATTTTTCAACTGTCGTGGAAATACCCACTTAGAATATTCTTTATAAGCACGAGTTAAAAAAACACTAATGTAAACCTCGATGAAAAATTGATTCAAAACTGCATTAGCTCTTAACTTTTCTTAGAAAATTGAAATATAGAAGAGGAATATTTTCTAATAATAGAATGTTGCTCAACATGATGAGTTAGGAGGGAACTCAAGGGGGTGCAATAAAACCCTTCATAGTAAGCCAGCAATATCACTTTCTAATCATCTATTATTTATCAGTGCGTAAGGTAGCTCCTACTTCCTTTGTGGAGTGAAATTCAATAGGCTTCGCAAGGAAACGCTTTATTTACCCCTCACAGTAGCAGGAATAAGTAGCATGAATAAACAATGAGAAGTCCTCCTTCCACTCAACTCAACTCGACTATTGTAAGGGTCCATCAAGTCTTCAGAAAAGACGAGCGCTCTTCTTGTTAAAAGCAAGGTAAACAAAAGGACGAGTAGGGATTTTTATCAAGGGAAGCTATGCATTGCTGAATGAAGTTGTCTAATTTGGTAAAAATGAGAGACAAGGGGATTAAATTTTGCTCTTTATGCGGTTTGGCGTTGATGCGTGACTTTGATTGCGTTGTCTTTATTGGCGGTTTATTAGTTTTACATCACGAGTCAGTTTTGTTTTGAGTGTCAGATACCAAATTAAGTTTGTTGAGATTTAGTTCCGGAGTTCTTCAAACAAAAAGTTGTTGTTAAACATAGGTAAACAAAAAGTATTTAGACACGTCTTTTGAGTTAAGTTTCTTTACTCGTCAATTCAAAGCAAAATTGATAAGCTTTGTATCTGGAAACGGAAACTGTATTTTAACTAAAATTTTATTTTCGGCTTTATTCATACCATTTTCAATTACAGAGATGTTTGTTAAATAATCAGATAATCATCTAGTAGTTTCGATAAGGCAATGTTAAAAAAGAAATTATTGACATTTCTTTAAAAGTGCTTTGCATAATTATATTTAATGAAGTTAAAATTTGCATTGTAATCAGTTTAATTACTACGATGCAAATATAGTTTGTAATTGCATTCATTCACTTTCATACACTACTAGCTGAATGTGAAAGAGAATCAGTATATGATACGCTGCCAAAAAAGTTTAAATGAAAGCATTGGTAAAATACTGAAGAGTGGAGAGTTAAAAGAAAAGTTTGTTTCCTGTTTGTTCCTTTCTTTAAATAGTCATCAATTTAATTATGAATGACACATTTTTCATCTATACAAGTTAATTTTGGCACCAATATTCGTTCAGAACATCGTACTAGTTGATGAATGCACTATTTATATCCCCCCATTAAGAGAGTTTTGTATTTATTAAAAGCACCCCATTGAGAAAGAAGTACAAACACAACGATTCATTGAGAACAATTCCTTTCATTCAAGAGATCCCTCGAAACATTTCACAACCAATTTACCTTTCGACTCATAAATTTCTCTCAAAACTCAAGCTGTGAGAACGAAACCATTCGGACTTCATCTCTACCTAGTGAGAACAGTTCTCCTTTCATCTTCCAGAGCAATGAATGGTTCAGCACCACCATCAAACTGGTCTAATTGCTCTTTCCAACCATGAATATTCGCTCGTGTCTTGCAGAGTTTACCTTCCCAGAGAGAGTCCATCCGCAAGGGGGAGAAAAATCGTTTTGTCTGCTCCAGAACACAAGGTGGGGGTTATTTGACTCGGCTTTTTCGGCAAACGCTAAATTTTTACGTTCCCTGCGGGGAGCTTGTAATAGCCTGCAACCCCATGGGGAAAGTGGGGAGACTACAAATTGAAACCGAACATGGAATGGAAAGTTATTTTAGAGAGGATCTTTGAAGGAACTGTTAAGGGCGGTGGTGCGTTCAATGTAAACAGCGGTTATGTGCTTTTAAAGAGATGGTTGGAATGTTCATTGAAATATTCTGAAGAGGTGATTTCGAAGTTTATATCGAAACTTTCAGGAAGGTTTGCCAAAAAAAGTATTTCAAAGATAAGTGGTTTGCCACTTGGTACGATATAAAAGGCAAAAAACAAACAAAAGAGAGGTGATTAACAGTAAAACTTTCGATTTAGATTTTAAATTCCATTTTTAAATTATTTAAACTTAATGATATCATGCTGTTTTGAAATACTTTATTAATGTAGTTTTTCTTGAAATCCGAAATAAATACAAGAGTTTATGTTAGAATACATTGAAAAATGAATTTAAAATTAATAGTCAAGTTGAAGTAAAGAAATTTTTAAAAACACATCCCTTTGATGAAGACTTTTTGAAACTTTAAAAATTATTTTCACTTTAAAAGCAATTACAAAAGCATGTCTCAACTTTAAAAGCAATATCGAATTTTTTGTTAACATTACTAATATCAATTAACACATTTAAATTAATTAATATTTTTACACATTGTTAATAAAGATTATTAATATTATTATTATTGAAAATTAACAAAAATTGGTCAAGTAGTATAGCTTCTTTATGAATTTAGCCTCAAATATACTAATATATTTCCAAAGTTAAGCAAACTAAATTTCAACACTTTCGAAAAATATTAGATTTCTATCCGGTAAAAAGAGATAGTAGTTTGAATGGCTAGAAAAACTGTTTTCTTTTATGACGAATGCGACATAAAACAACTGCAAGAATATAAAGGTAGCATAATGGAAACCAACACACCTGCCTCTAGTGACAATTATGCACTTTTTATGACAAATGTGTTTTCAGTGGGCATTTGACACGCATTTGGCATGATGGATACAATGGAGATAAATTTCCTAGATTGTCGCATAAAACAGTAAAATATTTTAAGATGATGGAAACAATGTCCAACATGACAAGTAATGTTTTAAATTTTATTGCAGGTTTTTATTGACTCTACTATTAGGTATAATGACATTAGTTTGTAGTTAAAATATAGGATCAAACTAAAATTTGTAAGTCTACTTAAAATAAAATTTATTCTTGTGTCAAATACTGTAACAAGCAGAACGCAGGAACGAAATTCATTCAAAAAATAAATAACTTAAATGCATTCATTGTGCAGAAAACATTAGTTTTCAAGGTATTATTTTATTTACTTTTATTACGATAAATGGGATTAGAGGTACTGGTAGGTGTGAAATTAGGAAATTTAAATAAATTACTTTTATTTGACTATTTTTAACAAATTTTTATGTATCAATTTTTTATCAGGAGGGCGTGGTCAATACTTACTACTCAACCCTTTCCATTTTTAGAAGTTTACAGTATTGAATAATGTGATTAAAAGCGTATAATTATCTCGGTATTTATATAATAATAGTTCTTGGGTACATTTCCTAAACTTTAACATTAACGAGCACTTAAGGAAAGCTTTGATAGCTTTGTAAATTTTAAAGCAATCTTTAAAACTCTTAAACACAAAATTGTATTAAATTTGGTTAATTTTCAACACACGAAATAAATTAATTCTTTTAAACAAAATAACTAATACCTTACTTGAAGTAATTATGTCATTTAGCATCTCTTACTTTATTTTAAAGCGTTCCAAATAAGAAAATAAAAAAAAACGAGTTCAACATGTGGTTGTAAGAAAAATGAGTTTGAGAAGTATCCAAAAGGTTGACTCAATAGTTTGAAAGTCCTTACAGGATGTTTTGAAAGGGGAAAAGAGGATATCTCAACATGAAATATATTCCTGATAAACTTTTAAAGGGTTTAGATTTGAATGTTGAAAAAAAACTAGATCGATTTTGAGTTCGCCCTTCGTATCCGCAACGCTTCATTGCTTTTCCCATTGGCCAAAGACAATGGTTAGTTAGTTTATAACAGCTGAATCAAGACCTGACACTTTCATCACACAAAGCATCACCAAGAGCCAAACAACCCTTCCTTCAGGTGGATCCACATTACTCGTGACTGTGGAAGTCAGAAGCCAGATATCCTAATAAGATCAACTCCTGTTAAAGCGGGCCTTCAGGGGTCGTATACGGACTCATGGTTATGCAGAGAGTGGGGGGTTTTAGAGGGGACCATTTGCTGTTTTTTTAGAAGCAACTCTTTTAAGAACGACCCTTGGTCTAAAATCACATCGACATCCACCTTCCCGAAGCTTCCACATTACATCCGATACGACGGATGGCAGGATTTGTAATCAATGTGTATCCCAGCCACATTTATGGCCATCGCGCTATATACAACTCATAGGGCAGTGTCACAACGAATTCAGATCCGTATCTCTTCAGGATATCACCAGTTTCTCGGAATAGGACAATAGGAAAACCGCAAACAACCCCATATCCAACAAAAACGAAAATAAACATGGATTCTGGGAAGAGAGGGAAGTCACTGTCGGTCTATTTGTCAATTAACAGACCACCGAGTGACGTTGCTCTCCTCCCGGTTTTGTTGGAGAGGGTCATTGTATGGGGTTGTTTGTTTTTTCTCCTTTGTCCGATTCCGGATTTGTCCGGATCTCAATCCGTTGTGACACTACCCATACAGCTTGTCTTTCTTCGGAAGGCGGCTGAGAACTGCGCAAACGTGCCTTCCACAATACTACAAGATTCCGCCTTCCGAAGAAAGACAAGCTGCATCTCCTTTAAACTTTGCACGATGGTAAGGACACAAAAGATAGTTAGGGAGTCGAAAAACTCTTTTGCTGACATCGCCCTCCAATACCAGAGCACTGCAAGTAATCAGCAACAAGTAGCCAACAAACAAACAAACTTGCACACCTTGAGGAAGTAGCTTCCACATCTCCCTTGATCTTTGCATGGTAAGGACACAAAAGATAGTTAGGGAGTCTGCCTATAAAAGAGCGCTTTTGGTGACATCGCCCTCCAATACCAGAGCACTGCAAGTAATCAGCAACAAGTAGCCAACAAACAAACAAACGTGCTGCACACTTTGAGGAAGTGGAGGAACGCGATGGTGTGTGATCATTAGGAGAGACGGCCCGCCCTGAGGTCACTGTGAGAAGAACAATCTTCGGTGGAGGGATCAACAATGTGAAGACGAGAGACGAAGGAAGGCCGCGATTTACATCCAGCAGGGTCGGGTCACTCACCTTGCTCGGCGGGGTAAGCGGCGGAATACAGAACAATTAGTGCAGGAATTTTCATCACTCGGAAGGCTGATGAAGGTTCCGCCATTGTGTTCGCAGTCTAATCGAATTACCGGTGTTGGGTGGCGTTAGGTCAATCTGGGGAGGAATCTGTGTAACGAACGGATTAAATAGGGATTTTGTCCGTTGGGTGCTTCGGGTGAGCTTTTCGTCGTGGAGCTTGGAGAGTAGTTGAATCGTCCGTTTGGAAGAGGAAATAATATGTCCAAAAATCACACTCTTAAAACGGCATTTTCACAAAACTGAATAAAAAATACTCAAATCGGAGAATTTCACAAACTCAAACTGGCTCCGAATCACAAATTTATTCAAGTTTGAAACTTGCATAAAGTTATTTCTGAAAATATGCAGGTACTCAAATATGATCCATCATGCCCTTAGTCAAAATTAACCCCTTCGATGGTACAGTATTCGACCGGAATGTGACTAGTTCCCTTGTAATAAGAGTGTGATGCCGCATCGGAGAGAGACGGGCTACCACGTATTAAATTGCCGACTTGTCAATCAGAGAGCGCATGATGAATTCCTTAAGCTGCTAACATTAAACAAAAAATACATATAATATGAGTGGTGACTGTTGAATTGTTTGAAACTTAGTATTTCTGGTGTTTTAAAATTGAAAGAATTGTGTTTTCATATTTGAAAATAACAGTTTCATATCAATATGAAACTATGGATGTAGTACTCACAGATTTGAAATCGCCATTTTTCTCAATGCAAAAGTGTTGAGAAAATCGAAAAGTACGGTATAAGTAATGGAATTTTCATTGTATAACCACTAAATGTGTAATGGAAATCCAGGAACCTATTTATAATAATCATCGAAAAAAATATAAGTCAATTTACAGTTGAGACTTACTCCCTTTTTCAACCTTATGAAGTTTCAGATGAAAAAAATCTAACTAAATTGTATTTCTGCGTAGTTCACAGCACAACAGTAAAATTTATCAATGAGGAAAAAAAAATTTTGTCTCGCTAAAATGATATTAAATCATTAAAAGACAATAACAGTTCAATTCCAAAGAAATAGTGAAATGTAATGAACTTCGCTTATTGTTGGTAAAAGTACCTAAGGATTATGACGAACGAAAAATAATTTTTAAAATTCGAATTCATTCAACCATTTAAATTAAAACCGAGTCAGTCATTTTAAAATCAAATTAATCTTAAAAAAAAAAAACTCTTTGAAGTATCTTTTTAATGAAAAAAATATTTCGAACTCTTGGTTGGGTGTGGACGAAAGAGCTTTCGAAAATTCCTCGATCTCTGTTCGGCATTTCCAGCATAAAAGGGTTGGGAGTACAATATTTTCTTTGTTAGCACATCCGTCCATACAGAGAATTTCCGATTGAAGTTTTATGATATTGTTAACAAATAAACAAGGGTCGTGAGTCATTGAAGTTTGCCATGTGCGGCGAAACACCCGGAAACAACGAAAGGGCGATGTATGCTGGCTGCACAAATAATAATTGTGACCACATTATTCGGCTTCATAAAGGCAACTGATGGGAGTATACAGCCATGGATTACGGAAATTTTGAGTAAGTGAAATGGGATTGAACACGTGCAAAACGAAGGATAATTTTCAAAAGAGTTAATTTAATATTATGGTTCATGTGATAAATTTGAAAGTCAACAAATACACTTAATGAGAGGTCTTTAAAACAAATTTATTGATAGTAAAAAAAATATAAACTACCTAAATAGTCAATAAGCCGTAGGGTCACTTGGGGTAAGTGGGACCCCTTTTTGGAACAGTACATTTTTGAAGCTTCATAAAATTTTTTTGAAGAGGTACAATTTGAACTTAATGACATACTTTATTTAAGACACTATTAATAAACAAAAATTTATAATTAGGTTCTAAAATAATGTTCTACATTTTTCTTAACAGGTCTTTTTGTAAAAAATGAGAAGGGGGTCCCACTTACCCCATAGGAAGGGGTAAGTGGGTCACCCCCTCTTTATTTTGATTGAAAGCAAGTAAAACTTAAGAGGGAGTAAGTGGGTCTTACTTGATAAAGTATAGAAGTTTTAGGTACAAAATATTTTATTGTAACTTAATCCATGTACAAGATATCTACTCACATTTAAATTAATAGGGTTGGTTGGGGTAAGTGGGACCCCTTTTTGGAACACTACAATTACAGAATGTTTTCTTCAGGTTCGAATGGTTCGGGAGACTTATAAAGAAACCCTCGTAACTATTCCCCCACCCCACTGTGTGTTTTAATTAATTTCTCGGAAACGTGAATAAAAAAACCCCAACTTAATAGTTTACTTTACTTACCACAGCTTATATTAAAACGCAAAATTAATATAAAATTTCAATAAATTACTTATAAATGTTTCCATAAACATTAAAATGGTGAGTCTAGGGTGTCCCACTTACCCCATAATGAGAGGACCCACTTACCCCTACTATGCTTAAATTACGGGGTAAGTGGGACCCCCCTCTTAAAAATTTTTAAATAAGAGATTTTGTGAAAATTCAAATTGCAGTATGTATTTTAAGTCAAACCTGGCACAACAGTTGAAAAAACATTAAAATATCGTGAAAACTTTCCTGGAAACACTTCTTGGAAAAATGCATCTTGAACTCTCCAAAAAAAAAATTATGGAAGTTTTTTTACAATAGTTCTATAATCTTAAAAAGAAATGACACAAAACTCTAATATATGCAAAACCCATCAGTGTGACAAAATGTAACATGATCAATGTGAATAAGTGTGAAATGTCCTTTACATAGTTTAGTTTGAGGGGGGTGACCCACTTACCCCAGAGACCCACTTACCCCAAGTGACCCTATATGAAACCTTCTTGAAAAGCTTTCGTTGGAATCCCTGTTTTAGGGGATAGGGCAATTAAATCGTCAGTTTGAAAAAGGCATAAGTCCAAAAAATGGTAAATTCACTTCTTCTGCTCCGAAAATCTCCAAACTTCGCTCTGCACTTGAGTGTGGAAGAAGGAAAAAATAACTACCCCTATAGGTAAATATATAACCCCTAGAATTCGGCACAATCGATGACCATTCATTGTATATTTTTATTTAATTTGAAATTTAAGTTAATTTGTCATTCTTTTATTATTGTTTGTGGCCTAAACTAACCCCAAAAAAATATCATTTTTTATTTAAAAGTTTTTTTCTACTGAATTTTAGACTCTATTAATATTTATTAAACTATCTAAATGACTGTTTCATAATACTTGGAATTTATTTGTCTTATTTTTTCCCTTTTTCACATTTTTTGCTATGAATTAAGCAGAAATATAATTTAAATGTCAATTTCAGCGGTTTTTAAACTTTTTCAACTCTCAACATCATTTTTCCAACTGTAGAATATTTTTTAATATACCTACATATTTTTCTATGATTTTTCAGTATTCTTAATAGAGACCTGAATTTCCAGTAAAAATTTGGTGATTATACAACCAAAAATACATCAATTATTAGTGTTCGGCAACTAGTGGTCAAAAAATAGTTAAGTACCAACTACTAACTAGTCTGGGAAATTGTAGTTGCAACTAGTAGTTAACTATTTTTTCCTGGGACTAGTTGCAACTAGTAGTTAACTATTTTTTCCTGGGACTAGTTGCAATTAGTAGTTAACTATTTCCTAAAGTAGTTAACTACTAGTTAACTAGTTTATTTAATTTCATTACCTACTTTTTGGCAAAATTCTAATACATCTCTCTTATCTGTGTCACAGAAAACGTTTATACTTCGCGCAAAAATGGTCTTTATTTCTGGTTATGGTATTTGAGTACTCTACCTTTGATAAAAATTTTAAATATCTTTTTAAATTTTAAATAAAACATTTTTTGAAGTAGTTGAAAATTTGAAAGTAGTTTTAACTAGTAGTTAATTAAAAAGTAGTTGAACTACTTTAAACTGAAAGTAGTTAAACTACTAGTTAACTACTAGTTGATTGGTAGTTAACTACTAGTTGCAACTAGTTCTAGTTAACTAGTGCCGAACACTATCAATTATATAGGTTTTTATATCAATTTTCTCAAAACTTGGTTTCTGGACTCATTCCCCTTTTCAAACTGACGTATCAATTGGAAAAATAATTTTACAGTGTGTTTCAAAAGGTCATTGCCAATATTAAAGGGTATACAGACTACCCTCCCATAGAAAATTCAGTATCACCCATAAAAATGAGTCGCAAATGCACGAAGAGTGCGAATAAAAATTGACTGAAAAGCAATGAAAGATAAGTTGTGCGAAAACGGTTGGTAAAAAAGCCATAATAACAAAGTTTTGTTATTATAACTTTTTTACTGTCGCATTTTACAGGGACATTTATTTATGAGAACAAAAACTTTATACCAATTTTTTACAAAGTAGTTAAAGCATGATGATTAGAATTGGCATTGGAATTTTATTTCTAATCTAAACGGTTTTCCCCACCTCATCTTTTATTGCTTCTGGCAATTTTGGTCAGCACTCTAATACCCAAGCAGCACAAATGTTCAAGATTCGAATTTTTTTCTTGGTATGTCCAAATTTCGTTTTCTTCTAGTTGCAGTTACGTAAACTTGGCATAGTTGGTATGAGCTGTGCTACTAAGGCTCAGGAGTGTGTTTTCGACCCTA
The DNA here is from genome assembly GCA_963680715.1 of Tetragnatha montana. Taxonomy (NCBI): domain Eukaryota; kingdom Metazoa; phylum Arthropoda; class Arachnida; order Araneae; family Tetragnathidae; genus Tetragnatha; species Tetragnatha montana. The sequence goes on from OY796679.1 coordinate 56,153,893, forward strand.
CTTTCCCGAGTGATTCTGAATTGTCTACAGTACACCCCCTTAACGTTTGGCAAAGACTTTTTCAATTGATTCAATATTGAGAGGTGTCAAAAGCAAATTTATTTACACTTTGAAACTGCATGAAAGCCTTTGAAGAGGCTTAGTTGGAAATCCTTAAATTGAATCACTTATTTCAGAAACATGTCAAACGCCACTTTTCTTGTTTTGAGATAAACGAGAAAAACTGTATAGAAGCTCCCTACATTTTTATGAAGGTGTTTAGTAATTTTTTTCTTAAAGTAGACCTCATTTGGATATTTTACAGACAAAAATAATTTTTTAAATATTTTTATTCTTTGCATGAAAAATTATTGAAATTTTTGCATTTGACAGGTTTCTGCAATAAACAGAGTATTCAGGTCTATTTTCATATAGCTTAACTGTAATTTTTTTTGGATTTGGTAATAAAAGTGGGAATATTAGTTGAAAATAGCATTTTTCCATATTAAAAACTAACCCATAAACTTATTATGGAGTTCTTATTTTTTCTCTTTTGGTTATTCGATGTACAAATACTTATTTTTATAAATGATTTCAACTCTAGACTCAAAAACAGTGGTCAGCCAATTCTAAATGTAAATATAGACATCTTTGAAGTCAATTAGATAGTTGTTTAGAAGTAACTTAGTGGGCAGTAAAACAATTTTGCTTTAAAAGCTTACAAAATTAGTTTAATATTATGATCTGGGGTATAGATTTGATGTCCACTTTTAATAAAGTGATTAAAAAATCCAAAATATCAATCACATGGATGTAATAAATAGCCACATGCATGGAAATTTTAAATAGGAGCTACCAAAACGTCCTTAGTCTTGAGATTCGTACAAAAACTTTAAAAATATGGTTTTTACTATGGCTTGATGGACCTAACCTCTAAAGGATGACTTTTCCAATCGCATATAGTTTTTGTACGCGATTAAATAACAAACTGCAGTCCCAAACAAGCGGTAGATGGGACGGCATGAAGGAAATTCCCCGGAATTTAAGTGCACAAACCAGTCAAGCGACGTCGTTTGACATGTTTCTGCACTAAAGCTGAAATTTAACATGCTGGAAAACTATTTTAAAATCCCGTTATTTTTATTACTCTTGCACTAAAATGTGCGTACAGAATCATATGACACCAATAACTGAATTTTGAAAAAAGTGGCGTTCTGAAATAAGTGATTCAATTAAGTATATAAATCAAGACAAAATCAATTTTTCTTTTATGATGACCTACGGCTGTATTCACCACTAACCTAACCTAAGGTTGGAATCTTCTAATTCTTCTTAATCTTCTAATTGGTAGTTGAAAAAGGGAACACCTTTAAAACGGCATTTTCACAAATCTGAGTATCTCACCAACTCAAACTGGCTCCGAATCAAATTTGCTCAAGTTCGAAACATGTATAAACTAATTTCTGAAAATACACAGGTACTCAAAAATGATACGTCACGCCCTTTGTCAAAATTAACCCTTCGATGATCCAGTATTCGCCCAGAATGTGACTAGATCACTTTTAATTAGAGTGTGATGCCGCATCTGAGAGGCGGGCAAGCACGAAATAAATTTTACTCAAAAATCTACCACAAATGTTTAATTTCTTCAGCTGCTAACATTAAACAAAAATACATATAATTTGAGTGGTGACTATTAAGTTGTTTGACACTTAGTATTTCTGGTATTTAAAAATTGAAAGAATTATTGTGTTTTCATATTTGAAACAAAAAGTTTTCATATCAAAATGAAACTATCGATGTACTCAGATTTCAAATCGCCATTTCTCTCAGTGAAACACGTTTTAAGCCAATCAGAGTAGTCGAAGAAGCTTGATTTCAGGTTAACCTTAGATCAAGTTATAGTGGAATAGTTAGAGTAATATCTGACTAGTAATAATAGAGTAATATCTGACTACGAAGAGGGGGCTATCCCCATTCGGGCTTTGGATGTTCCCCCCTCTAAAACGAGGTTGTGGGAGCGAATGTGTATGGTGGCGTAGGCAACAGTATCTCAACCATGGCCATCTAGACACATAAGGCCAGAGAAGTTCTGCCTACTATTTCGCGTCATCATCGCTTTTTGAACAACAGCGCAACTCCAGACTAAAATCTTGCACGCTCCCTTCAGACTGGAGTTGCGCTGTTGTCCAAACAGTGATGATGACGCGAAATAGTAGGCAAAACGTCACTCAAGATTTCGAGCTTCTCTGGCCTTATGGGTACGGTCATCCTATATTTTTCAGGATGGTATCAGTTCAGAAAATCTGCCCTTTCTCCCCATTCATGACCCCTCCAACAATAGCGAAGGAGACCGAAGTCACCTAATTAGCAGACCCCCGAGTGATTTCTCTCTCCTGCCCGTGGCCGCTCTTTTGTTGGAGGGACCATTGAAGGGGGTTGTTTGCGGTTTTCCTATTATCCGATAACCAGAAACAGCAGATTTTTTGAACAGATATCATCCTGAAAAATAGGATGACCGTACCCTTGGGTACGGTCTGCCAGAAAATCAGCATGGTATCTCTTCAAAAAATCTGCCCTATCTCCCCATTCATGACCCCTCCAACAATAGCGAAGGAGTCCGAAGTCATCCCCCCAGTCAATTAGCAGACCCCCCGATAGTGACTTCTCGCTCCTCCCCGAGGGCTGTCTTTTGTTGGAGGGACCATTGAAGGGGGTTGATTGCGGTTTTTCTAGTGTCCGATAACCAGAAACAGCAGATTTTTTGAACAGATACCATGCTGATTTTCTGGCTGACCGTACCCTATGTATCTAGATGACCATGTCTCAACCTCCCGTGGCTTAGGGTAGGTGCTAATGTTGGAATGTTATGAAACAAGGGTGACTCCACCATAGGAACAAACAAATTATCTTTAAATCCCTCGTATCAGACAGATTCACCCCTATCTTTCACTAACTACTCCAAAGGCCGGCCAGTGACGTTCTACCCGAGCTACTGAGGTGGAAAGAAGACGCTTCGACAGTCTGGAACCACCAACAACAACCAAAAAGCGCCGCGTCACACATTACCACAGTTAACGTAACCAAAAAGTACGTCCTTGGGGCAAGGTCGTGCCTCAGTCCTCCACCGTTACATACGGCGGCCCACGCACGCTCGATAACTGAGCCAGTAAACAAACAAGTTTCGGCCCCAGGGCAGCATCGGCAGGAATCATCAAGAGAGGAATTATCATACGACCAAGGAAGTGGAACAGTTCAGGTGAGGATTTCAAGGATGAGAAAAGGAAAAATGCGCTCATCCAGGATCGCTTTGGCTCCTTGCCTGGAACTGGGTTAGGTGTTAACTAAGTGCAGTGCGAATAGATAGTTACGGGAGGAAACAGTTTTAGATATTTAAATGAAAGATGGAGAAATTTGAGCTGCTCAGGATTGAAGTGGTATAAGTCCAAAACTGCAAAATTTGAGAAAATCATGGATTTGGATTTCTTTTAAGATACTGTACTTAACCATGACCATGCTGTAGCAAAAGAACGATAGCATCGCATATTTTTAAAAAATATTATTTCAGTCAACAATAAGTTATAGAACTTAAGTTCCAAACAGAAAGTCAAATACATTTTTTCCCTTTGTGTTCTGTAAAAAAATGTTGTGTGGTAAATAAACTTATTATTATTATTATTATTATTATTATTATTATTATTATTATTATTAAAAATGAAATGAATTACTTGCCAATATATGAGCCGCTCAGAACGCCAGATGAGTAAGTTCACCGAAATTAGTTTTGTGTAATCTTAGGGTTTTCTGTATTGGAGCCTACGTTGCTCCTATGGAGAAGGAATAGGCCAAAATTGAGTATTTGATTTAGACAACTACAACGTGAAATAAAATATCTAAAACGAATCCCAACTCCATGCCTTTATCAAATTTCGTCATTTTGGACGAATGGACAACTCATATGAAGGACTTCTAAGTGACCCTGAAAAATTTAACCTATCAAATCAGGAAAAATAAAGTTACCAAAACACTCTGAGTCACTCAACATAGTTAATAATATGTTCATAACACCTGTCATTCGATCCTAAAAATCTCAGCCATATCCGACCTAAACATTGGCGTCATTCTTTCGATGACACATACCTGTGAGCGACATTCTCAAAATATCATATCCAAGGCTAGTTGAATATTCGTCCTTGGCGATCGAAATCGGTAAGCACCAGTAAAGAGAGGTATGTGGGTAATAAAGTCGGGGAAGTCGCTCATTCAGATGTCATCTATCGCTTCGCAGCATCCGATGGTTGATTCCATGTCTGAGGCACATTCGGTGGCACAGATTTGGAAATCCGAAACGGAATTCAGGGTTGAGTGATGGACGAAGTCCGTTCTAACGTATTCGAAGTCAAGCGATGAGACTGAATTCAGTTGCTAACGTATGTAAGGGGACATCCATAAATTACGTGAGGTCAAAAGGGGGGGGGGTCCAGGAAAATCTCACCAAATCTCACCAGGGGGAGGGGGGAGTCAATTAAAATCTCACGTCAACTTTTAGTTTAGAAAATATACTTTTTTCTTTAATATTTTTTAGCACAAGTTTAGAAAAAATGCTCAGATTAGTCACAACAGCTAATCATTAGCCAGTCAGTCGTAATAAATACGAGTTAGAATCATGTTTTCGATTTCAACGTGTTTTTGTATCAAAATTTTGCAATCTGGATGGTAATATTTATTCCGATGAAAGAAAACTAGTGGTTGAGAAAATCTCACGTGGGGGGAGGGGGGGTCCAGCAAAATCTCACTAAATCTCACCAAGGGGGGAGGGGGGGGCCCCAAATTTTGGAAAAAACACCTCACATAATTTATGGATGTCCCCTAATTTGTTTTGGAATAGTTAATAAGATTTTTTTTTCTCACTATCTTTGTTACGTACTAAATATTTTTTTTTATTTTAGAAACAAAAAAATATATATATAATTTCAAATCCAAATGGAAGGAATATGGAAGTTGATACCAACCATACCTTAAAAACTACATTAGTAAAATTTGTATAGAGGTGTAAAAAAGGTTGGAAGTTTAATGAGCTACTTTCAGGCGAAAAAAGAGTTACTATAAAACATAAAGGACAAATTCAAGGAAGTTAAAATCATTCATGTGTGTGTTTCTATGGCTCGTATTAAACAATTAAGATAATACTTAAAGAAAGCTCGTTTTAAACCAAAGTAGCACCGAAACATCGATCAATGTTGTCCAACCTATATAATTGTAGGACATGTTATGTAATTTTTAATTACAAAAGTAAAATAACAAAAGACATTCTAACAAAAAATATTTGAATGAATTAAACCTTGAAATTTGATTTTCTTCTTCCTTTTTTGATGATTAACATCGTAGAAAAGTTATTACCCAGCAAAGCCGGTACTGGTTAATATCGTTGATATTGACCGATATTTCAGATGAGAACATTTTGAGATCATTTGTTCAATACTGACAGAACGATATTGACCGGTATTTTTGTGCTACCTGTGTAAGCAATCTTAAATGAATGTTAATTAAAAATTAGCCCGATGGATTTTGCTACTTATTAGAACCTATTTTCTTACTAATTTGGACTCTGACACTCTTTAAACGGCATTTTCAAAACTGAGTAAAAAATACTCAAATCTAAGTATTTCAGAAACTCAAATGGGTCCGAATCAAATTTACTCAAGTTTGAAACATCGATAAACTTATTTACGAAATTGCAGTTACTCAAAAATGATACATTATGTCCTTGGGGTCTTTGTCAAAATTAAATTACCCTCTTCGATGGTACTACATTATTTAATCAGAATGTGAGTAGTCTACTTGTAATATTAGAGTGTGATGCCGCATCTGGGTGAGACGGGCTATCACGGTTTAAAAATCTTCAAGGAATGTTTTTAGGTTGCAGGGATTTTCATAAACTGCAAAGATTAAACAAATATACATATAATTTGAGTGGTGACTATTGAATTGTTTGAAACGTGGTATTTTAAAATTGGAATAAATTGTGTTTTCATATTTGAAACAAAAAGTTTTATATCAAAATGAAACTATCGATGCACTCAGATTTGAAATCGTCATTTTTCTCAGTGCATGAGTGACCTAGTGACTGACACATTAAATTGCCTTCCTAACTTACGTTTTTATGAATTTATCTGAAATGAAAATTTAATATATTAAACTAAACTAATAGTCATAAAATGAACTATTACTCTCACATTTCATAAAAAATTCATTTGAAATAAATCAATTTCGACAGGATTGAAAAGTACGCAGTTTCATTTTTTTGCACCAATGAGTAAATTAGTTCCCCACAGTTTTTCCACTACATGCTCCACACAATAGCCCGTGTGCGGTAAGAATACAGCCCAGCAAATTTTACGGGTTATAAAGCTTGCAAGATTGTTTCTTTGAGTTCACTTTTCTCTGCTTTGCAAAGACTAGAGCGTTTCGCATCAGAAGTTGCTTATTATGTTTCTCCATTTCGAGCATGTGAAAGTGTTTTGACCTCAATAAGCCCACCTACTTCACCGAAAGAGAGAAAAAAAGGGATTATCAGTACTATTGTTTTCCGTATTTCAATTTAAAGAAGAAAATAGGTGGAAAAGTGTTTCTTTTTTGTGAAAATTTTTTTTTTACTTCAGATTCATTTTCATAGGCTATCCTACTTCGTCATTTAATGTCAGAAAGATTAATGAAACTTATAATTCTTCATTGTATTCCATTATTCTAGCATTACCGATTACACCTAAAAATTATTTAAACTAGTCCTTGATGAAATAATAATGCCTTCTATTATAATTAAAATATATATATATATATTTTTTATGATAATAATGGCCTAACTTCTACCAAGAGAATCCAAGGATCAATGAATTAAATGCTTAAACATTAATAGATAGCTAAATCTATTTTTTTAAATAACTCGTATAAACAGAATACTTGCGTTCTTTCTTACACACTGAAAATTCTTCTTTATACAAAATATCTATTTAACCAAAGTATTTATATACCTTTATAAGTTTACAAACAAAACTAAGTCTACAAGAACTGCAATCGTATAATATAAATGGAGGTCAAAACTTCGAGAGGGGGCTGGGTTTCTCTTCCCCCGGAAAAAACCATTTTGCAATTTGCCTCCAACTAGTGTCATTTCAATTTGAAACACTTAAGGGAACACACAAAGGGAACCACTTCTTGTAAGTGGCTGAATTTTAAAGGGGAAAACACTGCACAAAGGGGAAAACACTCAAAATCTAGGAGGAGATTTGCAGGTTCTATCTCACAAAAAACTTTCTAAATTTGAACCTCAAAAGTAGTGTTTGAACTCATCTTAAAACCCTTTAGGTTGCACCCGAAGAGGATTGCTTTCCGTAACATGCAGAAATTTCAAGACCCCCCCCCCCGTTGGATACAACCCTTGATATAGATATCTAAAAGTCATTTAATACCGCATAGTCAGTAGTTGGCCGAATTGGAAAAAAAAAAATTCACGTTAAGACATTTTTTCTAACAGAGCCGTCACAATGTGTCTAAAGTTGGAAGATCACCTAGAAACTAATTCCTCCAAAAGCAGAAAATAAAATCAAAGGCCAAAAGCAAGCGAAGCGTCTTCCGAGATCTGACTAAGCTAAGTTTAAGGGCATCGAGTCAAGCATGATCACTCATTTAGAAAATGATTTTAGACTTACACCGCAAGAAGAGCTACAAAATACACGAAGGTAACAAGTAGTAAATCCAATAGATTTTTTTTCATAGATATTAGTCACGCAGACGTGAAGCTTCGCATTAGTGTTTTTTTAACGAGGTAAGTAATTAATCAAGGTTGAAGTATTTAGAAAAACACTAAAATTGAAAAAGTAGATTTTTTTAAATGAGTAAAAAAAGCATACAAAGAATACCGAAAGAGTTTATCTGAAGTTGTGTTATTGAACAGACGTAAAAAGATTCTAGTATTTTTTTAATGGAGATAAGATGTAACATGCTTGTTCTGCAGAACAACATTTTAGAATTAATTAGTTCCAATCGGATACTTAAAAACAACACTGCGACTGAGTGAAACACTTTTGAAACGCTAAGTAATAAACATAACAATGAAACACTTCTAACCAAGAGCATTTTAACTGTAGTGAGATTGTGTGAGAAAAATATAGCTATAAAGGTGTTGCATTATATGTTCTTATGTTGCATTATATGCATTATAGCATACATTATATATATTATATACATATATATATATATATTATATATTATATATATTTTATATATAAATTATATATATAGCATACATATATACATTATGTTGCATTATATGTTCTTAAAATTAGAGAGACAGAAAATGTGTTCTTATAGTGTTTCGATCCAAATTTAAGAACAATTACAGATTCTAAAAATATTTTTCTACACTATTTTTAGAACACATTTAATTTCTATAACACTTTTGAAACATATTCAAAACACTATCACAACACAATAAAGCGTTATAGTGTTTTACCTAACGACATAACAAAAGTGTTCTTTATTTGAGGACTAAAAAGTGTTATTAAATGTGTTTATTTTATGTGGAGCGTTCGCAGTAAACTTTTAAAATCGTAAAAACATGAGGTAATCAATAGTTATAGTTTATTATGGTTCAAAATGTATCACTGAAACATTTATTACAAACTCGTGTAGGGCATTCAAGAATAAAGTATTAGATGCCACTAAACGGAACTATTTGCGATGAAAACGTCGCAACCATTTCGTTTGACAGTGACGGCTAAATAGATCCAATGTCAAACAATAAGAGGAAGAGAAACATCGCTGTGAAACTGACAGGAAAAGAAAACTTGTAATTATAGTGGGCCACCAAAAATAAGAGAGAGCGGAGACAAGTCCTCCAGGGGGTTCAAGGAGTCGTGGCTTCTTCTATTAAAGTAATGACTTAAGAACACACAGCGTAAAATGACAGACAGCCTTGGAATAATTTGCCACTCGCCAACGACCCAAGACTCGGTTCAAGAAAAGAATTAGGAGAGCGTAATTCAGTTCACTACACCATGAAATTAGTATAACAGCGGAAAATTAATACGGCCAAAATAAGGGCAAAAAATTGCTGCTTTTCCCACGACGTATAATTTTGATTTGAGGCTAGGCTCGACCAGTGTTACTCCTAGGATTATTTTGGAGGAGTAAAAGTACTCCTTGACTTTTTTAGGAGGAGTGAAATTCAATTGTGATGAGTGAAATACGGAAATAGCATAAGCTACATATACAGAGACAAAATTTCTATTAAAAAAGCTTACTTTTTAATAGACAAAATGAAATTGAAAAAAAAAAAATGAGGATGCTATTTTGGGTTTCAATCAATCAAACTCCCTAAGCATCAGAACAATAAATACAAATACAAATATAGTCGATCAACTACAGGCTAAAAGCCCAGCAAGGTTGATCCAGTCTATTCAATTCAACCCCCCCCGATTTCCAGTATTCGTCTACTTTTCTTTTAAAACTATCGATTCAGGTATTCCATTTATCCACTCTACTCTATTAAAAAAATAATGCTTCCTACAATCCCGTTTAAAACTTGCCTTATTCAATTTTAAACTGTGACCCCTCGTTCTATTACCCGTACAGAAATCTAGTCCCTCTGTGTCCCCTTGTTTTGGAAAAAAAATAAAAAAAATTAAAATTAAAATAAAAATCTATGTATCTAATATATAAATCTAAATATCTATGTATAAAAATCTATCTAATAAAAAAAAATACTATGGCTGTATGAAAAAAACAATTAAAAAGTATGATAATTAGGATGCCGTGGCTGAAGGTTTAAGTTAAACCTTTATGAAAAATTCAAAGAGTGAAAATATTCCTGTCTAGTTTTTTAAGGAGTAATTCCGATTTTCAAGTAGTGAAATACTCTCTCAGAGGAGTTAAAAATATCTATGGGCTTAACAACTGATGGTTTGGGAAAGAGTTTTGAAAAGAAAAGATATTCTTATAAACTTATAAAAATTATTTGGTGAATATTTCTAAACGGTACCAGCTTCTAGCACCTTTTTCTAGCCTAATATTATAATCGGGTTATGTCAATTTTAATGATTTTATGCAGGTTTTTGACTTACTTGATTTATCAACCTTATAATAAAAGAATAAACAATCTTAAAAAATAAAACACTAAATTTTCAGCAGGGTAGAAAAAAGTTAGGTATGTATTACCTATTTAGCTTCATATAAGTATGAGTGATATAGCAGTAAAAAGAAATTTAGGCGAACGAATGCAAACTAAGGCCCAAAAACATTGTTCGTTATACCTCGGGTTTTTGTTACATAAGCAGGTTTAGTTCCATACGTTTAACATTGTACCCCTAAACAAATAATTCTTATCAATGTTCTTAAACTGGATTCTCAAGGTATGACGAGAAAAGGAAAAAGATAGATTAAAAAAAAAGGGTAGAATATGGTAAACGAAGAACGGAAATTCGTATGGTATGTGCACTCTTAAAACGGTATTTTCAATACTGTGTAAAATATACTCAAATCTGAATATTTCACAAACTCAAGCTGGTTCCGAATTAAATTTACTCAAATTTGAAACATGCTTAAAATCATTTCTGAAAATATGCAGGTACTCAAAAATGATACATCATAGCCTTTGTCAAAATCAACTTTTTGGGAGGCACAGTATTTGATCACAGTGTGACTGTCTACTAGGGTGGGCCGAAAATACACTTTATTTTTTATTTATGTTCTAATAGCGCGGAAAGGGTGCTACTTGGGTCCAATAAGAACGGTGTAAAATAGTTTTTCGATTGGATAATATCTTAGGCTCCCGCATCGCACTTAAAGTTTGAAAAAATTGATGACTTTTTTACAAAACAACTAAAAAACCAAAGATTAAACTCTCAAATATTGCTCATAATTTTTTTATGAGGAATTAATATAGTTTAAGACATAATGTCTCAGGTTTCATTCTTCTATCACTCTTTTTTCGTTAGATATAATTTTTTAATGTTCAAAGAAATTATGTAAAGTTGTTTTTCCTGCATTTTTAAAAAGCTAATAACTCTAGAACTATACAACTTAAAAGCCTGAAATTAGTATCATTTTGTTCGTTAATTTTTTGTCTTTGATTTGGTGTGCATAATGACCATCATTTTCAAAAAGTTTTTTTCAAAATTTAAAAAAAGTGAAAAAACAATTTAAAAAAAAATATTTTTTTTGAAAAATTTTTGAAAAAATATTAAAAGCATTTTAACTCTTTAAATGAACATTTCTACCAAATTTCAAGTTGAAAATAAAATTTCATCTTGTATAAAAAAATAAAAATAATCGTAATTTAGGCAAGTCCCTTAAACATTCCCTAAAATTATACAACAAGAGCGATTCTCTCATGGAGAGTTCATAAAATCGCTTGAGGGTGTTCAAGAACAGTGTAAAATATCTTTTTCCCCTGCTTTGCACTAGAATTTCAGAAATTTGGGTAAAAATAACCAACTTTTACTCAGCGTAATTTGAGAAAAATTGACAATTTTTCTCAATGCAGGAAGAAAAGTTATTTTTCAATACTGCTACTCAAATGTTGCAGAATAGGTGACCAAAGGGTTAATTAAGAATAGAATTAAATATTTATTTAATTAATAAAGGTCTTTAGCCTTATTGCACTTAAGATCATGCAATTTTTCTAGGAAAACACAGATTTAAACGCTATAGAAATAAACTAAAGTAAAAGTTGGTTATTTTTACCCAAATTTCTGATTTCTAGTGCAAAGCAGGGGAAAAAGATATTTTACACTGTTCTTGAACACCCTCAAGCGATTTTATGAACTCTCCATGAGAGAATCGCTCTTGTTGTATAATTTTAGGGAATGTCTAAGGGACGAATTACGATTATTTTTATTTTTTTATACAAGATGAAATTTTATTTTCAACTTGAAATTTGGTAGAAATGTTCATTTAAAGAGTTAAAATGCTTTTAATATTTTTTCAAAAATTTTTCAAAAAAAATATTTTTTTTTAAATTGTTTTTTCACTTTTTTTAAATTTTGAAAAAAACTTTTTGAAAATGATGGTCATTATGCACACCAAATCAAAGACAAAAAATTAACGAACAAAATGGGACTAATTTCAGGCTTTTAAGTTGTATAGTTCTAGAGTTATTAGCTTTTTGAAAATGCAGGAAAAACAACTTTACATAATTTCTTTGAACATTAAAAAATTATATATAACGAAAAAAGAGTGATAGAAGAATGAAACCTGAGACATTATGTCTATAACTATATATTAATTCCTCATAAAAAAATCATGAGCAATATTTGAGAGTTTAATCTTTGGTTTTTTAGTTGTTTTGTAAAAAAGTTATCAATTTTTTCAAACTTTAAGTGCGATGCGGGAGCCTAAGATATTATCCAATCGAAAAACTATTTTACACCGTTCTTATTGGACCCAAGTAGCACCCTTTCCGCGCTATTAGAACATAAATAAAAAATAAAGTGTGTTTTCGGCCCACCCTACTGTCTACTTGTAATTGAGAACTGTGATGCCGCATCTGATAGAGAGGGGTTATCACGTTTTAAAGCTTCAAAAACTTCCAAATTTAGCCAATAATCACGATTAATTTAATAAAATGCCAATTTAAACAAAAATACACATAATATGAGTGGTGACTATTGAATTGTTTGAAACTTTGTATTTCTGGTATTTCAAAATTGAAAAAATTGTGTTTTCAAACAGAAAGATTCATATCAAAATGAAACCATCGATGTATTCAGATTTGAAATCGTCATTTTTCTCAGTGTGGTAAATAAAAAATATGGTATTATGTGGTATTTAAAAAAAACAAGAAAAGGTTAAAAAAAACCCTGTAGAAAGCAGTGTCAGGTGCGTAAGATAATTGTATGGTTTAGAAAATTCAGGTGAGTAAGTACTACCCTTAAATAAATATAACTTTCAGCGAGAAAACTTTATCTTCAACTGCATGACTGATAATACAAAAAAAAAACATGTACAATAATGTGTAATCAACTGTAAATATATACAAGAATTTTCAACTAAGATCTTTCTATGAGAAAAACCAAGGTTGTGGCAGAAAAAACCGGTAGAGAAATTCTCACCAAAGTTCCAAACACTGTCATCAAGGAATTCAGTTCTCATACAACAAAACAAAAGGCTTCTGTCTAAATTGTTTTTCCAGCAAGAAAAAAATTTGAACGTATAGAAAATAAGCCCAGAAAACAATGTAAAATATGATCTGAGAGAAAAATAATTTAAAAGATATTCGGATACTTTTTTTCCAACATTTCAAACGAATACAATTACGTTTAGAGAAACTTTTCAGGTCAGGAGTTCGAAAAAAGAGCTCCGAGGTAAAACGGATACCAATCCATAAAAATTCTGAAAGGATTTTCGCGTTGAAAAGAGATGATTTAAATGTATATTTATCATCAAATGTTTATTTTTCGTAAAAAATAAACAATGCCCGATTTCAAAGTCTGTTTTAGGTGTGCCGCGTGAAACACAATGTGTCTTTCACCTAGCTATCCCGAAAGAGGGTTAGAACATTTATGATTATTTTCCTACTTTTACGACAAGGAAAATTGCACGTTTTGTTTCCCATTGTCTTCGAAAAGAGTAAAGTGCAATTTTTATGGCATCCAACCAATTAGGTACTGCTTTTAATTGTGAATTTCCTTTTGTAAATATTAATAATCGGGTCAACTCATGCAAAGATACAGAGTTTTTTTTTAAGTGAGCTTTTACTGCCTGTGTTAAAACACACGAAAAACTTGTTGTTACTAATTAACGTGAAATTAGTTATTCCTGATGAATTGAGTAAGTTAATACAAATACATACATTCAAATGGAAATCACGAAGGGATTGTTTTTCACGTTTAGAAACAAATTTCCATAATCGTAAAAGAATATTTGAGCATAGATTTATATGTGTTAGGTTGGTATATCTTAGTGTATTCTATTCATATAAATATTTAATATAGTAGGTATATGTCGATATCTATAGGTATTTAAATACAAATGTATACGATATCGCAAGGCCCAAGAATTATTTTTATTGTAGGCACACATGCAGGAAGAAGCCCATATTTCACTAGTGCATTAAATTTCATACCTCACAATTTCTAACGATACGATAACGCCTGCTAACTGTGTATCAAATATGTCATCAAAAAGAAGATTAATACAGTTTAGTTCAGTTAATTTTGTAAAATTATTAAAAATACAATAAAAAAAAGTATGAAAAGTTTATTTTTGTTTTTAATTTATTGATACTACATTTAAGGTTTATGGGCCTCTAAATTCTGGAGCCCCTACCCCCGGACCTCACAGGCCTAATGGTAATTTAGGACCTGTACGATACTTAAAATATCGTCTTCAGCCAAAAAATTATGCAACATAGCTTCAAAAATAAAAAATCCGAAGTAAATTGAAACACTCTGTCTGCAGTTGCTTTAGAAAATCCGCATTTCATAAAAAAATAAACGCTGAAAAGTTTTTAGGTTGATTACAATATTTTGTTGTAGAAAACTGCAAAATTACATGCTGAAATGTGTCAAAGCCCTATTGCTACAAAATAACTGCAGACTTCTTTAAAACTGCACTTATGAAATTTTTTGAAGCTGGGTCTCTAGTTCATATTAGGCCAAAGAAGATCTCGTAGACACGAATTACTGAAAACTGGAATGATTGTTAGGCTTATCTATAATATGCCACACCATCGTTTCCAAATCAATACCAATAACACTACCCTCAAACAGAAAAATCTATGTCGCCCACAATGACTGTCCAGTCGAGGGAAACTCGTCAGAAAACCCACCTGTGAAATTAAAAGGTCCAGAAATATGTCACGGGGGCGAAAACAATCAAGTGACATGAAGATGAGGGCTGGACAGTGGCTAAAAATAAGGAGAAAGAAACTATCAACGGGTGATTACGGAGACAAGGAGAGCGTCATCGCATTGTTCTAGGACAGGAACTGCTTCGGCGTACGTGCACGGGGTAATAAGATTAGCGATGCTGCAGCGGGCTGGCTTTTCTTATTCTGTAACGGTTCCTCCTATGGTTCATTGCTCTGAAAAATTCGCGACGCGTTTTTAAAATTCTGCTTTGGTACTAACAAAAATTGTCGAGTTGAAAAGTAAATTAAGGTCAAAGGCAATGGACCCGTGACATTGGTTCAGTCTAGTTTTTGTGAACTTATTTACGGAACTCAGTTGTGGTCATTTTATATTTCCCCCCAACCTAACCTAATAAACCTAAGGTTTAGGTACAGATGACGAATATAGTATAAGTGTAATGTCAAGTAAAATATCCCGTTTTTACTGGAATAATATATTAATAACCTAACCTACAAACTTAAAAAACGTATTTTGATCAAATTTGTTTTGTTTATCAGATGGTAGTGCAATGAATGAATTTTCAGCCCGAATGGATAATTTTACGTTCGAAACCCCAATGCATTTAATTTTATACTAGACTGCAACGTTTCCTGACCATGACGTCACTATGGGGAAGGAAAAACTGAATAAACAGATAGCCAGTTGGGTTGCTACGAGGAGTTTCGGTACGCAAATCGTGATAAAAAGACGCCATATATACATAAGTTTAACAAACAAATCATATTTCATAAATCATAATCATAAATCATAATCATAATTCCCACACCGCGCTGAGAACTACTTTGTTTGTTTTGTTTCTCCAGGGTCAAATAACGTTGCAGTCTAGTATAGATGAATCAGGGGTCGTGTATCTCATAATATGAAGATACATATGACCCATCATTTAATTCCTCGCTTTAGTAAGTAAAACCAAATCCGAAACAAAAATTTGCATTCTTAACAATTGCAGCACAATTATAAAATAAATCAATCAATGATCCGGTCATTAAAAGCATGCTATGATAGGCATTGGTGCATGATGTGCAATTTTCAATAACACAAACCAACAGCGCAAACAAGAAAAGCGAATTCTTCCTTTCGATGCCTATCGCATCCATCTTCACAGATCACTAAGCAAGAAAATCGGGAAAACATTTCATGGACGTTAGAAAGAGAGGCGCCGAATGTTACCTATTCCATAGACTGCAAATTAAACAACAATCTTTTCTTGGGGTATTTACTATAAAAACATTAAAAGTATCTCAGGAATAAATTCAGGTTTGGAATTGTTATCAATCAGTTGCTTCCAAAGTTTGCAAATTCGAAATAATTAGAAACAGTTTCTTTCTTTTTCCAGGTTTATAAATATCATAAAATACGTCATTTTCATTTTTATGAATTGTAAAAATTTTACAATATTGAAACTTATAACTTCAAAGGGGTAATTTCTATTAATTCTATTTTGTATAAAAAATCCTGCAGAAAAATGTGTGTGTCTATATCCATAGTTTCCGACAAAGATACTCTAACGATAGCAATAGTTTCTTAACGTAAAACATAAAATTATAAATATACAATATATGTAAACAAACATATTTTAACAATAAATACATTATTTCAAATTGCTATTAACCTTTTCTATGGATTTCTAAATCATATTTTCATTCATAAATTTCGAAATTATGCGTGGTTCTTATGCGTTAAATTGCAATTATAACTTAAACGAGTTAAAATTACTTTAAAAAGATGCAGTTATGATCAAACTTAACGATTTCTAATAATTATAAAGTAGTTAAAATGTTTAAGTTCGGATTTCATAATATCCTTTTCCCAATTAAGCTTTTTACCTTCGGTTTATAAGTTGATAATGGATTGGCGCAAACCTAATTATTTTCCTCCAACCAATTTACACTAAATAGAACAATCTATAATCTGTTCTTGAATGATTAGGAACAATTAACCATTAATGATTTGCCAATAGTAATTCCAATGTCGCGTAATTACTACATTGATTTTATCCTTCAGTTAATGCTCTGCACTTGAAGCGAGCAGGATAAACTTAGATCAATTTTCCTTAACAAAATCATTCTATGCTAATTAGTAATTCAAACATGATTCAAAAGATGAATGAAAAAGGTCACATTGATTTTTATCGTGTAAAGAATGTAGCGCAATATAAAAACACTTTGCTGGCAATGAAAGGAAAATGATAGGTTATCTTAACGACGGACTCTGAAAATTGCTATTAAGTAAAATATGCAGTTAAACATCATCAATGTTTGTGAAAATAATGTTTGATGATCAAATATAGGAAATAATTGTTTAAATACCTTATGTTATCCTTTTAACATCCAAGTATGATTTTCAACTCTGAAAATAATAAAAAGCATTCATTAGAATATGTGAACAAACAAAATATTCAACAAAAATGTACTTATCAATATTTCTTTGAATAAATTTAATCGAAAATCAAATCAAGTTTTTATTTCTTTTTGTAAGACATAAACAGTGTGTGTGTTCTGAAAAATATTAAATTGGAACTAAATCAACAGTATAACCTTATTTTGAGTTATAATAAACTCAAAAAATAACGTACTGCATGGGATAAATGAAAGAATAAAGTTCACATAAAAACACACTCTGGACAAATGACAACCATTACGTTTTTTTTTTTGGGGGGGGGTTGTATGTAGATTGTAGAGCCATAATACTATTCAAATTTGAAAAATTAGATGTAACATGAATAAAATAGCATTGATAGCTGAATGATTTGAAACATTTGAAAATGCAAATGGATCGGCTGATTTGATGAGTGATATATTCTAAGAAACCAATGAACCATCGCGAATATAAGAAATGGATGACCGGTCATACACCTAGAAAAAACGAAAGTTTTGTTTTTCAAACTTGAACTTTAAGCATTTGAAAGAGACATCCATTCTTCTTATACGTACTGAGATTTATTCGCATAAAATACTTTTCGAGACAAACTGATTAAAAGTGCAACTGGATATTCGTGTTCATTTCAATGGTGCATTACGCGTAGCGCAAACTAGCAATTGCAATTTAACTAAAGTAAATTGAATTAAATATGCAGTGAAACCAGTCTAACACGATACTGTAGGGACCTAGCAAAAATAATTTTAAAGATGGAGCCCGTAGTCATGCGGAAAATATCGTTATAAACAGGGTTCAGTATTAAGTATTTATTTTCTTGGTTTTAATAAAAAGCAATAATATGTAATTCAGTGGTTTCCAATCAATTTCCTTGAACGACGTGGGAAAAAAGTTCACCAGCACCTCAATAGTATAACCTCGATAACTCGAAATCGAAGGGACCCGAAAAAATTCGATATAGCGAGTTTTCTTGATAACAAGGTTACCCTCAAAAAATATCATTAAGTATTTTTCTGATAACTGTCTCCATTAAAATTGCAAACTTGTATAGCAACAGAAATTATACCACAAACAAAATAATATCAAGTAAAATTATTTTAGAAACCATTCAATAGTAAACCGTCTCTCATTTTTTTTATTAAGTAATGAGAAACTGATACAGGGTGTAGGAGGTCTTTACATTGCTTAGTTTATAAGTCTGTGATGTACAAACTTGTATGGCTGGAAAACCACTGATCTAATAGATGTAAAAGTATTTCATTTACGCCTAAATGATACCATTTTCGAAAATACTTTGGAGCAAATATAAGTCTTAAGA
The DNA here is from genome assembly GCA_963680715.1 of Tetragnatha montana. Taxonomy (NCBI): domain Eukaryota; kingdom Metazoa; phylum Arthropoda; class Arachnida; order Araneae; family Tetragnathidae; genus Tetragnatha; species Tetragnatha montana. The sequence goes on from OY796679.1 coordinate 56,172,475, forward strand.
AAAAATATATCCCACCCTAAATGTAATATTTTTAAACATGTAGTATTCATTTGATCTATACCGGTTAAGATAGAGAAATATTAATATGTATCTAATAAGAAGTTCATATTTTATTTCCCTACTTATGAACTATTTTTATCCCATTGAAAATCAAAATTATTAACATATTTTACATTTTTAACTACTATAACAATAGCTTTCTATCTTTCATCTCTCCATAAATTAAGTTACAAACTATTGAATAAGAAAAATAAGAAAAAATGAATCTCAGTCCAAGTACACCCCTAGACATCTTCAGTCGTAGATAAGAACAGAATTAAACATTGTACTCACAACAACAAAAAATAGATACAAGCTAAAGCTCAATACTGAAAACTATTCCTTCTCGAAAGAATCATTACAGCAGCAGCATTTAGGAAGCGAGCTGGAAACACAGGATGGGATGGAAGAAGCCCGCGTCTTCCGTAAGCTCTCGCGAATTTTCATGCATGAGAAATTTTACTTTTGTCTATGGGCTTCAGACTTTGTAATGGATTTCGAAGTAGTAAACGCTTGACGGGTTTTCGCACGCAATTTTTCCCTTATTGTTATTTTTTTGCATCCTCTTGGTCAAAAATTTCAATTGACTCGCGCATAAACGCAAAAAAAGGGAGTTGTTTGTGAGAACTTTTCACATAGACGTTCGAATTAGACGGCAGTAATCAAGAACTCACACTTGCCCATTACTGAACAGAGACACGTGAATGGAAGCCATGCGCATGCGTCAAAAGAAAGAACCATGCGCATGCGTCAAAAGAAAGAAGATGTTTGAAGTTTTAAAGTTTTTGAATCCCCGCTGGGGCAGTTGAAGTCCATACGCATGCGCATTGGATAAAATGTTTCAGAAATAAGCGCTCGTGGAGTTACATACAGAGTTGCATACAGAGTTATAATACAGAGTTGGGAGAAAGTATCGTAGATAAAATCAGTAAAAACAATGTGTGTATTATCCACATAAGTTTATTAAAAAACGATTCAGACGATCGTTTCGGGGATGCAAGGATCCCCCTCTTCAGTGTAAGATATAAAATACAAACAATGATGATGCGACATATAAACGTTTCAAACACTCAAAAACTGTTGCCAAAGAACAAAAAATAAGATGACACAGATAATTAAATATTAAACATGGTGAGATACAAACAAATTATACAGAGAAATATTTAATTATCTGTGTCAGCTTATTTTTTTGTTCTTTGGCAACAGTTTTTGAGTGTTTGAAACGTTTACTTGTCGCATCATCATTGTTTGTATTTTATATCTTACACTGAAGAGGGGGATCCTTGCATCCCCGAAACGATCGTCTGAATCGTTTTTTAATAAACTTATGTGCATAATACACACGTTGTTTTTACTGATTTTATCTTATTTGCACAGTAAAGTTTTAATTATTTTAATTAAAGTATCGTTGGTTAGGGGTATCATCACACTACTCAATTTCCGGCCAGTATGAGTATAGTTGTACCGCCAGGAGAAAAAAATTTACAGAAAAACTCAAACTCTGAAAAGAAGTACAAAGCTAGATGACAGCCACGCAGATTTTGCACAAAACGTTTTTTTCAGCGTTTATAATTTACCACCACCCCTACAATTGAGTGGAAAAATCGCCACACTCTGAAAACGGCATTATCAAATCTGAGTAAAAAATACAAGATTCTGAGTACTATTTCACAAACTCAAACTGGCTCCGAATCAAATATGCTCAAGTTCGAAACATGTACCAGAATGTGACTAGTTCATTTGTAATTAAAGTGTGACGCCGCATCTGCGAGAGGCGAGCAATCACGTTTTTAAATTAGAGTTACTAAAGACCTCCCGCGTAGGTTTAATTACCTAAGATGCTAACATTAAACAAAAATACATATAATTTGAGTGGTGACTAATAAATTGTTTGAAACTTAGTATTTCTGGTATTTCAAAATTGAAAGAATTGTGTTTTCATATTTGAAATAAAAAGTTTCATATCAAAAAATGAAACTATCGATGTGCTCAGATTTGAAATCGTCATTTCTCCCAGTGCACAATATTGTAAGGCGTCAAAAGATTTTCTCCTGGCAGGATGACTATACGTAATAAGTCCGACTAGTGCAGAAATAGTAATTTTTCATTTATACTATTTTGGGTAACGTTTACCCCAACTAAATTTAGTAACGTTTGGATTCAACATTCAAAAATAAAGTTTTCTCAGAACTCTTAAAATTTAATTTGAAATAATTAGCGTAGTAATTCCTTTTCTTAAAAAATGACTTAAAATTTTTCTGGGTATATGACACTGAATCCTTTTGTGTATTAACCGGCACCGGGGATTTTTTTTTTTTTTTTTTGAATTTTAACAAGCTCAAAAGCAGTGCCGGCTCGTAGCTAAAAATCATTGGGGGTGTAGCTCAATATACCCCAAACACAACAATAGCACATTCAAAAGATATAGATATGATATGCGTTTAAACACTAGAAAATAAAATAAAATGTTGACAGTAAATTTCTTTACGAGGGAAATATTGTTATTTTTCTCCACAATCCACTATGCTTCCTAAGTTATTCCGAAATAAGACCGACATTATCAGGAATCTAGATCATAATTCCGCTGAAGTGTAATTCCTTACGCGGTACCAAAAGATCAGTGTTTCATATGCAAATTGAATGTCAAACCACGAAATAAACTCATTTCCTAACGTACTACATAACTCGGTCAGCCAGCTAACAAGTAGTGAAAAAGTAACAGTAAGTCATCTCCAGATTCATCTAATATTCCGAACATCCTGAAGTCTGATAATCCCTACGAAGATGCAGTTAGTTATGCGATGCCTTCAGCGATGAAAGTCTTCATCCATCATTACCTGGAGCGAAATTCTCCTGTGACATTTTGTAGGCACTTTGTCAAGCATGAATTGCTTTTTGTTTTACTGTGGTAAATAAAAATGTGTTTGCGGGTTTTTCTTATCCTTCCGAGGTTCAGAGACGGTATTAGCGAGACTGAAAATGAAAATCATCGATCGAGCTGCTCGAAATGGCAGTGGCTTCGGTGGGAAAAACGCAAAATTTGAGATAAGGATGTATTTGTATTCCTTTAGTTGTCTAAATTCAAAGTACTAGACCCATGCAGCACAATTGTTCAAGAATTGTGGAATTTTCGTCATGTATGGCCAAATTTCTTTTATTTCTAGTTGAAGTTACGTGAACTTGACATATTTGGTATGAGCTGTGCTATTAGGGGATACTAAGTTCGTTTGGCTTAAGTCACTATATTATTCTAAGCAATTCAAATTGAATTCAATTCAATTCAAATTCAATTGAATTGTTTTTCCATACTGTAAAAATTTGGTGGTACAGTCGACTCCACTCAATGTAATAACGGTTAACGTTATCAGATAATGTCACTTCTATTTAACTTAACGCAAAATGCACCGTTTTATGAGATCAATACACCGGTTAATGTTATCAAAATTTGTTGAAATCCCTAAAAACCTCCTTTTTTCTCGTTTGAAGGCCAATTTTAATACGTAAACACACAAAATGAGTCATTAATTTATTTAAGTTACATGTTCCACACTTATTTTTTAACATGATTTAAGTTGCGAAATACATACTATAAGGTATAAATTTTGTAAGGATGTAATGTAAGGTATGTATACTATAAGGTTTAATATACTTTAATTACGACTTTATAGTTTTGGTTTTAAGGCAAACACTCGAGTTACACTGTTTGCCACATTTTAGTATCAAATCGCTTATGATTATCATCATCAGTCTAATCTTGGACAAAGGTGATCGTATCAAGCACAGTTGACTGTACTTACAAGGTAATGTTTTCTTATTAACACAAGGAAGGTTTGAGTAATGATATTCATCAAAATTTTAAAGCATCGAGGAAACCTGTTCTGCAGAAAAGCATCGCGTGCGTTATGTAGCATGAAAGTAAGAAAGGCGTGATAACTTCTATTCTCCGTTACACCGTGAGCTTCTTTTCATCCTTTCCAACAAGAAGCGAAACTTTCGAATGTCAACAAGAACTGGGATGTTTAAACCGGAACGAAGCTCAGCTTCGTTTTCTATTATTTAACCCACGCAATGCAACCCATGAAGAAAGCTATCGTGACTTTACACTACGACCTTGTTTAACTTTGGCTTCTATTATATTTTCAATTGTTTGATAACCGTGGGTGCTTCAATTTCAGTTGGGTGATCAGAAGAGCTTTAGCAATTTTTTTGGTTTTTGTTTACATTATTACTTTATAATAGCCAAATATTGACGCTGTCTTTGATAAGAAGGGTGTAACCTTTCGCATTAAATAGGTTTTTTAGAAATGATGAAAGGAATAATGAGATCTAATTGTAGAAAAACTTGTTTGTGACAGACAATGTCAAAAGTTCAACGATACAAGAAAAAGGTCTAGATCACGAATAATTTTAATACTACTTTCCATTAAATGGATAACTTTAAAATTTTGCAAAATCGATTTAAAATAACATGCATCAACTTTAAACGAAATTCTTAAAATTGTATAACAATAAAAAAACTCCTATGCAAGTCCACCCACTCAAACATTCTTTCTCTTAGCCAAAAAAATATTAAGAACATAACTTTATAATATTTTACCTTTTTATCTGCCTCTTAAATTCACGAAAATCCTTACTCCCCCACAGAGATAAGAAAATGATAAGATTTCTTAACACACTTGAACTACCTTTAACATCATGAATCAGCACTTTTATAGAATTTCTCGACATCTGGGATGTATTATTCCTTTACCTCGACACTTCATTATTTAGATGCCACACAAATTATAAGCATTACTACCTGCTTGATAATTGTTATCCAAATTAAACAAGCGAAATAAAAATATTAAAGTTTTATTGTATTTAATGTATTGTATATTAACGACGTATTGTATTGTACGATTTAATACTTTATTGTATTGTATAAAAAGTTAAATTGTATTTAATTTCCTTTTATAAATTGAACAATTCAGGTACAACACTTTTGATCTAAATGAATATGTTAACGACTTATTGTGCAATTTTAAACACGATCTAATACTTTATTATTTTCGAGTTAGGTAAGTTATAATATAAATGATAAAACATCCCTAGCAATGTGAATAGTAGTATGATATTAATATATTCAATGCTATGACATAGTGATTATTCTTTCAGTTAAAAAAACATCAAAGTTAAAAAAACATATTTTTGTTAGATTTAAAGCTGCATTTAATATTAATTAAACAGGAAAATATACTAAGGAATGGATTAAACTGGATACAACATTGCATTATCTATCCGTACACAAATTTTAAAAGTAGTGTCTAATTTGTATAATAGGATAGTTTCCCATTTAAGCTTATTAATACCCGTAGTTATACTTTACTGCTGCTTCGTTCATGGAAGAAATAAATGTAAACTTCTATCGTGTTCTCTAGCTACGTTTTTAAATTCTTTAAAAACCAAGGGAATAAATTTAAGAATTGCTGAACATTAAAGTCTCATTTTTTCCAGCATAACCCCTCTGGCACTTAAAAGATACCTTCGAAAAACCATTCCTCAAAGGAATCGCTAGATAAATGTTCAAACGCAGATACGATAACAGAAGTTCAAAACCTCATCTCTCTTTCCCCCACAATGCGTGACTTTTTGATAAAAAAAAGTAATGGAAAATTGCAGCTTACGTGAGAATCGACCGCTTTTTCCATCTAGATACTGACAAATTCGACGTTCATTTCCCTGGTTTAACGACATTCAGCATTTTTATGTTTTATCAATTATTCTCTGTTATGGTCTTTAGAAGATATTAATGGTGATAAAACTTGTCCGGGTGGATTATAGAGCCTTTGGGCCCTTCCAAAGGTTCCTCACTAACTTCTTGAGAGGTGAGGGAAATATTAAAGCTGAGCAATCAAATCCCATCTTAGAAGATTGTTTCAAAATATTCGATTCAGATATTCGATTAAGAAAATTTTAGGTCCTGGTTCTCATAAAATATTATTAGCAATCATACGAGCATGTACATTTTTAATTTTATTAATATCTATGCATATGCATTTATATTGTAATACATTCTTTTTAGTTTATTAAGGTAAAATATTACTTTTTAAAGAAATAGTTTTAAAGTTTTATAAATAATTACTTTTACAATTTTTAGTATTTATTTTTGGTTGAATTTTTCTGCTAATCGTGACAAATATTAATTTGCTGTTTGCAATTTTAATTTGCTGTTTTAAATGTATTTAAGGAATGAAGATTTCGGATAACTTATTTAACTTCTTCAAAAATAATACCATCACATCCAAAAATAAATTAATACATCTCTCCACCGCAGACTTGTAAAAACAACAACAACAAACCTTTTAAACAACCTTATCTAACAAAACCATCCAAAGAAATATTTTCGTATCAAATAAACAATTGTCTTAATGGAAAGCCTTTTCATATCAGCAAAACCTCTAGAAGGAAACCAGTTAATGGGTTGCAATCCTATATTAAGTTTCAGTAACAACAAAACAACACTCGACATTAAAAAAATCTGTCTCCATTTCTTCTACACCTCAGAACCAGTAATTAAAATAGCAACGAAGTAATGCAACACACGCAACAAGCAAATAATAAAAGAAGAAGAACGCAGAGCTTTATAGCTCCTCGTGTTCGGGCAGTTAACACCCGGTTCACACATCTAAAACACTTTAGGCAGGGTGCATTGGCTCCCGGACTACTTTGTTAGGCCTCATTAGGTTAGCCTTGCACGTGTTGGAAGCAATGCAACTAGAAATCCACTTCCTGGCAGAGCTAACATCCGAAGGTAGAATTAAGTTGTTAGCTTAAAAAGGAGCTCTAGCTTTGTTTCGTTTATGTGATGCGCCTGTCAGTTTACCACCTTGAAAGATGTGGCTGTAACATTTGGAGTTAAAACAGTAAGAGTGATAGGTGAGGTTAATCATTTCGTGGAAAGTATGGTATTTTACCGAATAGGATTCTTGGAAACGTTTCATAGTGATGTTGTTGTTAAAAGATGTTTGTTCATTAATTAACCATAAAATTTTAGGAAGAATAATATTAAATAAGACACAAGTGCCATGATTTTGCTTCAAAACGCAAAAATTCGTGACAAGAACAATACACACTTCGTGAAGATGCGTAAATATGGAGTTAGTATAATAGCAAGGCATTAGAAAATATTATTATAATTGGTATATATTATATTATATAAATATTATTATAATATAAATTAAATATTATTATAACACTAAAATATATTTGGGTGTTTGCTTCGGGACAAATTTGGAGTTAAACTTTAGTGTGAAGTAAATTTTATCAGGATATATAAAAACCCAACCATATCCACTCAAGTAGACAATTTCAAAAACGTCATCAAAAATATTTTCATTATTATCTTCTTCCTTTCACTGATGATTTAACGTTGGTTTGATAAGCTATGAAATGGAGTTTTTGTACGAAAAGTGAAAGTGTGTAAAAAGGCTCGATAAGAAATCCTTCGATATACCAGTGCGCGTATGCGTCTCTACATTGAGAAAAATGGCGATTTCAAATCTTACAGTTGTTATTACATCGATAATTTCATTTTGATATGAAACTGTTTGTTTCAAATATGACAATTCTTTTTCAATTTTACCTTTCAATCAAATCAATAGTCACCACTCAAATTATAAATATTTTTGTTTAATCTTTGCAGTTTATTACATGTAGATTTAACGAAATTTCTAATAAATTATTTAAAAACGTGATAGCCTGTCTCGCTCAGATGTGGCATCACACTCTAAATTACAAGTAGACTAGTCACGCTGTGATTATCCCCTGTACCATCGAAGGGGGTAATTTTGACAAAGGCCACGATGCATAATTTTTGAGTACCTGCATATTTTCAGAAATGACTTATGCATGTTTCAAACTTGAGGAAATTTGATCCGGAGCCAGTTTGAATTTGTGAAATACTCAGTTTTGAGTGTTTTTTAACTCAGCTTTAAAAATGCCTTTTTAAGAGCGTAACGCGAATCTCAGGCAATACATTCAACTTCATTTCCAACTCTCCCATGAAACAAAAGCAAGACGTCAAAAAAAAAAAAACGGCCCCTGATTACACCGCATTTCCTCAACTAAGTCGTTTCCTATGATTGATATTCGTTGTTTAAACAAGAACCAAACGGAAAAAAAAAGTATTCTAAACCACGCGCCTGATCTTTTGACATAATAATATATGTATTATATAGCATTGTTAAATACCTAATAACAATGCTTAATTCCGTCACGTTACAAGGAGCATAGGGTGTGTTCCAGAGGGATACAACAAGAAAAAAACAGGGCGTGGGTGATTTGGCAGGTTTAAGTATTCCTCGTGTACTTATTTTTTTTTCATAGGCGGGGAACAGCTGGAAGTCTCTTTTCACGTTTCCCTCTAAGGTTTTCTGGAACTGCTCAAAAGGAAAAAAAATCGATCTTCAAAATCACAATGTCGTTCGAGTCGGTAAAATTAGTTATACAATCGACTCCGCTCTCCGCTTAATGTGATCACTTTTGTCCAAGAGTAGAATGATAATAATATTCTATTGATAATAATAAGCGATTTGATACTAATAGAAACTTTCAAACAGTGTAACTCGAGTGTTAGCTTTAAAAACGCAACTATGTAGTCCTAATTGAAGTATTTAAAACGATTACCTTGTATGTATTTAGCAACTTTCACATTCTTAAAAGAAAAATATGAGAGTAGAACATCTAACACTAATAAATTAACGACTCATTTTGTATGATTATGTATTAAAATTGGCCTAAAAATGGGAAATAAAGGAGCTTTTTAGGGGATATCACCAGATTTTGATAACATTAAGCGATATATTGATCACATAAAATGATGCATTTTGTATTAAGTTAAATAGGAGTGACCAGGACTGGTCAATTCTGATAACATTATCCGATTGATAACATTAACCGTGATCACAATAATCGGAGTCGACTGTATTTCATACTGACAATTTTAGTTATTCATAATAAAAATCAGCTTGATTGTTGGACAGGCTGCCTCGTATAACTGAGCGAAAAAGGTTCGAACTTTCTTCAAATAACGGAAAGTTCCTCTTCTTTGACAGAAATTAGGTTTATTTCCGTTATTTTTTAATAAAAAATTTCACGAACCATCAAAAGAGGAGAACACTCTTCCTCAGAAGAAGAAGAAGAAGACTACAAAATCGATTCGAAAATCTTTCTAAATATAGACCAAACCGAAGCTCTTTCAAGTGCTCTCGAAAAATCTCAGCCGGCAAACCCCTTCCCAGGTATTAATCGTTCACACTCTTTCTAAACGATAGGTGCATCGGAGGCGGTTTTCCTGGCAATTGCCTCCATTCTGCAGCCAGCGATTAAACGTTCTTCAGCACGCTTCAAGAAGCCCAGAAATCCTGGAGGAGAGTAGTGGTAATGGCCGCGCTTAATTTGGGGGATTCTCAAGAGGCTCCCAGGACTATCCATCCATAGGCTTTCGAATGAGAACTCAAACTTAATCACTCTCAGTGGGGTTTAAATAAGTTGAGTGGGAAGAGACTTGAAGGAAATAGGATATACTATAGGTAGGAATAGGATAGCGTGTATAGGAAAGAGTGTGTGGATGTGTGAAAAGAGTTGAGGAAATAGGATACAATCAAACTCTGTTTTAGTAGCGGTAAGGGACTAAAAAAGATTCACTAAAACGGCAGGTTTACTACAGTTGATGTTAAAATTGATTATATTTGAAAGAACTTTCAAGGTATTTTTTTATTTGGTAATAAATATAGAGAACAGAATAGTATTAAAGTTATGCTAAAAATAATTTAAGATTGATTGAATCTTTTAAATGAATGTATCATTTTTGTTTAATCATTTTAAATTAATAGTAGAATGCAGTGAATCTCCAATTAAGTTATCGGCACGGAGCTTTAAAAAAGATTTACTATAACTGATATTAGCTAACTTATATTTTAAAAAGAATTTCAAAGGCACATTTATTTGGAAATAAAAATATAATTTAGAAAAAAATATTAAAAATTATGTTAAAAATAATTCACAGATTAATTGGATCCTTTAAATCTATATATTTTTTTCTTCTTTAATTTTAATGAACGGTATGGCACCTTAAAAAGATTCAATATGTTATAGAATTGATAATATTTAAAATAATTTTAAAGATTTGTTTAATTTAGTAATAAATTCGTAATAGAAAATGATACAAAAGGAATAGAAAAAGCCATATTCACTACAGAATTGCTAATACTTAAAATAATTTTTTAACCAGTAATAAATTTATAATCGAAAGTAATACGAAAAAAATGCAGAAAAAACACACTAAAAATAATTTACAAATTATTTAGCCCCTTTAAATCTTTGTATCCTTTTAACTTAACCGTCGATAGAAAATACTTTTCTCTTAAAGAAATTCGCCACTTGACCGATTTTAAGTAAAACAATTCTGAGAAAACAAATAAATATTCAACAGAAGACTGACAATGAACCGTTTGTTGATAGATGCTATGTTTTATTTTCCCTCCTTGAGAAGTGAACCGTTCTTAATTCCACAAGGTGTGATGGAATGTTTTCATTTGAGCAAGGAAAGGGAATTTATAGTATGGAAGAATAAGTTTTTCGTATAAGGAGTTGTTATTTTTAAGGTGTTATGTACACACTACGAAATTCCGAAAATTCATATAAATATTGCATTCCTTTTTTTTCTTGTTTTCTACAATGTATTTTAAATCTTCATATTCGGAATTACTTAGGATTTTGTAGTTAACTAATTTGCTAAAGCTAAAGATTTTTAAAACAAATTTTAATACTTTTTAATCTTGTATGGTATCTTGATAACCGTTTGGTATTTACAATTTATAATTAAGTTTAATTAAAAATAATTTATAAATTAATTTAATACTTTAATTAAGATATACAAATTATAATCATTAAGAAACATTTTACTGCCTTTATAAAGAAAATTTTACTTTTTAAGACACAATTTTGAAACACATGTTTTAATTTTGCTACATTTTTCAGTAATGTCATTTATGAGTTTGATGCAAAAAAAAAAAACAAATGTTTTTAAATAATATTACTTATTATGAATTTCCGCTCTAAAATAACTTATTTAGCAATAAAATAAATGTTTAATCATATTTTCACAAGCGTTGCAGGGTTATATTACAAGACATTTGTCCCAAGAATTTGAGTTTTGAAGTAAATGCTTGTTACGAAAACATTATGCATGCTGTTAATTAAACCTTATACCTCTTAACACAGTAGAAGGCCATTTCCTAACATTCAATACCTTGGTATTTCCCAATAATGCGCTTTACCTTAATTTCTTAAAGAATTTTTCTCAAACTTGTATAGTTCAAGGATAGCTTTTGAACTTAAACACAGTATTATTGTTTCGCCTCTTTGATTTTCTCACGGTGAGATTTGATCACAAATGTCATTTTTCTTTCCCAATCGGATTCTAAACATAAACTTTAATTACTTACCTGAGAAACTTTCCACTTAAATGGTTAGGGAAGCAATAATAAGAGGAGAAGGTAGGTCATAAAGACGGGATACGATAACCATTTCATTTAAAAAACAAAATATAAGATGCTTTTTAGGTTAAAGAAACAGTTTTAGATGGATGGGAAAATACGTAGTCAATGTGTCGTCAAAAGACAGCATTCTAAACAAAGCTATGCGAAACAATTCTGACATGGCTTTTTTAAAGAATAGAATATAGAGCGTAAACAAACTGACAGTAATTTATGGGAACTTCACATTTTTTCTGGAAAAAAAAAGAATTACATCCTATTATATGGCTCAACTTACACCTTACCAAGTCAATAGATACGGAATAATTATTACAATGAAATAGATGTTAAGGTAAGTAATTTTTCATACGTAAGATTTACACATGACCGGTTAAAATGTATTAAAATAACATATTATAAAAAAACAACATTTCAAGCATATTTTATGTTTTAGGTAACTGTACTTCAAAAAAGGAAATCAAAAAAGGAAAACATGATTTAAGGTAAATGTGGGTATAGTGGACACTTTAAGGAAAAGTTTCGCTTAATTTCTCTATAAATATCAATCTGTTTGCCTGGAAACGGTTACCATCCTATTTTTAGATCAACTGGATCTTCTTCTTTCGATTTTACCAATTAAAACTGTAATTAGATCGGTGAAAGTATTTTTAATTAATTTTTTAAAAGTACTCCAAATTGCTTCTATAGTGGCCACATAGATGTATCTGCTGTTTCTATGGTGGACACCTTTTGCATCAAAAGTGGACACCTCTGTTTTTCTGCTTATATGATAGGGTTTATTCATGAAATTGAGTAGGTATGGTTGTTTAGTTCTAAAAAAATCTTCCTTTCTAGCGAAATATATTTTAGATCAAAATAAAATTAGTTTTATTTGACTTAGAATAACTGACTTAATGGTTTCCAGCCCATAGCCTACGTTGTGGCTGATTTTAGAGGAATTTCCCGAAGACAGAATGAAACCTAATTCGTACAACACCCGTTTTAAAGCATAATCAACAGTTTCTGAAGAAAATCTGATTCAAATTAAAAATGATTTATATTTCTTTTAAAACCCATTGCAGTGACCACTATTGGAAAATCTAAGATTCTGTGTTGGTAAAGTGGCCACCCCCCCTAAATCCTCGTTAAGTAAAAATTTTCAAATAAATTTTCTTCAGTATGATTGCATACACTCTACTTAATCTTAAAATGAATTTAAAAGTCAATTAAACCGTAATAAATACTAAAAAATCAGTTCCGACTTAACCGTTTCCTAACGCGATTCATTAAGCAAAATCAAATTTCAGTCACTCGGCCGATGGTGATATTTTCAAAGACTTAAATATCCTTCCCATGCTGATGTATGGTATCGGTGGTTATTTAACTGATTACCTGATAGCATAATCTACTATTCCTATGAATTTTAACGCTATTTGATGCCTCGAACTCTTATTATTTAAAATTAATCAACTAGGTGGCCACTATTGGGACAGTGTCCACTATACCCACATTTACCTTATAGAGAGAATTTAGAAAAAGCCAAAATGAGGTTGTAGCCCCTGGAATTAATAAAAATTTCTTTACTAAATTGATTTTAACACTGTGAGTTTTCATTAAAAAGGTAATGGTAAAAATTATTGATGGTGATTAAAGAAAAACAACTTAGTATCAATTTTAAAATTTGAAAGTAATGATGATACAATCATTTTGCTACCTGACAAAATTCCTCTAGATTTACGATTTGATGATATCTATAAATTCAAGAAACAGAAAGGTCAAAGTAGTATATACATTTTACCCTGACCTTCAAATATATATCTGTTATTGTTTGAGATGAAAGCAGCTGGGAAAAAAGATGTGGCTCAGGTCTATCTCTTGCGAAACGAAAATCTTCGCGTTATGAAGCTCTTAAAGACAATTCATGGCTCTCACCGGGTTATAAATACTCGTCATTACGCGGAGAATAATGTGAATGACAGATGTAGTGACGTCAATCCCTTTCTTCTGCGATTCAGCTAAGTAAATGAGCTCGGACAAACGGCGAAAACTTTAGGTACACAAAATATGGGCTCGGCTCTATTTCCAAATGGATGGAACTGGAGCAGAACGAAAAAGGATATTGGGAGATGATTCTCATGACTATGGAATAAAAATTTTACTTTTTTTACAAAAACAAAATTTCTACATCCTTATCGTTCCAGAAAATGTAGAGAAAAATTTGCGAAGTCAGCTTTAGTAATTTGTGTTTTGAAAATACTGAAAGGTATGTCCTTCAAATACAAAGGAGACAGTCGTCTTTCCCTATTATAAATGATTACCATTTCACATGACAGAATTTTCATAAACGAAATAAATCAACCAAAACTGTACACAAACCCATAAAACGCGAATTGTTTACCAATACAAAAGCTTTCAGGAGAAAACAACAAAAAGGAATGCCAAACAGTCCCAATTCATTTTGTAAACAGCTTAATTTGTTTAGTTCAATACAGTTCAATAGAGCCTAAGAAACATGCAGTGTACCCTTTTCTCGTATTTTAATATTTTTTTTAACAAAGAAAGAATATACTATTTTAAGTGAAGATCCTTATGCAGAACTAAATGTCTTTTTGTCGTTTTCGTCTAATTTTTTTTAGATAGTTTAATGGAACTAGGCTGAATCCTAAATAAAACAATATTTCAACAAAAGATATGTTTTGTAAAATTAAAATGAATATGAACTGTTAAAGGAAGTTAAGTGACTATGAATAATATCTTAACCATTCACAGAACAAATACGCATGTTCTTGTAAGTGGGCGAATTCATTCAAATTCTCACACAAGAATTAACTTCATGCATAACTTTATTTGAAACTTATTTCAACTAATATTTAAAAACAATTTGCGTTTCTTCGGCTATTACCATTATTTTGGTGATATTTTTTCACTCAAACTAAAAAGAAAGCATCTTTGATTTCCAACTACTGCTTAAACTTCACCTTGCAACTAAAATTTCAATTTAATTCCAATTAAATCTATTTTCATTTATCTAGTTTAGTTTTGAGTTAGAAAAATATGATTAGTCTCAACGAAATATCTACTCAATTTCTCAACATTGGAATAAATTAAATTCAAATTCAATTAACTTTATATTCTTTCGTTTATGATTTGCGAATAAGATAAAAACTAGTATTAAACAAAAACTGGCAGCGCCAACTTTTCTTTCGAGATATGCGAAAGGTCTCCCTGAGGGCTGGGTGTCTTCGTTAAATAACTTTGGAGATTAATTGTCATAGAATAGGAAATACCACACCTTCATTTGGTTTCACCCTTCAGTTTGAGCATGAGTTCTGTAGTTTAAAAGTCAAAGTAACTCTTAAGATCTTAAGATTTAAGGTTTTCATTGTTTTTTTTTTTTTCAAAATTGAGTAAGACGGGAAAAAAACGGAACGAGGGGGTTGGTTAACGATTTGCTGCTTATTTGTGCTGAAAAAACTGGGGAGGGTTTTATAAAATCTCTATAAACACATGCTTTTATAAAATTTAAAAGGTTTTCTTACATCTAATTCTTTCTTTTTTCGTCTGAAAGGGGTTTAACTGCATGAGATAAATATTAAATTTATGACTGATAAATTGTTAAAATGGAAGTCACAGATTTTTAAAGAAATATAGGTAAATACAGTTACGGTGTGTACTAAATGTTTGTTAATATCCGTTAGGGTGGGTCGAAAAAAAACACTTTAAAGTTTTAAAAACTTAAAACACTCGAAAAAAACACGGGTAGTGTGGATTTTTGGCCAAATGACTTCCATTTGGCCTAATATCCACCCTAAACCGCAAGAAGATTTTAAAGAAACTGACTTTTACAACTTACAAATATTTCTTAAAAAAAAAAAATTTCTCGTTTCCCAATTTTAAGACGCAAGTCACAAAATGGTCGTATCGAGCTGAAATTTTTTTCACGTTTTATTGAAGCTACTATTTGATAAAAATTCCACACCATCCTCAAGCGGATTTCAAAACAATGATTTTTTAAAAAATATTTAAAAATAAATTTTTTAAAAAAAATTCGGCAGCAGAACGAATTGTCATATACATCTAAAATTTTTTACACGTTTTACTGAAACCATAGGCCAAAATTCCGCTATACCACACAAGCGGATTTCCAAAACCCTTTTTCCCCGGCCCAATCCAATATCCGTTCATTCAAACTAGTAGTAGCGGAAAAGAATCGCGATATAAATTCGACTGTAGGTTAAACATATCGCGGAGCATTTAAATCGCACAGGTCGTCTCCTCTTCCGCCGTATTAACAGTTAGTCGTATAACCAAGCAAAACTCGTTTACTCGTAGTACGTACAGGTGACCTCTCTGCCTCACTTTTTTCGTTCTCAGCTGCAGCTGCTGCCTCTTTTACGTCTGCTCATTTACTGCCGCTCTTTCAATGGGAGTAAGGTTAAGCAAGGAGTTACGGAGGAGAGTTAGGCCCTATGGTTAGGCCTCACTAACCGGAAATCTTCTTCTTACTTAGCCGGTGATGCAATGCATCATAATGCTAATACAATGCGGTTTGTTTTTGTTTAGGGCAACTTTATAGGTGAGGCGGGCCAAAATATGCCGTTATAACTCGCCGCGGCCAAGAGATCAACTGAGACATGCAAACTTCCGAATGTTTTCTCGTGACGTTGGGAGAAATTAGAAATATTTAAATACTAGAGAAATACGATTTCATGTTATTATTATTCAAAACATACTGCAAGTGTGAGTGCAGTACTACAATTTGAAGGAATAAGTGCCTATTTTTGACATTTACAGGTTTTCATAAGACTTTTCTAAGCTGCCTTTCTGCTGCCAATAGACAATTTTTCCGCAAGCTACACACAAATTTGTAAAGATAAAAAAAAACTCACTTTTTTAACTAAATTTTCGGAATACTATTTTTAATATATATTAGAATTATTCAAGACTTTATCTGGCCACAAAAAGAATGTGTTGAAGGCCTGGTTTAAAGAAAAGCTTAATGAGAATTAGAAAAGCACGTATGCTAATGGGAACGATTAACGTCGAATTATAAATTTCATTACCATATTTTAAAACTTAATGGTTTTATAAAAATCATTTGGATAAGGAAATTTGAATGGTCTAAATGGTGTGATATTAAAATTTTCCATTAATTTTAAAAACTTTAATAAAATGGTAAATTAAACAATTATCATTTAATCGCATTTATTTGTGAAACTTATGGGAAATGAAGGTCAAGGAGTAGTAATAGTAGTAGTAATTCGCATAGTAAATTTGGTTAACCAATTTCAAAGTTTAGTGTTTTAAGGAACGAAGAGTGATATGATAAGAAAAAAAAATGAATGTTTTATGCATACGATATGAAATTTAAAGAACATTTTTCACAAAATTTTCTTTGGGTTCTCCAAATTAAAAAAAAAATGAACATTTCAGCCTTTTTTGTTAAAACTGTTAATGATACTATAAGTTAAAATTTAATAGTGTTTCTCAGGGAAAAGTAATGAAAAATAAAATAAACTTAAATATGTGTTCTTGGAAATGATAAATCTTTTATTAAGAAAACTTGGAAACTTTAATCATCCCTAGCATCTGCATATTTGCACTAAATGAAGATGTTTTAGTAAATGAAAATAAATTTAATTTTAACTGAAATAATTTTACAAAATTTTAATTCTGAAGAAAGATGCAATCTAAGCCTCGTGAAAGTACTTAAACCATTGCTCTCCATTTCATAAAACCGCAATCTCATATCAAAAATCTAACACCAATGTGCACATAAACATCTGACACCAATATACACGAACTGTAATCATCCAATCTCTTCCTGGTTATCAATTTTACGTCTATCAAATAGGAACTCAAAGCCTGACAGCTAAACATACAGATCTTTATTGCTATCCAATGACGGACGAATCTTTAAGGGAGAAGAGGATCATAAAATCATTGTCTAGCACCGATTTCCCTTTCAGTCAATGTTTATCAACCGTAAGTTGGTGAACTATTTAGAGGACATCATGCTCTAGAAATCCCGGACACCGCCATCCACTGAGCATGCGCAAATCGATAGGTCCCCAAGCTGGCCACAGGGGGACCCGAGCAGCCATGCCAAACACAAATTGAAAACATACATCGAGCACCTGAACTACTACACAGGAGAAATCTTTTAGTTGAAAGATACTCCGAGGAGAAACAGTTATTGAGAGAGGTTTTAGTCATGAAAGCTAGAAAATCCATGTTTAATGTCATTCAGATAATCTAATTTTTCTTTCTTTAAAACGTTATACAGCGGAATTGTAGATAAATGTTTATGAAATAAAGCTCTTTGTGCTGCTTGAAACATTTTATTCTCTTTAAATAATGAGGCAGTTAGACTTATATGCATTACTTTCTATCAATAAAAGAACACTTTTTGGCCTTGTTAAAACAAAAATATAAACTAATAATCGGGTCCAGTTAGTTACAATTATAATTTGGGAAATATCTGGTTAACTTTACCAAATATAACATTAAAAAGGTTGTAATTAGTACGACTTGAAAATTAAAATAATGCTAGTTAACTTTTCTACAGTTTTCAATCGACTACGTTTCCATTTTGGAGAAATTTGATGATGGGTAGTAATTTTTTGTACTCAATAATTAGTGAAAAACAATTGTTCTTTGCTATAATAAACAAATGTAACTAAAAGAGATAAAATTTAACTATACAGACTAAAATTAACCGGAAAAGAAGATTGGTAAAATATTTCAAGCACACATATTTAAAAAAGGAAAATACATTTTACTGTTAGTTTTACTTGAAATTATAATTTAAGGGAGAAATTGATCACCTGATCATCACATTATCACATTTTCAAACAAATTAACATTTAGGTTGTAGTGAGAAAGTCATTAAATTTTGAATACCCTAGAAGAGGATATAAGGGAGTTAAGTAATATTTATGGAAATATTCGGTACCGTCATATTTCCCCTTACTCCAAAAGCAAAACTTTTCTTATTCCAAAACCGAAACCATCGATCAAAGAGAAACATCGCTAATCCTTAGAGATCCATACCTCATCAGATGATCAAGTTCAAAATAAACAAAACAGTCACAATTCCGCTAGAATAGTATAAGGTCACAGCAAAGTTGCCTATTTCTTACCTGACCTCCGATTGCAAACTTCCGATATCGAGGAATCTTCCAAAGCGATTCTTCGGCAAAATGCCGCAACAAAATCCAAAACTGGATCCAAAGGATTCAGAATCCCTGGGTAGAGAAATGATCTAACAGTTCCACGGTTCAAGGGATGCTTCCCGCTCCGGTCGGGTCGTGTGTTCACTTCGACCGGTCCCTGTGTTTTGGCTGAACCATATGTCGATGCGACTGCTGTGGCGGCGAAATGGAACTGGGTTGCCGGCATTTGGCATTTTATCGCCGCTAGTGGCGAGTTTGGCGACGGTGGATAATTTATGGAATTGTTTCTTTGGGAGAATCTTTATGTGAACGCTTATTAAAATTTAAAAAGGTCTGGAAAATTACGTTTTAAAGTTTGTTCTTTATAATTTATGAGTAAAAGAAGGTGTTTGGATGTTACAAGATGATTTTAAATATAATGTGATTAAAATATTATTATCATTGCATTTAACATGTTTCACTATTAAAAAGTTAAACTTTTTTCACATTAATTTTCTTTTTTTTTTAGTTGGCCAAAAGTCACTAATCTTATATTTCTATGGTAACAATAAGTATAAATGTTAAATAGATATGAGATATTATTGGTAGATATTTTTTTTTAATTTATACTTTATAGTATTCGATATTTTTAAATTTTTCAAAAACATCTCATTATTATAAAGTTAATTTTTCATTCGTTTCGACTTATATATAACTCAAGAAAGTGTGGTATTGTAATAATCTATCTATTGTCTCACATGGAATTTACTTTGAATTCCTTGTTATACCGTTTTTTTTAAATGCGTGCAATGAGTACTACTTCTTATTTGTAATTGAAATCCCTAAAAGTTAAAACAGAAAAAAAAATATTTAAACTTTAAAGTAAGGATGATTCAAGTTCACATTTAAGGAAAAATATAAAATGGGCATTTACTTTTTCGTATGTTCTTTCTTTTCCGAAGAGTTAGTTAGTTTTATCACTGACGAAGGAAAACAGTTGTATGCTTTTAAATTTCATCGTATTGTGTAATAAATAACGTTGTACCTATTGTTCCTGCTTTAAGTCATTTACACAAGATTTTTTTCGCCAGTTAGTTATATTGCCGCGTTTTATTTAATAAAGTATAAAAAAGTGTGTTAACACAAAAAAAAACTAAATATCCTTGATTAAATTACAATGAGAACTAGTTTTCAGATGTACATGAAAGCAAAAAAGTATATCAGAGAACTTATTTCCACAGTTTTCACATCACAAGTACGCAAGTTTCATAATTTAAAACCGCCTGGATGTATAAAAAATAATTAAATTTCAGGTATGAATGCCCCTGAAAATTTGGATAAAATAATTACCTTTTAGCTTACATTGGAGATAAAAAAAACCCTTCTATTTCATCCTCAACAAGTTAAAAAGATTAGATAGTTACAGAAAAATTAAAACATCCATTTCGGTTTGAGGTTAAGGTCACCCTTATAAACTGGAAAAACGACCAGTTTCTTTGGGGAGTGAAATTGCACTCAATTTGTGAAACGTTCGTTTGTAAATGGAGCTACATGAAAAGAGTGAAAACTGGAACTTCAACTAACTAGCTTAGAACTGGAACTAGAATTTCTAAACCGATATTTTGCAATACTCTAATCTAAACCTAGATCGTATCAAATGAGAGAGGATTTCCAAACATCTTAAAACCAAAATTCCGAATTTATCTCTTACTTAACTAAACCCTTTTAGGACGCAATATTTTAAGTTTAGAAGACATACCTAAGTGAAAAAAAACGATGTTTACGAAAGTGTGCATTATTTTTAAAATTGTATTTTTATGTGTATTTTTTTAGCTTAAATTTATTCAAAATAAGAAAGTGAGCATTTAAATTTTATTTTAAAATTGAATTGAATTGAATTAATTTTAAATGAAACATGGAATTTGAGATTTTCATTTCCAAATGCAATAAAAAGTGAAATCTAAAGGTTATTTAATATTGGAATTTTTTAATTTGCGGAAAATATTAGTTCGAAGACGTAATAATATTTATTAACAGAATTTAAAGAAAATAAAAATGAACACAGGAAGAATACTATATTATTAAGCAGAAGTAGCGTTAAAAAACCGTTTGCAGAAAACTAGTATTTATGTTTGTGAATGCTGGCAATTTATCTCTACATTTGAAAAACGGGAAACAATTTCCAGAAACACGTTTTAATGGATAGGTATATTTTTTCTTTAGAACCTCGTATAGAAATTTAAAATGATCTCAGAAGAACTGCTACTCTTGTAGCTGTTGACGGAAACAGTCTGCCTAGTTCAACCAACTATTGTTGTTGACAAAACGATTCCGTATGATACAAACTATACGACGTCGCCAGCTTAGCCAGAGGTATGTAACGGAGATAATACAATCAGTTGTTGTCTTCGCCATACGAATACATCCATTAGGAAAATTGAACGACAAACACGATATTCATCTTGAGAAAGCGATAAGCAAGTCTTGAGAGATTTTGTTGTTTGATTCCGATATCGGAGGAACCGAAGCAGTACAATCTTGAGTAAATAAGCATGGGACATACCTTATGTGGACTGTCTGACAAGATTCTAGATTGGGTTATTGCTTTCTGTTCTTATTGGTATTCTAGGAATATTCTACTTAACATACACCATAATGAAAAATCCTTATCTAATGAAGAACTCATATAAAACAGCAGTTTTATCAAATATTGTATTTACTTGCAGTTGACAAAGGTTTTACTGACAGTGATAATTTATAAATTTCGTATTTGTTTGAAAGGGGAATGTGAAATATTTCGTATAGCAAAATTGATAAGGAATATAAATGTAAAGGTATATGGAAAATACTACTATGTTCAATTTTCCTTATGTTTCTTTCAGCTTTACGAAAACGATTTCTCTACTACCGTATATAGATAATAATATTTTCTGAAATACACATATAGTTTTAACTTAATAATTTAAAACTTACAAATTGGATTTCCTGCTGAAGTGTGATGTTATTAAAATTTCATCACAAAAGCTTTTATAGTTTGAATTTTACAATCATTACTGAAATGCACTTGCACAACCTTATAATAAAATTGTCATTATTTTTTCCGATTTAAAATTTTCATGTACCGTTTTCATCCGAATTCAAAAAGTCTTCAAACAAAATCAAAACCTTAAAAATAGTAATTCTGTATTTGATTTTTTGAGTAAAATAAGGCAAAAATACCAATATTAAAAAACGGATTTATATATCCAAAATTTTATGTAGAAACATTTTAAAATGCGAACCTGGATTAAGGCGAGTTATTATGTAAGGCTATTATTAAAATTTCATGCACGCTTTTTTAAACTATAAAGAGAAAAATAACTCTTTCTTATTAATTGATACAAAATGTTCAAAATAACCATAATATATTTAAATACTATACATTATTTAGCTAAGCAGTCAAGAAAATATGACAAGGAAATTTTAAACCACAAGACTGATGATAATAACAGTTCTTCAACCGGAAAATGAAAGGCTATCTTCCCAGATCAGAATACTCCCCCCGTTTAGTAACTACACGTCCTTTTACAAAGTTAAAACCGATGATATCAACAAAAATTTCGCAGTCGCCATTTATAAATACCCCGAAAGCCCTTTGGCCCTTCCTATGAACTAAACCAGAATCTATCCGCAAAACACAAAATATTAAAGAAATAAGAGGAGAAAATGGTGAGACCTTTTTTATACCGGTTATTATTAATGACCGAAGACGAACATACGGCTATTATGGCCAACTGCTTTTGTGATAGGATGATCTGAGGCAAGGAACAAAAGACCAGAGAAAATTGCTCTTTTTTCTATCATCTTCAAAGGACATGTATTATATTAGGATTGACATTTTTTCGATCGTTAATGGTTTTTATGAGATGGCTGCCTGAAACATTAAAAAAAAAGATTTTGAAATGGCTATCTAACGTTAATGACCACTGATTGATAGTTTTCCTTCGTGATCCACCAAAATATATTTAAGATAGAAAAATATTAGTTAAACGAATTTGGTTATTTAATACTGCAAGCTTGGGTTTTTAATGCTCAGCTCACTCTTAAAACGGCATTTTCAAATCTGAGTAAAAAATACATGATTATGAGTATTTCACAAACTCAAACTGGCTCCGAATCAAATTTGCTCCGGTTCGAAAATATGTATAAACTCTAGTGTTAGGCACTAGTTAACTAGAACTAGTTGGAACTAGTAGTTAACTACCGATCAACTAGTAGTTAACTAGTAGTTAAACTACTTTCAGTTTAAAGTAGTTCAACTATTAGTTTAACTACTTTTTTAATTAACTACTAGTTAAAACTACTTTCAAATTTTTAACTACTTGAAATTTTTTTTTGTTTAAAATTTAAAAAGATATTTAAAATTTTTATCAAAGGTAGAGTACTTCAAATATCATAACCAGAAATAAAGACCATTTTTGCACGAAGTATGAATGTTTTTTGTGATATAGATATGAAGGAATGTATTAGAATTTTGCCAAAAAGTAATGTTATGAAATTAAATAGACTAGTTAACTAGTAGTTAACTACTTTGGGAAATAGTTAACTACTAGTTGCAACTAGTCCCAGGAAAAAATAGTTAACTACTAGTTACAACTACAATTTCCCAGACTAGTTAGTAGTTGGTAGTTAACTATTTTTTGCCCACTAGTTGCCGAACACTAATAAACTCATTTCTGAAAATATGCAAGTACCCAAAAATTATACATCATGCCCTTTGTCAAAATTAACCCTTTCGATGATACTGTATTCGACCGGATTGTGACTAGTTCACTTGTAATAACTAGAGTGTGATACCGCATCTGAAAGATGCGGGCTATCACGTTTTTAAACTAAAAAAAAACTTCCCGATGCCTATAATTAATACCTTAAGCTGCTAACATTAAACAAAAATACATATAATTTGAGTGGTGACTATTAAATTGTTTGAAACTTAGTTCTTCTGGTATTTCAAAATTGAAAGAATTTTATTTTCATATTTGAAACAAAAAGTTTTATATCAAAATGAAACTGTCGATGTATTAAGACTCAGATTTGAAATCGTCATTTCTCTCAGTGTAGTAAGGGGTATTTTCACCATAGTTTACATTTTTTTCTAAAAATGTTTCAAACTTAATGGGTGAAACAGGTGTTTTTGCATGAGTTGAAAGTATACTATGAAAAACTAAATTAGTCATTCACTTTTTCCAATCACTGAGTTTGAAATTCTATTTCATTACAAAATGTCGTGTCCCTGTTACTATGAAAAACTAAAATAATTGACATACCTAACTATAATTATCCCTATGCCTATTTTAAAGAAAACACATGGCATTTTTCTTTAAAATAAACTTTTATCAATTTTTAATAAAAGTATGAACAAAAACGTAATTGCCATTTTAATAACATATTCTAATTTAAGCTAGTACTATTCGAGCATGTTTTTTTCACCAATAAAATTGAATTGAATTTATTTAATTTTTATTAACCTTTTAGAATCTTTATAACGAAAAAAAAATAAAATACGTAATCACAATGAAGAGCTAATATTGAATTTAAACATTAAATGGTAAAATAATTTTCTTTTATACATATGGTAATGAATAACTGCATTTAATATGATAACTTTATTTATTAAATGACTTTTTTTTCTGACCTATTAAAATATCTTATTAAATTAATGGCAAACTAATAATCAGAATTTTTTTTCAGCAAAGAAAGTTTCATAGTAGTTTTGACTATAACCAAACCGAGCTTTATTCTTCCGTTCAGTGTTATTTCTAGGATTTTTTTGGTGGAGTAAAAATACTCCTTGACTTTTTTTTAGGAGGAGTGAAATTCAATTATGAGGAGTGATATACGGAAATAGCATAAACTACACACACAGAGACAAAATTTCTATTAAAAGAGCTTACTTTTTAATGGAAAAAATGAAATAAAAAAAATGAGGATGCTATTTTGGGTTTCAATCAAACAAACTCCATTAAAACTCTCTAAGCATCAGAACAATAAATGACAAAAAATACTATTGCTATATAAAAACACAATTAAAACGTATGATAATTAGGATGCAGTGGCTGAAGGTTTAAGCTAAACTTTTGTGAAAAATTCAAAGAGTAAATAATACTCTTGTCTAGTTTTTTAAAGACTATAATTCCGATTTTCAAGGAGTGAAATACTCTCTCAGGGGAGTTAAAAATATCTCTGCTTCCTTTTATGCAATGCTATTTTCTTTAAGGTTTCATGCATTTTGGAAAATTTGGGTGCACGATGTTTTTTATTCAGATTTGGAATGTCACACGCGCAAAAAATGTTGTTTACTGAACTAAACACCTTTTTACGACTCGAGTGAGTTCTTATTTCTCACCTTCGCCTACAACCAAATTGAGATCTTGCACACCCTCCTTCGTCAAACGAAATCTGGCGAGTTCAATTCGCTAATTAGGCAATTACTTGATTCCCTTCCATCAGGCTGGGCCTTCTCAGTGTGAATCGCACGGAACTCGTTTCATCGCGGATGATTGCAGCAACGAAACGAAGCATTTGCATTCACGGACCGTAAGCACCCATTTCCAAGCAGGACTCCTGGGGAGATTGAATGCTGCCATTTAGAGGAACCGAAATGAGGAGAAATACCATAAAAAGCAACCACATCCGTACACAGTTCTGCTTTTTTATTCCCAATTTCCTTTTTGAACTTTAGGTTAGTTAACGATGGGTGGGGGAATTACAGGGTAAATGAAGCATCTTTCCTACACCATTTGAGGATGGGATTTGGTTGTTGCTGTCGAGGACTATTTGAGGCCGTCCGGATAAGAAGTTTAGTGTTCGGCACTAGTTAACTAGAACTAGTTGCAACTAGTAACTAGTAGTTCAACTACTTTTGGTTCAAACTAGTTTAACTAGTAGTTGAACTACTTTTTTTAATAACTACTAGTTGAAACTACTTTCAAATTTTCAACTACTTTAAAAAAAATTTTGTTTAAAATTTCAAAAATATTTAAAATTTTTATCAAAATATACAAAAAATTACACTGCTATTTAAAACTTCAATGTCATGGTAGAGTACTCAAATACCATAACCAGAAATAAAGCGTCGTTTTGAGCGAAGCATAAAGTTTTTTGTGATATAGATAAGAAAGATGTATTGGAATTTGGGCAAAAAATAGGTTATGAAATTAAATAGACTAGTTAACTACTTTGGGAAATAGTTAACTACTAGTTGCAACTAGTCCCAGGAAAAAATAGTTAACTACTAGTTGCAACTAGATTTTCCCAAACTAGTTAGTAGTTGGTAGTTAACTACTTTTTGACCACTAGTTGCCGAACACTAACGAAGTTAAAAAGTACGGATTTAATCTCTGAAAAGGTAGTTTTGGGGAAAACGCGTTGGAAGGTTTGAAATGATGTTGATTTTAAAATCTTGGTATCATTTTCTTCAGTAGTTTAAAAGGAAAAGAAGGGTGATCTCAACATGAAAAATGTAGTTTCCTTTGAAGAGCTTGATAGTAAAAAATGTTCGGGAATATTTTTGTGAAACCACGAAAATATTTTTCCTGAGTTATCATCGTTTGGAAATATGATGATTTTTTTTCACCAAATTCTTTGATTTGACTCCCCAGTATTCAAAAACAAATTATTTAAAATTCTAAATCATCTGGATGTCTATTAGGTTATTGCCATTTCGATACAATGTTTTTTTATGTACTGTACTTTATGGTTATCGCAATAACTATTTATTTAACTCGAAAGAAATACACTTTATAAAATTGTTAGAAACTTATCAAAATCCTAAGCTTCCACAGCAATATTTTGTAAACATTTCTTTTACCTTTTTCCTAAACTATATACAACCCACAGTTTATCTTTTTACATCTAATTAATACTAATTCTATTTCAAACGAAATCTATTTGACATCATAATTAATATTGACCAACATGGAACTATATTTATCATTTGAATTTTATTATATGTTATCCAGCCTGCAGCCAATAAAATTTATATACATCTGTTTAGTAGTTTCATTTTTTCTATACGGTTTTTGTGTATTACATAACTTTTGTTCATTTCTTTTTCAGTGGATAATGCAGATGATCATATTTAACGAACGAACGAACAGAACGAGAACGAGAACGAACTGAGAATCAAAAATGTTTTCTTTGCCTTTGGTTGCATGGCTTATTATGTGTATTTTAATTCCATTATAATTGGCATAAATGTAAAAAAAATGATTGTTTGAATAGAATATTCTTAAAAATTTCAACTTGAATTAATTTATGATTCTGTTTTAAATTTTCCAATCATTGAATTTTAAATTAAATAGGTAATTATCTAGTCCAATCCCTCTTAATGTTTTTAAAGGAATATACTATGAAACCCTGGGTAATTCAAAGCTTAAGAGACAGTTTATTAAGTTTTAACTGCTTTTTTAAATTAAAAAAGCAACATTTATTCATTAGGGACCAAAGGAACAAAATAAATTCTGAAAAATTGCCACAATTTCGAATTAGAGACGTTCTAGTTATTAAAAAAAGCAATAATGTAATGTTTTGTAACACTTTTGTTAGAAAAAGACTAGTTTAATTGATTTCGCTTTTAGAATTGAAAACACATTCAGTAGCATAAATATTGTTTCTAGAACATGGTGAAACTTTTTCCCAACCATCAAATATATCGTTAAGCGTGAAGAATTTCACATAAACATTGTTATAATAACAATGTCATGAAAAACGTTTTTAAAAAAGTGGAGGAAACATTTACCAGTGAGGTAACATTAAATATTTTGATTAAAATGGTACGTGCGAGAAAATTCTAGTCAATGATGAAGTTTTAATTCCTATTTCTGAGGAAACCAGAACCCGCCATTCCTTTCCTGTTTATTTTCAAACGTAACTCAAATAGTTTTTCTTTACGGAGTTCTGACTTCTTCTTGTATGCAGAGGCACTTATTTTCAAAATTCCATTCGGAAGTATATTAAAGTCGTGATTGTGTTATTCGTATCAGGCACGAAAGTAGGACAGCCAATAAAGTCAAAGGGATTTGTTTGATGAAGGAGACGGCGATATTGATCAATCTGTCTTTGCACTTTTATCATTGCTCTGTACATAAATATAAGTTAAAATAAAGTTCGATGATACCTATCACGCTTTAAACATCTGACATACATCCTTTTCTTTCTAACCGTTAGATAAGGAAGTAGAAAGTTACAACCTTCTGTGACTATTATGTTCGGACCACGTTCGAATGAATCATACGGAGGAACGTAATATAAGATAGTTAAATAGTTACTATCGAAACAAGAAATGACTTTGATCCCAAACTGTTTATGATCAAGAGTTAAAATGTAATAAATCGTGCATTGATTCGAACTCATTAATGCATTTAAAAGTTTTTCTGATAAAGATAATATGTGCTCCACTTTATGGAATAATATTTGATAGAGTGCTTAACTTTCCATAATTGATTTATTAAGATAGTATTCGTAATCTACACATTATTCCGTTTAATACGTAATACATTTTATAGAACTCTCAAAATCTATGAAACTAAGACGATTGAGAAAAAGTACCAAAGTTTATAATTTGATTTATCTATTCAATTGCTTCAATAAAGAATAAGTGCCGAAGTAGAGCGAGGGGAGGAAAATTGCACCATATTTGCTCATGTGCACGTGCATTCAACACAATTTGTTTTTTGAGAGATGTGTAACTCTCTTTTTCAGTAATACTTACAGATAATTTGTTTTATGCAGTGGATAGGTTAACCCCTTTGGGCTAAAATATACGTTTAATACTCATTTAATTAACCTCAATATTAGTTCAAACATTAGGAAAACTGTGTTTTTTTTTCTTAAATAGCACCCTCAGAGCTTTTCCTCGAGTTTTTTTTAAACTTCCCAAGTGTAGTATGTTTCTTAAACTTCCAAGAACATTGGACGATTTGTATTTAAAGCTATTTAGCTGTTTTACTGGTGATTATTTTGGAGAAAACTATAGCTTACGGCCGTATTCACTGGTAACTTGACCGGTGGTTAAACGGCAGTCAAACTTCTGATTGGCAGTTAAAGAAGGAAAACTAGTTCTCCGCCAATCAGAGATTTGAATCCTGGTTAACCAACGGTCAATTTGCCGAGACGATATTAGTGTGACGTCACTTGCTTGCTTGGAAACGTTGATTCCATCCGTGATTGGAAGTAATTACGTACGGAACCAATCACGGATGGAATCAACGTTTCCAAACAAGCAAGTGACGTCATGACTAATGTCGTCTATTAAAATAAAGAGCAGTGCTCTGGCTCCTTTGTGGAAAAAAAACTAAAGGCAGAATACTCGCAACTAGCCCGAGCGCCAACTGACCCTGGTCTCCCCCAATATTTAAATTTTTCAACATTCGTTTATAAGATTAAGGACAGAAACACTTCAAAACACAAATAAATAGCATCAATAATCTAAATTTTATCAAAATTGTACCATCTTCCGAAATAACTTCGATTATTTGAATATAACTAAAATTTATTGAGAATTCCTATATTAAATGTTTAAATAAATGTTTTTATGTAAGTATTTTTAATGTAAATTACAAAAAATGTAAAAATTAACAAATAATACATACATCGCCCAGATATAGACCTCATCAGAAATACTTATACCTGTTTCAAAAAGATTAACGGCCGTATTCACCACTAACCTAACCTAAGGTTAACCTGGAATCAAGCTTTTTGAACAACTCTGATTGGCTCTTAGAACTTGTTTTCCTTTTACTACTAGCAATGAGATGTTTTGATTCCAGGTTAATCCTAGGTTAGGTTAGTGTTGAATACAGTCGTAATTGGTATTTGAAAAAGGGAAACAAGTTTGTTGTCGAAAAAGCTTGATTCCAGGTTAACCTTAGGTGAAGTTAGTGGTGAATACAGCCGTCACTCAACTAAACACAGTTTCTGATCTTCAATTTTATTTCTTGGTCCCAGCATCCCTTACAGTCTACCTCTACAAAAATACATTATTCGTGAATAGTCTATAAAGTCTAAATAAACACCTTTATACAAGTGAGTGTGGTTGTGGTCCAAGCTCTATACTGCCGCCCTTAGCAAGAAGGGCGTATCTCTGAAATTTCTTGAAATCCTTAGGCGAAAAGTGCTTGTACTGAAAATCTTGATTTTCGGAGATGCGCCCTTCTTGCTAAGGACTGCAGTATACTAGACAGCAACGTTAGTTGACCCTATGACGTCACTAACAAAGTAGTTCCCATCGCGGTGTCTGAATTTTGAGTGAAATGAAGAACGTCAATTTAAAAATATGATTATCTTGTTATACCTCATGTATACATAGTGTCTTTTCAATCACGATTTGAGCACCGAAACTCCTCCTAGCAACCCAACAGGCTTTGTGTTTACCCATTTTCTACTTCCGTGTAGTGACGTACTGGGTTCAGGAAACGTTGGGGGCTGTAGTAACGGAGCCAAACAAATTTTAGTATAAGAAACGCGGGTCAGAGAAATTAAAACAAAATAGGTTATTATTTACTATTCGAATACAGGCGCGTCAATCAATTATATTTCAACCGAGGACCATTTAAGTATGAAAAATTCAAGTGAGACTGTAAGGCAGTGTTCCTAACCGGTCGTCTGCGGACCATTATGTGGTCTAGGGGTAGGAGATCCTCGGGGATGGTCCGTGATAACGTTCGGAAACCGGCAACACAAATAAAAAGGTTAGCAACGACATTGTATTAGACTGGGTTGGTTCTACAACTCAAGCTGAATAATCAGCTGTTGAATTTGTATGGATAACAGTCACCACTTAATTTAAAAAAAAAAAAAAAATTGGTAGTTTGATCACTAGTGTGTTATTATTGCACACATACAAGAGTTCATCGGTCAAGATAAGTAATACTCAAGAGAAGGGTGCTATATAAATATATAAGGTTATACTAGACAGCAACTTAAGTTGACCCTACGACGTCACTAACAAACGAAGTAGTTCCCATCGCGGTGTCTGAATTTTGAGTGAAATGAAGAACGTCAATTTAAAAATATGATTACTTAGTTAAACCCATGTATATATAGTGCTTTTCAATCACGATTTACGTACCGAAACTCCTCCTAGCAACCCAACAGGCTTCGTGTTTACCGATTTCTCCTTCCGCATTTGTGACGTACTGGGTTCAAGAAACGCTGCTGTCGAGTATAGTGAAAAATTAAAATGGCGTTATAATCAGGGTTTGATTTTAATGATCAAAATTGATCGCTTAAACATGATTGTATGATTAAATTTTGAGTAAAAATCGGACTCGGTTTGAGGCAAAAATCTCATAACCGGATTTTGAGTTTTATTGGTTTCGATTTAAAACATGATTACTTTTGAACGATACGGTCTTACTCAGATAAATAGTCATTAATTCTCGATGAAAAAAAATTAAACAGTGTTAAAACATACCACCATGCCATACACCAAGCCATAACCGCCAATCTAATTTTTCGAGAACAGGCATTCTTTTCAGTATTTTTCAGAATAATAGCAGGTATCTCTCCATTGGCGATTTGGTGATTTTTCGTGCGAAAAAAATTATTTTTATTTTTGTTGAGAAAAATAAAATACACACACAATGAATATTAGATGCCGTTTTTGTGTTAGTTTTTCTACATATATCTTGCGAATCGCCATGTGTCACGATGCGCTGTAAACGAATACTCTGTGTCGGTTAAGATAAGTAATGCTCAGATAATTATTTATATATTATTAAATAAATATATATTAGTGAAAAATTAAAATAGTGATGTAATGATATCTTTCTTATATTGCCAAAGGCTCTTTCATGACTTGTTTCATTGTGAAAATGGACCGAATTGTAAAGGGTTATGAATCACTGTATTTTTTTAAGGCCAAGTGATCTACGAACATCTATGATTTGGATATAACCACTACTTTTTGGTTATAACGAATTTTTTTTAGAAACTTTATTCAGAAACTTGACTATGCTTTGAAAATGAAAAAGGGGATATTTTTTTCAGAACCAAAACATTTCCCAAGAAGGATTTTTTTAGCTTTGCTAAAAATTAGTTCATATAACCAAAGGGAGAGGTAGGGGTTTCTTTTCTTCAAGTAGTTAAGGAACTTTCACTTTTCTAAATTTGGGTTTAATACATAGACAAATAATTGTAGACCTGAAGTATACAATTCTGATATTACCATTGGTAGAAATAATTTAATGATTCAAAGAACTTGCAATTTTTTTATTGCTTTTTCAATTATTTGTAGTGATATCGTAGTAATTTCAATAACGATAGCCTTATTCATTATCTATCTTAATATCCGCGGACCACATGTGGGCCAGGGGATCCTCGGGGCTGGTCCGTGATAGAGTTCGGAATCCGGCAACACAAATAAAAAGGTTAACACAGACGTTGTATTAGATCGGGTTGATTGTACAATTCAAACTAATGACTATTAGCTGTTAAATTTCTATTGATAACAGTCACCACTTAATTCATTATCCGAAAAAATTATTAGTTTAATGTCTTGTGCATATGCACATTGATAACACGTCTCCAGTTGTGGCGGTCAAGAATAGTAATACTATAGGACAATTTTATATAAGTAAATATATAAGAGAAATATTGAAATAGCGTAATATAAATTCAATCAGGGTTAGAATTTAATGAACACACTTGATAGCCGAAATCTGGTTTTATGATTAAATTTTGAGTTAAATCGTAAAAATTGGACCCGGTTTTTGCGGCAAAAATTTCACGAGCAGATTTTGAGTTTTATTGGTTTTAATTTAAAATCATGATTACTTTCGAACGATACGATCTTACTCAGATAATGATCTTTAATTCATAAGGAAAAATATTTCGATCAAAAAATAAAATTTAAACAGTGCTAAAACAAATCGTTCTACACCACGCCAAAACTGCCCACATAATTTTTCGAAGAAAGGCGTTCTTATCAGTATTTTTCAGAATAATAGAGGTATCTCTTCATTGGCGATTTGGCGATCCTTTGTGCGACCAAAATGACTTACTTTTGTTAGAAGAAATAAAACTCAAAAAATAATGATCACATATAACCATTATAACTATGATTATCAGATTACGACGCGAGTTTTTCTTTTCTGATTACGTGTTGGATGAAAAACGCTGCCTGATTTTTGAACGTGGTAAATAAAAAATTTTGATCCGATTCTAAGGTTTTTCTCAGTCTCCACAATTACCAATTTCAAAACTTGCTCAAAATATTTGGAATCTTCTGTCCTGGAAGCAAAGCAGAAAAAAAATTCTTCTTT
Organism: Tetragnatha montana; assembly: GCA_963680715.1. NCBI lineage: Eukaryota > Metazoa > Arthropoda > Arachnida > Araneae > Tetragnathidae > Tetragnatha > Tetragnatha montana. Next base: position 56,205,487 of record OY796679.1, read on the forward strand.
AAAAAACTTATAAGCTATAGCTTATATACTTGAACGATTCTGTGCAATACGACAACTTCCAGATATCCCGCAATATTCGAATATATATTTTAAGATTTTTTTTTTCTTTTCTACCGGTGAGCTTTGAATAAGAGCACTATTTTTTGTCACTAAGTGTTCTTTTTTAAACTTCAACAATTTCCTGTCTCATTATTCCAGAATTTTGGACAATTAAAGGAAAATTAAGTTTTTTATTAACTCACTATTGCATAAAACAAAATGTATAAGAGCAGCCTAAAGCCCGGGAGCTGGCTGTTGACCATCCCAGTTTTTCCCGACCATCCTAACTTAACAATTGAACATTTTCTATAAATAAATAACTTTTCACCTCATCTTATGATTTTTCAAATGTATGATTTAAAAAAACATCGTTCCCACTGGTTGAATTTTAAAATTAAACATTTCAATCTTTGACCCCCTGAGATTGCCTTTGACTCCTATCGAAAATTGGGGCGGCTAGAACTATAATAGGGTTAAACTTAAAAAAAAAACGCTCACAATGAAGATTCGATGCCGTTTTTGTTTTAGTTAATGTACATAAATCTTGAGAATCGCCATGTGTCTCGATGTTTGTAAACGAATACTCTGTGTCGATGAAAATAATACTCAAGGAGAAAGCGCAACTTTTGGATTTATGTTCAGAATTTAAGTTTTTAGGCTTAATTTAAAGTTTTGAATTCTTATGCTGGCTGACTCAAGGAGAAAATTATATAAGTAAATAAATATACTATATTAGGGAAAAATTAAAATAGCGATATAATGATAACTTTCTTTGCCAAACACTCTTTCTTGACTTGTTTCATTGTGAGAATGGAACGAATTGGAAATAACCACTACTGTTTGGTAATAATGAATTTTTAAAAAAAAAGTATTCAGAAACTTGACAATGTTTTGAAAATGAAAGTGGGGATATTTTTTTCAGAATCAAAACCTTTCTTAAGAAAGATTTTTGGCTATGCTAAAAATTAGTTCATATAACCAAAGGAAGAGGTAGGGGTTTCTTTTCTTCAAGTAGTTTAGGAAATTTTACTTTTATAAATTTGGTTTTAATACATAGACTATTAATACATAGACATTGTAGACCTGAAGTATACAATTCTGAAATTACCATTGGTAGAAATAATTTAATGATTCGAAGAACTTACTAATGTTTTATTGCTTTTTTCAATGATGTGAAGTCATATCGTAGTAATTTCAATAACGATAGACTTATTCTTTATCTCTTGTAATGTAAAGTTTGTTTCTACCAATAAAACGTAATTTAATGAAAATTTTCAATTTTAAGCCAAAAATGCTTCAAAAAGGGTTCGAGGATTCTCCACGTAAAATATTTTTAGAAAATTGAACTTGCAAACACATTTTTGGGGAAAAAAACCCTGACAACCGGATTCATTTTTCAGGATTATATTTTTGGTAGGGGACATAAAAATCTCATCGAGGGCGGACGTGGGTTGCACACTGACATAAGTAAATATAACGATTGTAAATAAGCAGTTAGATTGCAAAAAATAAATTTCCCATATTAATGAACGAACATCAATATTGCATAATATACACCTTAGATCAGGGGTTAGCAAGCAATTTTGCTCGGGGTCCAAATAATTTTGAAATTTTTTATCGATGTCCAGAGAAAAAAAAATGCTTAATTAGTTGTAAATTCTTATTTTAAGATACACATATTTATTACATAGATGTAATTTCAGTAGGGTATGCTATCTTCTCAATTAAATTGTTAAATTAAACAAATTTCTTGGGAATTCCATTTCACATCACAGATCACTACTTAAAAATCAAATTTACTTATATTTAAAAAAAGCATTGATAATGGTATCACTAAAACGAATGGATTTCGTCAGCAAGAATATTGAGGGAATGGCCCGGGAAATTGGGTTTCTTCCTTAGAAGGACTCCCAAAGCCTTGATTTATTAACTACAAAGAACTGTACTTTTAAGAATGGGTAAGGATGTTCTTTTTACATTTCGACATTCCTCCTTAATTATTAGATTCGAAACCATTGAATTAAGTTTCGTCTTAAGTGCTTGTAAATTATTTTTTAATAGCTGTATATTGAAGCCTGGGGGTGTCTCCAAGAAAATTTTCGGAAATTTGATCCTTGAAAAAAAAAGGTCTAACTATTCTTTTGGGTTTAAAAATACATATTGATTTTCAAAATACAGTCGACTCCGCTTATTGTGATCACAGTTACTGTTTTTAATCTGATAATTTTATCAAAATTGACCTGTCCTGATCACTCCTATTTAAATTATAGCAATCATAAGCAAAAATTATAGCCAAAAACTACAAAAGGGCGAGATCCGCGAGAAAAATGTTGGATATGTGGGTTATTTTTCTCCGATATCATCCTCAGAGACTTCCCCCGAGGTTTTTTAAATTTAGAAAAAAAACCTGAAGACATTAGCTTTCACAAAAAATTGGACGATTTCTTTTTAAAACTATTTAACTGTTTTACTGGTGATTATATTGGAGAAAACTAGCTTCCATCTATTAGAAGTTAAAAATTTATGAGAGGGCTAGGAAATTTAAACCAAGAGTTATAAGTTGGAGGGGATATATTCGGAGGCTGAGTAGGGGGGTGATTTCAATTAAAAAGGGGGGCCAAAAATATCCCTGTAATTTGTCTCCAATAGCAAGAACATCTTTCTGGGGGAGTACCCCCAGACCCCCAGTTTTATTGCGGAGCTCATTGTTGCTCTCACAATTAAACAATTTGATACGTTCAGGTTAAAGTACGTCCTTATAATTGTCTAAAAAGTTAATTTAACCTCTAATATATGGCATGTAATTTATTATCCCAAAACTTTCTGGTCTTATTACCGTAATGAAAAGAAATCCCTTTCCTCTAACCAAATGTTTTATGGGGGCATTGAACTTCTCGATGATCCGCAGATAGCCAGCGCTTTTAGGGAGTATTTTTCAAGTGTCTATAAAGATTTAAATGATCAAAATATATGTCAAATAAATTCAACTTATCGTGCCTCTCCAGACCTGATTCGTATTGATCTTGTATCCCCAGAAGACATAGAAAACAGTATAAAAAACTAAAGAGTACTTGTTCTGTGGGTGTTGATTTGATTCCCCCTTATGTCATCAAGGCAAATATGGAGGGTTTTGTATATCCCTTACTTGTTCTCTTTAATCTTTCCTTAAGAACCAATACCTTTCCCGATGTCTGGAAGACCTCAAAAATAGTACCAATATTCAAAAAGGGAAACAAATCTGACATCACTAACTATAGACCAATAGCTATTCTTTCAAGTTTTTCTAAGGTTTTCGAAAGTATCATACATTGTAAACTATCTTCTCAAGTCAATGAAATAATTTCTCCCAATCAACATGGTTTCACAAAAAAGAGGTCAACCTCTACTAATCTCTTGTGCCTTAACAGTTACATATCAAATGCTTTAAATGAAGGTAAACAACTCGATGTCGTATACACTGATTTTAGAAAGGCTTTCGACACTGTTAACCATGAGGTCTTGCTTTTAAAACTAGAAAATATTGGTTTTTGTGAGGGCGCTGTCAACTGGTTACATTCTTACCTCATAAATAGGCCTCTTTATGTAAAATTTAATCACTCTTTGTCCGATCCTTATTATGGTACCTCAGGAGTCCCTCAGGGGTCAATTCTTGGTCCCCTGCTTTTTAATCTGTTCGTGAATGATATAATTTCAATTTTTGAATCATCTTTACTCTTTGCTGATATTCAACTTTACTCTTTGCTGATATACTCTCTGAAAATATTCAAACAAATATCTTCCTTACATGATATAAATAGTCTACAAACTGAACTTGACAACCTAACTGTTTGGTGTGAGAGAAACAAACTGTCACTCAATATTGACAAATGTTTTATTTTAACTTTCTCTCGGATATATAATCCTTTTTTATATAGTTACAAAATAAATAATATCATATTATCCAGAAAATCTATCATCAGGGATCTTGGTATCATCTATAATTCAAACTTTAATTTTAACGCTCATATTCAGGACATCACTTTGAGGGCCAGTAAATGTTTGGGAATGTTGCGAAGATCAACAAGTAATTTTAGTAGTATATCAGTGATTTTAAGTCTTTTTAATATTTTAGTTCGTCCGATACTAGAGTATGGCACTGTGATCTGGAACCCTACAAGCATATCCAATAAAAATATAATAGAAAAAGTGCAAAAAAATTTTCTACGATATTTATCTTTTAGATTCAATTGTACCAATTCTGAAACCCCAATCTTACTTGAACAGCGCAGATCACTTATTATTCTTAAGTTTTTCCATAATATTTTACATAACAATATTGATTGCCCTTTTATATTAAATCAAATAAATATACATGTTCCCCCATATAATACAAGAAATAGCAAAATTTTAAAAGAACCTTTTTATTCCAAATCATATTTAAATAAACAAACAATAATACAATTCATAAAAATAATAAATCACTTACCAGAGCACAGTGACGTATTCTTTGATAGTTTTAAAAAACTTCAATTTGATTATATAAACAATTTGTAATTCAGTCATTTTTGTAATTTTCTGTTTAATGTTTATTGTATTTTGAACGTGTTTATTGTAATTTGAATGTATGTGTATGTATTCGGTGTCTTCCTCTGTTTTCCTCATGTAAATGGATTTTTTGTCTGTATGATGGAAATAAAAATTTATTTTATTTATTTTATTATATTTTCCATAAATTACGTGAGGTCAAAAGGGGGGAGGGGGGAGTCAATTAAAATCTTACGTCAACTTTTAGTTTAGAAAGTATACGTTTTTTCTTTAATATTTTTTAGCACAAGTTTAGAAAAAATGCTCAGATTAGTCACAACAGCTAATCATTAGCCAGTCAGTCGTGATAATTACAAGTTAGAGTCATGTTTTCGATTTCAACGTGTTTTTGTATCAAAATTATGGTAATTTTTATGCCGATAAAACAAAACTAGTGGTTGAGAAAATCTCACGTGGGGGGGAGGGGGGTCCAGCAAAATCTCACCAAGGGGCGAGGGGGGGTTCAGATTTTGGAAAAAACACCTCACGTAAGTTATGGATGTCCCCTTATAAGGATTTACTCAACTAAACCCAGTCTGCTTTCGCGATAGGATTTCGCTTCTAAACCTCCAGCATCCCTCCCATCAGTCTACCTCAGCAAAAATTGGCTCTTGACTTTCCCCGGAGCTGCCTTTCTTTCGCCTCCAACATGTTCCGCTCGCTCGCCATCATAACTCTGTCACGAGGAGTCGCATAAACACGATGCTCGATAAAGCACTCTTTGTGATTCCGCCTCAAGAAGGTTATGACTTCAACGACCTCCTCCTCCTCCAGAGACCCACCTGTTTACACACAAATGTGCCTAAGTAGCCACGAATCGATCCCGCAGCGATCTCACGATCTTCACCCACACCAACCCACTTTCACAGCCGTGTTGATCTAGGTGTGAAGGAGGAAATCTTTCGACACGAAAAATTGAACCATTTCGCAAATGCGTCAAGTTTTACGTTTCATTCTTTCTCATCAGGGGCATTCCAGCCTCTAAACCAGCGGTTCTTAAACTGTGGACCCCCGGGGCTCCCCAGCGTCTTTCTAAGGGGTACGCGAAGGTCTCATCTAAAGCCGTTAAAGTAAATTTAGTTTCGGAAATCTGAATAGTTATCTTTGAGTGTTCTCCAAACAGTTTCAAAATGAAAGAAAACACTTTTTTAAAATGGCAAGTTTTAAAAATGTTTCTGGAGAAGGACTCCCAGCCCCTCTTGAGAGAGAGTATAAGTCGGTTACGGGGTACCAGCAGCGTAAGCTGCTCCTGCCCCGGCAGCTGTCAAGCCTCGGTAGGCCCTCATTGGCTGTGACACGCCGACACCCTCGCACTACTAGCCCCTCTTGAAATTTTGACGGCTATTTATAATTGTTTTCCTTGAAAATTCTGTAGTTAACAAGGAGCTGCTCTCTTCGGTTGTAACCAAAAATGTCTCAAAATGAGCTAAAACATACTACTTTTAGAGGCAAATTTTCAAAACCTTTCTGAGGGTGACCCACAGACCCCCATGTTCACTTGGAGTAATTATAAATGTTTTTAACATTTTGTGCAACTTAATTTAAATACTACTTTTACGTGATATAAAACTTAATGAACTCGTTTGGGTTACCTAAGAAATAACGTCGAGTCACCCCCCTCCGAAACAAAACTTACGTTTACGGCCTTGGGTGTTCAAAATCTTAGGGGGGCCGCGATATTTGGCTGATACATAAAGGGGGGCCGCGGCGATCGAAAGTTTAAGAACCACTGCTCTAAACCTTCCCTTTGGATTCAAATTGAAATTGAAGTTTCAATTGCAGTGCAACTTCGATAACATAAACGAGTTGATTTCGGTTGGTCCCTTAAGCTTTCGACTAATACAGTCGACCCCGCTTATTGTGATCACGGTTAATGTTATCAATCGAATAATGTTATCAAAATTGACCGGTACCGATCACTCCTATTTAACTTAACGCAAAATGTATCGTTTTACGATATCAATTATGTAGAATCCTCTAAAAATCCTCTTCCCGTTTGAAGGCCAATTTTAATCCAAAATCATTAATTTATTAGTGTTATATATGTTCCCCTCTCATATTTTTCTTTGGGGGTGTATAACTTGCAAAATACATGCTAAGGAATCGTTTTAAATACTTCAATTAGGACAACATAGTTGTGTTTTTAAAGCTAACACTCTAGTTACACTGTTTGAAACTTTCTAGTATCAAATCGCTTAATATTATGAATCGGATATTGTTATCATTCTACTCTTGAACAAAAGTGATCACATTAAGCGGAGTTGACAGTATAACTTTTTTTTACTGTAAAGTTTCGAATGATTAAATTTTCATTGAATTTCATTATCCGAATTGCACTCTGTTAAATTTCTGCAACACCATCGAAATTGTGGTTTGTCTTTTTTGTCTATCATTTCTAAACAGGTGTACACTTACTCAAACTCACAAACTAAATGCTCTAAAACTTTTCAAATTTGTTTCAAACCTTCAAAATAAGTGCGTTTGGAGCTTATATAATGATTCTATAGATTGTTCTTGAAAACACAATTTTTATGGGTTTCTTTTACAAGTCCGAGTGCTCAACTTCATAAAAAATATATCTCAGTAACTTAGTCTTTAAAAGAAGGGTTCAATATTTTGAAGATTATTTCATTCAGTTCGAATATAAGTTAATGCATATTTGATAACTTTAGAGTTAACTCGCTTTATTTTAAATAAATTGAAAGTTTGATTAGAGAAAAATTGAGGTTTCTTAAACACAATTCTTCACCTTTCTCCATCCCCTCCCCCGACTCAACTTATATTCCTTCATATTTAATACGATTTGAAGGCTGAGTAGGGGAATTCAATGAACAAGGCGGCCCAAAAACAACAGAAGAGCGAGGCCCTAAACAAATTAGTCGTGTACCAGAGTTAATTTTCTACAATAGCACCCTCAGAGATTTCCTCCGAAGTTCTTTTAAACTTGTGTAACTTGTGTCGAAATGAATAACAGCAATACTCTAATACAAATTGGACAGTTTCTATATAAAATTATTTAACTGTTTACTGGTGATTATTTTGGAGAAAACTAGCTTCATATGGGTCATTCCCAAAAAAAAACGTACAAAGTTCGTCCAGGAAGTTGATATTTTTTTTAGTAATAAAAATTATTTTTTGGGAAAATAAACTTCTTTGCTTCAGGATCTTCATCTTATTTTGGTTAGTTGAGAATTTTTTTGCGAAGATAAAAATAAAATATTATGACCCTAAAAAGCCATTGTTTTTAACGGAAACACCGAAAACAGCATGTCCCACTTTTAAATTTACTACATTCAAAGTGACTTGTAGTAATTCCGTTGTTGGTTATGATGATAACCATGATAAAAAATATTTAAATTCGTTATTTTAAAGAAAACTGTCAATCAAATTACATCGTATAATCGACCATAAATTTCTAACTACTGTATATTTTGCTTGGGAACAATCAACTATAAAATATGGTATTACATGCTTTGCATCTGATTATTACAATAATATTAAACCTTTAATTCATTTACAAAATAAGATTTTATCTCATTTAAAAAACAAAATTCTGCCTAAAAATATCTTAACAATCAGAGAACTTTATATTTTTCGCTTTTTACTTTTTATTTATAATAATAAACATTTATATGAAGCCAAAAATTTGACTATTAATCTTAGAAACGCTAAAGGTAATTTATATATCCCTAAATCTAAAAAGGAAATATTTCATAAATCTCATGCCTTTTTGGGACCATACATATTTAATAAACTTGGTGAAACACTTAAATTAACTAATAATATTCATGAATTTAAATCCGGTATTCATTCTTTTATTTCAGGACACTCGGATATCGAAATACTATTCAAAATTCATAGATAATAAGCGCAGCTCTTGCCACATAATAAATTTATTTTTCAATTTATAGGTTCCCTAGGCGAGCCTTTGGCTCTTTGGGTTCCACATAAATATATATATATTTTTTCCCTGATTTTCTACAAATAATTATGTTACAGTTTATATTTTCTCTTTTTTTTTGTGCTGTCTTTTGTCCGTGTTCTACTTGTATGTATATGTTTTGTCTCATGTCCAATAAAGTGTTATGTTATGTTATGTTACAAATGTTTAATTATTTTTTTTATTTTAGACTTACAAATTTTTATGTGTGTGTCCCAAATATTTTGTCTCCACATTTTTTCCACTCTGTTACATAGAGTTTTACTATAAAAATTAAAGTAATATTGAAGTTGACCGTGGTTCTGATATCTATGAATTGATGTTTGATCATTGTCTGAAAGTAATATTATATAAGGTAAATGTGGGTATAGTGGACACTGTCCCAATAGTGGCCACCTAGTTGATTAATTTTAATTAATACGATTTAGAGTTATCAAATAGCGTTAAAATTCATAGGCATAGTAGATTATGCTATCAGGTAATCAGTTAAATAACCACGGATACCACAGATCAGTATGGGAAGGATATTTAAGTCTTTGAAAATAACACCATCGGCCAAGTGACTGAAATTTGATTTTGCTTATTGAATCGCGTTAGGAAACGGTTTAGTCGGAACTGATTTTTTAGTATTTATTACGGTTTCATTGACTTTTAAATTCATTTTAAGATTAAGTAGAGTGTATACAATCACACTGAAGAAAATTTATTTAAAAATTTTTACTTTACGAGGATTTAGGGGGATGGCCACTTTACCAACACAGAATCTTAGATTTTCCAATAGTGGTCACTGCAATGGCTTTTAAAAAAAATATAAATCCTTTTTAATTTGAATCAGATTTTCTTCAGAAACTGTTGATTATGCCATAAAACGGGTGATGTACGAATTAGGTTTCATTCTGGCTTCGGGAAATTCCTTTCAAATCAGCTATAACGTAGGCTATGGGCCGGAAACCATTAAGTCAGTTATTCTAAGTCAAATAAAACTAATTTTATTTTGATCTAAAATATATTTCGCTAGAAAGGATGATTTTTTTAGAACTAAACGACCATACCTACTCAATTTCATGCATAAACCCCCTGATATAGGCAGAAAAAGAGAGGTGTCCACTTTTGATGCAAAGGGTGTCCACCATAGAAACATCAGATACATCGATGTGGCCACTATCGAAGCAATTTGGAGTACTTTTAAAAAATTCATTAAAAATACTTTCCCCGATCTAATTACAGTTTTAATTGATAAAATCGAAAGAAGAAGATCCAGTTGATCTAAAAATAGGATGGTAACCGTTTCCAGGCAAATAGATTGATATTTATAGAGAATTTAAGCGAAACTTTTCCTTAAAGTGTCCACTATACCCACATTTACCTTACTAGGCAAATATTATATAGTAGGTAGTATAATATAGTAGGCGAATTCAATGAACAAGGAGGCCCAAAAACAACAGAAGAGCGAGGCCCTCATAAATTAGTTGTGTACCTGAGACATTTCCTTCGAGATTCATTTAAAAGAAGATGCTTCCACATAATTTACTGCTCTAATACAAATTGGACTTATTTCTATATAAATTATTAAAATGTTTTACTGGTGATTATTTTGGAAGAAACTAGCTTCATATTAGAAGTTAAAAATTTGAGAGAGGGATAGGAAAATTAAAACCAAGACTTTTCAAATTTATTTCAAACCTTCAAAATTAGTGTGTCTGGAGCTCATAATGATCCTATTGATTGCTGTTGAAAACACAATTTTTAATGGTTTCTTTTACAAGTCAGAGTGTTCACCTTCATAAAAAATATATATCAGTAACTTAGTCTTCAAAAGAAGGGTTCTATATTTGAAGATTATTTTATTCAGTTCGAATATAAGTTAATGCGTGCATCATATATTTAGATTTAACTCGGTTTTTTTTTCAATAAATTTTTTTTAATAATCCTAAAATTGACGGTTTGAGTTTAGAGAAACATAGAGATTTTTTTTAAAAAATTTCTCCTTCGGCTCAACTGATGTTCCTTATCATTTATATCGAGTTGGAGGCTGAGTAGATAAATTCAAGGATAAAGGCGGTCCAAAAACTACAGAAGGGCGAGATCCGCGAAAAAAACGTCAGTTAGCTTTTTCTTTTCTCGGATGCATCCTCAGAGACTTCGCCCGAGGTTATTTAAATGGGAAATGACAACATAGGGGAGAGTGGGGTAATAAGAATCTGGGGTAATAAGGATTTTCTTATTTTACTGCTTTGTGTGTAAGCCTAAAAATCTGAAAAAAATCACACAATATCTTTCAATCCTCCCCTACATCACATAAAAATTTTATCGTTTTACGATAATTTTTCAGGGAAATATAGTCGTTGAAAGTTGGTTCTGTCAACAAAACCGAAAATACAAAGTCACGTCTTTTCGACTATTTCAAGTTATCTTGTTTTTATAAATAAATTATCTTCCGATTTTTTTAGTCAACTCTTTTAGGGGTTCAAAGAGCTATATAATGCACTTTTTGTTTTTCAATTTAGGATTGAGGATCATTCTTAAACATGCCCGTTTCTTATTACCCCATTTAAACAAAACTAAGGGGTAATAAGAAACATCGGTATTTTATACAGAAAAATATCATTGGACTATTTTCGACTTTATTTTGTTGTTATTTTATTGTATTTAATTTATTTTTCAAGTTAAAAAATTGAATTGAATTAAGTTTCATATTACCCCATTTTCCTGAAAACCGAGGGGTAAAAAGAAACACTTTTGTTCACCATTTTATTATTTATTGAAAAATTATAAGTAATATATTGAAATTTTATATCAAATTTACGTTTTAAGTTAAATAAAGGTGAGTAAAGTACATTATTAAATTGGTTTTTAATATTCACGTTGCCGAGAATTTAATTAAAAAAAACTATAGAAACACATTAGGGCGGGGGGAATAGTTTCGAGGGTTTCTTCATAAACCTCTTGAACCATTCGAACCTGAAGGAAGAGGGTAGCGCTGAGTTTATAAAGAGGAAGATGAAACCGACCTTTAAAAATCTGAGTTTGTAGAAAAAAATGGAGTTTTTTTTGGGGGGAGGGGTAATAACTTTTTAGTCTCACACGATTAAATAAGAGAAACACCATTTTATTTGTTTTGTCATGATTTTCAAGTGTTATATCAAAAAATTTAGCGTTGTTAAAAACTTTCATTTGTAACTTTGTTAGCCTAATTTTTAACTGAACATATATCTCTAAAGATTTTCAATGAAAATTTTGGAAAATTACTATGGTTATAAAATACACTTTAGAGATTATATTACTACTTTCATTTAATTTTTAATTGTTTTTTTATTAGTAAAATAACTGGCTTGTTTCTTATTACCCCTCGTGGGGTAATAAGGTTACAGTCGCTTGGGGTAATAAGACACACGTAAAAAAATCCCTTTCGCCTTTACTTAGCAGGTTCATTATTTTTTCAAAGAAAGCTGATAATGATATAAACATTCTGTAAAAAAATCAGCTTCATAACCCTAAGGGAAAATCCTGTGGAACTATGCATTTTCCTTCTTACCCCATTTTATCCTTGTTACCCCACTCTCCCCTATATGCAACCCGTATCTCTAAAAATTGGATTTCTATTTAAAACTATTTAACTGTTTTACTGGTGATTATTTTGGAGAAAACTAGCTTCCTCTCTTTGAAGTTAAAAATTTATGGAAATTTAAACAAAGAGTTATAAGTTGGAGGGGATATATTCGGAGGCTGAGTTAGGGGGATGATTTCAATTAAAAAGGGGGGCCAAAAACTATAGAAGGGCGAGACACGCGAGAAAAACGTTGGATATCCCTGTTATTTGTCTCCAAGAAGAACCTTCAGAGATTTCCGAGGGTTTTTTTAAAGCAAAGCGGTACAAAACGGAAATGTCTGACAATCTAAATTCACACTTATTTTCGCTTTGGAATGTCGAAAATAAGATAATGAACGGCCGAATACAAAAAATTGGTTGTATTATTCTAACTAAAATCAGGACGCTCTCTTTGAATAGTTATTTGCATTCATTATTGTTAGTTAAAATTATGAAAACTTTATTACACAAGTTCTTTTTTTCCAACTCAACTTAGTTATCAACAATCAACGGAAACAATGTTTGATTTTCAACGAGAAAAGTTTAAAAAAAAAGATGAAGAAGTAACAACATCAAAATTTATTAACAGTTCAAAAAATCAGATATCCTCTCAAAAGTTTTTTTAAATTAGTAAAAATAGCTTTTACGCTTTAAACATTTTCAGAATCAAACAATAAAAAAGTCGAGAAGATTAAGTAGACAGAACATATGACCAAAATCGTTTCGCAAGTCATCCATCGACATCCTCTGACATTTTCACCTGTCCTTTTACCCACTACGAATTCGCATCCCATACTTTACATGCTTTTCACTAATTAAACGAGCTTCTCAGAATGACACCAGCGTAAGTCCGAACTTGTAAAGTTCGAGAAAGCTATAAGCGGGTATACTAACTTTAAAAGCTCAAAATATATTAGTTATTTTTTTATTGTAATTACACGATAGCGTCAAATTGGGCCTAATACTGATTTATTACTGGAAAATCAAAAACTCGTCAAAAAACCGTTTTGCCCTACTAGGTGGGCCCAAAGCGGGTAAGCTAGACAAATCTTAACACAAATTAATCATTTTTAAAACTAATGTTGAGAATATGGACGGATTTAGGATGAAGACCCTGGGGGTCAAGCTAGATACTTTTGGGGGCATTTTGTCCCTGATTGAACTGAAAACATTGCTTATAATGAAAAATTGGAATAGCCTTAAAAAGTTAGGGGGAGGCATTGATCCTCATGACCCCCCGTAAATCCGCCAATGTCATGGGGGACATTAGTTACGTACCTAACCATCATAAAAATTTCCTGCTATTTTCCATTGCGGATACCTACCCGCTTTGCCCGAAAGTTATAACCTCAAAAATATAAAAAAAAACCCGCCGGTTCTTTCACAGTAATTTAAAGTCAGATTGCGTCAAAATAATATATGACCAACAGTATGATAAATTGTGTGTACTTGCTTTCAACTACTATTCAGAAGAAACATACCTTAAGTTTTTTTTTTTTTAGCAAAATCGCCATTTTTTAAATATTGCGCCCAGTCACCCCATATTACAAATCCAATGTTCTATCGGAGTTGATCGAAACTCGAGAATGTTCGGTTAATTACGGAATACACATACTTTGACATTTGGGTTCCAACCGGCAATGTATACAATCCCCTACCCTCTTTGTGCGACTCTCCCCTAAGCAGGTTACTTTGGTTTCCTTTTAGATCCTTTACTTTGTATAGCAGTTGCCTAAAAGTGGAGTTCAATAAGCAGCATGCAAGAGAAACTCCAAAAAATCCGTCTCCATAGGAACGAGACAGGCGTCGTTACAGAAGACCAGTGTTATTCCTAGGATATTTTTGAGGAGTAAAATTACTCCTTGACATTTTTAGGAGGAGAGAAATTGAATAATGAGGAGTGAAATACGGAAATAGCATGAACTGCATATACAGAGACACGAAAACCGCAGTCAAACTCCTTAAGCATCAGAACAATAAATGAAGAAAAAAATTACTATGGCTGTATGAAAACACAATTAAAAAGTATGATAATTAGGGTGTCCTGGCTTTTGGCAACTGGCTTTTTCCAGAAGTCGGGCAAAAATGTAGAAGTCGGGCAATAATATTTTGAGTAGAAAAATATTATTTGTTGATTTCGCTGGGACCACGGGGGGGGGGCATTTTTTAAGTTAAACCTTTGTGGAAAAATTCAAAGAGTGAAAATACTCCTGGCTAGTTTTTTAAGGAGTATTTCCGATTTTCAAGGAGTGAAATACTCTCTCATCTCTGCAGAAGATCATCAATGACTTAAAACTATGTTCAATTATGGACTTACGCCACTGAGCCTCTCAAAAATGAATTGCCGATAGTAAAACCTTTCACAGCTAACGGACAGTTCATTCCCGATGCAAATTACCTTAAATGGCCCGTCTACCTAATCTTTCATTTATGCTAAATTTCTTGTATCCAGACTGATGCCCCGGGCTATCTGCTGCCGCATTGCTTTCAATCACCGGCATTTCAAAGAAGATCTTCTTACCCATCACCCTCCTCGAGCGAAAGGACATCTTGAGGGATGGTCCTCCAAAAACGAAGAAAAGCCGACCTCGCCATCTTGGTTGGTTGGTTGGTTTGCTTTTTCCTTCTTGGGACACTTCCGGAAAGTTTAGCATACGGTATCGGAGGGGAATTTTTCTGATGGTTAACCTACCGCACGGGATGGCATCAGATTCTGAGAAAACATTTCAGGGTTTAATGCCTTCGAGTGCTAATTATTGAGCTCAGCCGGCTGACATATGGGTCCGCAGACTGAAAGTGATGGATTGCTTGATTTGGGGAACTATTATAATATACTTTCATATTCTTACATTTTAAAAAATTACCGAAGTTTTTTTTTTAATCGTATCGTACCAAGGTAGTACCTATGTAATCATCTATGAAGTATGTGTGATACTAGAGTTTTTGCATAAAATCCCCTCGAGTGATTCAACTTGCATCCATCAGTAATATGCACAGAAATAGCCAATTTATTTACTCGAACTGTCATTATGAGTAAGAAGTTTTGTAAATTGACATCAAGTTTCTTTTCTAAGAACCAATTTTTTAAAAACTGAATGTAATTTTACTTGGGTTTCTGAAACTTTATAGTTTGCGTTGAATAAGCATTTAAACTTTTATATGTTTCAAATACAGTTCTCACTTTTAGAAAAAGTCTTCAATTAATTAGGGAGTAATTCCAATAAAATATTAAGGCTTCAAAAAATCAATGCAAAATTCTTAAAAAAAATTTGTAAAAATATTTAAGATTTAGTTGTTTAATAAGGGCAAAATATTGTGTAGGTATTAGTGAACAGTAAAGTAGTTATCAATAGCATTTTTACCCTAATGTAATCGTATTTCAAAGGAAACCACACTGTAAGAAAATATTCCATCTCATGAAATAATAATTTTATACTTCATGGTATAAGCTTTCTACAAGATGATTACTTTTTCATTTTTATCCCATTATTCATCGCTTGTTTTAGTATAACTAATTCACGCAGATACATGTCATGGCTAATTTTTAAAGATACCTTACCCCAAATTATAGGGTGATATTTTTATGCGAGTGCCATAGCTGTATTAAATAAAATATCTTAAAATATATACATTAGGGTTAGATGTTGGAAAATGAGCACGATTTGTACTATTTTTGCAATTGTTAAATTCGAAAATTTATTTTCCCTTCTGCATATGAGAGGGATCATTATCTCCAATATCCAATCAGTTTAGTTCGATTTTTTTTTCATATATTTTAAAATTGTGTGTTCTTCTTTCGCTTTTTCACCTCAAACGTTGGGAAATATGGGTAATTATAAGGGCATGTGGGTAACTCCTTAAAACACACTTACACAGAATAATTTGAAATAACTTCATTAATGAGTAGACTACAATTTGGGACTACAATGACAAAAGCCTGAAGGAAATTCCCCGCAGTTTAGTGCAGAAACCAGACGTCGCTTGACTTTTTTCTGCACTAAAGCTGAAATTCAACACATCGCAAAATTATTTTATTATTTTAAAATCACGTTATTTTTGTTATTCGTAAACTATAAAATGTGCGTTTACCCCTACAGAATCCCATGACAATAATTACTTGAAAAAAAGTGGCGTTTAACATGGATCTGAAATAAGCGATTCAATTACCTTTATCAAACCCTGCTCAAAACATTTGGAATCGTTTTAGAAACTTCCACGCTGGAAGCCAAGCAAGGAAAGATTAAATTGTTCTTTAAAAAACATATAAGCCGAAGCTTATTTACTTGAAGCAGCCAGTCAATGAACGTATCACTGATGAAATACTGTTTTACAATACATATTTTAAGATTTTTTTTTCTTTTCTACTGGTGAGCTTTGAATAAGAGCACTATTATGTTGACAATAAGTGTTGTCTGAACTTCAACAATTTATTCTATAATTTTGGACAATTTAAGGAAAATTAATCTCATGATTGCCTAAAACAAAACACATATGAGCAGCCTAAAGCCCGGGAGATGGCCCTCAAAAAACTTGAATTAACAATTGAACATTTTCTATAAATAAATAAACCCTATGAACCATAACTTTTCAAGTATGATTTAAAAAACATCGTTCACTTTCACTGATTAATTTTAAAATTAACCCTTTCAATCTTTAACCGCCTGAGATTGTCTTTGAATCCTATCAAAAATTGGGGCGGCTAGAACTGAAAGTGTGAAACTTTAAAACTACTAAATAAAAAAAATCGCTTACAATGAAGTTTCGATGCCGTTTTTGTGTTAGTTTTTCAACTAGTACATAAAACTTGCGAATCGTCAAGAATATCGATGTGTGTAAAAGAGTACTCTATGTCGGTCAAGATACGATAATATATTTCATAGTTGGAAACCACAACTGTTTGGTGATAACACATACGAATTTTTTTAAAATTTTTATTTAGAAATTTGACAACGTTTTGAAAATGAAAGTGGGGATAATTTTCTTCAGAAACAAAACATTTCCTAAGAAGTGATTAAGGTTTTAGAGTTGCTAAAAATTAGTTTATGTAGTATTTAACCAAAAGAAGAGGTAGGGGTGTCTTTTCAAGTAGTTAAGGAAATTTTACTTTTGTAAATTTTTTAATACATAGATAGATAATTGTAGCTCTGAAGTAAACGATTCTGAAATTACCACTGGGTATAGAAATAATTTAAAGACTCATAACACTTACTGACCTTATACAATTGCTTTTCAATTATGTATAGTATCGCTTTCAATAATGATAGCCTTACTATCTCTTGAAATGTAAAGTTTCTACCAATAAAACTTAAATGTCATTCTTTTTTAATTTAAGCCAGCAGAAATGCTTTAAAAGGGGTTCGTGATATAACTTCATAAATGAATAAACTAACTACAATTAGGGATTTCAAAGTCAAAGGAATGACATTTTTTAGATGAATTTTGATTATTTTTTGACATTCCAATTTAATAAAACCACTGAAAACAGGCGGTGGATCTTTTTTACGAATCTCTGAATTTAAATACATATCTTTAAATTTAACTACAAAATTTAAAAAAACTATCGGTACAACATTTAATTATTTCTAAATAGAAATAAAACCACGCTTTAAACGAAACAAATCGGATACCACGTTTAGGTTATTTAGAAGTTTCATAAAATATACTACAAAATTTAGGTATACCATTTTTAAATACAATTTTTAAATTTAACTACAAAAGTAAAAAAAATCAATCAGCAAAACATTAAATTAATTTCTAAGTAGAAATAAAACCACGCTTTAAACAAAACAAATCAGATACCACGTTTAGGTTATTTAGAAGTTTGATATAAAATATACTCAAAACTTTACGTGCACCATTTTTTAAACATTCATAAATTTTACAAACTACTTAAATATCCTCTACTATATACAACAACTATCGCAAAAACGAGCGCCGGCTGCACTAATATCCAAAACGCTGATATAATCAAGAATAAATCAGGAATCCAGGTTCCAACAAAAAAAAAAACAGACATAAATAACCCCTGAGGGTGAACAACGCTGATTCCGAACTTTTATCGATAAAAAAAAATGATCCCCCCCAATCGATGAATCCCAGACTCAGCTTTCTGCTCGGATTCAGAAATATAAGTTCGGTCGCAACATAAATTCGCATCAGAGTGCATGGGTGACGTTGCCTCACTATCGAAAATAAAGCTTCCCCGACTTTCACATGGCTATTCATTTTTCCCCTGTTCCACCCACAGATATGCCATTAATGCACCCCTCCCCCGCCCCCGGAGGCAGGAAGAACCTGAAAGCCCCCCCCCCACTCCCCTGATGTACTGATGGTGCTTTTGATTCCAGGACAATTTTTGCTTCGGAAGACCAGTAACAAGGCTACACTTATGGGCAATTAATGCATTGGTTAGGGACGTTAGGAATGGCTAAATGGGATAGAAAAAACACCTAATGCGAGCATAAAATATCGTACTTGCCGTATGTGGTTGAGCCGGGGATTAGTCGGATATAATGGCATTTATATATGAAATAGGTGGTTAACGATAATAAGTATCGATACGTGCATTTTATTTCTAAAGGAAAGGTGCCGTTGAGAGATTAATACATGGATGTAATTAATACATAGTGACTATTGTAAAAATCGTCAAGTCTCTGCTTCTGTTAAAGTATTATTTAATAAATTTATAGCTAATTCTTCAAAAAAATATTACACCTACCCAGTGTTTAATGTTATATTTATACTCATTCATCCAAACGTTTTTCTTATAAACGCTTTTTTTACACTTATAATAGTTTCAATGAGATCTTTTTTCATACAATTAAAATATAAGTCTATCAAACTGTGCACACCGAGTGACTCGTTTCCTATGTTCCCAATGGATTTCATTCCATTCATTAATGAAGTTTTTAATGGAGACTGACAATTTGGATATTCTAAGGTGAAAAACGTCTTTGAAAAGCTATAGAATATTGGAATTCTTAAAATAATATTGTCCCAAGTCCAAAATGTATAGAATTTGAAATAATTATGGATTTTTTTGTGTTTCTCTCTTTAGACCTTTTATTCAGTGTGGCAGTTCAATAATAATAACTGGCTTGTGGAGAGCAGTCTTAAAAATGGCTTCTCGACAGGAACAACACAGGTGCCGTTACAGAAAACCTTTGATTATACTCAAAACTACTAAGTTCAATAGACTTAGGTCACTGTCATTCTAAACGGCATAACTTGAGTAAAAATTAGAGAACTTACCCCATCACTTTACCCATACACGGTAGACATGATGGTCTTGTCTTGCACGGAACAACTGCGCATCTCCAGTTTGATATTAATTTTCAACTGTAATATCACTGTAAAAAAACAATTGTTTTAACTGAAATTCGACAATACTTTTTAACAGAATATATCAATCAATTTTATGTAAATTACAAATTTTATCTGTAACCCACTATAAAAAATTCTGTTGTTTTTTTTACAGACATTCTTTGACAATAAAAACAGTCCCGTAACAAAAAAATTTCATTTTCTTAAAAATACAAATTTTCTCTGTAACTCAGCTGCACGCTCCATGGGCGCCATGTTTTTTGTTGTGCTCACCTGATCGCTAAAACCACGCATTATATTTTCTTTTTCATTATTACTTATATCCTCTATATTAACTTGGATGTTCAGTAAAAACCCAAGAAAACGCCGAAACCTCCCCCAACCCCCCCAAAAAAAATATCCCTAAAATTTTGCGTATAGCTTTATATTTACGCAAATTTTTAAAATTAAATAAGATGCCATTGCCCTATGGCGTATTCGACTACCACGCAGTAGACCCAAATTTGATTTCCAATGTTGACTAGCTTTAAAATTTGGATTTTTAAAAATTTCGAGTATCATGAAAGCTTTTTTTACAACCTCAATAAATAATTTTTATGAGTTAATTCTTGCCAGTGGCTTGTATCTAACTAATTAATCTACATTTCATCCGATAAAATTATTTTATCTGAGAAGTTCTTTCGGTAAGTACAGTATCCTGTATAGTATAAAAAGAAGGTCTAAATAAAATCGATAATAGGATTCTAGGATACAGAATTTTCCTGCACAAATCACAGGAGTTTTCAGGCAGCAAATTTAACAATATTCTTTTAAAATTCAACAGTTTTTTTACAGTTCAGATTTTAAACATCTATGTCAAAATAAAGAATATCTCACCACATCATAAATCAATTACGATGCAACATTTACTTCAAATCAAAAATAAAATACTCGGATAAAGGTAAAATTATATCTCTTCACACAAATAAATTATTTGAAATCTAAATTTTTTTTAAAAAAAAACATAAAAGATCGAGAGGAAATATTTCAATTATAATATTGGCCGTCACAAAACTTTGGTTTGGTATTTTTTAGGTATGTGTTTGGCAATTATTTTCTTAAACAATGAACATTCTTTTTTCAGGGGAACTGCGATTCTTCAAAGATAATTTTCAATGGAAGATAATTGTTGTTTAAAATTTATTCAAAAGAAACAGACAATGTATAGACGTTTGCTTTGAAAACATGCAATTAATTCTTCATATTCTCGAGATTCCATGGGAACAAAGATCTTCGGAATTTTCAAAAGGCGATATTTTAGCGCAAAATAGTAATTACATTAAACTCAATTTTGAAATCAGAGACTGGGATATGTTTAGCTACATATACAGAGTGTTTTAATTCAATGAATAATGTACTCTTTCAATAGATCCAAAAATTGAAACGCTTTTAAAAGATTACCGCATCTCTTTAATTGTTAAGGAAATAAAAGGAATGTTAGAATTATCAGAACAATACCAATGAAATGAAATAAAATAGAGTTATCCGGAAATGTTTTTCATTCAGTATGGGAAGAAGGTTGTAATTAAAATTTGCTTTTTAGTAAAGCTGTATCATTTACTTCCTGTAAATTTAATTGCATTTTTATTATTAAAAGTTCCAGGCCTTAGACACATATATACCGGGCAGTTGGTTTTTACACATAATTTATCAAGTTTCTTAATACGTGAGATAATTTTATAATACCTCTGAATTCTATACAATCTTGTTTCAGAGACACAAGACAAAAATAAGAACCAAGTTCTGTAAATACAAATTCTCTGTGATGATCTATTGGTTGCAGAGAAACACTTAAATAAATGTAATTTAATTTTCTCCTTGCTGTCTATAGTTTTTTTTCAAATTATTTGCTTTAAATCATTTTGTTAGACATTAGTAAGATAAAAAAGTTTCACACTATTAAAATGTCATTTCTTTCTGCTCTACAATCATTTGTAGATAAACTTCATTCACGATATTATAATTTTTTAACAAGATCTACTAATATGACTACTTAAATTGTCATCATAAACTTTGTTGCATAAAAAATAAATATATTATCAAAATAAAATTAGTGTATTAGAATTATGTGTTGAATAGTCTCTAGGAAAAATAATTCTTCACTAATTTGCTTAAATGTTTTAAAACTAAAATTTGCATCAAACTTAATCGTAACTTTATTTTATACAAACACCGTAAAGCTGGTAGTAAAAGCGAAATTCAGGATTAAAATATCCAAGGGATTTTAGGAATGATTAAACAACATTTAGCTATAATTTTATTCTTAAATTAACTCTATCAAATGGAAAAACCCATTCGGTCAAAAAAGACACATAAAAACACCTATATATGTGGGAAATAAATATACTCGAAAATCCGATATACTAAAAGAAATATCCCAAAAGCTTTCCTCACAAATCGGATTCGGAAGGCTTTCAGAGAATCATTGCAGACGCGGCTTTAATTCCCCTAGCGTCTTCTGACGACGCGTGGAAAAAGAATAAAGATTAGAGCTTCCCACAAATAGAACGAACTAATACGTATTTCTATACCTCACATTCAAACCACAGATAAAATTAGAACCTTTTAAAATCAAAATAATCACTAGTTTTAAAATACAGGGATAATTATTGGTAGAAGTTTTTTCATGTGGACTGTAAAAACGGCCCGTTTCTGATGCCTTTTGTATGCTGTTTATTTTTACCCTTTTTCTGTATTTCTAACATAAACTCTCATCATAATTCTTGTAACATAGCATATAAATATCATCTTTCATAGAATGAGATTAGTTTCATAACCTTCTCGACAAAATTCTCAACTATCTTTTCTATACGAACAGCCGTCAATGTATTAAGGGAACGTACCCATATACTACGTGACCTGTTTAGGGGGGAGGGGGGTCTTCAAAATGCCACGCTTGGTCACAGGGGGGAGGGGGGGGGTCTTAGGGTTTTGTCACGTAGTCAAAAAATAAAGAAAAAAAAATATTTATTTTTGTAAATTAAGGTACTGTTACAATAACTTTTACATAAGTTTTTTCTTCTTGATAATATATTTTCCACTTGTATGCACGCACTCTTGGCGTTACGAGGCAAGCGCTGTATTAATAAAGAGACAAATTAAGCCAAATTAACTTTTTTAACTTTCTGTATGCTAAAAAGGATTGAAAACCGTATTGATGAACTACTACGTGAAACTAGAGGGGGAGGGGGGGGGGTCTTGGCATATACTACGGGTGGTCACCAAGGTGGTGAGGGGGTTCAAAAATAGTAAAAAATAGGTCACGTAGTATGGGTACGTTCCCTAATTATCTAAAACGACCATACTTTGAGAGCAATCATTAATTCTTTATTTAAAAAAAAAATCATGGAAAAATTAGATGCTATCTCAAAGAAACCATACTTTACCTGATAAAAAATACAGAATGTATGAAAATAATAATGGAAGTCTTTTAAGATAGCTTTTATACATGTGTTCATACTCACTCCCATTTATATTGTTGCCAACTGCGCACTCTTACCCCCCTTTCCCTATAAAACGAGTTATTAATTCAGCAACTCGAGTTAATCAATTTTTCGCTCTAAAATTGATTTGCAAAGAAAGATTAAATAGTTCTTTAATAAACATATAAGCTGATGCTTATTTACTCGAAACGACACATGTCAATCAGGCCATGAAGTTTTACAATGTATAAATTTTAAGATTTTTCTTTTCTACTGGTGAGCTTTGAACAAGAGCACTATTTTTTGACAATAAGTGTTGTCTGAAATGGATTTGAAATTTAATTCCATAACACGAGTTATCCAACAATTCCAATATTAATATCGAATAATCCCAGTAATGAATATGACATAAAATTAAGTTTTGAGTTGAACAATCTAAAAGAGGAAAAAAACGGAGAATTTAACCTCAGGGAAAATCAAAAAGTAAGGTAACAGAAAAAATTCATAAAGGGGAATGAGAAAAATTTCTTCAACAAAAGTAGGTTAATAAATAATAAGAACTGTTAATCTTAGACGCCCAGGTATGATTTACTGTGTTTCTAAATCAAACAAAGAGATTTTTCACAAATGTTTTTTCTACTTAGCACCCAAACACTACAATAGTTTGCCAATTGATGTTCAAATAATACCTAAAATTACTTTATTCAAAAAAAAAACTTAAGCAATTTTTATTTAATTCAGAAATTTTAGTTATTCTTTAAACTTATTGCACTTCATATAATTTAATAAAAATGCTCTATTTATAATTCATTGGACTTCTTCAATATTGTCAATATGGTTTTTTTTCTACTTCGGGCCTATATTTATATTTATATTGCAATCGACACCTTCGCCAGTCCTTATAAATTGTAATTATTTATTTTATATTTATTTTCTTGTAATTATTTTCTATGTATCTTGTATTTTTTCTTTGTTTTTCTTCATTATGTGTATTAAGTAAACAGATTCATAACGCACTTGTAAGGGATGTAAATCCCCGAAGTGTGCAATTATTTTTTTCTCTTCATTTGTTGTTAGTCCTGTATATGTAAATGAATAAATAAAAAAAATGTTGTGAAAAGTTATCAAACACGATCGGACGCACCTAGGAGGCGCTAAGACGCCGTTTCTGACAAACCTTCTTAAAGAAGGGGGGACCCTCATCTTTCCACCCTGCACTTTCATTCCTTACCTGGGACATCTGGCAACCAAATGCGACTGTTTCCGGCGGATGCCAGCGGAGACTACTTAAAAGTTGGATGCCAAAGAGGGACTTCCTGCGACTGGGTGGTGACAGGAAAGAGGGTGCAAGAAGGCATATTCGAACGCACTGTTTGGGTAGGCACCCAGACGATACAGCTGCTTGGGTGAGGTAAAAAAAATTAACCTGTGAGATATGGGAGTAATAGTGTGCAACAAGTGCAAAGTCGGTGCAAAATACTTTGAAAAAAGTTTGAGGCTAATACAGTGTACTAACCTCGATATCGAAGGGACCCGAAAACAAATTCGAGATAATAAAGGTTACTACAAATATAAGATTAATTGGTACTTTATTTTATTGGGGATATTTTTTCGAGATATAAAGGTTTTCGAGATAACCAGGTTACACTGTACTTTTTAATAAAAAAATTAAAAAACAGCTGAAAAATACTGTAGAAACAAAGGGAGGTTAATGATATTGTATAGTTAAAAGTTTGTAAAAAATGCTTCAAAATATTGTTTAATTATTGTGAGGTCAAAGATACCTTTTGATTAAAAATTATAGAAATGTGCTGCAAATAACTGTTGAAAAGTTTAGTGATCAAAGATACTCCTTAATTAAAAATAAAAAGAAAACAACTGCTGAAAAGGCTGAGGTTCGTGATACTATTTTGTTAAAAAATGTTAAAAAAAACATATATAATTAATTTAGTCTTTACTCCTTTGAAAATAAATCTATGAAATGTTCCAAGTATTAAACATAATGGAAGAGTCATGGTTAAATATCCTCGTTAAATACAAATAAATACAAATACAAATACAAACTGACGACCAGCTACAGGCTGAA
This sequence comes from Tetragnatha montana, assembly GCA_963680715.1. Lineage (NCBI taxonomy): Eukaryota > Metazoa > Arthropoda > Arachnida > Araneae > Tetragnathidae > Tetragnatha > Tetragnatha montana. The sequence goes on from OY796679.1 coordinate 56,230,488, forward strand.
AGCCCAACAAGGCTGGTCCTATGATTATGAATTCCCCAATTCCCACAGCCTATCCAGTTGCCTCTTAAACTCAAACACTCCCTTTGAATAAACTATATTTTCTGGCAACGCGTTCCATATGTCAATTACCCTATTAAAGTAGTAGTACTTCCTTAAATCCCGATTGACATGTGTCTTATTTAGTTTATACCCATGGCCCCTTGTTCTGTTATCCTTGCTGAAACTTAAGCCCTCCGTATCCCCTTGCTTTACCAACTTGAATAGCTGAATCAAATCCCCCCTCTCTCTTCTTTTTTCCAGTGAATACATGTTGAGCCTGCTCAAACGTTCATTATAATCCAGATGTGTTATCCCCTTAATTATTTTTGTAGCTCTGTGCTGTACCTTTTCAATTACCTCTATATCCTTCCTCATGTATGGAGCCCAGAATTGTACTGCATATTCAAGATGAGGTCTTACTAATCCCTTGTATAAAGGCAATATTATATTCTTATCCCTTGAAGTTACAGTCCTTTTTATGTACCCTAATAACCTATTTGCCTTTTTACCCGCAGCTGTACATTGATGACCCATTTTAAAGTCCCTATGTATTAATACCCCTAGATCCTTGACTGATTCTCCCTTCTTTACCTTTACTCCTTGTAGACAGTACTCAGCTTCACTATTCCTGTAGCCCATATGCAGTACTTGACATTTTCCTAAATTGAAAGACATGCCCCATTTTTCAGCCCAATCAGATATCATATCTAGATCACCTTGTAAATTCTCTATCTGTATCTTGGTATCCACCTTCCCCCATATTTTTAAGTCATCTGCAAATATACTTATTCTATTCCTGATCCCCTGCCCTATATCATCTATGAATATTATAAATAATATTGGTCCCAATACTGATCCCTGAGGTACCCCACTTGTTACTTCTGTCCATTGTGAATAATGTCCCTTTACCTGCACTCTCTGTTTTCTACCCAATAGCCAGTTCTTTATCCAAATCAATGTTTTCCCTTGAATCCCCATCCTTTCCAATTTAAACAGTAGTGCCTCATGAGGTACTTTATCAAAAGCTTTCTGAAAATCTAGGTACATGATATCAACCCTACTCTTATTGTCCAGCTCCTCAGTAATTTTCCCGTAGAACTTTAATAGATTTGTGGCACATGACCTTCCCTTCCTAAACCCATACTGATTGTCTGATAGCAATCCCCCCTCCTCCAAGAATAACATTATATGCTTTTTTAGCAAGGATTCATATATTTTACATATTACTGAGGTTAGACTTACTGGTCTATAGTTGCCCGGTTCACTTTTTATTCCTTTTTTGAATATTGGAGTTATATTGGCCAATTTCCAATCCATTGGTACCCAACCCGTGCTATATGTTGTATTGAATATCATTAGAATTACATCCCCCAACTCTTCCGCGCATTCCACTAGTACTCTTGGATAAATTTCATCTGGCCCTGGTGCTTTAGTTGGCTTTATTCTTTTCAATTGATGTACTATGTCTTCCCTATTAAATTTACATTCTTTGATTGTACCTCCTGCAAAGGCTCCATCCCTAGGTTCATCCTGTAATTCATAGTCACTATTGAAAACCCCCAGAAAAAAGTTGTTTAGCACATTTGCCATTCCTACTTCATCCTGTATTAATTCACCTTCACTCCCCTCCAATGGGCCTAATGTAGTACTTAGTTTATTACACACTATTTGTTGTTTATTAGTTTATTAGTTTTAACACATTCTTAGATAAAATTACTTAACCCATCTCATTTACACTTCCACAAAACAACAATGATTCAAAAATGAGAACTCATCAAAAGTATCACAACAAAAATTTCACAATTTAGGATATTCTCTCGAAGAAAACAATCCACTACACAACCTTAAGTGCAATTTCGTGGTTTCGGGGCATCGCCAGATGTTTTGCGGAGAAGAATAAACAATTCCTCGCTGTTACAGATATCACCCTTTCGAAACACAGATTTCTCTAAAAGCCCCCATCTGTTCAGCCGTCGTAAATTCGGGCTGTGCGGGGGAGAAAGCCCCAATAGCGTCAACAAGTTAGTGCTAGCGACTGCTCGGCGCTATTTGTCCCAATGGGATTGCAACATTTATCTCGACTATTCGGTAAAAAAAGTTCAACTTTAAAAGAAAATACTTTTTATCCGGTAGAGTAGCGTCTAGGAAATTATACCTGACTGTGAGGATTTATGATAATAAATAGATGCGGGACGAATTTGTAATTTTAACCCTGAGGTTCTGCTCAGGTCTATTTAAACACAAAAGAAAAATTTATATGACCTATTTATATTTAAGGAAATTTCATGTCTTCTTTAACTCATGTAAATGTTGTACACGTTGGAAAAAAGACGTTTGTTTACTATTTTTTCTAGAAATGTTTTTTCAGATTAGTCCTTAAAAAAATTCTTAACACCAGTTCAATACTACTAAAAATTTATTCGGTGGTTTACATTACATTTTATTTACATTACATTACATTAATTACATTTCTACATTAATTTCGCTTTCCGTTAGGCGGAAGAGAAAAAACAAAACCTTGAAGTTACAGTTAATATTTCAGTTAAAGAAAATATTCCACAGTCCTTATCCAGATAGTTCTTAGTATTTAGTCCTCAGCTTAATTTTTAATTTACACTTCATTCAAAAAAATTGTTAAACTATCGAATTTTTCGAAAGAATATATTTAAAAAAATTGTAACAATAGCTGCTTTATGAAATCCCTTTAAAAAACTTGTTTCGTTGATTTCTATTAAATGCGTAACGCTTTAAAAGTAATCTTGGTTATTGGATTAAAATGATCATAACTACACAAGCGTCAGATTTTAAAGTAACTCAACGATGTTTAAATTAGGCGAAATTTGAGTTTTCTTCCATTTTACTCAAAACCTAGTAGTTTTCAAATGAGAGATGTTTTTCTTCTTGGTAAACTCTCGTAATAACAACAACAACAAAAATCAAGTTAAACGAATGAGACTCTGGAGAAAAATAGAAATCCCATAAAGTTTCATTTCTCGCATCAAAGATTTTTAAATGGATCCCAGGGAGGTTATAAAACACTTATCTTTTAGCACAAGCTTTCACGAAAAACTTACCAAATCAGGATGGTATCCAATGATAGCATTTTACCTCTTATAATAACAAATTTAAGAATCATTTGGGCATTTAAGAGCGGTGCAACTAAATTGAACTCAACACAGTAGGTACTATACTAAATATGGCTTCAAGTTATGTTTATTTTGAATAATCCATGTTACATTTAACCAATATAGGGTCACTTGGGGTAAGTGGGACCCCTTTTTGGAACAGTACATTTTTGAAGGTTCATAAAAATTTTTTGAAGAGGTTCAATTTGAACTTGATGACATATTCTATTTAAGACACTATTAATAAACAAAAATTTATAATTAGGTTCTAAAATAATGTTCTACATTTTTCTTAACAGGTCTTTTTGTAAAAAATGAGACGGGGGTCCCACTTACCCCATAGGAAGGGGTAAGTGGGTCACCCCCTTTTTATTTTGATTGAAAGCAAGCAAAACTTAAGAGGGAGTAAGTGGGTTTTACTTGATAAAGTATAGAAGTTTTAGGTACAAAATATTTTATTGTAACTTAATCCATGTACGAGATATCTACTCACATTTAAATTAATAGGGTTGGTTGGGGTAAGTGGGACCCCTTTTTGGAACACTACAATTACAGAATGTTTTCTTCAGGTTCGAATGGTTCGGGAGACTTATAAAGAAACCCTCGAAACTATTCCCCCACCCCACTGTGTGTTTTAATTAATTTCTCGGCAACGTGAATAAAAAAAAAACCCAACTTAATAGTTTTCTTTACTTACCACAGCTTATATTAAAACGCAAAATTAATATAAAATTTCAATAAATTACTTATAAATGTTTCAATAAACATTAAAATGGTGAGTCTAGGGTGTCCCACTTACCCCATAATAAGGGGACCCACTTACCCCTACTTTGCTTAAATTACGGGGTAAGTGGGACCCCCCTCTTAAAAATTTTTAAATAAAAGATTTTGTGAAAATTCAAATTGCAGTATGTATTTTAAGTCAAACCTGGCACAACAGTTGAAAAAACATTAAAATATAGTGAAAACTTTCCTGGAAATACTTCTTGGAAAAATGCATCTTGAACTCTCCAAAAAAAAAATTATGGAAATTTTTTTACAATAGTTCTATAATCTTAAAAAGAAATGATACAAAACTCTAATATATGCAAAACCCATCAGTGTGACAAAATGTAACATGATCAATGTGAATAAGTGTGAAATGTCCTTTACATAGTTTAGTTTGAGGGGGGTGACCCACTTACCCCAGGGACCCACTTACCCCAAGTGACCCTATTTTTATTTTGGGAAACTGATTCCAATTTATAAGTTCAGTGAAGCCTTATTATTTAATCTTATAGTACATAAACTTGAAAATTTGCTTTGAATAAAAGTCCTACTTTCTAAAATATACACAAATAATTTTGTATACTATTTACTTTTTAGTTCAACCCCTACAGTAAGACCCTTGTGTTAGGAATTTTTCTTAGATCGCTGAAAAGCCAAGGTCCAGACGAAACCAGTTTCTTGATACTTTACTAGTATAAGGTTTCTAATGTTCGGCACTAGTTAACTAGAACTAGTTGCAACTAGTAGTTAACTACTGATCAACTAGTAGTTAACTAGTAGTTTAACTACTTTTGGTTTAAACTAGTTCAACTATTATTTGAACTACTTTTTTTAATAACTCCTAGTTGAAACTACTTTCAAAGTTTCAACTACTTTAAAAAAATTCTTATTAAAATTTTTATCAAAATATAGAAAAAGTTGTACTGTAACAAATTTAATTAAGATGGTAGAGTACTCAAAATACCATAACCAGAATTAAAGGCCCTTTTTGCGCGTTTTTTGTGATATAGATAAGAAAGATGTATTAGAATTTGGGCAAAAAACAGGTTATGAAATTAAATAGACTAGTTAACTACTTTGGGAAACAGTTAACTACTAGTTGTAACTAGTCCCAGGAAAAAATAGTTAACTACTAGTTGCAACTAGATTTTCCCGGACTAGTTGGTAGTTGGTAGTTAACTATTTTTTGACCACTAGTTGCCGAACACTAAAGGTTTCTAATTAAGAATTAAGAAGATTTAAAAAGTTACAGTAAAGTTGCAGACGTGTGATACGAACCTGGAGTTTTCACTGTATCTTTTAAACTAGCTGTTACGACCCGGCAAAGCCGGGTCTTACAGCTAGGCTAGCCTTTTATGCGAGCTTCGCTCGTTACTACTTCAAGTTCCTATTAATTATACATTAAATAAGAAGTTTAACTTTAATAATTTATTATTGTTGAATTAGAAACCAACTTCCCTAAAAGTAACTTTTTAACCTTTATTAAGTAAACCAACTTTCTTGAAAGATATTTATTTAAAAGCTATTATATTATTTTAAAATTTTAATTACTTTTATTTATTTATTTTTCTGATTATTGCGAGATGGCATCGAGTCAGTGAGTGACGTGGGCTTTTATATTTTTCTGATGATTATGATTATTATTGCGAGATGGCATCATAGTGTGCGAGCGTTCCAGAATCAGTGAGTGACGTGGGCTTTTATATGAGAGATAAAGGATGCAACAATATTTGGCTGCCTTTAATATTATTTTGTGAAAATATCGTTATTTTGTTAAATACGAATAATACATAAATAGGCGCCCTGTTTAAATCTTAAAATTATCGAATAAAAATTTAAAGGTTTGACTCTGATAACAAATTAATTTTTAAATCAATTAATTTAAAAATTTCTACAATCAACCTTAAATTTTCATAAAAATTTGAGATAATTTTTAATGTATTTCGATATTTAGTGATGTGTATTTACATAATAGTTTTGATCTGCACTTGTTGGTTCAAACATTTATCTATTCTAAATGAGCAAATTATTATATCTATATAGAAAAAATAATTAATAATTGTATAGTAAATTAAATAATTTTAATTGTGGGAGAAGGTGTATTTTTAATTATTTCAGCACCCTCTAAAACAGTGGTTCCCAACCCGTTGAACTACTAAGCCTAAAATTATGACTACCCCTTTGATAACTTAAAATTACCTCACAAAATTGCAAAATAAAATTTCATTTTTTCTCCGAAATAAGCATGAAAATTTATATGACTCTCTGAAAAGAAAAAAATACTATTATATTAATTGAATCACTTATTTCAGAAACATGTCAAACGCTACTTTTTTCAAAAATGAATTATTGGTGTCATATGATTCTGTAGGGGTAAACGCATATTTTAGTGCAGGTATAATAAAAATAACGGGATTTTAAAATAGTTTTCTAGCATGTTAAATTTCAGCTTTAGTGCAGAAACATGTCAAACGACGTCGTTTGACCGGTTTCTGCACTTAAATTGCGGGAAATTTCGCTCATGCCGTCTCATCTACCGCTTGTTTGGGACTGCAGTTTGTTTTTTAATTGCATACAAAAACTATATGCGATTGAAAAATACATTCTTTAGAGGTTAGGTCCATCAAGCCATAGTACAAACCATATTTTTAAAGTTTGTTTTTTACGAATCTCAAGACTAAGGACGTTTTGGTAGATGTATATTTAAAATTTTCGTGCTTGTAGCCATTTATTACATTCATGGGATTGATATTTCGGATCTATGAATCACTTTATTAAAAGTGGACATCAAATTTATACCCCAGATCATAATATTGAACGAATTAACTAATTTTGTAGGCTTTTAAAGCAAAATCGTTTTACTGTCCACAAAGTTACTTCAAAGCAACTATCTAATTGACTTCAAAGATGTCATTAACATTTTGAACTGGCTGACCACTATTTTTGAGTCTAGAGTTGAAATCATTTATAAAAATAAGTATTTGTACATCTAATAACCAAAAGAGAAAAAATAAGAACTCTATAATAATTTTATGGGTTAGTATTTAATATGGAAATGCTATTTTCAACTAATACTCCCGCTTTTATTACCAAATCCTTTAAAGAATTTGACTTAAACTATGAAAATTGGCCTGAATACTCTGTTTATTTCAGAAACCTGTCAAATGCAAAAACTTCAATATTGTTTTATGCAAAGAATAAAAATATTTAAAATATTCTTTTTGTCTGTAAAATACCCATATGAGGTCTACTTTAAGAAAAAAATTACTAAACACCTTCATAAAAATGTAGTGAGCTTTTATACAGTTTTTCTCGTTTATCTCAAAACAAGAAAAGTGGCGTTTGACATGATTGTTTCTGAAATAAGTGATTCAATTTCAGATTTTACTTACGAGAGAACATCCATTGCCTACACTAGGCTAATAACATACACAATTTTCTCGAATAGCACCCTCAGAGATTTCCTCCGAGATTTTTTAAATAACTGCAGGGTCCGTTTCTGATCACTGTATTAAAAAAGGACGATTTCTATTTAAAACTATTTAACTGTTTTACTGGTGACTATTTTGGAGAAAACAAGCTTCTTATCAGAAGTTAAAAATTTGTGAGAGGGCTAGGAAATTATATAAAACAAAGAGATTAACAAGCTCCTAGATTTAACTCTAAAATTTCCCTTGAGCTTATCAAGAACCTTGATAAATACCCCTAAGTTTCTGACTACTTAATTTAACCCGATGGAACCTCAAAGAGTTAAGTTATGGTTACCTTACTGGGTAGTTGTGTTGCGGTATCATTTGAATCCCAAGGAAGTAGGTTTCTGACACATTTCCAGGCATTGTTTCTAGAAATTCTGGCTTATTATTCCAGCCCTCTTCCAACAATGGAATTCGTGTATTCAAAGAAGTCGAATCCGAAACCGAGGGGTTCTTTCGATGAAAAGAATTACTCTGTGTCTCTAAGACTTATAATTTCGACAGAATATTTTATATTCGTCTCACGTTTTAATTTCTTTATCAACGGAGAATCCTACGTCAGTAATAAGGTTAGGTTAAAGAATGACATTTCCTAGGAATTGTTAAAGATGTAAACTATGCATCGATGAATGGGGTTCCTTGATTTTTTAATAATCTATGAAATTTATTTTTTTTTTACGCAGCAATTTTTTATATAATCACCTGAGACAATTACAATGTAAGAATAATGAAAATAAATGTGTTCATAAAAACGATTAATAGTTCTAAATAATACAAGAAATTTCTAAATTAATACAAGAAATTTCTAAATTAATACACAAAATTTATAAAGAAATGAATCATAATTATAAACAAAACCGGGAAAAATGAAAGAAATAATCTCAGCATGAACACAATTTTTAGAACTTTATGTAAGAATAAAGTTCTATTTTGAAAGCTTCGTGAAAACATTTAAACAATATGTCTAAGAAAGAGAAAACGATGAAAACTAAGTTTAAAAATATCTAAGAATATGTCGTTGTGTTTGATATTTAATGGTTAGTTTGGTTGGCACTACTTTTACGACGATACTTTTTTTTTCTATGATTTTTAGGTTTACAACTATATAGACTGATAAGGCTAGGTATAAAATAGGTTTTTTTTTTTCATTTTAAATTGTTCTTTTAATTTGATTTTCAAAAAGTTTAAAGTACGTGTATTATCCGAATTCTTGTATAAACATTTTTAAACCTAACTATTTACTAGCTAGATATTAGTTTATAGCGTATTTTTCGTAGACTTTTTTTCATTAAAAAAAATAAAATATCCCCATGCTCCACAAAGTATAAAACGGGGCTTACAGAAGTAAGTTACGAGCTCAAATAAAAACAGTAATCAGTACAAAACAACAGAATCAAAACACACTTTCAACAAAATTAAAAAATATAATGTAAAAGTTTTTCTATTGGAAATCATAGCAAAAAGAGACGCTGGCCAAGTGATGTGCATTTTTCCCAAGGCCAATCTTAAAAATTTTGTTTGGGATGAAAATTTAGGGCAATCATAAAAAAATATGAAGGACATCTTCTACACCACTTTTCGTAGACTTGAAATAAAAAATTTTAAAATTATCACTGTACGTCGTATGTATTTCAAAAAGTTATTTGTCATCATTGAAGCCACTACCATTTGCACGTGTTTCTTAAGTCACTAGTCCAAGTATTCATAGCCCCACCAAAAACAAACTTAACAAATATTCACCAGGAAATTACAGTTATCTCCTATGATTTAAATAGTCAGATGAAGAATGTTGGGTTGAATTCCTTGACCCACATTTTAAAGCGCATTCCTTACCCGTGAAAAACAAGTTGCTGAGCCCAACATAAGAGTTAATTGGCGAAGGGAAATTTTCTCTTTAAGATTCTGATCTAGGTTAGACTGGCTTCGGAACAAGTTGTTTCCTGCACCTTTTACTTATGACACAAGACCCAACCTTGTTTAGCATCCAACAACATTTCTCTCGAAGAATCTCCTTTTTTGCATTTTAAGATCAGGAAATGAAATCTGATGGAGGAAATTCCTTAAGAAACAGGCTTCATTTCACTGTTCCTGAGAAGGGTTGAAGGTGGTTCTTTATCGATAACCTAGCAAAAGTGAACCCCTTTTAATGGTTGAGTTAGAGAGTTTCGTTAAATAAACAAAAAATGGTATTGTTTGAGAACTAATGTAGTTTTTAAAGATGTTTCGTATTTTATAAAAGGAACAAGAGTTTTGAAATGATACCTCTTTTTTTCTTCAAAATCTGACCGAGTGAAATTTAATGAAGAGTTGGATTTTTATATACATAATTTTGTATTACTACATATTTATATTATTGGGAGTTGTGTATTATTTTAATAGATAGTGTAATCATATTTTATACTTTATACAATTCGTCGAGTAAAATTATAAAAAGAGTTGATATTTTTTAGAATTGATGACAAGGACCGAAGAAACGGTGTATGGGGGTTTGGTTGGTTGGTTGATTGTCGTGTCCAGTGTCCATTGATTTATTATACTATACCACGAGGGGCCCACACTGCCTAGGGGCTTTAATGTAGCGAATAAAAATATAATGAATACTTACAATGATGATACAAAATGAATGATTACAATATCCTTTAACCATTGTAAAAAACCGTGAATTGAGTTTTGAAATGTTTAAGATAACTATATACCAGAGAACTTTATTACAAAGCGAGAAACTATAACAAATTAAATAACTAGGTAAATAAAAAAAATATGAACTTATAAAAAAGTTATTTCTCTAATTCGTGTGTGTGCATAATAAATATCGTTATTTCTTCTATTACTAATTGTAAAAATATGAACTTCACTTTTTCATCGCAATTCCTCACATTTTTGCACTGACATGGCATTTTTAAAACGGTTAAATTTTCCATAGGGTCTTTAAGGTTGCTGAAACAAATCTTGTGTAATTTTGATGTTCCTTAAACCTAAATCTCAAAGCGCGTTTAGTCTGTGCAATGTATAAAAATCCGCACTGACATTACATTTTATAAATGCCACAAGGTTAAATTGCTCCATAGGGTACATTTTAAAGTTTTTATGTGCAAATCAACGTTATTCTTCCATTTTATCTTGTCATCAACTTTGCCCAGTGGATTTTGAATCCCATTTTACAAGTCCAACTTTCTCTACCACCGGAGAAAGCCTCTGACATTCTCTGGCCGGGAGCTCCAGTTTTCGTGTTTCATGCTAAATTTGAGGCGAGGTGATAAAGTTAGAGAACAATACATATTTTCGAACCCTGCTTTCGAAATATGAATATTTGAATCGTGAGTTCATTTAATTTCCAGGGTGTTTTCTCTCCAGAGTTCAGAACTATCGCCTAAGTGGGTCAAAACATAGGAAATACATGTTTTGTGCCTTTACCCTCCTCTTTGAACCACACGTTCTGAATTTCTTTGAGACATGATAGTCAGGTATGACGGGGATGAAGCGTTATTCTACTATTTTGTCGATTTATTTGAGAGAAGCGTAATACAATGGAGAACGACGGCCTTTCGCTTTCTGTTTGGGAAGCAGGTTTACGTGTATGACCTTTTTTGTAAGGAAATATCCTTACTGGGAACTCCTGAGAATATACCTATACCTATACCTATTTATAAGATGTTTATTGGTGTTATCATAGGTTGCGATGTAAGACGGTTTTTTTTTGGAAATTGTATCTGTAATGAAATTAAAGGCATGAAAATAAAAAAAATATACATAAATAGTTTTAAAAAATATTTTTAAAAAGAAGAAACTTACTATCATATTTCAAGAAAAAAAGAAGCAAAGCTTGTCTTATTTTTGCAAGTACTTTGGAAATGACAAATGGAATAAATCCCCCACAATATTTGATCATTGCATACGTGGAGTTTTATTGAACGTAGATACAACTAAGGTACACATAAATGTAATCTATGTGACAGATGTTTTGATAAGAATTCCTTTTGAGAAAAAATATTGTTTATACTTTAGATATCAAGAATTTGAAGGGGTGGCAGAGAAATTTCGAGAAAACGAGGTTCTGATATAACAGTGCAAACCTAAAAATACGTATAAAAGCCATAAAAATACAAAATATAGAATATTGAATTATAGCACCTGATAAAAACTCATTATGTATAAAAGAACGTTTTAATTTAAAAAGCATTTTGTAATACAGTTTTTATAAATTTCCATTTGAGCTATTATTTTTTTTTAAAGATTCACTTTTGGTTATGAAAAAAAAAAAGGACTTAGGGGTTTCGGTGAAAAGTCTCCCACATAAATGTAAAATGAAGAAACGTAAAGAAAAATAATGACGAAGTTCGTGATTCGAGAATATATTGTATAGTCACTTCGCTGAGCCCATCGGCTAACTGTCAATCACAAAGTAGACTTTTACTTCATCGTTACTTTTTTCACGAATGGCTGCTTTAAGTAATTTGTTCAACTCTCCTCCTCCTCACGATTCACGATTCCTCCCAACTGAAACAGCTTGATCTCAGATAAGGCGAACCGAAAAGAAGAGGAATAAAGAAATAAAATTAATCCGAAAGCGATTCCAATCACACAAGGCTGATGGAAAGAATGGGTGATCCCTAATGGTACACAGAACAACGCTCCGTGGCCCCTTCCTAACGACCTTAGTACTAAGTCAGCGATTAAAATAACAAAGAATACGGGATCCATTGTAAAACAAGAGCAACTTTCGGGTCCAGCACGATGCCGCCTTTGACCCCACGAGGCCTCACCCTAAGTTGCACTATCGGTCAATCAGCCAAGAACCTGAAGCGTCTGCATTTGGCGTATCTCTGGTTTCGGAATGACGGTCCATCTACGTTTCACGGTCATGGGAGACCAGTTGGGTGATAAATCGCTATTCATAATGACACGAGTAATTTGAAAGCGCCAGAATTTCGCTTATTCGGCGCACGAATCGCGGATTATTACCTTCCTCGAGAAATCGCCGGTGCTGCTGAAGAATTGAGTGAGTTGTTGTAGATAATGCTGTGGTCAGTTGAAACTCAATGTTGCAGTTTGGTGCAATCAGTGTGTTTAGAAAATAATAGCGTAACTGATACATACGTATTGAGGGAATTTTTCTAGACTTGTAGCAATCCACAAAAAATTTAGTACAATGCGTTTAAATATACGCTACTATTTGGTAAATATAATAATAATAATGATAAATTTTAATAGGACTAATATAAAAAGCGTTTATTAAGTATAAATTCTGATTCAAAAATATAGTTTCGATTTTGAGGATTACTTCATTCAGTTGGAATATAACTTAATGCATATTTGATAATTTTAAACATAACTAGCTTTTTTTATAAAATAATCCTACAATTGACAGTTTTAGTTTAGAGAAACATGAGACTCTTAAACAATTTTTCGTCGTTCTCCATCGGCTCAACTTATATTCTCTGATATTTATTACGATTTGGAGGCTGAGTAAATGAGTTCAATGAAAAAGGCGGTCCAAAAACTACAGAAAAGCTAGACCCGCGGTAAAAACGATTGACAAATGTGATATTGTTCTCAAATAGCACCCTCAGAGTTCCTCCGAGGTTTTTTTAAACTTAATCTATAAAGAAATGCTAATGCGACGTTGATACAAATTGGACGATTTCTACATAAAACTATTGAACTCTTTAATTGGTGATTATTTTGAAGAAAATTTAGAAGTTAAACATTTTTGAGATAGCTAGGAAATTAAAACAAATAGCTGATAGAAAAGAAATAAAACTAAGAAAATGACTATGAAACAGAATGCACCTACACTGTGCTTTCGAAATAAATAGGAGAAAATCCATATAACATATTTTAATGAGGTTTCCAAAGTAAGCCTAAATGTCAATTTTGAAACAACCAAAGCTTTTCACGGTCATGGGACCAGTTGTGTGATAAATCATTATTCAAAATGACACGAGTAATTTCAAAGCACTAGAATTTCACTTATTTGGCGCACGGATCGCGAATTATTACTTACTAGAGAAATCGGCGGCGCTGAAGAATTGAGTGAGTTGTTGATAATGCTGTGGTAAGTTGAAACTCTGTTGCACTTTGGTGTAATCAGTGTGTTTAGAAAATTGCTCTAATAGCGTAACTGATAGATACGTATTGAGGAAATTTTTTAGAACTGTAGTAATCCATAAAACTTTTTTCCTACAAATTATATAAATATATGCCACTCGATTGGATAAATATAATAAAAGTAATAAATTTTAATAGAATTAATGTAAAAAAAAACGTTTATTAAGTATAAATTCTGATTCTAAAATATGGTTTCGATTTTCAAGATTATTTCTTTTAGTTCGAATATAAGTTAACGCTTAATTGATAACTTTAGGCTTCACCTGCTTTTTCTTATATAATCATATAATTGACAATTTGAGTTTTGAGAAACATTGAGATTTTTGAAACAATTGTCCTAATTTCCGCATAGGCTCAACTTAAATTCGCTGATATTTATTCCTATTTGGAAACTGAGTATGTCAATTCAATGAAAAACACGGTCCCAAAAAAACAATAATATTTGTTATTGCACCCTCAGCGATCTCCTCCGAGGTTTTTTAAAAATCTACAGAGAAACATTCCAGGGTCATTCCATTTCAAGTGGTCCAAAAAAAGTAAAATTGGTTGCTCGACCATTTTTAAAAAATCTGAAATTTTTTGTACATCAACCCTAACCTAAAAGAAGATCAAAACCACCATTATTTTTAATTTAACCTATTTTGCTTGTCCGCAGCAGCCATGCAAATTTCGACGTTTTAACGGTTTTTGCTAATTTAAGCGTTTACGGGATTGGAAATATCTCCCCTTTAAAATCTCCAAATCAAATGGGGTTTGAAGCAAAATTGTTTAGAATAAAACGGTCTAAAAGACTAGAGCAAGTATATTTTTCTAAAATAAACCCTTAGGGGTGAAATCTTAGTTTAAAGTTGAAATTTTTTTAAAAATATCTACCCACTTCAAGAAGATTTTTTTATAGGAAGGAAACATGTCAAGGCACCAATATTTTTTTTATTAATAGTCCAAATACATTTTAGGTCATATGCAAAGATTTGGATCTGAGACTCGATTTGTCTTTATTTAAAAAAATCTCAAAGACAAAGATTTGTCAAAATTTGCAGTTTTGAGGGTTAAATATCTCTGGTGGGGGACCAGTTAAAAATTTTAAAATGGTTCATTCTAGAGTACTATATATTAGTGTTAAGCTCAAAAAGTTTTTAGGAGGAGATTTGACTACAAGCCGAGGTATGATTTTTACAAGGTGCCCCCAAATGTCGCAAAATTTGGAAGTTAAGGATTTCTACAAAATTTGTCTGTTTTCAAGAGAACTTTTTTATAGGAAGGAAACCTTTCAACACAACACATATTTTTATACAAATAGTCCAAATGTAATTCAAGTTACACACAAAATTTGAAACCTGAGACTTGGTTTTTCTTTGCTTAAAAAAAATCCTAAAATCAACGATTTGTCAAGAATTGCACTTTTTTAGAGTGATATCTCTCTGGTGGAGCACGAGATTAAAATTTGAAACTTTGTCATCTTAGAGTATATTATGGTAGTGATACGCCCTAAAAGTTTCAAGATGGAGGATTATTTGGCTACAAGCATAGAAATGGCAAGGATGATATTAAACTTTTTTTAGTTGAAGTGATTTTTTTTACTTTACAATTACTTATTAATTTTAATTACACAAAATACAGCAATATAGAAAAGCTTAGCAATGAACTTTATGAATTAAAATATTTATCTCTATTCTTTACCAAAACATATGGTAAAGTAGGGCTATAGGTATAAGTAATAAGTAGTAATAAGTAATAAGTAGGTAGTAATAAGTAGTAATAAGTAGGGTATGGTATAAGTAATTATATTAACTACTTAACTATAGCATTCAGCCATTGACAATCTTTACAACCTGAGAGACAGAGAGGGAAGAAGAAACCCGCAATGAGAATTGTTTTATTGCCAGGGTTGGCAAATATCATGATATTTATATAAATATCAAAATATCGGATATTTTTGATAAATATCGGATATATATCAAAATTTTGATATATATCCGATATTTTCAGATTTAAAGTAGAAAAATACTGTTCTTTAGAAGTAAATACTAGTCCGAACCAAAATATTACTACTAAGGAATATTTTTAATTTTAATCTTAATTACCCAGAGTATAATTGCTGATAATTACAAGAAAATATCAATGTAACAAGAATTATATGCATGCATTTGTATTATAATTCCATTTCTGCTTCTAAGAAAATATTTTTACTTATAAAATTTTTAAAAAATTTTAATAATGAAATAAATAATTAATATAAATTGGAACAATTTATTCATTCATGATTTGAAGGATACTATTAGTTTAATTAAATTATCTTCCATTTTTTAAATGATGATTCTAGCAATCATTATAAAACAGATAAAACATTATGGTAATTTTCTTTTAAAATAAAAGGATAGAAATAATAAGATTTGAAAATACAAACTTGTAAGCATTGACATTGTTTTAACTTAATGGTTTTAAAATTTTTTAGGTATTTTATTATAATTACAATGTTAAATTTTTTTCACAACTTAAAGTACTTTAAAATGAATTTTGGGAGATTTTTGCTTGAAAATTGTTGATTTTGTTATAGACTGATATATATCATGATATTTATCCAATAAATATCATGATATATATCATGATACATATCATGATATATATCAAGTGATATATATCGGCCAACCCTGTTTATTGCATACTGCAAACCTGCACCAAGATCGAAAGAATATTTCGATTCACAAGGTGTTTTGTTCTTGTACGTATGTTTTTTTATTAGTCGCAAGTTCATGTTAAAAAATGGATTGTGATGTGGGTCAACTTATCAAAGAAAGTTGTCACAAGTCTGTTTATGGCCCAGTAACTCTTGAGGTTAATCTGGTAAGTGAACTAAGTGAAGATCATCAACATTTGATTGTTCTAAGGATCAATAAATCTGTCAAAAATACATGCAAATATCATGCGAAAAAGTATTTGTTAAAATATCATAATCTCTTTGGCAATACTTGTTCGGATCCACTTAAAATTCATAAAAAGGTTATTACCAAAGGACTTAATGAAATCAAAATAGAGCATTTAAAAAAAGAGAAAAGATACCCGGAGAAAGATATCCTCCATCTTGAAACTTTTAGGGCATAGTACTACCATAATATACTCTAAGATGACAAAGTTTCAAATTTTTATCTCGTGCTCCACCAGAGAGATATCACTCTAAAAAAGTGCAATTCTTGACAAATCGTTGATTTTAGGATTTTTTTTAAGCAAAGAAAAACCAAGTCTCAGGTTTGAAATTTTGCGTGTAACTTGAATTACATTTGGACTATTTGTATAAAAATATGTGTTGTGTTGAAAGGTTTCCTTCCTATAAAAAAGTTCTCTTGAAAACAGACAAATTTTGTAGAAATCCTTAACTTCCAAATTTTGCGACATTTGGGGGCACCTTGTAAAAATCATACCTCGGCTTGTAGTCAAATCTCCTCCTAAAAACTTTTTGAGCTTAACACTAATATATAGTACTCCAGAATGAACCATTTTAAAATTTTTAACTGGTCCCCCACCAGAGATATTTAACCCTCAAAACTGCAAATTTTGACAAATCTTTGACTTTGAGATTTTTTTAAATAAAGACAAATCGAGTCTCAGATCCAAATCTTTGCATATGACCTAAAATGTATTTGGACTATTAATAAAAAAAATATTGATGCCTTGACATGTTTCCTTCCTATAAAAAAATCTTCTTGAAGTGGGCAGATATTTTTAAAAAAATTTCAACTTTAAACTAAGATTTCACCCCTAAGGGTTTATTTTAGAAAAATATACTTGCTCTAGTCTTTTAGACCGTTTTATTCTAAACAATTTTGCTTCAAACCCCATTTGATTTGGAGATTTTAAAGGGGAGATATTTCCAATCCCGTAAACGCTTAAATTAGCAAAAACCGTTAAAACGTCGAAATTTGCATGGCTGCTGCGGACAAACAAAATAGGTTAAATTAAAAATAATAGTTGTTTTGATCTTCTTTTAGGTTAGGGTTGATGTACAAAAAATTTCAGATTTTTTAAAAATGGTCGAGCAACCAGTGCTGGACCACTTGAAATGGAATGACCCTCCAGCGAATTGATACTAATTTCATAGGTTCTTGAATCCATCAGCAAGCGAAGCTTGCTTTTAAACCAGCGAATTGATACAAATTGGAAGAATTCTATTTAAAACAATTTAACTGTTTTACTGGTGATTACTTAGGAGAAAACAAGATTCTTATTAGAAGTAAAAAAATTTGAGAGATGGCTAAGAAATTAAAAAAATATATTTAAACTCTGGCTCCTTTGAGAAAAAAAATAAAGGCAGAATGCCAACTAGCCTTGATTACCAATTGACAATGTTTTATTTATTTATTTATTCATTTAGACAAAAACAGACCTTTCGGTCCAATTACATTTGTCCAGCACAGAAAAAAAAATCACAAAAACACCCAACAACCATCAAAAGCCAGACAACAAAAGAACACAATAAACAAATGCAAATAGAACCTCAAGAAAAAAAAACATTAGAAAAATTAGAAGATTAATTAGAAGATTCTTCCGAAATAATTTCGATTCATTGAATATAACTAAAATTTATTGAGAATTCATTTACTAAATGTTTTATAATTTTTATGGAAGTTGTATCGTTAATGTAAATTGCGTAGGTTATCTATGTTAATTTTCCAAAAGCACCCTCAGAGAATTCATCTGAGGTTTTCTTAAATTCAATGAAATGTTTACTATATGTGTTACAATTATACAAATTGGGCGTTTTGTATTGAAAGCTATTTAACTCTTTTACTGGCGATTATGTTGAAGAAAACTAGCTTCATATTAGAAATTTAAAATTTTTGAGATGGCTACGAAATTAAAATAAGGAGCTGACTAAGAAAATATAAGAAAATGACGATCAAACGGAATGCAACTTCATTGTGCTTTCGAAATAAATAGGAGAAAGTCCATATAGCATATTTTCAGTTAGGTTTCCGAAGTAAGCCTAAAGGCCAATTTTGAAAGAACCAGGAATCTGAATACTGCATTTGGCGTTGTATCTCTGGTTTTAAAATGACGGTGACGGTCTATCTACTTTTTACGGTCATGGGAGACCAGCTGTGTGATAAATCATTATTCATAATGACACGAGTAATTTCAAAGCGCTAGAATTTCACTACAAGACATAGTATATATATATATATATATATATATATATATATATATATATATATAACGTAACTGATTTTCAAGACATAGTAACGTAACTGATAGATACGTATTGAGGAAATTTCCTAGACTTGTAGAAATCTACAATTTTTTTTCCTACAACTCGTATAAATATATGCTACTCTATTGGGTAAATATAATTAAAGTAATAAATTTTAATAGGATTAAAAACGTTTATTATAAAACTTTATAAATTCTACATCTAAAAAAATATCTTCGATTTTGAAGATTATTTCATTCAGTTCGAATATAAATTAATGCATATTTGATAATTTTAGACCTAACCCACGAAAACACGCAATGGGCCTCGCAGGCCTGACACTTATATTACCATTTACAGAATCGCTTCTTTTTTTATCACAAACGGTTGAACTTATTTTCGAGATAAGTGATCTTGCTTCTGAATTTAAACTTATAATTGCGCAATTTTTTACTACTTTACTTTTTTAACGTAACTTTTTGACCTTACAAAGCATACGAATTTGGATAACTATCATTTAAATATTTATGTACTATTACTCAAACCTCATAGTAAAATTACCTAAATTTTTTAATTTCATGTTGTTTTACAATTTCAAAAATACATTCTAATATCTGCCCTATTTATTTCAAAGTTATGTTTATTATATTTAAAAACTTGATATTATTTCGAAAGCATCTTTAAATAATCAACTTTAAGTCGTTTACTTGTTTTCATTAAAATTTTTACATTTACGGGAAACTGTCTGCCGGTCCTTAAGAACCGTTTTCACTTTTGCAACATTTTTTCTTTAAAGCTAAGACTTTCCTTTCGTGTAGGTTGATTTGTGAGTCAAAGAACTTCCGTTCATTAAATTTTTGAGGCTCTGGCTTTTAAATTCTCAATATTTGTGCGTATTCTTTCTTACCCTCCTTTCCCCTATGTGTTACGTAGGCACGATTGATATATATGTATAATATTATTAAGTAAAGACATACAAATAAAACTAAATATGCAAAATAAAATGGTTTAAATCAATTTAAACTATCTATTATTTACTATCGCCTAAAACATAAACCTCATAGTGCATGCCATATGACTTATAATAATTCTGAACTAAAGACTAACGAAGAAATTGCAGAAGCCTTCAGAAAATATTTTTCCAGTGTCTACACAAATAATGAAGATTTATGCAACTTGAGTGATTTTGATCCTTGCCCTAATTCAACTGATATTGTCAGAATCCATAGTATATCCTTGTCGGATATTGAGGATAGTGTAAGAAAGCTGAAGGGTTCAGGTTCTCCTGGTATAGATCTTATTCCACCCTTTATAATTAAAGCCAATATTGCAAGTCTGATTTATCCCTTGTTAATCTTATTCAATCTGTCTCTTAATTCTAGTGTTTTCCCTGAACTTTGGAAAAAATCAAAAATTATACCTGTGTTTAAAAAAGGCAAGAGATCAGACATCAAAAACTATAGACCCATTACAATACTTTCCAGTTTTGCCAAAATTTTTGAGAGAGTCATCCACTCAAAATTAGCATTGCAGACCAATCATATAATTTCTCTTAACCAGCATGGTTTTATAAAGAAACGTTCTACAGCTACTAATTTGCTTTGTCTAAACATAGATATAATAAAAGCCCTAAAAAGTAATAAACAACTTGATGTGATCTACACTGATTTTGCGAAAGCCTTCGATACAGTGAATTTTAAAATATTACTATCAAAGCTAGCTAAAATAGGTTTTTGTCCCAGACTTCTCTCTTGGATAAGTTCGTATCTCTCTGAACGACTTTTATACATTAAATACAAATCTACTTATTCTAACAGTTTCCATAGTACTTCCGGAGTACCTCAGGGATCAATTTTGGGACCTCTGCTATTTAACCTTTTTATAAATGATATTTCCTGTATTTTTCAATCATCTCTCCTGTTTGCTGACGATTTAAAGATTTTTAATACGATAACAACTCATTTGGACCAAATCTCTTTACAAACTGAACTAAATAATTTAAGCCAATGGTGTCAACAAAATCAACTTTATCTCAATATTGATAAATGTTTCATTGTTACTTTTACCAGGAAAACTCATCCTCTAATATACAACTACAAGATAAACAATTGTGATTTAGCTAGAAAGGACAATATTAAAGATCTTGGAGTAACTTACGAATCTTCTTTTACCTTCAATTTACATATACAAAACATTATTGTTAAAGCTGTCAAAAACCTTGGATTACTCAAGAGAACTACTTTCGATTTTAGTGACTGTTTTGTTCTTGAAAGTTTATTTAATACGATTGTTCGCCCTATTTTGGAATACAACTGTGTCATTTGGAATCCTGTAACGAAATCTCTGATCATTTCAATTGAAAAAGTGCATAAAAAATTTCTTCGTTTTATTAACTTAAAGACAGTTAGTACTCCTATACATAGTTTCCCTTTAGAGAACAGAAGGCATATATCCTTATTTAAATTTTTTTACAACATATTTCACAATAACATTGACTGTTCTTTAATTCTTCATGAATTCAGTTTAATTGTTCCACAATACAATATTAGAAATAAAACAACTTTCCTTGTTCCTCTTCTCTCAAAAAATTACTTAAAACAACAACCTTTAATACAATTTATAAAACTTGTCAATAGTCTTCACAACTCTGATATTTTTTTTGATAGTTTCTCAAAGATAAAAAGTGACCTGGATAGTTACCATGCCTCTTTTGTTCCAAGAAATTTTTCCTCTATTTGATGTACTTAAATTCAGTTTTGTTGTATTGATTTTTTCTAATTTTATATTGCTCCTTCTATTTTATATGGTATTTGTATCTTAGATTAACTTATTCCATATGTAGTCTGTGTTTTGTCATTGTTTTCCCATGTAATTGGATTTTGTGTCTGTTTGGGTGAAATAAATAAATAAATAAATAAATAAAATGTGAGACATTAAAAACCCATAAGGAATATCAGGTTCCTGAAAAATAATTTTTATCCCAAAAACAACAATACTACTTTTTAACATAATTTTTGAAGTCGAAACACTTTCACAATAAATTAACATTCCTCGCTAACATTAAAAAAAGAACACGTTATTAGCATATAACATAAGATAAAAGAAGATTTACAATTAACGGCACAATATATTATTTTCTGTTTGACGAATGACGAAATGAATGACGAATGACGAAATGAATGACGAATGACGAAATGAATGACGAATGACATGACGAAAAGAGTGTAGTTAAGACCTCTTATTGCATTTAGAATTACTATCAAACATGTGGTTTCGTCATTTATTGTGAAAGTGTTTCGACATCAAAAATTATGTTAAAAAGTAGTATTGTTGTTTTTTGGATAAAAATTATTTCTCCCTTTTAGGCGCATTTTTGAAATCGGTCTCTTTTTTTGTTAAAAATTAATTTATTTCATTCTTTTTATATCAAGTCGCCTGCGGCTCCAGAAATTTCATGCCAAAAGAAAACAATTTTATCCGCCCGACCCACGACGACTTCGGCGTCGTTTAAATGAAATTTTCTTTTTAAGAAACAGATTCTCTACTTCAGAGTTTTGTAAGGTTCAGTCGGTATTTATTCCCCGTTTCAATAATCTGACTCTTATACTGGTGAGTAAGCTCGCCAGAAGTTTTTGATTTATTTATTATAACTCCTCTCGTATCCGCTAGAGGGCGTTTAAATTAAAATGGGACCAACTTGAAAACAATTCTAATCTAATGCAACAAACCGCGTCCGAATCGGTCCAGTAGAACATACCAAAAGGGTCTGGCAAAGATTCAACATTTATATTCGACGAATTGATAACCTCCTCCTATTTGAAGTCGGTAAAAAGCATGAAACACGAAAAACCAACAGCCAGTTAAAATCATGTCCGAGATGGCACTTTTTTTTAAAAAGTACATTTCTTCACTCGAAACAGATTCCTATCCTCTCTTTAGAAATCCCCGAATAATCCTTTTGTCCTATCCCCATTCAGATGTCAGCAAGGACAAGACTATTAGTTAGAGGTGACACATTTCCTAATTCGTTCCAGTGCATGATGTTATCGTTCGACTGTCGGAGTATCGGAAAAGCCAGATTAATTCCAGTCTTGTCTTCTCCAGATAAGGGATCTCTTGGGCAAGAATGTGTCTCATTTTTCAATTAAGGATCTCTCGTTATCCAGATATCCGTCAACAACTGGAAAGTGAATGAGTTTTGTTCGACCTTAGTTGGCTATTTGGGTTGGAGCAATTCGGTTGCGGCTCTGTCCTTTCCCAGCATTGCTTTCTCTGCGAGTAAGGTTTTTGTGTCAGCAGTTGAAGAAACTCTGAGACAAAAGTATTCTTTAGTTGAGAATGGATTCTTCAATTACGGAAATATGTATCGAAAAGGGCTTTTGAAGTAGGACTAAATAACAAGGCCTGGCCTTAAGTAACAAGGTTACGCTTTTGACGCTATAAAGTGTTTCTAAATATGGAGAAAAAGTCACTGAATGGGATATTCCTTGGTATTTTGGTTTATAACATGTTATTTTTATATTTTAATGTTATATAAATTTCATAATTTTGAAAATAAACATACAGGGAGTTTTAAAAGTCCGTTTCAAGGCTTTTGTTTAGAAACAACGCCTCATGAGGTTCATGGAAGTAAGGTTTTCCCACAGTGATGTGACCAGTGTTATTCCTAGGATTTTTTTTGGAGGAGTAAAAATACTTCTTGACTCTTTTAGGAGGAGTGAATTTCAATTATGAGGAGTGAAATACGGAAATAGCATCAGCTATATACGTATACACAGAGACACGAAAACCACAATCAAACTCCCTAAGCATCAGAACAATAAATGAAAAAATATGGCTGTATGAAAACACAAAAAGTATGATAATTAGGGTGACGTGGCAATTGTGGCTTTGGCCAGAAGTCGGGCGAAAATGTCTCCGTTGAGATCAGTGGGTATTTTGAGTAGAAAAATATTGTTTGTTGATTTCGGTGGGGCATGGTGCATTTTTTAAGCTAAACTGTTGGGAAAAATTCAAAGAGTGAAAATACTCCTGGCAAGTTTTTTAAAGAGTATTTCCGATTTTCAAGGAGTGATTTACTCTCTCAGAGGAGCTAAAAATATCTCTGGATGTGACCATGCTGAATCCATTGAAACGACGACTCACAGTGCTCTTAGCGGAAAAATTATAAAAGTTAAAAAAACATTAATTAAAAATGAAAGGAGGTAAAACGGAAACTTTATTTAAAACATCTGTTTGCAATTTCGTAACAAACGCATAAAGAAAAAAGTTTTATGAAAATATCTTAAATATCCGAGGAGATATTAGAAAGATCAAACAGCCTTTTAGGGCCACAAAAGGAAAGAATTCGTAAATTTGCGAGTTTTCACTGTTCTTATGTAGTTTTCTGTTTTATTAGTTAAATAAAGACAATATTCAATTAATAACCCATAAAAGGGGCTTTTGAAACACCCTGTAAGATTATATTATTAACACAACCTGTTAGCAAGACATTCGCATAGAAAAACTTAAGTTTTATAAAACATTTAGGGACAAAAATTACATGTCACGGATTTTACTAAAATGTCAGAAATATCGTAAAATGTTCCACTTGTAAATGAGAATTAATGAAAACCGGAAAGGTTTATTATAACACAAAGATGGAATTAGAAATACGAGTAATACATTGCATTTTTAAAATTTGGTTATATTAGTAATTTTGAATTGTTTTTCTATAAAATAAGTTTATTAGTAAACATTTTCGTATTATTAAAAATGAATTGCTTAATGATAATTTAGTAATTATTTTGAAATAAGTTATTTTTTTAAAAAAAATTAAATTACATTTCCAACTTAAGTGACAAACTTCTTTAAAATATTTAATCAAACAAAATAATATTGTTCAGATGATAGTTTACTTAAGTGATAACTATCATTAAAACTTTTAGATGGAATGGTTATGACAACCGGAATTTAAAAAATCATAAAAGAATGAAATTACGAAGCAGCGTAAGAAGGTTATTGATTTTCGATAGTAATAACCATCTACCATACTTCCGTATTAAGAAATAATAGAGAAGGTAGTGACTCACCGTTATAACGTTTTAAGAGACGAAATTGACTCGCTCATAAAGAATATAATTAAGAAGAAAAGGGATTGATTTAATTCATTTTTTCATCAGATCGTGAACGAAAAAAATGAGTTAAGGGCACCCTTCCTGCTGTGAACATTAATACGTTAATGGTGATTACACGAAAAAATCCAATTATCTATAAACATGATACACACAATACATTACCATGATCTTCTGTTAATCTCGTTATTTTAACCTGAATTATTATCCGATCAGTACTTCGGACTCCACCCATTTTCTCGTAAATGAATATACATCATGGTTGTCCAGATATTTCTGTTTGACCGTTGGAATTTCAGGACTTCGTATGATCGATGTTTGATTGAAGAATTACAGGAGAAAGTAACAAGAAATATCGAAGGAATGTTAATCTTTTATATGAATTGGTTTTTATATTAGAGTACCCGAAATTATTTAAATTAAGTACAAAAGATATTAAGCATCTGCAACCAAAAGGCTTTTAAAAGTTTTTGTCAAATTCTCATGTATTTTGGTGTGCTGATAAGAAAAAAAAATATTGAAAATGTCCTATACGTCAGGATTTGACACAAATTGCAAAATTATTTTGAAAAATGCCCATTTTTTGCAGTTTTGGTACATTTCTAACTTCCTTACTTTAAAATATTAAGGGCACACAGAACATAAAACGGTTCAAATTTTCGATTTTTCAATTTTGTTCGTAAAAAATAAAGCAATTTAAGACGATTTCAAAAATATATAGTTTGTATAGGTTTCAAAAATTTAATTACCTTAAAATCCGGTTTGAATGTTTGTTAACAAGCTTGACACGCCCACCACGTGTTTGCCCAGATGCTTTCTGTTTACATATAAACCGATCTAAACCTTATTAACTGGACTAAAACTTTAGATTTACTTACTCTGTGACTAAATATAGTACTTATTTCACCTATGTGGCAACATTATTTTTTCCCAAGCTGTGTAACTTTAGTTTAAAGTATATGAATGCATTGTTGACATCGTGTTACTGTTGTAGAATGAACTTTTGGCCGATATTTTCCCCTCTAAAACGACCCAAAGAATTAAAATTAAGTTATTTATTAATCATAAATATAATATCCAATGAATATATCTTGCAAATTTTAATTTTATTTAATATTTTTTGACTTAATGAGAAAAAATGCGAAATTCTGCGAAACGACTCGTGAAGGCTATATTGGTAAAAATGTTTAGATTTAGTTAATTCTACAATTAAATTACACCTTTTAAGTAATAAAATAATGTTTTCTAAATGTTTTTGTGCGTTTTTAGTAATGTTTGGTTGTTTAAAGTTTCAAAAGAGGGGAAAATAATTGACCGCAGGATGTTACGCCTTCGAAGTGTCACGCAGTTTTTTCTTTTTTATATAAGAATAATTCATGTTATTTAACTTTAATTCTAACAATCTAAGACAAACATTGAACAATCTAACATTTTATAACATAAATTAGTGTTTATAATAATAACAGGCTATTTTAAGTTGCCTTTTGGTACTGTAATGCAACGACTGCCTTCGTCTTCGAAAAGCTGTATTTCTCATTCCAAACCCCCTATATCAACACAAATTAAATAAAAACTTATTAAATATGTTAAATGTAATGCTGAAATAAGATATAAAGCACACTTTAGTCCTGAGATGTATTATAAAATAACATTTATAGCAGGTTTGTGCCATTTTTCTGTTTTTTCCATTTTTCTCGAAACATGATTTTCATGCCTTTAGGTACACATTTTTAAAAAACTATTTCAGGTACACACTTCAAACTTTCCACAATTATCAAACTACCTATTTTCTTTAATAATAAGAAGGATATAAGACATGCCTGTTGTAGAATTTATGTTATTAACCAAAATGTGTTGTAAAAGTTACTTGTTTTTTAAACATCACACAAGTTTTTTTTTTTAATTTTTTTTATTTGATCCATGATTAAACCCCTTCTTATTATTGTTCATTGACATGTTATTTATGATCACACCAAGTTTTGGAAAGATATATTCAATAGTTTTCTTAAAATGTGTACCAAACAGACATATAGTGTCGAGCATTCAACAATTTTCAATTTTTTTAAAATGGCTATAATTTATTAAATTTTTGACTTTTTTGAAAAAATTTTGTTATAACTGTATAAAAAAATATGTGTTTTAGCTTGTGTATGAAAACTTTAAAAAAATCTAAATTTGAAAGTGAAACGCAGGCACCTAAACTATGCTTTACTTTTGCCATGTTTTGGCCATCGAGGTGTTCCCTGTGCCCTTAAGAGCAGTGAGTAATGAACATAGTTGACTATTTCACCAGAATTTTATAGAGATGAATAGGATATACCAGGAATGATCTAATAGTGCAATAAGAACGGATTTTTGTTGCATACTTCGAAGAACCATTCTCGTTGCTACTCACAAGGTTAAAGTACTAATATAGAGGAGCCTCGCATGGAAGACAAATAGGTTTTAGAGTGTGCGATGAGTCCATTTCAGTTACACAATGATTTTTATGAAAAATAATTAATGAAACAATTAATTTCATATACCTATTTTCATTAATATAGAGGTATTGACTTATTTTACAAATTCTTAAGAAATAGGACGTTCTAGGGGAAAACGGAGGTCACTTTTGGACTTAGATTCCAAAACACATTAAAATATTACATTAGTAATAAAAATTTTCGATACATTTTTTGTTAAGTACAGTCGTAGAAAAAAACAACAAAACAGTGAGCATTGTGAGCGAACTAATGGGGGTAGGATGAAAATTGTCGTGTCATTTTTCACGATTTAACGTCTTCTTGAAAATAAGCTATAGTTTATGCTCTTAGGGGGTAGTAGTAGTAGTTTTTATAATTAACGTTTCCGCGATAGACTCTGTCGTCCTTCTTGATCCCTCTGCATTGCTTTATAATTTCTATTTTCAGCAGCGCTTTCGATCCGGTTAATGAGCTTGTTAAAATACCAGCACAGCTACGTTTCAACTACACTTTGATAACGATGTCTCTGTAATAGTTATGCCAACTGACCCCGTACCAAACAATGCCAACTAATGTGATACCGAAAACAAAATTGATTCCACACATTCCTAATCATTTGAAAGTTTAGAGTTATGATACACATGCATGGAACCGCAGTAAACCTCTCTTTAGAAAACTGCCCATCATCAGTGCTCTAATTCAATCTACGACTTCCCCAGATAAAAAAAAAAAAGATGAAAAAGTTTACTCACATAAGTGAGAAAAACATTAAAATGGGGTCCTTGGTAAACTTCGAAGCGGACTGATGTTTTGATAGAAAGTGTACCTTTATGTACTCTACCTCAACACCGAAATTCCAGTGCCCTAGCTCTTTGTGAAAACACTAAACTAGCCCCGAGTGCAAACTAAACCAGCACCTACTAAACCCGGTCTCCCCTACCTTTTTTAAAAATAATCTTGTAATTTACAGTATAAGTTTAGAAAAACTTTTATATTTCTTTTAGACAATTATTCTCCTTTCTCCTTCGGCTCAACTTACATTCTCTAATATACTTACTATATTTATTTTGAGTTTGAGGCTGAGTGGGGGAATTCAATGAAAAGCGGGTTGAAAATTAGAGAAGAACGAGACCAACGTTGGCTAATAGTGTTATTTTTATCTAGTAGCACCCTCAGAGATTTTCTCCGAGTTTTTTAAATTTTCGCAATGTTAATCACTCCCCAACAAGAAAAATATTTCACGATTTCTATTTAAAACAATTTAACTGTTTTACTGGTGATTATTTTGGAGAAAACTAGCTTCTTATTAGTAGTTAAAAATTTGTGAGAGGGCTAGTAAATTTAAACAAAAAGCAGTGCTCTAGCTCCTTTGTAGAAAAAAGTAAAAGCAGAATACTAACTAGCCCGAGTGCAAACTAAACCCGGTCTCCCCTACCTTTTTAGAAATAATCTTATAATTTACAGCTTAAGTTTAGATTAAACGTTAATATTTCTTAGACAATTATTCTCCTTCGGCTCAACTTACATTATCTAATATTTATTTCGAGTTGGAGGCTGAGATGAGGAATTCAATGAAAAAGCGGTTCGAAAACTAGAGAAGAGCGAGACCACAGAGTACTAGAACAGAGAGTCCACGGCCATAGGCCATAATGGAAATCGAAAATCATGACATCTTGTTACAGGTTGGGAGAATTGTGGCGCTGGGATCGCACTAAACTCACTAGCGTCTGGATCCAGTCTGAATCGTTCACCGGCTGCCTATGGGAGATTGAAAACACCTTTTTGCGCATGAGCTGAGTTCTAATTTGGCGAGAGATTTAAGCGGCCGGTATACGTTCCAGAATCTAGTGTGGCGCCCTCACATCAGTAACGCATTTGAAAATAGCCTCGTGGACCCTCTGTTAGGATATTTCTCTGTGAGCGAGACCAACGTTGGATATCTTCTGTGTTATTTTTCTCTAATGTCACCCTCAGAGATATCCCTCCGGGTTTTTTTTAAATGTGATCATTACATCATCGAAGATTACATACCTTCTAGTACTATTGATTTTTTCAGCCAAGATAATTTTATTATTTAATTATAAGATCGAATCAAGTATCATTCTATTTTGAAGGTAAAATTTTTAAAATACACCCAGACCGTTTCTGTCAATTCTGCAAACTCAAAAAGTTTGAAACATGGGAACACGTGTTCTTCGAATGCGCAATGTAAGATTTTTATCGCGTTAAATACCTATCATCCCTAGCTCATTTCCGAAATAATTTTTTATAATTTTCTCTCCTACACACACGGCAAATTTTACTTGATAGCAAATTTTATTAAATCCGCACAAAGACTGAACTGGTTTTTGTTGGAGAATCTGTCGCATGTATGTTATTGTATGTATGTTTTTGTTGTTTGTATTTATTGTATGTTTTTTATGTGTTTTAAAATATATGTACCATCTTTGTTACCGGGCATCGGCCTGAAAAACAATTAACTTCATCTTCTTATACTCCTAATGTATTTACTTCGAATTGGAGGATAAGTAGGTAAATTCAATGAAGAAGGGTACCCGAAAACTACAGAAGAGCGAGCCCCGCGAGAAAACGTTGGATATCTGGGATATTTTTTTTCCAATGGCACCCTCAGAGATTCCCTCGAGGTTTTTTTAAATGCGAAACACCACGGCACACGGTAATTTGGACTATTTCTATTTAAAACTATTTAACTGTTTTACTGGTGATTATTTTGGAGAAAACTAGGTTCATATTAGAAGTTATAACTTTGTGAGAGGGCAAGGAAATATAAAACAAAGAGCTGGTAAAATATAAATAAAACTAAGAAACTGACCGTGAAGAGTAGGTGCAAACGGAATGCAACTACACTGTTTTTTCGAAATAAATAGGAGAAAATCCATATAACATATTTTTAATGAGGCTTCCAAAGTAAGTCTAAAGGTTAATTTTACCTTCTGCTCTGTTAAGTCCCACGTGCCATGACCAGCACTGCATATTTCAAAATGCATTAGCTAGGAAAAAGCTCGCTTTATCATGCGGCATGATTAAGTAAATGAGGAAATTTTTAGTTTTAAAATTGCGATGTCCTTATCATTTCAAACTTTAAATTCCTACTAATAAACTCTACATTTTAAAAATAAACAAAAACATTATTAATTTTACAACTATTTACTTTTACAATACAATACAATAGTTTATTTAGAGTACCTGAGCCCCATGGGCCCTCAATCTCCAGTATAAGTTAAAAAATAATTTCTATGTACATACATAAAATATAAGATAAAAAGTATTTATAATTATTTCACATATTATAAGGTCTATACAGGGTGGTCCCCAATTCATGGCACAAACCTCCAGGGGTGCCAGAGCACACCCAGACGAACAAGAATTGGCACAGGAAGGGGGGCCGCAGACACGCCGCCAAAGAGCCAGGACCCAATGCAGCGCGAGTGCGCCCCAAAAGGCCGCTCCCAGAAGGCGACATCTATTGTTTATACGTTGGATATTGATTGCAAAACCAGACTGACGCTTTTAGAAGTTACTTTAATGATCCCTGTTTTTAAAGCTTTTTGACATCGTAAAAACCGTAGTATTAGGGTAAAAATTATCTTCACTTAAAATTTGTTCAACAGGTCTTGATTGGTAACAGATTCTCCAGTACATCCAGATTCGCGAAAATTCGAAAACAGGTCGTTCTCGGAGTAATTATTAAAACTAAACTTATTACATGTAAAATCTAAATGCCACAAATTCAATTCTTGAGCATCACGATCTTTCAGCATTAAAATTGAAATTACGACTACTTTACCTCATCCTTAAATTTATAAGGGGAAACAAACGTTACAAACCTTCAATTTAATAAATATATTTTTCAAATTTTTTATCCTCCGTGTAATTTTTCAGATTCATCGCAAACTAATATTCTTACGTACATTTTATCCCGCATTTTTAATCGACAGAAATTGAACTTGACACTTCGCTTTCATACTAAAATGGCCATAAGAGCCTTGCACAGTGTTTTTTGTTATTTGACGTGATGCCATAAAAGATGTATCCTACCCATGTCAAAAAGCAATCATATCATACAATCACTTTGTTTCTATAAAAACAAAACACCTTTATACAAGGAAATCAGATTGAACTTCTGAGGTCAACAGTCCCCCTAAAATCTCCACTAAACCTTTGTTCTATACTCCGCACTGATTACGATTTATAACCTCCTTCAAAGTTGCCGCTTCGTGTCCAAGAGAGTGCTAAGTGTTCTCAAAGTTAACTCTCAGCGGCCAGCACTCTTTCGCTTGAGGAGAGAAAAAGATATCTAATTTATTTACTCAAGGAATGGCCAGCTCAAGGCAGAAGTGCTTTCTTCTGCCTGTCAGTTTTTATGAAAGCACTAAACGAGAGCTCTGACCGATAAGTAAATACGGTTCTCTTGCTTTGGACCCTACATCTAGCTCGCCAGTTGGAGAAAGTTACGAGGAAAAAGTGATTAAATAAAGCAGTCGTGTTAATTTCAGTACCCTCATTTGGTTTATTGGAAAATATAACTTTCTAATGAGTTGGAAATGTCATTGAAAATTTCATACATCCCCCTGTTTGGAAAGATAAATTTTGTCACGTTAGAAGTTGGAATATTCTTAAAGTTGGAAGTCAAAGCAACTTAGAGATGTAAAATTCTCGGTAATAATCTTTTGGAGAATATTCTTGAGAATATTCTCGAGAATATTCTCCAAGAGGAGAATTTTCGAGAATATTCTTCTAGACGCTACTAAAATATTTTTTTTTGGAAAAAAAATTTTATAAGGTATATATTAACTTCAAATTAAAAGATAATTATAGAATGAGAAGTCATCATAAATAAAAGAAAGCCAAATTAAATTGAAAAGTATTTTAAAATCACTACTTAATTGATAAGACAACATGTTTGATGGGTAAAGCAGCCAGTTACATTCTATTAACTTAAGATTTTACAACTGTTAAATAGCGTTTTTGAAATAAATTATGTATATATAAAAAATGCTTTTCTGGAAATTATTTTGTGGAATCTTAATGAGAATATTCTCATGAAGATAAAATGATGAGATGCAGTATACATATAGTGAATGAAAATTTAAAAATTTAATTATTGTATGTGAACACAAGATAATAAAGATATAAATTTAATTGTAACTTTGAGAATATTCTCATAAAGCAAAATATTAATGAATCTGAATTAAAATTAGACAAACAAAAAGTTTAGACAAACTATTCATTCATAAATAATTTTTAAGTAGAAAGTAAATTAAACTGAATCGGTTAATATTCAGTAATTTAGAGTTCTTTGAGAATATTCTCACGTTAAATTTTTCTGATTTTACAAAGTTCTATCAAAATTTTAGCGGAATCTCAGGTTTTAAAGGTCCTCCAGTTTGACAACTATTAGTAATTACCTTTGCTTATAACAACTATATGAAAAGAATTTAGACTCCTCTTTTAATTGTATGAGTATTTTCTCCCAGTAAAACTTACTTCTAATATTTTTAAAAATATTTTATTTTGCATTAAAAAAAATTTACTTATTTAAAAGAAAATTGTGCGAAATAATGAAATTACAGCAGAGAATATTTTCTGAACTGTAGGGTGACTTTTAAATGGTCAGTTTAATTGAATTTGTTATTATTTTCAGGTTTCTAACACTAATACTACATAACCATTTCATATTATCAAACATTTTTACATTTATTTCCATTTATCAATCAAAAAATAGAATATTCTCGATTATTCTCAAAATTCTCGCCCCTGGAGAATATTCTCAGAATATTCTCGTTCTCCGAGAATATTCTCCAGAGAATATTCTCGACTCACATCTCTAAAGCAACTATTCCTTTTGATTAAACTAACAAAATTTATTTAAAAAAAGTTATTTACTACAGAAAATCAATTCCATAATTGTGAATAATGGACTCTAACCGCCTATCTGGTTCGAGACTATTTAAAATCACGTGATGGTGGTAAAAAACTCTCACTATCAAATGGTAACCAAATGCATGCTCAGTAGGTCACGTGTTGGTTCTGTGTGACGTCAGACGTTTGAGTCCATTGGCAGGGCTAATACGTACAGTACTTTGGTGACTTTGATCCTGAGTGCCTATTGGGTAACGCTAAGTAGGTTTACTAATACGGCATTTCATATATCAAGGATATTATCCAACTATTCACCATTGGCAAAATAATAAAAATGAAGGACTATTGAGAGAGCGTTTTAAAATTCATGCAATATGTAAATCAGAATAATTTTAAGTGTGAAATATTGATGGTAATAGTTCAAAAGTTAATAATTAACATCGCTTTAAAACAGTAAAAATTCACTATTGCTTCCCCCTCAAAAGAAGGATGGAAATGGGATATTTTCAGAGTTACTTGAGACTAAAATTATTATTATTATCAAACACAAGAGTATAACTTTAAAATTAATCCTAGATAGACCTCCCTATTGAAATCCCATACTCTTAGTTCAACCACGAAGCAAACTCATCTCTAAAGTTTATTTAAAAACTGATTAATTTTCGAACTCGAACTGATCGGCAATTTTGAAAAACCGGAATTTGAAGTGTCATGAATGAACAGTTTTATTAAAAATATTCAGGACGGATGAACAAGTACCTTTTCACGCGACGCCATTAAGCACGTTCAGGGCTTGCTATAGGGTCTTAACTTTTTACGTAACAGCCACAAGAACCAATGGCAGGGCTGGAACGTACTACTGAATCGCGTCGTTAGAAAACATAAATTGACCATCCACTCTAAAGTGTGAAGAGGCTTGGAGTAACTTTCTCGCTCACGAAACACCAAAAAAAATTCTACTCACACGATATCACTCTTGCCATGAGAGTAGGCCCATTTTTTTCCAAAGGGAGTGGTGATAAAACGTATTGTGGTGCTTGAGACCCTTGTCATTAAAAGCTTCCTTATTCTGGAAGTCAAAGAGCTCCATTCATCTCTTCTAAAGCGAAGGAGACGGGGAATGAGTTAGATGACAAATATCATTAGCTTGCTAAAGAATTTACCGATTTATTAAAAAAAGTAGCCGCTGAAAAATTACTTCCTTTAGCTGCACTTGAGACTCCCTGTTTATTGAAAGCCTCTTTTCTATCAAATATTACTGGACGTTTTCCGGTTTAAAGTGGTATTCTGAATGGTGTCAATTGTACTCTCATTTGAGGGTTAGTTCCTTCTTAGTAGGATAATCATATTGGGCGGTTATTTAGGGCCGTATCCAAGGGGGGTTTAGGGGTTCACCCCCCTCCCCCCGAAATTTGGAGATGAATTTTTATACTGTTCTTCCCCTTGGTAAAATTATGTGACTTATAAGGAGCGGTGTAACCCAAAAAGACTCAAATTAAACACCACTTTTAAGGGTTAAAACTCCAAATATTTTCTGGGGGAGGACCCCTAATTCCTGTCGAAATCCTTTATGTACAGTTGGGGAAATAAAAAACGACTCAGTTGAGATTTCTGACGAACCACTTGGGTTAGGAAGACAAACAAGGTGTCATTTTTCATGTCATGAAGTATTCTTTAAATGAAAAAAATTTCGAGTCCTTAGGGGGTCGTCTTCATATTAAACGATACACTAACTTTTGTTTTTCCTATGGGGACCCCCAATTGTTATGCGTTTTTCTGAAAGAGCATCCCCATAAACCCCCAAATCCCAAGTTTCATCCATGTAAGTATCCATATAGAAGCATAATAAATTTTTGAAATGTCAACCATTCAATGTGAAATTTGTCAAAAAGTTTTCGGCGTAAAAATATGAAACTTTGAATTTAGATCAAATTTGTGTCCCCAAACAAAATAATTATGCTTTTATAGCGACATTTAATGGTTAATAGATAGATAATTAACATCTAATTTTGACCCAAAAATTAAATTTTAAAATTTTTTAATATTTTTATGGTAATCGATTTTGGTAGTAATTTTATGTGGAAAACCAAAATTTCAGTCGATTTCATTTAATAGTTTTGGAAAAAACCGAATTAAACTAATTCCCACTCTTTAAGGGACCATATACCGCTGCCAAATGTATACCGGCGAATGCTTTTTTCTGGAAACAGTCGCCTTATTTTATCACCATAACTTAAATTAAAACTTAAATTTGATATAAAATTTCAATAAATTACTTATAAACTTTTCAATAAACATTAAAGTGGTGAGTAAAAGTCTTACTATCCCACCGTTTTTAAGAAATAGTGTTTACAGAAAATTAACCCTTCTCACTCTGGAGACGACCCCCAAAACGTAAAAGCTTTATTTACAACACGATTTGAATAAAACTTGGTATAAGGGGGTTTATGAGGATGCTCTTTCAGAAAATCGCATAATAATTGGGGGTCCCCATAGGAAAAAAAAAGTTAGTGTTTCGTTTAATATGAAGACGACCCCCTAAGAACTCGAAATTTTTCTCATTTAAAGAATACTTCATGACATGAAAAATGACACCTTGTTTGTCTTCCTAACCCAAGTGGTTCGTCAGAAATCTCAACTGAGTCGGGTTTTTTTTCCCAACTGTACTGTTTTTCCTTGGAAATTCTGTGACTTACAAGGATTGGCCCTCTTTTGGTGAAAAATAAAGGGTCTCAAACTGAATTTAAAACACCAATTTTAGGGGCAATTTTCCAAAACTTTTCTGAAGCCTCTCGAAAATTTTCCGTTTATTACACTTTACTGGTTTCAACTGAAAATTCTGAAAAACTGAAAATTCAGCCCCTTTCGATGAGTGGTGCTGTTTGGGTGTTATCTAAAAGGTCTTCAAATGAGCTAAAACGCAATTTTGAGGGGGAAGTTTCCAAACTTTTTTTGGGAAGGACCACCAGATCTCCCCAATTTATTTACAATTCATATTGTCTGCAAGCTTTTTTAAGGTATAAGTGCAACAAAATTAAAATACTATGTGTAAGTCGTCTAAAACTTAACGTACTCGTAAGAAAGGACCTCAGAAAAAAAAAGTTGAGTCGACCCCACCCCCGAAACTAAAGTCAGGTTACGGCCCTGTCATTTCAGTAAATCCGACTAATATTATTTTACCAATCCTTTTACCAGACTCTTACCTGGCTACCTTAAGTTTTTATTTAACAAGAAATATTTTGTTTTTATCTGAAGCAATTGCAAAAACAATTATCTTATATCTTTAATCAAAATGGAATGCTACAAAAAACCCTATTTAATAATATCTTGTAATGGACTTCTATCTCAATATCTCAATGTAATTGTCTTTCTTTAAATCAAGTGTTTGATATCAAATACCCAGGTATTTTTATAAATTATAATCTTAAATGGTAAACGCATGTAAAAGAACTATCTAAAAAACGTCACTTCGTCCTAATTAAATTTTATCATATAAACTTGTTTTATATTATCCACCCCATATGATAATCCCGTAGTTTGTTAAAGAATAAAACCAAGAGATTAATACGTCATTATCAAATTCAAACACCCTCGTTTGAAATCGTCACCTTCATTATCAAACACACTATCTCCGTTCGGCAAACTTTTCGGGAATCCCGATCCTTGGCGTTCGGATCGTTGGAGAAGCTCATTTGATTGGTTTTGATCTCTCCAACTCCATGATGTCAGCGCTTACGAACCAATCAAATGAGCTTCTCCAACGGATCCAGGATCGGGAATCCTGAAGTTTGCCTAACGGGGATAGTAGTGTTTGATATTAAGGTGACGAAATGAACTTAATAACTCGGTAATTTTACTAGCAAACTCTTGAATCAAATTTATTACATGTCACTTGGTGCGACACGTACTTCCTGAGGAATCGCGACCAGCAAATAGAATTATTCAACTTGATCTTGCTTTGTTATTGTACATTTT
Organism: Tetragnatha montana; assembly: GCA_963680715.1. NCBI lineage: Eukaryota > Metazoa > Arthropoda > Arachnida > Araneae > Tetragnathidae > Tetragnatha > Tetragnatha montana. The sequence goes on from OY796679.1 coordinate 56,267,616, forward strand.
TCTTTTAAACTTTATTACTGGTGATGAAAATTATAAAAATTTACCTAAAAATTATTCAAGTTCACCAACGGTCGTATTCCCCCTTTAACCTGACCGATGGTTAACCGGCAGTAAAACCTCTGATTGGCGGAAAGCCAGTTTTCCTTCAACTGCCAATCAGTTAGACTGCCAGTCAGGTTAACGGTGAATACGGCCGTAAGCTTTACAGACCGTGTTTTACACTCTTTTACATCTTTTATTATAAAACATTGAAAATATGCGAGAAAAAGTTCAACAAAAAACAACGAAAGCTTTATTGTTACAGTGGGGTACTAATAGATAGTAGGAGGCATTGTTTTATTTGAAATTATTTTTATCCTTTTCCAAGGTGTATGGAAACGCAATTGGTAAGAAAATATCTATATCTCGCGATTTTCCTGTAACATCATTATATATATATAACATTATATGCAAGACAAATTGCAATTATGGCAATTTAATGGAATATTTGTTTCGGTAAATAACAAACAAACGTTTTGTTTTTACTCAAGAAATCAAATGAAAAAATGGAAACAAAAATTATTATACGCCAAGGGGAAAGAAAGACCTGATCAGGCGAAATAAAGATTAGCAATCACAAAATGAAAAATTATTAAATCATTTTGAATATTTTTTAATTAACATGAAACACATAACACATGAAAATAAAACAAAATAAGAAAATATAATGCAATATAATATGAATTAAACTTAAGAAAAAAATGGCACAGCTAGGTAAATTGAATAAACTCTGCTTCTAATAAATAGAGAAAAAAGTATCTAATTTCCTATGTTAATGATGAATTTAAAAAAAGGAAGTTTAAATATACGTGAATTTAAAATAGTCTGAGTTCTAAAAGTTAAACTGTTGTGTATAGATTTGGTGCAAAATTGAAAAAAAAATTTAAAGTAAATTTTTGTAATTTTTATCACCAGTAAAAAAGTATAAAAGAAAGATGCAGAATAACAAAACAGTAGCCAGTTATTTATAATTTCTCTTCTGATTTGAAGTCAAGAAATACGTGTCGCTGAATGACATGTAAAACTATTTGACCCAAGTATTTGCATTTAATTTAAACGAAGGTTTGATTTAGATAATGACGTATTCATCTAAAAACCAAATATTTTTTTAATTTTTATAAATATTTTAAAAAATTATTCCTATTTTGTGGTATGGAATTCAAGTCCGATCTTGAGTTTCATTGGTTTCGATTAAAACTCAAGGACTACTTTTGAGCGATACGGTTTTACTTAGACAACAACAACTAATTCACGATTAAAATAATTTGATAAAAATGAAAATCAAATAGCACCAAAACCTATCATTCACACCTCGTCAAAACCAGCATTCAAATTTTTCGAGGATATGCGTTCTCTTCAGTAGCCATTTGCCTTAAATGAGACAAAACCGAATGTTTATTTTTATTATTATATGCAAAGCAGAAAGGCCACTAATTCCTGGACCACACACTCTTAAAACGTCATTTTAAAAAATTGAGTAAAAAATACTCAAATCGGAGTATTTCACGATCTCAAACTGCCTCCGAATCTAATTCACTCAAGTTTGAAGCATGTATAAACTCATTTCTGGAAATATGCAGGTACTCAAAAATGATACATCATGTCCTCATATTTGGGCAAGTCCATGTTTCAGGAATATAAAGCATTGGCCAGTATTCTTCTGACAATATCGACCTACGTCAAAATTAGCCCCATCGATGTTACTGTATTTCATCAGGATGGGATTAATATACCATATAACGTCATTAAGAAATGACGAAATCAATTGTAATTCGATTGTGATGCCGCAACTCGGAGACGGGCTATCACGTATAAAAACTTAGCATACATGAACTTCAAAATATGAACCAAAATGAACCAAATACATGAACTTCAAAATTCATAATAAAACAAAAATACATATAATTTAAGTGGTGATTATTGAATTGTTTGAAACTGAGTAGGTATTTGTGGTATTTCAAAATTGAAAGAATCGTGTCTTCATATTTGAAATCAAAAGTTTAATATCAAATTGAAACTATCGATGCATTCAGATTTGAAATCGTCATTTCTACCCGTGCAGGGGAGACTCGCTGATGTATAAAGAATCCACATTAATTTCTCTAAAACATTCCTAACCCATTTGTTTCAGTATCTTGAGAAACACTATACAACGAATATAGAACATTCAATCTTAAACAGTTTATCTACGTATGCTTTACATTTGCGGCTCCTTCCTTAACAATGAACAACAAAGTATTAAAAGGTAAGATGCGGCTGAAATTACAACAAAGAGAAGGAAAGAAGTTTAGCTATCTTTAAAGAATTTAAAATTCATCTTAAAGACAGAATCAGGTCATTCTTTAATCATAAACCTTAGATTTAAATAATTCAAACTAAAAACTTTTTTATTACAAATTTAAAGGATTACTAAACTGAACTGTTATGGAGTTTAAATCATGAGAATATTAATAAGAAAGCATTAATCTTACTTTCAAAAGTAAGCATATAAATAACTCGTGACTTAATTTACTAAGACATACTTGCCAACTTTTGAAAACTGTCATCAGTAATATTTTTCGCGACTCATTCCTCAAAAGTACAATTTGAACTAATGATTCAAAGTTATATAAAAGGGGTAAAAAAGTATATTAAATGTGAAATTAGAGTATCAAAAAAATTCATGAATCTAAGAAATTTGTAATTAAATTGAAAATAAACATAAATGCTTTAATTTCAGGGATGTGATTGGCAAAAAGGCAAAAAAGAGGAAACCCAATATTTCAATAAAATGAACTTGCAAAGCACAAATTCATACAAAAGGCAACTTACAAAATAAGCAATTAAACTAGAGCACAATTCACTCCATATTTTTTTCATTTGTGAAAGTAAAGTAAATGATTTTACTCTAGAAACAAAAAAGTAAACCATCTAAACAAAATTTCCAAGCAGGGAGGACAATATTAGGAGGAAACAATTATACCAAATCATTTAATAGTTGTTTCGCCTATATTAAAATTATTTTCTCTACATTGAAATGTTTTCTTGACTGAGGGGTCAAAAATTTAAATTACATGTATGACTTTTAATATAGTATTTTAAAATGAATATAAGAGGTAACTCAAGTTCAAACCATAAATTTCTATTTGCCTTCTTGCAAACAACAAGAAATTCCTCTAATATTTTTTTTTAATTTGCCAGCTAAATATTGGACACATTTGAACTGCAAAAAGTGAACACTTTCTCCAAAAACAAGCATTTGAAGCCTAGGATATTGACGCAAAGTAAGAAAAACGCGATCGCGAACCGTTTGTCAAGTTGTTTTTCCTGCCCGCGTCCACGCCGTCAAAATGCCAACTTTACAGGCAAATGAACGGAAAAAAGCGTAAAAATTATTTTTTCTTTGAAAATTTTCGGAATTGCGTAAAAATTAATACTCATCCGTAATTCCGTAGTACAAACCGAATTTCCGTAACCATTACGGACATTCCGTAATAGTTGGCAAGTATGCTAAGATATTTGGTAAGGTCACTGTGTTTTTTTCTCTCATTTAAACCAAAGTTTAACTAAAATATAGAGCTTCAAAAGAATAAACAACTTTTAAGTATATGAAACAACTGATTTAAAGCCAATTATTAGAAAAAAAAGGGTTCTTTAAAGTTAGAATCGGGAAAAAAAGTCCTGAAATTCTTTCACTTTGTTATTTAATTTTAATACTCCGAAGAAATTAAATTCAAAATATTTTTGAAAATACTATAATAAAACCGCATAGCATTTCCTTTTAAATTAAAGTGAAAAAACTCTTTTAGAAGGGAAAATTTTTAACTTTCGCTTATTTTACAATCAAAGACAATCAATTCCCTTGAGTATATTTTAAAAGTATTTAATTAATACACATGGATTTAAAATTTTAAATGTTTGAATTTATTTATGCGGAATTACTGGTTATAAAAAAGCTGGGTGGGATATAAAGATGTTGATAAAAGATGAAATGTTTAGTAAAAGTTCACACCGAGAAAAAAAATTGAAAGAAAAATACTGTAAAAAGTACTTGATTCAATCAATATTTCTGAAAATGAAGAACATGGAAGTGCGTATTATAAAACTAACTCTCCATGATGCTCCTGCTCTATTATGAAAAATGCTTTAAGTAGTTAATGAGAGCAAATATTTTATAATTAATAAAAAACTGAAATCCCCCCCCCTAAAAACAAATATCCAGATTGTTGTCTGCATTTTTCCCTGGTATCTTAGTTTTATAGGAAAGTTGTAAAACCAATCCAACTGAATTCTACACGCAAAAACTGAGTGTTAAAATATGCATACCTCAATATCCGTTAAAATACATCTATAACAGTAAGCTTTATAACTCATATTAATATCCTTTTAAGACTCTGTTGCAAAGTATTGTCTGCAGTTCGTCAAACACGAAGAAAAATGTAACTAAAAGGGAACAATAGCTTCTGAACTGGTTTGAACCCAACAAAAACAAAACCTGAAAAATTTCTCTCTCCAGCAACATTATCAGAGCATATATCATCCCTTAACTCGCGGATCAACGTTATTTGTTCGATTATATTTTCAAGGCCGCACGCCTCCCAAGGTAATCTACGTGGAGCCTCTTCCACAATAACAAATCAAGAAAGCGATTCCGAGCAACAAAATAATACTAAAACCGTGCTATACTTCCCGCCACCCCCCTCGCATTTGTTTTCGCAATGGCGCTTTCTCCCCCGGGCAACAAAAAGGAGAGAAATTAATTTCAATTTACTCCCCTCATTTTGCACGCGCACTCGAACTAATAAACTGAGGGTGAAAAACCGAACTGAATTATCCCCGATCGTGACTCGCGAACATTTTCGGTTGCTCAACAGAAAATGCACGCTGTAGTGGTTGGCTCATTGTTGCTTCACTGCGGTGGCTCCGTAGCACTTTCTCTGCCCTCAAAAAGAGAGTATACGCATAGTGTGCACTCACCTTTTACCCTTTGGAGATGGTTTTCGTTCTTATACTGCAATTTTTTTTTCCTTTCTCCCATTTCGCCAGTTTTTCATTATAAATCATATTTAAGCCCAGTGGTAGGAAGGACGATTGTAAACCAAATGTCTATACACATTGATTTTGTGATAAAAGTTATAGAATTTTACTTTTCAAAGGAAAATGATATTTATTCTATCAAAATTCATTCTGTAAATTAGAAGTTTGAGAGTGATAGAAATCTAAATTTTGCAAAGGATCAATCCGACTCAAGGATTAAGTTACAGACAAAATATTTCGGAACCATTCGGTCTTCAGATAACATTCATCCATTGCCCGTTCACCCCCAAAATAAAGCTTCTCTGATATAAGCATGGGGGGGGGGGAATTTCCAAGAAAATCTCTCAAAGCTCGGATATTTACAAATCAAATACACAAAATTTACAATAAAACTTGGTAAAAATTACTTATTTTACTCCACCATACCATATAAAAATATCCAAGGTTTTTCAAGATTTCCTTATTTTCAATTGAATATTCTTAATTTTAGGGGTGAACCACACAGCCATCCATCTTTCACATTCGAATGCTGTTCTAAAAAGAATCAAGAGCTCTTCAAGCACATACAAGAAGCAGAATATGTATAGCAAAATATTCTCTTAGATTCATAAGCAAATGTATGCGAAATTTAGGTCAACTCGCAATACCATACTCCTAATATGAGGCACCGATGTTCTCAATATGAGATAGTCTCATATTGGGAAATAATATTAAAAATTAATTGCATACTTGGAATAAATATTTTTAGCAAAAAATTTTGAAAAAGAACATTATTTAAGTAAGAAATTTTAAGTATAATAAAATAGAACCAAGCATAAGAAAATATTGTATGAAACACATTTTAAACCTAGCTGCAATTGGGAAATTAAATGAGGACGATTTTGAGAGCCTCCCGTATTATAAACAGCGTTGCATTGCAATTTTTTATGAACTAAAATCCGTTATTTGAAAATTGAAATATTTACAAATGATTAGCTGTAACTATTCATGAGAATCTTTTTTTTTCATTTAAACTAAGTTTTTCTTGGCTTTTATTTCTTTGGTCATATCTTCAGAGTTCTTTTGCTTCTTTTACTTGATTTTTTTATCCGTTCTACTTGACTTTTATCTCTGTGAATTTTTACATGGAAGGATTAACAGTTTGATGGTCTATAAATTTCGCTATGATATGGTAAAAAAAAATTAAAGGTTGTTTTTTATAATAACTCAAAGGGAGATGAGGATAGAAAACGAGACACATACATCTTGTTACATACAAACAAGAGGTCATTATAACTCTAATAAATTATTTTCTGTTAATCGAGACACTGAGAGCACTCATTGCCTGAAATTCATGGGTACATCGTTGGAATTCACCACTCTCTGCTTGCAAATTCAGCCACGGTTTGCTTTAGTTTCCCCCCCCCATATGATGCTTTTATAATAATCCCTACGCACAGTTAGGATTGACCAAGAGTTCTCCATAAGCAAGGAAGGACAGACGTAATATGAAGGACAAGTAATATTTAGTTGAAAGTTGTAAAAATAGTGGTGAATAATTACAACCTCTAATTTTATATTGGATTTTTACTCAGCCGCTACTAATCTTTTTAAGTATTTACCTTCGTAATTAGTAGTACATTTGGCTTCGATTGAACATAAGCACATCCTTCAACTCTTAACACCTAACACCTAACATTAGGTTAATAACACCTAATTAAAACGCAAAACCTCTAGAGCTTGAGTAGTCGGCTATCCTATGTCTATTGTCCTCCTCGTAAAATTGTACCTAAATAACTGTAGCAATCATTGTATCAAATTGTAGCAATTTCCCCTACTACTATTTTCTACTCTTTTTAAGACCCCATAAAACACCTTTTTAAGAAAGCAAATTTTACGCAAATTAATTCCAAGTGACGACCTCTCCTTAATTTACAATCTAATCTGAGATCTCAAGAAACCACTGCTTAATCAAAGTATATTCAAAGTACTTTCTTATTTCACTTCACTTTATTACTCAGAACTGGGAATAAAACTTCACACTACTTAGCACAGTAAACATATTATAATGCAACATGTTTATAAAACAACCAAGTAAATAAACGGCAAAACATAAATTAACAAAATGAATATTTTAATAGACACGTGGCGAAATTTTGACACTTTTTCTATCCACTCCTGCAAAGGTTCGTGCAGTCTGCATCGTGTCCTCAAGCAAGGCCATTCTTCGTTGAATAAAGATTCCTACAAAAAGCCGGGTATCCAGTTTTTGCCCAAGCCCTTCAGTTAGTCCATTGCGTGAACTCCGCTGCATCGATTAATCACGATGACAAAAATATACGGTGAGACAGAATATTCACAGTACGGCGAGACAGTTTTTGTCGTTAATAAGTGTCTTCGGTCTATTCAATTAAAGCGCTTGCATTCAGTTTTACACAAAAAAAGGGAAGATCGATAAATGAGAATCGAATCATCCGATTCCGGCTGATGTTTGCACTTGCATGTCATCTTATTCCATTTAAGGGAAGATGCTTGTCATTAGAAGGCATATTGAATTTCTTTTTGCCGCAAAAAACAACAGCGGTGCAAAGGTTACAATTATCATTTAAAATGGAAGACGGTCTAATGGTTTGTTTGATCCATGTGATGGTGTGAGCTCACATTCTACTCTGGCTATTTGACTATTTTTTGCGCAACTTTAACTATGTCATGCTCAACTTTAACAATGATGCGGGGCAACAAAACTGACCGCGGGGCGAATATTTTTTGTGAACCAATCTTGAAAGCCGGAAGATCAATGGAAATTCCTAGTTTTTTTGCTCGTGATGTTGAGAGAAAGTATAAATAATAATTTACAGAATAACAGAAAAATATGATCCCGTATTTTACGTTCAACGTATACTGCAAGTGGGACATAATGGAAGTTTCAATATTTTTGACTGTTACAGATTTTCATAAACTTTTTCTGAGAGTCCTTTTCACTTATTATTTCTATAGGCGAATTCTTTTGCAAGTTTTGAATATCTCCCAAACAGTTAAAGTGCTGGAAAATGCACTAAAAGGGGAGATGAAGAGAATACCCCAGCCCCTCATTAATAACCTAACAAACGCAATGGCAAACAGCTGCACAACGCTGTTATCAGTCCGGCGAAATCATATCCCAATCGAAATGGATTTTCAAATAAGTATTGATAAATTTTTCACTTTTTTCTTAACCACACAACATGTGCATTTTCCAATTACGATTAAAAAAAGTAAAATATTTCTTTCTAATTTTTATAACTGCATGGATTTAGCTTTTAAATAACCCTGAGTTTAAGAAAAATGCTTCAAACACTGCAAATTTTTCATTTGCTTGCCCCCCCAAACAATATGCATAAAATCCACCCATACCCTTTTATTGTTTTCAGCAGTGTGTATTTTTCAATTCTATATTTACGAACTCGAGTAAGAAGACACTGAACGGAGAACACCAAACATAAGTATGCAGAAATATTCATCTGGGGGATCCGTGAAAGATTCAGAAAAATACCTTAAGTAAGTGTAGTGTTCAGCACTAGTTAACTAGAACTAGTTGCAACTAGTAGTTAACTACCGATCAACTAGTAGTTTAACTACTTTTGGTTTAAACTAGTTTAACTATTAGTTGAACTACTTTTTTTAATAACTACTAGTTGAAACTACTTTCAAATTTTCAACTATTTAAAAAAAATTTTGTTTAAAATTCCAAAATATTTAAAATTTTTATCAAAATATACAAAAAATTACACTGCTATTTATAACTACAATGTCATGGTAGAGTACTCAAATATCATAACCAGAAATAAAGGCCCGTTTTGAGCGAAGCATAAAGAATTTTGTGATATAGATAAGAAAGATTATTAGAATTTGGGCAAAAAATAGGTTATGAAATTAAATAGACTAGTTAACTAGTAGTTAACTACTTTGGGAAATAGTTAACTACTAGTTGCAACTAGTCCCAGGAAAAAATAGTTAACTACTAGTTGCAACTAGATTTTCCCAGACTAGTTAGTAGTTGGTAGTTAACTACTTTTTGACCACTAGTTGCCGAACACTAAGTAAGTGTGATATGAAAGTAGTATGTAATAGTACGGGAAGGGTGTAGGCTCAAAATGCCCCCATTCCACATACCTCTCACATCCTATTATCATCATTAATCCCAACTGCAGAGTTGTATCGATTCCCATAAAAGCAGTCCGTCCATACAAATCTTTTGGTAATCAGATACGACCTAAAACTTGAATATTGAAACGGGCGTATCCTTTTTCGATGGGAGCAAATTTTCTCATAGCTGACAATGATGGATGGTACTCTCAATAAGTTAAAACTAGCTCCTCAGGGGTTCTTTCTTGCCAATACTCTGAATTGAAATCTCCTTCTTGGAGCGAGAAAGGTTAACCCGTTCAATCAAATATTGAACAGATTTGAGTATTTTTCCTGATATTTGGGTAAATATTTTTAAAATATCTTTTCCAAGTGGTTGAATTGTTTGAATCTCGAAACACATGGCGATTGGCAAGAACTCTGTAGAAAAACTAACACAAAAACGGCACAGAATCTTCATTGTAGTTTAAAATTCAAGCAGTGAGAGGAACGTTGTTCGTTAAATCATACATTTGAAGTGATAGGATGATGTGAAAAGTTATGATTATAGAGTTTATTTATACTATAATACTCGACAGCAACGTTTCTTGAACCCAGTAACGTCACAAATGCGGAAGGAGAAATCGCAAGGAGTTTCGGTACGCAAATCGTGATTGAAAAGATATAGTATATACTTTGGTTTAACGAAATAATCATATTTTTAAATTGACGTTCTTCATTTCACTCAAAATTCAGACACCGCGATGGGAACTACTTTGTTAGTGACGTCATAGGGTCAACTAACGTTGCTGTCTAGTACAGCTATACATCTTGACTGTGCATCTTTCTACATATAAACAAGAGGTCGAGATAACGCAAATAAATGAATTTTTAAATTATTTTCTAATCGAGACACTGAGAGCAGTAATTAGGTGAAAATCATTGGTACTTGGTTGGAAGTCATCACTGTCATTATGCGAGCTCAGCCATGAGTTGCTTTAGTTTTCATAGGATGTTGTTATAATCCCTACGTATAGTAGTAAGGATTGCCCAAGAGTGCACAATGTTTGGATATTATGAAAGACAGGTGATATTTAAATGAAAGTTAAAAAAATTGTGGTGAATAATTAAAATCTCTAATTTTACATTGGATTTTTACTTAGCCACCCCCTTATTTTTAACCTTATTTATACATTTGGCTTTGATTAAACTTGAGCCCATCCTTCAACTTCAAACACTAATCCCCACTCAAAACCTCTATACTCGACAACAACCGTTTCTTGAACCTAGTACGTCACAAATGCGGAAGGAGAAATCGGTAAACACAAAGCCTGTTGGGTTGCTAGGAGGAGTTTTGGTACGCAAATCGTGATTGAAAAGCACTATACACATGGGTTTAACAAAATAATCATATTTTTAAATTGACGTTCTTATTTTCACTAAAAATTTAGACACCGCTACTTTGTTAGTGACGTAACAGGGTCAACTTAAGTTGCTGTCTAGTATAGTAGAAAATGTGCAAATGTTTTAAATACCTGAAAATAGTTTACATTGAGCCCTTGGGCTGTAGGCTGGTCATATAGTATGTTTTGTTTTATGCAATCACATGAGCTAATAAAAAATTAATGTTCCTTAAACTATCCAAAATTCTGGAATAGCGAGACAGGGAAATGTTGAGATTAAAAAAACACTTATTGGCAAAAAGAGCGCTCTTATTAAAAGTTCACCAGTAGAAAAGAAAAAATCTCAAAATAAATATATTCAGATGCGCTATTACTTCAGTATTTGACCTGAATTTATTCCTACTCATTCAAGTATATAAGCAACAGCTTATACGTTTGTAAAAAAATAATTTGATCGTTCTTTCGCCTAACTTCTAGGACAGAAGATTCTTAAACGATTTCAAATGTTTTTGAGGCCCGGATCAATGATACCTCGGGAGGGCCACGTCCAGCCCTTGAGCTGTAGGCTGTTTTAGGTTCATATGAGTTACGCAATATGCAATCATGTGAGAATAAAAAATTAAATTTTCTTTTGTTTCTAGCAGAGTTGGTCGATATATATTAGCCTATAACAAAATCGATATTTTTCAAGCTGAAACATCCCAAAATTAATTTTGAAGTACTTTGTAGACATGTTAATAAAATTGTGAAAAGTTTTAATCTTACATAATTACAAATTTGAACCTTATATAACTACAAATTTACACCATAATGTTGTCAAATCTAGTTAGAAAATCATGTTTTATAAATTCTAATAAATAATAATTGATACAACTGTCTATTAAAAGTAAGCATTTTAAATAGAAATTTTGTCTCTGTATATGTAGTTTATGATATTTCCGTATTTCACTCCTCATAATTGAATTTCATTCCTCCTTAAAAAGTCAAGGGGTATTTTTATAACAAAAATCCTAGGAACAACACTAGGTTCAACAATTTTTGACAAAATTACCAAAGTTTAAAATAAGTGCAATACAAATAAATCACTAAATCCGATAGAGTTCAATGATTAAATTAAACCCTCGCTTTCCTTTTGTCCACGTTAACCTCCGCAAATCACGCGGTTAGCAATGCCTTTTCTATTTTCGATCTTTTACGACTCCCCAATCGTAATTGCACAGAACTAATCGAACCAAATGAGATCGATTGAAAATCTAAATTAGTCGTGCCCTCATTAACCCAGAATTTCTCTCCAATTGTTGCTAACCTTAATTTTTGGTTCAGGAAAAGTCGTGGCTGGAGCTTCAGAAGAGAAAAAAAACCGTAATGACCAAACCTTGGACGAAGAGCCCTTTTAACGGCTTCCGATGCGAAAAGAGAGAGAAAATAAAGGAGCATTGACCTGAATACGATCGGAGGAGAACATCCCCAATGTGCTTAAAGATAAAACCCGCTCAGCACATGGGATTGTCCCGGTTCAAAGCTATGGACAAAAACCGACCGAAGAAACACGTGAATCATGTGGGTCAGCCTTTCCCTTTCTCTTTTGCGAAACAGGCGAGTAGTCAGAGATGGTCAGAATGGACAGGCTGATGGTCTAGATTAGGTGAACCCTCGTGCTCAAAGGAAGCCTTACATGTGACTATACTACAACGTTAGTTGACCCTATGACGTCTCTAACAAACATAGTAGTTCCCAGCGCGGTGTCTGAATTTTGAATGAAACTTCAATTTAAAAACATGATTATTTTGTTAAACCCACGTATATATAATATAGTGCCTTTTGATCACGATTTGCGTAGCGAAATTCCTCCTATACTTGGTTGCAACGTTTCTTGAACCCAGTACCGCACAAATGCGGAAGGAGAAATCGGTAAACACGAAGCCTGTTGGGTTGATAGGAGGAGTTTCGGTACGCAAATCGTGATTGAAAAGCACTATATATACATGGGTTTAACAAAATAATCATATTTTTAAATTGACGTTCTTTATTTCACTAAAAATTCAGACACCGCGATGGGAACTACTTTGTTTATTAGTGACGTCGTAGGGTCAAGTTAAGTTGCAATCTAGTATAGCAATCCAACAGGCTTGTGTTTACCCATTTTCTCCTTCCGCGTAGGGACGTACTGTGTTCAGGAAACGTTGCTGTCGAGTACAGCCTGGTCATTCTCAAGTTTAAGGAATTTTTCAAGAAAAAAACTTTACACTACAAATTAACCACCCTAAGATTACAAAAATATAAAGTTGGAACCCTGTTTTTATCAGATTTCAAAAGAAAAATTATGAGGCATGATCCACTCTTTCTACCATGGAACTCTTATGCGCCAAGTTTCAAATACTACCCTTTAATATTCAAAATACAGTATAACTTGGATACCTCGAAATCGAAGGGACACTCTGAAAACATTTAGATATAGCGAGTTTGTGAAATAACGAGGGAAAATATAGAATACTTAATTTCAAGGGAGAAAAATATTTTTTCGAGATATAAAGGTTTTCGAGACAGTTAAGTTCGAGATAACGAGGGTATACCCAAAAATTGTAAGGGTCCGAAACTAAAGGCTGGTTAAGTAAGGGCTTTCAGGGAGGCATGAGAGGAACACTGCACTAGCTCCCCAAAAAATACCGTTGAACCTGAATGTGTGGAATTGGCTGGATCGACTTTTAATTCAACTTATCTGGTACTTATTTACTTAATAAAATTTGATATAATTTCAGTGAACTTACCAACTGGTTCTGGAAAAAGGTGAAGCCCAAGCTTGAAATGGTTGGATAATCCTTTTAACCCTGGAGGACATTATGAAAGGGGAGATTTCTCTGGAAAATATTCTTTTGAAGGTCATGGTCCATCCAGGGCTGACGAGCTATCAACAAAGGAAAAAAGGACTATCAATATTTTATCTTCTCAGAAACTACAGGAATATTATCATCTGGTATAGAAGAATTCGCACATGCTAATAAAGGTAGCATCATTTTTGCGGGCTCTTACAGCCATATTCACAGCCATCAGCGTTGCGGTTAACCTTTAACTAAAAACAAAAGAAAAATGAGCTTTTTGCTAACTCTGATTGGTGGAATCCGTCTTTGACCAAGGATTTAACACTGACGCCTGTGAATATGGCTGTTACTATTGATGCGTTTTGCTGACCACGCCAGGGGCTCTACCACCAGCGTGTCGTTATCGTTAATATTGCCGAAATTATCGACAGTCACGTGATGCGCCTCAAACTTAACTACAGGTCCTACCATGAGAGAAGAAACCTAGAGGAGAAAACGACAGAGAGGCGAAAAAGCTCTACGACACCTCTTATCGAGGGCTGTAGCATTATTTTCAAATTAATAGCTATTGTACATTAAAAAGCGCTCTTAGGAATTACTTTTTAACCTATAGATGAAACAATATTTTTATTTTGCGTAGGAACTATGTTTTCTCTGCGTAGTCATCAGATCTTCCATTGCAAATAGCCCAAATCGCCGCCATTATTTGCTTTGTATGAAATAGATGAAAATTCTATTCATAAAAATACACGTCATTGGGTACTTATTTATGATGGAATATTTTTTCTTTCATTTTTAAAATATATTTTTACAAGGTTCAAGTTTATATTAATACAGTAAAAAGAGTCTGGAGGTAGAATAACCACAGAAGTGATTTCATGTGGGTTTCATCCTTCGATTTATAGATGGCAGCACGATGGTGTAGGGAATGCTGAAAGAACAAGATCAAATTGTCGATGGCCTACCGTGGCTTACCACGACGATGTTGTTTTTGAATGTCGACAAATGCAAGCTTTTACCGATTGCAACTGAGTTCGAGAGTATAGGTGTCGAGAAGAAATAACGCTTTTGATTGGTGTAAAAAGTTTTCGTCATCTTGTACGTCAGAAATAGGCGGGGAGTTAAGTTACATTGGCGTAATTTGAAATGATCACCAACGTAAGGGAAGGAACTCGTTTTTTCATGAGCAAAATTCTCGCCACTCTAAACAAGGGATGATCGTAATAAGATTAAGACGCTTAAAACGAATACCTTTACGAACATATAACGGAGGACAAACTTAAATTCAGGAAATTTTTGTTATCAATTGATTACAATTTTTTAATCGCAAAAAAATAAGTTTTGGATAAAGAACAAAATTTTTTCCCATCACCACGGTGATTATTTCTGATTAAAATTTTTTAAATCAGATAATCATTTTAAAGCTGCTTTTTGGATGCACGATTGTTTATATGTTATCTGAAAAAAAAAAACGTATGAGTAATCCTCAATTCTCTTAATAAATAAAACCCACAAATCGACTTTAATTTTTAGTACATAAAACCGGCCCGATTTTTAAGTTGATAATTTAAAAAAAAAGTAATGCAAGCCAATTTTACTTTAAAAATACCTTTAAGTATCTCAAAAAACGTGCAATGATAACAGGGTAAACAATACACATAATTTATAGCGTATAAAAGAGCTTGTTCTCGTGTCGTTAACAAGATATAGACACCTCTTGAGGTGTCGTTGAGTTTTTCACTTTCTCGATACCACTTAACGACAGTTAAAAACTTCCTGACAGTCTGATGGTAGACCCTCTTGTTAAGTGAGCCCATACTCTCGACCTCACTTGCGATCACTAATGCTATTTCCTATGGATAACCTTCCGCGACAGTGCGGTGTCGACAACTTGCTTGCTTCTTCAGCGTTCTCGACACGGAAGAAGTAAGGGTGTCATTATTTTTGTCGAGAGGCTCGTGGTAGGCCCCCAGGTCCTTAACTATACTCGACAGCAACGTTTCCTGTACCCATTACGTCACTACGCGGAAGGACAAAATGGGTAAACACAAAGCCTATTGGGTTGCTAGGAGTAGTTTCGGTACAACAAATAAAGTAATGTAGTACCTAATGCTATTTATTTGTGTTTTGAAGTGTTTCTGTCCTTAATTATATCTATGAATGTTGAAAAATTTAAAAATAGAGGAGACCGGGGTCAGTTGGCATTCGGTGCTAGTTGGCATTCTGCCTTTATTTTTTTCCACGAAGGAGCCAGAGTTCAAATATCTTTGTTTTAATTTCCTAGCCCTCTCACAATTTTTAAAATTCTAATAGAACGCTAGTTTTCTCCAAAAATAATCACCAGTAAAGAGTTAATTAGTTTTAAATAGAAATCGTCCAATGTTTATTTTTGTATTGTACTTGACTTTATTCTTATTGGAATTTAAAAAACTTCGGAGGAAATCTCTAAGGGTGTTAAGGTAAATGTGGGTATAGTGGACACTTTAAGGAGAAGTTTCACTTCAATTCTCTATAAATATCAATCTATTTGCCTGGAAATGGGTATCATCCTATTTTTAGATCAACTGGATCTTCTTCTTTCGATTTTACCAATTAAAACTGTAATTAGATCGGGGAAAGAATTTTTAATTAATTTTTTAAAAGTACTCCAAATTGCTTCTATAGTGGCCACATAGATGTCTCTGATGTTTCTATGGTGGACACCTTTTGCCTCAAAAGTGGACACCTCTCTTTTTCTGCCTATATGATAGGGTTTATGCATGAAATTGAGTAGGTATGGTAGTTTAGTTCTATAAAAGTCTTCCTTCCTAGCGAAATATATTTTGGATTAAAATAAAATCAGTTTTATTTGACTTAGAATAACAGACTTAATGGTTTCCGGCCCATAGCCTTCGTTGTAGCTGATTTGAGAGGAATTTCCCGAAGCCAGAATGAAACCTTATTCGTACAACACCCGTTTTAAAGCATAATCAACAGTTTCTGAAGAAAATATGATTCAAATTAAAAATGATTTATATTTTTTTAAAAGCCATTGCAGTGACCACTATTGGAAAATCTAAGATTCTGTGTTGGTAAAGTGGCCACCCCCCCTAAATCCTCGTAAAGGAAAATATTTTCAAATAAATTTTTTTCAATATGATTGTATACACTCTACTTAATCTTAAAATGAATTTAAAATTCAATTAAACCGTAATAAGTACAAAAAAAATCAGTTTTAACTTAACCGTTTCCTAACGCGATTCAATAAGCAAAATCAAATTTCAGTCACTCGGCCGATGGTGTTATTTTCAAAGACTTAAATATCCTTCCCATGCTGATCTATGGAATCCGTGATTATTTAACTTATTACCTGGTAGCATAATCTACTATGCCTATGAATTTTAACGCTATCTGATGCCTCGTATTATTTAAAATTAATCAACTAGGTGGCCACTATTGGGACAGTGTCCACTATACCCACATTTACCTTATTACAGAAAAGTAATACTGGTTTCGAACGTTTTTCTCGCGGGTCTCGCTTCTCTCTTAGTTTTCGGACCACCGTTTTCATCGAACTCACCTACTCAAACTCGAAATAAATATTAAAGAATATAAGTTGAGCGTTGAGCCGATGGAGAAAGGAGAATGATTGTCTATAAGTAATATCAAAGTTTTTCTAAACTTAAACTGTAAATTATAGGATTATTTTTTAAAAAGGAAGTAGGGAAGGCTATACTCGACAGCCCTCAACGTTTCCTGAACCCAGTAAACTACGCGGAAGGAGAAAATGGGTAAGCAAAAAGCTTGTTGGGTGTCTAGGAGTTTCGGTACGCAAATTGTGATAAAAAGGCACTCTATATACATGGGTTTAACAAAATAATCACATTTTTTAAATTGACGTTCTTCATTTCACTCAAAATTCAGACACCGCGATGGAAACTACTTTTTTTGTGAGTGACGTCATAGGGTCAAACAACGCATATAGTATAGGCATATTTCACTAGGGATGCAGAATATGTCCGATCCGGCGATCTAGGATAGGGGGAAATTTTAGCCATCTGGGGAAATTTTGTGGAAAAGTATAAACTATTGAATTCAATTTCAGTACAGCAATAAAAATTTACGAAAGAGAGAACTTTTATTTAACATATTTCTCATACTGACGATAATTCTGAATTTTTGTAGGTCTTTATCACTTTTTAAAATTTTGGGGAAATTTTGTATGAATTGGGGGAAATCTTGGAAGTAAAAACACTTTCTGCATCCCTGTATTTCACATTCATTTAGGCATTCATCATCCAGCACGTTCAAAATAAGCTGGATTTATTAGCTTTTTATGACAGGCTATAGCAATCAGGCTTTATAAGGGTTGAAACTTATAAACCCCATTGAATGAGACTCTATATGACAGAAGAACCATTTATCAGAAAAGCTTAATCACAAATAGAGCCATCACCACCCAGTGCATTCAAACACAAGCCGAACTCATGTCAAGATGCAAATCATCGAGAGGATAACTTGTTTGGCTATCCCACAATTAAACTTTCAGAACTGAAGAGGGTGGAAGACGTTTATTCCCTTGATTTATTCCCTAATAAGAAAAAGTGGCGCAATTACTCCAAATAGATCATGATTATGATATCCGAACTAAACGATTATCCTTCTAATGGCGGGAGGGATGAACATAGGTTCCTCGCTATTTATTATCAAGTGAAAGCGCCGTATTTCTGTGGAAGTTGCTCTTCCTTTAGCTTTCGGATGTTGTTATTCGAGGGAACCTTCAGCGACGGAAATTTTCTCACATACATAATTACATGTCTGTCTCTGTGTTCTGTGGGTAATTAATTACGGGCTTTATCCGGGGATCGAAAAGGAACAAGATTCGGAAGGACTTTTCGAGTAGACTCGACACTTGTCTCGGTTTATTTATGAGTGAAATGTTATGAGAAAAAAAAAGTGAAAATCGTTTCGTAGCATGCGAAAACTTTCTTCATTTCAAAATTAAATAGGACTCTAAAAATTAATGCACTTTGTATAGAATACATAACAATCGCCGAAAAAATCTAAGTATATTTAAAAATATTTAACAGTTGAAAAAAGTACTATTACCTTATTCCACTTGTCAACTTTATGAAATTTCAGCAGGGAAAAATCTTAAAAGCCACTTTAATCGACAATTAAATTATATTTCTGCTTAATTCACAGCACAAAAGGAAAAAATATAATGAGACAAATAAAATGAACAACTATTATAAAACTGAGTAATTAAGGCGCTAACAATGGGGTAAGTGAATATCAATGGAGTCAAACATTCACTAGAACAAGGTGGAAACCCTTTAAATTAAAAACAAATTTAGGCTTAGTGGTATTTTAGTAGTATTTTTGGCTTAGTTTACAGTACAAAGGATAATAAAAGAAAGTCATTTTAACTCAAATTTCAAATTAAATAAAAAAATACAATGAAGGGACATCGATTTTGGCAAATTCAATGGGCTATATCTGCCTATAGGGGTAGTTATTTTTTCCCTCTTTCCACTCATGTATAAAGCAAAGATTGGAGATTTTTATTTGCACAAATAGTCAATTTATCAGTTTTTGGACTTATACCCTTTTTGAAACAGACGATTCATTTAGAAACACCTAGAATGTTTTGACTAAGATCTTAAAGTTGTACCGTATAAACATTGAACTCCTATTCCTATTCCACGATTTTTTTGGGGATTAATTGACGCATCACTTAGACTTACACAACGTGATTTCTATCAAATTCCAACGCCATCCTCACGATCTTATTTAACCTCTAAAAACAAATTAATTTACAAACTTCCGCATTTGCTACAAAATGCTCTCTGAATACGAAAGAAGACCCTTCCGTAACAAAGGCGACCATCAGCGACCGAAAACCCACACAAGCTTCCCATATCAGAAGAAACAAAAAAAAAGCTATTTCCTTCGCAAAAACCAAAAAACAACGAGTTCCGACGCAAATAAATTATCAACAACTTCGAGACTCGAAACTTCTCAAGAAGGGTTATGTTTCCTGAGAGTTAAGAGTCTGATAAAGGACCTCAGATTGCGAGAATTAAGGATTCGAATCACATCTTCAAAGAGACTCTCGAGCCTTTGATCTTCCATATGCCTTTCTTGCTCTGGCCTTTTTCCGCGGTCGTTAAGGTTTTGTCACGTTCTGGGACCTAGGTTTCAGCCACCCAAAAGCAGTTCAGAATACGACACTTTTATTAATTGGGCTTTATCTCTTGTGACCAGAGGACTTTTCCAGTAACGCTTAACTCTGTGACGTTGCATGGGAGGTGAAGAAATGCATGGATGTATTTTTTGGAGTAAACAAGTTGGCTATTTATTTTCAACGTCTTCTATGACATTCTGATGTTCTAGTACATTCAGAGAAGCCAGTAAAGATACTTTTTTTTGGGGGGGGAGTCAAAACATTATAATTAAATATTTCAAGATTAATAAAACAAATTAAACAAAACTTAATTAATAGGAGAAAAAAATCATTTATTTTTTGGGGGCGTGATTTTATGTATAAATACTGCACTGAGAGAAATGACGTTTTCAAATCTGAATACATCGATAGTTTCGATTTGATATTAAACTTATTGTTTCAAGTATGAAGACATGATTCTTTTAATTTTGAAATACCAGAAATACTCAGTTTCGAACCATTCAATAGTCACCAGTTAAATTATATGTATTTTTGTTTTATTATGAACTTTGCAGTAAATGCATCAGGTTGGCATCCACATGATCGGTCTTTTCAAAACGTGATCGCCCGCTTCACCCAGTTGCGGCGTCACACTCAAATTACAAGTAGAATCGTCATTTCTTTGTCGTTACATTATGGACTATACTCGGCAGCAAAGTTTCTTGAACCCACTACGTCACAAATGTGGAAGAAGAAATCGGTAGTAAACACAAAGCCCGTTGGGATGCTAGGAGGAGTTTCGGTAGGCAAATCGAGATTGAAAAGCACTATATATACATTAGGGTGGCCCTTATTTTTCAAAGTCGGAATTTTTTTCCAGCCCCCCCCTTAATAAAATGAAAGTGTACAAAAGGATTTTCCGATATTTTAATATTAACACGTGCCTCATCGCGGTTGAAGTTTGGCCATAGCGCGCCATGTTGTAGTATGGCTTACTACGGGAATAACGTCTCCGCTCGCTTCCCCAAGAGCAGAATGACGAACAGATGAAATTTGAGGAAGGAGCACGTGTCATGAAGAAATGTAGATAAACATATGAGGATAAAACAGGTAAAAGTTCACAATTTTAGCATTATTTAGATCCAGGAAATGAATTTGAGAAATAAAAATATTTTGTTGTCTGAGGGAGCAGTGCTAGATTGTTTTGGAGAGCCTTTTTCTCTCCTCGAAGACGGCTTGTTTTTATCTCAGACTTTTGAAGTCCCCGGCACGACGGGGGTGGGCGAAAGACAAAACAGACCGCCCCAACCCCATCTTCCCGAATCCTCCAGGGGTGAGTGATTTAATAGTATGGAGTTAAGGGAGGGTCAGAAAGTGTCTGGAAAAATAGCCTTGGTTTCTGTTAGTTGTGCAGTTATGTCCTCTAACTTAAGAAGTAGTGATAAAAATATCTACTTGATTGGAAAAGTATGCCATCAGATAACAGGAATGCTTGGTTCTAACATGGTTATTGGTTAACAAGGAATGTTAAGGATAACAGGAATGGTTGGAACGCGAGAGTGTCATTTTTTGGGAAAAAGCAAGAATCCCTACAAGACAGTTTAAAAAATACACAGATAAAGTTATGAAGATGTATTCCACTTGGCGAAGTTTGCAACAAAATGCTTGTCGTCCGTCAGACTCCCAGAAAAAATTAGAACAGGCGTTTGTGATAACCTGAGCAATCTCTTTGTTGCATCCGCGAATGCGTTGGAAATATTAAAAATTGAAGAAGATAGACAATTTTTACTGAATCGACGAAAGCTGGGTCGAGTGGGATGTAAAGGTGGAATTAATGTAAAGCTGGCAAAACGCGAAGAAAGAGCTTTACAAAGATTAAGTAACGAAGGCTCTCTAGCCAAGGCTCTAAATAGTTCCCAGGCGATTCATGATCGAGACTCATTTAAGGAATCATCATTATTTAGTATTGAAGGTGAAGAAATTTCTGATGATCAAACAGTAGCTTCAAGAAAACAATACCCCGAACCCCGATTGCAAAAAGTGTACTATTAAGCGTAAATTTGAATGCTAATTGTTCCAAAAAAGTGAATTAAATCTTTCATGTTTTTAAGATGTTAGTTAGATTTTTATGAATTTGTTATTCCCGTAGTAAGCCATACTGGCGGGTTATGGCCAAACCGCAAAAAAAAAAAAACCGCGATGAGGCACGTGTTAATAGTATTAAAATATCGAAAAATCCTTTTGCATACTTTCATTTTATAGTAAAAGGAAAAAAATTAAGGGGAGGGGCTGAAAGAAAATATTGAAAAAAATTGTCCCCATTATAATAAGGGCCACCCTATTACATATGGGTTTAACAAAATAATCTTATTTTTAAACTAATGTTCTTCATTGCACTCAAAATTTAGACACCACGATGGGAACTACTTTGTTTGTTAGCGACGGGATAGGGTCAACTTAAGTTGCTGTCTAGTATAGTATAGTCACATTCTGACCAAATACTGTACTATAGATGGGGATGATTCTGACAAAGGCCAATATAGTCAGAAGGATACTGGCCAATGCTTTATGTATTACTTGCCCAAAAATGAGGACATGATGTATCATTTTTGAGTATCTGCATATTTCCAAAAATGAGTTTATACATGCTTCAAACTTGATTCGTGAACAACATTTGATTCGGAGCCAGTTTGAGTTTGTGAAATACCCAGATTTGAGTATTTTTTACTCAATTTTGAAAATGACGTTATAAGAGTGTGAAGTAAAAAGCATTCTTCAATGAAAAATTTTAAAAACCCTTCTTTTCACATGCAATTTTAACAAAAAAATTAGAAACTTGAATTAAAGGGTAACTAGTTTTAACTTAAATAAAATTCAGGACCTTAGGTAGGCATCCAATTTTTAGGGTCCCGGAAGAAAAATATTTTGTTTTCATGCCACATTAAATTAGTAATAATTATTTGAATATTAATCTTCCATTCAACAACATATAATAACGCTTTTAATGGTTTATCATTCCAATCATTTCTATTCCTTTGGGGATACAGTACCCTGAGAATATTTTTTTTTTATTTTTAATATTATTGTTTTGACTTTAACTGTATATTATGTTGGCTTATAAAGTAGAACCTTTCCCCTGAAAAAAAAAGTTGGATTTTGAAACCCAGAATTTAAAAAAAAATCATTTTTTTTTAATTTTTGACCATTTTTTAAATCCCTAAGGCTTTTTTAACTGTGCATATTTTTATAAATTTTTTCATTTTTAGATTTGTTATATCATACTACGTAAAACTGTGCATGGATTTATTTTTAGTATTATTACTTTATTTTGTAGAAATTTTTATGTACTAAAAATAAAAAAAAAACTAAAAAATTCAACATTTTTGACTTTAATGTTATTTTTTAAAAAATCTAACCTTGTTAGAGCTAAACCCATGCACAGTTCTATAATACTTATATTTCAGAACATATATACAAATTTTCAGACTTATATTTCACTTACACAAAAAGCCTTAGGGATTCAAAGTATTGTAAATGCACAAAAATACAACATGGAGAAAATTCAACTTAAAGTTTGGGTTCCTTCTGTTTAGACCCCGGACTCGCATCAGAAAAAAGAATATAACTCTATAAATTATTAAGATAGAGCTTTGAAATTTTGAAGACACATTTAGAAGGATCCATGGTATGGATTAAGCCAATAAAAATTCCCTTAATAAATTTTATTGGGATACAGAAAGTACCGCTTTAATCACTCTTGAGAAGCATAAAAAGTTTTAAACTCAGGTGCACTCAGTGAAACCCTCCCAAAACGGAGAGGTCAATTGTTTCATTGAGAACAAACTCAAAAGCAACTTTTTGAACGAAACAAAAATGATTTCTCTACCGAAAAAAAAAAAAATCGCCGCATGCGAAATTACATCAAACCTGACACCCAACCCATTCTTACTCTTAAAATAAGCTTTTTCACCTGTTTCAAGGAAAAAGCTATTTGAAAGGGTGAGAGTGATTTTCAGGCAAAGTCTGACTTCACCCATGTCAAACCCCACGATAGGATCAAGTGGTTCCTGGAATAGAGAACCGAAGTTATTGAGCCCGGAAAATTGAATAAAGGTTCTGAAGAGGTTAGGTTGGGTGGAATTCTTAACCCAAACGGGCTCGCCCGGTATGCAAATACCTTTTTAAACACTCTTTGTGACAAAGAGGCTGTCAGTTTTGAATAATCGAATTAGATGCAGTTATCAAAATGAAGTTGTCATTCATTAGGAGCTAAGTTATTCAGAATTATTTTTCCTGCTGTATTGTAAGCTAAATTTTGCAATTCAGAACATATTGGTAAATATATGCTCTAAAGAATACTTTTGCATTCATGAATGCTAAGCGAGCTATGTTTTATACTTTAAGGCATGGTAGGTTGTGAATATCTTTATAGAAGTTAAAAAGATATTTGATTGATATAAGCGTTACAACCATAAATATCTTGCGTTATTAATACACTCCTTTTTCTTTTGCCGTTATACACTTACACATAATTCAGTCAACAGTCGTTTCACGAGTATCTTTTTTACAAATATTTACGAATATATAATACGAATATAATTATATTTACGAATCGTTAGTTGATTCTGAATTTAAACCCATAAACAAAGTGGTTATTTCAATTACCCTTACGAACAAAAATTTTCAAAAATATTTTTCATGGAACTTATTTTCCCACCTCACTGAGCTTTGAAGTTAGATAAAAACGCTGAAAAGATTTTTCTTTTCAAAAATACCGTAAGAAATTCCGAGACCATTTTAAATCGGAACATTTAACTATAAAAGCAAATATATTTTTGATGGTTTTCGGTATCTTCAGGTAATTTATGATTAAGAAGGGTAAATGGAATACATTAAAGAAAACTCTTAAAAGAAAAAAAAAGACTCTTGAAAAGTCATTTTCAAAATTGAGTAGAAAATACTCAAATCTGAGTATTTCACAAACTCAAACTGGCTCCGAATCAAATTTACTCAAGTTTGAAGCATGTATAAACTCATTTTTGGAAAATTTGCTGGTACTCAAAATTGATACATCATGTCCTCATTTTTGGGCAAGTCCATGTTTCAGGAATATAAAGCATAGGCCAGTATTCTTCTGACAATATCGACCTATGTCAAAATTAGCCCCATCGATGTTACAGTATTTCATCAAAATGAGATTAGTATATTATTTAACGTCATTAAGAACTGACGAAATCAATTGTAATTCGATTGCGATGCTGCAAGTAGGAGATGCGGGCTATCACGTTTTAAAAATAGCTAAAAAGAAAACGCTACAGTCTCAAACTACATGAACTTCAAAGTTCAAAATAAAACAAAAATACATATAATTTAAGTGGTGATTATTGAATTGTTTGAAACTAAGTATTTCCGGTTTTTCAAAATCGAAAGAATTATGTCTTCATATTTGAAATAAAAAGTTTAATACCAAATTGAAACTATCGATGCATTCAGATTTGAAATTGTCATTTCTCCCCGTGTAAATATGTAACCTTAATTCGTAATAGATATTGAAACCTTTAAAATCTCTTCACATTGTAAACGGAAAAAGTTTAATTAAAAATAAATCCCTTACGATAAGTAGAAATCCCTACGATTTCATAAAAACGAGAGTCCACTGAACCCTCTCAGTCCTATACTGCCCGAGATTCATATTGAATCCTATGGAAAATTTGGGGCGGCTAGGAAAGAAAGGGTTAAAAGTAGATTTACAATTCATTTAAGTTAAGACTTAAAATTTTATTAAGAGAATCACTATAGAACAGTTTAACTGCTAAAATTTGTTTAAATTTTTAAAAATTTTAGTTAAAATATGGTCTTATCTTTATTAAAATACAAAACAATAATTTAAAGCTAAATGTGAAGAAAATTTTTAGACATAAAAAATAATTAGGTAACGGTTTAATATAGTTCTTTGAAAACAGTATATTAAAACTCTATATTTCACAAGAAAGGCATTGAAAAGGGTTGCTCTCAAACTTAATACTAATCAACTATAAACACTGTAATTCTTATAACATTCAAAATTGAGACATTCAGTATGATAGCTTCATATGAATGAAAAAGACATTTAAAAAATGAGGATTAAATAACGACACCAGAAGGTTATCCTTCGATAGGATCTGACCATGGCGTGTCCGTTTTGATATGGAGAAACAGTTGACGCCCATGAATGATGAGAATTTGAAAGAAATCCACCCAGTGATGTCGTTCATGGTTATCGTTTCATCTATTCGAATGTTTTTTTTCTAACCCACCCTCCCGTTCTATTACAGGTACACTCGAAAGTTTTTTCTTCGAAAAACAGAAGATGGACTGCCGGGGAGCTTCTACTTTCGTTGTTTATTTCTGTCTTCTCCGTCTTAAGACGGAAGATTTCCGTTAAATAAGAGAGGAGGGCAATTGTGAAAATTAAGGGTAATTGGGGGCTCGTTAAGATCTGGGTTTTGACTTTGATGTGGCTTTAGAAAAATTAACGAGGAAAAACTGATTAAATAAAGCGGTCGTATAGTAGTATTAATTTCAGTACTCTGGTTTGGTTTATTGGATAATATAATTTTCTAATAAGTTGGAAATCTCATTGAAAATTTTATACATTCCCCTGTTTGAGTAGATTAATTTTGTCATATTAGAAGATGGAATATTCTTCAAATTGGGAAGTAAAAGTAACTATTTCTTTTGGTTAGTACTGACAGAAATTTCCAATTTACTTATTACAAAAAAACGTTTTCCGCATGGGCGTCATTTAGGGGGGGGCAATTGCCCCCCCCCCAAGGTTTCCACTTTTATGTAAAAAATAGCTGCAAATCCCATGAAAATTCTGTAAGTTCCACAAGGAGCATCGGGTGTACAAAAAAGTCCCAAAAGGAGTTAAAACACTACCTTTGAGGGTCAAATTTCAAAAAATTTTCTGGGGAGGACCCCCAGCCCCCCTCAAAACTTTGACTTTCATTAATAACTTTTTCCCCTTGAAAGTCGTAAAGTTTACAATTAATTGTTCTCTTCGGATATAACTCAAAGAGCCTCGAAATGAGCTGAAACACTACTTTAATAGGCAAATTTCAAAAAAATTTCTAGGGTAGAACCTTGAAACTCCACTCTAAAATTTTGATGTCTGTAGTACAGTGTTTTCCCTTGAAAAGTCTAGCTTACAAGAAGCTACCCTTTAGGTGTTCCCCAAACATATTGAAAAAGACATAAAACAGTAGTTTAAAGGGGCGATTTTCAAAAAATTTTCTGGGGGAAGACCCCCAGCCCACCTCGAATTTTTTACTTCAATTTATAACTTTTTCCCTTGAAAATCCTGAAGTTTACAAGGAGCTGTTCTCTTCGGATGTAACCCAAAGGGCCTGAAATGAGCTGACACACTATTTTAAGAGAAAAATTTTCAAAAATTTTCTGGGGCTGACCCCCAGACCCTCTACTTTTACTTCGATCTCAAATTGTAAAAATTGGTATATCTTTCAAATACTTCTTTTACGTAGTCTCAAACTTAATGTTTTAATGTACTCGTTAGGGGGTACCTTAAGAATGACGTTGAGTCTTACCTCCTAAATAACAAAAGTCTGATTACGGCGTGGCCCAGTTTCTTGCCCAGTTTATTTGCCCCCCCCAACCAAAAACTGAAATGACGCCCCTGATTTTCCGATTGAATCGTCCGTTTAAAAAAGGGGATAAGTCTAAAAAGAGCAAATTGACTTATTAAGCTCAAAAAAATCCCCAAGCTTTTCTCTCTCTACACATGAGTGAAAAGAGGAAAAAATAACTACCTCTTATAGGCAGTTACAGCCCCTCGAATTTGGCAAATCGATTGTATTTTTAATTGAATTTGAAATATTAACTTAATATGTCTTGCTTTTCTTATTTTTTGTACAGTAAACTTAGGAAAAATGGATTTTATTTTTTAATTAAAAGTAGTTTTACCTTTTTTTTTTATCAAATATATGTTTGTCCATCGATATTCACTTACTCCACTGATACTGCCTTAACTACTCAGTTTCATAATAATTTTAAATTTATTTGTCTTAAGCTTTCTGTTTTTCGCTTTATTGTGCTGTGAAATAAGCAAAAATATAATGAAATTGTCGATTTAAATATTTTTTTTCAGTTGAAATTTTTAAAATTTAAAATTTCTTGAAATTCTATAAAATTTTTTCAAATGTAAAATATATTTTTGAGAATATACTAAATTTTGAATTTTGAGAATATTCTAAAGAGGGTCCTGAATTTCCAGTGGAAATTTGGTGGACATACAAAAATTTCATTACTTATACAGTTTTTTCGATTTTCTCAAAACTTTGTTTTTGGACTTCATTACCTTTTTCAAACTGATATGACGGTTCAACTTACTGTATTACATTTCGCATATAGTAGGTTATGTAACGCCATCTAGATTAAAAATCTGAAATTTTTAAAAAACTATTTTAGTCATTTCTGTCTGCATACTGTGCATGAATAAGACGATGGAAAAAATAACATTGCTAACTTTTCTTTAAATAAAAAAACTGCCTATTCCCAGTCATTCCATTTATGTTTGTTTAGATACCATGTGTAAAAATCATTTTAAAAATTTCCTTAAAGGCACCTGTGAGTGATAATAATTTTAGAAAAAGTATTGTTATAAGCAAAACCTAAAACCTTTATCTCAGGGATAACTTCTTAATAGAATCTTAAACTATAAAAAAAATCATAAAATTTATTTTAAAGATAGTTTTCTGTCGAGAAGAAAATTTGTGCAGTAACATTTTTTGTATAAAAGTGTCTTTAATGATGGCTTAATAAAAATGCAACAGATGGCAGCACCACAAGTTACGATTGAGCGGGTCCACTTTCTCCTTTTAGTTGCTGCCCTATCAGTATTTTAATAAGTTATCAGAATTTAAGCTTATAGAATTACGCTACCTTTTTAAAAGTACTAAATATAAAACAAGTATAATCCAGTGATGTACTCCTACTTTTGAACTCCCTTATTGAAACACTATTAAATGCGTAGGAATGGTGTTTTACCATAATAGAAAAGGGGAATTTTTTAGTATAACAATTCAGGTTACCTCTAAATCAAATATAAAACAAGTATAATCCAGTGATGTACTCCTACTTTTGAACTCCCTTATTGAAACACTATTAAATGCGTAGGAATGGTGTTTTACCATAATAGAAAAGGGGAATTTTTTAGTATAACAATTCAGGTTACCTCTAAATCAAATATAAAACAAGTATAATCCAGTGATGTACTCCTACTTTTGAACTCCCTTATTGAAACACTATTAAATGCGTAGGAATGGTGTTTTACCATAATAGAAAAGGGGAATTTTTTAGTATAACAATTCAGGTTACCTCTAAATCAAATATAAAACAAGTATAATCCAGTGATGTACTCCTACTTTTGAACTCCCTTATTGAAACACTATTAAATGCGTAGGAATGGTGTTTTACCATAATAGAAAAGGGGAATTTTTTAGTATAACAATTCAGGTTACCTAGTTGTTTTTCTAAATCCTTTGACGTTTTTAACTGATCAAAATAACCCAAAGTTCTAAAAGGAGGGAATTTTTAAGACTGTTTAAATAATCTTTTTTTAAAAAGAAGAAAGAAAACTCATGAAGTTGGGTTTTAAAATGCTAAAAACTCAAGAAATCTAAGAGAAGTTAAAAAACAAGTAGCAGCAATCTTAAAAATTTCTTAAAATAATAAAAAAAAACTGAAACTTCATAACTGAAGGAGAGAGAGATAAATACAGTCCTAATGCATCTAGCTCCAAAAGCTGATAACAGTTCGAGAATCTTTCGGCAGATGGCTGCACGTACGCGAAAATGTTTTGTACAGCCACGTCTTGCTGGTAAGAAGCATTTACAGAGCATTCTACTGGGTAGCATTTGAATAAGGGTCTTCTCCACTTTTTCATGTTTTTCCATACGTCCAAAACACTTTTAACCTCCCTTAATCATAAATTGGTTGGTTTAGCTTATATTTACATCAAAAATAACATTTTAAAGTTTTTTTTAATTAAAGAAGGAGGCTTCAGAAAAAACGTCTCTAAAGGAGATTTCTTTTATAGAGGAGACCCCTTGAGCCCCTTTTCAAAATGGACTATTTTGGTTTTTAAAATGTTTATTTTTTACTATTTGAGGAAGAGGGGCATATTATTCAGAAAAACAAATTGAAAGAGGACAAACAATTTAGAAAAAAATGTTTTGATAGCATTTTGTAGCCTTAAACTTTTATTACAAATTTCACGCTAGCATTTAAATTATTCTAATAAAAATGAAATCATTTAGTCTCTAAAGGAAAACAAAAAGAAATAATTCTTTGCTCATAAAAACATCACTGCTTAGAGTTGAAATTTTCCAAAACCAAAATTATCTCCTCATGATAAGAATCCTTTCGTTTCTCGCAAATTTAATAAAAAAAACATTTAAGTTTCAAAGAGTCAAAAAATTAAAACAAATCTTGGAACTGTTAAATCGATCTCTAAATTCTAAGGGATACCATATGCCTAACTTTGTAGTTTTGGGGAACTGAAGTATAAAGAATTGATCTTTACACAAACTAGTTTCTCTTTTTCCCATTAATCATAATCTCCAATGACTCAGAGAATACCTGTGACGAATATCCAATAGTTAAAAGCTACAAGGATTGAGCTGTAATAAACGAACGTCTTAGGAAAATTTAAAAATATATTACTTTAAATAAAAAAACTTGTGTTAATGTAAAAGAATTTTAAGTTCTACTTTTTACGTTGTTAAAAGATTAAATAAAGTAATAATTTACTTATTCATGAATTAAAACTTCGAAAGCTATATAATGTCTGCATATAATATAAGCTATATAATGTCTGATTGCAAATTAAAGAAGTCATAGTCATTGAAGTAATAAAAATAAGTAGGCCAATTACGAAATATATTAATATAAATTTCTCCCTAACTCACTAAATTCAGCTATTTTAGAAACAAAAAAATTTCATTAGTTTAGAAAACAAGCATGGTTTATATTAATATATTTTTAATAAAATAAATATTAGCAATTATTAATTTAAATTATGCTTAAAGTTTTCGTTAAGTGTGATTTAAGCTATGATGAACTAGATTTTTACACTTTAATAATTTAACTTTAATAACTCTCTTTTTTTTTAAACTTTAATAATTCCTTATACCCAATCCACTATTAAACTGAATCCATATTATTTTTAAATAAAGGTTATTATAATAATTTCAAAGGGTTTTTTTCCAAAACATAGTTACTATTTATCAAATTTGGTTAAAAAATACAAGGAAATGTTTGAAAGATAAAAAATAGTCAAAAGATTTGCAAAAAAAGTTCTTTTAAAAAAAAAAGGTAGCTGTTAGTAGGTAAAACAACTGTAAAAACAAACTTTTTAATAATTGATTACAAATTCTACTTTATTTGTAAAATTTACCGAAATCTGACATCAGAACTTTTAATATCTAAAACGCATCACATAATTAATAATTTGCTTGAAGAAAAAATAAAAATACGAAGCAAACAAACAGACTACCTTTGTTTCGAGAACTACACATTCATCATGACTCTCACTGCTTAAGTTAAACTAATTGGAAATAATACTTCATTTACGCCTAAAGTAAGTGTTCCCCATCCAGAAATTTACTATAAAGGAGCATTTAAAGCAGAATTACTGTAAGTGGGAAGATCGCTATTAGAGGTTCAGTAGAAAAATGTAAGGCCCATTTAAGTGGCTGGTAATTGGAAGTTAATTTCTCTCTTATCTCGTTATATATCATTCCGAGGACTCTTTTTTTTACCTTCCGGCCAAGAAATTAGTTTTTAACGCTCCGTGATGCTAATTAAGAACTTTTCCACCGCTCCAATCTCTGTAACAGGGGCTTCAACTTTGACACTCAAGACTCTTCCAGACACGTTTTTATTAACTGAATTTTTCTCGACTACTATTTTCCGTTTTTTGCGTATTTTCACACTGCTGCTTCATTTTCGGAGTTTCATTCATGAGAATTAGAGGTCTTATCTTTTAGTTTTATAACTCTGATGAGGAATTCACGTTCTGTAACTCGTTTTTTCCCGATAAAATTTATTTCAGAAAAAGGGAGTGATATCACAATGGTTGTTGAAAAATATTCATTAGTCAATTTATGAAGTTATTGAATTAAAGATTATAAATATTAGAATATTGACTCCTTTTCTCAGTAAGGTGAGATAGATATGCATAATAAATCATATGAATTATGCAACCTGTGTTAGACATTTGTTTTTTTTTCTATTGTTAGCTGGTAGGATAAGTGCTTCAAGAAGTTTGTGGCTGTAACTGAAATGTCCTACTTCTTTAATTAAAGCTTTAAAAACTAAAGAAAAATGTTAAAACATTCACTTTAAAAATTGTAAAAAGAAAATCAAAGAGTTATTCAAAATTTGTTTTCCAACTGTTCTTAGCTATTTCTTTATGCGAAAGGTTTGAAGACACTATTTCTAAAATTTAATTTTGTTTTATGTTCAAATACTTACATTTATTTTTAAATAATATTATTTTAATAATTACAAAAATACTCTTATTATTAACTTTTAAATAATTATCTTCATAATGTTTTCTTAACCTTCTCGGATGATTTATTAAATAAACTAAAAAAGGGAATGCGAGTATTTTTTATATCAACCTAAACTTTTAAATAGAAATTGTTATTTGAGCTCTTAAAACAACTATAAATCATATATTTCACTTTTATATTTGTTAAAATAAGTAAATAACAAAATATTTGTTAAGTCCAAAAAATCTCATGTTATCACTTTACACATACATTATCTCGTTATCTAATAAAAAATATGGTAAGTATAGGTGATCAATTATTGAATTCCATAACAATTATCTTCACGCAAATAACCTCTAAAATATGGACTATAAAAATGGTCTGTAAACATTAATGAGTAGTCTTACACTATGCGTAAATTAGTATTGGAAAGAAAACTTTTTTCGCAAATAATGCTTGCTGACAAAGATGTTAAAAATATTGACGACTGCGCATGCATGCGCGCATCGTGGAATGTAATAGTTAAGTTTTTATAAGATGTGAGGCCATATTTTCAAAAACAAAAGTTGTGGTAGAGGTATAGTCCTTTTGGGGCATTTTTTAAATGGATTTATTTGAGATGAGCCTGGGAATGTTTCATTAAGAACAAGAAGGTTTTCGCTTGAAACATAGAAATGCGATAAACCATTAAGTGCGTATTTTGGTAATAGTCTCAAAGCGGTAATACACAAAGCGTCTTAAAATAATAAATAAAAAGGTGAGAATTTTATTTTATTTCATTTTCCAAGAGATTCCTCACTCACCGCTATTTTATTTGTTTCTAATTGCCTAAAGTGCTAGAACATCAAGCTTGCTTTAAGTATGATGCTTGTCTGTCTATATACATCTAGAAAAAGCCACTTTCCAAAATGGCTTGAAAATTCATCTGATAAGAGATGTCCAGGGTAACCCTACAATATATTGGATAATAACGTTTTCATCTAAAAACCAACTTTGATGATTAAATTTTGACTAATATAATTAAAAATCTGGCCTGGTTTTAGTATAAAAATGGAATCCGATCCTAAGCTGCATTGAATCAATTAAAAATCAATTCATCAATTTGAATAGCGCTGATACAGATTAAATGAGTATACAATTGGTGTTTGGGCCCATGTGTTAATTTTTTACCCAAAATATTCTGTTTATCATCCTGATAATTTAGTACTGTTTGAAATTACCTTTTCTTAACGTGGATAAGAGTTCAGGCTGTGAAACAACCGAATTATCTCCAGAGGATGAATAAAATGTTCTTTTTAAGGAAATTTTTCAATTAAATATCGCCATGGAGATCACTAATTACTCTTAAAATAAAGGTAAGAAGTTGCTTTTCTTTTGGGTGTATCTTTCAGCAACGTTTCGCCTGAACATGTCAGTCCCGATATTTCGCCCGAAGCAGTGTTAAGAAGTGTTGTTTTCAGATGATGTACCCAAAGCATTGGAATTCTTATCATAGGGATTGCTAGAGCTTGATAAAATTCAAGGCTCTGTTGGAAAAATCTTGTATTTAGATGTGGAAAGATATCAAAAGATGTTAAAATATAGAACTTTGTGAATCAAGTTTTAAAAAAATAAACATGGAATTCAACCCTACCAAATAATATCCCGAAGTGAGATAGTCCTTATTTTTTAACACGTAACAGGGGAGGGGGGAAATGGAGCATACCCGGGGACGTGGGGTCTCAGAGACCGCGCAACATTACATTTTTAAAAATATTATAATAAGAAAACTTGCAGTTTTGCGAATATTTTCTTTTCTGAGGCTTTAAAAAGTGCTATTTCCACATGCTAATATCTCCTCGAATATTCGAGATATGTTCATAATTTTTTTCAGTGAGTTTTCATAACATTGACAACAATACTCTCATTGAGGTTTTTATTCCATCTTCTTTAGTTTTTTATTAATTTTTAAAACTTTTTTATTTCACCGCTAGGGGTAAGTCATCTCAGTGGATTCTCCAGGCTCACATACCTAGGGGTAGACCTTACTTCCATATGGCCCTAGGAAATGTTGTTTACAAATTAAAGCTGTATAGTGCTGTCCTTTAAAAACAACCCACTCCAAATTGTACCCTAAAAACAACCCATTGAGATTTCTTAATTGCATAATTAAAATAATTTTACCATCTCATATACCCTGTCCTTCAATGCCTCTTAGAGTGTCAGAGATGTTAAAACTGGTCAAAGAACTTTTTATTTACTTATTTATTAAACAAGCTGAGATAATGTAGATTTTTGGCAAAAAATGCGCTTCAGATTTTCAGATTTTGTAAAAATGTATGTTATAAAGACTTTAGATCCTTTTTCGCGCGTTTTTATGTTATCCCATTACTATGAGAATAAAATATCAAAGTTTTAGCTCAGTCTGCCAATTAGAGTCCAACTAGGAAAAATTGGGGTTTTTTTCAAATGCTTACTTAATTGACTGCCAATTTGTAATGGATAATTGGAATTAAACATGCTAAGCACTAAAATGTTAAGGAGGATGAGCCGTTATAACAGTTTTTTGTTCGATTTAATTATCCTATTTATTAAGCTTTTAATGGAGAAAATATTAAACAGTGGGTTATTTTTAAAGGACAGCACTATATATGTTTATAGATAGCGTATAGAAACATATAGATAGCATAGATATGTATACAGAAACACCATGTATCTATATGTATATAGATAGCACGAATGCTAAAAAGTCAAGTGACACGCTCCGGATGAGCAAGTTATTAAAAACAGGGCAGAGAGTGCAACGGTCGCATAATGCGCAATGCAAATTAATGAGCCAGAACAGACAGCTACAACAAAGGCGTCGAAGCGAAAACCCTCTCCGATATCAGCATCCAATCCAAAAAAAGAATACGAAAAGCTGAATGAAAAAAAATCAAAAACGGAACCCTGATCGGAGAGGCTTAGGGGTGACAATTCGTAAGCCCAGTTTGATAAGAAGACAGACTCGAGGGGCATAGTCCGGAATCGATAGATTCTATCATCAGTGTTGGGGAAGAGATCTAGTCGGGCGGGGGAGGACTAGAATTGGGTGATTTTATCGGAATTAAGAATTTATTAATGCGCGGGGAGGACCATCTCAGTTGCAGCTCGATTCTGATTGATTGCGGGGGGGGGAGTCAAAACTATCTGTTTTATTTCTTTTGTGGGCTGCTGTATGCCTTCTTCCATTGAGTCAGATGGTTTAAGAAGCGATTGAGTGCAACAAATAAGTTAAAACTTACCCACTACATAGTTTGCTCAGTGTCAATATAACCGGAAAGATCTACTTTTGAAAATAATTTTATGGTATATATTTACATATAGGGTGTCTCATAAGTCCGTTTCACGGATTTTATTGGGAAACTGTGTTTCTTAGAGTCTTGTAAGTAAGATGTATACCTCTATGCAAATAACCAGGCTGAAAGTTAATTATCCCATGATGACGTCGCTAACAAACAAAATAGTTCCCAGCGCCGTGTCTGAATTTTGAGTAAAATGAAGAACGTCAATTTAAAAAAATAGGATATAGGATTATTTTGTTAAACCCATGTATACAGTATAGTGCTTTTCAATCACGATTTGCGTACCGAAACTCCTCCTAGCAACCCAACAGGCTTTGTGTTTACCGATTTCTCCTTCCGCATTTCTGACGTGTACGGGTTCAAGAAACGTTGCTGTCGAGTATTGGCTAATAACATACACAATTTTCTCCAATAGCACCCTCAGAGATTTCCGCAGAGGTTTTTCAAATGGAATTGCAATTCAAATAATGGGATCAATTTTAAAATTGGACGATTTGTATTTAAAACTACTTAACTGTTTTACTGGTGATTATTTTGGAGAAAACAAGCTTCTTATAATAGAAATTAAAAATTTGTGAGAGAGCTAGGAAATTAAAACAAAGAGATTAACAAGCACATACTCCTAGTATAGTGTTAATATTTTGTTTTGTTTTGTAAGTAAACTGCTAAAGGAAATGTTGGACACGATATCACATGCTTTTATTATTGTATTTTTTAAAATTAATTTGAAATTTGTCGTTATTATAAGAAAATTGCCGGTTTGAGTTAAATGTTTAGAGTCGTCATCTTGCAGTAAGTTCTTATCGTTGTATGTATGCCCTTTGTGCTATCTTAATCGTTGTCAATTAATTACTTCTAAAGTAAAACTTGTAAATATTTCGAGTACATTACACTAAAGTGTTTGTTACATTTGTAATTTTGTAAGAATATCAGATGACAGTGTCAAAATGTTTGCCAACTTATTTTTAGCTATGCAATCCAAGCCAATAATTTATTAAA
Organism: Tetragnatha montana; assembly: GCA_963680715.1. NCBI lineage: Eukaryota > Metazoa > Arthropoda > Arachnida > Araneae > Tetragnathidae > Tetragnatha > Tetragnatha montana. The sequence goes on from OY796679.1 coordinate 56,303,997, forward strand.
GATTAAACCGAATTAACCTGTTACTTTGGACAGCCGGAGTGGACTTGAGAGATAAGAATAAAAATAAGTCCATTTTTCCAGTATAACTCAATTATCCTTCGCCTTATTTGGTGCTTTGAGAAGAATAGAAACTTTTTTCTTTCTAAACCCATACGTTTCCGGGGATCACACTTTTCCTTCAAAAACAAGTTAGATTTAGCCTGTATCAGGTGCGTAGGCAGAAAATAAATTGGAATTATTGGAAATTCGGGGGGAAATATACCACGATATCCCCAGGGTATGCCCCTGGCCTGTGTACCTTTTTTATTGGAATATTTTGGTTACTTTCACTTTTCTCGATATAGTAATCTTAAGTAAGTACAACTGACTTAAAATAAGAGATATTACGGGAATTCCCATCGCTATTATAGGTTTCAGGTTAAGCGTTTACTAATTTGTTCATGGTGGGAATTTAAGTGCAATGAATCATTAGGTGGTCATATGTTTAACTCCCCAGTCCCCTCTGAAGATTTGATGATTATTTACGAGCTAGTTATTTTCGGTGAAAAACTTTGTGGCTTTTAAAGATGTCTTACTGAGAATTCCAAATATTCTAAAATGAGTGAAAACCAAATTATAATTCAAAAGTTTTCTGCGGAAGGGCCTCTACACGTCCCTTATTTGCTTGGGGAAATTTGTATTATTCAAAATACTACATAAAAATTCAATACACCAACATTCAAATGCTACAAGTGTGTGTAAAAAGGTTTCAAAAAGCTGCGTTTAACGTATTAAGACGCACGGGAGTACCTTTAGATACAGTGCAACCTCTATATCTCGAAACGGAAGGAACCCTAAAAATTTTTGAGACATAAACAAGGGAAGATGGAGAAATACTTCATTTCAAGGGGGAAATATTTTTTCAATGCATAAAGGTTTTCGAATCATCAAAGCTTAAGATAACGAGGGTATACTGTATAATATTGGGTCAACCTCCCAGAAACGAGAAGACCAACTATGGGGCTGATCCAAGTTGCATAAAAAACACCTTTCACAAGCAGAACGAACACGAGCCACGAACTATCGAACGCATCAAACGGAGCTCTCGCCACATTGTAAATCCGATCGCAACGACAGCATAAAAAAAAGTTACAGGAGAAGCTGGATGGAAACCCCTATTGGTTCCACTGCACGAATGAAGAGCAACTTTTTGTTAGTTTGTGAAGCATGATGCATCAGCTGTCTGCTAACCAATGAGGGGCCTGCCCAACAGATGGCACCCGAAACTGCATCGCGCATTTTCCGAGTTAATTCTTTTTTTCTCTCTCTGGCCGGCTTTTAATCGCTCGTGCGGCGGAGGGGAATTTTTTGGGTCCCTCTCTGGGCACGTGCGATTATTGTTTGGGTCCCTAACGGCGGGACGGGAGGGGATATATTGCCATTGACTACAGGGTTGCACTTTTATGCTGGCCGTTGGGGTGCACTATGATTGATTGTATTATTTGGGTCCTACAGCTGCTCGCGCCAACTCATCTGGCCGTGGAGGGGATAAGTGCAGAGGGAGCTATACTATGGAAACCCTGCGGGCAATATAATATAGTGAGTGTGGGAGAAAGAAATCCGAAATATTATAGAATGCCCCACAGACGAAACAAAAAACTGTTATTAATGCCTCTTTCTTTCTCTTTTCCTCTCCATCTTTCTATTTAACTTCTCTCCATTCAATTATTTCACTCTTCCTCCTATCCTTCCTCCCCTGTCTATCTTTCTTATTCTCTTTTTACCTAGCTCTCTTATTTCTTTTTCTCTCTTTCTTTCTCTTTTCATCTCCATCTTCCTATTTATGTTCTTTCCCTTCATTCCTTTCACTTTTTCTCTCCTTTCTTATTCTCTTCATATCTCGCTCTCATTTTTCTTATTCTCTCTCTCTCTCTCTCTCTTTGTATCTATCTTTCTCTCACTATGTATATTTTCTATATATCTATTTCTTTCTCTTTTCTCTCTTTTACTCTCTCAAACTTTTCTCATCCACTCTCTTTCTCTCTCCCGAATTCTATTTCCCGAATGTCTGGAAGAATGACCTCGGCCACAGCGGGTGCTGTTGTGCTCTCCCATTGAAACAAAGAGAAAAAATCTTCTCCCTATTCTTTCTGTTCACATTTCTATTTCTTTCTCTCCCTCTCCCTTTCTCCTTCATTCGCATTTTTTTCTCTTTCTATCTCCCTCTCCATCAATCTCTCTTTCTCTTCGTTTCTCTCCCAAAAAGAACGGATTGTTCAACTTCCAACATAAAAGAAAAAATTACATTTCAATCGGTGAAAAAAATCGTACTCCAAAACCCCTTGCATAAGTGACAGTCTAATAAATTGGTTCCGATTTTAACTCTGAAAATTCTGTTCACATTATTAGATACGAGATGCGGGGCTGTTCGAAATGCGCTCTATACATAACACCTCTATGGTCCAGGCGTTGACTGCTCTGGCCGGGACAGATCCAGTCCCGAGGCTATGAATGTTCTCGCGCCATTCATGAAATCATCGGTCAATAAATAATGGGGAAATCGCCTTTGGACGAGCGATTTGCGTTGGAAATGGATAACAAGATATAAGTGATAAGCACCCCACGGAAACGTGTATCCCCTTTTGCGTGGATTTTCCTCCGTGAATCGGCTATCGGTTGGATCCGGGTAGAGTTCACGGGCAAAATGTATTTAATAGTCGTTTTTACTTGAAGAAGAAGTTTACATACCTGGTTCGAATAATAAAAAATAATAATTTGAATGGTAAAAAATATCGTTTCAACGCAGAGGTTTTTTTCTTCCGAATTAAATGGGATTAATAAATCTTAAACTGTGCATGGGCTTCTATATCTGAACAACAATTCATCTTTATACACCATTCTTTCCGAAAGTTTTTTTTTTCACTTTTTATGTACATTAAAATAGGAGATTATTATTTTTTCTACATTAGTTTCCGATTTTTTACTTTTCCTCCAACGTTTGAATAAATCTGTCTACGTAATAGAAGGATTGCGGACCTTGAATAAGCAAAAACGTAAAACAAAACCAAATAAATTGATATATTACTTCAAGATTACCATAAGATCAAAAACATTACCAAAAGAGTTTATCTATACATTTAGAAATATAACCCACTTCATAATTTCAAAGGATTGTATTTGGTAATTTTTCTTTACGGCAATTTCTAAAAATATTGCTATATTATTTTTGAATACACAAAACCATTGTTATAAACCCAAAATATACACAGTAATGGAAAAACCCATTAAAAACTTTTAATAGTGATAGTTCTTCAAATCAATATATTTCTCACACACATACTATTTACAGTCTTAAATTGAAGCCAGATATAGGCCATATTTTGAATGGATAATTGTAATAGGAAAAGGCCTTTTCCCATCATAGTATCCAACAAATAATAGAATATTTTATTTCCTCAGAGACAGGCATGTGTGATAGCGAGGGAAAGTAGAAGTTCAACGAATGAACTTAATTTGATTTCTGGACATATTTTTCGAAACCTTCCTGATAAAATATTTATCTAGAGCAGCAGAACTTGCTTCGGAATTTAATTCTCCCGAGCCATTCCTCTTTACTTTCAGGTAATCTTCAGGCGTGTATCGAGTGGTGTTACCGGAAAAAGATGCGACGGAAATATCGAAGTCTTTTTATATTACTGTGTGCCTCTTTCCTATTTACTCTAAGCTTTGTTTTTATGATAAATCGGGGGGAAAAACTTAGTGGAGGATATTTTTAGTTTTTTTTTTTAGTTTCTTTTCTTGTTTTAGGAAAGTTAAATAAAGAAATAACAAAAATAAACCTTCAAACAATGTTGAACTGAACAACTTTGAAATCACTATACATTCATTTGTTGGAGTTTATTCAAAGTTTATATTAAACGCGCTTTATTGTGTTTCTAAAACACTCGAATTCCTTCGATTAGATCAGTGATTCTCAACTCAAATATGTCTGCGGACCACTTTACTTAAATTTGAACCTCGTGCGAACCATCCCTATCCCTAACTTTATCTTTAAAAGTTTAACCTTTTTTTCAAAGAATTCATTCCTCAGAACACTCTTAAAACGGCATTTTCAAGACTGAGTAAAATATACTCAAATCTGAATATTTCACAAACTCAAACTGGCTCCGAATCCAATTTACTCAAGTTTGAAACATGCTTAAAATCATTTATGAAAATATTCAGATACTCAAAAATTATACATCATGGCCTCTGTCAAAATAAACCTTCGAGAAGGTAAAGTATTTGATCAGAATGACTAGTCTATCTAATTGTAATTAGAGTGTGATGCCGCATCCGACCCAGGGGGCTATCACGTTTTTACATTATAACAAAGCCTGAGTTTCCACAGATTAATTTCATTAATAATAAAATGCAAAGATTAAACAAAAATACACATAATTTGAGTGGTGACTATTGAATTGTTTGAAACTTAGTATTTCTGGTATTTCAAAATTGAAAGAATTGTGTTTCCATATTTGAAACAAAAAGTTTCACATCAAAATGAAACTATGGATGTACAGTTTTGAAATCATCATTTTTCTCAGTGAAAGGGTCTGAAGCTTGATTTTTTTTTCTGAAGTAGGAGAAACCGAATCTAAGGGGCCGTTCAAAATTAAAAACAATCTCCGGTTCAAAAATGGGATTTCTTTTATGTTTGAATTCAAAATCGTTGAAATTCCTCAACATGACATCGAAGAAGTTTCTAAATTTGTGGACGGTCCCTTTTTCAAAACTCAAAAAAGTGCTAACTTTGGAAATTAGTTTCACATTGAATACTTAAAATATTTTCATGGAACTTTTTCCAGTCAGTTTTTCATAATATTGTATGTTTCTTAATGAATGATGAGTAAATTTCATGTGTAATAAGGAAAACTATATTTTTTTAAAATTTCAATACCTTTTTTGGGTAAGTTTTGGGTAAGACCACCTGTTGTGAACCACTGGATTAGATAAACAAGTTGATAAGAGAAGAAAACTTACTCAAATTTTAGACTCACAAGACTCTTTAAAATTTTAACAGCCATTTTTTTTTAAATTTTTGAATAGTAAGTAACAGGGTGGATTTTTTAAAGGTTTCGCTGAAACACATTAATTTGCCTTTCTGTTTTAATATAGCGTCGCTGGCATCATGATATAACTATACCGTTTCCCCAGCACTACCGGAGAGGAGGAAAACTTAACATGGACACAGCGATAACAAAACTAGCAACATATTGCTAGTTTTGAAAAGCAGCGGTTCCAGGACTTATACGTAAAACAGTTTATTACGGGTGATAAATAAGAAATCATTATTATTAGTATTATTGTACGAATCGTATTTTTGTCGTGCTATAGTATTATTGTCGAATTATTAGTACGAAATAAAATTGTAAGTTAAAAAAGGGAATAAATCCAAAAACCAAGTTTTGAGAGAATCGAAAAACAACCTGTTTAAGTAATATAATTTTAATTATATAACCACCAAATGGTTTACTGAATATTCAAAACCCTATTTAGAACTCAGAACAATCATCGAAAAAATACGTTCAAAATAAGCTAAAAAAACTACAGTTGAAAGAATTATGATACTTCAGCAGAAAAAAATCTTAAAAACCACTTAAATTGACAATTTACCTATACATCTGCTTAGTTCACGGCACAAAAGTGAAAAATAAATAAACAGACAAATCAAATTAAACTAAACAGTATTATGAAACTGAGTCGCTAATCAAGGCAGTTTAAGTAATATTAACGGAGCCAAAAACATTCAATGGATTAAAAAGGTAAAACCACTGTTAAATTAAAAAAATATATATTATTTTGTATTAGTTTACAGCACACAAAGAATAAGAAAAGAAAGACTAATTAACATAAGTTTTACATTAAATAAAAAAATACAATGATATATACCTAGATGGAGTAATTATATTTTTCCTTTTTACACTCATGTGTAGAATGAAGCTCGGAGACTTATTTTTACGTTATCATCAATTAAAATAAACACAGTGGTAGCTTTATCAATTGAATTTTCAAGCTATTTTAAAATTTATCTTTTCCTAGATGCGTTACTGGTCAGTTCGGTTTGTTTGAAAGAAAGTTTGATGTTCTAGCTGCACTCTAGGCATTTAAAAACAAACAAAATAGAGGTGACTGAGGAAACTCTTGGAAAATGAAATAAAATAAAATTATCAACTTTTTATGTATTACTTATTTTGACGGCCATATTAACCATTAATCTATCCTAATGTTAACCTGGAATCAAACTTTTTCGCCACCTCTGTAGTAAGCTCTTGTAAACCCTATGATAAGAATTCCAATGCGAAATATCGCGACTGACATGTTCAGGCGTAATGTAGCAGAAAGATACAACCCAAAGTAACGCAACTTCTTACCTTTATTTTAAAAGTAATTAGTGATCTCCGTGCTGATATTTAATCGAAAAATTTGGGATTTCTCTTTAAAAAAAAACATTTTATTCATCCTCTGGAGATAGTTCGGTTGTTTCACAGCCTGAACTCTTATCCACGTTACGAAAAGGTAATTTCAAACAGTACTAAATTATCAGGATGATAAACAGAATATTTTGGGTAAAAAATAAACACATGGACGCAAACACCAATTAATACTCATTTAATCTGTATCAGCGCTATTCAAATTGAGGAATTGATTTTAATTGATTCAATGCAACTCCGGATCGGATTCCATTATTATACTAAATCATGGCCAGAGTTTAAATTATTAATCAAAATTTAACCATCAAAGTTGTCTTTTAGATGAAAACGTTATTATTCAATATATTATACCCTGGGAAACTCTATCAGTTGAAATTTTAAGCCATTTTTGGAAATTGGCTTTTTCTAGATGGAGATGTGAAATAACCAACATTCGAAAAATGCTTGATGTTCTAGCACTCTAGGCAATTAGAAACAAACAAAATAGCGGTGACTGAGGAAACTCTTGGAAAATGCATTTGAAAATAAAATAAAATAAAAGTCTCACCTTTTTATGTATTATTTTGAGACGCTTTGTGTATACTTTTACCAAAATACCCACTAAATCGTTTGTCGCATTTCTGTGCTTCACGCAAAAACGTTCTTGTTCTTAATATTCCCAGGCTCAACTCATAGAAATCCACAAAACACTTTAAAAAATGCCCAAAGGACTATACCTCCACCACGACTTTTATTTCTGAAAATATGACGTCACATTCGATAAAAACGTTTGTTTGGCGAAATATCGCGATTAGGCGCAACGTAGAAAAAAGAGATACCCGAAGTAACGCAACTTCCTACCTTTATTTTAAAAGTTAATTGTAGTGATCTCCGTGGCGATATTTATTCAAAAATTTGGGAAAAAAATTAAAAGGAACATTTTATTCACCCTCTGGAGACGGTTCAGTCGTTTCACAGATTAAACTTGAACCCCACATTTAGAAAAGATGATTTCAAACAGTACTAAATTACTATTATGATGATAAGCAGAATATTTTTGGTAAAAATAAACACAGCAGCGTAAACACTAAATTATATTATCATTTAACCTATGTCCTATAATATCAGCGCTACTCAAATGGAAAGATTGATTCCTAATTGATTCAATGAAATTTGACCGGATTTCATTTTTATTCCGAAACCAGGCCAGATTTTTCCTTATTAATCAAAACTTAATCTCCAAAGTTGTTTTTTCAGATGAAAATTTAAGCAATAATTATCATTTAAATTAAATCCTGGGGAAACTCTATCAGTTGAATTATCAGGCTATTTTAAAAATTAGCTTTATCTAGATTGAAGATGCTCATGGATATACACAAAGGAAGCTTGATGTTCTAGCACTTTGGGCAATTAGAAACAAACAAAATAGCGGTGATTGAGGAAGCTCTTGGAATTAATGAAATAAAATAAAATTCTCAACTTTTTATGTATTATTTTGAGACGCTTACCAAAGTACGCACTTAAAGGTTTGTTGCGTTTCTGTGTTTCACGCGAAAACCTTCTTGTTCTTAATGAAACGTTCCCAGGCTCAACTCCATAGAAATCCACAAAACAATTTAAAAAATGACCAAAAAGAACTATACCTCTGCCACGACTTTTATTGTTGAAAATATGGCGTCACATCCGATAAAAACTTAACTATTTCATTCCACGATGCGCGCATGCATGCGCAGTCGATATTTTTAACATCTTTGTCAGCAAACATATCCATACAACATTGTGTTCAAGTTTTGCATAAAACCTTTTTAAACGTAAACCGAGGTTGTGACGTCGTATGTTTATCTGTCACGATTTTCTCGAAAACTATGGGTCGTAGAGGTATAGTTATATCGACAGGTATAGTTATATCTGGCTGTGCAGAGTTTGGGTAGACTTGTTGAAACACCCTGAATATGTTTTACAGGGTGACAGGAATATTCAATGATCATATTAGTTTCAATGATCAATGTATGATCATTGAAAATTCCTTCTCCGATCGTCATTTTTCTAAATACCATAACACTAAGGGAACTCCATTCCTTGGCTAAAAGATTAATATTGCACGTTTTAAAACTCACCCCACGGTTTAGCAAGTGATTCAATTTCTATCAAATTTAGGGTGTAAATACGAGCAATACGGATACTGCTGTACCTCATGCAGTAATTTTTTTCATTCTATTATGTTTTGTTTCGTTAAACTGGTCTTCGCAAAACATCATTTTGTAACGCTCTAGCACTACATTAGGTCCTAGCTCTTTAAGGATGTATCTGCGCCCCCCATTCCTATTCGAAATATGCTTATCTAAGTCCCCTCTACCTCCCCACCAAATATTGATGATGAAGTCTGAATCACCATGTATGGGAAACTCACCCTGGGAAACTCTATCAGTTGAAATTTTAAGCAAATTGAGAAATTAGCTTATACTTGATCAGACACTGCGATTATATGGTTGAAGTGAAGAAAGCTTGATGTTCTAGCACTCTAGACAATTAGAAACAAACAAAATAGCGGTGACTGATGAAACTCTTGGAAATTGAAATAAAATAAAATTATCAACTGCCCAAAGAGCTATACTTGTATACCATATGACTTTTATTTTTGTCGAGCTATCGGCTACAATTAGCCGGACGCTCGTAGCAAGAAGTAAGACTTTTATTTTTGAAAATATGACGTCACATCCGATAAAAACTATTTCATTCCACGCATGCACGCGCAGTCGAAATTTTAACATCTTTGTCAGCAAACATATCCACAGAACTTGGTGTTCAAGTTTTCGATAGAATCTTTTTTAACGTAAACCAGATGTAACGTCATATGTTTATTTGTCACGATTTTCTCGAAAACTAAGGGTCGTATAGGTATAGTTATATCGGCATTTTTTACCTACTCTTAGCAAGGAATCTGGCAGAGAAGAGTTTGGAATGTATTGTACTTACTAGTGTTTTTCTCATAAAATATCATTTCTCATGCTTCTATACTCGACAGCAACGTTTCCTGACGTCACTACGCGGAAGCAGAAACTGCGTAAACAGAAAGCCTGTTGGTTGGTTTGCTAGGAGGAGTAATAAAAAGACACTATATATAATACATGGGTTTCACTAAATACTAATCATATTTTCAAATTGACGTTTCTTCACTTCTCTCAAATTCGGACACAGCGCTGGGAACTTCTTTGTTTGTTAGTGACGTCATAGGGTCAGGAAACGTTGCTGTCGAGTATATAAATGTGTGTGTCTATCAATTGTAGGTTCTTCTCACTTCAATTGGATTTAAAGATTGGAGTTTTCACTTAAAGAGACCTATTACAGTTGACTCCGCTTAATGTGATCACTTTTGTCCAAGAGTAGAATGATAACAATAAGCGATTTGATTCTAGAAAGTTTTAAACAGTGTTGTAACTCGAGTTTAAGCTTTAAAATCACAACTATGTAGTCCAAATTGGAGTATTTAAAACGATTACCTGTATTTTGCAACTTTTACATTCTTAAAGAAAAATACGAGAGTGGAACATATAACACTAATAAATTAATAACTCATTTTGTATGACTTGTGTTTAAATTGACCTTCGAACGGTAAAAAAATAAGGTTTCTAGGGGATTTCACCAGATTTTGATCACATTAAGCGATACATTTTGCGTTAGTTTAAATAGGAGTGACTGGGACCAGTCGATTTCGAAAACATCATCCGATTGATAACATTAGCCGTGATCACAGTAAGCGGAGTCGACTGTATCTCTTTATAGTATGAAAGGGAGACGGTACATCACCCAGACAGGCTGAGGTAGATCCAAAGAGGCATGCATCCTCCCCAGCACCTGGTTCCTCCCCACTTCCGGCGGCGGGCGCAGGGGGTGATAACGGGCCAAAAAAGCGCCCCATCTGGCAACAAAGGCCACGCGCCGCCCATTGTGCGCCTAGCGGTCCGCCCGCACTCGACGCGATGGCACTACTACAGAAAGTATTCGTTACTCCCAACAAATTTGCCCTCACTCTTAATTAAAACGGTATTTTCAAAATTGAGTAAAAAATATTCAAATCTGAGTATTTCACAAACTCAAACTGGTTCCGAATCAAATTTACTCAAGTGTGAAGCATGTATGTATAAACTCATTTCTGACAAATATGCAGGTACTCATAAATGATACATCGTGTCCTCATTTACGAGCGAGTGCATGTTTCAGGAGTATAAAGCATTGGCCAGTATCCGTCTGGCAATATCGGCCTCGTCAAAATTACCCCCATCCACGGTACAGAATTTGATCAGAATGTGACTAGTCCATCATTTAACGAATTAAGAAAGTGACGATTCTTCCTGTAATTTGAGTGTGATACCGCAACTGGGTAAGACGGATCATCACGTATTAAAAACAGCCTAGATTTATTAGTAGCATGAGGAACATGTACTGCAAAGTTCATAATAAAAGAAAAATACACATAATTTAAGTGGCGATTATTGAATGTTTGAAACTGGGTATTTCTGGTATTTCAAAATTGAAAGAATCGTGTCTTCATATTTGAAACAAAAGGTTTCATATCAAATTGAAACTATCGATGTTGTATTCAAATTTGAAATCGTCATTTCTCTCAGTGTAGTATATCTCCTATTACGGCTAAATTCCACGGACAAAATCCAAACAAAAATTATCAAATTATCCTAACATAGTACGTTATTCTTCATTATAATCTACCGATAAAAATAGGAAAAAAATATCAGAACAGTTAGAAAAAATATTATTTAAAAAAACAGTCATTTGAAAGCTATTGGTATTATAAACCTCAAGAAAAAAATTGCATGTGCACGTGCTTTTAAATTAGGTTTAGGAACAAAATATGCTTTTCAGCAATGCAATGATCCCATGTTAAATGTATGGCTGATACGAATGTTTGTTTGGGCTTTCAAATCGCTTCATTTTTTTAAATAATTTTTATCAAACTGTTCTGGTATTTTTTGGTTGATTATAATGAAGAGTAACATACTATGTTAGAGGAAAATTTTTGTTTGGATTTTGCACGTGGAATATAGCCGTAATAGGTATACTAGTGCAAATTTGTTGGGTGAACGAATACTTTCTGGAGTGACTGTAGAAACAAAAAACAAGGGGATACTTGAGGGAGTACCTAAGTTTTTAGACCTTCAAACTTCAGTATAACCAGCCTTTTAATTTTAATCAAATTTATATTATATCTGGCTATGTTTTATGTATTTTATATTGTGAAATATTTATATATTTTTAACATGTTTTTTTTTTACAATAAAGACTTCCCGAACTTCTTTTACCCCATAAACTGACAAGTTGAGGGGTGCTATGAAAATTAACAGTAGCTGGAAAAGACATAATTGAACATAAACTTTCTCTAGTATGATTGTCATATTAAAGAGAGTTATAATCTAATGTTACAGAATAACAGAATTATTCCCTTTCCCTGCATGATAACTATCAATTTCCGCAAATTAATCTCCCCACAATTCTATAACCTACTCTCTTTAAACTACCAATCATATGTATATATTAAGTTATTCATGTTCTGTTCTATCCATCCCCAACTAACCGGGCTTAAACATACACCAAACCAAGCCATAGTGTACTCAAACTGATGATGTAGGAGAATAATTATCAATTTAATATAGGAACGTTTTGATGACCACCCCAACAGGCTAATATTCTTATCATACTGTAATGGAGAATATAGGGATAGGGAAAAATTAACTGGGTAAAGAATAGAGTTGGTGTTTTTAAAAAGTAATACTTTCATGGACCCATAGCAAAACCCTCATTTATACTTGGAACTCAATCATTCACAATTTTTCTCGTATTACGTTCATTAAGATGCAAATTCTACCCCATTGATTCTACCTAAAAACGTATAAGAAAGCTACATTGAGTCTATTAAATATGTAATTGAAGACTTAAGGGTAACTTTAGGTCCTCTCAATGGATGCTACTTTTCAGAGGATATTTGGTCCCCTCCCGAAATAAATTTCTATACGCGCCACTGATGATATCCTCCCAAAAGTGGAGTTCATGGCATTCAAAACCAAGTCCTGACTTCAAGCGCTAAGAATATCACCCTAGAACAGTGGTTCCCAACTCAAAGAAGTCTGGACCTTTTAAGTCAAAAATTGGAATCTTCACGGACCACCCTTCGTAGCTTACCATCCCTATCTTCACAAAATTGTAAGATGAAAGTTTATTATCCCTAATTTAGCATGGAATTTTACATACTGCTCTGAAATCTAACTATATTTTACGAAATATTTAATTGCATCTCACGAGATTTTGTAATTTTTGTTGTTAGATACCTAAGTAAATCTTCGGAACCCACAAAATTTGCGTCTAACTGTTTTCCAAACTGAACTCCCTTAAAATATTTATACTAGAAGAAAGAGTTGTTATTAATTTAGTGGTGACTGTTATCCCCACAAATTACATAGCCGAAAGTATAATTCAATTTTTTCTTGTTCAATTAATTCCAATTTCTATTATTTATATAGGAATATTTTTTTGTGCTTCCCGGTCTCTCCAAGGACCACTTCAAAGACACTCATGGACCACCAATGGTCTGCCGGTTGGGAACCACTCATGGGCGTCATTTAGGGGGAGCAGGGGGGGGCAATTGCCCCCCCCCAAGGTTTCCACTCTTAAGTGAAAAATTGCTGAGAGTCCCTGGAAAATTTTGTAACTTCCACAAGGAGCAACAGATTTAACTCAAAACATCCCAAAAGCAGTTAAAGCACTACTTTTGAGGGTCTAATTTCAAAATTTTTTTGGGGAGAACCCCCAATCCCCCTCCTGACCTTTGATGTCTGTTATACAATTTGTCTCCCTTCAAAATTCTGCCGCTTACAAGAAGCAGTTCCCTTTGGGAACCAAAGAGTTTGAAGCCCCTAGGAGTTTGGTTTAAAGGGGAATTTTCAAAAATTTTTACTGGGGGAGGATCTCCGCCCCCCCCCCTTGAAAATTTTACGTTTATTTATAACTTTTTTTACCCTAGAAAATTCTATGCTTTACAAGGAACTGTTCTTTTTGAATGTAACCCAAAGTACCTCAAAATGAGCTGAAACTCTACTTTAAAGAGGCAAATTTCAAAAACTTTTCTGGGGGAGGACCCCCAGACCCCCCTTTAAAATTTTTAAATATATATTATGTTATACAGTATATTTTCCTTGAAAATTCTGCCACTCACAACAAGCAGTTTCCTCTGGGGGCTCCCCAACGAGGTTGCAAGGGAGATAAAACCCTAGTTTAAAGGGAAATTTTCAAAAAAAATTCTGAGGGAGGACCTCCGGCTCCCCTTGAAACTTTGAAGTTTATTTGTAACTTTTTTCTCTAGAAATTATGTGGTTTACAAGGGGCTGTTCTTTTCGGATGTAACTTAAATTTTGTAAAAATGAAGCAAAATTTAAAAATTTTTAGACCCCAGACCCCCATTTTTACTTAGAACTTATGATGTTGAGTCACCCCCCCCCCAAAAAAAAACAAGTCTGGTTACGGCGTGGCTCAGCCCCACTTAAAAAAAAATCCTTGCCCCCCCCAACCAAAAACTGAAATGACGCCCCTGGAACCACTGCTCTAGAATATTATAGGTCATAGTTAGAGACAAAGACGCTGAAGATTGGACAGCCCGCCCTTCATGACAACAGCTGGATGCCCGCCATCTGGGCAGTTCTTTTAAACTTTTGTGGCTTACCCCACCCTGGTTTAGGGGAAATTAATTTTCTCACCCCACTGGAAACCTAGTAGCTGAGACTTGTTTTGGCAATCAGATCCTCCAAGGGGTGATAGGAAGAGAAAGGGGATGACAGATTTCTTTTTCATTAAATTGGGGGATGTTTTGTAGCTTCAGAAGGAGTATGTCTGAAAAATATTTACTTAAAAGACCGAGGAAGTTATTGGTATGAAAAGTTGTGATAGGTAAGATGACATTTCAAACATATTTAACTGAAATAGATGAAATATCCTCAAACATAAATTTTACGGTTTTAATGAGACTTAAATGCCGTAGTTAAGATAGGGATATATGTCAGAATTGCCAGATACTGGTATAAAAACATTTTTAAGTTCCTATTTAAATTTTTTCAGAAAACACGAGGATTGTCTTTTAGTCTTTTTTGACATACTATCAATAAATACAATGCTAAGGTACTCTCTCGTACCTAAAACTGATTCATAAAATCTTAATGGAACAGATATTTAAAAACTTCGTTTCAACACTGATAGAAAGAACTTACAGTTCATCATTTCTCTAAATTTGCCCCAAGCCAAAAATGTAAGGAAAACGCATTTTTCACGCCAGCCCTCAAAATAGTGTAGCCAGCCTCCTTTGCTTCTATTAGGTTTAGTGGTAAGTTTGTTGGTTAACACAACAAATATAGTACGCTTTTCTTTTGAGAAAACTTAAGAGTAAACCCGCTTTAGATAAAACAAGCGGGATTTTATTTACACTTATATGCCTCTTAAGAGCAATTAAAAACACTTGCACACTCTAATAGAACACATTGCCATCAAATCAGCATCGTTACAATTATGCCATATGATAACAAATAGCACGAGTTACAAAAAACTTGCTGGAAAAGCCTATTCCAAATGCACTATAATAGCTCGATTTAGATTCGTAGACCCACCAAAGAAGTCACAAGGAATTCTTACGGTATTTTTTTCATCGTCATTTTCCATTAAAGAAAACAAGGCCTTAAAGTCGCAAGATTATTTATTTTGCCACCATCCTAAGTGGCAAGGCGATGTATTTGATCGCTCCATCGTGCCACTCCATTTGACTCCATCGCTCCACCTTTCTTTGCTAATTGTGGCCACGAAAGCGAAGTGTGCTGGCTGCTGTTCTAGGCGCTTTCGGCGCAAAAGTAATTAAGGCATTCGGGACAACCGCAGATTAATCGACGCTTTCGGGACCCTAATGAGGTTCTGGGGGAAGGAGAGAATGTTTTTCAAAGCGATCGTTCGGCAAATTTGTTCTGTGCGGATTCGGAAGGTTTTGTACCGAGGCAAGATCGAGAGTTACACACACAGCTTTGATCGCATGAGGATAGCAATGGTCTGAGTCTAAAACTATGAAATTTGATGTAAGCATGGATTCGGGTTTCTTTTTAGATTGTTTATCTCGTGTTGTAGTCGTTTTAGTAAAAAATTAAGTGGCCCGAAAGAGCAGCCAATGTCTAGAAGAAATCAAGTAGTCAATACATTGAGAGAAATGACACTTTCAAATCTGAATACATCGATAGTTTCAATTTGATATAAACTTTTTGTTTCAAATATGAAGACAAGATTCTTTCAATTTTGGAATACCAGAAATACTCAGTTTCAAACAATTCATTAGTCACCGCTTAAATTATATGTATTTTTGTTTTATTAGAAACTTTGCAGTTATAGAACTCAATTGGGATCCCTAACTCGAGTTCTATTTAAAAACGTGATAGCCCGCCTAACCCAGTTGAGGCATCACACTCATGTTACAAGTAGATTTGTTATTTCCTACGTCGTTGGTCTTTGACAAAGGCCGATATTGTCAGAAGGATACTGGCCAATGCTTTGTTTTCCTGAAACATGCACTTGCACAAAAATGAGGACCTGATGTATCATTTTTGAGTACCTGAATGTTTCCAGAAATGAGTTTATACATGCTTCAAACTTGAGTAAATTTGATTCGGAGCCAGTTTGACTTTGTGACATACTCAACTTGAGTATTTTTTACTCAGTTTTGAAAATGACGTTTTAACAGAGTAGGAACAAAAACCAAGGTCGTACTTAGGCATGTGGATTTGTGCAATATGTATATCACAGGGCAACAGAACTTTTGGGGCGGCAAAGTTACACCAAGTCAAAGAAATCCATAATCCACACTTGCAATTCAAGAATTCTTTCACAAGATTTCTCTTACAAATCCATTTAGGCGAAGACTACATTCTTACTAATTTAAAAGGGTAACCAAGTGTGTCTTTTTCTTAATCCAAGCCTACCCAGATAGAACACACACGATGTAATTTTTTATAAACCTTGCTGTAACCTAACGACGCAACCCATTTAAGGTTTTTGTAAGGTCAAACATTGTATCATGGTTTGTATCATGCAAACCCTAATATATTATTGCGGAAAGGATTTTAGGCAAACCTTGTTTGGGGAAACCCAATGAAAATGAAAAGAGAAGGTTAACCGTTAGGTTACATCCTATCTGGGTATATATTTGTCTCTCAATTTGTTTAGAAAAGATGGGGTTCCACGAAATTCCACGAAAAATTGTAACCTAGAACCATGTGGTTTTTATGTAGGAAAAGTGACTCTTTTGGCCTAAAATCGGCAACATCAAGAATTTTGACTTCAATAATAAGGAATGAGGCAGAAATGTTCCTCATTCTCAAAGGAAAAAAGTTGAAGTAAGGGAGCCATTGTTATTCCTAGGATTTTTTTGGAGGAGTAAAAATACTCCTTGACTTTTTAAGAGGAGTGAAATTCAATTATGAGGAGTGAAATACGAAAATAGCATAAACTACATACACAGAGACACGAAAACCGCAATCTAACTCCCTAAGCATCAGAAGAATTTATGAAAAAAAACAAATACTATGGCTGTATGAAAACACACAGTGTTTTGGGTAGGAAAATATTATTTGTTGATTTCGGTGAGGCAAGGTGCATTTTTTAAGCTAAACCTTTGTGAAAAATCCAAAGAGTGAAAATACACCTGGCTAGTTTTTTAAAGAGTATTTCCGATTTTTAAGGAGTGAAATACTCTCTCAGAGGAGTTAAAAATATCTCTGAAGTGAGCGACAAGAAAATTTTAGCACAAGGCGGCAAAAACCCCATACAGGTAAACACAAAGCCTTGCAACAGAAATCTAACAATTTCTCAAAACTAAGTTAAAGGGACTCAAACCACTCTCATTCTAAGCAGCTCACGTGATGGTGTGGAACCAATCATTTTGGGGACACCCTGGGGACAATACAGCAATAATGAAACGCACTGGGTACTTAGGGTGGTATTTACGAAGGAAATATTCAGCACCATAAGTTCCCGAGGAGTCTTTTAAGCCACCAAAGCTTAGATTTCTATCTAGTCAATTTTTAAAACAGATCCTATCATTTGTTTAAGTGGTAATAGTCCGTTTCCAACTGCAAAGTTTTATGATGCTTTCTTAAATTTCTTTCAAGGTGCACAAGTTACCTTTTTTATTTTCATTAGACTCAAAGTATAGAAGTCAGTAGGATTGCAAACAGAGTATTTTTCATTGATTTCTTCACTTGAGTTTTTACCATGTAAATTTTCATTTCTTTTATTATTGCTTGGACTTTAAAGCCTCTAAATGCTGTTTATACTTAGTTAAATTGAGTATAGATTTCAAAACCTGGTTAAGGACTCGGGTTTTGGGTGCAAAAAGGGGTGGTCCAATCTTGATTGATATAAACTACAGTTCGTAGAGGTTACTTAAGAATATAATACCCCATATTGAAGTTAACGAGTTCTTGTAACAAATAAGCAAACAAATCCTGTTGTATTTACAGACATATTTTAAGTCTAAAATATTTTTATTTGACAACCACACTCTTAAAACGGTATTTTCGAAATTGAGTAAAAAAAATACTCAAATCTGAGTATTTCACTCCCTAACAGGCTCCGAATCATAACTCAAGTTTGAAGCATGAATAAACTCATTTCTGGAAATATGCAGGTACTCTACATCATGTCCTCATTTTTAAGCAAGTGCATGTTTCAGGAATATAAAGCCTTGACCAGTATACGTCTGACAATATCGGCCTTTGTCAAAATTACCCCATCGATGGCACATAATTTGATCAGAGTGTGACTAGTCCATCATGCAACGTATTAAGGAAGTGACGAATCAACTTGTAATATTTTAGTGTGATTCCTCAACTGCTTGAGAGGGGCTATCACGTTCTAAAACAACCTAAGAGTCAAAAATGTTTAAGTTCATAAACTGCAAAGTTCAAAATAAAATAAAAATACATATAATTTAAGTGGTGATTATTGAATGTTTGAAACTGAGTAGGTATATCTGGTATTTCAAAATCGAAAGAATCGTGTCTTCATATTTGAAACAAAAAGTTTAACATCAAATTGAAACTATCGATGTATTCAAATTTGAAATCGTCATTTCTCTCAGTGTAGTATACCTCTTATTACGGCTAAATTCCACGGGCAAAATCCTCCACGGTACCCATATGGCAAGACAGGTGATGGTCCACGGGCAAACGGGCTCTCAGTGCATGGTTGGCTTAAGGAGTACGACCCAAGTGAGAGTCCTTAAGCATGGCCAACTAGATTCACAAGATCACAAGGTTATTGGAGAAGCTAGAATTTGTGACTTGTGATAGAACCCTTGACGTTCCTTTTGACCAGTCTTTGATAACATTTCAACTACGTTCTCAATTAAATTAAATTACCTATTAAAATGTAGGTATGTGGTGGATTCCAGAAGTTTGATCTGGATCATTTTGCAGTGATGACCATTAGCACTTTTAACGTACTATAATTTATTACAACATTTAAGCTATGTACTACAGGATATTTACTAGTTGTTAACGAACCAGAGTGCAGAAAGGTACAACCACCTTACACGACATCAAAATAGGTTCTGCTTGTTTTTTGGTACAAAAAAGTCACCACAAACAGGCGGCGCTGCTGAAAATTAGTTTTTAGGGGGTTGGTTGGTTGGTTGTTTAGGGTTTTATGGCGCAAGGCCCCTATTGAGACATACTTCGCCATAGTTTTTTGGGGGAGTTCAGACCAATCAGGGTCCCAGGAGGGTGCCACCCTCACTCTTAATCCCTTGGAATGTGTTGTTCGAAACAATATTATTCCCAGAAAACCGTCTGGTGGGGTGAGCAACCGAAAACAGATCGTTGAACCCAAGACGGTTCCTTTATAATTAAGTTTGAGGTTTCAATATCATCACATGTAGTGTTCGGCAACTAGTGGTCAAAAAATAGTTAACTACCAACTACTAAATAGTCTGGGAAATTGTAGTTGTAACTAGTAGTTAACTATTTTTTCCTGGGACTAGTTGCAACTAGTAGTTAACTATTTCCCAAAGTAGTTAACTACTAGTTAACTAGTCTATTTAATTTCATAACCTACTTTTTTGCAAAATTCTAATACATCTTTCTTATCTATGTCACAAAAAACCTTTATACTTCGCGCAAAAATTGTCTTTATTTCTGGTTATGGAATTTGAGTACTCTACCTTTGATAAAAATTTTAATTATCTTTTTAAATTTTAAATAATTTTTTTTTGAAGTAGTTGAAAATTTGAAAGTAGTTTTAACTAGTAGTTAATTAAAAAGTAGTTAAACTACTAGTTGATCGGTAGTTAACTACTAGTTGCAACTAGTTCTAGTTAACTAGTGCGGAACACTACTCACATGTATATTTTAATCAAACTTTTAAGGCATTACAAATATTCTTTTTCAAGCTGACGATTCATTTAACATTAAAGAAATTGAACGCCCTGAAAAAGTTGATGGATTTCCACCCATGTCCCCCTAAATATCTCGCATCTTGAGAGAGGCCCTCCCTGGGCTATCAGAAGACGCTCCGGGTGACAAGACAAGAAGTGAGCAGGATGTCGCGAGTGTTTATTTCCGCCAAGTCGGCGAGAAAAACAAAAGCAGCATCGCGTTGGCGGCCAAGATATTATTTATCCACCACATCCACCATGTATTGGTTGCGAGAGATTCTGTAAACACGAGTTAGAATACGAGAGAAATGGCCCATTGAGAGTTTTTATGCGGTTTTTACTCACAGCTGTTGATGACACCATACATGTGTATGTAAAAAGTAGGTTAACGGTGCATAAATGATTAATGATTAATAAATTAATAAAAAAATGACTGATTTATATGCATTTATACATAAAAAATTCCATAGTTAAAAACATGAATATATACTCCTTTCGTTACATTGGTGTTTTTATACGTCGAAATAAAATAAGAGAATAACTAATAAATAATAGAATAACTAATAATAATAAATAAAGAATAATAGAATAACTAACTAAAATTCAATTCCACCTACCATTTGCTGAATTTCCTTTTACTACCAGATTTCATGTTCCTTTAAGTTTTTCATAACAAATCTCTTAACTGAGCTTTTATTAGGAAATTGGAGCTTCAAGCAGCAATAGATGATAATCTGCATAAATAAAAATACATAAAATTTAATATTCTACTATCTACAATAAGTAGTGCATGATATCAATAGTGCTTTTGTTTATACACAGGGTGTTTCAAAAATCCCTTTTATTTGGAAACACGTCTCTTAGGGTCATTGAAGTAAGGTCTACCCGTAAGTGACCATGGAGAATCTATTGAAATAACTTACAGCGCACATAAGAAAAAGTTCGAAAATTTGCAAGTTTTTCATTGTTATTATGTAGTTTTGTGGGCTTTTTAGTTAGATGAAGAAAAAAAATTAAAATCATAAAAAAAACTTTGCAAATTCGCGAACTTTTTCTTTTTTTGAGACCTAAAAAAGTGCTTTTTTCCACATGCTAATATCTTTTTTTAGCTAATATCTATCTAATATCATAAATTCACGATATTTTCATCAAATTTTTTCCAGTGAGTTTGCTACAACATTTGCAACAATACTCTCATTCAGGTTTTTGCTCCTCAAGTTTTTTAATGAATTTTTTAAACTTTTTTAAGGAAAAATACTTTTGAAACACCATGTATTAGTAAGCTGTTTCAAAAGTTAGCAACATACGTTCCCATTCTAAGTAGACGCTATCTTTATTGAGCAATTAATAGAAGCGTTTATTTCAGAAATAACGAAATTTTTCAAAACAGAGTAATGGGTGTATGTTTTATTCCAAAACCAGATCTTTAATACTATTAATCAAAATTCAATCACCAAAGCTGTTTTTTTAGATGAAAACGCCATTGCCAATTCAATTAAACCCGGTGTGAACTCTATTAGTTGGAAATTCAAGCTATTTAAAAATTTATTAGCTTTATCTAGATAAACCCTCCGACGATATGACGAAAACGAAGGAAGCTCGATGTTCTAGCACTTTAGGCAATTAGAAACAAACAAAATAGCGGTGACTGAGGAAACGCTTGGAAAATGAAATAAAATAAAATTTTCAACTTTTGATGCATTATTTTGAGACGCTTATTAGAATATTAGGCACATTTTAGAGCATAAGAAATTCAAATAACGTGCTTTTTATGTTTGTATGCGACATCGCTTGATTAATTGGGGGTTAAATTAATTTTTATTTAATTACATAAAAAATACCAGCAATTAGAAAAGTTCACTATTTTTTTTGTACGGTCCATCAGGCTGAAATCAAACTATATGACTTAAGATTTTGTACGAAAATCTGTGAACAATTTAAATTAATCAGTCATTCTATTTTAGTTTCAAGTTTTACAAAACAGATTTTTACACTACAGATAAGGAACTGAAGAAAATGTCTCTTTAAATTTAAAACACTATTTCTGTCTCGATAGGCTAGGCATAAAATAAGAAGATATTAATTTGTAAATTACGTTAAATTTTAATACATAAATTGAGGCTAAAATCCTGTGTTTATTGGAATAGCATTCTAATTTCGAAAAGGCGATAGATTAATTTTTTTAAGTTACATAAATAAGAAACCCGAAGTTACAAAATCCCCATAGTAGTTTATCACAAAACATTTAGTTCGAGAAGGGCGTCTTTTAACCCCTTTACGAAAGAAAAACCACCCGAAACATGCACACCGGAGCTATTTTTTGCAGGAAGCTTCGAATTTTAAAGCTGCCAAGACGACAATAAAGGCAAGCTGAGTTGGAAAGAAATTAATAGCTCCGGAAGTGAAAACTCTACCACAGAGGTATACTTTCAGCCGTTTATCAGGGTAGGCTTTTTTTTTCGAAGGGTGTAGTATGGGCAACAGTTGATAGTTCATTGTTAGAGGATGCAGCTTGCATCGGGGCGAAACCGAAGAGCAAATGCCTATTTTCCCCCAGGCCTCGGCAGCTGGTACGGCACAGCGTTCGCACCTTTTAATAATAGTCTGACCAAGGACTTTCGTCTTCTTTGGTTTTAAGAGAGAAACCCTTTATTTTACCAAAAAATTTTTACCGTATTTTACGGTAGATAAGCCGCGCACACGATAATTACACGATTTACAATGATTTCACAGGGGAATTGAATTTTTAAATTAAAACCTAATAGTTTATAGCAAATTTAATATATGCCTATGTATTTAGTTAAAAATGCAACTATCTGAATCTATTACTTATAATAAATACAGAATTAACTTGTAAAATTTAAGTGAAACAACATACCAACTTTTACTTTACCCAAAAACTTAAAATGAGAAAAATCCCCAATTAAATTTTAAAAAAAAACTAAATCTCTTTGTTATGATTTTTTTCACAAACGCTCTTTTTCATCTATACCTATCATACTGAAGCTCACCTTGCAGTGGTTCACTTGTACTCCATTGCATTGTTTTTAATTAATATTATTAAAAATATTATTATTTATTTTTTATTTTATTTTTTATCTATCACTAGTTGCTCATATGGGTCACTGCGTGACCCCTGACCTGAGTAATCAATACCACTTTAATAATTTTTTTTCTATTTTTTTTTAGTGCAAACGTATATGTGTTTTTTTTCTATGTACATTTTTAGTTTTGTTTCATGTATGCTTGGATGAAATTTATTGATTACAATAAATTATTGTTAATAATAATAAACAGACTGCATTCACTTTGTACCGCATGTTTGAAAAATAAACAACAAAGCGGTACATACACGAAAAGTCCAGAACGATGTTTCTACACTCAAAATGTGTCCATCGATTTTTGACTTGGCTAAAAAATTAATTTGCATTGGTCCGAAATACGGCGCTTTTTATGGGACTAAAAGGTTCTACCATACATGGCTCGATGGGGGCTCCCTTTTTCCCCTATTTTCCATAAATTAATAACCGCTTCTTATTTGGAGTAGGGAATATCTCACAGAATGAAGTGAAGGAGTGCTTTTTTAGCCGGCCTTGAGATGAAATTATTCTTGTCGGTGGTTATTTCAATATCGATTGGGGGAGAAATTATTGCGGGATGTAAAACTTCCCCTGTCTTTTGCCTCCTTCCACAATTTTTCTCGGCTGAGGGAAAGGAGACCACAAGGCAGTAGGGGTGAAGACAAGACGTTGGAATTATGCGAAATGAAGATTTATGGGGGAAATTGTGAATTGTTATTTATGGGCAGGAAAAATGGAAAAGGGGAACAAATATGCCAAAATAAAGGGGGCGAGATAGATTATTCATTGCTATTCCTTTCATGTCTCCTTGCGAGTACCTTCGATCACATTTCACGTCATGGAAAACATAATATCCAAGTTACTCGGGGAAGTTTGGAGAGTGGCGTCTATCGGGAATTAGAAATGCTTTTGTTCAGCGTAAAATAAATATACAATGAGACCATTCATGATACTGTAATTAAAATAATAGCCAAATGTACTACTCTTATTACTTGGATCTAACCCATCTTTTGTGACGTGGGCGTTTGGAAACGTGATAGAACATTAATGAAGTCCAAAACGTGTTAGAGGAGTTGCCTCATTGTAAGTAGCTCTACTAAACTTTTTAGCTGCTAACTAACTACACAAATACGAACGAGCCCGATATTCGAGACATTGAAGAAAGATATTTAGCTTTATAGAGATAGTTTAACCAGCTATAGACTCTTTGGAGTTCCGTAGAGTCTTTCCAGGGGGCGTCACAAACACTACTGAAAATATTCACATTATCTTCTAATCTAAAACATCCCATATAATCCAAAACCTTTTTCAACCTAATGATTAATAATTTAAAATTTTAAAAATTTTGCGCTCAATTTATCAACAGAAGGGGGTGGTTGATTTTTAAAGATAAATATTAATGAAGAAAAGTTGGTGAAAATTAGAAGATATTTGGAAGTTGTACATTTTTTATCTGCTTTTAGTTTAATGGTATCACCAAGTTTCCAATGGAAAAATCTTTTTTTGACTCAATCCAAAATTTAAAAAAGACTTTCAAGTTTTAATTACTTTTTAAAGTTTACTCTTTTCTATACGAGGAGTGTTTTAGAAGAATTTTCAGTCAGTAAAGGCCCCGCGAGCCAAATAAAAAATTTGGGAATCACTGAACACTAGACCATCTGTTAATAGAAACAACAACAAACCGATGACATAAAAACTTAATTTTTGTCAACCACATTTTGTTGTAGTACCCTACAATCTCACTACAATACAACCCCCTTACTATCCCAATTTACGTCTCTTTTTCCACCCAAACGGTTCGAAGCTTTTTCCAGAAAATTCCCTACTGCCATTCCCGGAAAGGTTGCCCTTTTGAGGTAACCTTTTCCGGGAAGTTTCGGGAATTCCATTCGTGCGGAGGCCGAGGAGCTGCTGTTTTCTTTCGGACGAAGAGCAGAGCTGCTGTGACGTCATGCAGAGATCCGATCAATGCTTCAGCCACTCTGGGCCAGCTAATGGCATTTGATGGAAGCGTCAATCAAAAGAACGGAAAAACTT
The DNA here is from genome assembly GCA_963680715.1 of Tetragnatha montana. Taxonomy (NCBI): domain Eukaryota; kingdom Metazoa; phylum Arthropoda; class Arachnida; order Araneae; family Tetragnathidae; genus Tetragnatha; species Tetragnatha montana. Next base: position 56,329,010 of record OY796679.1, read on the forward strand.
CGCGGAACAAGTGGGAGTGCGGAACTGTTCGCAAGATTCCTTAAAAACCGAGGGTTGCCCTTGACCGGATGGAGATTTATAGGAACATATTTCGTTACAACTACGAGATGATACAAAACTAATAGACCGGGAGCCAGCAACATATTTTGTCAGTCATTTCCTCTCAAGCGATATTTGGTGGAAAATTTCAGGGAGTTGGTGAGCGTCAGCTGCTTGTCCGTGGGTGGGTTGAGCGGTGGGAGCCCCCCAAACACTCCCCCCCCCCACACAAAAAAAAAATTAAAATTTTCAGTCATTTCCTCCCGGCTAAAACTTTGATACATTATAGTAGACCCAATATCTAGAAGAAAAAAATTCGTCAGCTGGCTGTAGGGCGGTGGAATAGACGTCAGCTGGTCGTTTTAACATTTGGAGCGTCTTCCTCAAAGATTCTTATCAATGAATGAAGCGGTAGGGTTTCCACAATACTTCAAGTTATGGCTATTTTCATCCAATCTTTGACCAATCTTTGAAGAGACTTTGACTTTGTGTGGGGGGGAGTGTTTGGGGGGCTCCCACCGCTCAACCCACCCACGGACAAGCAGCTGACGCTCACCAGGCTTTATGATACAACTCCCTGAAATTTTCCACCAAATATCGCTTGAGAGGAAATGACTGACAAAATATGTTGCTGGCTCCCGGTCTATAACCTGTTGATATACCAAACAATCCTGGTCAGCTATGCTAGCAGAAAACCCCTGTAATTTTTGCAGAAAAAAAAACGTTAGGTATATTTATACAGATTCGGTACCTAGTTAGACTACAGAAAAATTGTATCACGTTCAGAAGCAACCTGTATCAGTTGAGATTTGCCTGTAGTCTGACTACAGATTCTGTATAAATATAATAGGATGAATGCCCTGGACAAATTACTGGAGTTTTCTGGTAGCAAAGCTAACAGGATTTCTTTGTTAAATCAACAGTATTTTTAAGCGGGTATATGTCAGCGATAGAATTTTGAAATGTTTAAGAATATGAGGTCCTTCTAAGGCACCGTTTCCACTCATTCAATCTGTTAGTCTTTTTCAGATTGTCGTATTGTCGTACACTCTTAAAACGGCATTTTCAAAACTGAGTAAAAAATACTGAAATCTGAGTATTTCACAAACTCAAACTGGCTCCGAATCAAATTTTCTCAAGTTCGAAACATGTGTAAACTCATTTCTGAAAATATGCAGGTACTCAAAAATGATAAATCATGTCCTATGTCAAAATTAACCCTTTCGATGGTACAGTATTTGGCCAGAATGCGACTCCTGGTTCATTTGTAATTAGAGTGTGATGCCGCATCTGAGAGGCGGGGTATCACGTTTTTAAATTCAACGCTATAAAAGGACACCTGTGATTAACTTGTTAAGCTACTAACATTAAGCAAATATACATGTAATTTGAGTGGTGACTTTAAATTGTTTGAAACTTAGAATTTCTGGTAGTATTTCAAAATTGAAAGAATTGTGTTTTTACATTTGAAACAAAAAGTTTCATATCAAAATGAAACTATCGATGTACTCAGATTTGAAATCGTCATTTCTCTCAGTGTAGCGCAACAGGTAGGGTAAGTCGAAACAGTGTTTAAAACTATGGCTTAGGTAAACTATGGGTGTGCGATCCGTGATTTGCATGTTGTTCAAGATTGAATTTAAGTCCATCTTTAAATAATGGACTCCCAAACCAATGGTTTAAAAACATCAAATTTACTAAATGGAAAAAACAATACTTTAAAAATGTGTATGCTAAATTTTATATTTCCATTAATTTTATTAAACTTTTATAATTATAACAATACAAAGTTTACTAACAACTACCATTCATTGAAAAAAGTTAAACGTGTTGGCTGGGGTATTTTATAAAATATTATTATCATTTGAAAAAAGTTAATTCTTTGTAAATGTAGTAGTTATGAAGTTAATAACATATTACTCTTGTTCAACTAAAAACCTTAAAAGGAATTAATAGTATTTGTTTACAGTATAGATATCATGCATAATTTCATGTTGATGTTACAAAAGAATAAAATAAATCGTAGCTTTAATAGGAATTTTATGTCTTATTAGTACTGTAGCCAACCCTGATCCTCTTAAGGGGTATTTCCTTTTCAGCTTTGATATCCTTATACCCTCTTAAAGGTTCTAAAACAAATTATTTCTGGATAAAGATACTGCGATCTAAGGAAAGAATGTTGGTTGGAATGAAAAAGTACAACCACTTATACTTAATTCCCTTCTTACGTTTTCACAACACTGTTCTGGAGATATTATAATAGAAATATATCATTATTTCTTAGTCAACTATCATTTACTGAAACTAAAGATACTCTCAAACACAGGGTGGCTAGCAATTATGTGGTACTCTATCCTAAGAATGAAAACTAAAATATCGCAATCTTCCGACTTTTGTTAAATTTTAATTACGACAGACTAACTAAAATAATTTTTTGCAGCTTTTTGATTTAGTTTTTTGTCTGTGAATCTTAACTAAAGAAAAGAAGTATTAAGATAACATAAGGTTTTCCTAAAAAAATTGTGGAATTTCGAGAATTTGTGGAGAATTAAATAAAAATAATAAAAAGAAGGAAACCGCACACGAATCAATGACTCATTACTGAAGGGCATAATTACGAATGGGATATTGGAGGAAAAAATTATTTCCCGTGGCTTTTAATCCATTTATTATGTGCATACCTATAACTAATTAGATCAAATGATAGGAATGGGATTTCAGTCATCATTTCCCAACTGAGCAGATTGTGCTTGTGGGATTCGCTCACATGCACAAGTGCGTGAGTCGCTGCGATTAATATTTGCCTATGAAGGACTTTTTCAATCAAAAATGGCCCAAAAGAGAATTAAATGAAAAAGTGAAACCCATATGTGTATCGGGATTTGTTGAGGAACAAAATTGACTTTAAACCAATTCATTTAGTTTTGAGTTATTGAATTACATTCTACTCACTCAGAAAATTTTTTACAATATCTACCAAAACTTACTCACTTTTTTTTAAATAACTACTTATTAGCTACTTATTATTACTAAAAAATAAACGAATTTTTGGAAGAAAGAGTACAAAAATAATTACCGTAAAATGGGGTAACTTTGGCCCAAATGGAGTGTTTTTTTTTTTTCATATTAAAAGTAAATAAAAGTTATTAATAAATATAAATTTAGCATGGTCTATGGTTTATACTATTTTTAACATGTTCACAACTGTAATATAAACAGTTTTTAAAGTGTGGATTTAAGTCTTAAATATTTTTGAAATTTTGGACCAAAGTTACCTTGAATTGAAGCCTCCTAGTGATCGTATTTTAGAAATTTCAAGACAACACTTTGAGAATGCCATTCATTGTATTTTTTGATAAAATTTGAAATTTAAGTTAATTTGTCTTTCTTTTCTTTTTCTTTGTACTTAGCCAAAATAAAATTTGATATTACTTAAAAAGTGTTTCTCCTTTTTTTATCCAATGAATGTTTGACTCCATTGATATTCACTGTAGTCTATTGATAGTGTCTTAATTACTCTGTTTCATAATAATTTTTAATTTTATTCGTTTTAATCTTTCTATTTTTCACTTTTTGCTGTGAACTAAGCAGAAATATAATTTAGTTGTAGATTAACATGTCATAAGTTTGTAAAAGGGAATAATATACGGACATAATTTTGCCTATTGGTATCACATAGATAATAATTATTATTTTTTATTTGTCTTTTTATGTTTAATGTTTTCTTTTGTGTTGTCATTTCATTGTATTTTATGTAAAACTGTGTTTGTGACAATAAATTCAATTCAATTCAAAAAATATTTAAAAATGAATTTTCAGTACAAATTTTTTGGTGATATAATAAAAATTCCATTACTTATTGCAGTTTTTTCCAATTTTCTCAAAACTTTTCATTCCCTTTTCAAACTCACGATTCAGTTATATCTAACCATTCTAAAATCCAATCAATGTAATCTCACCTTGACTTTCTCCCCTTCCAAATAAAGGGAGCAAATAAATTATAGGAGACTCAGTCTGGAAATTATCAGTCTCAGAAGCACTACCTGATTAATGTCCTCCTCAGCCATCATTATGATCAATAATTTTAACATTGAAAGCGAATTACGTTCTTCAGCAACTTTTCTCGAATTATAATTTATATTGATTTTAAAATAAGAACTTTTTGAAATTTTGAAAATGCAGATGATTGTATTTTCCCTATTGGAAAAATATTACAGGTATGAAAAAAATTATATCGGTTTATGAAACACCGGTACTGGTATCAAAATTCCCTGTATGTTACCTATATAGATTACCTGTATGTTACCTATATAGATTACCAGTATGTTACCTATATAGATTACCTGTATGATACCAGTACTGGTGTTTCATAAACCGATATGATATGGATTACTGGTATGTTACCTATATAGATTACCAGTATGTTACCTATATAGATTACCAGTATGTTACCTATATAGATTACCTGTATGATACCAGTACTGGTGTTTCATAAACCGATATGATATGGATTACTGGTATGTTACCTGTATATGGGATTACTGGTATGATATCGGTTCTGGTATGAAATATTACCAGTATGATACCAGTTCTGGTATGAAATATTAACAGTATGATACTCTAGATCCAGTATAAAACTGCTTCTACAAACCAAAAGAGTACAAGAATACAGGATACAAAAAAGTACAAGAAAACAGTCATATGAATTATGTACATTTATGGGACACAGGTTTATAAAAGAGAACAATACTAAATCAACAGAAACATCATACTAAATTGTAATTAAAAGTTTTCAAAAATTAAACTACGCACAATATAGCACGACACGAAAGGATGATGATGGCAGTTTTAGTCTTCCAGAGACTTCAAAGGGCGAAGAGTGCAGTGTTCCAACCACTGGCCTCATTCTCAAGCTGAAGATTGTTGCCCCAGACAACAAGGGTATGGTGTCCCTGACACCAAAAGGAACTAGAGGGTGGTATCCCAGATACACCTGAGGGGCTAGAGGAGATAAGGTTGTCCCAGACAGAGCCAATAACGAACATATGCATCCTCGAGAATGGTTCCTTTCTTTCTCTCGCTGCAACGAACAATACGGAATACCTTTGTACCCCCAGGCAATGATGCTGACGTTGCAGTACTCTCGTTCACATACCAAGATAGAACCGCATTTAATCTGAAATAAAACACAAATGTGTAAATTAACAAGTCACAAGATATTTGCCAAATACATTTAAAGTATATTATATAAAGTGCAAAATTTACAAGGGTTGCAGCTAGAATAAAAAATATTTTAAAAAATGTCATTCATTTTATTGTCTAGAATATATACAATACAGCTGGAATATAGCAACAAACCTAAACTATACAATAAATTATTCCAGAGCTTTCAATGTTTAGAATAAAATATTATATGCCTAAGATTTGAAAAAATTATCAAGGCAAATAAGGAAAAAGAATTGCAACACAAATATATATATATATATATATATATATTAAATCTGCTATACCACGTTAGAAAAATTGTTGCTCTACAAATCAGCAACAATGTTGAGCTATGTTAGGGTTGGAAATAGTTGGATTCTTTATGTCTTATTCCAGTTGTTTTTAAATTATTCCCAATTAATTAAGAAGAGGTTTAATAAAAACTGTTAAAAAGTTAATAAATCATTGCTTGTGAGCTTGGAACAATAATGAATAACAAAACAATCAGATTAAAGAGATGTCGAAATCAGATTAAAGAGTTGCAAACTCTTTAAAAAAACAATCAGATTAAAGAGATGGCAACAGAGAGTTGGCTGAATATTGCCAATGTTCATAGAATTGGCCACTTCTCATACCCTTCATTACAAGTAAAGTTTAAATAAAATGTCACTATAGCCACTTGTTTTTTAACCCACTCATGTGATTATATCAATTGCCATCAATGTATACCAATAATCTCAGGAATTTAGTTTTGCCTTTTATCCCATAGAAAAAGAACCCTTTAATTATAAAATTAAGCATAATGAATGTATTATTACATTGAAACCAAAATGACAATTATAAGAAAACTATATTACTAGTGGAAAACCCAAACTCGCAGGATGCAAACACATTAGATTTTTTTAATTTTTTTATGGAAAGGTTTTCTGTATAAAGAGGTTTTTCCTACCTGCTACGTAGTTCCATCTGTTTGTCCGCAGACACAGCATCCATCTCTGCACGGTGGTCGTCGGTGGTTAATCTCAGGAATTTAGTTTTGTCTTTTCTCCCATAGAAAAAAGGACCCTTCAATTATAAAATTAAGCATAATGAATATTTTATTACATTGAAACCAAAATGACAATTATAAAAAAGAAAACTATACTATTAGTGCGAAACCCAAACTCGCAGGATTCACCCACATTAGATTCTTTTAATTTACGGGTAATTTACACTTAGGATGGTAATAAATAGATCTTTTGGAATAAAACAATCTTTTGGAGACAAAATATTTCAACAAATTAAAGACAGGGGAAGAAAAAGAAAATAAATTAAGCTAAATATTGCAAATGAAATGCTACAAGACATAAACAGAACAGAAATCAGTACAAAACATTTAAAAAGGTTAAAAATTGGTACTACTTCAAAATTATTTCACACACAGTGCTTCTGAAAATGAAAATGCACGGTTAAAGCCCATTAAATGTGCTGCTGAAACTTATGGTTTAAGGGATAGCACGTAAGAACTAAGAGAACTATATATTGTAATGTGTGTGTGAACAGTTGTAATGGGGAATCATCAGCGTTCGAAATTGGGGTGTTTTGCTGGTCCGGGACAACTAAAAACAACTCGGACCAGTGGAATCAGAAAATCACTGGTCCGCCGGACCAGCGATTTCTCGTGCACGTTTAAAATCCTTTAGACAATTTGTTCAGTGATAGCAGCATTTTAAGTGCGTTTGATGATTGCATTTGGAGACGACTCTCTTCACACCGATGTGGTGTATGAGGCCGCAAGCTCAGCCCTCCACTCCCGCCGGTTAAGTGCCGCAGCCCTGGCAGCCCCCCAGCTGGGCCAACCCAGGGAGTTTCTTTCTGTTATGGCCATCCTGCGCCAGGTCTGCCTGGGTCTTCCTCTTTTTCGCCTTCCTTCAGGTGCCCAGGTCAAAGCGACTCTCGTAGGATCTGTTGAAGACATAGGTCATAGAACTCTGCCATAGGTCAGGCTTGCCTGCACCTATGCCGGTCCTAAGCCCGGATAAAATGAGGAAGGTTGTGCGATGGGCTAAACACCCATCCACGTAAAAAACCCTAGTTTACTGAAACCGCAAGCAATGTTATTGCATTTGGAGAAGCAAGTACATATTTTTGACAGAACCCGAAATGTGGTGATACAGGATAGGGGAGCCCCCGGCGAAAAAGAAAAAATATTATTAATATGTATTGATTTTTATTTAACATTACTTTTAGGTACTCACATTCAGTGCAATAGTTACTTTATATATTTAAACCGGCCCTTTTTAATTTGTCGGATTTGTCCTTTTTAATTCGGTGTGAATTTTGTTGCGGACCAGTAAGATTGGCAAAGCACTGGTCCGCAGGACCACCGTTTCCCCCCCCCCAATTTCTAACGCTGGGAATCATTAATATGTGCATGCATTTTGATTCATATGAAATATCACACATAATCACCAATTAGCAAAAACAATATTAAATAGACATGAACACTTAATAAAAACATTAGAAACTCATCAAGCATTTGCCTGTTGTCAAAAACAAAATACATTAAAGAATAAGTTCCCAGGACTGGGTATGAATGCATTGTATTATAGTGCTTCCAAAAACCCAAACAAATCCCCTAACTTTTTATATCGTGGACGATTATAGATATTTCATTTTAGTCATTGATCCCAACTCTATAACTACATATTCTTTAAACAAGAATTTAAGCGTAAAATCTCAATCTTGTAAATTAAATTGGTAATTTTGAAAGTCAAGTAGACCGTTTAAAAGCATTGCATTTAAAAATTCTTTTCTTCATCCTATATTTTCAAAATCAGAATCACACTAAGGCATCTTGTATGAAGTTGTGAAAAGGGTTTTATATAGCATTTAACTGCCTGGAAATTTTATAGAAACCTATTCTTATCAACCGCCCCTAATTAGTGCTGTAGGGGCCATTCATTAATTACGTAAGGATGATTTTGGCAATTTTACCCCCCCCCCCCCTACCCCCATTGAGGAAACGTAAGATTTTTCAAACCCTTCCCCCCATTCTTACATAAGATTCCATTTTGTTTTTCAAAATAATAAAATGTTAGAAAAGGATCAGTTACACTAAAACTCTCAGTTTGGCGTAAATCAAAGATTTATATTTTTCCAGATATGTAATAACATTCTTGCTGTCAACTACATATTTTTAAGTTTTTCTGGGGTTATTCAATAGTAATTTGATTAGAATAATTGGAATTTGTTTACATTAACTTGGAAAATCTTATGTAAGAATGAGTTTTCAAATCAAAAGTAGGTTTAACTACATTATCTCTCTCATGTAATATTGTTAATCTGTTTGGGATACTAAAAATTAGAAGTATTGCCAAAAATAGTTAACTAACCAATTATTAGTAATACAGTTAGATATATTAATGAGAATCGTAAAAATTAGTTGACTTTTAAATATTTGTTGTCCACATCAACTTGGCGGTATTTTATGAAAAGTTAACAAAATTGAACTCGAAAGCAAATTATTCTGTAGTACTTACTATATAATATACTATCATCCCGTCAGATTCCGCAGCTTATAGTTGGGCTTGACTGTTAGCAATCTGGTGGGCATCCAGCGATAATTGAGCATCACATAATTTCTTCTCATCCTAAAAAATATGAAACAGATTCACAAAGTGGATTCAAGTGTGGAAAAGGTGATTTAAATTCAGGCTTTTTTTTAAAAAAAAAAGGTCCTGTAAACCAAGCAAATAAATATTTTATTGAATTAATGTCTTAATTTAATTATTATATTAAAAGAGGTTAATAATGAAGCCTAACCATTTCTTCACAGCAAAACATTAGAAAAAACACACCTTACCTATCCACTCTCCCCCATGGTGGGGAAATGAGGCAGAGTGAGTGGAAAACATAGTCCTAGAGTCAAAATATTAGTTTTTAATTCAAATGTATAAATATTATATGTATTTGAAGGAAGAATAAGCAAGAAATATATGCATCGCATAAATCTTCGTTACTTAAGTTCAGCCGGCCCCAATGATAACAAATCGGACTTTGTTTGAGGTGTTCTAGAAATTACTCACGAAGACATATAAAGAATTAAAAGCAGCACTGTTTTTATTTTGCAGAAAAGAAAAAGATTATACTAATTCTAAATGAATAATATTGAACTTACTTGAAAATAGAAGAACAATAGATTACCACGAGGATCTTAAAATACTTAAAATTAGTCAACAAATAACTTGTGTTGTGTTGCCATTTCCATTTCCAGAAATCAAATCTAATAAATCCAAATCTTTGCTGTGCCTGAGGCTCACCATATAGAATAAAATAATACAAGACGCTATCTAAAAACATAAAAAAAGTTTTCAAAAGGAATCTTGATGAAATTTTATAGGCATTAAATTAGCGGAAAGCCAAGAACGACAAGTATACACACTACAGCCATTTCGTTTGTTAGTAAGTGGTGTCTCTATTTTAGGTTATAATTGGCCTCCCCATGCCCTGTCCCCCTTTAATTTTTACTTACTTCATCAACTGATTAAATCATTCACATTATGACACTATTTTCATTACATTTCAATATTAATGCAAACATTTTTTTAATCTATAGTGCGGGGGGCAATTTATCATTGCAGGTATTACCAGGTGAAAATAATGAGTTTTTTGGCATTAAAGACCTGGTAAACGTTTTTTAAAAAAACATTTTAATTGAATAAACTTAAAAAGGAACTCAAAATATATTATAAATAAAATTTTTGTGCAATTTGATGTTCAATTAGACAGATTTTCAGAGTCGAGAAAAAAACAGTTTTTCGAGTAAAAAACACAAGTTCGAAAAGGCCCAAAAATTGGTATTTAATAATAAGTTTGAATTTTTTTCAATTTTTATTTTTGTAGTTAAGTAATGTCGTAAGCTTTTCCCAGAAATTCGGGTTGCCATGGTGATTCTGACGTCATCCAGGGATTTTTAAACACAAAAGAGGTTTACTTGTCTTTATATGGATCCATTGCATTTTTTGGAGTATAGAAAAAGGGGGGAAGACGAAAAATTTGAATGAACCCCCAAGTGTTTTATATCACCGTATTCCCTTTGATTAGTAGATTAAGAATATGTAAAGTATGAGGGGGGTGGGTCCTATATTTCGGGAGTTTTTCCCCGGTTTTACTGAAAACCTGAATCTGGGCGTTACGCCCGGAGTTTTAGAGCTATAGGTCTAAAATTTTAGTATTTTTACTTACTCAAAATTCCCTTTAGAACCATGTAACACAATAAGGGGTAGTACTCATATTTCGAGATTTCGTGTCCATGTGCTCGTTCTAATGTTCACTTCCTAACGCCCCAGGTTCTTTTTTTTTAACTATTTCTTAGTGATGCATACTGTTCGAATCCCCACTTTAAATGCTTTCATAAAATATAAATCACTAAACTGTAATGAAAATAGATCCGCAGCTATTCAGCGTTAAAGTAGCATGTGTTAGGCTTAACGTACCACGAGGGGTTTGTTCCCGCCAGACACTACGGTTTTCACCACTTAGCTCTAAAAGTACCGGCCAGTAAACCAACCGGTAAAAGCCAGATAATATTGTCCTAAACAAATTTCTGTAAGTTTTTAGCTACTTATGTATTAATATTTCCAAAAATTTTCATACAGGTATCGAATTACCCAGTATGTTTTGGAATTGATATCAAAATTTCTTTATTTTTCGAGAAAATTTCCAATTATTTTTAAGTTCTATAACTTAAAAAAATAAAGGTTGGGATACAAAAAAATCCTGGTAAATAAAATACTGGTATTTAAATTTTCAGTATGTTTTAAAATTGGGAATCGAAATTTCCAGTATGATTTTATAGCAGTTTCTAAATTACCAGTATTGATTCAAACTGGTATCAAAATTCCCAGTATTCGTTAAAACTAGTATCAAAATTTCCAGTATCGTTTCATATCGGTTTTGAAATTCCCAGTATTCGTTAAAACTGGTATCAAAATTTCCGGTATCGTTTCATATCGGTTTCGAAATTACCAGTATCGTTTCATATCGGTTTCGAAATTACCAGTAATGTTTCATATCGGTTTCGAAATTACCAGTATCGTTTCATACCGGTTTCGAATTTTCCAGTATCGGTTTCATACCAGTTTTGAAATTACCAGTATCATTTCATACTAGTTTTACAGTTTCCGATATCAATTATATCGGTACCGGTATCATTTATACCGGTACCGATATAATTTTGATACCGGTATTATGATTTTTTTCCAATAGGGTTGTTACCTTTGGTTTTGCTTGGTGTAGTTTTTGTACTGGAGATATTTTAAGGCTGGCCAATGCCTATAACACGATTCATAAAGATAATTTTTTTACAATTATAGAAATTTATTATACGTAATAATTCTTTTTTAAGAATTTAATATCAAACTCTATAGTCGTATATTCTACTCCATTTCAAATTATTTTTGAAATGTAAAAAAATGCCATTTTTCACAAAGGGAATATAAAATGGTAAAATTTAAATGCCGCTAGATAAAACCCATGAAATTGCGTAAAAAGTGTTGGGATCGCAAACACAATCCTAAGTGCGGATAAAAATGGCAACTGCATATGAAAGAAATGCTCATAAAGTTTAAGTTAAGTCTCATCAGTTTATGTAAGAGCAGTGTCTAAGCCAGAAAAAATTAATAGTGGAATTGGGGGTTATGGGGTAAGTTTTGTACTTTTATAAGGTTAAAACAGGAAAATATCAGACTAGGAGGATATAAACCCCGTTGGTTACACCCGCTCCTGCGTAAGGAGATTTTGAAATCAGAAAACTATTAACCAATGATGTAGCAAAGAATGAGAGATTTTCTCCATTCATATTTTTTATTTAAAAATCTACAATTGTATTCTGATGAAAAGAATACACGGCAATAATTCGTGTATGCTTGACAACATTAAGTTATTTCATTTAATTGTTTTAAATTAAAGAACTATGGTGGTAGGGTGCCCCAAAAAAAAAGACTCGACACATTTTAAAAATCAATATAACTAATAACTCAAAAACTAAAAAAGATAAAAATACGCGGTTTGTCGCATCCTACTCCAGAGACTATCAGGAGTCGAATGCAACAAACCGCACATTTTTATCTTTTTTAGTCATTGATTTTTTAAAATGTGTCAAGTCTCTTTTGGGACACCCTATGATAGTCCACTGATGGTTGTTCAAGGAATAGGGCTTTGGGGGGTAGGAGAGTGATTGGAATTTCGTGTTAGGGGGAGTCATGGCCTGTGTCTAGGCTGTCTTCGCTCACCTGGTATGCGGGGATTGTGCAGCATTGACAGCAGTGAATCAATCACTGCTGTGATCAGGGGCGTTCGGAGAGCAATCATCGGATTCTTTTTCTGGGGATCGACTTTCGATAGCACAACAGCCTCAAAATGGCGGCGTGTTGGGTTGCCTTATTCGGATTGCTCAGCTGTCAATGGCTCTTATGTGGCAGCGAAGGAATTATTTTTTTATTGATCACAATAATAATGATCTATGGTGATCATATTGCACAGGCCTGCTCAACGGTGATGCACACCAAATTATGCTGGCTTGCCAAGGGCCAAAAAAATCAGTCTGTTCCGATCTAGTGGGCAAAAGATCAATCGGAAGTCGTCGTTATTGTTTGCTTATAACGTTGAGGGAAATTATTAAAACTAACTGAAAAAAATCACATATGATTATGATCGAATGATGATAATGATGTTAGGAATGTTAGGATCCAAACATACTGCAAGTTTGTGTATAATAATTTTATATATATTTGACGATAACAAGTACTACATAATCGTAAAATATTTACCATGCTAGCTTATTAATTAGTATTTTGTTTGTAATCAGTTAACTAAACAGTTCAACTTTTCTACAGGCGAAATGTTTTGCAAATCTTTTAAGATTATCAGAATAAATATATTTTTATAAATATCCTCAATCACTTTAATAACTTAAGACTCAACGAAAGAGGGATGGTGGGCCATATGCAGTACAAGCCTTATACAATTAAATGTTCTTATGGTTCTCAATTTTAATGATGTTTCTGATCACTCATTGAGTATAATAATTTAACAAGAAATATAAAGAAAATTTGTCAAACTTAGAAAAATAATAATAATTAATTACTACAGAAAACGGATTATTCAAAACTCATTTTTCTGTCTTATGAGGAAAGAGGAGACAATTTGAATTTTTAGGGTGAAAGTTAATTTTAAAATTTTGAGAGATCTCGTTTTTTTATTGGTTAATATCAATTTATATTATAAAACAGTTATATATACTTTATTGTTAAAACATTGATTTATTTTGGGGCATACAGAATCATGTGCCGCCTTATTCATTTCGTTATGTTGTGAACATATTCTTGTTTTGTTTATTTTACTTTTTACAAACCCTAAAAAAACTGAAATTAATATCAACAAAAGATAAACCCAAAAACTTACAAAGAATGATACGGTACACATGAAAAAATCTTTAAAATACCTTTTAAAAGTTAACGCAACAATCCAATTTATTTTTTCAAACAACTAACCCCTTATATGTAATTCTATTTTACAGAAACTTCAACCTGTTGCAACGGCATTCTCTTAGGAATCAAATAAAACCATCTTCTGATTAAGTATACATTTGACAAGAATACATCTGCGAAGACAAAGAGCAAGATTGTTGTCTGGCGGGAAAACAGCAGCCTTCGAATTGAAACCGCTCGGATCACATGTCCAATTTTCAAAACGCAGTTGTTCAATTTTATTAAAAGCTTTATTGTGTTAAAAGCCTTGTGAAATGCAGTTTGGCAGAGAGACCGGTATAACTTAATTATACACCAATACTTAACTATTACCCAGCGGCCTTAATGAGGTAATTGGATAAATTGAAAACTGTAGTATTGTATTAGTCATAAATTTGTGGAAAATATACCTTGTGGAAGAGTACGTGTACGCCAATTATTAAAGTTAACACTTTATCCTCAAAATATTACTAGTGTGTTCATTATTTAGGGCCATAGCGAGGCTACAAAAAGTGTGTAAAATGATTATAGGGATTTTTAAGAGTTTACATTTATATTTTTTTTTGCATGCTGATTTTTCTTGAGCCTCAAGAAAAATCAACATGCTAAAAATTTTATAATCCCTACGACCATTTTACCCCACCCTAGTCAATCAAACATTGTAGAACTTTGAGTACTTTAAAAAGTGGAAATTTTACGTTTGATGATCCATCTGACTCAAACTTACGTTAGAGATCATGATAGCAAAATACTTGGTTCATCAGTAGTCAAAGACCCACAACCATGGAGTCAATTAACCCTATCTAATTTAATAATTTACCTTAACTAATTCACTAATTCCCCAAAAATTAAAATAATTATTTAGGGGGTTGTTGTCAAACATAGCGTAGTTTTGTCGGTAATTTGAGCCAAAAATTGTCCATCCGTACCGTTACCATCACAAGTATTATCTCTGTGGTACATTCCAAAAAAGTTAAACATTATAAACATTTATTTGCTGTATTACTTCCTCACTTAAACATCTAAAAGAACTTATCTGTATATAAGTATTACGAAATCTTAACACCAAAAATATCAAACTGCCGACGATTCAATAATAAAAGTAATCGGGTCGAGTCTATCCCATTCTCCCTTACTTGGCCAAATTGGTTTCTTTCAAAAGCACGTCTAGACTCTCCACGAAGAGATTTCTAATTTCAATCTGAGGCAATCCTCCCCATTTATGAGGAGATTCTGCTCCACCCCCGTATTTAATTTCTTAGGAGACATTCCGAGCGGACGGTAAACATTTGTCGGGCCGGAACTTGCGTTATTTATGATGGTCCTTCCCTCGCACTGGACATCGCATTGTCACCCCCCAGGAGAGAAGAAAGAAAGGAAACGCGGGGGAGAGAAGAAGAATAAGACATTTCTATATCAGGCTCTCTAACGACAGCCGAAAGATCGGACTGTTGCAGTTTTGGGCAATTTTTCGTGGGAAAAGAGCACTATACTCAACAGCAACGTTTCTTGAACCCAGCACTTCACAAATGCGGAAGGAGAAATCGGTAAACAGAAAGCCTGTTGGGTTGCTAGGAGGAGTTTCGGTACGCAAATCGTGATTGAAAAGCACTATACATACATGGGTTTAACAAAATAATCATATTTTTAAATTGACGTTCTTCATTTCACTCAAAATTCAGACCCCGCAATGGGAACTACTTTGTTTGTGAGTGACGTCATAGGGTCAACTTAAGTTGCTGTCTAGTATAGAGGATCCCCAAAAAAATGAAAAACTTTACGCTATATAGACAGCAACGTTAGCTGACCTTATAACGCCACTAACAAACAAAGTAGTTCCCATCGCGGTGTCTGAGTTTTGAGTGAAATGAAGAATGTCACACAATTTAAAAATATGATTTTTTTATTAAACCCATGTACTGTATATATAGAGTACCTTTTTATCACAATTTGCGTACCGAAACTCCTCGCAACCCAACAGGCTTTTTGTTTACCCATTTTCTCCTTCCGCTTAGTTTATACAGGGTTCAGGAAACGTTGAGGGCTGTCGAGTATATAGCCTTCCCTACCTCCTTTTTGAAAAATAATCTTATAAATTACAGTTTAAGTTTAGAAAAACGTTGATATTTCTTAGACAATCATTCTTCTTTCTCCATCAGCTCAACGCTCACCTTATGTTCTGTAATATTCATTTCGAGTTGGATGCTGAGTAGGTGAATTCGATGAAAACGGCGGTCCGAAAACTACAGAAAAGCGAGACCCGCGAGAAAAACGAAGGAACCCAGTATTATTTTTCACTTATAACACCCTCAGAGATTTCCACCGAGGTTATTTAAAACTTTATGAGGAAATTTACAGTACAGTAAAAAACATTGGACGATTTCTATTTAAAACTAATAAACTCTTTCACTGGTGATTATTTTGGAGAAAACTAGCTTCCTATTAGAAGTTAAAAATTTGTGAGAGAGCTAGGAAATTAAAATTAAAACAAAGATATGGAAAGAAACTCTTGCTCCTTTGTGGAAAAAAATAAAGACAGAGTGCCAACTAGCACCGAATGCCAACTGACCCCTGTCTCCCCTATTTTTAAATTTTTCAACATTCGTAGAGATAATTAAGGACAGAAACACTTCAAAACACAAATAAATAGCATTAAAAATCTCAAATTTTATCAAAATTGTACCATCTTTTTTTCCGAAATAACTTCTATTATTTGAATATAACTAAAATTTGTTGAGAATTCCTTTGTTAAATGTGTAAATAAATGTAGTGACGTATATTGAGTTCAGGAACGTTGCTGTTGAGTATAGATAATTATGACATTTTGACTTTATTTTTGTTCTTTTTCCCTATTCATACATATTTATATCAGAGAAAAGCAACTATCGCATTCTTTAAATGCTTGCTACTTGACCCTTTCTTGTCCTTCCCCGTAGGGGTCACATACAATCTACATTCAAGTACTGTTCAAACATTCTTGTATTTTTTTTTTACTAAACATTCTTCTCCGAATTTACCGAGGATTGAAAGTGAGAAAGAGGCGAGGGGCACGGGCATCCCCCCGAAATTCGAAAAAAGTGTGCCAAAACGAGTAAAATCCCTGTTTTATAGAGTCAAATTTACAGAAATTTTCTGGGGAGGACCTTCAGACCCCCCCCCTTCGGTACTTGGAACTCTATTACTTACAACTATATTAAGTTCATCAAAATGCAAATCCTACCAAATATCTATCTATATATATAATTCTCTTACGTATGTACGTGGCTCACGAATTTGGCGGTATTTGTTTTCTCCCGTTGGCAATGGTTGGTTTGTTGTGGTTTTGTGTTTTGTTTACGTTTTGGCGAGTGTATGTACAATGTTCGTAATTACGAAACGCTCAATAACCTGGGTTCAAATCCAGGTAGTACACAATCTCAGCTAGGCTGTACCAGCGTATGGCGAGCGAGCGTAGCGAGCACAGGATTGCGAAGCAATCCTAGGGGAACTGCGTCAGCAGTTCCCGGGGGTTGGCGAGCGATAGCGAGCAGGGGGCGATAGCCCCCTAGTATACTAAATTCCTAAAAATGTATGCCCGAAATTTGGATTAGGTGTACCAAAACGAGTTAACACCCTGTTTTTTTAATATTAAGTTCAGCAAGATGATTCAATTTGATTTTTAAAAAAAACTATTGCCCCCCCCCGAAAAAAAAACTATGGATCCGCCAATGGGGCCACTGGGAAAGAGTGAGCGGATTACTACTCATTAGGGCAGTGCTTCCCTAACTGTGGGGGGCCGTGAAGTGCTCCCAGGGACGCCGCGAACTCTACTGCGAATATTCCCTTCCTGTCTAATTTAGAGCAACATCTCATATAACATAAAGTCTCATATAACATTGGAGTCTCGTTTTCCAAACAATGTCGTTGTCTTAAAGTTTTGAAACAGTATGATTTTTTTCTTAAATTTCACTTTCTGAAATTATAGCCTTATTGCATATATCCACTTGTATTTATCTCTAATGCCTCGTGGGTTTTTTTTTTAAATTATATTGCACAATTTAACCAACTGTTAATGACTCAGATGTTTTCAATCCTCTCCTCCTTAACATAGTAGTAACAAGTTGTAGTGAATTGGGTAAGCAAAGCTTTCTATCAAAACATGAATTTAATTTCAAATGTGTCCTAAAAGAGTCTTTCTCGTACCGTGTCTTTTGACCCAAACGTCCTTCACTTTTGCCCTCTTTTGGCTCATCAAATGTCAGATTCAGAGATTGGAGATAGGGCTATTTTTAAGCAATAGATCGGCGCGGAGTCTTTTCTATTGATCATTTATAGATTTTTCATTTAGAGCAAAGTTACAAGTGTTCTCTCGGTACTTCCTATTTATAGATAGTAAGGACCTTACTTTGCATCGAAAGTTTTTTTTTTTAATCGGACCAAAACTTTCTTAACAAATATATTCGTGTGACCCGAAAGAAAAAATGAAGTATTATGGCATGTGACTTAGCTAACATTGGAGTATAAATCCTACATGAAATTAAAAAAAAAAAAAAAGAATTCAATGTCTAAAACAAGAACCGTTCCCAATGACAATTAACAAATACTAAAAACGATGCAAAACTAAGCAAATTACTTTTATCTTTGTAATGAGAAGTTGCACTCAGTCATCAACTTCATTGTTCTTATATTTCCTTTAAACTAATTACAAAACGTCAATTTTCCTACACGTTAATATAATAGATTGATACTTAAAACAATTTTCCTAATTTGGGATGTTTCCTTACGGTTTTGAATTTTAAACGGACCAATGTAACCTCTTGCCAAAGCGACTTATAGTTAGTCAGCCGTGTTCAAATATCGGCATAAACTTAATGTCTGACCTTAAGCTTAATTAGTTGTCAGCGCAAATGGAACCTGATTGATGCAATAATAAACATAATTGTAAGTAAAAGAAAAACTATAGACTAAACCGCTAAAACTTAAGCAAAAGAATAGGTCAAAAGTAATTTGCATGAATAACATTCTTAAATGCTAAAATTTTTAATTATTAATGGCGTAAATAATACTGACCATTTTCTCTCTGAATTAATGAAAAGTAGATCAAAGCATGACTCAGAATTATCAAAAAATCCTATAACTTCATTAACTCTAACTGTTGCCACTAGCAACTTAATTAAGAAATTAAAGAAAATTAAGAATAAAAGATAGTATAATCACACACAGCAGGAAGAGTGTCAATTTGACATCAACAGGCTTGTTAAACAAAATATTTTAAGCCATTAACAGCTATATTCACAGTCATCAGTGTCAGAGTTAACCAGCAACTAAGGAAAGAAAAATTAGCTTTTCCTCGACTCTGATTGGTGGAATCCTTCTTTGACCAAGGATTTAACACTGACGCTGATGGTTGTGAATATGGCTGTAAGAGTTTTCCAAGTTCGTATTCTATTCATTTTATTCTAAATATTGTAATGATAAGGTTGCCACAACAACAAAGATAAACATATTTCAAAAATAAATGGAATTATAAATTAATTATTCATCAAAATATTTTAAAAAGTAATTAACATCGTTCGAACAACAAAAATATAAAATATTCTCTTTAAAAAGACCATTAAAACTTTTTAAATTCGTATTATATGGAAAGAATATTATTTTTGTATGCAAATACTAAAAGAATCTTTTCTATTTATTTTAAAATTTATATTTCTTATTTTGTAACTGCTAATTTATCCGGAATCTAAAAAAATGGGAATAATTTAATTGAGAAGAACTTTAATAACTGAGATTTATTTTTAACAGATTTACTTCGGAACCTAAAGAATCCGGTCATTTTGATACGAAAAATGTGTCATTCGAATCAGTAATTAAAAGTTTTTCTCTGGAAACCGTTCACCAAACCTTTTTTAGAATAGACTTACACATATAAATAGTAGCGGATTGTCCTTGAAACAATCTTTGGGCTTATTAGTCAGAATTCGAAGCAATATAGCATAACGCTGTCTACCTGTGGCAAAAGTTATATTCTTTTCATTCAAGCATTCTTCCCAAAAAGATCCTCATATTATATTTCTTTCGTGACAAGTTGACTTGTTAGCCTTAATACTTTCTTCGAGCATTGCTCCAAAAGACAGACCATGAGATGCGAGAGACTTATCAATGTTTCCTACGTCGGGGTGTCATTGATAACTGTGGTCCATGGAAAACTGTCACATAAACTTGCTGGGATCCAAATTTTCTACCTTGTTATATTTCTGTGCTTGGGCGAACAAATGTAACACAAAAGTACAAATTTGAGGAAAAGCAATAATTATGATACTGAAATTTTGAGGTTAAAATTTTGGGTAATTAATATGTGTTTTTAAGATACTATAGGTAATGTGTATTAAGGACCTACTTCAAATTAAAAAAAAATAGTTAAACATTTTTAATTCAAAATTTCTGTTGTTATAAAATACACTTTACTTAAAACACATATTTGAATTTTTTTTACTCTTAACCTGTACTCAAGGAAAATGAAAATTTTGAAGGAAAATATAATAAGGCCAAGTTTTTTAAAATTACATTTAAAATTTTTATTTAAACATGAATACTCCACTTTTTTTTCAAACTACGTATGCAAGAAATGTCCTAGTAAAGGCTGAAACACATCGCACCGGCCAAAACTGATAACAAAAAACTATTAGAAACAAAAACTGAAACAATTTGATCTTATAACTCCACGTGGACTCCTTTTTTGGACTCAAATTCATAGTTTATTAAAGCGAAGTTTACATAAAATTATAGAAATAAAAATAAAAACACAATGGATATTTATTCAGAGAAGTCAGTCAATATAAATAAAAGAATGGAGATATGTCTGAAACGTAGAAACCGCAGACATAACATCAAAAGTCGATTTGCAATTTGCAAAACTAATAATATTTTTAGGATTATATAGCATAAAATTAGTGGTTTAGGAAGCACTTTTTCCCATCTAACTCTATGTGGTGTGCCGCTTTAATAGTTTTCCCACTCTTTTATTCAGTTCGGACGAGTAATTTGAATTGAATAGCCACAACAATATTAATTTAAACTCTAATTTATAATTTAATGTTTTATTTCTTCATAAAAGTTTTCTTTTCTATTGAGTTACTTTATCCAACAAAATCTAGATTTTACAAAGAACATGAAAGATTTGAATGAAGAACAAATGTTTATAGAAGATCACTTTTGGTTTCATTAAATACTATACATATAATGTCAAACGTAGTAAGAATTGAATTGTATAATTTTTAAAAAACATGAAAATTTATTTAGCTTGTTTGAAATTACAACAATTTCTATTCATTATTATTTTCAATTCAATTTCTTCCAAAATATGATAAATTTTAACGTAAAAGAATACATATATCCCTTACTTTCATTTTAAAACACCTGTTTTTTTATAAATTTATATTTGAGACGAAATATTATCTTATCACTTTTCAAATTAAATAACAATGCTTTACTGACTGAATCTTTGATTTTAATTCGAGAACTAACTTTTAACTAAAATTTTCCAAGTGATCTTTAAAATTAAAAAAATATCGTTGTCTTTTCACAGAAATATAGTTTTGATTTGAAAACTCTAACATCGCTATTTCATCAAACATAAATCAGAAAGAAAATCAACAACAAAGCGTATCACAAAGACGAAAATTTTCACACACAAAAAAAAGTAAATAAATTAATTACGAACTCCTTGCGTTTGACACATCAACTTTATTTGAGTTCATGCAAACACACTCTTAAAACCCAGAATTAAAATCAAGCACTAAGACGGGAGTTATTCCACGTGCAGCTTTAGGCTTGCGGAATAAGATAAATACTTTCTAATCCTTTACCTAAAATTAATTAGACGTTTTTCTTTTTCGTTTAAATTAAACATTATCGATCTAGCGCATTAATTACGACTACTACAGAAGTACTTATTCGACTAAGTATCAATAAATATACCCGGTTTCCGAAATTAATTGTTCACATGCAATTTCAGGGTAACGTTCCTTGTATTGCAAGTTTTCATAAACAGTTGTTTTATTTATATTTATTTTTCGATCACGGTCATATTTGATTCTTTCGAAGAGTTTATTAAACTCTGTTTTTAAATCGATGTTGAACCGAACTCTAACTCTGAGTTTACTCAAGTGTCCACCATTGGCTATACTAGCTCTGTGTTCGAACAGAACCTTTGTGTTTGCTCAACTTTGTGTTACAATTTAACCCACACATTACTATTATATTTTACTATATATTTTATTGAAGCTTGGATTTGAAAAATTTAACAAAAAGACATTTATACCTTAGTCTTAATTTCCTTTTTAAATTGACAACTAGCCTCTACTAATTAGTAGTTCTCCATCCTTTAGAGAACATTTGTTCAAAAGATTTTTTCCCTCCTTTCCTTAAACTCGTTTGAGCGTAAATAAGTTAATACGATACATAAAGTTTAAAGTTAAAGTATGTTAAATACTCATTGAATATTTTCTTATAAAAAACGACCGAAATACCTCTGTTTTTATCCAAATTCAATGAATAGATAAAAAAGCTCAACGAGGAACGTTCAATGAATTTCCTAGGCATTTAAAAAAACACAACTATTTTGTACAAGAAAAGTCACTATAGCTAACAGTAACAATTTTACATTTAAAAACACCCCATTTAACTACTCAACTTATCCAACTATCAACTCAACCACATGACTTAAGATGTGGTCTCGTGCGCTAACTTCCACATAGGAGAAAACCACAGCAACGACGATACTAAATACCGCGCAAATTCTTCGCGGGAGGCCCTCTAATACAATCCCAATCTCCGTACAGATATCGAGAAATCCTGTACATCCCCCTCGGAATCTCTTCCTAAACAAGATTAATAGTTTCGGAAGTTGGCGAGCAATATCTGTCCTTCTGGCCTAGAGACAGCAGCAATAAAAGGATGCGCTACTCCCCAAACCCGAATCAAAGAAGAAACGGGCCCGAAATATTCCACCTCATCAGCAAGATTATTGCCGTTCCAGCGATCGGAGGGGCATTTTGGGGGTGGACCGCGAAAACTTGCATTTTCCTTCAGTGTTCACAAATCAAGGAAAAATGGATCCAGTAATAATATATTGTGTGCTTGGAATTCGTCTATGAGGCATGTTTCTCTTGATTGGAGAGAAATCGGTTTTGAAGAAAATATGTATAGAAATTTCTTTTTGGGGATATTTACGAATATTATACTGTCATGGAAAGAAGAATGTATGCAATGCTTAAGGTTATAAAAACAAAACTAAAAAGTTTCATGCATACTATAAATTACTTTCCTTCAATATTCTAGTGTAGTAGTATGCATAAAATTGTTTTTAAAATTCATTTTTAATCAATTTCTATAGCTGCAACAACACATGCGTTAACTATCTATAATATATGGATAAACTTTCTAATAATCTATGGATAATGCTTTTCCATTTGTAAATTACCTAATGAACAATAAAAACTATTACAACTATCGTAATTTTTTTAAATGTAACATAAGTTTTTCAATAATGAGAGAAACTTAATAATCTTCTGATGACAGAATATTATTATTTCTATTTTTATAAAACATCACTCTTTTTTTAATAAAATCGCAATAACTTAAATTTTCATTAAAGAAAGTCAAGTATTTAAAATAAAAAATCTTAAACACGCATAATACCTATTCATCTTTAAAAGTACGACATACTTCTTGCATTACTCCTACTTCTCACCCTCGTTATTATGCATTTTAACTAATCTATTTACATATTCTTGTTATTAATTAAACTTGTTTTGTCGTACAAACTGGTCAGTTTCTATAACTGCATTTCACGATTTGAAAGAAACCGCCCCATAAGACAACAATACTTAAAAAGCCGTACATTTGTTGATTGAGCCAGGACGTCGAACTTCTACCAAGAACATTTCCAGGAAATCCGAGAGTTCTGTTGACCAGACTGACCGTTTCCCTGCTGAGCAAATAGCTAGTGGCCACAGACGCTGGACATTCGAAGGCGACAAAGGGTCCATTAATTAAGAATGAAGTTGGACTCAAGGAGGAGCGTACAAGGGATGGGTAGCCCCGAGGCCAGGGTGATTACTTTCATGCCATGATGACATGAAAGTGGAAGACTGTCATTCATGTTGATTTTTCCCTCATAACTTTTAAAGTTGGTTAGTTGAATTTTTATGGCGCAAAGCCCATATTAGGACATGTTGCACTTAACTTTTAAAGATGAGGATATCTTATCTATCTACCTCAGCAAAAGCAGAATTTTTTAAAAATATGATGATGTATTTGTAATCTACATGTTTACCTTTATTATTAAAATAAAGTGCGATTTATTTAATTTAAATAGGTATACGGTAATTATCTATTTTATTGATAATACTTGAAAAAACAATATAAAATCTATATTCGTGTAAAATGAAATGGTAAAAAAAAAAAAAAATTCATTTAACTATTTATAGGTCCAAGATCCCAGGCGACTATGTGGATTGTACTTGTGTTTGTGTTTCATGTTCAAATAAATAAATAAATAATTTAAACCAAATAACCGCGGACCAATTACGAATCTCACACGCACCATACATGGTCCGCTGACTACAGGTTGGGACTTGTGAACAACTATGATTATTTTGTCTCTATTAATTCGAAAAATAAAAATTTATTTGCTATAAAATTTTTAAATGTTTTTTTTTATTGTATTGATATTTCGAATAATACATTTTCAGTGTGTTCAGTACTCAAACGAAATTTTCGTGGAAATAGTACTTTTTACTACAGAAAGATCAAGCAATTCTTTATAATGAATTGTATTTTCAAGATACATAACTGTTAAGATACTTTAGTTACTTTAGTTCATACGATAGAAGTTGTTTATTTAGATAAGTTTATGAGTTTATATTTGATTGTTCAATTTAGTTTCAGAGATGTTTTTAATTTGTTAAGATACTATGCATCATTTTGGATGATCTTTAAAAGTAGTTCCTAGTTTGAGGAGTTTACCTATAGGGGAAAGTGCCTCAAGCTCTAGAGGTTTTGCGTTGGAATTAGATATTATTAGCGCCTGAAGAGTTGAAGGATGTGCTTATGTTCAATCGAAGCCAAATGTATATGTTACGGGCAAAGTGATTAATTTAAGTGACATTATTAATAATGCCCGACGTGGAGGCGGGCAAAGTGATAAATTTCATTCATAAATTCCATTGAATTTATCACATTGCCCGCTTCCACTTCGGGCATTATTAATAATGTCCGATTTATCACATTGCCCGTAACATATACAAATACAAATGATTAGTAGTGACTGAGTGAGTAAATATCCAATGTAAAATTAGTTGTTTTAATTATTCACCACTATTTTTACAACTTTCAATTAAATATTACTTGTCCTACATAATATCCAGATAATGGCGCAACAAACTTTGGGAAACTCTTGGTCAATCCTTACTGTGAGTAGGGATTATTATAACAGCATTCTATGGGGGGGAAAACTAAAGCAAACCATGGCTGAATTCGCACACAGAGAGTGATGAATTCCAACGAAGTACCCATGAATTTCACGTAATGAGTGCTCTCAGTGTCTCGATTAACAGAAAACAATTTAAAAATTGATTTATTTGCATTATCACGACCTCTTGTTTGTATTTAGCAAGATGTATGTGTCTTGTTTTCTATTCTCATCCCCCTTTCAGTTTGAGAGAAAAAATAACCTTTAAATTTTTTAAACCCTCATAGAAATTTATAGACTATCAAGTTAATTCATGCATTTAAAAATTCACAGAGATAAAAGTCAAGTAAAACGAAAAGAAGCGAAAGAACACTGAAGATCTGACCAAAAAAATAGAAGCCAAGAAAAACTTAGTTTAAATGAAAAAAAAGATTCATGAATAGCTACAGCTAATCATTTGTAAATATTTCAGTTTTTAAATAACGGATTTTAGTACATAAAAAATTGCAATGCAACGTTGTATACAGTACGGGAGGTTCTCAAAATAATCCTCATTGAATAGCACAATTGCAGCTAGGTTTAAAATAATATGTTTCATACAATATTTTTTTATGCTTGGTTCTATTTTATTACACTTAAAATTTCTTACTTAAATAATGTTCTTTTTCAAAATGTTCTGTTAAAAATATTTATTCCAAGTACGAATTTAATTTTTAATATTTTTTCCCAATATGAGACTATCTCATATTAAGAACATCGGTGCCTCATATTAGGAGTATGGTATCGCATATTTGGCACATTTTGAATTTTAAGTAAAATATATTTTTAGGGTAATTGTAATTTGTTTCCATAAAAAAGCAGCGACTTTTTCGAAGGAGGCATGAAAATAATATACAAAATCACTTTTAGTTTTGCTAAATCATTTTTCAAAGCGTAAATTGGAAGAATAAAAGTAATATCCCACATTGGGAAACTTTCCCCAATGAACAAGAGGTTAAGATAATAAAGTTGTTTTTAATGTAATATAATTTTTATTTAATGACATCTTAAAGAATTTATAGTGTTAATCTTAAAGTTTCTCAAAATTGTCTACATTAAATATGTATTAAACTTAACGCCTATATGCGATACCTTATTATTTTGTCGATTTCTGAAGAAAGATTGAAAGATTAATTTTAAGAGTTTTTGAGTTATTAACATTCAATTTGTGTTTGTTTTCAAAACATCATTCCATCATTATAAATATCCATATTAAGCTTTTTTTAATTAAAATTTTCATTTTTAGCAGACTACGTATAATTGAACGACTTTCTAATAAAAAAAGGAGAACCCAACAAAAAACCGCAATTCTTATTCATAAATTACCCCAAAACTTCGCCGGTCCATTCATCGTACTACCTCTTCCAATTTCCAAACATCATTTAGCACTACATTCCGAGCAACGCTTCCCTTTTTAAACCGAGTCCGAAAATAATAATCACTTTTTTTTTATCACCTGCCATTAAAAAGGGAGGCAAAAAATGCCATTGAGACGAAACGCAAAACATTAGTCTTTCGCAGCACCCAACAAAGCCTTGGTACCATTCCCACAATGAAGCCAAAAAACCAAGCCACAAAAAAATCGACTCATTCCCTCGAGGAATCGAGTTCTTTTGCTCGTTCAGAAGTATCGATCCAGACTTTAATTGTCCAGAAGAAGAAAAAAAATCGAGAGCAAGCGAAAAATGACTTCTTGGTCCTCCATCAATACGCGTTTCATCTTTTCTTGACAAGTAGGGCTCCTGAGACTGAGCCGGCTTCGAACAGGGAAGGGGAGGTTTAGGAACCATTTATTTTGATTACATCAATCTTGGACAAAATGGAAATTGGAAATTAATCAAAATATGCGGTTTTGACAACACGCGATTAGAAAGAAATTAACGTGAGTGAGATTTCTGTGTAATTACTCACGTAGTTTGATGTTTATTTCAGTCTCTTCTCGGTTGTTCAGAAGAGAACTTTACTAACTAGCCGTCGTTTGGCCAGAAAGGGGTACCAAATATAAAGAAAACATTTAAATACCTAACAACAAATAACATAGCTGTATGGTTTGGGAGGCATCATAAACAATAACTAAGAACTTTTTTGGGTTTTCAGTACAATATCGTGCTTTTTAGCATAAAAATAAGATTTCGGGTAAAAAGCACTGATAGAAAATGCTTACTTTATGCTAATATGTTAGTTACTACATTTTGCAATGCACCGGAAAAGTATATGAAAACGGCAGAACAAAAGGTACTTTTCAAATGTACTATCATACTTATCGATTAATTCATGTGTCCTTAGACATTATAAATACAAAAATGAAAGTTTATAAAATGCATAAATGAAAAGTTTATAAAGAACCGCCCACACTTGTTCATCCTATCCCTTATTATATGCGAAACAATATTTTTACAAATTTCCATAACAAGAAAATGAGTATGATGATTTTATATAAAAGTTATATCTTAAAATACAAAAATATTAATGCAAAAGTGTGTGAAAGATTGAAAACTTTCTACCATAGAAAGCACACAACCTTTTTCTCTTATTTTAGTGTAAAAGTGGCGAAGCTTTTATTTTTCTTTCACACTTATTTACTGAAGATTGATGGGAAAAGTTTCGATCTCCCCCCCCCCCTTCCTGTTAGATGTTTCCCTTCTGTTCTCTGCTTTTGTTTCCCTCCTTCTTTTGGTGCGAAGAGTAGTACGAGTTTTTCTAGAGACACAACAAATTATTTTATTTATTTTCCTCTGAGTTTGAAAATTTTAAAAAAGTAACATAGTAATATACTTTTGTTTTGACACACATTTTTTATTTGTGCATAATTAAGTTTAAATAATTACATCAATACATAAGCAAAAGGTAATGCGAGTTTTTCTAGATACACAACACACACAATTACTTTATTTATTTTCCTCTGTGTTTGAAAATTTTTAAAAAGTGATATGTAGTATACTTTTGTTTTTACGCGCATTTTTTATTTGCGTATTATTAAGTTTAAATCATTATATTAATACATAACTTTACTATATGCGCTAATAGCAAAATTTATTGCCTGTTTTTATGCAAAGTATTTTAAAGCAAAAGGGTAATGTGAGTAAAATTTAACGTCAGTATTTAAAAATATGTCGACTAGGCAATAATTAACATAGGGTATGCGGAAGAAATAGTTAACACTTTGAAGAAATGCCTAGTTATAAATGTATCACTAGGCATTAATTTTCACGTATCACGCACTAATTTTACGGAATTGGCGTTTTAACTGTTGGTAGAATAGTTCATGATTATACCCCAGATGAAATTTAGGGGGATATCTCGATTTTCACATGAGGAAAAACGAAATTAACTTTATAGAAGATGAGATGTAATATTTTCCCAACTTTGAATTGACTTTATGTGAAAAAGGATACAGATAATGATTTTAACCTTTCAAAAATTAATAATGATTTTCTAAACTTGAAATTGCATTAAAAAAACTCCAGTTTCCGTTCCTAAACAAATTTCCTAGTTTTATTATTTCCTTTCCGGGTTATTAGAGAAAAATAACATTTAGGGGCAAAAGTTCAAACTGATATTGGGACAAAAAATACGTGACAGAGAGGCACGTATTTTTCCATTAGAACTTTTTTAAGTAATCCAACTAGAAAGAAAAAAAGTGGTCTTAAGACTTTAGATAATGTATTTAAATGTATTTTTTTAACATTCGTGTCTCTTATATATTTTTTATATTATTGATTAGATTAAATGATTAAGTCAACTTTAAGATGAAAGTAAGCCATTGATCATTTGATTAAAGATTTATAAACATTATATGTATAGTTCGTATTAGAGAACCTTATGTTCACAAGTAAAATAAAACCTAAAAGAAACGCCCTAGCCATGTCTCTCCTTTTTAGCTTTTTTCTTATTACGTGGAAAGAAGAATAAAGAATTTCTTGCCGAAGTTCTTTTTAATTCATACCATATTAAACTGAATGGTATTCGTTTGACGATGCAATGGAAAATAGTTAAGGGATATATCAGTGTTTAAATGGGTTCAAAGCCCTCTTAATCATTTTAGTGGAAACTTTCCGGAAAAGTTTCAGAAACGTATTTTTGAGTTCATTCATCGGGTATAAACAAGAGTAAGAGTAATTTTGACATCACATTGTTTATATGGGATTTGTTCACGGTAGATAAGCGTGCTTCATACAAATCAAAGTATGAACAGTTAATTAATCATATTTACATTTGAGGACAATAACATATAAAATATTAATTAATATTGAATTTGGAACATTTAGAAATGAATGTTAAGCTAAAAGTTAAGTGAAAGAAAAAAGTTATAAGTAATCCTCTTGAAGGCTTAACTTTAATAACCCTAGTGACATAGAAATGTAATGATAAAAACTATCAGGCTAAAAGTAAATTATAGTTAATTATTCTGAAAGGTTATAAAAAAACTAAAGCTAATTTAAACGCGTTTATTTTTTTTCCCTAAAAGCTCCTAAAAGCTTTTAAGAACATTATAAAGCACAAAAATAATTTCATTTTAAGTAATTTGTTTGAAAACTCGCTAAATGTATGATGTTTTGAATAGAATATTGAGTATTTTCCGTATAAATACAAATCAAATGTAATATTTTTCTTTGATTTTGGGTTATTTACCAAATACTTATAACTTTATATCAATTACATTTACGTATACTTCTTTAAAAAATATATCAAATTATATTTGATGAACATTATAATAATATTTTCGTGAGCTATAGTGCCCCAATGTGAGATACTACTTTTATTCTTCCAATTTACGCTTAACTTAAAAATGATTTAGCAAAACTAAAAGTGATTTTGCATATTATTTTCATGCCTGATTCGAAAAAGTCACTGCTTTTTTATGAAAACAAATTGCAATTACCTTAAAAAGGCATTAAATTAAAAATGTGCCTAACATGCGATACCATACTCCTAATATGAGACACCAAATGATCTCAATATGAGATAGTCTCATATTAGGAAGTAATATTAAAAATAATTGTGCACTCCTGTAAAAAATATTTTTTACCAAAAGGTTTTGAAAAAGTACATTATTTAAGAAAAGAACCAAGCATGGAAAATATTGCATGAAGTATACATTGTTTTACACCTAGTGCCAATTCATTGAGGGCGATTTTGAGGACCTCTCGTACTACATACAGCGTTGCATAGTAATTTTTTATGTACAAAAATTCTTTAGTTAAAAACTGAAATGTTTACAAATGTTTAGCTGTAACTATTAAATTAATATCTTTTTTCATTTAAGCTAGGTTCGTGCTAAAAATTGTTTATATGCACCAGTTTCCCACAAAAATTCAACAGAAATCCCTCAAACCATTCCAACTAAAACCCAAGTATATTTTTCCAAGTTTCAAAACCAATAGAAGTCAGGAGAGAGAATATGTTGATAGACTGGTTTAAGCTACGACAGGATCGAAAGGAAAAGCAAAACTGAGCTTTTCTCTTTTTTAGCGGTAAAATGAACCGTAAAATTTTATTATACAACCCAAAAGCTTCGGCCGTAATATTGGCGTCGCGCTTATTGCACGCGCAGTGTTTTATGAGTCAGCCCGTGATCATAATGTTGCTGGACATGGATCGAAAATCGTCGAACAAACATAGATTAAAATTGATTTTCTAAGCTCGATACTTTCAACTGACCTGAGATCTTATCGCTACGAGCAGTTTATTTTAATGCAAATTCGCAAATGGCGGGGCAAAGTGGAAAATTAAGGGAAAAAACGTCTTTTTTCATTTGCTTAGTTAGTTTTTATTGTAAAGAGTTACATTTTGCTCTATTAATTGGAATAACTACTAAGTCTTAAACTAGAATAACCATTTCTTTTTTCATTCTTCATCTTAAAAAATCAGTATTAAAAAAAAAGAACGAGAAACAACTCAAGCCCAAATACTTTAAAACTCTATATTATTCTATATCATTTTAGGTAGAGTTTTTTTTATCATGAACACATGATTGTATTATCTTAATTTATAATTAGAATATTGAAATAATAGAAGTTTTTTAAACCACAAAAAAAAATTTTAATAGAAAACCACGGAGAATTTTATTAAAATTCTAAATCATCTTTTCAATGGAATCCACACTGAAATAGTATAATATCAATGAAAATGTTTTTAGTAATAAATTAAGCACCTTTCGAAAACTATTTCAAGGGAGCTAAAAATTATGAAAACAAGCGCTTTAAAGCAATTCAGAGTATCAAGAAGAAATAAATTTATCAGAATTATAAAAAAAAATAGTTAAAATGTTTAATAATTATATAAAAAAAATTAAAGATGTGGCTTCTCAATACAAATGTATTTTGAAACGGCATGGTGTTCTTTCTTTTCATCCCATTTAATGAGTGATAAGAGATACAGTATCACAATATATTGCACTAGTCATTGTGAGCTCTTTGTGTGCTTCATTGAGATTTGTATGTAATTTGTGCACTTAGTCATACACGAAAACAACAACATAAGAGATATAGTAAAAATATTATTCAGTTAGGTAAGTCATCCTAACTATTTCCATCCTCCGCATCACTATGCAAAATTATAATATCGTTTCGCCCATTTCCCCACCAAAACCTGAGCGCGTGAAATAATAGCGAACGCAAAGCCGGTAATTTTTTCTAGTTGAGTAGAGTTGATCCTCCGCCCGTTTTCCCTCCCATCCCCAGCCACAGAGCTGGAAAAAGGCATAGAGAGAGCTTTGCATGCTATCCTTCAGTGCCAGCTCGGTGGGTGGCAATCCCGTAACATGGGAAGACGGTGGATTCGGTGGAGAAAAATCGCTATTTCTTTTTGTCTGTCCCTTTTACTATCTTCATTTCTCTCTTCTGTCCTCTGTCACTCTCTGTCCCTTTATTTCTCTCTCTCTTTCAGTCCCTATCTCTATCTCTTTCTTTCTGTCTCTATATTTGTTTCGCTATTTCTCTCTATATCTCTATCTGTCTCTATCTCTTGTAATTGTGTTTCTCTACGTCTCAGTATCGAGCTTTCTGTCTCTCATAATCGAGCTTTCTGTCTCTCCATCTCTATCACTTTTTGTCTCCATATTTTCCTACCTCTATCTCTCTATCTGTGTCTATCTCTGATTCTACAGCTTTCTATCTCTCTAACTCTGTTTATCTATGTCTCTATATCGAGATTTCTGTCTCTCTACCTCTATTTATGCCTGTCTGTTTTATTTCAACCTCTATCTCTCTACCTGTATCTATCTCTGATTCTCCATCCATTTCTATCTCTCAGAAAAAAAAACGAGAAAAAAAAGACTCTCTTATAACGTCATTTCCAAAATTGAGTAAAAAATACTCAAATCTGAGTGTTTAACAACTCAAACTGGCTCCGAATTAAATTTACTCAAGTTTGAAGCATATATAAACTCATTTCTGGAAATATGCAGATACTCAAAAATGATACATCATGTCCTCATTTTTGGGCAAGTGTATGTTCAGGAATATAAAGCATTGGTCAGTATCCTTCTTACAATATCGGCCTTTGTCAAAATCGATCGATCAAAACCATCTATGGCAGTGTTTCTCAACCGGGGGTACGCGTACCCCTAGGGGTACGCAGAGAGCTTTTAAGGGGTACGCCACGTATTCAAAAATCCCGTAAAAGTAGCACAAAATCACTTTTTAATAGGCTGAAATTGAAAAATTTCCTGGGGGAGGACCCCCAAACCCCCTTTTACATACAGTTTGATGTATCAATAATTTATGTAATTTTTAATATGAAAGCAGGACATTTTCAGATGGAGGTTGTTCCAAATATACTCTGGAAGTAGCAAACGGGGCAGCATACGCCCTGGGTATCACACAAGAGGTTTCAGAATATTCAAAATTAGATAAAAAAAATTATTTTTGAATTAAATTTTATAATTTGGTAGAGTTAATTATACTATTATCCTAACTGTTTCAAATTAAATTTTAAGGTGCATAGAAAACTTAACTTTTGAATATTGCAGGGGTGGAAAATCTGCTCCAACTGTGCCAAACTGCTCCAAAATGGATGCCTTGCTCCAATCTGCTCCAAAACGAGCAAAATTCACATTTTTGCGCCAAACTGCTCCAAAAACATGATTTTCCATTCAATTTGATTCAAATTTTGAAAATCCTAACAACAGGGAAAGAGCCAATCTTCAGCCATCATGATTACCATCCGCGGAATCGCGATTTTCTGCTTTTTCTCTACAAAATATGAGCCTTCATCATCTAAAATAGAGATGCACAACCTGCGATTTTTCCAGATAATCCCTACTATTTTTTACCTTCCAGACTATTTCGAAGAAAAATCACGAGTTATTGTGGGAAAATCGTGACTTTCGCGAAAGTTTCGTTTTGCTCTGGGAATTAGCATGAAAATGTAATGCTACAAAAATGCTTGATACGAAATCACCAAAAGGTGCTGCAAAAATGCAAATCATACCCTGATACGAAAACACTAATAGGTGCTCCAAAATTGGTTAGCCTTGCTCCGAAACTGCTCCAAAAATTGATTAGCATTGCTCCAAAAATGAATTTTTGGTTTTCCACCCCTGATATTGTCTATAATAGCTTTACAAAATTGTATTTCACTTGGTTATAAATTGAATTCTTTTCATAACAGAACGTTGGTATAAAATTCTATGAAATGTAAGCAAATTAGGGGCAAAAATTTGTAAGGAGGCGGTGGAAATTTTTCTTCTTGAAAAGAGGGCGGTGGTCCCAAAAATTTAACCTATGATTTAAACCGTGATATTTCAACTACTATCTGCAAATGCATGCGAGGGGTACGCAGGGAAATATATTTTTCTTTTGGGGGTACAATCGTGAAAAAGGTTGAGAACCACTGATCTATGGTACAGTATTTGATCAGAATGTGGCTATTCCATCATGTAACGACATAAATAAACGGCGAATCTACTTGTAGTTTGAGTGTGACGCCGCAACTGGTCGAAGCCATGGAGCTAGGAGCAAGTGGAGGGAACATGGGCTGAAATCACTGAAGCCAAAGAAAGCCTAAATTAACTGTGGTAATGACTGGAAGCCATCTTGAGTAATGCATTGAAGTTTTATTAAACTTTAAAACTTTTCTCTTAAACTATATCTGGTGACTAACTTCATGTTCCATGAAACTTTTGCATTTTTATTTCCCACTCTTCAAAAGACCTCTTACCTCTGAATAAAACATGAATAAGTAAGATGGATTGTATGCCAATAATTTAAAAGGGATGCAAATATTTTATTTGAAAAATTAGTTGAGTAATTTATATTTTATTCTAAAATAAAAATTTTCATGGAACATAGTAACACTTACCAGTAATAGTTTTTGAAAAGAAATTATAATTTTGGTTAGTTACACCATGCATTACTCAAGATGGCGGCAAAACTTCACGGTTGCTTCAACTTGATTATTGAGTTCCTATTGACGATGCTCCCTCCACTTACTCCTAGCTCCATGGTCGAAGCGGGCTATCACGTTTTAAACCCAAAAACAGAAAAATACGTCTCAATAACATTTACTACAAAGTTCATAATAAAACAAAAATACATATAATTTAACTGGTGACTATTGAATGGTTCGAAACTGAGTATTTCTGGTATTTCAAAATTAAAAAAATTGTGTCTTCATATTTGAAACAATAAGTTTAATATCAAATTGAAACTATCGATGTATTCAGATTTGAAAACGTCATTCCTCTCAGTGAATAGTATACAGTGAAAATCCTTCTCTTCATTACAATACAAATCTTCCTTAGATTGTTGTTAGACCAGTGTAACACAATTTCATATAATGCAGAACCAATTATTTTCTGTTCAATGGTACTCTTTTTAGGCATTAATTTTAAAAAAATCATTAAAATTGTAAAGCAAGGAAAAAGTTCATTTGGCGAGGTTTCGCAGTTAGATATGATTTCCTTGAATATGGCTTTGAATATGGGAGGCAAATTTAGAAACATCAAACACCAACGATATAATTATTTTGTCGCCGTATAAAACCCACGCGTGGCTTTTGCAAGTAGAACGTATACAAATAGTAGCTTAATATTGTCCACAGTGGGGGCGGATGCCAAAAGCGCTCTCTCTATGCATAATTCCTTCATGCTCCCATCTGCTGTTTTGTTTGTCACAGCACCCGCGTCCTCTGCCTTCCGATTCCTGTCAGCGTCTACTTTCCAATTTCCCTCGGCCGAATAATGCTCACTAGAAAACACCACCGCAATGAATGAATGAATGGCTCTAGCCCAGGATAACTCACCATTACCGCAATTAACGCTCACTTCTTTCAGCTACAACGAATGCCCACTCCTTTCTACCACAATTGCACCTTCTC
This sequence comes from Tetragnatha montana, assembly GCA_963680715.1. NCBI lineage: Eukaryota > Metazoa > Arthropoda > Arachnida > Araneae > Tetragnathidae > Tetragnatha > Tetragnatha montana. Next base: position 56,364,575 of record OY796679.1, read on the forward strand.
GGTATATTTGGGATGGACTCACCGAGGCTTGATTAATGCTTTATCTAGTGATTAAATCCATTTCTGCATTAATAATGACGAATTTTGAGAAAAAAATATCTCCTGAGTGCAGAATGTATCACGTTATTCTTAATTTTTATTGCAGTTTATCAGCTAAACGCTACTCTCAGAAGTTTGAACTGGATGTTTACTACAATAGATTGAGCTAAAATATAAAATATAGACGCTTCTTGCTGACGAAGGGGATCAAAGTATACCCGAAACATTGCACAATTTTAATATTTTACGTGCAAAATAAAACCGTTGTCTTTTAAATCTTCTTCATAAAATATTGATGTGTTTAATAATTGTGAGGGCAATGCTTCTTTATTTCGTAATAGACAGAAAAAGCTGTTCAAGTTAAAATAAATAAATAAGATAAATTTTAAACAATAAATAATTACTATTTGCCAACAAAAATCTTAAACTATTGAGGATTATTAAGGTCTATTTATGTAATCTTTCCATTAAATTTCACATTACCTTTCGAAGAAAGCAAATTTATCTACCAGACTACCCTCATTTTAACCTATTTTCGTGTTTCTATTAATACCACAAAATTGCAGTCCCAAGCGCTTACAATACTGAATAGATTGTAGGTAATTTCAATTCAATTTTAATTTATTTTCCCTCAGAAATGGGAAAATTCAAAATTCCTAATAGCTTTATGGAATGTTTTCGTTTGATCAATAAATGAAATTTGATACTCTGGTAGAAAAGTTCACTTTACAGTGAATAGAGTATAATTCGTAGTTATTATCTTTTGGGGTTTATTTCCCAGTAGCTCACAAGTACCATCCAAAATAGGAATTTAATAATCCTATTAAATAGGAAATCAGTCGGGACAAAGAAAAAGCTTATGCTGCTATAACCGAGGTTTAGGGTTCACTAAAGTTGGGTTTAGCTGCACATGAACCTAATTAACCTAAATTAAATATACCCAGTTATATAGGAGGCAGGTAAAGTATTGTACGTACACAAATGAAATTGTAAAACACTAGAATATTTATTAACATTTTTTTTTATTAACACATTTATTTTTATTAACACAAAGATACATAAAGAACAAAAGACAAAAATGGGGAGACAAACACAGACATACATACAAAAAAAAATATAGTTATGTGTACCAAAAGAGCTCATAGCTCGTCCATGGTACTACACTTATAATTTATTTGCCTTGGCAACGAAACTGCTCTGACTCTATTTGATTAAATACAAGACTAGAGACTTTAAGACTATTAAAACGGTATTTTCAAAAATGAGTTAAAAGTGCTCAAATCTGAGTATTTCACCATCTCAAACTGGCTCCGAATCAGATTTACTCAAGTTTGAAACATGTATTAACTCATTTTTGAATATATGCAGGTACTCAAAAATGATACCCCATTCGAAGATGGTGACTACTAGTCTACTTGTAATTGGAGTGTGATGCCGCAGCTGAGAGCGGCGGGCTATCACTTACTTTAATGTAACTGCTTATAGGTTTAGTGTTCAAAACTAATTTTAAAAACTGCAAACATTAAACAAAAATACATATAATTTGAGTGGTGACTATTAAATTGTTTGAAACTTAGTACTATTTCTGATGCTTCAAAATTGAAAAAATTTTGTTTTCATATTTGAACCAAAAATGAATGTACTCAGATTTGAAATCGTCATTTTTCTCAGTGTATTATTTATTTTTATAGCCCTTTTCAGTAAAAGGTTTTTTATCAAGTAATATTACTTTAAATTGAAAAATTCAATCGTAACCAAACGAAATTAATAACACTAGTATATTTAAGAATATTATTTATTTGCAAGGATATTTTCCTCAAAAAATCTTACTGAAATTATTTTCATATAAACTTCAAACTTGCACTATAGAGAACTAATGCAGGGATAAACCCTTTTCCGGTATAGTAAAAATAATGTGAAAAAGAAACGAATGAAATATAAAACGATTTAATATGTCAATTGCTAATAATTATGCCGAAAACAACTACGAGGCATCAGAATGTTTTACTTTAGCTATTAAGCAGTCGTGAAACTCCTCTGATTTCAACCATCATATATTTAATATAAAAATATTAATAATGTTTCATTAAACTAAAATAAAACGATTTCGCAAAAGCGTTGACAGCTTCAATAATAACATCTCTCTCTATGATTTATGCTATCCAATTTTCCATCAGGGTAGATTTATTAAATCGGGTTTCCTTTTCGATGAATAGAAAATTTCAATTTTGACCCTTGTTTGATGGTAAGTGAGAACATATACAATATGCAAAAATTTCCAGGTATTGAAAAAATTCTTTAGTAAAAATATTTAAGGCTCTTAATTTAACACAAAATTTTCATTAAGGGAAAAGATAGTTTTGAAAAAATACTAGATATTGAAATTTTTCAGAATAACAACGATTTTAACAAAAAGTTCTGATACGTACATTATTGTATTTACCTCATTTTATGTAATTACTTTAAAGATAATTTTACATGCTTTAATTTGGTCTAATGTTTTTCACTATTTTCGAAACAAATTATTTTTCATGATTTTTTTGAAAAATCGTTTTTAACTTATTTTTAGGAATCAAATATTGGTGTCAACCCTCGTTTTAAAGAGAATTTTAGAAGCTTTAATTTGGTGTAATGTTTTTAACTACTTTCGAAACAAATTATTTTTCATTAGTTTTGAAAAAAAAATCATTTTTAACTTAGTTTTAGGAATCAAATATTAGTGTTACCCCTCGTTTTAAGTATAGTTCATTTTCACTGTCCTTAATGAAGTGTGTATTTATCGCATCAGAAGTTTAAAAGTAAAGATATTTGGATCTATTTTATCTAATAATAATAACTTAATATTAATTTTATACCATTTATCAATACTAATTCGATAATACTTTAATATGATTAATTTGATAATTATTTAATATTAATAATTTGATGTGTTAAATGTAATAGATGATTTAATATTAATTTATCATATACAATTAACCATATTAATAGGTATGACCCTAACTTCTATACTCGTTCTCGTATTACTGGTATTTGTGTGCTTTAAGAATATAATTATTAGGAAAAATATGTATCTATTAGAATTCTATCTATACTAGACTGCAACGTTATTTGTGACCCTGGAGAAACAAAACAAAGAAAGTAGTTCCCAGCGCGGTGTCTGAAATTTGAGTGAAATTAAGAACTTCAATTTAGAAATATGATTAATTTACTAAACCCATATATATATATATACTCGGTTTTTCCTTCCACGTAGTGTCGCCAAAGGGTCAAGAAACGTTGCAGTCTAGTATAATACATTGTTTTCCCAAAAGACAAGTGGTGCTCTATGATGCCCCCAGGGAAGAAAGAAAAAAAGAACTACTCCAGACCCCCCGTGGTCCGCAAATACTCCCCTATGCTCTTATCTTTATACTGTTAAAGGAAGGAAGAGGGAGAGAAGAAAAGATTTTCAAAAATTATTCCGAATCGGTTTCGTCGAGGGAATTTTATTTCACCTGACTGAGCCGAAATAAATTTTAAAAAAGTTTAGAGACGAATTTTTATGCTAGCATAAGACTTTATCGCACCTTTAAGCGCTCCCATTTTAAGGTAATATCGGACACACCTTCGAAGGGGGTTTGGAGGCCTTCAGGTTTATGATAAAGGTGATGTAGAGACTTTTCAGGGTTTTTCAATTGGTCATTTCAACTAAAATTTTAAATTTTGGTACAGTAATAATAATAATAATAGGGATTCACGCAACAATAAATAAAGAATTTGTCTGTAAGTGTTGTTCCACTACAGTTATATTTAAGAAGTGCCCATCCATATAATATACACATTTAAAAGAACCAAATAGTAAATAAAACTATTTATTCTCTGTTTATAGTATGTAATTATAATAATTCAAGATATTTTTAATAATTTTCTCTTTTTTAAGCACTTAATTTTTTACTATGGTAAATTTTTGGATTAGTTCTTACTGTTTAATAAAACTAAGAATAATTGAGAAAGCGGGATAAATATAGGTATAATTCGAATAAATCACAATATTAAATTCATAATGGATTTTTTCGTTTACGACTAATGCACTAATGTTTAGCAACCAATAATTTGAAATACGCGTCAATTGATATAAAAAATATATATTTTTTAATTTTATCAATTTTTTCCGATTTTTTCAAAACTTGGTTTATGAACTTATTTCCTTTTTCAAACTGACGATTCAAATAACACTTTAAAATTTGCCCATTTGGTTAGAAACTGATATAAGGTAAATGTGGGTATAGTGGACACTGTCCCAATAGTGGCCACCTAGTTGATTAATTTTAAATAATAAGAGTTCGAGACATCAAATAGCATTAAAATTCATTGGCATAGTAGGTTATGCAATCAGGTAATCAGTTAAATAACCACCGATACTATAAATCAGCATGGGAAGGATATTTAAGTCTTTGAAAATAACACCATCGGCCGAGTGACTGAAATTTGATTTTGCTTAATGAATCGCGTTAGGAAACGGTTAAGTCGGAACTGATTTTTTTAGTATTTATTACGGTTTAATTGACTTTTAAATTTATATTTAGATAAAGTAGAGTGTATACAATCATACTGAAGAAAATTTATTTGAAAATTTTAACTTTACGAGGATTTAGGGGGGTGACCACTTTACCAACACAGAATCTTAGATTTTCCAATAGTGGTCACTGCAATGGAAATATAAATAATTTTTAAATTGAATCAGATTTTCTTCATAAACTGTTGATTATGCTTTAAAACGGGTGTTGTACGAATTAGGTTTCATTCTGGCTTCGGGAAATTCTTCTCAAATCAGCTACAATGTAGGCTATGGGCCGGAAACCATCAAGTCTGTTATTCTAAGTCAAACGAAACTAATTTTATTTTGATCTAAAATATATTTCGATAGGGAGGAAGATTTTTTTAGGACTAAATGATCACAGCTACTCAATTTCATGCATAAACCCTATCATATAAGCAGAAAAAGAGAGGTGTCCCCTTTTGATGCAAAAGGTGTCCACCATAGAAACATCAGATCCATCGATGTGGCCACTATAGAAGCAATTTGGAGTACTTTTAAAAAATTAATTAAAAATACTTTCCCCGATCTAATTACAGTGTTTATTGGTAAAATCGAAAGAAGAAGATCCAGTTGATCTAAAAATAGGATGGTAACCGTTTCCAGGCAAATAGATTGATATTTATAGAGAATTTAAGCAAAAAATTTCCTTAAAGTGTCCACTATACCCACATTTACCTTAATTATTTTTAGAGAAATTGACCCCTCCTCCCGTTGAACTTCCGTTCTAGAACTAACTAAGATTTTAAATACGTTTTTTAACCGCAGCTTTGAAATCAAACAATGTCCACAGATTTATTTCGAACCAACTTAAACCGAGGTCGAGGAACGGTCTGCTTCATTTAGCACGTAATGGCGGAAAGGCATCTAGGAACGCGAGAGATTTCGAGGTTTTAAGATTCACTGTACTGGATACGATTGAAAGAGAATTTCTAATGGATCAAATTTCAAAATCTAATGGATTTCTAATGGACCAATCCAAAAAAATTGAAATATTTACATGGAGGAGAAAGTATACAAAAATAGAGAAATAAGGGGTTTTTTTTAAGGTTTTTAACTTTGTACCATTAAAAATTTAAAGAAGTGTTATCAATTGATTCATTTTCTTAGGAGAGCAAAATGTTGTTTAAATTTGGATATCTATAGAAACAAAAGGTAAGTTTGGCATTGTAAATGATATTGTAGAAAAAGAGATAAATTATATTGACAAACAAATTAGTGAAATCAATGTAAGAGGAGTGTTTTAGTCAGGCAATATTATTTGCTTTATAAAAATTTTTTTACGCACATTTAAAATATTAAAGAGTTGCTGAAGTGAGGTGCAGAAAATTATATTCTGAGAAACTCAGAGCAATTCTGAGTTGGTTTCCCAACTTTCTCAATCTTGGGAAGCAAACTAAATCATTGAGAAATTGGACTGCTGGTAGTCCAAGAGCTGGCTACATGCAAATTCAAAGTTCGTACTTGTTTGTCAGGTCAAGAACATTTTAAACATTGCATTACAATGAGTTTTCACATGAAAGCGGGGAAAACTTTGAAGTCACATATCTCAGAAACTATTTAGATTTAAAATGAACCACAGCTTAAAATGTTAGAGTATCATTTTATTGCAAATTATCTAAATATATGTGTGGTCGAAAATCCGGTTTCATTATACAACCGGGTGCCACTTGTTTTTTTGTTTGTTATACTGGATAGTAGATTATAATGGGCCAACAATAGCGGCCAAGGAGAGTGGCACCCGGTTGTATAATAGCACCAAAATCCTGTTCTCCCTATGGACAAACCCAATTGTACCTCTGGACACGCTTAAAAAGTGTAGTTTTAGTTGATAATAGTTCAAAAGGAATATTTTTTATTGATGTATCACCTTTTAATAAACAATTCCTAGCATGTAAAAAAATCTCTCCAATTGGTAGTTATTTCTCGCATTACTATCAAGAAAAGTAGAAATTGTGAATTTTTAAACATCTACCCCATAGATTAACGATTAACAACGTGATCCCGATACAATAAAATAAAAAGATTTTCAGAACTCCCCGATCGAATCTGCATGTGTAGCGATCCCTCGCAAAATAGGTGCTCTTCCGAAATGTTCAAAAGAAGCGAGAATTCGCAGAAAAGACAAGTTCATTATTCGTACGAAAACAAATCCGGCCTCCAAAAAGTCCGCGTCGCAAATTGAATCGCCAAGGGATGTGGGGGCGCCTCTCGCTTCACTTCCCATATTCTTCTCCTTCTCTCCCATCCAGAGAGAGAGGAATGGTGAGAGTCCAATCGAAATAGGAAAAACAAGTTAGTCATGTGTTGCAGTTCATTCATACGTTGGAGTTCGGACGATGACTCACGGCTTCTGTGGCAGCCCTCTGACGCCACGCGGCTCGGTTCAGCGCTCGTTTGGCACTCCCGCGCGGCTCGGAAATGGGTCGTTTAATGAAACAACATCCCCCCCCCCCTGGACAATTCTGATGTTAATTCAAAAAAATGTTTACTGATAATTCCCCTTGAAAGGAAAAGTGGTTACTGTTAGTCAATATTTTCGGGTTCTCTCTCTCTAGTGTTCACTTTTATACTCTTCATCCTTCTCTTATTTCTTTTTCTCCTCTCTTATTATATTGATCCTTTTTTTCTCTTGCACGTTTTTGCCATCCTTCCTCTTCTTCTATTTCTGTTTGATCTCTTGTATTTTCTCCTCTCTTTATTATCTTTAGCCACAAATCTCTTTACAATTCTTTTCGCTCTTATATATTTCTCCTTTTCTCTTATTTCCTTTAGCCTCTTTCTTTTTACTTTAAGCCTCTCTCATATTATAGTAGTATATTTGTTTTCACTCTTATTTTTCCCCTTTCTCTAGTCACGTCTCCTTCTCTCTCTCTTACTCTCTTTCTTTACTCCTTTATTTTCTCTCATTCTCTTCGCCTATATCTCCTACCTTATTCCCCTCTTCTCTCTTGTTATCTTTTACTTTCTCCTTTATTTTACTCCTTTTCTCTTATTGTATTGTTTACCTTCATCTTTCTTCCTTCTCTCATTTATTTTCTGCCACTCTCCGATTAAATTTCTTCTTTACTCTCGAATTCTCTTTTCCTTTTCATTCTTATCTCTGTCTTCTTCTCCCTCGCTATCTTTTAGACCTCTTTCTTATTTTACTTTTTAAGCTCTCTATTTGATACATTTTTACCTTTTCTCTCTCCTTTCTATAATTCTTTCTCTACTCTCTCTTTTATTCATTTTCGCCTTCCCTTTTCTCGCCTCTCTTTAATTCTCTTTCTCCATCTCCATCGTTCTTCCATCTCAGTCTTTTTTGGTCTGTTGATTCAACTTAATTTGTTAATTTACCCTTTTAAGCTTCATATACCTAGACGATGTATGAACCAGGCGATAGATGCAGGTTTTATTTCCCTTTGAAATTACAGATATGAAGAAATCCTTACAGATTAAAAATTAGCACAAAAACAGTGAGTTTATTCTTCATAATCATAACTACAGACGAAGAAAATGACTCAATAGTAAGAATAAATTATAATTATTGTAGTCACCAACTACAATAACAAAAAAAATGAAAATATGATACATTTTGTTCTCTTAAAGGCTCTACAGGCCCTTTCAAGTGAAACAAATAAATTTCTAAGAAGAATGTAAAAAATGTAGTAGTGTCCGGATAATTCGAGTTTCCCATAAATTTAAGCTCGTGAACAGAATAATTTATGCTCTCAAATAATGACCAACACGCCAAATAATTAATATTTTTCATTAAACGGGTCATACATAGTAGTAATATGTGTGGAAAATTTTCATTTAAATATCTACGAGTATATGCACTAAAATTTAAAAACTGCTTTACGCGCCCATCTATTTTGATAAGTCGAGTTTTCAAGAGTTCGAAATAAATCAGAAAGTCCATCTCAAACCATCAAGACTCTACCTACTTTCTTGAAACATTAATATAACTACTCAACTCTGAAACGGTACGTAAAAACGTCTTACACGTGCCTTCATACCCAAAACAAAGAGTTAAACGCCCAGTTAAATCAGAACCAAACAAAAATGAGGCCAAGCAGCCCCACCGAACAAAGGCAAACCATACGATGAATGGGCCGAGCGAACACGCTTATTGATAGAAAGATAAGCAAATACAAATCCCCCCGGAGCTATCAGTGGATCTCATAACAATGCATTTAGCTTTCATAAGTTCTAAGAGGATTTCTAAGCTCCTGTGAGAAGGGCACTCATCCCAGCGTCGCGGGGCGCCCGCCCTGACTCACGCTAGGATTTCCCATAGCGCCCTTCCGTCGGTCATTTTCAGATTTCCCACTGACTGGGGCGCTTATACAATTGGAATGATTATTGTCGCATATCGCAGCTGCGGCTTTTCTTGTTATTGCGGGGTCTGCGCTAATAGAGTGTGAGGCGCCTCGGATAGCTTCAGTTATTAGTATGAGTATTAGGGAGACATGGTGGGAGTTGCATTGTGTAGTAGTTCATTAATAGGCAGAGATGTTGCTCATTTTAAACTGTTTTGAGATATATTTGAAAGGTCAATAAATGTTCCTTTAAGGGATTTGGTTACCTGTGCTTCCATCATACTGATTGTTTGTTTTGCAGGGATAAGACATAACATGTGACTACGAGATCCGTTCACAAAACGAAAGTTAAGAGTCTGATTTTTTAAGTTAAAATATTAACTGCTTTTCACATAATTACTTGGCTTTTTTTTTGTCGAGTTCACTTAAATTCATAACTAGGCAATGCTAATATTAACTGAGTTTTCAGTGAAAAACGAGTGGATACGGGAAAGGCATTTTAAAGCGGAATTTTAGTTTTGCCAAGGTAATTGGCGGATTACCGCCAATCGGGGGGACGGACGGAGGAATCACATGTATGATAAGATTGTACAAAACGCAAAAAAAATCTGAACTACGAACGGTTTTTAAGCGATAGAATTATCGAATTCTTATGCACCGAAAATGTTTTCGTTGTTACAAATAATGTAGTATTTAGCACTAAAAATTGTAGGTAATAGGTAAAAAGTTATTATAATAGAAGTTATATAAATTCTCTTCTTCAAAAAGTAAAAATTTTTCTTAAAAAATTAGTTGTTAAAGAAAAAAATTAAAGTTAAAAGAATTCCTCTAAAAGTAGGAAGATTCTTCTCTACGGTTTTAAGATTTAGGGGTTATATCTCTTCTCTCTCATTGCTATATTTCTTACTTAATTTATGTGTATGATAGAATATTAGTTAATATCAAAACCAAAATTTTTTACGTTTCATTTCCATTTCTGAGGCTTTGATGGAATATTTAAGAATTTAATATGGTCGGGGACGAACAGTTTGAAAAAAATGTAGGTTAGGTGCTGAAAACGATCCACAATAAAGTAATTAATTACCTGCAGTGAAATAATTTCAGTAAATTTGAATGAAAATTAAAACGAAATAAATAAATTTTTCACAAAAAAGCTTAATATTGTTTGTCAGAAATTGTTTCCCTAAATTTGTCGATAAAACTTTAACCTTGTCAATTGAAAAACTTGAATAACAAAAGACAGTTTTCTATTATTGTACTTCCTAGAAACTACCATAACATGAGCTATTAAAATAGTTGGTGTATTTATTACATATAAATCGAAAAAAAAAGAAGGAAAAGATATTAATACACAAATCCTGTTTCTATGCCAACACAATTCTATTCACAAAAATAATATAATTGTTTAATCCCTAAACATAATAATAAAATTATTTTTTAACTATCAGTTTAATATTTAAAAAAAACCTTCTTTATTTTAAACTTAAAGTCGTTTTCAAACTTCATAGAAAATTCTACTTTACAATTTCTTAATCACCATTTGGATTGAATGGGTACTAAAAGTACAGACACTTACTCCAAATTAAAAAGAAAGCATTCGTGCAGATCACACTAAAAGAAACGCTAGAATTTCTACCATTAATAAATAAGATACACGTATTTCGTAGGTTTTACCGTATTCAAATCTCGTCCGAATGTAAACAAGAACCGTCATCAGTTTATTGAACTGTGGATGTGATGAAACATATCCCATTAGATAGACATACGAAACTTTCCAGACTCATTACCGCAAAACATCCTTTCTCCTTAGTAGAGGAGAGAGAATTAATTTAATGGAGAAAATTTCTTTTTCTTATTCTGCGGCCCAGTCAATCCGAAGATGAGCCTATTCTTTTATGGAGCCAGCTCACAGCGGATGCTCTGCCGCAGATTATCATCGGCTGAGGATTTCTGAGTCTTTATAGGGTCTCGTTAAGTTATCCTATAAAGTGTTTGAGGGGGCCTTAAAAAGCTTTTTCCACTCTTGATGGTTTTGATTTACAATTGTTACAGTATGTCATTTCAAATGACATTTCGCCATGAAAAATCCCGATATCAATCACGAGTTTAATCGTATACATTTACTTGACCTAATTAGTTAAAATTTTCAATAAATGCATACCGTAAAATGGGGGGAATTTGGCCCTTAAGGGAACCTTTGGCCCAACCATCGGAAAGAGATTCTACGTGGTGTATTGATATAAAAGAATTTGATTATCACTTATTTAATGCTAGGAAGGGCGAAAAAATGGTGTCGTGAAATTCCTAAAATACGATCACTAGGGGGCTTTCAACTTAGGTAGTATCAAAATGTCGATTTTTGTTAACCTGACAACCAGAGATATTTTTAACTCCTCTGAGGGAGTATTTCACTCCTTGAAAATCGGAATTACTCTTTAAAAAACTAGACAGGAGTATTTTCACTCTTTGAATTTTTCACAAAGGTTTAGCTTAAACCTTCAGCCACGGCATCCTAATTATCATACTTTTTAATTGTGTTTTCATAAAATAGCAATAGTATTTTTTTTTCATTTATTGTTCTGATGCTTAGATAGTTTTAGATAGTTAGAACACATTTTAAAACTTATTTACAATTTAACAGCCAACTCACTCCTTAAGTTTAACACCTGCAAGCACCTTTTAAAAAAAGACAAGAGAAATTAGAATGAACGGGAAAAAAAGGCCACTCAATTGTATAACACCGAAATGTTTGTTAAAACACCCTTATCTCATCTCAGCACAACATCAATGTTTGCCAAAAGGAAAAATAGAGGAGAGCGCAGGATGCAGATAAAGGCCGAAATATCGTCATCTGCCATCAGGAAACCACTTGCAAGCAGACAGGACATTTGCCTAGGTGCTCAGCAATTTTTCGCTGAATTTCCGATAGGTGCGTTATTGCGACAGTGACTCTCGAAATCAGAGATAAGGGAAGTCTAGTGTGTCCTAGACGGCGCCTAATGTACCTCAAAACATCCTCGAAAATAGTTGAAATATAGAAACAACACAGTATGTGTGTATGACTATAACGTGTTTGGCATGCTTGACCCCCTATACTGTTTTGAGAGATTAGATCCCTTTTGACTTTTGTATGATAAGCACTTATTTTTGTTAAGATGTTTACTCTATGAAAAGGGAAAGGGTTTGAAAAAGGGAATAAATCCAAAAACCAAGTTATGAGAAAATCGAAAGAAACTGTACAAGTAATGGAATTTTCGTTGCGCAAACTACCAAAAATTTACTGAACATTCAGGACCCTATTTAGAAAACAGAGCAATCATCGAAAATTATAAGAACATTCAAAATGTCTTACAGTTGTTCAACTGAAGAAAAATCTTAAAAACCACTTAATTCTACATTTAAATTATATTTCTGCTTGGCTCACAAAACAAAAGTGAGAAATAGAAAGACAAATAAAATTTAAAATTATTATGAAACTGAGTTATTAAGGCAGTTTCAACGGAGTAAGTGAATATGAACGGAGTCAAACATTCCCCGAGTAAAAAAAAGCTAAAAACAATTTTAAATTAAAAGTAAATTTTATTTTGGTTTAGTTTGCAGCATCCCCCGTGAAAAAAAATACATTTTGTCACACTGATGGGTTTTGCATATTTTTGACTTTTGTTTAATTTCTTTTTAAGATTATAAAACTAATATAAATTTCCAGAATGGTTTGTTCATCACCCACTTACCCCTTCTTAAGTTTTGCTTGCTTTCAATCTAAATAAATATGGGTTGGCCACTTACCCCTTCTTATGGTATAAGTGGAACACCCTTCTGATTTTAAAATACCAACTAAGAAATATGTAAAGCATTATTTTAGAAACTAATATAATAAATATTTGTTTATTAATATAGTTTTAAATAAAATAAATCAATAAGTTCAAATTTAACCATTTCAAAACTTTTCTATTTCTATTTATTATTATTATTATTTCTTATTATTTCTAAAGCTTTATTATTATCTTATTATTTCTAAAGCTTCAGAAATGTAGTGTTCCAAAAAGGGATTCCACTCACCCCAACCAACCCTAATTATAAATATTAATTTTAACTAGTACATAAGCGTTAAGTTCATGAAATAGTTTACATGCTATTATGGCGCAGGAGATGTTTTTCGGGGAAGTATATAAATACGTGCTCGTAAAACAGGAACAAAAACAATTTTATTTAAAACTTAACAAGTGGTTAGTTAAAAACATTATGGTAGAAAAAGGTCGTGGTTGTATACAACATTGTAGCTGGCTATTTATACAATTGCTATTTCGATTTCGGTTACGATTAGGATTACAATAGTTTGCATATGATAAAATCAGATAAGGGTAAAAAGTTAAAGTACAAAAAATAGAGTTAAAAGTTCGAGTCCCACATGACTCCCTCCCCAGTCCTTTGGACGATGAAGCACTACGTTTTCCAGTGGACACGGCGTCCTGAGCGAGTTGTTGAAACGGTGTGGGGTTGAACTCCTGGATCGATGTCCGGTGACAATAGGTAGGCGGGTTGTAGACGATCAATGGACACAGTCTTGGGTTGGTCGTTTATCTCCACCTCGAAGAACTTGTCTGTTCGTCTCAGCACCTTGAAGGGTCCGGAGTAGGGTGGGGTCAGGGGTTTTCTATAAGCATCGTTCCTCATAAACACGTGAGTTGATGAAAGCAGGTCTTTACTGATGTAGATGTCCCTGGAAGTATGATGAGAAGCGGGGGTAGGCCGGAGATTCCGCATGTTGAGCCTCAGGCGCGCAACGAAGTCGGAAGCCGGAACAGGATCAGACCTGGAGTTTCGCAGGATCTCCCCGGGTAGGCGCAGGGTAGACCCGTAAACTAACTCTGCTGGTGAGGCTCCTATATCTTCTTTCAGCGCACACCTGATGCCAAGAAGAACAGTCGGGAGGACCTCCATCCATCTCTCGGTACTGTGACTCATGATGGCTGCTTTGAGCTGACGGTGAAAACGCTCGACAGCACCATTGGCAATAGGGTGGTAGGCAGTAGTTCTCGTGCGATGAGATCCTAAAAATTTAGCAAAGTTATTGAAAAGAGAACTCTCGAAGTTAGACCCTCGGTCGGTTGTTACTACCTCAGGCACTCCGTAGCGAGCTATCCAACCCTCGTAAAATGCTTGAGCTGTAGTTTCTGCCGTCTGGTCACATATAGGAAAGGCTTCAGGCCATCGGGTGTACCGGTCTATGCATGTTAACAGGTACCGGAAGTCCCTAGATGAAGGCAGGGGTCCAACGATGTCAAGGTGAACATGGGAGAACCTAGCAGATGGTAAGTCAAACGTCGACAAGGGAGCTTTAGTGTGACGCTTCACCTTCGATCGCTGACAGGAAATGCAGGCTCTGCACCAAGTCTTTATATCCTTATCCATCGCATTCCAGACAAACCGCTCCCTGATCAGCTTCAAACAGGGCCTATAAGCTGGATGAGAAAGACTGTGCAAAATGTTAAAAACTATTTTTCTAAAAGATTGAGGAACATATGGTCTAGCTGAACCCGTAGAAATGTCACAAAACAAAGGTTTGGATGACATAAATTTAGTGGGGATAAGTTTCAGACACGTGTCCGAATCCACCAAGGAACGCATTTCCTGGTCGGATTCCTGAGCGGAGGCCATCTCATCGTAATCTATACTAGAGGGCAACGAAATCTCAGAAATCCTTGATAGTGCATCTGCAACACTATTCGCATCACCAGAAACGTACCTTAAATCAGTAGAAAATTGACCTATAAATTCCAGATGTCTTGTCTGGCGTGGAGAGCATTTGTCAGGCTTTTGCCTAAACGCATAGATCAGCGGACGGTGGTCCGTAAAGATTGAAAAACCTCTACCCTCCAAAAGATACCTAAAATGCTTCACAGCAGCGTATATCGCTAACAATTCCCTGTCGTAGACGCTATAATTGCTTTCGGCCTTGTTTAACTTACGTGAGAAAAAACCAAGTGGCTCAACTCGTTCATTGACTTTTTGCTGCAATACCGCTCCTAGAGCAATATCAGACGCATCTGTAAAAAGAAAAAGCACTGCATTAGGAACTGGAAAAGCTAGCAAAGTGGCATTTGCCAACATCTCCTTGCAGTCAGAGAAAGCTTTCCGCGTTTCTTCAGTCCATTCAATGAGAGTCTTGTCATTCTTCTTCTTGCCAGCAGTTAGAGCATGAAGAGACGACTGCGTACCAGAGGCGTTCTTCAGAAACCTGTGATAGAAGTTCGTCATGGCCAGGAATCGTCGTAAATCTGAAACAGTTTTAGGCAAAGGAAATTCGGTTAGAGCTTTGATTTTATCTGGCAAAGGAGAAATTCCATTTTCAGAAACTCTAAAACCTAAGAAATCGAGCTCTTTTTGCCCAAATACGCATTTGTTTAGATTTATTACTATACCATATTCCTGCAAACGACTGAAAACTCTGGCAAGATCTTCTTTATGGGTAGCTTCGTCGTTTGAGGCAATAAGAAGATCGTCAATGTAAGCAAAGACGCAATCAATGCCTCTGAGTACTTGATCAATGAACCTTTGGAAGCTCTGAGCTGCGTTGCATAAGCCAAAAGTCATCTGACAGTATTCAAAAAGACCTATTGGGGTAATTACTGCTGTCTTGGGAATATCCCGTGATTCAATGGGGATTTGATGAAAGGCTTTCACCAGATCTACTTTTGAAAAGATAGATTTACCTGCTAAGCCTAAAGCGAAATCATGAATATGAGGCAGAGGGTATCTGTCGGGGACAGTAACGGCATTGAGTCGCCTAAAATCTCCACAGATCCTCCATTCATTGTTTGATTTCTTGACCATATGAATCGGGCTTGCCCAAGAGCTTTTAGAAGGTCTGATTATTCCCTGTTTCAGAAGATTTTCGAACTCTTTCTTTAAAAAATCTAGTTTTTCTGGCGATAGCCGCCTGACTCTAGAAAAAACAGGTGGGCCACGAGTCTCAATACAGTGAGTGACTGTATGCAATTTAGCATTGGTGTTAGACAAGGGCTGTAAAAGCAGAGGGAACTTGTGTAATACCCTTTGGAAAGGGCAATCGTTACCTATGAGGGTAAGACCCAAAGAAGGGCCAGAATTAACTGTACCTTTCTTAGATAGTGAGGTTAAACTATCCACTAAACGGCGGTTTTTAATGTCCACCAACAACCCATACTTCTCCAAGAAGTCCGCACCTAGGATTGGGTGGGACACATCAGCGACTATAAAAGTCCACTCAAAATGGCGTCGCAAGCCAAGGTCTAATGAAATGGCTTTAGTACCAAAAGTTCTAATGGGCGAACCATTTGCTGCGTATAAGGTTAGACCTCTACAGTTTTGAGTAATGGAGTGAGACTTCCCTAAACAACTGACTTCTGCGCCACTGTCAACAAGGAATTGCAATCTGTTGACTCTATCCCAGATAAACAAGCGGCGGTTTGGAGGGCTACCATCTGCTGCCGCGACGGCAGTGGAGCCTACTCGTTTTCCCGAAAATTACAGGGAGCTTTACATTTATGAGCTTTGTCGGCATACTTCTCATGATACCAACAAAGGTCTCCATTACGATGATCTCGGGAGTGAGATCGCCTACGAGATCTGTTAGGTTGCCTTTTAGGACTACGTTGCCTAATGAGTCTTCCAACCTGATCTTTTAAGGCTGAAATTTCAGCTCGTAAAGCTTGTATTTCGGGTACCGCTGAACCAGAAGCTACATTTCCCGATGGGGCATGTACCTCTGAATAAGAAGCAACATTCCCTGATGGGGCAGATACCTCAAACACCTTGTCGGCAATTTTAGCCAAGGAATTCAAATCCCCAGGAGCTACTGAAAGGATCTGCTGGATGTTTAAGGGGAGGCGTTGTCGCCACAATGTGCCCAAAACATCGTCATCAAATTTGTTATTAGCCAAATTCTTCATTTCCCTGAGCAGTTGGGAGGGCTTCTTATCGCCAAGGTCAAGATCTTGCATCAAAAGCTTCAATTTTTCAGATTCAGATTGGGAATGAACCTCTATTAGGCGAGACTTCAGGGTCAAGTACATATCAGACTCGGGTGGGTTTCGCAGAATGTCTCTCACAGACGCCAGGATTTTAGAATCCAAGGCGGCAACCACATAGCTGTATTTGGTCAAATCGACTGAAATACGAGACACATGAAACTGGCTCTCTAACTGAAAGAACCACGTCTCAGGATCATGGTCCCAAAAGGGTGGTGCCTTTACTGAAACTGGGGGTAATTCAGAATCAGGGTCTGCATTAGGCAGTTTGGATTCAGTTACCTTGGGGTCCTCTTTAACCATCTTGTTGATACTAATCGGTACACAACGCACTGCAACGTAAATGAGATCACTAAAATGGCCAACACTCAGAAACCCGACCGCGAACCTGATGGAAACAGAGACACGACTAAAACTCACCCAATATGAAAATGCTCCAGGACGTCAGCATCTCAATGGCGATGATGAAACTCCAAAGATTTTAAAATCAGCATTCTAAAATTCACACGGTCACCACTATGGCGCAGGAGATGTTTTTCGGAGAAGTATATAAATACGTGCTCGTAAAACAGGAACAAAAACAATTTTATTTAAAACTTAACAAGTGGTTAGTTAAAAACATTATGGTAGAAAAAGGTCGTGGTTGTATACAACATTGTAGCTGGCTATTTATACAATTGCTATTTCGATTTCGGTTACGATTAGGATTACAATAGTTTGCATATGATAAAATCAGATAAGGGTAAAAAGTTAAAGTACAAAAAATAGAGTTAAAAGTTCGAGTCCCACACTATTTTATAATGTGTTTATACTTTTTGTTATGTTAGTCTATGGATGATTCATTTGAAAGAGCTCATTATACGTAATTGGTTATGCAGTTATAAAAAACGAGTAAAATATTTTATTTAACCTAAATTTTTTTTTCACAAATTTTATTACAATATAAATTCAAATTTTCTTAATAAAATAAAAGTATGTTTTTAGAATCATCCGAATCAACTAGATTTTATATAAAATTTAGCAGCATACTATTGCATTTTATTTTGAAAAGAAAAATGATAAAAGTTGAAGTTTTAATAGTGAACATTTATTAAAACGCATAAACCACAAAATGCAATATCTTTTTTACTTCAAACCCTATCGACTACTCAAATAGCTTTCGATAACGTAGCAAATAAAATCTTCCAGCAAGTTAGAATATTGGTTTCTACATGATACAACTTTTAATAATATTTCAGACTGATCAAAGTATTGAACAACCTTTCCTAAATGAATAATTTACCCCAGTCGAGCAGCGATACTCGTAATGTAGTCTCAGATTTGTAAATCTAAAAATACTTTTCTACTGGAACCAAACAGTAAATCGGTTCCGTCTAGAATGCTTTTCGCTTTTCTATCACGAAAATGTTGATCTTAGTTATCCTTTGGAACATAAAAGGGAACATTGGTTTGGAAAACGACCGGCAATGAAGGTACTATCTTTATTTTTCTTATTCTGCCCCCTTTTCGTAAGAGTACTTAACCCCTTCAAAACATACTTCTGTTGAAAAGAAACAGATTTATTTCCTCACATTTTCAAAATACAGAATAACCTCGATAACTCGAAATCGAAGGGATCCAAAAAGAAATAGAGATAACAAGGAAAAATAGAGAACTATAGTATACTTAATTTCAAGGGGGAAATATTTTTCCAAGGTATAAAGGTTTTGAGGTATCAAAGTTCGATATAACGAGGTTATACCGTACATTTTAGAAAACGACATTAATAAGTGATATGTTTTTTAAGAACAAAGCGTTTACAATATTGAATGTTAATATAATAATGAATAAGAATATTTAAGTAATTGAAAAGATTATATTCACGCATATTATTTCAGACGCCTTTAACATAAATACATTATACTAACAATTGATAAAAAAAAAGTTCTTTTTGCTACTACACTTTAGCAACAAATTTTTTGCTTTATGCGATACAAAAGTTTTAAACATCCTAATTTATCAGTCAGCTGGTAATTAAAAATCTCAATACAAATTTAATTATCAGTGAATTTTTATGTTTCAAAAATATGTAATTTGCTATTTGAGAAAACAGCCTTCTTTGATCTTCTGAATTAAAAATAATTTATTTTGATACTTATGTATCATCCCGGTCGCTGAATGGTTGACCGGATAATATGTAAGAACCTTTATTTTTATTGTTCCAATGCATCAGTTATTTTTTATACAGGGTAAAAAAAGAATGAAATCCCCCGATGTTTTTATGTTTAAAAAACAACGCGTTCATGAAAAATCGTCATTATCATAAAATCTTTCTTTGAATTAAAATGGGTTAAAACTTTAAATATTTGTATACAAAATTAGAAAAGATTTACACTAAATACAAATGAAATAACTGAGCAGTAATGAAAACTCAAACTTCCTTTTAAATTTTCGTTAAAGATAAGTTTTTTTCATTAAACTTCTTTTATTATTTTTATTTAAGTATCATAATTCTAACGAAACCACAAATATAACAAGTGAATATTAAAACTTAATGTAATAAGTGCAATTTTATCATTTGCTTCTATAGTACTAATATACGTATAAGTAATTTTTTTTTTATTTTAAATTTGTATTACTATTCCATTCTATAATAAAATATCTATTCATACATAAATATATATTTTAATAATATTTAACAAGAAAAAACTCATTTAAACAAATTAATATTTATTTTAATAAATTATTTATAAAAAATGAACAGAAATTTATCCAGCGAATCTTCAAAGAAGGTAATGAGTGTATAAAAACATTATTGAAACAAGTTTTTTGTCTTATTGTGAACCCACTTTAAAGAGCATTAATATTACTGAAAAGAAATCAATTTCATAAAAACGGCTAAAAGCTAAAAAAAAAAAATTAAAAAATTAATGAAAAAAAGTATACTGTGTAGTATAATCTATCTCTAATTTTCAATTCAAGATCCAAACGAATAGGTCAAAATTATTGGAGAGGTTTAAAATAGTAGTAACATAAAAAAGCTGACATAAATTTATTAGTATTTAATAAAACTTACGAAACATAGTTAAATCAGTTATAATATAATACAAATAAAGGTTCTATAATTTTTTTTAAACTAATTCTTTCCAGTTACAAATAAAAGATACGATATTCATGATAGACGTTAATCAGTTGTTCAAAATCTAACTCCATATCAGAGCTAAAAACTTGAAATATTTCTCAAAACTTTTAAACTATAATTTTATGCTATAGTCAATCAAATTTAAATTGGTTCCGTGTGAAACGTTAAGAGCAAATTAAGAGTTGTTTTGAATCCGCCAAAAGCAAAACACGCACACCTCACTTAGATCGCTATCCCAAAACATACGTCCCTCAATACGTCGCCCCTTTACAGTTTTATTTAGGCACAAAGCCGTTTGTTTACCTCATTTATAGAAGATTTCATTTCCTGTCCTCCATTGATTGCTTTTCGTTGTCGGGGCCTTTGTTTAATCCTCCTCTATTGGGTTGTATATTTCAGTGGCGGGTGTTTTTTTGATTGCCAATCTCTCCTCGTTGCGAAAGGAAGCTTGTTTGGGGGATTAAAAAGTCGAGCAATCAGTTCATGCAAAAACTCGCCGCTAATTTGATAAAGAAGTTTGTTGTTCGGAGTTGTTTGAAGAAAAGGATTGTAGTGTTATGGAGTGACGACGAAAATCGCAGTAAGCGTATAGAGTTGGGCAATTTTCATTTATTAGAACACACAAGGAGGACAGTTCTGATGAATGTTTATTTCTTTAAGGTCTTCAACAAGACGGCTTTTGTTTGATTTCGTGGTTAAGTTTATTCAATTATTTATACCAATTAGGAATACATAGACCGAAAAATCTAAAAAAAACCCCTTAAAATGCATGTTTTTATTACTTTATTTTTCTTAGAGATAAATATAAGGTCACCCGAAAAGTTCTGATCATTTTTGCAAAGATTCGTGTTTGAATTTTTTTTTTTTTTGAAAAATTGGAAGTAGGTGGAGGTTTCAAACAAAGGGGTTTTGATTTATGAATATATTGTACGATTTTATAAGTTCTAGTGATATTATTTCTTTTCAAAATGGCGGTTTTAAAAATAGGCCTCAAGTGGCGATTTTCGTTCCAGTCGTTTTAAAAACTGGGAAGAATACATAATTCATGGCTAATAAAAGTTTTGCTGTACACTAAGAATGTTTACAATAAGATGTTATACTTTCAAGAATCAAGATTGATCGATTAGTTTAAGAAAAGAAAATTTGGGCTTTTAAAACTCCATATACTGGTAATTTCCCGTACGTTTTTAAAGCACTCCCATCGTTTCACTTAACAGCTGGTATGAAGTAAAATCAAGGCAAATGTTTCTTGAACCATAATGCTTGATTAGCCATTGAAAGTCTTTATCCTTTCATGCTTTTCCCCATGGAATTGGCACCTATGCCCTGGGAAATGCCGAGAATCGATCTCGACAACAGGTACAGTGCGAAGACTGATGTTTTATGAGCTCTGTTAGCACTCAACTCAAACGTCAGTGACGCTTGATTTTTGCTAGAATGGATGCGTTTTGAAGTTACGTACGAGCATGCTCAGAGGCCTACAGACGTCGTTTATATCAGTGGCTCTGGCCATTCCGATCATCTACTAGGTGGTCGCGCTGACAGTTTGGTTGATTGACAAGTAGGTTCGCGCCTATGCATCCGATCCGATGGCGGAACAAGAACCATCGACATCATCTGAGGATCTGAATAGTCTGAGAGCTTTCTTACATGAATTGTTTTTACCTTTATCTGTCGCCGAAACTGTTCGTTTCGAGTGGATCAAGCGTGAATTTCACCGTTTCAGAAGATTATTATGGTATATAAACTGGGAAGGCTTAGTGACTTATATCCGTATTTACCAAGCGACCGTGCGACGCCTGCGCTTCCAGAGGTGGTCTCTGCAAAATCCGCCTCCCAGGATTCTAAGCGCAGTCAACGAGTCTGTACAACAGCGGCTGTCGATGTCGCCTCAAGCGGCTATAGTGATTTCATTATCATGGGACGCCAGGGAAACATTGAGTCCAAGAGAGTATGATCGGTACAGGGCCATTTGGGTAGTTGTACGATCCGCCATTATTGAAGATAGGTTTGGCGTGGAGGAAGGCAGGGAAACCTTTATAAGACTTTCCAACGTGTTGAGACCCTACGAACACTTGAGACGGAGATTGGAGGAAATACCCTGGCTCCATTTGAACCAACCTGCACCTGGACGCAAAGACTGCAATGCTGAACACGGCTACTTTCAGCGAATTTTAACTTCCTTATAGAAACCTCTAGTGACGCATATACGAACAGAACCGGGGACATTTATGTGTAGTGAGTAACTTAGCCATTTAAAAGGTTCTGTTCAGTACTTCAACGGCAAAACTGTACACATCTGCATCTTCGGTACTGTTTTTATACGAAGTTGCATTTTAGCCTCGTGTTTTTAACAGTGATTTTTGTTAAAACTACTAGTCATTTCACTAATTTTTAATGTTTTATAACTGAATTTTGCACGTTATTACTTATTATTTTAGTATTTTACTGCGAAGTTTGTTGAAATGCATTTCTGTTTGGTTGATTTCAGATATATGCTTGCTAGAATAAAGGATAGTTGTTAAATGATCTTATAAATCTTGTTTCATGCTAGTCATATTTACAATGTGCGGATGATCTTATTTCTATCTTAAATTGAAACTTATTTTATACTACTCTTGATAAACGGCTGTGGAATTCTCAGAGATCTAGATTCCAGCAAATGATCTTCTGGATTTTACTTAATGGAGAGTAAGGAGTAGTAATCCGAAAATTTAATATGGATGGTTGTGATCGAACTATCCGGATGCTTAAAAAAAAATTTAAATTTAAATTTGATTTTTCAAATAATATGTTACAAATAACT